>BTHU01000006.1:51025854-52303354 GCA_036184795.1 Tokudaia tokunoshimensis | reverse complement strand
ATATTTATTGCAGTTAATGACTTGCAATGCATTTTGGTTACAAAAAATGTTTGCCAGATCCTATGTTTGCCTCTTTCCTATGAATCTGACCCAGAAAAATGAGATGTCTCATTTAGTAAAGACCAAAATTATTTCCAGGATCCACAGAGCCTGTGACTATGTCTTCTAGACTGTGTCAACTAGCAACATTTTAATATTCAATAAGAACTTTTACATGAATTAGTTTATTTAGATTAAAAAATGTCAGGAAATCTTATAGATATGTAGATGTGTGCGTGAATGCACACAGATCCCCACATCAGGAGGGCTAAAGCTTTCATTCTTTGGTTTTCACCAAAGAGGTGCTCTCATTGGAACCTCTCACTCCACCTCCCACAGTGAGCCCTTTTTATCCAAACATGAAAATGTTGTTATTCCCCATTGTGGGCTAATTACACCATCTGTTTAGCCACAGTGCTATTAATGTTAACTCCTTAGCACTCCTACGCCCGCTGCCCTTAAACACCTCATACTGTCAAAAGTACAAGTCATAAAAAACGTAAGGAAATTAGTCTTGTAGTTTGCACTCAGAGCTCTCTGTGTTGGATCTATATAATGGCCAGTGCAGAGGCTTGAGTCTTTGGGCATCTCTCCATCAATCTTGATCCTAATGGTGCAAATTTCAACATGTGCAATAACCATGATGAGCAAGTCAGTCTCTCTGTAAAAGAGGTAAAGGTTGGGAAATGGACGTCTGCTTGAGAAAGAGGATAAAGTCAGGAAAAGGAGGATCAGAGAACAGTCAAAAATCATCAGACAAGCCTTGCTTATTCTGGAAGTAGTAAATCAGCTCATTTTATTTATTAGAAAATAAACTTAAAAAAAATCCACATCTCTTCATATATGATAGGTATTTAATCAGCATAGATTGTGCTGATACTGAATCAGTTGTTGACCCATTTGGTATTGAAAGTTGAGACAAGAGAGGATCTCACTGTATTCTCTAAGAAGGAATAGTAGGTTTCAAACCTGTGTTCAAGGTCAGAGGACCAGAGAGTTGGCATGAGGCTAAGAAGAAAATGAGTGTACTCAGTGACAAGAATTTATAATGAGATTTCATCTGAGCAAATATATCAGTTCCGGATTCACTTAATTTCTTCTTTTTCTGTATAGCTTAATAACACTGCAATAAAAACTTGCTAATTTAGATGAGTTGTAGGCAACACCTGTCTAAATTAATTGAAAGTCTGAACCACAGAACAATCTTATAGAAATTAAGTTTTATTATTTTTCTGATACGTATAATTAGCCTATCAACTAGGGACTGGAAAAATTAAGTCTCTGAGTAATGTTTGTCTTATATCAGTACTCTCTTCATCTTGTTTATCTATGAATTCATTTTTAAATGGTTTAATATTTTCTATGTGGAGTCTCTTTGCAAATGGTTTTCAGGTATATAGTGCTATGTTTAACCTTCACAAAATTCCTTGTTTTTCAGATCAGGAAATTTCACGTAGAAGGTAAATAACTAAATTAATTTTCTTCCAGAAAAGTCGGGGTAGCCATCATTTTGCCTCCCCACCTTTTGAATTGTTTAATTATCACTGTAGACATTTGTGCTGTTTAGCCAACTCTTTTTGAAATGTCACCCACATGTGGTTAGCAGTGTCTGATTAGGCTACCATAACAGAGTACCATAGACTCGGTGACTTTTGAATACTGCAAATGCATTTAATCGCAGGTCTGGAGAATATAAGGTCCAAGCCCAAGGAGGCAGCATACCCTGCATCTGTAAGGAGAAAGCACAGATAACCATCTTCTGCCAGTGTCTTCACATAGATGAAAGATGAGGGAGTTTTCCTGAGTCCCTTGTGTGAGGTTGTTAGTCCCTTCATTAAGACTGCTTTCATGACTTATATATTTCCCGAATTATTCATATCAAAATATCATTATACGATGATTAGCTTTCAAGGTATGCTTTTTCTGGGGGCATCAACATTTATTCTGTGGTATGAGTAGAAGTCCCTTTATTTCCCTTCCTTCCCTCTCCTTTCCTTTCTTCTTTCTTTCATCCAGATGTATATTTCTAAAATAGAATATGTACTTATTGTAGATCTTATTTAATTTTATTTTTTGAAGCATTGTTTTGCTCTGTAGTGAAGGCTGCCTTCAAACTAGTATGTAGTGTAGCCTGGTATTGACCTAGTGTTTCTGCCTCAGTATTGAGAATGGAGGGACTACACTAAGGTACCAAGATAGATGCTGGGCCATACTCCTTAAGATTTTGGCACTCATTTAACATCTTTTATTGAGTTTGTGTTGTAATTCTAATTTATGCTAATTGGATTAAAGCATTCCCAAGTGGAGATGAAGTATTGATCCTGTTAGTTTTATGAAAATATGGACAAAACATAGTAAGACAAAATAAATAATTCATTGTATTACTTTTCCGTTGCTGTGATAAAACATGACTAAAAGCCACTTAAAGGGAAAGAAGTTTATTTTAGTTTATGGTTGCAGAGGGATAGAGGTAATAGATGACATGGGGCAGGAGAGGCCACTGGCTTGCTCATGTTTCCATTCATAAACAAGAAAGAGAAAAGAGAGAGTGGGAAGTGGAGTGAGCCAATAAATCCTAGAGGTAGCTCCACCAGGAATATACTTTCTCCAGGAAGGTTCCACATCCAAAAGGTTCCATAACCTTCCCAAACAGAACCACTCACTGAGAACAAGTGTTCAAATGCATGAGCCTCAGGGAGACAGTTCTCAAACAACTCACCATACCCATGTCTCTCCACGTACCTCGTTCTCTCTTGCAACTTCCCCTTTCTATTCTCCTTACCTTTTCCCTTTAAATCTCTGTTCCCATCTTTCTCTCCTCTCCTCCTCTATGAGTACATATACTCCTTTTCCAGTCTCCTTCCTCTTTTAGAAATCCCCTTGCACCATGTCACCAGGAATGCAATGACAATCTCACATATAATTGTGCTAAAGTTGACCAGTCTTTTTTTTTAAGGTGGTAAACCTGATTGTTTATAACAAAACTCATCAACTTTCCAGTAGATGACCACCATTGATTGGTGATCATCCCTTTATTAGGAGTGACAAAGGGGGATTTTTTTTTTACTATGTTTTCTCCATATATTATCTAACATTGTTTTAATTGGAGGAATGCTGCCCTTCCTGACAGGGCTAATTTGATTATATTGAAATAGGTATTATAAAGTCAAACTGGGACAGGTTCTCCTTGTTCATCTCCCCTAGCACGCATGGTATGTTTCAGAGTCTCTCCAGGTTGATTCCTAAATACAGACAGGATAGAGGAGCACAAACCTAGAGCTTGGATGCGCCTCAATACTGAGAGTTTATTATTACTTATTCTAACAATAAATGTATAAGGTAGATGCTGTTTTAACTACACAGTAGAGCCTTTTGTGACACTTTATCACAAGCATCTGGCTTTCATTCAGAGTAATTTCTGTAGCAGTATTTAGGGACTTGCTCACTCATATCTGTTCACTACCAGCTACAGCAAATGAGTCCTAGAGGAAACACCCCCAGGACAACCTGGAATGATAATACAAGAACTAGCATTTACCTAGGGGCTGTACTTCACCCAAACCCTTAAAGACATTTGATACTCGTGACACCCCACAAGTTAGAGAATATAATTCCTCATGTGACAGAGGAAGAAAGTAAATTTACTTAAGTTTGTGGGGCTCCCCAAGACTGAGGCTAAGGCTGAGGTTGGCAGCACAGACTCTTGGGACACTCAGAACTTATACTCAGGACCCCAGTTCTCTCTCTGCTCCACTCAGAGTGGGTACCCAGCACCTGTTTTGCTTGTGTAGATTTTTTTCTATTTCTATTGTGATTTAAAGGAATGAGATGAGCAATTTTTAAAGAAGGTGTGTGTGTGTGTGTGTGTGTGTGTGTGTGTGTGTGTGTGTGTGTGTGTGCGTGCGTGTGTGTGTGTGTGTGTGTTTGTGGTGCAGGTACCTGTGAAGGACAAAAGAGGGCATTAGATGTCCTGAAACTGGAGTTGCAGATTGAAAGAACAATAGTGCTCTTAATCCCTGAGCCTTCTTTCCAGCCCCTGAAGTGGCCATCCTAATCTTCAGTCCCTGCCACGAGAAAAATGGACATTTGCATGGTTCTACTGAGGAATAGGATGCTGGCTTTTGAGTAGATCATTTGAACTAGCATTTGCTATTGCTATAGTAGTAAGAACTCTGTGGTAGTAAGTTTATTTACACTCGTGGTATCATTTAATCATTGAGATTGCATGTTAGTAGTCATAAGCTGTTTTTGTGTCTGAGGATACAGGTTCAGGGAAATGGAGTCCTCACTGTGATGCATGGAACTCTGACCCAGAGCTCAGCTCATGCGCAGCTCTTTGGTTTTAAGCACGTCATGCTAAATAAACAGAGGAAATGGTACGAGGAATTAGCGATAATTTAAACAGTAGCCATCGCTGGAGCACAATCTAAGGCTGTTTTCGAGCTTAAACCGGAGATTTGGAATGGCAGTGAACAACGTGAATTTTGAGCGATGGAGCCCATTTAATGCTGAGTGTCAGGATGTGGTCACTTCTCTACCTTCTGCGTTTCGTGTTTCAGTCCCCCCCCCCCCCCCAGTGATAGACAGGGGAGGAATCTGTTGTCTAGTCATTAATCATGGTCAGTGCATTTTTCAGTAGGTGTTGCTCCTTGTTTGGGCATGAGCACTAAGGAAGAGAGTTTGCTGTACATTTTATTCCTTTTGGTTTGGCCTCATTATAATCATAGAGTTTGAAGTTAAGAAAAATTAATCTGGATTTTTCTTTCTAATGATTTAAGCTTCCGTTTTTTAGGGACATATTTATAACTTGTCAGAGATGTTTAAATTTTATAAAGACAATACAGTGTGCATTCTTTGGTAATAAAGATAGCAGCGAGCAGCAAACTAACTCAGGAAAAAGATCCAAAAGCTTACAGGTTGAGCGTGGTTGTTTGTACCACATCTTTGATCTCAGCACTTGAGAAGGAGTTGCAAGAAGATTTCTGTGAGTGCTAGGCCGGCCAGGAATAGGTAATGAGATGTAGTCTTAAAACCCAAAACCCAAATGCTGAAAGCCAAACCCAGACTGAAATCACATACAGTTGGAGATACCTTCTCTTTGAAACAAGTCCTCATTGTGTAATCTAAATTGGCTTCCGACTTTCCACCTTCCTCGCTCAGCACCCTGAGTTCTAGGATGACAGTTGTATGTCAGCATGCCTGGAGTCACAAGTATGTAGCCGAAGTAAAAAGAAAGGAGACAGTTGGGTGTGCTTCCCTAAGGGATGGCTATTTTATTCATAACTGTCATAAAATAAGATTTGTGTTTACTTACTAGGTATGCGTGTTTGTATTTGCACGTGTGTGTGCACGCATGTGTGCGTGCATGCATGTGTGCATGTGCATGCATATGTGTAAGTCAGGGGACAAACTACAGGTGTCATTTTTCTCTTTCAACCATGTAGGTTCTAGAGATCAAACTCCAGTTATCAGGCTCAACAATGAGCACTTTTACCATGTCAGCGTCTTGTTGGTCCTGAGGAACCAGGTACTTTGTGCACTTTTAAGTCACCAGATACTCTTCCTTCGCACTGCCCTGGGAGGACCTATCCATCTTGCTGAGTGCTAAGCTGTTTGTTATACCTTGACATCTTCAGCTCTCACTATTAGACATTACCACAAGGCTTGTATTTGGTCATGTCTCTGTGTATGGGTTAAAGCCTGAAGCCATGTCTCATACCTAGAATCCTAATATTTGGAAAACTGAGGCAGAAGGATCCTGGGCCAGTATAGGCTACATAATAAGACTTGATTTCAACAGTAACAACAAAACAACAACAACAAGAGAGGCATATCTAAATTTCATGAGGAAAGTGACAAAAATTCTTTTTTTCCAAAGATTTATTTTACTTATTATATGTAAGTACATTGCAGCTGTCTTCAGACACTCCAGAAGAGGGAGTCAGATCTCACTACAGATGGTTGTGAGCCACCATGTGGTTGATGGGATTTGAACTCAGGACCTTCAGAAGATCATTCAGTGCTCTTAACCGCTAAGGCATCTCCCCAGCACCAATTCTTTAGAATAATGATGTGATGAAGATAAATAGGATTTCATCCACTTTAGTTCAGAGGTTCTCCGATGTAAAAATCTAAAGTATTCATTTTTGATCTTAACATTCTTAAAGATTTCAGATACCTCTTGTTTTTATGAATTGTTTCTATTAATCTTTATAAAGATAAAAATGGAAATGAAAACTTTATTAGATATTAATAAGAAATAAACAGAAGTCAGTGGTGCATGACTTTGCTTATGGTGCATGAGATCAAGCCCTTGAGTATGATAAGCACATTCATTACAACAGGAATACTGATGGACACATAAAATGATTTAAAACAACAACAACAACATCACCCTCTTCTTCCCTGTTCTAAACTAACATCACTGAAAATAGTGCTTTAAAAACAACAAAAAAATTCAAATCTCTAATTCCTAGCTTGTCAGAGATCAGTTTTTTTCTTTCATTTGTTAATGGTATTTGGTTGTATAATATATAGATATATTTTCCCACAGAGATATGCAATCAGAAAAGATGTCTCTTAATAAACCTACTAAAAAATTGTAGATGATTTTGACACTGTGCCAGAACTCCAGGGTCTAATCTCTTTAAGAGTTTTAATTAAAAGTATAAAATTTCATCACTGAACATCCAGTTTTGTTATGCTGGTGTTTTTCAGAATTTCGGTGGATCTTTTGTAGGTGTGTAATTTATAACTTTATTCATTGATCTGTTGGAAAACTGGTTCATTGTGCTTCCATGTTTCTAAATTATTTATATAGTTCATTATGAACCAAATAACTTTATAGAGATTTTTAAGGATTAGAAAGTCATCAAGCAATGAGCAGTGGATAAAAGGTTTCAAGATACTATATTTTGCTTAAAGCTCAACTTTTATCACCAGCAATAAACACTGGTTGTTCTCCAGCCTCAGAGGAGAACTCATTTCATCAGAAAATGCTGGTCAGAGTCCTTTGAGATAGTTTGTCATCAGTCATTCTCTTGAGAGAACACTGTTTCATGAAAACAGTGGCTAGTTTAACAGTTCTTTTCTTTGAGATCATTTTTCCAACTGTGGTGATAGGAATGAGAAATAGCCCCCATAGTTCAAGTACTTGGGTGTTCTGGTCTCTGCATGGTGGATCTGTTCGGGGAGATTATGAAACCTTTCTGAGCAAGGTGCAGCCTTGCTGAAGGAAGTACCTGGCAGGAGCTGGACTTTGTAAGTTCATAGCCATCCCCAACTTTCAGTTCCCTTTTTGGAGTTTGTTGTTGAAGGCCTGATAACTCAGCTTCCTCTCTGGCTGCCTGCTGCCTTTATGGACTCTCCATCTGCAACTGTAAGCCCAAATAAACTCTTCCTTCTGTAGATTTCCTTGTTTTATCGAGGCAACCTTACAGGAACTAATGCACCATCCCATCTGCTAATACAAAAGACTGAGGTAGCATAATCAAGGCTCATGGTTTTATAAAATGAATATTATAGTTTTGTCAAAGACATTCCAAAATGAAAGGTGCATTTGATTGACTCTGGTTGCACACCAGTGAGAAGGAAGGCTGATGACAATTTAATTTGGTGTGCATTTTGATTCATGTTCCTGGGATTAGCAGTTTTGCCACCAACATGGCACCAGCAATTGAAAAGAAAACCAGTATTGGAGTATTGTTCCTAAGTAGTATTGACTTCATAGAACTTCCAGAAGGGCTCTTAGGGGCACACTTTTCATATATTTTGTTCAGAGAGTTACCATGAGCAGAGAAAAATTTTCAGTATCTGTTTCTAAAAGTCAAAAAATTTTCCCTTGCTTTCAAATAAATGGTTCTGTTAATTGGCTCATTAACAGCTTGGAAAAATTAAATTGCTATTACAGAGAAGAGGATAATTTGTTTTTAATTCTCAAGTAAATTAAGTACAATAACACTTCACAGTACATTTCTTAAGAGTGATCGTACTCTTCATTATTAGGATGTATCCATCCTCACAGGAAATACGGCTTGAGTTGGGGATGCACTTGTTCCTGTCAGAGGAGAAACCATTTCTTTTTTTTTTTAAGCTTATAGAGTTGTTGGTCTGACGTTTACACCACCAGGGTTGAGTTTCATACAGCACACTCCTGTCAAATACCACAGATGACGGAGCAGAAAGTTCTAATAAAGTAATCCACAGAGTATAGGCACTAATCATATTTGTTTAAGTGATATAAATTTAAGTTGATACGAAGGAATAAAATATTCCAGGCATGGCAGTAAAGGATGCTGCTTTCCATAGCACTAGCATAGAATGAGATCTTGTGCCATGCCTTTTGTATGCTTATATGTATCTCTTAATGTTGAAGTCACCCGAGTACAGACATTTAAACACATTTTATAAAGCTGACTTCCCAAAGGGCAGAAACCTAACATGATGTGATCCTTGCTACATGGTGAAGGTAAAACATCATATTAGGAGACCCCTTTTAAATACTGTTCCTGACTGATGTTTTTCATACTTCATTAGTGATCAAACCTTGACTCAAAAATGCTAGCTATAATTTCTTTCTCCTATCTCAAATTCCAGCACGGAATCTTTGAATCTTGAGGGCAATAAGTTAGCATAAGAATATGCTTATGTGCATGAATTATTTATTTTCAATTGTCTTTTAGTACCTAATATGGACTGTGCCCTGGTGTGTTGAAGACTGATTTTATGGAGAAGAGTTCTTCCCAGCATAACAGAAGAAAATCTAAATGGTAGAAAAGGTGTTGACATCTATAATAGGATATGTCCTGAGGCCTTGGCCAGAAATAATCAAACCTATTGTATATTCTCTCTCTCTCTCTCTCTCTCTCTCTCTCTCCCTCCCTCCCCTCCCCTCCTCTCTCTGTGTTGTCTCTCTTTCTGTGGGTGTTAATGTGTACATGCATGTGAGAGAGAGAGAGAGAGAGAGAGAGAGAGAGAGAGAGAGAGAGAGAGAGAGAGAGAGAACTAATGGCCTTACTCAAAAAGCCCAGAGAAGTGTTTGTAGAGCAGGTGGCTCACTAGAATTTTATGTACTCAAAATGCCTTAGTAATTGTAAACAACAGTCACTGATAACATTCCTAGAACTTCAGAGTCAAGGTTATAAAAAGTGGTAGTTCATGTTGAAATCTGGAGAGATAGATGAAGTTTTAATAGCAGTGATTGTGTGGTATCCCTGACATGAATGCAGTAAGTGTTTAGAAGGTGAGATGTACAATGGGGCATTTCAGTGGCTGGCAGTCCTTCAGGCTGTATGTAATTCTGTGCTTGCTGCATTATAAAGAAAGATGTTTCCAAATCATGGAATCCTTTCTTTAATTTGTATGAAGTTAATAGGTCTAATCCACAGATGCCCCTAGCTTTCATGCTGTAGATGTTTTCTATCACAGAGGAATCTGATGTTGAGTTTGCATGCTGGAGAATGGTCAAGGTTTTTTGACTGCCTTAAGCACACATAATATGTTAATCCTGGTTCAAATCCTACAGCTAATTAGCTCTCGGGTCTCTGGATAGGTTATGTAAGATTTCCCAACCTGACTTGCTTAATGCTATAACTTAAAGATAGTAGCTGACTCCTTGGCCATTTGTGAACATTAAATGAGATGATCTATGTAAAGTGCTTAGACTGGTGCTGGTCATGTAGCAGGTACTCAATGCATATTAGCTATTACTTTCTCTTCCAGCAACTTAATAAATGCTATAGTTATTGTGCTTAAAAAGGGTGCATAGTATACTGACAAATAGGTAAATATTCAAATAGACATGCTATACAATACTGTTTGTTTATATATGTGTGTATGTAAGTGTATATGTATGTATATATGTATGTATGTATGTATTGTATGCAGTCACACACACACACACACACACACACACACACACACACACACACACCTCAAGACAAGATAGGTGCATGTGGTTGTGTTCTCCTTTCAGGGGGACAGAGTCAGGAAGACCTTGTGAGTTCAAAGTGAGCCTTGTCTCCATAGCCAATGTGAGGCCAGCCAGGGTTACACACCGAGACCCTGTCTCATACACAAAACAAACAAGTGCATGTGTTCCTTAGGTTTGTCTCCTGTCAGCTTTAGATATCCTGAAGAGTAAAAAGCCCCATAAGATTGCAGTTAATGGCAAAGGCTTTTTTGTTCAAAAGCTGTTTTGAGTGTTTTTCCGTCCTCTTTTCCTCAGCTTTATTTGCAAGCCAAAGCAGGTATTAAAGACGAAGTGTTCTGGTGGAAGCTGGAGCCCAGGGCGCTTGAAGCATTGCTAATTTCCAACCTTGTAATTTACTTAAATTGAAACATAACTGCATTTAGATGAATGGGCTGCTAGTTTTCCTTTGCAGAGCAAACATGCCAACCTTTCATTATTTGTCTGTGCTAGAGCTTCTGTGCGGTTCAAGTCTGCTCCTTACACCACTTGACGGGAAACACCTCTGCAGATTCTCTAGTGTGGAAAAAAAAAAGAATTAAAACAGTGAAGGATGCTTTCTGTAACTGACTGTGTCATTTTGTATTTTTAAGGTGAGATCGGGAGAGAGATTCCAGAGAGAGTGGTGTTGTTGGGGAGAGCGCTTCATTCTTGGCTCATGCTTTTACAAACCTGGGAACGAATGGGGGGGGGGCACAGTAGTTCCAATTACATATACAGTTTATCTTCATTTGGGATCCATGACTTCTATTAAATTTAATTACTTCCCCTGTGGCTTCTATTAAATTTAATTAATTTCCCTTGCAGCTGGCGTGGCAGAGGTGCTGCTGCTAAATGAAGGTGATTGCTAATTGAGGGAGTGTTCCTGAAAGGTTTTACTCTTTCTCCTGTTGATCTGGAAATCCCTCCACCAGCCTGACACTTTACAATGGAGTAAGGGGTTGCTGGTGCTGAGCACTTTTGTAGAGCACTCTGGACTGCTTTATGGGGAGAATGCGATTCTCTAGTTACTATGTGTGTTGGTGGAGAAGCTGTCATAAGAGCCAAGAAACCTGGTCCAGTCGCAACCTAGACAAGATGGGACCTGTTAGGCCTACCTACTTGCGGAGGTCCTTGGCAGCTCGAGTAAGCTAATTATTGCTCCATTCCAAAGGTACAGAGAATCAAGTGTACATTGCTAATCCAACAAAGCAATCACTGTTTCAGGGAGTTCTCCACAATTAAAAGTAAGTGTTACTGGTAATATAGATGACTTTACTTGGCCTGTAATACCATGAGAATAAGATAATAATTTATACCTGAAGGTTAAAAAATTCAAAGCCTTATTAAGAAAAGTCAAAACACAATTGCTACATACTCATTGTCATTACTCTGTAACTAAAGGTGGAGGCAATATTAGAAAGAAAAAGTGTGTGTGCATTTAATCTGTATGTATTTAGACATCTTTTATTCCCAGGTTTTCTATTTATTACAAGATGGGACTGTTATTTTTCAACATCAGTATATTACTAGAAACTATGTATGCATTGTATTATACATGTAAATCTACATGCCACACATAATGTATGCAATTATAGAAACAAATACTATGCCTTAATATTATATATCAGTACATAGTATATATTTATTAGTTAAGCTGGCAGTACAATGAGGTTTTTAACTTTTTTTTAACATACGAGGAGATGGGGCTTAAGGTTGTCTTCTCTCTTAATAATTGTATTTGTTTGCAGTATGTGAATTATACCTCCCTGTGTCCATATACCATATGGTTTTTCAAGGAACATCTGTTGTTCTTTTCGAGAACAATAGATACTCACCTGGAATTAAGCCCTTTAGAAAGTTGTTTCTTTTGTTTGTCACGATCTCATTTTCTGTTTCTTCTGTTTCCTCATAGCCCTCTGCATATTTCAGAAAATTTGAACCTAGATCAGATTAGAAGGTCACTTTTCCCATGGTTTGCTTAGTTTCATGCTGAGTTTGGTGCTTCTATGGTCCTCTTCTCTTTTGCATGAAACTCTTCCCATGATGCTTTGCACAAACCTATAGAGATTAATGTAATGGATAAGCCCATTTGTTACGTTAGTTTCTATCTCTACTCATCTCCCGTTGAAAGAAAACTGGAGCTTCAATGCAGGAATGATTTAAATAAGAGGCCTCGTTGTAGAATCGGACATGTTCATTAATACTGTGGGACAAGAGGAGATTAGGGTAAAACAGACCTAGTAGGATTGTTGTAGAAGTCAGATCAGTGTGGTCTAGTGTCACCTGGGAGGAATTCAGGGACTCCACCAGAGAGGTAGAGTGGGGAATGGGTTCCCACTGAACTGGTGAGATGTATTAATTTGTTTATGTGTCTAGAACTGGACCATGCAGGTTGGTGGGCTGTAGTGGGATTTTAATCCAGCACCGTGGCTACTCTGACTGGAATACAGACATGCCCTTAGCATACACCTTTAATCCCAAACAGTAAAGGTCAAATTAGTTTGTAGAAGGAAGCATTCACATTTGAAATTGATATCTGAGTGGCAGACAAAGTGATGAATCAGAGAAAGATTTGACAGATAGGACATGCCCAGCTCTCACAAGGAGGAAAAGGAAGCTGCTTGAGGAATCAGAGAGAAAGAGAAGGCAGTTTTAGCAGGAGACAGGTTGAAGAGAGAACAAGCTAGACACAGGTGGAGACAGAGTGAGCCAGAAAATGAGAAGGAGCCAGAAGATTAGCACCTAATGCCAAAATTAATTTGAGGCCAACCAGAGCAATTCAGTCACAAACTGAGAGAGGAGCCAGATTGAATTAGTCAGCTTGGAAAGGAATTTTGAGCCAGAACAGCTGAGTTGAACCAGTGAGCCAGAGTTCAGAAAGAGCTAGAAAGGGTGAGCTAATTCATCAGTAACCCTCAGAGGCTGAAAACATTCTAGGCCTAGATAACATTGAACAGAGACTAGAAGCTTCCAGGACTAGGCCTAGGTTAGCAGACTGAGGCAGTATGCTCCAATTGCCTTGGATATGGCAATTACATTAGGTGAATACAAGTTACTTTTACAGCAGACATAGTGTCAGTTGAGAACAGAGAACAAAGTATGGGGATTGGAAACTTGGTGACGAGAATCTGACTGAAGACTCAGGGCCCTTTCCCCACCTTGTTTCTCAGCCACTCTACAGCATTCACTTCCCTGCATCCTTCTCTGATAGTCACGATTTGTGGGCTAACACAGAAACTAGGCAAGCAACCTTTCTTCCTTTGTTGTATGATTTCAGTTCAAGCATTGCATTCTGTTGAGTCTATCTGCACATACTTTTAAAAACTATTGCTTCAATCACCCTCACCATGTTTTAGTTGATGCCACCTAGACAGCTATCATATTTCTCCTGTCGTAGGGTTTTACTGCTGTGAACAGACACCATGACCAAGGCAACTCTTATAAGGACAACATTTAATTGGGGCTGATTTACAGGTTCAGAGGTTCAGTCCATTATCATCAAGGTAAGAGCATACTAGCATCCAGGCAGACATGGTGCAGGAGAAGCTGAGAGTTCTACATCTTCATCTGAAAGCTGTTAGTGGAAGACTGACTCCCAGGCAGCTAGGATGAAGGTCTTAAAACCCACACCCACAGTGACCCACCTACTACAAGGAGGCTACACCTCCTAATAGTACCACTCTCTAATCCAAGTATATATAAACCATTACATCTCCCTTGCTCTTCTTAATATCTTAAATCTTTTCTCTAAAGAGCTTTTATCTTTGGATTGCAATCACAACCATCTTACATTTCCTTCTTCTCCTGTTCTTCTGTGCCTCCTTCCTTTGGTGTGCCCACCCTTTGCCAATCTATTCATTTCTTCCTACCCCGTTCTCTTCCCTACTTGCGCTCTCAGATATCTTCACCCATCCCTTCCCTGGGTCCTGGTCACATGGAATGATATACACTTTTATGTTCCAGTATACTGTGGTGGTTATTAATGACTTAGACTCAGCTTATTTAAAGGCAGTGACTATGCAATGAGTTCAAATGGCAAGAAAATCATCTTCTTTTAGAATGTTTTTCTCTGCCACTGTCTTGGTACTTTTCTGTTGGTATTAAAAAAAATACCTGAGGGTATTTAAGAGGCTTTCTTGGCTGATGATCCTGACTTATGTAAACGTCAAATAGCATAATATGGCCTTGTGAGTGCCCCACTCCCTGCGACATAATTTGACCGAGAAGTTGGAAAGGAAGTAGCTAGTTTAGAAAGGGTCACACTCCTGGCTTATTTATGCATTCAGATAACACTTTTTCTAGAGTTAATATGATTCCAAAGAACTACATGAATTCTTCCCGATAGGGAAGAATTGAGTCCCTCTTAAGGACCTATCATTTCATGACCAAGAACACTGATTACTAACATATCAGCCTATGAACCTTCTGCAAGGTACACACTCAAGTCATCTTGTCCACCCTTTTCAAGGGATTGATTGTTTTATTTGGTATATTTTTTTTTTGTTTTGTTTGTTAAGTTTAGTTTTCTTGCTATATCATGATGTTGTTACTTAGTGAAGATGTTGTCAACTTGACACATCTGGGAAAGGGAATTGCTAGAACAGATTGCCTTGTGTACATGTTTGTGGACCATTTTGATTGCTGATTTTTGGGACCAGCTACCAAAAAGGTAGCTGCATGTGAGTCTGGAAGCAAGCCAGTAAGCAACATTTCCTTATGGTTCTTATCTCACACTTCTGAAGTAAACCCTTTCCTCCTCAAGATGATTTTGGTCATGGTGTTTATCACAAAAACAGAATGCAAACTAGAACACTTGATTTTTATCTTAAAGATTGCAGCAAATGACTAAAGATACGATGATGTTCTAATGTACAGATACATTTAGTAGCTGTCACCAAAACTATCAGAATTCGATTTCCGTTTACAGTATAGCTTCATTTTGTTACTCAGTCATCGAAGTTGACAATTATTATTTAACTGATGCTGTGTTAATATATTTTATAGACTATATTGCAGTTGAGAAGGTACAAGTCAATCAGTGAACAAATTAAATCTTTAAGAACTGGCATCAATGGTCTCTGTCTGTTTCTAGTCCAGTGCATAGCCCGAGGCAGAGACTGAATATTTCTCCTAGCCAAAGCTTCTCCCACAAAGCTGGCTTGGCCTTTCCAGAGCTCTGAGATCTCTCTCTTGGTCCCGAGGCCAGCTGCTCTCTCTTGACAGTCTGCAGGTTACCTCTCCCTTAGAGCTCTGTCCTTTGACCAATCTCCCCGACCTGAAGCCTGGCCCAATTCTGCTTCAGTTATGTTCTTTCCCTCCAGTCCACCTGAGTTGCCTCTAATGTAAAACATCAGACAATATTAGTTTATAATCAACAGATGACACAAGTGCTGGGTGTGGAATATATCATCCTAGACTCATCAACTATTCTATGTTGGAAATCTTCCAGTGGCTGAAGCTTTCACCAGGTCTAATAGTTACCACTCTACATCTTGCTTCCTCTCCCTCCCCGCCTTGCTGTAAAAAAGGGCTCTTGCTTGCTTGCTTGCTTTCTTTCTTTCTTTCTTTCTTTCTTTCTTTCTTTCTTTCTTTCTTTCTTTCTTTCTCTCTCTCTCTCTTTCTCTCTCTCTCTTTCTTTCTTTCTTTCTTTCTTTCTTTCTTTCTTTCTTTCTTTCTTTCTTGTGTGTGTGTTCTACCATTTTTTATTAGATATTTTCCTTATTTAGATTTCAAATGTCCCCTTTCCTCTTTTCCCCTCTGAAAACCCCCTATTCCCCCCCCCACCTGCTCACCAACCCACTCACTCTGCTTCTTTGTCCTGCATTCCCCTATACTGGGGCATCAAGCCTTCTCAGGACCCAGGACCTCTCCTCTCATTGATGTCCAACAAGGCCATCCGCTGCTACATGTGCAGCTGGACCCATGGTTCCCTCCATGTGTACTCTTTGGTTGGTGGTTCTTCTCCCTAGTCCCCTCTTCTTCTCTCGGACCGGGAAGGCCTGCCTCCTTTTTTGCCCAGAGATTGGCTTTTTGTCATTTTTATTAGCCAATCTAATTAGGGGAAAATTCTTCCACACTGCCTTACCGATTAATTTTTAATTTTCTTTCTTTCTTTCTTTCTTTCTTTCTTTCTTTCTTTCTTTCTTTCTTTCTTTCTTTCTTTCTTTCTTTCTTTCTTTTTTTTTACAATTTAGTCTACAGATTTGAACTGACAGCATACTGTTATTCTCTCATGGCTACATGGGAGAAAGAAGAAACGAGGAAGTCAATTCCATGGTTGAGGGTGCAGATCTTACGTTGGGGACAACCAGTTGTGCTTTCCGGTCCATGGTGGCTGGTCACTACATAGGAGGGGCTGAAGTTGGCAGTGGTTATAGGTTTGAAGCCAGGGGATTTAGTTCAAGGCTGTTTTTTGATAAAACACATGGAGCATACTCAACCGTGCACTCATCATGCACTTGTGTACTTGGAGTGCCATTTACTCGAGGTGGTTTTGTGAGTCAGAAGAAGTGGGATACTGAACCAATATATCCCTGGTTGAATTTGTTCCCACTAATATTGGAGGAAAAGGGATACTGTAGATAGAGATGAATAAGGAGGGGCTACAAAGGCAATAGAGTTTAAAAGGAGATTTATAATGCCCAGAGTAATGAAGCAATCAACATAGTGATTTTTGCCAGGAAAGTCCACTTACCTAATTTTCTTTTGGGTTCAAAACTATCTTTTGTGTACCTACTTTTACAAATCTGCATCCATGCCAGCCTATTGTGAGTACTTTTGGGGACGTTTCTGCCCACCAGGTTTCACCTTCCCATATCTTGCCGACATTTACTCGTGGATTTTGTACCTGAGGTCTGACTGGGTGGGTATGTGCTGATATCAGTCTGTGATCTCTGAAGCTTTTAGATGTGGGACACACTGTTTGTGGCCTCAGTGTTGCTGAGGACTGTTGTGTCTTTGCAATAGCATTTCAAGATTCTCTCTTCTGATGCCTCTTTAGGGTCATAGGACTCATGCATTCTTTTTTCTTTTCTCTAGCTTTGTATTAGTCAATCAAGCTAGATGCCTTGGTTTCATATGGAACACTTCCCCTTTTCCCACCCCCAGTTTATAGATATATACCTAAACTTTGTATTTATTGCTTCTTAAGAGACACTAAGTGAGTTAGTCTGGCTCTCCCTACCCCCATCTTTTAAATATAATACATTTGTTATTTTCATGGAACAAAGAAGTACAGAACTTTTTGTCTTTTGTAAATTAACCTTTTCTTTAGGTTGTCTAGAGACGACACAAGGTAAGTGATGGAGGACTGACCTTTGATGGAAGACTGCCCTTTGGTAGAGGAATCTTGAGCTTAAGTTCTGCTCTGTTCCTCCTCACTCAGAGACAAAGGCTGTTTGTCAATTGGCATCACTCTGTAATGTTTGGACTTCTCATTCCTAAAAGACTGTTCCAGAACACCTAGGCCAGGCTGACCTGTTTCTTTTCTGTTTACTTTTGTCTAGAGAAATGTTCTTCCCCCACTGTCCAAAGTTTTCTTTCTCATTTCCCATTGTCTGAGACATCATTACTTTAGGACTAAATTGGATGATTAAGCCTTTTTCAAAACAAAACAAAACAAAACTCAAATGCTTTTTCACAGGTTTAAGTGGCTGCCAAATATTCATACTTTTGTTAAGATTTGAATAAACTATTTACAGAAAAGGAAAAATAAACTTTCAAACACATGAAAAAATGCTTAATTATTCTATAATAAAGTACATGTTGAAATAGCAGAGGGATGCCTTTTTCTTCCGTTTGATTGATTTGGCGGTTATCCAGACATTTGGGGCTACTTCGATAGTAAAGGTGTAGGAAACAGTTTGACATGCTGTTGTTTGTGTAAGGTCCAGTGCATGCTGTGAAGGGCATGTTAACAACATCCATCTAATATAGACTACTAAATCCAATAACAGTCACCCCCCCCCCAAGGAATGTATCTGAAGTATTTACATGCAAAATGTTCATTGCAGCCTTATTTTGTAATAGTAAAAGATTAAAAATTAACTAAATATTTTATCCATATATACCTACTTAAATCAATTACAGTGCATTCATATGATGGAATGTTACCCAGCTGGTAAAATATTTAGGATGCTGAGGTAGTTATATATTTACTTATATAGAAAGGTCAAGATATTTTATTAAAGATTTTGAAAATAGTTTATGTTAACATGATACAATGGATAAAAGCTTTTAAACAGAATATCAGAAAACATTTTTGTTTGTACGTATATACATACACACATACATGTACACACATACGTACATATATACACATAGATATACATATACACATATGTACACATACACATATACATATACACATATGCATACACATACATATACACATACATGCATACATATACATGCACATAATTACCACTATATTGCATTTCATTTTATTTGCAATTTTGAAAACATGTTATCTCAAAGATTTGACTTCATCAAAGTGGTAACCTATGTCACTAATTCTAGTACTTGGGAAGTGGAGGCAAAGGATCAAGGGATTGAAGGTCAGTCTCAGGATACATAGTGAATTGGAGGTTGGCCTGGGCTATAGGAGATCATGTCTTAACAAAAATCATAAAAACAAGTATTAAACTTACATATCATAAGGTAGTGTGAGTAATTGCATTGTTATCTTAACACACCTGTGAGATGTAGGTTGGGTTTTGATTGGTAGAAAGAAAGAACTAGACAGGGCTGGAAGATGGCTCAGTGATCAGAAGCACTTTCTGTGTAATCATAAGGTCTGGAGTTTGGATACTAACACCTGCACAACTGTGTACAGCCATGCATCCTGTGTACATTGTAACCTTGACTCTGAGCGTGGAGGAGACCAAAGCATTATTGAGGCTTGCTGGCTTCCAGCCTAGTCCAGGAAAAGGGAGCCCCAGATTCAGAAAGAGACTCAAATGAACAGCTGGAGACTGTTAGAGGAGGACACCTAAGGGCCTCTAGCTTTGGAATGTGCACAATGGTACCCACACTCACAAACATGTTTGCATCCCCACTCCCAACACACAAATAAATGGAGGTAGGGAAGAGAACTAAGTGGGGGCTGTTAAGCCTTTAGCTGAGACAGAGTGCAGCAACAACCTCCCATGACCTGCCTTTGGTGATTAAAGAGAAATCAGGTAGTAGGAGGTTTACAGGAGAACAGGTGGTAGTGTTTGCTGTCTAGGGGTCTAGATCAGGTTTGTTTTCTCTGCCAATTAAAGAATTAAAAATCTCAAGCTTGTCAGGCGGTGGTGGCGCACGCCTTTAATCCCAGCACTTGGGAGGCAGAGGCAGGTGTATTTCTGAGTTCAAGGCCAGCCTGGTCTACAGAGTGAGTTACTGGACAGCCATGGCTAGTCAGAGAAACTCTGTCTCGAAAAACAAAACAAAACAAAAAATCTCAAGCTTAACAGGTAGCATCAGAGAAATCATAGCAAACAAGAGGAGGCAGAATCAGCCTTGAAGACTTATTCATTGGAAGTGAATGAGAGAGAGAGAGAGAGAGAGAGAGAGAGAGAGAGAGAGAGAGAGAGAGAGAAATGCGCCAAGGCCCAGCTCTCCTTGAATGCTTTTTTCTAGTTTGTTTTGTCTTTCATTTTTGTTTTGTTTTTTTTTAAAGTTCTTGAACTGTCTTCCTTGCCTACTTTGGGACTGGATAGCTTGAAGAAAGACAGGATAGCTGATTGGCCCAGACCTGTTATGTAAACAGGCCCTGGTCCAGGCCTTGAAGTTAATGAGCCATCAGCAAGGGAATTACTGGCAGCAGAGAAGTCTACAAGGCCTGTGCTGTAAGCTGCCTGGCCTTTGTCTCAGGTTAGGGGGATGAGGAAGAAGCCAGTCAGCTTGGAAGTTCACTGCCTTTATTACCTGGTCATGGTCCTTCTTTCTGTCTTTCTAACCTCTCTAGTCCCTTAGTAGAATGCCCAAGGTTAATCTAAATCACTTGGCAATGTAGTCTACAATCAACTAATGTTGA
This sequence comes from Tokudaia tokunoshimensis, assembly GCA_036184795.1. Lineage (NCBI taxonomy): Eukaryota > Metazoa > Chordata > Mammalia > Rodentia > Muridae > Tokudaia > Tokudaia tokunoshimensis. The sequence goes on along the minus strand of BTHU01000006.1, from coordinate 52,283,348 downwards.
GTGACACCACAGATAGTCTGGTGGAACCCAAACTCATTCTGCCAGGATTTATGTGAGTTGGATTTTGAATCAGGATCAAAACACAAGTAAAGTAACACTTGGGGTTCACATCCGAGTGAAGCATCTTTCACACCGAATATCTCAATTGTGCACTTTCAGCTCTTTGCTAATTCTGGAACTTCAGAGCCGTTCTTAAAACCTCATTTTAATTTTCAGTTAACTGACTCTCAGTCTACTGGGAAATTAACTAGAGAAGGTGTGCAAGCTTTTGCAGGTTCTGGTTCCTGTCATTCATTTGACCTACAGTTCTCCCAAGTTTGAGTTACCCTCACATATGGAGGGCAACTGCATCAGATCACATCTATGTGAGTAACTCTACATTTCATGCATCCTTCCATCCATGCATCCACCATGCATGCTTGCATCCATCCATCTATTCACTTATTCAAAATATGCAGATATTTGCTGCCATCCAGACACCGGTACTTGACTCTGAAGATTCAATGGTGAGCTATACAAAGTTACTGTTTTCATTACCTTACATTACACATCATCTATAGATACAGGTATCCCTGTTTTTTTCTGTTTATACACATGCCTCATTTTTATTGTTGAGTAGAAGAGAAACGGGAAAACGAGCCACTTTTCAACCATTAAAATTTTCACCCTTTAAGCTTTTCCTCCCCTAGCTATGCAAATCTCTGGGTAAAGTAGTTTGGTCACTTGTTAACATTTTGATTTAAGACATTTCTCCATGTTTTTAAAGAGCAATCCTTGGATTACTGCAAAGTACTTTGTGAGCACATAAAAGTGTGTGTCTAGTATTAGAAAAGAAGCATTGTGTCATGGAAAAACTAGGTGTGGCGTTCGTGTTGGAATCCTGATTCATGGCTACTTAATAAGTACATGGTATTAATAATATGAAAGTTTTTTTTTCCTTTAGTTTCAGTGGCAAAGCAAAAGCTGCCTTCCTCAGTTCATCCAGTTAGAGTTATTTGTGCATAGCACCCTGGGAGCTCTGTAAATGCTAATCATCATTTGGAGATTTATTGAGAATGAACTGGTTGGAAAGTCCTTATGTGGTGGTACTTATATTTGGCCACATGATTAGGTTTCAGTCTTGAATTCTGAACTCCTTTGTCTTTAAGTGTTAACAGTCTAACTAGCACCCAGGGCTCCCCAGCTCACTCTTTCTGTCCTTTTGTAAGGTGATCCTGCATTGCATTTCAGGTGGATAACAGCTCTTTGATTTGATCCCTAAATCAAAGGAGGTGAGATGAAGCAGGTGAAGAGAGCTAGAAGTAGTTAGTTGGATAGAAGTGGAGAGATGAATGCTTCCTGGCTCTCTCTTCTCCATACCCTGCCTGTGGCAAGCAGCCAGCTGTTTCCTTAATTCAAGCTTCTGTGTGCCCTGGCAGTGATAAAGCACATTCTTCTGAGAGAAATCCCTGCTGGCAATTGCATTTCAAAGAAGAAACTTACGAGTTGAAGAATCACTATGGTTTTAGAGTGTTACTATGTGAATAGGAGTCCAGAAGGAACCGAGAAGTCTGGGATTGGTGTCTATTCGAAAAGTGACCTGTCAAAGCCTCACTAGTGAGCAGGGATGGAAAGACCTGGGGACAGGGGTGGGGTGTGGTTGTCATTCACACAGGACTGTCCTTCAGAGATTATAGGAGTTTGGTTTTGAGAAGCATCCTGAACAGCACAATCTAGTAAAACCAGTGATGTGTAAGAGTAGTCCCACCTTCTGGTCAGTGTATAGGGCTGTGCATTTTAATTTTTACTTACTTGTTCTGATCCATTTGCTGCACTATAGCCCTGGACACTGATTTGCTTCCTCTGCAGAGAGCATCACTGTCTGCTGTTCAATGTGCTTCTCCACTGGCAGGCATCCCCTGTCACCTCATCCCAGTCTTTCCTGTAAGACCACCCCGAGTTTTACTATATTCTCTTCCTGTCTTATAGTCACCTTGATCATGCCTGAACTTCTGGGTTGTTAAATACATTCATTTGTTTTTATTTATTGTGGTGACAAGACTTAACCACAGTAAGTCAATGAATTTTTTAAGCATCTGGTAAGAAATTGCTAACTACCCTAACTACCCACTATGCCTAAATCTTATCCATCTTGCATGTATGAAATGTATGCCGAAGAGTCGTCCCCTATGTCATCCCTTTCTTTCCATGCTTGCAGCCAGCATTCTGCGGTCTTGTTCGAGGTGGTTGGGCCATTTCAGATCACTTACGAGTGGGATCTTGAGAGTGCCAGGAGGACAAACCCAAATGCTGATTGGGTTTGTTTCCTGTTTCAGATCAGGAAAAGTTGTCCATGCTTCCTATAAGGTGTGTGGCTAAAATATAATCATGAAAGAATGCAGGTAAAGTTCCCAACATATCATTTCATGTAGGGAACTCACTCCTGTCCTTAGCTATTATTATTTAGCTGCCAGTGTGCCTTTTCATTAAGTGACAGAAATAATCTCACTTGACATAATTGGTGTCAGTGCATACCTAAAGCATTTTGTTTTTTTTTTAAAAAGAGTTGTTTCTGAAAAGTAGCCTTTTATTCAATTTTTAAAGTAAGGGAAAACACTGAAGATTCTGTTTAACCCCTCCCCCGCCCCCCACCAGAGTTCTCTGCTACACAAAAAAAATCTCTTTTTTTCTTTAATCTTCTGCAGGCTAGAGAGATATGTAACAGATTCTTCACTCAGATCATCACACTCTTTTACTTGTTAGTATCATAATTTGTTGTTTGCCTCTTTTTTCAGTTTCAATATATAAAATTTAAACTATACTTTAACATAATAGTATTAAAAATTGAATTAAAAACCTATCGCTACTTTAGGAACTATTCTGGGAAATTTATAATTTTTTATCATAATAGTAAAAAAGTTTTGGAAAGAGCCAAACCACAATATGTAACTACTCTTTTTCAATAATCAAAGAGGGTATGTGTGTGGTTTATAGCATTTGCCATTTTCTTTGTGGCTTTCTAAAACTTCTAAAAGGCACAATCTTGGAGTGTGTGTGTGTGTGTCTGTGTCTGTCTGTCTGTCTGTCTGTCTGTGTGATCCTCCCCCAACCCCCGTATTGTAGCCAGTTTACTTGAAGCTTAGCCACTCAGTTGCCTCAAATTGTTTATCCCCAGGGTGGATTTATTTGAAAGCTTAGTTTTTATTAGAACATCTCTGATAACCAGAGAAAACAGCTTGCTTTCATTGGCCTTTTTAACCAGCAGTTTTTCTGAGGTTTGTTTAGCTTCACACCCAGGGTGTGTGTGTGTGTGTGTGTGTGTGTGTGTGTGTGTGTGTTATAATCTCTCCCTGAGGGGTGAACTCCTTCACAAACATGCTTGCTCTCTTAACCCTTGTTCATCAACTCCGAGACTCCTCCCTTCAGAGCAGCCTCTAATGGCTGTCTGATACTTCTTTCAGGTTAACAGCTAAGGATCTACTCTATAAACTGGTGGATACCAATAGTGGAGAAAGCTGTCCTTTGTGCACTTCCCAGATGATTTTAGACTGACCTTTGCCTAGCTTCCTCCTGAATACTGTAACACGAGCTCGGATCTAAACTGCTGAGTTTATTGAGATTACCTTCATGTCATGATAAGTTTTCTTTTTTTTAAATCAATTAGAATAAAGGTCCATACTGTTATTAATAGGGGAGCAGTGTTCCTGAAGCCAAGCAAGTTCATCTTGAAACAATAGCAGCAGCTAGGTTAATTGCACATATGTGTGACACACAGCAGTAGACGCTATAAGGATACAGCTTGCGAGCCAAGTTTTTACACATTTCAAGTTGTCAAATTGCCATAAACAGCTCCAGACCCAACGTGGAAGAATCTCCAGCAGTTTTTTTCTTGATGTTTGTCATTAAGTAGAAGATTGGGGAGGCTTCCACTGAAGGACTTAAATTCTTTCCTGATGGTAAAACCATTGTCTCTTCGAGTTTATTTTGGAATAATCCCAGCATGAGTAAGGTTACTAAGTAGTCCTTCAACTCCCACTTATTATGTGTTTCTGAAGTGTGTGGGTTTCATTCATTGAGTTCTGTGAGTGCCAGGCATGTTACCAAGGTACAGGGACAGTTCTCATTCTGAGTCCTATAAGGAGTCAATGAATTGAGATACCAGGATGCCAAGAACTGTGCTCAAGGCTATCTAGCTTTAGGTGGTTTTCTCTGCTCTCTTCATTCAAAAACAACAACAAGAAGCTGAAAGTGAGGTTCAGGGGTATCTAGTAATTCACTAGTATCAGGCATTTGGAATGAACATAGAAAACAAAATTTTAGAGAGGTCCCTTGTACGGGATTATGTGTCCATGGCTGGATGGCTCAGGAGAAAAAGCAACAATCATAATATTGTTCTCAGAGACCAGGATTCTTAGTCTATCCACCTACCTCCCCAGTGCACAAATGGATTTTCTAGGAACAAAATAATGTTTTTGCCTCAGTTTACCTAGGCTCTTTTGTGGGCCAGTTTGTCATCTACAAGGATAATTTTACCTCTTTAGTTCTGGTCTGTCCTATTAAGTGATATCTTAGGGTTTTGTTGTGAACCGATACCATTGACCAAGGCAACTCTTATAAAAGCAAGCATTTCCTTGGGGATGGCTTACAGTTTCAGAGGCAGGACTCATGGCAAGATGTAGGCAGACATGGGTCTAAAGAAGGAGCTGAGAGTTCTACATCTTGATCTGTAGACATCAGATGGAGACTGTGTGCCGCCCTGGGTGGAGCTTCAGCATATAAGACCTCAAAGCCCACCTCCACAGTGACACACTTCTTCTAACAAGGCCATACTCACTTCAACAAGTCCACAACTCCTAATATTGCCACTTCCTATGGGCTAAGCATCCAAATACATGACTCTGTGAGGGCCATTTAGGACACCACAGGGGATTATGAGAGTTTGTTGGTCATCAGGGTAATGGTCATTAGGACCAAGTGTTAGCCTAAGGGGTCTCCAATTTGAAATGGGGACAAGATTTATCTCAGACAATTTCAAAGAGAACCATCTTACTTTCTTCCTATGGCCACTGGGATTTTTTTTTCTGTGATCTCTCTGCTCTCATCTTCTTTGATGGTATCTTTTCCAATGATATCAAAATTATAAATACCAAAAATTGCCAAGGTAATTGAGTAACTAAAGAATAAAGATTTAAAATCTTAAAAGTGACATTGAACCAGACTACCATAAACCATAGTTACAAAGTCAGGATAAGAATATAACTGGATTAAAGAAAGAGGTGAACTACATCAAATATTAAATAAAAGTTCAAAGTAAAAATATAATGTAAAATTGAATAAACTGTGTTTACATGCACAAGCTTATGAATATAACATGAATGTGTAGTAGAAGCCACACTAGTTTATACTCACATACTTCATGACTCTTGTCCAGACAATCAGTTTTTGACACGTTTAGAACCATGCATTAATGGCACACCTTCAATAGTTTCATCTGAGATACAAACAGGAACACAGACAGAGCAGAATTAATCATCTCAATGGTTTGTAGTGTACCTAGGCAGCTGTAGGATTTTATATCAAACATGTTACATTGTCAAGTCCCATTGGTACATAACTGCAGGTCGATAGATAGCAAGTCTTCCTTGTTTAGCCATTTGCCCTATAGAATGCTCTCAATCACAGGATTGTACTTTCAAGTGTGCCAAAGTAAGTAATTTATAAGAGGCTCAATTTATGCCAGATTTTAACTAAGACAAAATCCTATTTAAAAACATACCCATGTTTATATTATATTATCATAGATTATCACAATTTACCTATTTTGTGAGCTAAGAGATGTGTTTAATTTTTTTTTCTTTTTTGAGAATTTACTCCCAAAGTCCTTGGAAGATGATGATCTATGAGACTTTATCTCAATTTAACAAACTGTATCTGTGGTTTTAAGGTGCTGTGTTTCAGTTAGTTTTTTTTGTCCTGAGCCTTTCCCTTCTCCCTTCCTTGCTTCCTTCTCACCCTTACTAGTAACAGTAAGAAATTATATATTATCCATTCCTATTTTTTTAAAGGATTACTATGGTTTTTTTTTTTTTTTTTTTTTTTTTGGTTTTTCGAGACAGGGTTTCTCTGTGTAGCCCTGGCTGTCCTGGAACTCACTTTGTAGACCAGGCTGGCCTCGAACTCAGAAATCCTCCTGCCTCTGCCTCCCAAGTGCTGGGATTAAAGGCGTGCGCCACCACCGCCCGGCTGGATTACTATGTTTTGTATGTAATGCCGGTTTGCTCTGCTAACTCTGCCACCATCTTAGGCTAATAATGTCAATCATCTTTATTTCTGCCTTGGTTATTTAATTTGAAGCAGCCCTGTTGTTAGGTAGCTGCAATTGAAGTCTGCCTTGCGGTGAACTATCATGTGTCTGGTTCATAGTAAGAGATGTTTAATGAGATAGCACCTTCTTTAAAAAAGAAAGAAAGTTTAATTCAGTGGAAGGCTAAAATAGACGGCGTTTTGTGAACATATCTTGAGCCTTTCCAGTTCCTCATGATGTTTGTCCTAACTGAAATAATATTGCGTTTCAATTGGCCTCCTGGACTTTTGATATATGAGAAATTCTGCAGCATATATTGAAAAATGATTTCATTTAACCCCTCCAAGGTGACTACTAGTTGAGCTGGACAGACTAGAGTCAGGTTTCTTATTTATCAGAAATTTTTTCTGCATGTCTACAGAGATATTTTTGTATTCATTTTCAAAATATTTTAGAGATACCAAAAATTTTTTGTGCCTTAGAGTTTCCACATTTATATAAACTTGAAAGAGAACTCAGGAAGGACAGAGAAGCGAGAGGGGGTTGAATGGGGAAAAGAGGGAGGGAAGGGTGCTTATGGGACTTTCGGGGAGGGAGGAAACGGGAAAGGGGAAATGATTTTGAATGTAAATTAAAAAACTTAGAAAAAAAAAAAGAAAAAAGAACTCAGGAAGAAAGCCTGAACATAATACAGACTTCACTTCTACATAATTACTTTGTAAGTCAATGTTTAATTGATGTTTACTAAAATATTTATTTGTGTTTGGATAGTCCTTAGTGAGGGAGTAGAGAGTGTGTACCTCTTCTTTTTTTGGTTTTTTGAGACAGGGTTTCTCTGTGTAGCCCTGGCTGTCCTGGAACTCACTCTGTAGACCAGGCTGGCCTCGAACTAAGAAATCCGCCTGCCTCTGCCTCCCAAGTGCTAGGATTAAAGGTGTGTGCGCCACCACTGCCCGGCAGCTCTTATGTTTTTGGGAGGGGGAGGGACACCAGGTTCATTCACATCTGCTTGGGTGTATATGGTGCTAGTCCATTCCCTGGTACAAGCTTGGTTTCTGACTGAATTAATGTTTCTACTTTTCCTGACATAACCTTTCTTGTCTTTTTGTCATGTTAAGCTTAAGCTTATGTTACCAGTGGTTAACAAAAAGTTACCTCTTTCAAATCTTTTTATTTGTTTGTTTTCTGTTTTGTACTCCCAAGACAGCAGACTTTAGAGAGTATTTATATGTTTTATAAACGTTTGTGGTAAGGAATATCATGTACCATGACTTATCTTTTCTAACGTTCTTGCTGCTATTAAAGTTGTTTTAGTTAGGGTTTCCATTGCTATGAAGAGGCACCGTGACCACAGCAACTTTTATAAAGGAAAACATTTAATTGGGGCTCAGTCTGTTGCCATCATGGCAGAAAGTATGACAGCATGCAGGCAGACTTGGTGCTGCAAAATTAGCTGGCATTTCTATATCTGGCAGCAGGAAGAGAGAGTAACACTGGGCCTAGCTTGAGCATCTGAGACCTTAAAGCTCAGTCCATTGAGACACTTCCTTCAACAAGGCCACACCTCCTAATAGGACCACTCCATATATGCCTGTGTGGGCCGTTTTCTTTCAAAGAACCCCAATAGTTATAGAAGGGATCACTTTTCATCATCACTGTGTCACTAGTACTTAATGTACTTTCTGAATATATTTTTTCTGATAGTCAGTGAATGTTTATTGACTCAAAGAAAATGAAACAAGATCTAAAAGAGAATAACGTGGGTAGAGAGTGGCTATATATTGATTTCTTGATATGTCTTAATCTATCTATTAGTTACTTTAAAGTTAATACTCAAAGGGTCTTTGAAACAATCTCAGATAAAGAGACGGTGTGCTGCCTAGTTTTATGTCAACCTGATACAGTCTAGAATTATTTGAGACTTGGAATTAAGGAAATGCTTCTATAAGATTAGGTTGTGGGGCCTGATCCATCCATAAGATGGTAGATATGTAGGGCATTTCCTTAGTGATTAATGGAAGATGACCCATTTGACTGTGGGTGATGCCACACTTGGGCTTGTGGTCCTTTCTGCTGTAAGAAACTCCCTATAAGAAGGAGCAAACCAGGAAGCAACACTTCTCCATGACCTTCAAGTTCTCACCTGGTTTGAGTTCCTGCCTTGGCTTCCTTAAACGGACAATGACTTGAGATACATAAAGTAAACCTCTTCTTCTCAAGCTGCTTCTGGTCACTGTGTTTCATCACCACCGTAGTAACCATGACTCAAACATGAGTTGATGATGTAAGAGGCCAGCAGAGGGCTAATGGAGTCCTTTTCCCAATTGTCTTCTTGTGGAAGCTGTGGTCAGCTCCTTTCTTGAATAGGTGTTAACATGGCTTTGCTTGTTTCCTTTCTTATAATTGCTAAACAAGTTGCTTAAGCCTGCCACTTCATGTCTGGCACTCCCTTCCCTTAGCTTGCCCATGTTAAATAAACAAACACTATTTCAGAAGCTTCCTCCATTGTTCTGATCCCTTCCATCAATGATTTTTTTTTTAATCTATGAAGTGAGTTAAAAGGAAAAACAACTGTAATTCACAGTAAACTTTGTTGCATTGATAGTTACACAGACCCAGCTCATTACAGCCGGTGTGTGGATATCATTAGTATATTTGAAGTTTATTATTGCAAGTCTCACAAGGTTATAATGTACTAATTAATAATGCACATCTCCCTGAGTAGAGCAGGTATGCTGCAGACATCTAGAAGGACTTCTTAAGTGTTTAATTTTTTAAAAACAGATTTCCTTTTAAAACTATAAGCTGCTGGTGCATCTTGTTACTATGACTAAGTAGGGGACATGGCAGCTTGCGAAGTATGTTACAGAGATGCTGGGGAACTTTTTAGGCTTGGTTTTGCTATCATGTTGAAAATGGTTACAGTATTTTATTTCCTTATGATATATAGCCACACTGTTAAAAGTTTAGGGTTTAATGTCTGTTTTCTAAGTTATGTTATTGCTTTAATTATTAGGACAGGAAGAAGGACTGTAAAAGGTTTGAAAAGAAACCCACACATTTTTGATATTGGTGACTGTCTTAAATGTATTGCACACATCAAGAAGTGCATTTTTACCCAGTTGACTGTAATTTTAAGTCTCTTGCAGACTGCTGGTTGATATGTTAGGCTCGTTACCAGGGAGTTAGGACAAGGTCTATGTGAAGTGGACAGGACATAAAAATAGACACCTAGGAAAGGCAACTCCAATGGTAGATTCCAAGACAAGTACTCTGATGATTTCTAATTGAAAGATGCTGTAGGGCTACCTTACATATGAAGAAATGCCTCTTGCTATTGGGTTGGAGTTAGAGGCTGGTTTTGCTTACAAAATGTAGTCTGATCAGTGAGTAGAAATTATACAGCTAGATAGGAGAACAAAATGAATTTCAGTGTCATGCTAGGTAGTGGGTGAATTAATTAGCTTATTATATCTGGAAGCTGAATCAAGTTATGAAGTGTAAGAACTAATGTTAATTATAAAGTACAAAGACTGTCACAAATAGCCATTTCATTCATAGTTGCGTAAAGATTGCTCTCAATTTCATGTTCTATACTTGCAATTTGCATTTACTGTTTGCTTTTCTGGAATGGCATAACCACATACTTTGTACTGACATCTCTCTTCCAGTCGTTCTGTTTCTCTGTGGTGAGACATCAAACCTTCTCCCTTACCTTCTGGATCTTTCTGCTGTTGCTTGTGAAATATAGACTCCACAAATGTTTCTCTGGCTGTGTTTATCTCAATATACTTAGAACAGTGCCTGTATTTAATAGACAATTACTGAGCAATGTAGATTGGAGCATACTTAAAATAACAGTAGGCTTACAATTTTAGTAGTACTAAAGATAAACATCTTGCAATTTCTATGAATGTGTTCTCTGGTTCTAGCAGACCATGCTTATGATGACATAAACTTGTTTTTGCAGTTTTCAGTGGCTAATACTTCAGCTGAAGAACAGAATTGCCCACTCTGGGTGAATGAACTCACTGAGTTCTTCAGAAGATTTGTCAGACCAGAGTGTCTATAGGTTCTTCCATGCTTTCTAATTTCAATGTCTATTGAAAGAACAGTGCTCAAGATTTTGTATTACGCTGTCTTCTTGCCAGCTGATACTGTTGGTACTAACAGTGGTGAGGCTGAGTGAAGAGAAGAATTTCAAAGACACTGATTCTGGTAGTCATCTAGGAGTTGACAAAGGTTTCTCTTTGAAGAGCAAAAATTAATCAAGAGATTCATTAAGTCTACCTAATGAATTTATAAGTGTATTAATTAAGTCATAAAGATTTGATAATTCCATTGTCTTCCCCTTTGAGAATTTACTCACTTCCCTAGGATGGCACTCAGACAATGCTGCTCTTCAATAGTTTGACATGGTTTCAGCCTGGTATTAGCAGCTAGTGTGGTCATGAGTAATTCTCCAGATTTTTCATATTTATTTATGAAGACTAAGTGTCAGGATGTATGGTAAGTATGTATATGTAAGAGTGTAGGATAAGCTGCCACATGTGTTAGGATTATTGCTATGGTGATCATTATTTTATTTTTGGTAGTGCTGGAGATTATACCCAGGGCCTGAGTTGTGAGCATGCACTGGGCTCCAGCCCCTCTTCCTATTATTATCAATACCATCAGTACTAACCAACAGGTTTATCACATGCCAGCTCAATAGTACTACGTGTTAAAAAGCATGAAAGAGAAGTACATTAAAGTAAGGATGTAATCTTTCAAGTTTTTGGTCTGTCATATTCTTTAGAAAGAACGTGTGCCACTTCAGTTGCAATATCTATCAGGTGGAGGATTCATTTGCAGAAAGGTTGGAATTAATGAATGCCCAGGAAGGTCAAAGCTCTGGCATCTTGGTTGTATTTGTGTTTATTAGAAAGGAAAAATGTGTTCCTCTATGGTTCTTCTTACAGTAAGAACACCATGCATTTAATTTCAGGCAAAAGGAAGAAATTTACTGCATTACCGTGTAAAGGTATCTTCTGTCAAAGCAAACACATTTCTTTCCTTCCTACTTCTTCCTTTCACACTTAAGTCACAGGATGGCAAGATGGCATGACAGAGCACTTGGGAAAGCTCTGAACTGCAGCTCCCTTTAACAGTATTACTTTCTCCTACAGAACGACTTTAGAAGCGTGATGGGCACTGGGGATAGTAGCATCTTTAGTTCATCTTTTTCTAAGCATTTGAAGAAGCTAGATGTGAAACCAGGGCCTCTGGGAGTTAGAAGACCTTAGTAGGGTTAGACTTCATTAGAATTTTTCTCCTAAGTCATTAAATTCCACTGTTGGGTGCCAAGAAGAATAAAAGGATCAATAAGGCTGAGACACTTCTTTCAAAGGGATTGCCAAGATCCAGTGAAATACTCAGGACATCCCTTTAGTAGAAATTAGAACATAGGTATGAGAAGGAACTCGAAGCCAGTGCTCTTTGGAGACCTGAATTCTAGCTAGTGACCTCAACAGGACCTTTCTTTAAATTAATTAATTTTTTTACTATATTCTCTTACACAATACATCCCAAACCACAGCTTCTTCTCCTCCCCATTCCCTCCCACTTCCCCTCTCTCCCAGATTTCCTCTCCCCGACCTGCCTCCCACCCCTCTCTCCTCATGAAAGAAAGGACCTCCTGGGTATATCAGCTGAACATGTCACAACAAGATATAAGACCAGGCACCAATTTCACATCAAAAATGGGTAAGGCAGCCCAGTAGGACGGTCCCAAGAGCAGGCAAAAGCGTCAGAGACACTCTGAGCCGCATTGTCCAGAGTTCCACAAAAACAGCAAGCTTAACCTGAACTGCTATTTAAAATTTTGGCCTCGAACCAAAGGTAGAACTGCTGCCACATATAAGGCACGGTCAGCGTGATACAGTGTATCTTTGGAAAAGAGAATGTTCCAGAATTAAGGACTAAGTCATACTTTATTTCCCTAAGACTATTAGTCCCAAGAGATAATATGTGCAGAAATTTTTATTTTATAGTGAGATTAGATTTAGAGACAATCCAAATCGTATTTGCTTCTGGGAGATGCACGTATTTTCTAAGTATTAGACACTTCAGGATTCTGAGAACTCTCCTTTTATTAAAAAAATGCACATAATGATAACTTCACTAGCTTGTTTAATTGCAATTTTTTTTTCAGTAAAATACACGAGCTACTCTAAATCAGTTTTTGAGCCATCTGTTGGAAAATGTTTTATAAAGGTAGATGGGAACAAGGTTGCTGACCATTTGAAGCAGAGTAAGGAATTCATCCTGTGTACATTTTCTACTGTGTGTTAGCAATGACCTGGCTCTGTGGTTCACCAAGGCTAATCCACAGCCACTGTGCAATGAGATGGATTGACACCTGAGAAAATGCTGTGAGACAGCAGCTACTAAGCCTTTTTTGAGCTGATTGTGTGGTGGTAATCTGAGGGAAGGGTTAAAGGAAAAAAATCACATGGACTGAACCAGCAGGTCTTTTGTATTGGATCGTGGATGTGTATGGCTAATAAATAGATTTTTACACCCCTTCTGCACTTTAACATTTGAAATGAGCAACTGTCTTCACATTGAGCCACTGCCTGGATGCCATTGTGTTTCAGTCCTGGCAGTACACACTATGTAACATCAGATTTGGTGAATACTCTTGCAGTCAGGCTGTTCCTGAAGCAAAGCCACCTAAGTAGTTGGAGAGTAACCTGGGAGCTCTGATGCTGTGATGGTCTGTATTGTTTTTCTTGGGACCAGTGAAGATGCTGAGTTGATTCAAACACAAAGGGACTGAGTTTGGCAACAGAATTCCCTCGGGACTCTCGCCTTTTGAGACCCATCAATGACAGGAAAGTACTGGTTGGAAGTTCCTTGGGTCTCTGTCAGTTTCTTAGTTATGAGCCCAATTTATCCCAAGACTAAACAGCTTGACTTGACGTTAATTAGTGCTCTGTTGGGAAATGTGGACTTTACCCTGCAATCCTGTAGGTATTTAACTTGAGGAGATGTGCAGGCCTACCTCCTATCTCTTAAGTGACTGTTCAGTGGCTGCCATTCTTCCTCTTCTGTCCTTCTTTACCCTCTAGCTGCATAAAAGAACATTTTGCACCATGTTTTTGCTGTGGTTTTCTTAAGAGTTACTTAACCTGTCTCCCTCCCCACAGTTTTCTCCTGTGCATGAACCTCTAACCCCAGAGCTGAAATACATTTCTTATTATACGTTCTATATTTCTGATCTAAAGACATAAAGAACTGGGGCTGGAGATATGACTCAGTGGTTAAATCATTAATTAGTCTTGCAGAGGTTTGGTTTTCAGCACCCACATGGAAGCTCACAACTGTCTATAGCTCCAGTTCCAGGGAATCCAATGCTTCTTCTACCTCTGTTGTCTCTGACACACATGGGGAGTAATATATGCATGTGTGCTTGCACACAAACACGCACACACATGCATAGAAAATACAAGGAATAAATATTTTTAAAAATCCACGAGTTTATTAAATGAGAACATTAAAAATATTGATCCAAGAAATTATTATGAATAGATAGATTTATTCCATACATAATTCATTTAAAAATCTTGCCTCTGTCTGTCTGTCTGTCTGTCCGTCCGTCCGTCTGTCCGTCTTTCTGTCCATCTGTCCGTCTGTCCGTCCGTCTGTCCGTCTGTCCGTCCGTCCGTCTGTCCCCTCTCTGTTTCTGTGTGTGTGTGTGTGTGTGTGTGTGTGTGTGTGTGTGTGTGTGTTTTATGCACATGCCAGAAGAAGACTTCAAATTTTCTGCTTTAACACTGTCCACTTTATTTCCAGGGCTTGGGTGGTGGCTCTCTGCAAGCTCCTGATATTCTCCTGCACTCCCCACAGCTCTGGAGTTAGAGGTTCATGCGCTGCCCCCTTTACACAGGTGTAGAGGATGCTAACTTAGGTTCTCATTCTTACACAGCATGCAATTTTACTGATTCCCCAGCCCTCAGTATACAACTGGGAAACATGTAATCTGGCTCTGGTAGAGTCCCAAGACCAAGTAATTAATTAGTAAATCACAATGGGGAGCATGCATCTGACCTGTGGGACAATTGCAGCTGGGGTTTAGACCCTGTTGCTTCCTGTCACTTCATCTTGCTTCTTCATTTGTCATTTGTTGGAAACAAGTAGATGTTTCTTTTCCCTTTCCTTTTTAAAAGCCCCATTTATTTCATTTTATTTATGTGCGTGAGTGTTTTGCCTGCATGTATGCCTGGTGAGAAAGGTCTGAAAATGCACTGAAGCCCCTGGAACTGGAGTTACAAATCGTTTTGATCTGTCATGTGGTTGCTGTGAATTGGGACCTGGGTCCTTTGTCAGAGCAAGTGCTCTTAATTGCTGAGCCATTTCTCCAGCCCCAGATATTTTCTTTTAGGATAATTATAAGGAAGCAGAAACTAAATTCCATGTAACCATGCTCATGTGCAAGCACATAAGAAATATATTAGTTCTTTAATTTCAATAACTGGCTAACATGTTGAAATAAGAAAATTAGTCCACCAGTCTAATTAAGCATTACCTTTTAGTAGCACATGTATAAAATTTATATCACCAAAAAAGCATGGTAGGCAGGGGGAAGAGTCCCTCGGCTCCTGGGACTCACAATGGGTGAGTCAATGTATACCATTTAGCATTGTGTTTTCTTATTGCAATAGGCTGAGTTTTATGAATCATGTATTATTAGTTTATAAGAATAAGGTGTTTTTACACCTATCTGATGTGGTAATACAAGCCATACCTTTGCTATACCAAAAGGATTTTAAAAACAGAATTTTAGTTTCTGAGATGTCTATTTTATAGAGCTGAGATATCTATTATTTGATGACATAGGACTCCCCCCCCTCCACACACACATACACACACACAAGTGTCATTCCTCAACTACTGCTCCAACCTTTGCCGCTACTTTTCCAAACTTCTTAACCTGAAGATTATATTTTGTAAGCTTTTTTCCACATGGTGCTATTTTATACACCCCAAATTTATTATTTTATATTTTCAAGACAATATGTTTGATAGTTTTCATTACTAGTTAGTGACCTAAGAGTGTAGTAAATCATTATTTATTTAAAAATGATACTGGGTGAATAAACCTGTCGAATTTGATGTGCATTGACTTTTGAAAAAAAATCAATTCTTTATCAGATGGATGATTTAGTATAAACATACAGCAAAAGTTAATTAAAATTGGACTTCACAAGAGGCAGGAAAGCTGTCAGGGTAGTTTACCATGGCATGAAAATTCTCTCACAGGTGTGAGAGAATATGACCATTTTGTACAGAGTTAAATATAATAGAATAACCATCAAATTTATGTCATTATTTGCCAGTATTTTCTGGTTAAAAAGCAAGTCCCAAGAGGCACAGTCTCCACTTACTCTCTGTACTGTACTGTTCCCAGGGTTTGTGGTCCTGCATTTCTGCTGGCTAAGTATCTTATGGACTAGTCTTTGTATTGTCCTTTCCTTGTGTTCTTCCTGACTCAGAAGAGCAGATGGGAAAAGTGTGTTTCCTGCTGTTCTGTCATGCTGAGTTTCAGCTGTAAGGACCTAGCTATGTTCTGTTATTTTTTGTCTTTGCTTAGGTGTTCTCTGGGCACTCCAAGCTCTCTGAGGGCAACAGAGTCCCGCTTAGCTGCTACATAGATCACTTGTCTAATGAATGGGCTTGGCTTTATCATGTGACTTAGTAATTAAAGATTTATGGTTTACAAAGAGAAGGTAAACTATTCATTGACTAAACTATTCAGAGACTATTCATTGCTGCATACTAATTAAGCTTTAGCACTGTACCCTAGCTGATGAAATCCATGCATAACTAAACCAACACCTCCAGTTTCCACAACAGGAGAGGGTATAATAGGCCATGTGGACAGAAGCTTAGTCTGGGTTTTTGTTGGTATTGTGTTTTTTTTTTTTTTCTTTTTAGAGGAAAGACATTGTAAGAACAGATACTCTTTTCACCCCCCCCCTTTTTTTTTTTCAAAGTTTAAGGATTTAATCTCAGATTTTCCCCTGGCTGTAGGTAGAGTGGAACCACACCAGGACCATTCTGTTTCTGCTTTTATTCTGCACATGTCTCTTAGTCTTAATTTAGTCTAATGGGTCCACTAAAAAGACCAAATCCCAATGTTTTAGATAATGCCTCCTCCTTAGTCATTTCCTCCAAGGTTCTCTGAGCACCATATAGTTTGAAAATGCACCCAGCAGCCCTGATGCTACCTGGGACCACTGGATGCTTGTTAGTCAGTAGTTGCATATTTCTCCATGAAGAGACTTTCTGCAGAGAAGGAGGACAGAGTTCTTAGGTGACTGACAGAGAATAGTGGAGGTATGCCATTGTTTGGTAATCATAGTAAAGTGCTTTGCAAAACCGAGGTGGGAGAAAATCACGCAGTGTTTCTGTTCGGAAACAGGCTTAAAAATCAGGGATGGATAAAGTGAAAGTTGTAGGTAAGGAGGTCATTTCACTAAAGAGTCAAGAGACACCCTGTGCAAGACATAATTTTGTAGAGATCTGATTTGTTCAAATCTGTTCTACCTCACTACATTGACTTAGGGGTATTCTAATTGAAGAGATGGCTATAACAGATGTGGTTTGTCTCATGCACTGTATGATACAAGCAACTTTTTAATGAGGACTATATTCAATCCTTGTTTTAAAACATTTGGAATTTTAGATAGAGAGCTTTTGAATAAACTATCTGTATATTCAAAAATAACACTGAGTAGGCTTTTTATGTCTATAACTTCATAATAAATAAGTCTAGACTTGGTAAAGATATACTTTTTTTGTCAAGATATAGGACCCACTAGACCAGAGCATATTATAGAATGTTAGCATTTATTTCTTTATTGAAAAATCTGAATTGAAAAGCAGACAAGTTTCCTTGTGCTGAGTCCTTTCCCCTGTCCTTTCCATCTCTGGGCACAGGGAGCAAGCATGTGGCTTATTCCTATAGACAGTGAAGTAAGAAAGGGGATCACCCAAGCAAGGGGTGCAAAGACTGTGTCAGGGGTCAGAGGTGGAAGTGGATCTGACTCTTTTTTTTTTTAATGTGGTTGAACTAATTGCTTTTCTTTTCCTGACAAGCTGTAGCTTAAAGGATGGTTTATTTTGGCTCACTGCTTGAGGGAGCAGCCCATCACAGCAGGAAAGGGATGCTGACTGGAGTGGATTCAGCAGATATAGAGGACTTGGATGGATCAGAAAACAGATGTAACAGAAAATAGGACTAGGGTATAAATCTTAAAGTTCCCCTACACCCTGAGATTTACTTTCTCCAGAAAGGTTCCACATTCAAAGTCTCCACAGATTCTGAACGTATTAAAACTCTTGAGTCTATAGTAGGGGCATTTTAGATATGAATTATGACATCATGTAAATGAGATTCACTGAGGAGTCTTGATGGTTCTTCAGGAAGAAGAGTTCCTTCTTAAAGTTCGGTGCAGCATTATTAAGAGTGGGAAATCCAAAGAGGGACGATTTAATGGCCAGTTACTATTATGATCAAATACAAGTATTATAATTAAGCCAATTAGGATAGAAGGCCGGATTTATTGTCTAATTATTATTAAGTGTTTGTTCATCAAGTCAGGTAACTTGTAATAGTGACAGGCTCAGAAATAAACTCTAATGATCTACTAGCAAATTAGTTCTCTTGTATTGAAGTGATGTTTACCTGTTAATATTATTAAATGTGTCCCTTGTTTTCCATTAGAGCATTATTGTGTTTTGAATTTTATTACTAACCCTGGTTTTTTTTTCTATGTGTAAATACTGTACACACTTCTCTTTGGAGCTTTTGATATTAATAGACTCTCCTTGAATAAGGATGTAGCAAGAATTGCATAGCCCACAAGGAGTTTTGTAATTATACTTGACTTTCTCATTCACCTCTGTATGACCTTTATAATGGTTCATTTTATCCTTGCATTTTTAACTCCCAATCAGTGTATCTTCTCATGTGCATAGCAGATATCTTTAATCTTGACACATTTGGTAGTGTAAACATTTGCAGAAGAAGAAAAATGGAGTTATTTTCTATTGTATAGTGGAGTACTATATAAAAGAGGTCAATGTGAATTTTAAATAAAATTCACTTTGTTCTAGACATTAGCATGAATATATCTGTAGTGTAAGACTGAAATTTTTACATACGCATGCATATATTTGTTGTTTTATATTATGCATGTACAAATACTTATTATTATAAGTATGTCTTAGTTGATACCTACAGAATGATGTGAACATTTTTGTTTGAGTTTTTTAAAAAAACTCTTTCCTCCTTCACAAGGCATGTCATCTTTATTTTGGAGTGAAAGACTTCAAACAAAGAATTTGATTGAGACTTATAAAGAAGCTCATGCTGCTATGAATCTAAAGAGCAAATGTCCTAAAATATTCTATTCCAACGTCTGTATCTTGTGTACATGACTGCATGCATGTTCATGCATATTTTTGTATATTCATGCACTCTCTTCTATTATTAATTCTGAAGTAAAGACAGCATATTGAATATATAATGAATATATAAGCTGCCTTAGATGAAAAATATAAATACTTACAGTTCTATAGTTTTGCTGTGTTTTTCTCTGTCTTGTAATGATACGAAATGCATGCTTTTTGTACAGTAGATCTAGTTTTAAACCTTGGTTAGTTTGGCCATTCAACCTCAACTCTTGTCCAGACTGTTGTAATTATTAATTAGACCTTTTTTTTTTGTTCTTGTATATAGCCTTCTAAAAAATCACTCTTTACTTCACTCTAATGAGTCTCAGAAACACAGATCTAACCAGTGTTCCTCAGCCACATGTTCAGAAATACTTAGCCTGGTGTGCATGAGAGTTGATTATTACCCATTGTTTCCCCCCCCCTTTTTTTCTGTTGTTCTCTAATTTTTCTGTTAATACTTGATCCCTCTCCTACTTAGTATTGTCCTCAAAGTTTATCTTAACTTTTGTGTCTGGTGGCCTTCCTTCTTCCTTTAAAGTATTACATTTTCACTGAAATCTTTTTGAATACTTATTTAAGTATAATACCCATCAGTCATGTATCCTGATGCTAACTGTACATATGATATATACATAGTTCTCCTTGTTGATGCCTAGTCACAATGAATGCAGTACTAGAATTTAAATACCTTTCAAACTGAAATATTTGCTGTTGACTCGATACAGAAAATTTGGATGTCACTTGCAAAAATATTAGCAATCCCAAATATTTAATTCTATTGCTCATGGATTTAAATAATCTGTCTTTAAAATATCATATCTGTAAGAATAATTTATTCACCTTACACAGGAATGTATACTTAAACATGCAGGCTTATTACACAGTACAAGCATGTGCTGGTTCATGTAGGTTACTATGAGTGAATGAACAAGGGAAGTCTTTTATTGGATCCTCCCTGCTTAAGGGACTGTGGCTCCTGCTGCCCCACAGTCCATTTCTTCTTCTCCCTGCTTTCCATAGAGCTCCTCTACCACCTAGAGTAGGATTGGTTTTCTCCAGTTTGGTGGTTCTCAACCTTCCTAAACCTGAGACCCAATAATAAGGTTCTTCATGTTATAACCTAACCATAAAATTATTTCATTACTACATCATAACTATAATTTTTTCTAGTTACGAATCATAATGCAAATATCTATGTTTTCTAGTGGTCATGGGTGATTCCTGTGAAAGGGTGTTTCAACCTTTAACCCACAGGTTGAGAACCACTGCCCTAGTCAATGTTTTAGAAGAGGGAACTTGATAATTAGACATTATCAAGAGACATCTCCAGTAAGGGCTTTGAGGGAATGAGTTTAATCATGTCCTCTGGGTGTTATTCCATGCTGTGAGTCTCTTGTGGCATTTTCCCACTATTATGGGGGAATATAGTTCTTTTGTATTTATTAAAATGAAAGCTAACAGTTACTCATTAAAAGTAAAAGCTTTCTTTAATTGGGGCAATCATCTTGTGGCCCTGGCCATGAAATACAAGTTATGTTTTTACAGGAAGTCTCCTCTGGATTTTCAACAGAATGAGAATTGGCATAATTAGAGCCAAACCTCTTGTTACTTTTAATTTTCACAAACTTAGTTTATCACTGCAGAGTCGGGTTGTCACTAAGGAGGGTCAAAATGCGACACACTCAGAAGAGTGGGCTCTGGCTATCTCTATTTTCTATCAGATTTGAATCCTGTGAGCAGAAAACATAAATGAGAAAAATGTTCCCATTTAAAGAAAACAAGGATCATATACACACATACTCACACAATACACATTCACACACACACACACACACACACACACACACACACACACATACAAAAACTCAGACATGCACCACACTCATTCACTCAGATACACACATACAAAAGCACTCTCACACAAACATACAAACACACACACAACACTCACTCACTTATACACACTTATTCTTTCTCTCCCTCTCTTCACCAAAACAAAACCAACAAAATCCAAATCCAAAACAGGCAAAAAATATGTAAATATACAAACCTAAACAACTATAGAACAAGCAGTTATCAAATTCAGAATATCTGGTTGGATGAACTTCCCTAGATCATATACCTAGATTTTATGTATACAAGTAACCTCTGCCATGTCCCCCTATGCTGCAGTAAGCACTCTGGTTATTCTATGTAATCAGACACACATTTCTGCCTCCTATGTGACTGACTATCTTGCATTTCAGTCTTTTAAGCTATAACATAAGCAATCTTCAGGGATCTTGTTTGTAAGTGTTGTTAATATTTACCGTATTATTTTAAATGAAATTCTAACATCTTATATGAGGTCCGCAATATGGAAATTTATTTTTTGATAGTCAATTAGATAATATAAAGAACCAACTAAATATTTGTAAATATTGAATGAAAAATCCACCTGCAGTGTCAGACAGGTAATACCAGATTTAATAAAGCCACTTAGGATATTGTCTTTCTTTTAACAAATTTAATCTCTCTATGAAGTGCTTGCTTTCCCATTTCTGCATTTAGTAAAAGCTTAGAAATGGTGTTATTACTTTAGTACAGTGGACAGGGCAGTAAGAGAATTAATCTCCTCCAGTAGATGAGCTTTTTAATACTCAGCGGCAAAGTAATCCCACTTCTCACTGATTTCTATTCATCTTTAGAAAATATTCGATGAATGACAGATGATATCTTTTATCTTTTAAATTTTTTTTAGCTCTATGGAAATTCCATTTGTGCATACAAGTAAAAAGTTAGGAAAATTAAATGGGATGTCAGAGGCAAGTCGAATCATACATAAGCACTGCAGGGAATGAGGCTCTGGAGTCGGAGTCTTCCATCAATTATTCACTGTGGCTCTGTAGTCAGTTGACCTTAGAGGGTTCCTGGCTTGAGGAGGCTGAGGCACCTTTCCTAGCTGTAAATAGGTAGCTGGCTCACGCAATCTCTTCACTTCATGTCTAGTTCTAAAACTGAATTCTGAGAGCGGGAGAAAATGTGGGCACTTTCTGTGAGTGTTAGTCATTTAAAATCAGGATCACCAGGTTGGGATGCAGAGAGAGAAATGAAGTAGGCAGGAGTCTGAGTGAAGAAAAGTTAAGAGAAACAGAGTTCTCTCTCTCTCTCTCTCTCTCTCTCTCTCTCTCTCTCTCTCTCTCTCTCTCTCTGTTTTGTTTTGTTTCTTTTGTTTTTTTAACTGACTCAGAGTGACTTTACAAATCTGGGTTGTGCTCTTGATTAGAATAGAGTGCATTCATCTTGCCAAAGCTTGTTCTGCCTTTGGATGTACTGGATATGTAATAGGAAGAGGGAGGAGTCTGGAGAGATCTGATTTCTCACAAGTGCCATGACATTCCACAGGAAGAGTGGAGTGATTGCAAAGACACCCTGGAGAAATACCTCAGCTCTTACAGAGCCCCTGCCCTTTCTTAAGTTGAAGACAGTGGAAAGTGTTTAAGCAGATGCAGAGAGGCCATCTGTCCTGGGACTTTAGAGGACATTCCTATGCAGGGTGGAGAATTATGTCCTGTGACTCTTGAGAACCTTTGCAGCTTTTCATGTGTTAAATTCCTTTAAGTAAATGAGCTGATGTGGAGCCCTAGATTTTATTAGAGTGAACTTCATAGAGAAAGGGAGATATATATATATATATACACACATGTACATATGTATGTAAAATATATATAAAAACATATATTTTTGCTTTGTTTCTCTCAGTCATCTATGTAGATACTTGACAGTTACTGTGATGGATTTTTATTTTTCTTATTTTTTTGTATGTTTGTGTTGAACTCAGAAGTCATGCCTGAGTATCATTGACTCGCCCTGTTTCAGGGATATGTAGGTGGTTTAAATACAGCGGCATTCTAAAGAGGCACTTCTAGTAGAGTAAATAAATGCCTTTTTCTGCAGAGGAAATAAATGGCTTGTAGATGCTCAAACAAACTGGGTTAAAAATATTCATTACACGAGGAGATACTAAATGAAAGAGACGCATTGTTGCTTTCCTGAGGACTCCTTGCTTGGAAGTGACATCTCCCAAGGGCTGTCCAAATTCCTGGTACCTGCATGGAGAGTAGACAGCTGAGTCTCAGCTGCTGAGAACAGCCCCAGCCTCCCTCCCCTTTGCCAAAGAAGAAACAGGGAGAGGGGAGGGAAGGCAACCAATGCCAGCCACGTGCTTCAAGTTCCTTGGTTTGAGAAGTCAGTGAGTTCCTAGGCCAAGAGGAAGCCCTTCTCCACCCAGCGGGAGTATTTAGAATATGAGATTCACCTTTCCTGAGAGAACTCTTGAAACTGGCCTCCTTTGTGCAGAAATACATCTTCAGAGATCTTCCCTGAATTTGCTGGAAGGACAGACTCAACAGCTCAGTCAGCTGTTGAGTCTGCAGTTTTGCCTTGCTCCCTCCTGGCTCATCAGTTGGCTTCCTTCTGCAGTTTGATCTTAATGTTTCCCTTTGAAGTGCTTATTTCCAGCCATTTGAGAGAGTTTGGAAGTGTTGGCTTGGCTTGGACTTGGACCCTGGATTGGGGCCTTACTACCAGAATGACCTTGAGTGAGTTGAGTTGCTTAGTTTCTTAACAAGTAAAATTGGAATCTAAGACAGTACATCTTGTGCATGTATTTGTCAAAGCACCTACCTGCTTGTCTTGGCCAGAGGATCTCTAGTGTCCTTGCAAAGTCACCTTGTCTTTTCACATAGCGTCCTTCATTGGCCTGGAACAAGCCCACAGACCCTCTTGTCTTTCTTCCCTAGTGTTGAGATTACAAGTGTGTGCTTAGCTGTATTTTACAGGACTTCTGGGGACTGGAAACTCCTCCTTATGCTTGCACAGCAAATCAGGTTACTGATGGAGCTGTTCCTCCAAGCCAAACCCACCTTTTCAGTATTAAAAATTAACTTCATTACTTTATATAAAGTGCTTAGAATAGAGTCCGACATGCAACAGTCCTCTTGTATCAATCGGCCGTGTGTTATCTTGCAACTGCTGTTGCTCCTGGGGCTGTTGGCATCTATACTACGGAAACAACTGCTTCAGTGACCTTTTCTGGAACCTTGCACCCCTCCACTACTGCTCTTAAAATGTCTCAAAAATGTCCTCTAACGGAGGCAGGCAACTCCCGTGTAATGCCTGCCACTCACTTCGCAGGGGAGTAAATAAACTTAGAAGGTCCTAATGGCAACTAGCACCAAAGATGAATGGATGAGCTAATTTGCAATCAACTAACTGCAGTTAACAGGGAGAGCACTAATAAATAGCATGTCATGTTCTGTCATTGCTCAGACTGCTTAGAAATTTTTATGGATTTGAGTAATTACGCACAGAAAGGAGAAAATAGTGTTGCTTAGCGATTATGAATTTGTATTTAGAAGCTCCAGTAGCATTGACTGCAAAATTATTGTATTTATTTAGGTCATTAATGAAATGGTTGGCAAATGCATATTTCTAAGAAAACAGTGGGTTTCCTAAATATCAGCTGCAAACAGGAAGGATATATGATATGGGGGAGGCTTAAAGGAAATTCAAGGCAAAATATTAGCACTAAATCTTTCTGCCTGGTGGGACTATATGTGCATTTTTTAAATGAAAAGACCCCTGTTGTTTATTTAGTGCTTCCTATATGTACAAAATACTTCACATCTTTTAAAAATAGCTGTTGGCTTTACACCTCATTTGTATTCTGACCAAATATTTTCATTAATCTCCTTTGAGATCCAGAGAGCTATTCTGTGCTACGTTTGTGAATTCTAATGCATTTAAAGATTGTAATTATAAAACTACATTCCAAGTGGCACATATTGTAATTTGCTGTTGCTTATATTTGCTCGGAGCTGCCAATACATGGAGACTGGAGTTGACCAAAGACCTGAGTGAAAGGCTTCTCAATTTAGTGGGGCAAACTTTTAAAATCTCCTTGTTTTGAATAATACAATATTTTTCTTTTTTTGGTAAATGTGAAAACTAATGGGTTTTATTATGACATTATCAGGTATATGTCATATGTGGTGTATGCATGTGTGTGGTATGTTTGTGTATATATATGTGTGCTGTATGTGTGTGGTGTGTGTATGTGTTGTATGTGTGGTATGTATGTATGTGTGTGCTATATGTGTGTATGGTATGGTGTTTGTGTATATATGTGTATGGTATGTGTGTGTGTGTGTATGTGTGTGTATGTGTATGTGTTATGTGTGTGTGTGTGGTGTATGTGAGTGTGGTGTGTGGTGAATATGTGTGTGATGTGTGTGAGTGAATTTGTGTGTGGTGTATGTGTACATATGCATACATATGTGTATGTATGTGTGTTGTGTGTGTATGTGTATATGTGCCTGTGTCTGTGCATGTGCACATCGGGTCTTTGAATCTTTGCTTTGCTCCTATTTGCTCCCCTCCTTTGTTTTTTCTCATTCTGCTTCTCCACAAGTGTATTTTTTCTAATATTAGTTAAAATTTATTTCCAGAAAATTGGAGTAAATTGCATCTTCAGTAAACCAATGTCTAAATAAAAGTCTTATTTTCTACAGAAATAAAGGGATTGCATTTAGCGTCTTTAAAAACCTTAGGTGTATTTGTGAAGTACAGTGTAACAACTTGAATATAATCTATAGTAATCAAATTAGGGAAACCAGCATTTTCTCCTTAAATACGTACCTGTGTGCATGTGTGTTTGGTGGTAATCCTGTGAACTCTTGCAGAGCACACGCCTGCTCACTTCTCTCTCTGTTTGAGTCTCTGTTTTCTGACTTTCTCCCTCTCCTTTCTTTGACCCCAAATGGTCATTACTCTACATTTTACTTTCCATAAAATCAACAAATTTATCTTCTACATGTGCATGAAAATATGTACGGTTTTTGGTTGGTTCATTCCATTTTATGTGCTATCTTTCCATTATGTTCATTCCATTCCATGTTCCAGCAAATAATGAAATTTTAGTCTTTTTTTTTTTTTAATGGCTAAATCTGAAAACATTGACGCATTGAGTTCTGAGTCTCCAAGTAACATTGAAACTTGAAAAAAATGTGCTGTGCCTGATGCCCTGAGTGCTTTGTAGGTCTCATCTGCCTTTTGGAGGGTGTGGTTGTGGTTGTGATTAGAAATCCCTGACTAGAAAGCAAGTTTTGCCATGGAAGGCCCACCCTCAGCCAAGTGAATGATTGACAGAAAGTTATTATGTCTGCCAGCATTTTCTCCTCCTGAGATGTTTGCCACCTGTGTTTGATAGGACTACAAAGTTTTATTCACTGTTTCACACCCATCTCACCTACCCCTTGGAAGAGGTGTAATAAACAGCACCGAGTCAGGTTTGGTGTCATTCTTAGAGCCTCTAGTGTAGAGCTGCACCTTGTCACAGCAGCCATACTGGGGTATATGGCCACTTGCCCAATCTTCAATAACCATATGACAACCAGGATCTCCAGCAAGAACACATACTTTCATCTGTTTCATAGGATGCTAAGGGTACCTAGGAGACAAATCTTCATAAGAAACACAGTCAATCCCTTTTGATTATTGAAGAGGGAGAAGGTGATTGGAAAACTAACATCCATGGGCGATCCTTATTGTTGGGGTACAATTTCTTGTGGATCTGACTTATAGCAGCAAATTGGTTACCATTATCACATATTTCCATCAAGATGCAGTGGTCTCCCATGGTTTGACAGTGAAACCTACTGAATAAGAATCACAATGCATTTATCAGGAGGCAGAACTCTGAGTTTGAGGCTAGCTTGGTCTACACAATAAGTTCTAGGGCAGTCAGTGCTACCCAGAGGTATCCTGTCTTGAAAAAACAAACAAACAAATAGTTGCTGTGCATTTTACCTGCATTCTCTGCACCTGCAGGAAGTTCTTTAAGTTACATAGCTTCATATAATTTGTAGTTATCATGAGCGGACCATTATTGCTTAGGTATTTAGAGTGAATGTCTCAGAATTCCACTATCTATTCTATCTGGGCCCTCTTACAGGAGTCTCCACCCCTTCTCTTCACGCCCCTTTAGGACTTTCAAGCTATTAATCTTTAGGTCCACACAGGGTCTCTTCTGTTCTTTAATCTCTGGGTCTCTGCCACTAATCTTTGATAGTCCAGCAGACCTTCAGATTAATCGTAAATACTTTTACTGAAACTTAGACACATTTACTTGGAATATCAGCTATTTTCTTGCCTGAGATTATGAATTTATTCTTCTGTGTATCATCTAGATTAGGGAAAACAACCCATGGTAATACACAGACTGTCAGATAAAATTAATCAGAACCCCGAGAGCTAAGAGGAGGGTTTAGGAAGGGATTTGAGACTCAGTGGTATTTTCCAAAGCCCCCAATATATTCAAGATGGGACTCCTTCATCTGAGTGTATTTTCTTTTAATTGAAACTCTATTTCTAGGAGCTTATAGTCTACTGATATCAGATCATTAGCAAGTGTTTTGAGTAAGTGATACAGATAGCCATAGGCATGACTGAAGTATTTCATGTAGACATATGTGCATGTGTGCAGATGAAGCAGCAGCAGAAATGCTATAGATAAATCTAACTCAGTTTCAACCTCCTTCAGTTTGCAGTCTGACTCTACCTACACACAAAGCCTCAAGTGACTAAAAGTAACCACAGAGCAGATGTGTTATGCTGTTAGATATCAGAATACCTGGAAGTTATACATAAAACCATTCTTGTTTTGATAGGTTTAATTTTGGACCATGTACAGTGCTGTTTTTCATAGATGAAAATCATTACCCCTCACAAGCCTTTTCTCTGTTTGTTTCTTAGTATGTTAAAGAGCTACCTGATAGGATTGGTGGGTGAAAAGGGATGCTCTTGTGTAGCTGACTCCTGTGACAATTTCTTCTTTCCAGTTCTGCATGAGATTAAAGATCTCTAACTGTAACTCTTGCCTTCATATTCTCCCATTAGTTGGCAAATAGTTACTGCTTCCCACGTGGTTTCCAATACCTGCCTTGTCTTCACCTGTTGTTAATGTTTAGCATTTGTCTCTTCTATGACTTATCTATCATAGAAAGATACCTCACCTTGTCTTAAACCCACAGTCAGAGGAAATCTCCACAAACTGGTTTGCTGTCATTGCTCTTCAAGCTCTTAGGTAGTCCTGTTGTCTTTGGGTGTTGTTGAAATTTGTATTTGTATTTAGGGAGTTGGTAGTCCTAACCTTTATTGGAAGAATTCAGGGCAGAATACACGCCAATATTTATATAGGTTATATTTGTGGGGGTTAAACTGTTGGATTAGAAGGACTGACATCACTAAATACTAGTGGCCCCTGTATTATTACCCCAATTTCAGCCATTCTTTCTGCAATTGACATGTATATTGTTTTTTTCACAAGGTTTCCTCAAATGAATAGTAAGATAATATGTACATATATAGTAAATATATATGATTTAAGACATAAATTAATGTCTTTTTTAAAAGTATAATTATGTGTCCAGATATCATTGAAAGTAGTACACTGTAATAATATATATTATTTTATTTGTTTTTATTATTTGAAATTTCTGAAATGTTTGTTCTGGCTTGGGGTGAGAAGTGAGACATGAAAGCTGTCATTCAGCACAAGGACACTAGACTTCAAATGCCACCTCCACACTGTCTCTGCCTTTCATCTATTATTCAAATCATATTTCCCAGCTTCTCCTCTTATACAGAAAATTAGAAAAAAAAATCAAAAATCCCCATTTCTATATCTCACTCTGAAGACAGATATTTGCTTTTCTTTTTTTTCAGTAAACCTCTCAATTTGGTAAATTTTAGAACTGGTTGTAAGGCTTTAGAATAATTCTTGGAGAGAAAATTAATTAAACAGATTACATTGAATCAGCCAGTTATCATACTTTGTGAGGTGCTATATTGAGTCTGTATAAATCTCTTGCTCCTGTTCTGAGCAGATCTGCTAGACACTACAACATAAGAGAGTTAACTTCTTCCTATTAGTTGTGCTTCATTTTACAGATATCACATATTTCCTTCTAGATGTGGTGGTCCACCATGGTTTGCCAGCAAAACCTATTGAATAAGAATCACTATGCATCCATCAGGAGGCAGAGCTCTAAGTTTGAGACTAGCCTGGTCTACACAGTGAGTTCTAGGACAGCCAGTGCTTTTCTGTACCAACCGTTTTACCGTATTTTTCTAGCATGTGAAATGCTATATATTATTGCTTTCCCTTGTATGAGTAGTAAAGATCAGATTTTTTGTAAGTTTGTTGATGCATAACTTAAGGTCATTTTAAAAACCCAATTATGTGGAGAAAAGAAGACCACTCCTCCACTGCTGGTGGGATTGCAGGCTGGTACAACCACTCTGGAAAGCAATCTGGCGGTTCCTCAGAAAACTGGGCATGACACTCCCGGAGGATCTGGCTATACCACTCCTGGGCATATACCCAGAGACTTTACCTGCATGCAATAAGGACACATGCTCCACTATGTTCATAGCAGCCTTATTTATAATAGCCAGAAGCTGGAAAGAACCCAGATGTCCCTCAACGGAGGAATGGATTCAGAAGATGTGGTATATCTACACAATGGAATACTACTCTGCAATTAAAAACAATGAATTCACGAAATTCCTAGGCAAATGGTCAGATCTTGAAAATATCATCCTTAGTGAGGTAACCCAATCACAAAAGAACACACATGGTATGCAGTCACTGATAAGGGGATATTGACCCAGAATCTCGGAATACCCTAGACACAATCCGCATATCAATAGATTTCTAAGAAGATGGAAGGAGAGACCCCTGGTCCTGGAAAGACTGGATGTAGGGGAACGCCAGGACAGAGTAACGAGAGGGGGTTGAATGGAGAAAAGAGGGAGGGGAGGGGGCTTATGGGACTTTCAGGGAGGGAGGAAACGGGAAAGGGGAAGTGATTTGGAATGTAAATTAAAAAAATAAAATAAAATAAATAATAATAATAAAAAAAAACCCAATTATGTACCTCATTTCAAGTCAGTGTCAAGTTTTTTATGCTTTAGGAGTTCTACCAAGGAACAGCCAGTGGTGACTCTTGTTTCTGCTCCTTATTGGAGTTTATCCTCTCTCATCCAAGTCTCAAATGAAGGCCATAATTGTAAACTTGGATTTTCTTTTCTCTTTTTCCAAATTATTAATGATTTTGCTTTACAAGTTTCACACTTGCTTAGAGCAATCATGGGAATACCAGCTGATGTTTGCTAACCCAAACCCTAACCTCACAGTAACTTCAGTCTGCAAGTGTACTTAGTTTCTAGTGGTACAGGATATCTGGAGAGTTCTCAAATACTCAATATAGAGTTCCTAAGTACTTGGTGAAAGTAGAGAGAAGAAACTCAAGTCGAATCGCCTTTGCATGGCATAGAGACCAGCAAGAGGATGACCCAGGTAGACTAGAAACTTGGCATGGCTTAATTTAACATAAACCTTATTATGGCTGTCCTACTTGACTCTCTCCATTACAATGGAATGGCTTCTCATGTCCAGTGACATTTAAATGTCTGTCTGTCGTTGTGCTTTGCTGCTTGGGAGATTTTTATTTTATGGGTCAGTCCCACTGAATTTTAACCATATCTGCTTTTCTGAAAGGTGACTACAAGGAGGAAGTTATTGTGACCCATACTACTTCTGTGAGATGCTTGTTTTCTCTGGGCCTGGCAGAAAGCCAGACTCTCTTCCGTGATGCGTAGAA
This sequence comes from Tokudaia tokunoshimensis, assembly GCA_036184795.1. Classification (NCBI taxonomy): domain Eukaryota; kingdom Metazoa; phylum Chordata; class Mammalia; order Rodentia; family Muridae; genus Tokudaia; species Tokudaia tokunoshimensis. The sequence goes on along the minus strand of BTHU01000006.1, from coordinate 52,252,856 downwards.
TGAGCTAATGGCTTTAATAGCATCAGCTAGTGTATTGGCTGAAATGATAATGACATGTAATTTTCTTGTTATAATTTCAGAAGACGGCAGAGAAAACCATAACTCTCTTCTAGTAAGAATATGTTTTAGGGAACCTGGGTAGATGACTCGCTGAGTAAGAATAGTTACTGTTCAATTAGGAAGACCTGAGTTCAGATCTCTAGCATCCATATAAAAAGATGTCATGGCCCTGCATTCTCTTGTAACCCTAGCACTCGGTAATCGTATTCACTGGGGTTTGCTGATGGTCAGTCTAGGCCAGTTTCAGGACAGACACTGTCTCAAGGAAATGAGACAGAGAGAGACAGAGTAGGATGGGGTATATGCATCTTCCCACACATATGTACATACACCACAGGCACACATACATACACAAACATATGGATATACACATATGTATATACATGCACATATATAAATACACACATGCACATATGCACACAGATACCACACATACATCCATATATGTAAACCTATATACATACATATACCACACATACAAACAGACACAAAAAAAAAACCTGCTTTAAGAAACACAGAAAAACAGATATTGGGTTGTATATCTTTCCTATAAATCAAGTTTGTGATATTTTGATAGTAAAAGGGTTTCATTTTTATGAAAAATATGGAATACAATGCTTTTGCTTTTGTTTGAGATGCATATTAATTTCTGATCTAGTTTTCTTATTTTTAGAGTCTTAGGTGAACTGTTAATCTTAAGATATGGGAGAGCTTATTTTAGATAGCTCCTCCAGTCTGATCTAACAGGCTTTTACGTCTCTTCTGAAGGCCTGGGTTGTGGAATTCTGTTTTCCATGGCTTCAGTCTCTCACAGTGCCCCTTCATCATGAAAAATGAACTATCATTCTTGCCTGAGTGGGGTCAGGAGCAACCACAGAGTTAAACTAAAACTTGTCCACTGTGGGTGAAGTGAAACCCACCAGTAATTCCCATGAGAAACAAAACAAAGATCAGCTAAGTCTGAGTGTGGGTGGTTTTAAGTTTTATCTTAATGTCAATATGGCTTCAGCTGGGAATTTTATTTTGCACTAAATTTATTCTCAATTACTTTGTTCAGTGATTTCCTTAAGATTGTGTATCTAACTCGAAGTGCAAAGGATGGGATTTTTGCTGGAATCCCAAAAAGGGAAAGAAACTGGGGCTGGAGAGATGGCTCCATGTTTAAGAGCTACAGCTGCTCTTCCTGAAGATCCAGGTTCAATTATTAGCACTCACATCATGGCTCACAACTGTCTGTAATTCCGGTTCCGGGGGATTAGATAGCCTCACCCAGGCACACACCAATGCACCAAAAAAGAAAACCCACCCCCCAAACAAACGAACAGACAAACAAACAAACAAAGACAAAAACAAAGAACAACAAAAACAAACAAAACCCCCAAACCCCAAAATAACCCAACACATTTCTTATTATGCAGTTGGTGTGACAGCAGAAAGTAGTGTTAGAACAAAATTTGCATTATTAAAAATTAAAGTTTTTATTTAGTTTTTCTTTTTAACAATTCCCAAAGTCTGTGAGACTCCACTGCTAGATAAAGAGCTACAGGCTATGAGTGACGCCTGAGAGAGGGCAAATTACTCTCTCTCAGGGGTGAAGCCCTGATTGGCTGTGTAATATCCAATGGTCAGCCCTGAAGCTATATATATACATACAATGAAAGCAAACTCAGCATCCTGTATATATGTATATATGTAAGAATAATAAGGAATAAGAGGCTGTCAATCTGAGAGTGGGAGGCATGGGAGGGGCTTGAGAGAGGAAAAGGGGAGTGCAGAGGGGAAGTGGTATAATGCTGTCCCCTTTCCTGGTTTCAAATATTAAAAATATTAAATAACAATCCATAATTTGTTGTGTATCCTGTGGGAGAGGTCAAACATGAAGCTAACAGGACAGTGCTAGCTTACCAAACTTTTACCTTAACCCATCCTACTTAAAATTACTAACCAGACAGACTTTTAAACCTGTGGAATGTGTTTCTTTTTTTTTTATTGCTGTGTCCACAATACCAGAGAATAAGCAACCAAAGAAGTGAATGGTTCATTTGAACTTTATTGGAGGAGATATATTCTGTCATAGAAGTGGGGGTATTGCAGCAGGGACATGGGGCAGCTGGTCCTATTATATCTATAGCCAGATAATAGTGATTTGGATGGCAGTTCTCAGACTTTGTTCTCTTTTTATTCAGGCTCTGATCCCATTTCACAGAATGATGTGGCTACCCCTTAGGGTGGATCTTCCCACCTTAGCTAGCCCAGAAACTCCTCCACTGACTTTCCTAGTGGTTTGTCTTCTAGGTGGTTCCCTATCTTTCATGTTGACAGTATTAACCATCTCACCCAACAAGGATGCCCTCCTGTTTTGTGGCATCAAAGAGGAGGGTGTGACTTCAACATGTATGAGTTCAAAGTCTACTCCACAGGATATCAGGCACCACCTGGCCAGTGTCATGGGTAGAGTATGCTTGGGTGCTTACTGGCTCTCTCTCTGTCTCTCTGTGTCTCTGTCTCTCTCCCTCCCTATCTCTCTCTGTCTTTGTCCCTGTCTCTATCTCTCTCCCTCTTTTCTTTCTTCACTCCTCCCCTCCATCCCTATGCTTCACTTCCCCCTTCTTTTCTTTCCTTTCCCTTTCTTCATTTTTTCCTTTCTTATTTTGCTTAAAGATTTATTAGTTTTTATTTTTTTTTGTGTGTATGGGTGTTTGGCTGTATGTATGTATGTATGTATGTATACATGTGTATGCTTTGTGTCCAAGGAAACCAGAAGAAGGCTTCAGATCCACTAAATCTGGGGCTACAGAAAGCTGTGAGACAGCACTTGCATACCGGGAATTGAACCCAGGTCCAGGCCTGTGCTTTGAACGGCTTCAGTGTGTCTTCTCTGTTTTTTCCTATGCTATCATGAGTGAGTTTTATTTATTTACTTTTCAATTTCCATATCCAGCCTGCCACCTGCTTTAGGAAACCTGTTCTTCCAGTGTAGTCTCGTAATCTGTTAGATTTCTCATGTTTAGCTGCTTTCTTGCTATAGTTATAAGAATTGTGTAGTCGGAACAGAAGGTAAAGGAAAACTGAAATGTTTCCAAACTGGCTTTGTATAGATAGGTTATTGTCACTTCTGATCTAAGGCACACTTCCTTTTTTGAGAACGTGAGTGGTAAATGTTCAGGGAAAACTGCTTGTAGAGAAACCTCTCTGTAAAGTCTTTCTGGGCTAGTTAAGTTTAAAAATGTTTCTTTTTATTTGAGATTTAGGTGTTAATCATCTGTGCAGGGTCAAAACTATATAGCCCATGAATAAACTAAAAAAATGGCCCAGGGATATAGAAAGGATGTATTTTTGTAGAAAGATATTAGGTGTGAGCACCTTTACATGTGAGGATTTTCACTAATCCTTGCACCCTTTTTTGGTAGTTATTACTGTGTTGATATTAATGGGGAGTGATTTGAAACTCAGAAAATGAAAATAACAAAACTGTGCATGTACTTAGCCACACTCTATGCTGCATCTACAGACAAGCTCTCTCTTACCACCCAAGTGTATACCAGGTCCTTAAAATTCCTCAGGTCTTATTAATTGAGGTATAGTGCATTTGAATGTTACTGACCTGAAGAGAGGAAGAGGTACGTATTTGAGCTTCTTACTCCATTCTGGTTAATTTGATCTTATTGAAGGATGACTATGCAGTGCAAGTATACAATTTTATTTGAATCCTAGACAATTTAAATAAGAAGTCTTACCAATTACCTAATATTGGATTATACATATTACACATGCATTCAGTTAGAGGTGGAACTCTAGGAAGGAACAATTTTATAATCAATGGGTGTGTTTGAAATGCGTTCTTTTCTCATCAATAAGAGTTACTTCTACCTACCCCATAAATGATAGCTCTTAATTTAGAGGAAAAATGCTAGGATTTCCTTTCTTTTGCAAGGCACTAGGCTGAGATAATATTTTCACATACTAATTAATTGCAAGAAGCCAAAGAGTATTCTTCTGAGTATGGATTGATTATCTTTTTAAAAGACTCATTTATAAATTTTCTAAGTTTTTATCCACCTAGCTCCTCAGTGGCAATAAGGTAAAATGACACAGGATTCATTCATCCTCTCATAAAGGCATACATTCTTCATGTGTACTTGACTATTTCTCATGCGTGTGTATTTTAACTTTGGGACATGTATCGAGGAACAGGTGTTGCTTGTCTTTAGACAAACTCTACCTAGGCATTAATCATGTTCGTCAATTCTCATTTTGTACCTTCAATATTCCCAGAAGTATAGAGTTAATAGGAAACAGAAATCTATTTAGACATTCCAGCATTTTTCTGAGGAACATTATCTGAAAGTCATTTCTTTTACTTTTCCCAATAAGATCTTGTTCTAGGAATAAAAGATCTGTTCTGATCAAATGGAACGAACATCAGCTAAGAGTAACAACTCTTTTTGTTGTTGTTGTTTTTTAAATCCTTTAAAATTATTTTGGTGAGGCATGACAGTCAGCTCCTTTAGGCATTTGATGTCATACCAGTGAATTTATATTGCAATTACCTTTTTATATTTAATTTTTTTATTTTAATTATGTGTTTTTGTGTGAGTACATACAAATGAGCAAGTGTGGTAGAATTTGCTCCAGATCTATGGTAGGGTTAGGACTGAGGCTAAAGCCTGAGGGTAGAGTCTTTCTCTAGCATATATAATACCCTAGTGAGCCCTCCTTGTTCCCTGCCCCTCCACCACCAAAAATCTAGTTGAACAGGATGAGAGGTGTGCAGTGTGCTATGTGTTGTAAGCTGAAAGCATGTTGCTGCCTCAGTTTATCTTATTCCCTTTTGTACTACACTTGGCTGCTAGATGTATAATTTTCTCAGTGCACCTCTGGATAAACTTTGAGGGGTTTTAATACAACTGTAGATTGAACTGTCTGATTTCCTCTGCCTGGCTCCATACATTTCATTATGTTATTCAGAAACATTTTTGGGCCCTGACAGTACCATGTTTTTTCATGCTTATGTTACTTTTCTCTTCTTTTCTCATTTGCAATCTGTTTTCACATTATGCTTTTCTTCTCTTCTCAGTATGAAGAAGCAGGGCTCAGGAAAAGACTTCAGAAAGTATTTCGGTTGGAATGGATGAGGAGGTCCTTAGAAAAGAATAGTGCATTCCCTTGGATGTGGGGTTGGACATCTTCAAAGACATACTATGTTTCTTTGCTTGGTGATCTTTCCTTCTTTAGGTGTACTTTAGTGAATGTAGTATGGTTTATTTGGTTCTTTTAGAATTTTGGTCATCTTGTTATCACCTCTATCTCATGGATTATTCTGTATCATTCATCAGTCTAGAGTTTTTGTTATATTATTATTATTATTATTATTATTATTATTATTACCGCCTATCTATTATCCCCTACACTTTTGTTACTTCCCTAGTCCCTAATACTTTTGAGCTAGAAATCCCCTCTACAAAAATGATTGTAAGAATGTACTAGAACTGTATAAGTTCCTTCTCCCTACTGTGGGGCATTTCATCTAAGGTCCCTCCCTTTGAGCCCTGAGAGTCTCTCACCTCCCAGGTCTCTGGTGCATTCTGGAGGGTCCCCCAAACTCCTATCTCTCCTGAGGTTGCCTGTTTCCATTCTTTCTGCTGACCCTTAGGGCTTCAGTCCTTATCCCTCACCCAGCACCAGATCAGGCTTCCCCCGCTCCCCTCCACTCCCCCCCCCTCCCTGTCCACTTTCCCTCCCAGGTCCCTCCCTTCTTCCCTCCCTCCCTCTCCCTCCACACTTGTGATTGCTGTGTTCTTCCTTCCAAGTGGGACTGAGGTGTCCTCACTTGGGCACTTAAGCTTGTTGACCTTTTTGAGTTCTGTGAACTGTATCTTGGGTATTCTGTACTTTTATACTTTTTTTTTTTTTTTTTGGCTAACATCCACTTATTAGTAAGTACATACCATGCTTGTCCTTTTGGGTCTGAGTTACCTCACTCAGGATGATATTTTCTAGTTCCATCCATTTGCCTGCAAAACTCAGGATGTCCTTGTTCTTAATAGCTGAGTAGTATTCCATTGTGTAAATGAACCACATTTTCTGTATCCATTCTTCTGTCGTGGGACATCAGGTTGTTTCCAGCTTCTGACTATCACAAACAAGGCCGCTATGAACATGTGGCCCTGAGGAGTGGTAGGGCATCTTTGCGGGGTATATTCCCAGAGTGGTATATCTGGGTCTTCACGTGGATCTATTTGCAATTTTCTGAGGAAACACCAGATTGATTTCCAGAGTGGTTGTGCCATTTTGCAATCCCACCAGCAATGGAGGAGTGTTCCTCTTTCTCCATATCCTCTCCAACATGTATTGTCACCTGTGGATTTGATCCTAGCCATTGTAATTGGTGAAAGGTGGAATCTCAGGGTCATTTTGATTTGCATTTTTTTATCACTAAGGATTTGAACATTTCTTTAGGGGAATTTATAGAGCCACCTCCAGCAGGAAGACAGGGCATCAAATGAGGGAGGGGAGGTCATCCCACAGTCACAACTCTGACCCATAATTGTTCCTGTCTGAGAGAATTACAGGGGTGGAAATGGAGAGGAGCCTGAGGAAAAGAAGGTTCAGAGACAGGCCCAATGCGGGATCTAGCTCAAGGGGAGGTCCCAAGGCCTCACACTATTACCTAGGCTATGGAGTGCTCACAAAAAGGGATCTAGCATTACCTCACTCCAGAAGACCCAACAAGCACCTGGAAGACTCAGAAGCAGATATTTGTATCCAACCGATGGACAGAAGTGGCTGACCCCTGTTGTTGAATTAGGGAAGGCTGAAAGAAGCTGAGGAGAAGGGAAATCCTGTAGGAGGACCAGCAGTCTCAATCTGGACCCCCTGAGATCTCTCAAACACTGGACCACTGGATGAGGGGGCGGGGGGGGGAAGAATTTAATGGTCTGAAGTTTACCACCTGTACGCTGTAATTGCTTGCCTTAGAATTTCCCAAGTTTCTCCACACAGATCTCCATGGAAACTAATCAAATAAGCCAATTGAAAGCAGACAGGTCATTGGTTTTTCTCATTGAAGCCACTGCTAGATTTTCATTAGGTATAATCCATTTTCTTTTAAGATGACACATACAGGCCACTTCTTATTTTCCCAATGTGAGTAAACTGAATAAGTTCACTATGCATCCTTTCTAGATGGGCAAAGAAGGAAAAAAATCATTTTCCTTCTGCTATAGAGTCACATCTGAAAGTACAGACAAGGGTAAGAATGACTGATGTCAAAGGGGAAAGGCTCCTTGTGCTCTTAAAAAAATCAGGTCATTAAGGAAAGGAGGCCAGGCTAATCTGATCCATTCTGTGTTTTAGTTTCTCTAATGTTAAAATTATATTGAGTTTAAAAATAAGCTAAATAACCCAGAGAGAAGCCTGTTCCAGACCTTAAGTATTATTTACACCCTGGTAAACTGTGATTTATTCGCTATATGAGACATCATAGACACCTTTATTCTTGTTTTTGTGGGTTTTTTTTTTTTTTTTGGTCCATGCTTGTGTGCATGCGTGCATGCCTGTGTACCTGTGTTCATTAGCATGAACAAGATTGCGCTCTATAGCCTTGGACATCCTGGAACTTGTTCTTTAGACCATGCTGACTTCAAACTCACAGAGATTTGCCTGCCTCTGCCTCCCAAGTGTTGCAATTAAAGGCATGTACCCCCACAGCCAAGCTCACAGACATCTTTTATTTATTTATTTATTTATTTGGTTTTTCGAGACAGGGTTTCTCTGTGTAGCCCTGGCTGTTCTGGAACTCACTCTGTAGACCAGGCTGGACTTGAACTCAGAAATCCGCCTGTCTCTGCATCCCAAGTGCTGGGCTTAAAGGTGTGTGCGCCACCACTGCCCAGCTCACTGACATCTTTTAAATCAAGTGATTGATAAGGCTAAAACGTGAATGTCACAGTTTTGAATTTGAATTGCAAAGGAAGTTTCCTCTCTTCCTACCCCTTTTCCAGTAACACTGGCAACAGTATTTAGATTGGAGATTTATAAGCCAAAGGAAAGCTCCATCATATATTTTTAAAAATAATTCAAAACTTCAGCTTCCCTTCTGCGGCTCTGACAAGTTGAGTGTATGAGGTTTCTATTTGCATTGAATTTCTAAAGGGAGTAGAGGCCAACAGGGGTGCCATTGACAATTAAGATCTCAAGTGTCACATGAGGTGCATATGTCCCCCTTACTCTTGGTGCTTAGTGCTTTCCTCATATGGACAAAGGACATGCAGACCATCACCATGTTCCTTGCTTCCCTTTCTAGGTGGCTGTACTTTTGATGATGGACCAGGGGCCTGTGACTACCACCAGGATTTATACGATGACTTTGAGTGGGTCCATGTCAGTGCGCAGGAACCCCATTACCTGCCCCCCGAAATGCCTCAAGGTAAGACACATTCTCCTAATTCAGTGTCTGGGGAATATTTTAGAAAAAAACAAGATTTTTTTTTCACTTTACATGTAACAATAGAAATTTGTTATATTAAGCTTATTAAATTGTCTATTTTGTCACATGTAAAAAAAAAATCTTAAAATTTTCTTTACTGCTCCCTTAACAATAAACTATACCCTCCTGTATTCTTAGAGATTTCTTAATACAACTTTCTATGCTTTGCAACAAATAGGTAACTTTGTACACATTAGGTTTTTTTTTTTGTCCCTTAATAAGAAGTCAAAAATGATCAAGTAAAACTAGATAAGAGGAAAAAGTAAAAAAAAATGAATAAACAAAATTTATAGGAAAACATATTAACCATGAGATTTATTCATTTCTTTGACAATTTGATCAAATCATTTGATCATTGATTCATTTCTTATTTCATATCTTTGATCATACCTCATAGGTGTGATATAGTTCGACTCTAGGCAAGCACTAGTCTACGGTCAGAGATAAATGGTCTCATTCTCCTACAGAACATGAGTGAGCCAATTCTTCTATAGAGAGAAACCTTGGAGACAAAATTATCTAGTAGAGGTGCTTTCTGAGTAAATTTTGTAGATATGCGCAGAGATCTGTTTCTTACTAATCAAGAACTTGTTGTAGGTATTGACTTGATTTCATAAGGTAGTATATTTTCTGATTTCTTAAGACAGGTCATGAATATTTTTTGTGATTTGTGAAAAGCACAACAAAATAGCATATCAATATATACTTTATACTTAATACAATATGAGAGTTGTGTTTTTTTCAGTTCTACATATTATTTTGGAACTAACTCTAAGTTATGTGGTTAGTAATAATTTGAATAATTATAAGAATCAGAAACATAAATACAGAATTTGAACCTTAGTACCTAGGAGAAAAAGTGTTGTTTAGAACGAAGCAAATGATTATGAAATTATATGTAGAAGATAATATCCTTTCTTTATGCCTTAAATCATATAATTTATGTTAATATTCTTCAAATAATTTCTTTTGTAGTATAATTTATTTTTTATTATAATTACATAAAGATATATAAAATTGAATTTTCTACAAATTCAGCATGTCCTTCATAATTGGCTGAATTTTAGACATCATCATTGGAAGTGCAAATATCAATTATGGTGACTGATTAAGAAACCTTGCTAGTTAATATGATACATAAACACAAAAGAAAAAAGCATTGGTGATGATCAGTAGAATATGACAAGCTCTCAAAGCAAATAAAATAAAATAAAACCCAAACTATAGATGAGGGTGTAAATGAATTCAGTGAGTATGTTCTGTGGAATTTTTTTTTTTTTTGCATGGTTCTATTCTAAGGCACACGCTGGGATTAAGCCTTTTATTTATTCTGAATTGTAGCTTTCCCTGTCTGAGTAGGAAAATGGTAATTTTGAGGCTACGCTAAAGCATAGTTTTCTTTGTGGAGGAATACATCAGGGGCAGGGGCAGTGTTTACTTCACTCTCTCTCTTTCTTATGCTTGACCCGGACTCTTTGGGCTGACTTACTTCATTTTGTGCATTGCTTTGTAATCTTTCAAAGGTACATACCATATTTTTCTGGCTCTTTCTGATTAAAGAAATCTCTGTATGTTTTCCACTTCAGTATTCTCAGTGGTATATTTAGACTTAATTTTTCATGTAATATTAAAAAGGTGGGCTGGAATGCACACATTTTGTCTGTTTATCATCAGAGAATAATCAGAAAGATGTTGATTTATGGAAATGTTGCCATTACTAATTTCTATTGATGGTGGGTAATGAGAGCTGAAGAGAATGTTCAGATGACCTTGTTGGTTCACCTTTTACACAATTACTTAATCATCGGTTACAGTAAAGGATGTTATGCACAGAAATTGAAAGTGTTTGATATTCAGCCATATCCTCCAATTAATAACACATTAAATAATTAATCATGCAAAGAAGGGAAAAAAAGGTCATGGACATGTTATTTTTATTTTTATTTATTTTTTTATTTTTTGAAGAGTGTAACTATGTTTGGTCTAAGGAAAAGTGAGAGAAGCACCCATGCATATTCCTGTTTTATATACATGGGAGTGAAGGTATGGGTTCACATGCACATGGGGCAGCAAGAGAACAAACTTGGGTGGCTCTTCTAAGGAATCTTCCATCTTGGTTTTTGAGACAGCACCATAAGATAACCCGGAGGTTGCAGAGTTGGCTTATCTGGCTGGCCAATGTGGATCCTCCTGTCTCGCCCTTTCCAGTTAGGATTATAAGTTTTCAACCTTTGGTGTGAGCACTAGAAGGAAGGTTCTCATACTTGAATGGAGAGTACTTTATTAACTGAGGTATCGCCTCTAGCCCTGTTCAGTTTTCTTTATAAGATATTTTTCTCCAATTTTCCTTCTAGTATTTGTTTAAACAGCCTACTGAGCATTAATCTGCCGATATGTTGACAAAGAGGACATAATCAGACTTACTAGATTTTCGTGATCTTCCTGGTGACTCGGCTCTGCTGTCACTTGCTCTTTTCGAAGGTCAGGGTTCCATCCTCAGAACCCATAGCTCACGACTTTCTATCACTCCGATTCTAGGGTATCCGATGCCCTCTTCTGACCTTCACTCACACCAAGCATGCACATGCTGCATACACATGTCAACACTCATATACATAAAATAAAATAAATAAATGTATTTTAAAATTTCAAATGACCCATCCTTTTTTGGTTCATACAAATAGTTTGGCCTGCTTACTTTATTTACTGAAAAAAAAACATAAATAGAAACAAAACCACCAAACCATCCCATGCCTCTGTCATAGGAAGTCTGTCTAATGCAGACATGGTAGTGAACCTTTTGCAGTACTTGGGCATTGTTAATTAGTGATGTTTTATTGGCCATTAGAGGGTTAAGAAAACCAGAAATTGTGAAAACACAGTTCTAAATACTAGGTGAAAAATATAGAAAATAAGGAAATGGTGTCTTGTGACAAATATGGTACTTTTAGTGACTGCTTGCCCCGTTCCAGAGCAGTTCTTAGCTTGTTAGATGACAGTAATGATAACAAGAAGGACCATTAAATGTTTGAAAATAGCTTTCAGAAGAACAAATGCTTCATGAATGAGCCCTGTAGCAAAGTCATATGAAAATAGGAGAAGCTCCTCATCAATGGGATGCAAAGTAAAGGTATCATAAGTTCAGCTACACCATGGTGCCATCAGGTGTTGTTGAGAAAAATGGAGAAGGAGGGGAAGCATCTCAGACTACTGTAGACTCAACATCTGCATAGTCCGTTGTGCAACCTAATGGTCAGCAAATCCATTCTTGGATATAAGCCTAGAAAGCCAGAGTCATGTGTTCATTCAAAGAATGTACGAATGTATATAGCATCAGTGTTCTTGTTCTTAATAGTTCCAAGGTGTAAGCAGCCTGAATCTCTGTCAGTAGTACAGTGTATCAAAGCCTGGGAGTGTATTCATATAGTAAAATATATATCATATCACAATGTGCATGAATTGATTCCTGGTATAAGCAGCAATATTGATGGATTTCAAAACCATCATCAGGGAATGAAAACAGACACAAGTGTTTCATTTGATGTCTATACATTCCGAAAATAGGCACACCAGTTGCTGATTTTGAAGTCTGTTAGTATGTGTACTTCTGGGAGGGCGTGTCAAGAAGGCATGAAAGAGATACCTGGATGCTGGATACCCCAATTATTGACCTGGGGAGCATTTGATCTGCTCTCAGTTGAGAAACTGCTGAATTGTGATGGTGAGCTGTTTGTTTTCTTGTCTGTAACTTATAAGTTAGCAAAAAGTAACAAAGACATAAGGCTAGTGATCACAAACATACTATTGAGAAGCTAGAGTAATAATTATAATGTTGTAGGTTAGCAAAAAAGATACATTCCAGAAGACCTCAAATGGAATAGAATCTTTATTTTCTCCCTCTTTTGATCCCATCAGTCTTGAGTCCATAAGTCCATCTTTGGGCTTTGGTCAGGTTATTTATTTATTTGTTTGTTTTTATTTCTATTTTTTGTCTAGTTATCCATTCACCTAATCCTCCTCCATTTTTACTCTATCTACACATGATCATCTGAAGGGTGAGGAGCTTCCTGCCTGGCATGGAACTCTTTTTCTGACCTCATAGATTGATAGTCTTTCAATCTACGTTGTACATATGCCCATTGAGATTATTCTAACAGTTTCAATATTATATATTTTTCCCACCTGACTCATAATGTCTTCATGCACACATAGCATAGTTAAAATTTTCAGTTTAAGACACCATCTTATTTTTTTTTAGATAAAAGTGACAGCTTTTATAATATAAGGTTTGATAGTTTTTTTTGTTTGTTTGTTTGTTTGTTTTTTTTTGTCCAAAGGGCTGGAGAGATACCTCAGTGGATCAAAATGCTTGCTGTGAAGGCATAAAGACCTAAGTCCCTAGTACCTACATAAAAAGCTGTGCATACCTTTGTGTTCCTGTTAACTACAGAATTAAAGATGGAGCCAGATAGATCCTGGGAAGTTGCTGACCTATCAGCCCAACTGACACCATGGGCTCATGGTCATTAAAACAAAGTGGAGTATGATAGAAGATAACATTGGGTGTCTTCCTAGGGTTTCTGTCCAGGCCCACCCCACCCCTCAACACCTCACATTAAATAAATAAAAGATTTTGTTCATAATTTGAGAAAAAAATTTCTCTTCTTAGAGAAAACAATCAGATAGGAATTTTTTGTTTCTTAAACATTGTAATGGGAGATTTTAGTGTGATCAGAAGATTATAATTATTCAGTAAACTGTGCCCTTAAAAGGGACATCATCTAATTTTGATATGTTTAAATGTCAGTTATTAGAGAGAAATCTCACTTTCTCCACATTGCTTGTCAGTCTAATGTCAGTTCTTCACACAGAAACCTGTTACATCCATGTATAAGACAAGCTGGAGAGAATGCAGATGGCGGACAGAGCTAGACATTGTTCTTTGATCTCACGCAATTTTACATTTGTGATCCTGATCCTCAAATATTCTTTTATGCTTATGACCACATGAAACAAATTCATTTTCGCATTTGACTATCTGTTCTGTTCTAGATGTGAGGGTGAGGCGGAAGGCTGACATATCATTACATTTGTCTTCCACTGAAATTGTAACTGCTTTTTCGTTTGAAGATGTGTTTCTCTGAAATGATTAATTGAATTTTTCTTTAGAGTCTCTGGAGTACCTATTTGACAGTATTTAAAATTATGACTACATTATATTCCACACTCATCTTGCTTCTTTCTACTGCTAATAATATAAATCACTACATGGAGTTTTTGATTTAAATTGTACATACTGTATGATATAAAAAAATAAAAGCTCTAATTTAGATTAACTGGAAGGTTGAAGGAGGAAACCATTTCTATGCCTTGTAAAACTTAGTGAGGTGTAATTCAGTAGTTTATGGCCTTAATGTTTAGAGAGAAGATGAGACTGTATAAGAGAGAGAAATTGTATATTAACTTGCTGCATTTAAATCTGAGGCTGTTTTCTTAGTTTTTTCATACTCTATTAGCCAGGTTGTTAAAATAATGCTTACATTCTTTAAGTACTTATTCGCTGAGGTTCACTCTGCTTACATATTCAACTGTAATATGCGCATGTGCCACTGGGGTTGGTATTTCCTTCTGCTGTTAGGATGTAGTGAGTATAGAAAGTTTGATGTCTACAATTTAATGCATATGGCAGCATTCACAGGGAACTTAAAATTCTGTACTCATTGTCATAACGCCAACTTCAGTTGATCTGTCCTGGTGGCCACTCTGAGGAACACTTAGAGGCTGAAGGCTCTAAGGTAAAGTTTGAAACTGGTTTTGCTAACTCAAACCCTTTTGTACATGCATGTCTGAGCCAAAAGTTAACTCCAGTGAATGTGTGCGTATATGTGCATGAGTGTGTGTGTGTGTATGTGTGTGTGTGTGTGTGTGTGTGTGTGTGTGTGTGTGTGTATGTCGCAAATGCTTAGCTGCATAATAGCATATGTGTCAAGGTCAAGGTGTCTAAGGACAGCACAGGGTCTCTCTGTTGTTTCGCTGTTTGACAGTCTAGTTGGAACATACACTTCTAGGGATTTGAATCTCTTCACCTCTAATCTTGCCAGAGAAGCCCTGGGATTAGACTACATCTAGGTTTATGTTGTTATAGATATACAAAGTGCAGTCCCAAGGCTCTCATGACAAGTGTTCTACCCTTGAGCCATCACCCCTGTCTTATATGCAATTTTTTAATTCTTTTAAGAGCCCTATAAAATATGTGATATTGAGTTGGGAGAGGGCGTCACTTGCTCACAGGTGACCAGTACAGATCAGTAACTTGCCACAAGACCACCTTGCTTGTATTTCATGATAGGCAAATTGACACCTTTCCTTGACTCCAGCGAAGATATTTATGGTGTTACTCTATGCTGTTACTTATTTAATTTAATTTACAGTGTTTTTTCTCCCGACATCCTTTGGTGTGAGACTCTGTCCTTTCTTTCATTTACCTTTATGTTATTTTTAGTTATTTGATGAACACTTGTCATGGGTCAGTCTAAGCATCCTTTGAAAACACATATCATCCACTGTGTCATGAGAACACATGTGCTAGAAGAAGAAACCCAAGGATTCTCTGCAGGAGGCTGATTTAAGTCAGAGTTTGAAAATAATTGTTAAGGCTTTGTTTACAGTGGTGTATTTTAGGACGAGAATTACAGGCTTATTTCAACGTGCTCTTCCCAACTGTGTCATCATTATGTCTGCTGGTGCTTTTGCCTTGAGCGCAGACAAGAGAGTTTACCATACTTGAGTTACTTATTAGAAACACCAAGAGTTGGAGGCAGTGTGAGGTGAGAGAGTAAAAAAGCCTGTTATGGAGCACTTGAAGAGTCAGCCACCAAGGAACAGCTGCTATTTAATGTAAGGATTATTATCCCTATGTACATAAATGCAGTCTGAAGAATGTCTAAATTACAGAGTGAGGCAGTGGCATGCTAAGACAGGACTCTTGTCCTGCTATTTCAGGTACATGATATTTCTAAGTCAGATATGCTACAATATATCTCGCAAGGGAACAGCAGTTTAGTATTAAAAGAGAGGGAGAAAAAAAAAGAATTATACTGGTGTCACTACTGGAGAATGTCCTTTTCAAAGTCTGTGCAGCCATCTTTAACATGGACCTTAAAATCAATATGTAGTCCAGGGAAACAAAATTACCTCTGGTGGGATGAGAGGGCGACTTAAGCTGTGGTTATGACCTTATATCTTACCTTTCCCAAAATAAGCTTGTTTCCTGATGCTACTATGTGTCTAAGGTTGAGCACTTCTTAGCTTCCAAACACAAGAGGGACCACATGGGAAAAAAAGACCCCAAGGGAACAAAGGACAAAGAATTAAAATAGTGATTTTGTAAAACTATATGATACCAATGCTTTCATCACAGCATTGAAGTGGTATGTCATACATATCACTACATAGCATGATGCAAAATATTCATATCCTAGATAGATTACATTCAGAATGCTCTACTGTTATGGAAAACTGTTGACCTTCAACCTAATTTCATTTGAGACAATGACCATCTATTTTAAAAGGCTCTTTTCTAATGAACGAATTATTGACTGAGGAACATTTCTCAATAAAATTTGTGTTTTGTACGTTTAGAGCCTATGCAACTTTGAGAGGTCTATAAGATCATTAACTCCTCACTTAGCAATGTAAGAGAACACTGATGACTCTTTCAGGGCTAGGAAAAGTACATTTAACAGAACAGTTTCAGATAATTCACTAGCTGCTTATGGGTTTCTCATATTTTGGTTGTGAGGCTAGCCTTTAACAGTTAAGCCATTTCTCCAGATTCTTTAATACCTGCTTATTAAGTATGAAACAGACTTGACAATTGTGTGTTTGTGTGTATGTGTGATATGTGTATATGCACATACTTGTGTGCATAAGTACGTGCGTGAGTATGTCCGTGGAGTCCAGAGGTCAATGGTGTTTTTCTTACCATTTAGTTCCCTTACCATTTTAGTTTGCATAGAGATTATCTTCTGTCTGTTTGGATATGTCAATAATAAATATGATGGCCTATGGCTTAGGCAGGAAATAGGAGGAAGAACATCTGGGAGGTAGGAAAGATTCTGGGAAAATGCCAGCCAAGAAAGTGTTACAAGACTGGCACATGGTCCCTGAGCACAGGTAACCAGCTACATGGCAGAATGCAGATTAAAATAAATGGATTATTTTAAATTCTGTTCTAGGAAGAAGAAAAACCTAGCTATATGGCCCAGGTATTTGTAATTATATTTTGAGTCTGCATCCTATTTCTGGGAGCATGGGACTGGGAGGAAGAACCAGACCCAACTTACATTAATTTTTTTAAAGTTTATTTATGTTTATTTATGTATATGAATACTTAATACATGTAAACTTGTGGACTGCAGGCATACATGGCCCAAGGGTGGAAGAGGGTATCAGATCCTTTGTGCATGCTTGTGAACTGTCATGTGGGTGGTGGCAAGTAAACCTGGCTAATCTGGAAGAATATCAAGTGCTTTTAATTGGGGAGCCATTTTTTCCAGCCTTATATATTTTTTTTTTGTGAAAGTGTTTTATTTTTCCTTCTGTACCTAGAGGTTACCAATTTGTTAAGCCTAGCTATCCATCCTGTCCCAGACATTCTTTTGTCTTTCTCCACTCCTCAACACAAGGTTTTTGTTTGTTTGTATGTTTTTTTTTTGGTTTTTTTCTTTTCTTTTTTTAAAATCTTATGTTTTGGGGCTTTTGAAATTGAATCCTTGTATTTTTTTTTTGGCAAGCACTCTGTGAACTGAGTCACATTCCCAGCACTTGGTGGCAAATTGATATTCAAAAAGTCAATTTTATGTGTGGTTTTACTCATCCTACACCAGTCTCTGTCCATCCACAAATTTACCATGTAGTCTAATTGGTCCAGTTTATATCTCATGTTTGAGTGTATGTCAATCAGCACCAAGAGGAGAATGAACTCCTCCCTGCAGACCTTCCATCTGGATCCCTCTCCTGGCCAGTGTGGAGCCCAGGCTGAGTGCCATGCCCCTTTATCCTGATGCACATAGCCAGACGAATGTTATAGGAACAGTGGTGGGGAGGACATTGGGTAGAGAAGGAGCAGAGGGTGTAATGGAACTGTGGTAATACAAGTATGGAATTACTATTTCAACACCTCTGTCATTTCAATCCTTAAAAATAACCAACCAAAACTAGTGATTCCTTTATTAAGATTCTAAGAAAACAGATGAAAACTTCATACCTATTTCAAGTATTTCACCTACATTATTTCTAAGTGTAAACATGTTCTAGCTCCTAAATCAAGTCTTAACACTTGCTCACAGGCACACACACACACACACACACACACACACACACACAAACACACACATGTAATGTTCCAAAAAGATAATATACCTAGGTTTACTAGCTCCTGAAGTTATGTTGAGGTTGAGATTGGGTTCTTGGGTTTAGGGACTGCAGTTTGTTCTATGAAGACAGCTCTCTAGGGACAGTGAACACACCGAACTTGTCTAACATGAAGCTCTCCTTCCTGTGTCACCCTTACAGGAGCACTGCCTGCTGACAATAATAGTTGTACTTTTTTAGCATTCTGGTTTATTCAGGTAGGCAGTGGATTCTTTGTGACTGTCCAAAGTACCTTAAGTACAGCAATTTAAGAAAAGTTATATAAGAAAAACTATGCATGAAGAGATATATAATGAGGCTATGGCTATTCAGCACTCTAATGTCTTAAGAGTTTTATCTACTGAATTTTGCAGAGAAGCCTGGAGAGTAAGTAACGGTAGGGCTTTAGCCAGTTGACTAACACAGTGACCTAAGGGTTCAAGAACCTGGAGAGAGGAAGAGGCTGGAGGAGGGGAAGGGAAAGGAGAGGAAGGGCTATCTATCAGTCATTCAACTAGGATAAAAGCTTTGGAGGGAAGCCCATTGCTTCGCTTTGGAACTGGTTTTTTTTAAAACTTGTCAAGTTTCATCTTTCTCTGATTTCTTTCACACTGTAGAGACTTGTTTGCAGGATAAAGATGCTCTCTATTTTCCTTGCATTCACGTCTTGCTTACTTTAAAAGAATTCTACTTGCTCTCAAACATGTGTTCCTGAAAGTCAGATAGATGTTCTTGGTACACGCACTAACAGTAGTGAGTTTTCTGATTATTTTATCACTAGTTTGTTTGTTTGTTTGTTTGTTTTGTTTCAGTGGGTATTAAATGAACAAGTCCTTTGTACTGTTTACGACTGCACCATACTCTCATTTCTAGCCATCCAAGTGGAAAAAAAAATTGCAATGTGCTATATTTCTAACCCAAGGCATGTAGCTGGAATATAGTATCCATGATAACAAAAAGGAGATGGTCTTGTCTTGGAAAGAAACAGTCCTCATCTCAAAGGGATAGAAGTTATGGGTTATGCTGGTGCAAATGTAAATGACCATGTCCTGGTGGACACATTTAGGTCTCCCCACATATTGTGTTTCAACATGGAAATGGTTTTGTGGTGTTTTATAGTGACGGAACAAAGAACATCATGTATCAAGACTTTAAAATGGGAACGTCTCAGAGGCAAATTCCAGTAAGAATGAGACTCTTCCCTACAGGCCTCAGATACTACTGATGACTCCTTAGCTTGTGGGTTAGTGGAAGCCATGGGTCTGATAAGATAAGCGATCCCACTAGGTTTTTTATGTATTAGTCACAGAATGTTAGATCTGACACAGAAGTGGGTGAGGAATTCACGGGTCTAAAACTATTCAGAGATAAAGTGTAATTAGGGTCTGAATTTGTAGCCTTTCAGTCTCTCCAAACCACTGTGGTTCCTATCAGGCAGCCAATCTTTGCAGGCAAACTCTCTTTCCCATACTTTTCATTCACACCCCTATGGTTAAAATATTTTCTCTTGTAAACAGTCACTATTTTTACTTCAGGATTGCTTTCTATGAAAGCTTTCTGACAGTTTATGAAAAGTCGTGTTGAGACTTTTTCTTTCAATGTCACAGGAAGACTGGAGAGTGACTGCAGGGGGTGAGCCTGTAGCTTTAGCCAGTTTGAACAATGTTGCTTGGTATTATATAGTACATACATCCTCTTTGTAATCACTCAGCATTTCAAAATAGTGATGGTGCTTGGTTATTATTTTTTCTATTTTCTGTTCCCTGCCCCTTCTTCATTGCTGGGAATTGAACAGTGAATATTGTGGCATTTTTCTTACTACTGGGTGACACACCAGGATGCTGTTAGCTGTGTTTGAGTGCTACTACTCATAACATTAGCAGTAAAGTGAAGCTGGGCATTGTGGGGCACACCTTTAGTCCCAGCACTCGGGAGGCAGAAGCAGACAGATCTCTGGGTTCAAGGCTAACCTGGTCTAAAGAGTGAGTTCCAGGATAGTCAGGGCTATACAGAGAAGCCCTGTCTCAGACAGTGGGAGAGTTAAAGGACACAACAGTAGTGACTTTTGTTCAGTTTAGTCATGACATATGGATAGTTGCTTATGGTTTAATAAATAACTATTGACCGAATAGCTCAGAACCTTAAAAAATGTAAATAAGCTTTTGTTTGCTTTCCCCCTTCAATAGCACCTATCAGTTATCTTATAATCCTGAGTCATTTGACTATGTTAACATATTGAATGACAATATTATCAAAGAAAAACTTGAGTACTTTAGATCAGGGCTTTAATTTAATAGAGTACAATATAACTGTACTGGAAGATCATACCATTACCCCATGACTTGTGTTTATGCATTTTCTGCTGACTACTTGACATATGATTTATATGTTTTGGTTACTGTGGCTAACAAAGTTACAGTTGTACTTGTGACACCTTGCCATAGAGCAAAACAAATGATTTTGATTACTATAGCCAGATTTTTCTTTCCAAGGAAATTCATTACTAGTGAAACTAAGAACCGAGATTCTTTTTAGCTGGCTACCATTGACTTTATAATCATTTACTTCATTTTAAAATCAGTGAAGTCAAGGCAGACTGTTGCAGTTACGCGTCACTATCTGGTGCTGAAGGTCTCCTTTCTCTCTAGTCATGAAAGTACAGCTTTCTTGCTACTCTTAGTGCGCAGTCTGGACAGTTTCTTACTAAACCAATAACAGTTGTCCAAAGATGCTTGGGATTCTTTTAGCTTCATATCTCTGTGTGGAAATCAAATGCCTGAACGAACATCATCAGAGTAGACCGACAAGGAGAAACAAGTGCTGCTTTGAAATATTCGCTGTCCACTTGTCTCAGCACAGATTATTTATGTCTGGAATGGTTGCGTGCTATAATTGAGTGAGGCTGTGCTCACTTGCCCATTTTTTATGCCAACATTCCCAATCCCATATGCATTAAAAAACTCATTTGACAGTAATAGAAAAGCCTTAACTTACTGAAATAAACATACCAACATGCAAGAGGTAATCCAGAGATCGTTGCTGATCTTTATTTTACTAGACAAATAGTTTATAAATAAGCTGACAGAGAGACTAGATTAACCAACATTTGAGTCCAGATTCTCTTGTTTGGGGTTTTTATTGAGACATTTAACCTTTCTGAGTGTCTACTTTGTCATAAGTAAATTAGAAATAACACAGTTCACATTTACTCTCTTGTTTTGTTACACCCATAAGATTTAAACATTTGTGCAGCATCTGTCAACATCTAAGTATGCTGTTGTTTTGTAATAAATCTTATTCACCTTTTCCCCTTTGGCTCCAGGGTGACATGGCTGGTTAGTAATCTCATTAATCTGTAAGAAATTGATTTGAATTCCTCTCACTTATTTTAGTATAGAATAATATCCTTGCCCATTATAGGTTTTCAGTGGACCATTAGGAATTATTTTATGTCCAATTCAGACATTATCCTGTCCATGTGATTTCGACCATATACAGGCACTTTAGACTGAGACTCCTAATGATGCCTGAAGATGATTTTTGAAAATGATGTGGTAGCTTAGTTTGGGTCACTGAATCTTGTCGTGAACAATGAACATTTTTTCCCTTTATTAAGTATAATCTTTCTACTCTGCTCATGTATTTGTCTGTTGTCTTTTACTCTCTCCATTAAAGATGATGTCTTTCTATACGATCTTCCCTGTAAATCTTTCATTTCATTCCCCCTACTTCCCAGACTACTAGCCACATTCAGAGTTTAAAGAATCCAGAGTCTTTTATTTTCAAACAAAACAAAACAAAAAACTATTTTTGGGAGCCTTTTTCTCTTTCAAGAATAATGTTTGCAGTTTTTGTTCTTTCTTTTTTTTTTTTTTTTTTTTTTTTTGTCACTAAGTAGCTTTTTTGATTTTCTACATCTCTGTGATCAAAAGACCCAATTGTTGAAGTTGAGAAGTCTCTTCTCTCCTTACTTCTCAGTATTATCCTTCAGAAAACTTGACCAAATTGCTTTGAGGTCCACTGTACTTGTCATATCCTATAACTCATTGTTACTTGTTCTGAGTAAGGTCCAATGTAAAACAAACAACCACACCAACATTCTTATGTAGCAGAATATTCGATAGTGAACATTGCTGAATAGTGATGTACACTCTAAGGCAGTTCGTTGTTCTCTGAAATGAACAACCTATAAGAATAAGGCTTTACCTCTAGCCTAACCAATTGGTATTATGAGGGAATGCATAGCGAACCTGTATTTTCAAAATACGCAAATGTGTGCATTCTGTAAGGGATTTTGTATTTCAGGAAATACTAGCAGAGCTCCCATTTCTTCAGTGCCTGTGTAGAGGAAAGACAGATCCTAAGTGTTTTTGACTTTTCCATTTTAAACATTGCATTTGCTTATTTGCTCTGTCTGTGTGCACATACAGGATGTCAGGACAAGCTTATGGGAGCCATTCTCTCCTTTCACCTTGTGTGTCCCAAGGATTAAACCCAAGTCATCAGACCTCAGATAATATACAGATAATATACCTACCAAGCCTCCTTCCTGTCCCAAGCTGGAGTTATCAAAGAGAAAGGAACTTCAGTTGAGAAAATGTCTCCATGAGATCTAGCTGTAAGGCATTTTCTCAATTAGTGATCAAGGGGGAAGGACCCCCTTGTGTGCTGGTGGTCTTGGGTTCTATAAGAAAGCAAGCTACAAGCTGAGCAAGCCAGGGGAAGCAAGCCAGTAAACAACATCCCTCCATGGCCTCTGCATCAGCTCCTGCTTCCTGACCTGCTTGAGTTCCAGTCCTGACTTCCTTTGGTGACGAACAGCAATGTGGAAGTGTAAGCTGAATAAACCCTTTCCTCCCCAGCTAGCTTCTTGGTTGTGATGTTTGTGCAGGAATAGAAATTCTGACTAAGACAACGATTTTGGATTCTAGCATTAATAACAAATGACCAGCACAAAAGACTCCTCCTAATTTAAACTTAAAAACCTTGCCCTTTTGTTGTTGCTGTTTTCTTTCTTTCTTTTTAATACAGTGGTTTCATTGTGTAATATTCTAGGCAGTCCTGGGACTAGCATGACGACAGACCAGACTGGACTCAAACTCACAAAGATGTCTATTTGCCTCTGTTTCCAGAGTCCTGGGATTAAAGCCATGTGCTATCACCACCTGGCAAAAAACAACAACAAAAAAGGCATTTTTATTTTGCCTTTTGTTTCTCAGAACATGTTTGTAAAGACTAGAAGGGCTATCATCATACTGTCTCAGTCTTACTTGGAGACCTGAGGGCAGAACTTAACAAATTCTTCTCTGGAAAACTTTCTCCAAATTTATTCAATGAATAGTATATAAATTTTTTTGTGCCTTTATAGAAAGAGGTAGAAAACTAGGTAAACTACCATTTGATATACTGCATGCTCATAAAGGATAATTGTTTTGTGGTTGGATCCTGTGTTCTGTTGGGAAGATATTTTTTCTCAGTATTTCTTCATTTTGCATTTTCAGCAGAAAAATCTTAAAGCTCAATTCTTTTCCTACTAAAGCTAATATGTATGTGAAAATGAAAGAAATCATAACCCAGGAAAATCCCAAACAAGTCTAACCACCAAGAGCCTACCATTAGTATCTAGATATTATATTTTATAGCCCAGGAAAATACTACCCAAGTCTAAAAGCCAGGAATCTACCCCATTAGTATATTGATGTGGTATCCAATGATCTAAGGGGAAAAGAGGTCCAGGCAGATACAGCAAGACGTCTCTGAAGGAGCGATTTCCTGGCACTGCAGACTAGTCAGGAGACTATTTGGTTTAAAGGAGACATTTCAGTAAGTGGTAATATCATAGTAACAGTGGACTGGCTGGTTGTAATAGATGATTCTCAATAGTACTTATTAAAGCCTACAGCAGAGTGACACAGTTGGATTTTTATCGTGACATGATCCTAGGTTAAAGGATGTGGGAAACAAACACTGAAATGAAGAAGATTTGAAGCAGAGAGCCTGATTAGATTACTAGAATCCACATAAGGATGATATGAGCTATAGAATAGGATGTAATGAAAAACCATGATTCTACGTTAGGGTCAATCTAGTTTAAAGAAGGATTAGATGATGTTTTGAAATTATTTAAGATTAAGATTGTATTCATGGATGGTGGTGGTGGCACACCACTGTAACTCCATAATTTGGGAGGCAGAGGCAGGTAGATTTCTGAGTTGGTGGCCAGTCTGGTCTATAGCTCGAGTTTCAGGATAGCCATGTCTACACAGAGAATCTGTTTTAAAAAACAAATAAACAAACAAACATACAAAGATTATATTTATGGATGAGTACAGTTTGTTTTATTTAGCCCCAGTACTTGGAAGGACTCAGTAGTCATGAGCTGATATGGCAATGGATGTGGTCAGTGAAGATGTTTGGAGAACTGGAGTGAGCTTTTAGAGATGGTACATTTAAAACCAAATCTGATATTCAGAGATGAGGAGCATGCCTCACCTTGGTTCAAAACTAGCTTCAGCTGCAATATGGGATTTAAGGTCCCCTATTAGCATGGGCTAAATGAGATCTGTTCTAAACAAAAGCAAGCCAACAATTCATTATAATATATAGCATTGCATATCAGGAAGCTATCAATTGGCTTAAAATACTTTGCAGGGCAAGTACTTTGTTGAAATATTTTATTTTTATTTACTCTCTATTATCGCATAGATAGTGCCTAAAATGATTTAGTACAGAAAAGCAAAGAAATGATTAGACTATGTAGTAATTATAAGGGGAAAAAATTGGAAAACAAAGCTAGTATTTCTGAGGTTATAGTTGATGTCTGGTGGGGGGTAAGACAGTGAGAGAAAGCTGGTTCTTTACAGCTTATAGACAAATCCAGTATTTCTGTTTATTCAGTTTCAGTTCCATGAGTTGTCTGATGATAATTGAATTGCTCATATTGTTCTCTTGAAATGTTTTCAGGCAAATAAAATCTTCCAAGAATTCAATTATACTGAAACAATAGCCACAAGACATGGCAAAGTTATTGCAGATGCAGACAGAGGGCAGACAGGGAAAACAGGGTTTGTAGTTTGCATTGATGATGTAGGTTGGAACCCAACATTTCAAATAACTTACAAAGGAGCCAGACTGCAGTTTAATGATAAAACGTTTGTTATAAGTCATGAAGGTGATCTTTTTATCTTTTAAAGTAATAAGCTAACAGCACTTTTAAATGAGGTGAGTTAACTTTTCAGTGGTGAGAATTATGGCCTAAAACTAATTTAACAGTGATGATTTGCACCTGGGACTTTTATATTGAAAAATTTGATTGTTTCTGTGATATATTTGAATGTAAAGCAGAAAAGTTTGGTTGAGTAGAACATTTTCATCGATAACACCCTTTTAACTAGAAAACTGTAAGCTTGATGTGTTTAATTATCCTCCTGTTAAAAATGCGCCACATCGTGAATACTGTTACAGTAAAAAAAAATGCTTAAGTTCCCTAATGACTTATAAAGGAAAAGAATAACTCATTTAGGAAATGAAAAAAAAAAAAAAACAAACCAAAAACAAAAAACTGGAACAATAGCTTTGGGAGCCCTTAGCTGTGCTCCCTATTTTACTATTAATCCTGTAGCTATGAGCAACTAATTTAACCTTCTGGAATTGTTTCCTCATTTGGATAAGGGATGGATCACTCTCAGCAGCTACATCAATAACAGGGATGCTCTGGCAGTGTTTATTTAGTACGTAGAGCGCTGTGGGTAGAAAGGCAGGCACTACACTGTGGACACAAGCTATCACCATCGAACCAAATTTCTGAATGCTTATTTTAAAACATATTTATTTGGGGGCTGTTCTGTGGAGGGGACCAAATAGCATGTCCTCCCTGATTGTTACTAAGCTGCAAATGCAGCTTTCTTTTCTTCCTCATTAACATGCTCTCTTCACCAGAGACTTTGTTGAAATGTATCACAGGAGATCATCAGCAAGTATCTGTGTATTGTATATAATAAAGGATCTCAACGCTTTCCGCATGGAGTGATTTGCTCTTCCATGATGCTTTTGGTTCCTGAGGAGAGATTTCCTATCCCTTCCTTGTCTATTTTCACTGGACTAAAGTACTCTGTTCTTGAAAAGATTTCACAGAATATTTATCAGAATAACGGCATCTCTGTCTTTGAGGCATCCACTAAAATAAAAATTTATTCTTAACATGTGAGAGGGGATCTAAGTGAAATTATTTCATTTAAAATTTTAAAGCTTTTGAAACAATTGACTAAAATTTCACAATATAGCCATTTTTTTTCAGTAAATGTACACTGAGTTTCCTTAAGATTTATTCTGCTAAATTTGCTTTATTGGCTGCAGAATACAACCTTTCAAACAGTCTTCTACAGGCTGGTCAGCCTGTAGGCTGGTAGGCTGAGGATCTGTTTAAAGGTTAGTCCTCTTTTGGGATAATTTATCCTCTGCATTCAAGGGCTTCAACTTGGAATTTTCAATCAGAGTTGCATTTGAATGTCTGCCAGGGAGTCCAGGCAACACATTTCTCTGTGATTTTTACCTAGGATGCTTAGTCTTTGATCCTTATTTACATAGGAGCTTTTCATTCTCTTTCCTGAGCTCTTAGCAGCTAAATTGCTCTTTGGGGAAAAACCTACACTTGGAAATCACTGTGCTTTCCCAAGCTGCTCCTGCTCTCACCCCTCATACATGGAGGAAACGATTCAGTAAACTTCTGTAAAAGGGTGAGGGGACATTGAGGTGGGAAATCAGTGTATCAATGTTCTTTCCAAGAGGGATTTTTCCCTTGGGCAAGTTCCTTCTCCATCTTGAAGGGGGGAAGCTTGGCTTATGAGGTGGTAGAGTTTAAGTAGTGTGCAAAGCCAAGGGCTGTTTAAAGGAAAGGGAATTAAGTGAGCTGTGAAGTTTAGCTCTTTGGTAACTTTTTTCTTCTTTTGGAAAAGGAACTGAGTAAATTTTATTCTTATATTCTCAGAATAATGGTAACATTTTCTGGTACTTGAATTTTAAAGACCATTATTGTAGTCTATAATCTTATAGTACTTTGAAACGAGAGAATGCTATAGGAAGCTAGTCCAATTTCTTCACCTTCTAGAGGGGGGAACTTAGTTCCAGAGAGGTAGCACCCATGATTGGTGATGAGCACAGAGTGTCACATGCTACAGTCAGGCCTGCTGGTCATTTCTCTCTGGTTTTGCAATGCCTAAGAGATGAAGGTGACAGCACTATTCAGAGACAATCTGCATAGTAGTTAGTAGCAGTCTTTGATCTGTAGCACTAGGTTTGTGCTCAAAATAACTGGGAACTTGCTTGGAAAGAATGTCAAAGCTTCACTGGGAGAGAATTAGAATTACTCAGTGCAAGCTTTAAGAAGTTGGAGGAGGCAAAGGTGAAAGCGGGATCTGGGTCATTGCCAGCACCTGGCCTCACATTTGCCTTTTATTGAAACATTTTCCTTGTTTTCAAAACTAGAAAAATAGTACCTGGGGGATGGATGGCTCAGACAGCTAATGGCATTTGCTGCCAAGCTTAAGACCTGAGTTTGATCCCTGAACACTCATGGTGGTGGGAGCAAACCGGTTCATAGAGGTTGTCTTCTGACCTGCACATGCACACCAGGGCACATAAGCACACAGTAAATAAACAAAGGTATGGGGGAACAGATAGTAAGTTGTTCACGCCTCCTTTCCTTGCCGGAAATTGGCTGCCTCATAAATGAACTGATTTTTCTCTTTGGTCATAGCCTTGGCCATTTCTCTTCACCCCAGTGTTCCATTCAATTTATTTCCTTAGTTCTACTTCACTTCACACTTCCTTCTTCCAGCAGCCAATGGCCCTGCCCACTCGCACCAGCCTTCTGTCTCCATGGCTGAACTGCAGGATCATTTTACCCCATAATTTCTTGCTTTCAACTCAGCAGTTTACAAAGGAAGTTCAGTAGCTTTTGGAGAAGAGACACCCTTATTCATTCCATACGAGTTTTGACTAAGGGTGGGAAGGTAGTGGCTGCACATCAGACTCAAATCTCAAAAGTCGAATCTTGAAGTTGATTCTTTAATTGCCTTATAAAGTTGAAGCAACATCACAACTCATTAAAGCAAGAAGAGTTCTCATCTCAAAAGCTCTCAACTCTCGAGTCGAATATTACACCTTTTTTTTTTCTTAATGGCAGAAAAAGAGTTTCCATTTCCATTTTATTATCTGCTAAGAGACAGGATTGTGATGTGGGGATCTGTGTTAATGGGGCCCAAGTTAGGAGTTTGGTTGATATATTTAAGTACGTACAAGGAGAGATGCTCTCTGTTGCTATATTTGTTGCTATCTTTTATTTTAATATGTGACTTTTGACAGTTCTTAATTGAGAGCTCCAGCAAAGGGCAGTGATGACCTAACTTTACTTCTTTCAGAAGAATTGGAATCTACCTGAGATTTCTTACATGTACATCCCTTGGGCTAGTGTATTAATGTTGTAAAGCATTCTAAGATGTTTCAGGGTGATGAATACAAACTACCAGAGAAGAAACACTGGATTTAGCCAACCTGGTAAAGAGAGGTTAGGCCCATAACCTGTTTCAATGGGTGGTTTTACATAGTCTTCAATTCTAAAATCCTGTGATATTGATATTGATAAAGTGTTGTCAAACTGGTCATCATTAAAGGGCAAGAAGTTGAGGGTAATATGGGTAGTTTGGCTTTACCCAGTGGCAGTGTTATAACCCCCCCCACCCCAGTGCAGATTAGCAGAATTTTACCTACTGTGTCTTTCCAACAAGTATTTACTGAAGCTCTCTAATAGGAGTTAGAGAAGTGAGCAAAACACTCTTCCTCTTTGTAGCTTCCTCCTTGGGGCAGGTACAACAAAGAGATCCAAGTCAATTCAGGGCAGGTTCTGTTTGGAATGAGTGTGTGCCTCTTTCTATGAAGTACCTTCAAAACCTGGACCATCTTCATTGACATAAATTAAGACTGAGTGATGGGACCCAAGGGAGCCAGATTCAGGTAATGGCCAATTCACATTTGCCTTGTGACGTGCATGCTTGCTAAGTCCAACAGCATACAACTGCCTCCATGTCTCTGTTCACTCTCTTTGGGCTCCTGAACTCACACTGGTTTTTCCTCTGTGTTTAAGATGATTCTACAACTTCCCTCAATATGTGGGATGATTTCTGTAAAATTGCAGGCTTATGGATATAGAATTATGAGGCTCAGACTGACCTGACTCTTATTTTATGTCACCTTCTTTGGGCTTTTAATATAATCAGCTGTTGTATAGTTGTAAGAGAAACTTGTGCTCACTAGCGGTATGCCAGGTATTTAGCCTGCTTATTGATATGCATAAATGTTTAGTAAAGAGAGGTATTTGTGAATGAACAGAGGTATATTAGAATGATAAAAAAAGTGTATAAGGCAACTTTACTATACTTCAAATAACAGTTATAATGAAAAATTTAGATCTTTCGCCTAGAGTTTAAGAGTGTTAATTACATCATTTGCATTAGTTGTAACAGTCTTGTATAGTTACACTGTTTATGGCAGGGTGAAATATAACTCTGAGAAGCACTCAGGATCTACTCACTTCTGAGCTTAGTTTAGACAATGGTCTTATCCAAATACTGAAGAATTTTCTAATAACAAGGACTTGTCCATTGGGTGCATATTATAGAAAGGCTTGTCTGTCTCCCATCCAGAAAACTCTTTCTACATGGCTGACATGAACTTAGATTAAATCTGTCACTCTTCTCAGCCAGTATTTGTAAAATTATCCAGAGCCTAGTGCAACAGTACTCATGGTGACTAGAGACATGTGGGTAAATATCAGCACTGTGAATTCTTCCCAAGAGTAGTTAAGAATAGCCTAGCCTTTGAGTACATGAATCTTATCAGGTGTTCTTTGATTTTGACTCAACTTAAGTGTTGCATAAGACTATTGGCTTGGAAAACACCCAGTTCTCACCCAGTCCTCACCAGAAGTGCCAGTTCTGAAAGTAAACACACATGCCTGATAGTGATAATATGTTACACAACCAAGTCAAATGTCATCCAAAATACTATCAGCAGCTGAAGCCAGGCACAACTTCCCTGGTTTGGGATGGTGGGAGCTGTTCGGTAACACTGAAGTACTCATGGTAGGTAAAGGGACCTGGTCACTGGCTAAAGGAAATCTCTGTTCCACAGTTAATCAGTTAAAGAAATTGAAAGACTTAACCATATGAATGTTGACTTATCATTTGAATGATATTTTCATTTTGCCAACAAATATATCTTTAGTTAAATATTTTCTCAAATTTCCTTTTATCCCTATACAAGTGAAATAAAATCCAGGCACAGATGTAATTTTAGTTACTTACACTTTAATCCCAGAAATGACTTTACCATTTCTTTGTTTACTTAGGTGTGTGCGCACTTGTACCTGTAGGTCAGAGAGCAACTTGTATGCATTTGTTCTCCCCTTTACCACATAGATTTCCTGGGATCCAGCTCAGGTCACCAGGTGTGGGCACAAACACCTTTATACAATGAGCCATCTCCCTAGTCCAGATATGACTAAATGTCTTTGATTGTTGGTAACTATGAATATGTGTAGAATATTGTTAGGGAAAAGATACTTAAAGTTTTTGCTCTTGCCTTGCTCTTTTGTTTTTGAGTGGGACAAAGGGGAGACAGAGTCTCACAAGACATAGGTGCCTTTTAAACTTTTAACTCATAGTTATTTCTGCCTGTCTATGCCTTCTATTCCTGGATTAAAGGCATGCACCACCACACATCTGGTTGCGCCCACTTTGACAGCTGCACTAGATTCCATAGAATGCTTCAAAGACATTAAGAGAGAAACTTTAATAATTTATTAGACGTTCTTTATTGTTTACTAACTGGAGTTAACGTAGATAGGTATAAAGTATTGGACTGTTTTTAAGTTTACCAACGATAATACAAACATGAACCTTAAGCTCTAAGTCTTTTAGAAAACGTTAGTTGACTGGGAAAAGCTGATGTTACTGATTTGAGCATTGCAACCCACCAACTCCTGTATCTAAAGCACAGATTTAAATATAACAGAGCATAGGAAAAAAAGATTCATAATATCAAAATATTTGTAAGTCTGATTCATCCCAGTGTCAAAGCTAATACGCAGAAAAGAAGTTAATGAGTTATGTGGATGATCAGACTGTACTTACATATGTGCAATGAGCAAATGTAGTAAGAAATAATCGTTTATAGACTTTAAAAGAGAATATCCCAGTTTGATACTCACATAAAATTTGCTTAGTTTAGGGAGAAGAAATCAATGACTGCTATTAACTTCATGATAAAACTCAATGTTACTTCTTTCCTTTGCAAATATTAGTAGTAACTTAACCCAGATGTGGGTTGCATTCAGGTTTTTCCACTGGAAAATCAATAATGTTTTTAATTATATGTTCTTATATGTTAAAAAACCCAAATATTGATAAATGACTCTAATTGCCTGTAACAGATGTAAGATTATATGTAGATAATTTGCTCCTTCTAATAGGACAAGATAAAAGATTCCATTGCTGAAAGGAAGTGTGGGCAATCTTTAGAATGCGTGGTGTGTCAGTGTCTGTGATGAAGAAGTTGCACAGAGGAGGTTCCCAAGTCTTGTTTCCTTTCAAAGGATAGAGTGGGACAATCATTTCAACAGACTTGGCCTATATTACTTATATTATGTTTAGTTTTAATTGTCAGTGTGATGCAATCTATTATCAGCTGAGAAGGGAGACTCATTGAGCAACCATCTATGTTAGACTGGCCCCAGGGCATGCCTTTGAGGGATTGTCTTCATTGAGCCAAGGTAGGAAGACCTACCCTAAATGTGGGCAGCACTATTGCTTGAGTTAGGTTCTGAACTGACATAAAGGAGAGAGACCTAGCTCAGCACAAATGCCTCTGTTCTCCTTATTATGGATGTGCTCTGGTCAGTTTTCAAGTTATTTCTGTGACTTCCCTACTATGATAGACTGCAACCCCTTATTGTAACCTAAAAGTTGTGGTCTCTCCCCTGAGTTGCTTTTGTCAGGATATTTTATCATGGAAAAGAAATAGGACCATTATTATGCTTGGATTAAGTCCCTTTCTTCTTGTCTTTGGGAAGTCAAGATACCCGTTATTTTCATTTTTAAAATGTTGCTTCTTTAGAGTTGAGTGTACAATACATTCTGTTTCATAGTAATGTTGGCAAATAGACACCTCCATTTGATTAAAATTGGAATGAAAAATTTATCTGAATTTATTCCCTCAATTAAATTCCATGTTTTCATTATACAAAAGGTATATGTATTCCTATTAATATTCTCAGGTTTTCTCTTTCCTTTGTTGCTGTTAAGTGCAGGGCAGGATTTACCTCCAATTGGAATGTTATATTATCTGATATAGATCCTTAAGTTTTTATTCAATCATTTTAATTGTCTTTCAGTAAAGTTGGACATTCAGAAGTTCTCAAACTTTCTTTTTAAAATATGTAAAAAGTGTGATTTCTATTACAGTTTAGCAAAATGTTATACATTCCCTCTTTTCTAAATTCTTAGGTATCTTCATTTCTTAAAGAGTTCAGAACTCCTTTCTGACTTTATGAAGGAAGTCACAGGGGCGGTATGGGAAGCCTTTCTTAGGATCATTTCTAGAATTAGCCTAGAATGTTACATAAAGGAGGTAGGAGACACAGAAGATTTTAAAGGTGGATTGTGAGCACCAACTATATCCACAGATACAGAAACTAGTACTCCTTTGATATGCGTTAAGGGTTGGTTAATGATTGACCCTGATGTTATATAATAGCAGCTGTCATCAGAACTCAGTGTTCTGTGTTTATTTTGTGGCTCTGATTGATGAAATTTCAAGGAGACCATGCTTAAAGGGGTGTTAAAATTCTGTCTTCTCTGCTTGCTGAGCTGTGAGCTTAGGAACACACTTCTCTTTCCTGAAATACAGAGATTAAATGCAATGTACAAACCAAGTGTGTTAGAGCTTACAACTGTGACCTTAGAAATATTTTGTCAATCATTGTTATTATTACTATTTTTTCCTGATTGTAAGGTTGAGCAAGTCCTGGAAATAAGAGGAGTTTGTATTCCTTAAACATTTTTAGATTTATGTCAAAATTATGTTAGTTTTACAAAATAAATGCCCTTTTCAAGAGATTGTAGTTGTAATAAATTCTTTTGTATTCCATTGTAAGCATTTGGTAGAATCTAACTCTGTACAATAGAGGCCTTAAACATGATTGTAGTTACAGGGAAGTAAGATGTGTTCATTTTGGCATATGTGTTTTTTGACCAAGAAGTTCTTGTGTGAGAAGGCATAAAATGACCTAGAACAGTGAGTAGTCTTCATGAAAAGGAGAAGCCTTCCTTTCATTCTAGCTGAAAAATGAACCCAGTGCCCCATTAACCATTCAGTACAGTGGTGTGTGTGGCCTATGACAGATGGCGAGAAAACAACCACTTATACATGTACGACAGATTTAGCTGAAATGCAAACATGAAGGAAAAATAGCTTTCTCTTTTGGACTGCTATTAAATGTTGAAAATCTTACTCCTCAGGGAAATCTCAAGCACTCTGTCATTACATACAGATTATTTTCTATTCAAAGATTAAAAAATACTGCCTTTTAATTTCAATAACATAAAAACATTAGAAACTTGCATGGAGGATATGTGTTATTGCAAATTTAAAACAGTGTGTCCCAGCAATCGAGATGCATAATATTTAAATACTCTATCACATCTGGAAAGTATAATACAATGTGGTGTTCCATGAGATACCTGTGGCAGTTTGAATATACTTGACCCAGTGAGTGGCACTATTAAGTGTGGCCTTGTTTGAGGAGGTGTGGCCTATGGGAGGAAGTGTGTTATGGTGTGGGTAGCCTTTGAAACCCTCCTCCTAGCTGCCTGGTGACAGTCTGTCAGTTCCTGGCATCCTTTGGATGAAGATTAAGGACTTTGGGCTCCTCTAGTGCCATGTCTTCCTGGACACTACTGTGCTTCCTGCCATGAGGATAATGGACTGAAATTCTGAGCCTGTAAGCCAGCCCCAGTTAAATGTTGTCCTTACCTTGCTCATGGTGTCTCTTCACAGCAATAAAACCCAAACTAAGACAGCACCCAATCAAGGTTTATAAGAAAACCATTGCAATGTGTGAGCAAACTGTAAAATGAATCACTATATAGAAAAAAGACGTGATCAAACTCCCTAAAAAGCCAGGTGTTGGTCAGATGCTTGAAATACCACTAAGACTGGGAAGAGTTAGTTCAAAGCCTGCCTGGGCTACATAGTGAGTTCAGTGTCAGTGTGGGCAGTATACCAGTATCATTTCTCAGAAAACAGTCATGACCAAGGCCAAGACGAAGCTTACTCTGAAGCTCCCCAAGGTAGTAATTTTTCCAGTTACATAAACCAGCTGTCTAAACATTTTCTTGAGTTTGCCTAAGTTCAAAGTATTTCAGTGATGCCAAGGAGAAGCAGTGTATAGAACAGGTAGCCATGTGAGTATTTCTCAATGTGTGACACCCAAGTCCCATGCCACAGTGACCTAAGTTAGAGAGTTTAGCTTGCAATGATGCATAGTTCCAAGAATCAGATTGTGTGCGTGTGGAATCTGGAAACTTCCTTACCAGATAACCGTGGAAACACTAGTAGTGCCTTTGGGCACATCTGATGGACAATACTGTGGAGTGGTTTATATAGTTATCAAGGCCAGGACAATCTGCTCCAAGTAGCTCCCATGGCAGACGTCATAAGTGTAAGTGTAACAAAAGTAGAAACTTTTATGCATGTGTGTGTGTGTCTGTCAATCTTCCTACTTTACTTTCGGTCTTCAAATGTGAAGTTTATTGTAATTTCAGAAACTCCTTCTTAACTGAGATATATTGCTTCCTTCCAACTGCTGACTGTGGAAGCTTGAAAATCGAAACCAGCTTCTTATTTCTTAGTTCATGTTCTTTTTTTTTTTTTTGCCTACTCATGTGCTGAGGTAACACATTGGATATTTTTGTCACTCCACTGAACAAGAGTTTTGTTTGCATGATTTATCAGGATAATTATCTGCTGTGAGGCAGCAGTCCTGGAAAGACATCTCAATTCCAGGTGGCCCATCGACGACAGCACAGTACCCATGAGTTATTGCTCTGTCCGTGGAGAAAGTTTTGGAAGACTAAACTTCCCGGAGTTTGAAAAATGCCCCAACCTTTGCTGGAGTCTCTCCCTTCATCTTTTTCTTGAGTAAAGACCACTGCACACAGTTGGATTGTCTCTCACAGGTCATGAATGCTGCTGAATTCTTCTAGCCATAGTAAAGTGTAACTGCCCGCAGCTATGTCGAACGGGTTACCAGGGTCCCTGGAAGGAAAGCTGGGGATAGAAACAGGATGGTAAGAGAAACATGAAGCCAAGACTAGATTCTTGTTCAAGGCTCAAAGTTTAATGGAAGTTTCCAAATATATATATAGGCGGAGGAAGACCCTTTCCCCAAAAGCTGGAAACAGGTCTGGAGAACTGGTTCGCTTGTTCCGCAGGTTGCTGGCATCAGCTAGCTAGTGCCTCTCAGAAATTTACAGGTCCCTGGAGAACAATGGGCTAGAGCTACACCCAAGGTGGGAAGTGGTGACCAGCATCCAAGTCTGAAATTTCCACTCAGAGGCTGGGGGAGGAACTTCACCTTGGTCTGTGTCAGGTTTCTGCCAGGTGACATGTCACCCCAATAAGTCTCTCTACAGTAAAGCATGATTCCCATGGGTCAAGTGGAATTTAATCTCTGTATTATCTCAGTTCCTTGAAGTTTCATACAACTGTTAGATCACTGTTGGGCTTGATACATTTTTAACACCTTCTAGCATTAGGGTGATAAAAATATAAGATTACCTGGTCTATAGAGTGAGTTCCAGGACAGCCAAGGCTATACAGACAAACCCTGTCTCAAAAAAAAAAAAAAGAAGTTTAGCTTTGAATTAGGCTCCTAGTTTTATGAAATAAGTTTTAATCAGTGTAGGTACAAGCAAGCTTGTCCTTTGTGACTTATCAGTTTTATCATTATCATGGAAGTTTTCTTAGCATTGGGGGGGAGGGAATAGAGAAGCGATTCAAATAGTAAAGAGCCATTTTTTTTTTTAACAATGTATTATGGAAGTACACTGTAGCTGTCTCCAAACACACCAGAAGAAGGTGTCAGATCTCATTATGGATGGTTGTGAGCCACCATGTGATTACTGGGATTTGAACTCAGGACTTTTGGAAGAGCAGTCAGTGAGTGCTCTTGCCCGCTGAAACATCTCACCAGCATAAAGAGCCATTCTTAAAAACCAACATTTCATCTATTTTTAAATGTAGGACTCTGGTAAACTTCTAGAAAAGGATGCTTTGATCAAAGTAATGTTTGCATTCAAGTTAAATAGATCTACACATAAACAATAGTTAATTACCGACACAGTATGATCTCCAACAAGATAATTGTTGTATGGCACTAAAATAGAAACATTTTATTCCTCGTTTTTGAGGAATAAAGACAGTTGTTCTTGTGTGTATGCATATTTATAATTATTTGGGTGATGTTGATCTCTTCTTCTGGCTACAGAGAACCAGCTAATGCATAAATAGAAACAGTCTGGAAGTGATGTACTGGGAATGGGCAAATGTCGTGAGCCTGAACACTCACACTGGAGTTCCCTCTTGGAGTCCAGATTCCCAGTGGTCCTGACCTGTACTTCCTTGCTTATACCTCTCTGTAGCCCCTGGTTTTGTTGCCCACCAAGGGAAGTGACAGCATCTGAGATCATGTTATACAACTTGTAAGTGGCAGTTAATAATCAGAGGTTCTTGAACTCTTCTCCTTTTCCCCTGCTCCTTAATACTGTGAGATCATGAGATTATTAAAATGTGAACTCTGATTCACAGCTGATTAAATAGTTCTTAAGTTATGCCTACAACATGGACATGCTTGAGGCTTGGGTTTACCAGTGTTTTAGCAGCTAACTTTGTTTATTCGGTCATTGGAGATAGAACATCTTTACTCCTTGGTTTAGGTTGGTCTCTGCACTCTGCCTCATCTTCCTACACGTTCAGCTCCATCGGGCTTTTAAAACTTGTACCTGGATATCCTTTCCTTCTAATTTTAAGCCTTCCTGACATCTAAACCTTAGTTTTGCCACAAAGGTCTTAAGTCCTGTGAGACTCTGGAATGCATAGTTCTACTTTTTCAAAACTTGGCATTGCTCACAGTAGAGCTACAAGATGTCTGTGCTTTGTTAGAGGGATGGCATCAGAGTCCAGAGTCACAGCTTACAATTTTAACTCCTGTTATTATCTGACTGCCACAGGATGGGTAAAAATCCTTCATACGCCTGCTCTATCTGACTAGTTCATAGAGTGGTTGGAAGTTGAAACACAAATCTCGTCAGCAATGGAAGCAGTGGGGATGAAGAGTGCCCATGTCGCAGTGCACTATGGGATGCTTTAATGGAGCGACTGGCCCAAGGAGGGGAACATAAGAAAACTGAAGATGGCCCCAAACTGTCAGCAGAAAACAAAACAAAACACAACACAACACATAACAACATGTAACTGAAGTTCTTGATGAAATTTTTCACCTTTGCTCTCCCTTCTTTTTTTCTTCTCTTCTTCCTCTCCTCAGTCTTTCCTCTCCTCTCTTCTTCCTTGCCTTTCTCCGTCTCTTCCTGCTCTCCTTCATTTCTCCTTTCTCCAGCTGGCTACTTGCAGTGTGACCCAGTTTGGCTTCAAACTCATGGTAATCCGCCTGCCTCAGTTTCTCAAGTGCTGATATTCCTGGCATATGCTACTATGCGTGAGTTGAGAACTCAAGTGGACATCTCCAGTGCTGTGTTTCCTGGTGTATGCTGGCCTGTTGCATAGGACTGGGGATCTCAACTCAGTCCTCATGCTTGCACTTGACCACAGAGCTATTTCCCCATCCTGGGCATATTGATTGTAATAATCTCAGATATAGATTTGTTGAAAGTGACTAAGGAAAAAATATATTCAGTTCTACTTTTCAATTATGTATGCAGAAAAGTGTCTATGTAGAAAAATTAGGAACTTTAATGAAAATTGTTACCAAATTTTTCACCTTCCCTTTTTTGTTGCTAGAATTTTATAATATCTGTAATGCACACATGCATGGACATGTGCATTGATGTGTATAAGGGTATAGAAAACAAAACAAAGTGAGTTTTTTCTACTCCACAGTCCTCCTGCTGTTACAGGGGACACTATCATTCCAAGATGGAAGTGGAGCCTGAAACCGGGGATGACGTGAGACCTTCCATGGGAGCCCATGTACACTGCAACTAAAATCTTACATTTAGAAAATTTTTGAGAGACTCATAATTGAGTGGCATTCACACTAGGCGATGGGGCAATTCACAGCCAGAGCAAGCATTTAGCACAATATTCTATTACACGATCTGACATCATACAACTTAAAACTTTAGAACTGTATATTTCTGGAACTTCCTTTATACTTGTCTACATTTATTTGTTCACTGATTGTGTACATGTGTATACTCATGTGCACATATGTATGTGTGTATAAATGCTCCATGCAAGCTATAATTCTTACACGAAAGTCAAAGGACAGCTTTCAGGATCAGGTTTTCTCCTTCCACCATGTGCATTCTAGAACTGAACTCTGGTCATCAGGCTTGGGAGCGAGAAGCTGGGGGTATGGTGAGGCTCTAAGTTCCACAAATCTTGCCCTGCCTTGGTTTTGCTGCATCTTTTCCCAGTCAGAGATACCTAGAAGATAGGCGCTACCAACCCTTTCATTGACATGTGAGAGTAACTCACTACCAAAGAAATACAAAGTTTTCTGAGTTTTGAATGGTGACTGGATCTGTTGAAACCAATACTGTGTTTATATTTTATGGTAATTCACCTAGAGTATGTACATTCTTATTTGAGAAATAATAAAGACCTCTTTAAATCTATTGATCACCTTTAAAGGCACCTCCTGGATAAAAATAAAAAAATAAAAAATAAGTGAAAATAAAAACTAATAGTGTTAAGGTTGGAATCTTCAAATAGTAAACTTCGATTCTAACATGTTCAAATTTTATTCAGTTTGGACGTTCTGAGGAGAAGATTATTCTGTTGTTTGATTAAAATGGCTGGCCGAGCAGCTATGGCTTCTGGACATGGTGTAGTTTCTGAATTCAGTGGTTCTGCAAGTAGAAGTCAGAAAACTCATCTATCTGTTGGGACTATCAGCTTGTATGCTTCACTAAGGAGCATATTTAAATCATGTAAAACAAGAATTGTCTGATACTGGATGGATGTGATGGTTCTGTGAGTCAAGGCTGTCATTGTGACTGACAAGATTTGGATTCCAGGCAACCACGTGGTGGAGGGAGGAAATGACTCTTGAATTCAAGTCCTGCTTTGTCCTCATTTACACCATGGTGCGCGTGCATTTATTTCTCCCTCTCCCCTCTTCCTCTCTTCCTCCCATAATTTTTAAAATTATCAATGTAATTTAAAAAGAGGACACAAAGGAAATAACAGCTTTGGAGTTTTGTAAAAATAATTTAATTCTTCTGGAAAGCGATAAATTTATTAGAAGCATGCTGTGATATGTCCAATTATTTAGTATTTGTAAACTATCTGCCAATGGATGCATAGTCTAATTAGCCCCTAGTTAGCCCCTTGGTTAGACCAAGCTGACCAAGCCTAGGTGAGGGCTGACTGCAGAAAGCTGGTGGGAGGGAATGGAAAGGTGGCTTGGACTGGGCAATGAGTGTGTTACCTGCTTCATATATTGCTTGTGATCTAGTCACCTGCAACTCCTCATACCCCACAGAGGATAGGTATAATAGCACTGTCCATTGTTATACAAAATAACAAATAAGTATATGGACGTTATTTTAAGTACCATTAG
Source organism: Tokudaia tokunoshimensis (assembly GCA_036184795.1). Classification (NCBI taxonomy): domain Eukaryota; kingdom Metazoa; phylum Chordata; class Mammalia; order Rodentia; family Muridae; genus Tokudaia; species Tokudaia tokunoshimensis. The sequence goes on along the minus strand of BTHU01000006.1, from coordinate 52,212,978 downwards.
CCATTCTTCCCGTCATTCACGTGGATTCTTACTTTCAATGGTAGAAGAGAATTGAATGAAGCCATAACAGAATGTGAGAATTTTGCATAGAAATTCAGTTTATAAGGATGAATTTAATAAGAATATAATTTTCCACTGTGGAAACAGAAAATATAAGAACATCAGTATGCCAAAAATAAATAGCAATTATCTGTTAGTACAAGTGCTTTCAATTTTTCTTTTGACAGTTTTTAATTTTCCTTATTTTCTACTGGAAAAGATGTCCCTTTTAAAACTATGTTAAGTATTATAAAACTATGCAGGTTATTCTAAATGTGAAGGATTAGAATATCAAATTCTCCCCACCCCAACCCCCCGGGCAGTGGTGACACATACCTTTAATTTCAGTACTCCGGAGGCAGAGGTAGTCATATCTCTGGGTTCAAAGGCAGTTTGGTCTACAAAGTGATATCCAGGACAGCCAGGACTACACAGAGAAACCCTGTGTTGAAAAACTGGGGAATGAGCAGCATATGGGTAAAAGAACAAAAACAGAAAACAAAAAGAAAATCAAAACTGTCTAGTATTATAAGGCTCTCTCTCTGTCTCTCTCTCTCTCTCTCTCTCTCTCTCTCTCTCTCTCTCTCTCTCTCTCTCTCTCTCTCTCTCTCGGATGTGTTGCCTTCTAGCTAAGGTTTGTAGATGTAGCTAGTGAACATAGCCAACAGATTTTACATTCTGGGATTTGATTCTTTTGCTACCCTGCTGCACATTTAGGCAGTAGCTTATCCTAAAGTCAATAGGTATCTGCCTACCAGATACCAGTATTTTCATGTGGAAATTGGTGGGTGAAAAAGAACAAAATAGAAAAAAAAGCTTCTTTACCAAATGATGTGGAATTCTTTCTGGAGAATTTAGTAAGGTTTACTTTCTCCATATTTAAAGAGGATAATAATGCTGGGATTTTAGACTAGGGATTTGTATGGAATTCTTTTCCTGGTTAACACACACACACACACACACACACACACACACACACACACACACACACTCACAATATTGTGTCTTCAATTATTTTCTCCTTGAGAGATGGTTTTTCTTTTCTTTTCGGGTACTATAAATATCTGATATTTTTGAGTCATTTCTGTTCCTGGAAGTAACCCCAGGAAACCTCAAAAAGTAATGGTAACTATGTATTAGTTTTATAAAATACTGTCCTGCTTTTGTCCCAAGTGGTGGTATTCCTTTATGTTCATTAGGGAATGAATCATCCATTTTTGTGCCATCACTAGCAGTATTTGGTATTGATGCTGTTTTTAAAAAACTTAACCATTCTGGTATTTGTTTGCCTTTCTTTAATGGATAAAAATATCAAGTGTTTTTTCTTTATGTGTTTATCAACTTTATAATATCTTCAGTAAAATATCTGTCTCTTGGCCTAATTTTGAAAAGATTTGGTGTTAAAATACTAAGCTTTGAACTCCTAAATAATGAATTTACCCAACAGTTCTGTATCTCAGTGCAATGAGTAATTATTTACAATTCAATTCATTCCCATTTATGTATTGTTAGGTTTTAAAGATTTCTTATGTTTCTGTGTGCATGTCTATGTGAGCATGTGTATTTGTGAGTTCATTGCCCCAGGATGCTGAAACTAGGTTCCCTGGAGCTGGAATTATATGTGGTTGTGAACTCTCTGATGTAGGTGCCTGGAACCAAACTCCGAAAACTCTGCAAAGTCAGTACTCGCTGGCCGCCACTCTTCCCCCTCTCTAGTGCTTTATTTATGCTTTTAGTGGCATAGACATTTTTAGTGTTTTGGTGAGAAAATCCAAAGGATACTAAATGATCCTTAATTTTACCTTTCAGTCATTCCAAGTTTATTTGGTTCATTATAAAGATTTTAACTGCATAGACATTTTCATATTGCTGTGCTACCACTGAACAAAGTATAATTTCATAGCCACCAGAATCATGATATGTATTTTTAGGGATGCTGTGGAAACATTGTAATCTCTGAGAACTTGCTGTGTCCATACTTGTGTGTGTATCACAGTTAAGTAGGGAGAGGCAGAAGAGAAGACGTTTCTTTTCTTCATGAAGAATTTCACAGAAAAAAAACAAAAAAACCCTGGAAATGTAAGACCATGCATACTTTGGGTTGACCCTGTAGCAAGTCAGTAGTACAGTCAAGAGTTGCTGAGAAGGTAGAAGGACCGTGACATGGAGTCATCTCAACTATGCTCAAACATCAAGTATATATACTCAGACCTGGGCAGGGACTGACCCACGAGGTCCGGACTTCACAGTGGTTCCGTTGGCTGCAGAATGGAGATTTAATAGTAGGGACACAGCTTACACTCATTTTTAGACAGAACACTCTCATTTATAGACGCAGTTCGCATTCAAAGCAGTGCCAGTATTTATTTATTCATTTTGTTGTTTGTGGTAGATGATTTCTTAACAATAGAACTTCTTAAGTACAGACTCAGTTCTTAAATGTTAAACTGTGTGAAGTTAAACTAGATTATATAAAATTAGCAGGGATGGACCTGATTCCCCTATTAGCATCAAACTATACCCTGATAGCATCTTTCCTACAAATTTTCCAAATGTTCTTTGCAGTTGGGGCATATGTTTTCAGGAAGTCCCTTCCTAGAGGGAAATCCTCATGGCCTTTGAAAACCTTTTATTTGTTCTGTGTAATCATCATTGCCTGAATTCTTTTCTTTCTATTCTTTTTTCTTTTCATTCTTTTTTTGGAAGTACAGATCTTTCAGAGAACAAAATGTTTGAACATCCTAGTCCTTTGTGTTTTGAGAATTCAGGTTGGTAAATTCTAATTTGAAGATGGGAAATTTTAAACTCTGTGGTACCATTTTAGTAAGGATTAAGTGTGAAAAATGAACTAGCAGGAACTTTCATTTAATCAGTTTGACATGTGAAAATTATGTGAGAAGTTGATGATTTCTCCGTTGAGATATTTTCTTCTGTACTTCTGAAGTTTAAAAGTTTCTCATGTCTTTTGCAGTTATCTGTTATACAACACTGCTCCAAATCTGTATGGAATACACTGATAACTTTTCCTGCAGTCAGGTCTCCCTGGACTTGTTCCATTCAAATTCACAGTTCCTTTTCTGCCATCTAAAACGCACCATGGTCATTACATATATCAGGCAGGATGACTGCCATTTTGCCTTTGTGGATTTCTTATGTGTTATATGCATTTTATTGTAATGTAAATATATACCCTATCATGTCATCAACGTATTTTGATAGAGTGAAGTTTCCCTTTTATGACATCAAGTGCTGAGATTAGGTTCAACAACTTTCTTACACCCCAGGACCTTGAACTTTAGGGAGTTCCAATGGTAGACATTGGAACTACCAGACTGAACAGTCGCGTGTCAGCTGCACACATGCTGCCTCCTACTTTTAGGTTCCTGTTCATTTTAGCCATGTCTCAACTTCTAACCAGCCACCGTCCTGAGCCAATTGATGTGCCAAGACTTGAAATAGCAGAGTTGTGATCATCTCTGTTTCCTATTGCCATTTTCTATTCTCTTCGTCCAGTGTAAAAGATGAAGGAATCAGATGTTTCAATAAAGGGGGTTGTGTGTTTCTGGTTCGAAGGAAGTTAACATTGGTTTATCAATTCAAATTCAAAGTTAATAGTTGGTAAAAAAGCTTGGTAGAATAGAAATTTCCATTTAAATACTGATTTCTTTAGTCCAACTGCTTTTGCTGGGCACAAGTTTTTTCCCTCTGTTTTTATCCCTTCTAATCATCCTAGATAAATGAGAAATCCTAGTTTTATATTGTTTTCCTGGATTAAAGTTCATGACATGCAGGCTGTAGACAAGAAGAAGATAAGAAGACCAATATCACAAAAGCAAGTAGCAAGAGCACAGTTTTGTTTTGTTTTTTTTTGTTTTGTTTTTTTGTTTTTTGTTTTTGGTGCATTATAAACAGCTGCTGTGAGGGTTTTTCATTCTAAAGAAGCTACTTAAGGGATATTTATGAGCAAATTTACTTCAGGTCTTAATTTTGGCTCTTTTCTGTTTAAATAGATGATCAGAAGTGGTGTGTGGAATAGAGCAGGAACTCTGGTTGCTTGCTCTTGATGCACTATGAATTTCTATTCATTTTCCTAAACTTAATACTTGTATTGTTTACATTTTATGATGATTTTTCTCCAATGCTTTATTCAAACTTCTCTTGTGGTTTCTCCTTACCTTCTTTATTTTCTCTATTTGCAAACGCCTTCTCATACAGTATAAAGCAGGTGGGGGCAGTGTGGGAGTATATGTTTGAGAAGCCTATAGCAGTTGGCTGTTTTCTTAAACTGATGGGTCTTAACTGGCTTTAAGGTTCAATAAGGGTGTAGGAATTTCTATACTGTGGTCTCTAGAGAGAGCTATTTATCAGTAGTCAAATTAGTGATTGTTTCTCTTGTATAGGTTCACCATGAAGTTTGACTTGCTTCACTTTCAATTTAGAAGTTAAACAAAATCATAATAGAGTTTCCAGTTTCTATGCATGGCTGATCAAATGCATACCTAAAAATATTACATTGCCGATTAAAAAGTAGTTCTCTTCAATGTGGCTGTCAGGCTTGTATGTTAAGGAAAACTTCCCATAAAATTGAAACAGAAATAAAGCACAGTTGCATATTTCTTAACATTTGTTAACCACATTCATCAAATTCAAATTACAGAAGGGCACTGATTTGTAAATTTTTATGCCTGTGATATTATATATAAATGGATATAGTATGCAGGTATTAATGCTGAACAGTTTTAGAGGTTTTGATATAAAGTTTGTAATGTTCATATAAGATAAACAATTTCAATGTATCTAAGAAACATTCTATTTGCACGAAGGAGACACTTGAGGTTATTAAACTTTAAATATTGATCTATACTCATTATTAAGATATACCTAAAAATAGATGTCTTTGACTGAATTTTACATTTTAACATTGGTTTAATTGGATTTATTAGGAAATACCGTGTTCTCTTTTATGTGCTATATGAATTAAGTGGAAAACTTATTTATGTAACTGCCTCTTTTGGAAAGAATAGTTGTATGTTTCCGTAATACTAATAATGTTATAGAGACCTTTAAATATTATTATTGTTATCAGAGTATAATATTATTTTCAAAACTATAGCATGTATATACTTCAGAGTTCTTTCTTAGCCTGTTCTCCTTTTTGGGGTATTTTCTTTGGTAATTGGCATCATATAATTCCCAGTGGTAGTATGTTCCGACAAAAAAGAATTTACTGAATGTCAGTGAAATCAACCCACTAATATCATTAATTTTAAAAAGGCTTCTCTACTTGATTTCACTGTTAAATTCTTATTATAATGTAGCAGTGTTATAAGCATGTTGTAAGTATGGTACATATATCTCTGTAGCTTATTAACAGTCTTTATGATTGCTAAAATTTAATACACTATTTTATCAAAACTATTACATATGATGAGGACAATATTTGAAAAGATATATGATCTGAGATTGCTTCTCTGTATATTCATTCTGCCCTTTTTGTCACATATATACTTACATCTAGAGTCATTATTGATCATTAAATGAAATACAAGTTTCTGACACAGAGTTGATACCCCTGCTTCTGAAAATTTATGAACAAATAAACATCTCAAGGGCTGGAGACAGAACTTAATGAATTAAAATTCTCTTTGTGTAAGCATTAAGATATGAACTCAAATCGCCAACTTTGTGAAGCCTGGCAGTCTCAGTATCTATAGCACTAGCCTTGTGGGACTTGCTGGCCTCCTGCACAGATTCAAATTCAGTGGGAAACTGTTTTCAAAGAATAAGGTGGAGAGTGGTGGAGTGGAACACGTGATGTCATCCTTTGGGTTCCACGATTTCATAAACACATTTAGCTTCACACACACACACACACACACACACACACACACACACGATGTTCAACAAAATCAACCCTCTTTCAATTTTTCTCAAACTTTAATGATGTAAGTTCCCCATCTGGCTAGTACCTTGCCTGCAGTGAGTTTTGTCAGTTTTCTCAGCTGCTAAACTTAGCAAGATTTTCGTGGTTCCATCTTATGTATAATTAGACACATATTATTTTGTGTGTGTGTGTGTGCATGTATGTATGTAAGGGGTGCCTATGCGCATGCAGGAGCCAGGGCATGTGTGTGGAGATCAGAGGACAACTTGTCAGAGTTGGTTCTCTCCTTCTAATAAGTGAGTCCCAGGGTTTAGCTCAAGTTTTCAGCATTGGAGTCAGGCTACCTTATCTGCAGAGCTATCTTGCTAGCTCAGGTTAGACCCATGAAAAAGTTTTATTTTTACTTTGTACATATTTGTGTTTTGCCTGTGAGTATGTACGTACCCATAGAGCCTAAGAGAAGACATTGGATTCCCTTGGAATGGAGTTAAAGGCAATAGGTAGCAACTATATGGAGGCTGGGAATTGAACTCTGAACCCGAGTTCTTTGTTAAGAGTGCTTTTAATCTCTGAGCTAAGTCTTTACCCTCATCAAATTTGAATGCATACACCTTAACATTTTTCCACACTTTTCCTGATTTTATAGGGAGCAGCATTAGCACTGTTACTCTATATTTATGTTTATATTTGCAATGTTAGTGGCACATTTACTGTGTTTCCCTTCAAGCTGAGATTTTTCCTGGTGTTTTCCTCTTGATTGCCCTGCAAGATAGACTTTATCATCCTTGACTGACAGATGATGTACCTCTATTGTATAATAGAGAAGTAGTTGTTTCAAGACTATATTCCTTGACAGAGATGATGCCACAATTAAATTGGTTGGTTTTCATTCTATTTATATTGCAGAGAACCATGATGTTTTATAAGTGCATTATTTTCTCCTACAATGTAACATTTTACTGAGAGAAATAGAATCTTTTTTCACTCATCAGGCCACTGACAAAGGAAGAGAATTCGTTTAATAGAGTTTATAAAATATTTTGTGTTGGTCGTTTGCATGGTATTCATTAGTAACACCAGCGCTGGGCATTTGTGATGGTTTTGTTACTATCAGGTGTATCTTAAAAGTGACAGGATTGTGTTCAGGCCATATGGAAAGACTGATGCCCAGTTCTCAACTCTGTCTTCTCTACCACCCTTGATTCAAATATTTGGTTTTCTCCCCTTTAAATTCATTGTTTTTGATTTTAAAGTAAAAATCTATGTAGCAAAATCAAATTATTTCCTATGTTGCTAAAAGTCAGGGAGCACTGTGACGTCCCTCAGCAGATGTCCCAGGAAGACACTATGATGTAATTCTTCATAGTAATTCTTTCCTACTTCTGATAATCAGAACTAGACACTTTCAGAATGTGGATGCATACTAAGGTGTTCATAGACTCCTTTTGTTGGTAAGATAAATAACATTTACTGCCCGAATTACATATCCTTAAATGTTAACTTAAAAAATATATATATATATATTTAGTGAATATTTTTTAAAAAAAAGTACCACTTTCCTTTGTAGTTAACAAAAATTGAATGTTTCTACTTTGGGGACTAGAAATATCTAATTCTAATGGTAATCAAGCTGATTTAGTTGATTATATCTGGACATCTGGCATAATGGGAAAAGGTATTTTAAACACCTTAGTAGTAGCGAGATGTGCCAGAGATACGAGGTTAAATGCCTGTGGTATATCCCTTGCATGGTGATTGGCATAGTGTTCTCTCCCGAGTTATATACTGAGGAGCTCTGTGCACTGCCGTTGGAGAACAGAATCAGAAATCTCTCTTGCTTCTTCTACAGAAGCTGAACTTCACACCGTAACTTATCTGTGTCTCAGACACAAATGTCAGTGATTCAATTAGCTACCCTTATTGATTCCTGACCTGTCTTTGGTGTAGTGCTAGACACTGTATTTGGAGCAGTAGGGTATTGGCATCAGTGAGATGCTCTGCTGAGGAGGTGATCACACAGGCAGAATCATTAAACAGTAGCCGACAATGACAATGGCTACTTGTGTGCTGCTTTCCATCAGGCAACCTCAGTTTAAAGGTCTCCTCCTACATGTAATAGAAACACAACTGCACTTTCCCATTTACCTGTACCCACAAACCCCAATTCTCTCCAATATCATATCAAAATGAGCATATATTCCACCCCAGAAAGTGTTAAAACATTGTATGCCTTCAGGCAACAAGACCTGAGTTTAAGCCCCAGAATCCATAGAAAACTGCCGGAAATTCCGTATTTGTGATCTCTGCTCTAGTGAGGTGGAGACAGGCTGATCCCTGGACTTCTGCACTAGCACTCTTTCTCTAATAAGGAGAGCTCTAGACCATTAAAAATCCTTGTCTCATAAACAAGTTGAATGGCTCCTTAGGTCGATGAGATTATCCTGTGGCTTGTGCATGTACTTACACATGTAAATGGAGCCTAGCTTCACTAATTGCAAACATAAAATGTCTTTGCTTGCTTTAGAAGACCACTGATTTACTCATTCTTCCACACTCAGTTTGCTTTTGCTTTTCTATTCTTTCAAGTAAAATTTCCCTCTTTTTTTCTATTTGTAGAGTTTGTATTACTAGATTCATAATAAACTCTTTCCTGCCTTTCTTATGTCCTTGAACAATTCCTAAAATACCTGCTTTAGAAGTCCCGGGTGATTGGCTGGAATGAATGAGGGGGTGGTGGAATAATTAATCTCTGACTCCGGACTTGGACATTATTATTTTTTTCACTTCTTGTTTTATATCTTTCATTTATCACAGATCTGCAGCTCTTAGCGATTTTAGCTCAAGAATCCCGGTGTGAACTCAGTGGATGTAATTCTAGGGACTATGTGATGGTGGGCAGCTTCCTAGACAGGGTGCAGCAGTATCGATGGGCACAGAGAGGGTGCTACCAGACACATGGTCACCCTGGCAGTTGGCATAGTTGACCTGGTTGCTGAGCTCACTCCTATACCAACGCTTAGACTTGCAGATGCTTCCAATCTTCAGATATATTCTGTTTATTTCAATTGCAATTGGGGAAAACAACAATTTTGCCCATGCGTAGTTTGTCAAACATGTCAAAATGCAAATGTGGGATTGGAGGGATGGCTCAGCAGTTAAGAATGCTCATGGTTCTTCCAAAGGGTCTAGGTTTATTTTCCTTCATTCACATCTTGATAACCCATAAATGCATGTAGCTGTAGTTTCAGGACTTCCAATTCCCTTGTCTGGTTTACTTGGGTACATGTAGACATATAATCCATATATATATATATATATATATATATATATATATATATATATACATACATACACACACACATATACACATACTCAAGCATACATATATACATATAAAATAATATACATCTTTTAACATTCAAAAATAGTCTCATGATTCATGGAATATTTTCCAACAAAGCATTTACCAGCTGAATTCCTGTTTAAAATTCTTTATTCTCAGAATAATATATTCTTAGAATATATTATGTATTGATATATATTATAATAATATAGAATAATATTACTAGAATAATTGTGTTATTCTTATAGTGCTAACCCATATACTTTATTATTCTAACTATACCAAATTCTATCATAATTATTTCTGTAGCCTTAATATTCTGAAATACTTTGAATAATTAAAAAAAATTACCAAGTTCTAAAGTTAATAATTTGTAAATACTTTGTCTTGTTAACTGAGAAACATTCACATTTTTGTTGAATTTGTGCCAGTGTAAAGTATATATCCTATCCCAGCTTAGGGTAGAAGTGATGGTTCCAGGAGAGAACACACAGAACTAAGTAAACATGCAGATAATTCTTGTAAATGTATAATAACTCAAACTCCACTTAATATCATTCTTCCTTTTTATCAGAGTTTTCAGAGCTGTAGAATTTGTATGTACTAAGTTGAAAGGCTCATTACTAATAACTTCAGCAAACAAGTCAGAAAATAATTTTTTTGGTAGATTTGCATGTTTCCCAGCATTTCCTTTAGGATCGATTACACTAGGGAGTTTACTGGTCCTTCCAAACAATGAAGCACTGAGAATTTAGGGTTACAAAAACTGGGAAATCGTGATGATGTAGACCAGTGGCTCTCACCCTCCTTAATGCTGAGACCCTTAATACTGTTCCTCATGTGTGATGTGACCCCTAATCATGATTATTTTCATTGCTGCTTCAGAGCTGTAATTTTGCTACTGTTATGCATCTTAAAGGAAATATTGGATATGCAGGATATCTGATATGCTACTCCTCTGAAAGGGTGACTCAGTACCCCAAGGGGTCGTGACCCACAGTTTGAAGAACCACTGACGTAGACTAAAGTAACGTACAATTTTCCTATGAGTTAATAGTCAGGTATTCATCTGTGCAGAGTGCAAGTTCATTGCTGAAGCTTGTAAGAAAGTTTTCTTTGTTGAAGACCGGTGTTCTCTTTAGGTCTAAAAGCACTGACTCAGGTCTTTGTTCTTAAACTACCTCATGCCCACAGGGAATTGGCTGAGCATGGGCTCTTGTATATTATGAGGTTTGAAGGGTAACACCAAGAATGTTTTCACATTTACTGGATCTGTGAGGATGAGAGGACTCTGTAAAGAACTGCTGTTGTGTGATGGAGCCTGAGAGAAATTGCCACAGCAAAGCAAGCTGGGAAGCTCTCTTGGCTTTTCTGTGCCTGTGTAAGGAGCCCTGAGACTTGTCTCTCTCTGTGTGGCCTGGTGACCTGTTAATTACCAACACAGTGTGATAAAGAACTGAGGGATAGTTTTTGTTTTGACAAAATACTTGAGACAAAATTCTAGCCACTGAAGGCATAGGTCCTTGATGAAGGCTGTCCAAATAATTTGTCACCCAATTTAATTTCACAGCCTTATTTGTTCTGGTCCTTGATACTGTTCAGCCCCTGCCCCCTGCACCCCATCCTCCATACCCCTTCCCCCGCCCCACTCTACATCACTCCCTACCCACTGCCTTCTTTGTTACTATGTGCCTCTTCACCATCTTCCTTCCGGTCTTATTTTGGAAGGGAATGATGCTGCCAAATTTGACCTTTGGATTTTAGTTCAAATCTTCACCCTTGGCCAGCTAGAAAGATGGTTGAGCCTGCACTTTCTACTTTGCCCAGTACTGCCAGTGCCATTTTTGCTTCTGAAAAGAAAGGCTGAAGCCCCGTGGTGGTCTAGTTTTTGCCCCACATCCACCCCCATGAGACCTTTTTTAAACCTAAGGATGTGTTTAGGCTCCAGCCCAGAAGAAAAAAAAAACAATAGTTCCGAGTGAATTTGTTTGTTACCATCTCGTTTATGTACTTACTCCCATTTTTAGGTATAGAAGAATACATTTGTACTTTTCTGTGTTCTCAAAAGCAATTTTAGGAAAAAATTACTGTGAGGAGGATAATCATGATTGTGTTCCAATCACAATTAGTTCCAATTTTGCCTCCTCGGATACATATGCCTGTTGTCCTGTCTTGTAAATTCTTTCATCTCCAGAACACATTGTCTTCAAATTGAATGCGCATTGAGATAAATGTACAACATGCTCAACAGGGAATTTTGGGTTGTATTGGAAGAGATAAATTGGTAAATGGCTTCTTACATTTGGAGTGTGATTCGCTGGGGGACAGAAGGTGAACATACTTGCGTTTCCCAAACTAGTTATGTGTGCCTGTGAGTTCAAGATTAAATGGTTTTTATCTAGCTGTAGACCGAGTCTGCTGTGAGGTCTCAGAAGGCACTCAAGTTGTTAGTAGTTGCAGGGTAACATCTTGGTAAGAAGTGTCCACAAGATTTGAAGTTATAAAATCTATTCCTCTAAGTTTCCGGCTAAGAATAAATGTCATTTCCACATGCTCTGTAGCATTGCTGACACTTGTGGTGGCAAAAATATAGTTTCTAATTAGTTTGTTACATTTTGTGTTATATTAATTGCATTATCTCAGTAGAAAGTAAATTTGTCTTCCTTTTGTATTCATAATATGAATTTAGAATATTTAAAGTTCCTTTAAAATTAAAATTTTATTATCATCAACTTGTGTGTGTGTATGCGTGTGTGTGTGTGTCTGTGTGTCTGTGTGTCTGTGTGTCTGTGTGTGTGTGTTTGTATTAATATTCATGTTCAAATATCTGTCTGCTGACTCTGCCTGTGGAGGGCAGAGGTTAATTTTATCTTTCTATCCATCATATTCTGCTTTATTGTTTGAGGCAGAGTCTCTCACTATTTTGACCTAGCTGGCCAGCAAGCAATCAGGGCCTGCCTGTCTTCCTCCCTCCAACCCTGATCCTAGTTTTAGTTTCTAAGGTATGCGTCCTGGTGTCCAGTTTTCACCGGGATGCTGAGGATCCCAGCTTAGGTCTTCATACTTACACAGCAAATACTTTACTCACTGAGTAAAATTTAAAAACTAAGTCCAACTCATAACAATATTATAGAATGTCTGTCGTTTCTATCTCTGACTATCTCTATCTCTCTCTCTCTCTCCCATGTTTCTCTCTGACTCTGTATGTGTATGTGTTTCCATGTGTAGACAACGAATATATTACTGCCAAGATCTTTCATCTGAGAAAGAGATTCAAATACCAAACTCCCCTTTATCTTTGAGATGTCTCAACAGAACTCATGCCCCTTTCCAGATAGATAGATAGATAGATAGATAGATAGATAGATAGATAGATAGAGAGAAAGATAGAGAGATAGTAGTTACTACTGTTGTTGTGGCATTTCTTTTGTTTGGTAAATTTCTTGCCATCTGAGTTGTCATTATCCAGTGTCTTAGTTAGGTTTGTATTGCTGTGATAAAGACCATAACCGAAGGCATCTCGAAGAGGAAAAACTTGTTTTAATTTTGAAATCCAGGTAATAGACCATTACTGAGGGAAGTCAAAATAGGAACTAGAAGGCAGGAAAAGAAGCAGAAGCTCTGGAGGAACACTGCCTACTTGCTTTCTCCCTATAGCTTGCTCAGCCTAATTTCTTTATACCACTCAGGCCTACCTGCCTAGAGGCGGTACCAACCACTCACATCAATCACGAAATGCTCTCCAGACTTCGTATAGGTCAATCTTATGAGGCATTTTCTCGCTTAACATTACCTCTCCCCGCTTAGTATCCCTGTTTATGTTGAAATGAAAAAAGCTGTTTATCACATACAGAAAGAAGAAAGAAAAACAACAACAACGTCCACAGCTTTTTCACTCTCTTATTGTTCTGGCTGGTTTTGTGTGTCAACTTGTCACATGCTGGAGTTATCACAGAGCAAGGAGCCTCTGTTGAGAAAATGCCTCCATGAGATCCAGCTGTAAGGCATTTTCTCAATTAGTGATCAGGGGGAGGGCACAGCCTATTATGGGCAGTGCCATCCCATCCCTGGGCTGGTGGGCCTGAGTTCTATAAGAAAGCAGGCTGAGCAAGCCAGGGGAAGCAATCTAGTAAGCAGCACCTCTCCATGGTCTCTGCATCAGCTCCTGCCTCGAAGTTCCTGCCCTGTGTGAATTCTTGTCCTGACTTCCTTTTGTGGAAGTATAAGTTGAATTAAACCCTTTCCTCCCCAACTTGCATCTTGGTCATGATGTTTTGTGCAGGAATAGAAACCCTGACTAAGACACTTATGGTTAGAATATGTCATTCCTGTCACTCATAAGAATTTCGACCTGGAAGCCACGGGGTCACAGGAATAGGCATGGTGAGGGCATCTTCTGAAATACAACATGACAGAGTATTAGGCTTAACCTACACAGTGGAAGTGATGTTGCCTTTGGGCAACAGTGGCTTTTCCCTGGAGGGTTCCTAGAACAAATTCTTGTCATCCTTTAGACTTTCTAATTTCCTTTAGTTGGAGATTTCTCCCTTTTCCTGAACTTGATACAATGGAATCTGTTTACCCAGAAGAGCATGCATTGACCTTTCCCCTAGACCTCATCTCCCCCAGCTGCACATGGCTCAGAGCAGGAGAACAGTGAGTATGTGGCTGGGTACGGGAACAAGAGAAGAATGCCCTGCAGTTTGGATTCCCATATTCCACTGAGTAGCTCCATGCCATTTTACTCCTCTGTGCTGGTCTCTGCTGCCTGAGTCTCCTCAGGTGTCATCTACTCCCCTCACTACACCATTGTTCTCTCCATCAGAGGCTACAGCTCTTTCCCTGTCTGCTTTGCTCCCACCAGCAGCTTGCTTCCTAGCCAGGTGGAAGCCAGAGCAGCTGTCTAAAATGTGAACCCTCACTTCCATCTCAACTCACTTTAATGCTTTTCATATTTCCTTTTGACGTGCGGGGTAAAGACCTTGATCTTTGCACGTAAAGATTTTATAGTCTTACACATCCTGTCTTCTCCACATCCTCATCCTATACATATTTTTTTTCAGGCCCTGGTGTTGCCCCAGGTCATTTGCACAAAGCAGCGTCTTCTGCTGGAAGTGGTCTTCCTTCTCAGAAGTCGGCTGGTTGCTCTCATTCATTCTTTTCGGTTCAAATTTTAAGCATTGCCAAGACTGGATGTAGGGGAATGCCAAGACAGAGAAGCGAGAGGGGGTTGAATGGGGAAAAGAGGGAGGGAAGGGGGCTTATGGGACTTTCGGGGAGGGAGGAAACGGGAAAGGGGAAATGATTTTGAATGTAAATTAAAAAAAAACTTAGGAAAAAAATTAAAAAAAAGCATCGACAATGAAGACTGCGTATTGGATAGTTTTTATGAGGTCTTATTTAACTCTCATATGATCATGCGACCATGCCACCCTGTCCTGCCTGAACCTTATTCCGGGCTGATTTCGACGTACTTGTGTATCATTTGATTATTTGTGAAATGTGTCTTGCTTGTGGAAGATGCCTCCTGAAGAAAAAGTATCACAGTGCCATTTGCAATCAGGCTGGAAATTCTTTCTCACTAGATTTTTTTCCATGCAATTAAAAGTATTTCAATGATATGACTTTGTACTTTAAGCTTTTCATCTTCTTTGATTGACAATGCAGCGTGATGCTCTGGTATGTTGCCGAAGTTTTAGGGTTGGACTCAGTTGTGAGTAGTTAGTTTATTTAAACTTTGTAAACCTCTCATGTTCTGTGTGTTTTAAAAAATATATTTTAAAATTAATTATTTGATTTTATGTGTATGAATAATTTGCCTGCATATATATATATATATATATATATATATATATATATATGCACGCACCATGTGCTTGCTTGATGCCTATGGAGGTCAGAAGAGGGCATCTGATTCCCTGGAACTAGGAGTTATGTAAGCCACCATTGTAGGTGCTAGGAACTCAATCCAGCTCCTCTATAAGAGTAACAAGGGCTTTTAACTGCTGATTCATCTCTTCAGCACTGTGTATTTAAATTTTTTAAAATTAATTTTTATTCCGTGTGTGTGTGTGTGTGTGTGTGTGCGTGCATGCCCATGTGTATCCCTGTGTGCTCTAGTACCACATCGTGCACATGGAGATCAAAGGACAACTTGCTGAAGTTGGTTCTCTCCTTCCACCAGTCGGGCCACCAGGATTTAACTCAGGTCCGCATGCTTGGCAGGAGGTGCCTTTACTTTCTGTGCCACCTCATCGGTCGTTTGCTCTTTTGTGTCACATACTTATCATATTCAGCACCATGCTCCTGCAAGTTCTCATGGCTTATATATGAAATTTTAATTTAGCTTTTTAGTAGTTTAAGGTGTTCCTTTAATTAACATGAGCTAGCCATGTTCATTTCCGCTGATGAAGTATCTTCTATGTGTAGGTCACTGTGCAAAAGGACATAATGGGAGGCATTAACCTTTAAGCATGTCGCCATTACATTTCAAAAAATATACCTTGCATAGTAAAAGCTAGAGAATGTATAATTTTTTGTTACCGAAAAATATATGTAATTGGATATGTGAATTCATGGAGAACACAAGACCGGGACTCCTGAAGGGTCAGAAAGGACTTACAAGATTTCCATAGGGTGTGGCAAAAGCAGAGGAGTGACTCTTAAGTCATGGTCACTGTTATCTGTGAGTTCTTTCTGGTGACACGTGGCAAAGAAACACCAGGTCAGACTTCATTGTTCTTACCCGTGTGTTAGTCATTCAGTGATTCTCTTCTGTTGACAGACTCCTGTGGCTGTTCTCTACTAAGTCTGTGTCACTGCTGTGGGAATGAGCCCTGTCTGGCTGTGGGCCTGTAGTCTTCAGCCACTGCCTGTCGGAACGTTCTTAATCATTTTCCTTTTTAGACTTTTTTTTTTTCAGTTACACAGTTTTTGGGGAGGTACTGTGTGATAGAATTACTTGTAAGAAAATATTGAAGACACATCTCTCATAGTTATTCTGGACAGAAATTTGATTCTATTCTTTGTGATTGAGATGTTTTTATTTAGTTCATGAGTAATAATGGATCCTGGAGGTACGTATATCTAAGTAGATGGAAAGATGTGAAAATCAAATTTTGTAAACCACTGCTTGTCTCTTCCTTCCACAGAAGAAAGGCTACTATCTTGAGGACAGCTAAGTGACCGCCTGGGCTTGATTACTGACCGCAGAGCCAACAACTGCTTGTTTTGACTGCAGCTATTTTCTATTTTAGCTTCGGCAGTAAACCTCAGAGGGAAACTTAAAAAGTTAGTGTGGGAACCGAAAGACCACAGTTTCTCAATGTTTGCTCTCACCCATTGAGCCCTAAGTCAGTGTGTATGAAATCACTTCACAGTGGTCAGTGCAGCAAATGGGGAGAGAAAGCTCTGTTGGGATGGGAGAGAGGGTCACCAGCATGCTGCCTTTCTGATTCTGTTAAAAAGTATGCTGATCCTGTAACCACTGTTTGATGAGAGGAAGTGGACTAAACTGTCTCCTAACAATGGCAGGAACATTAACCGGCTGACCATTTGCTCAGCTGTCCAGCTTTTCACCATTGAACAGGTTTGCTTATGTGGGTCCCACCACCCCCTTCTGATCTACAAAATAATAGATCCACAACACTAGTAGTGTAACTTGTCCCAGAGGATCAGTAATCTGCCTCATTACTGTGTTTCTCTGAGGCAGTGGGAGTCACTAATTCTTCTGGTCTTGCCTTAGTTAACAGAGGCTTACTGGAGTGTGGGCATCTCAGGTCCCATGTGCTTGTAGGGATGTGTGTATGTGTATGCCTACATGTGGAGGCCAGAAGTGGACATTGGGTGACTTCCTCAGTCACTATTTTATTTTATTTGATAGAGGGTCTTTTATTGAAACTGAAGACTATAAATTTGGCTTTGCACCAATAATTTATATGTATCACCCATGGCACAGGGGTTAGAGACATGCAGATCCACACTTGGCTTTTATGTGAGTGCCCTGAATCTGAACTCAGGCAAGCCCTTTATAGGCTGGGCCCTCTCCTCAGCTCTCCTGAGGGGAATTATGGATGTATATCTCACAGGTGGCACGCTTTTCAGGTAACACTGGTTTCTTTGGCATCTGTCTTTATTAGGACCTTAGTTCTCTTTATCTTGTTCACGTGGTTTCTGGAGCCGCCGTCCTCAGAGGTGAACACAGCATGACCTTATCTATTGCCTTTGTCATGTGTTAAAATGTAAATGTGTCTTTGTTTTACCTTCTCAGATTTGGACTCATTAGTTCTCCATTCTCAATCTTTCATTTCCTCTCATTGATTTATTTATCTATTTATTCCATTCACCTGTCTTAGGCCTTCTTAGACATGGCTGTTAATCTCAGCAAGTGAACAAAATCTTGGTTAGGTAAACTTTGAAAAATATTTTTATTTTAATGTTTCTGCTTCCTTAATTCTTAGTATGATACAGCCCTTTTATTTCGTTCTATTTCATGAGACATGATAGAGAGGCAGGGGTGGGAGAATGACTCGGCCAGTTATCTGTCACATCTATCATCTGTCTGTCTGCCTGCCTGCCTGTCTGTTTGTCTGTCAGTCTGTCTTTAGGTGGTGGTGGTGTGTTCAGTGCATGTGTATATGCATGTTTGTATGTGCGTATGTGCCTGTACACATGTGGAGACCAGGTGCCATTAGAAACCTTCCTTGCTCTTCACCTTATTCCTTGAGGCAGAGTCTCTCATTGAACACAGACTCTCTGACATAGAAGGGCTAGCCTAGCATCCACTTTATTCTGGGAATCTACCATCCCTGATTTCCAAGGCTGGATTGACATGCCACATCCAGCTTTTTGCCTAGCTTCTGGAGATGTAAATTCTTGTTCCCAAACTTGCTCAGCAAGTGCTATACCCCTAAAGCTAGCTTTTGAATCTCAGTTCTTGAATTCTTAATATCTTCAGAAACAGGAATTTGGTTGCTTAGCATAGTGGTGAAAAAAATCTGCCATATCTAACTGACTCTTTCTTGAATTGTGTTCCTTTGTGACTAACAATTGCTTCTCATTGAATTAAGAAAGGAAGAAACTTCTTTACTCAGTTAATGCTGCTCCTGTAAGCTCTTCCTTCTTGAATCTGAAAGCTCAGCTAGGAAGCTGTTCAACAGGAGTTCCTCTGACCGATCCTTACCGGCGCTGACTTATGCAGAACCGTTTGTCTTCATTACAGCAGTTATAATTGACTAATTCATAGCAGTTGTTAATCTCGAATACAAATCAAGGCATAGTTTCTCTTCTAGTACATTCGAATAGAGTTTTCGTGCCTTTGCATCTAAAGAGTCTACTTAGTAGAAGATGTTGGCTTTAGAAATAGCATTTCTAGATGGAAAGTGGAGAAGCTCTCTTTTCCCGGCCTTCCGCTCTGGCTTTCATTATTAACAATGATGAACTACGTCGCACTGATAGACTGGAGTTGCTAGTATGATCTTTAGACAGTCACTTGCCAGAGACCGCATGATGCATAACCCTCCTTTCCTTTGTCCTTCTCTTTTGGTTTCTGTGAAAAGACAAGCAGGGATTACAAAGCTCTCTGCAGGACAAAGACTCTCCTGTCTTTTAGGTAATGCACTGTAATTATTCCCTCTCAAGTTGCTTTTCATGTTAGCAGCTCCTTCTCGAAATATTTCAGTACCACATAACATGAAAGCTGTACCAGATGGAGAGGCAAAGGAGAGAGGCAGGGTCACAGAAGCAGACAAAATCTTGGAACAGGAGATTTTAAATCTCAGTGAGTCCTTTAACATCGGTGAGTGTGTGTGTGTGTGTGTGTGTGTGTGTGTGTGTGTGTGTGTGTGTGAAAAGTGTAGGGGAGGAGTATCCTAATTAAAAGAATTAGAGATTCCTTTCAGGTTTCAGATTGGAAAATTGGAGGAAAAAGGAAGAGTTTAGAAGAGAAGAATGAGTGGCAAGGAGCATTGACAGTATGACATCACAGGACGGGTTGCAGAGGGAAGGAGCAGGCAAAGAAGAAAGAGGTGGGAATGGGGCGGAGTAGGATGGATGAGAGGCCAGAGTGGTGAGGGCAAGGACTGAGAACAGCTGTGGTAAGTTAAAGGGTCCCGAAGTTTACAGGCATTCTGATGTTAACACTGTCATGTCAGTTCTAACCTTTGAAAATGTTCTTTTCACACATTTCTAGTTGGATTCTTCCTACTGAGTCATACAGAAGGATAAGAATCTGTGCAAAGAAAACATTTCTGAGGAGATTGTCACTATCTCACTCAGCTCTCCGAGGCAGACTGTGTCAGTCCCTCTGCCAGTCTCAGGGAGACCAGGGAATGAAGGCAGGGACAATGTGAATTATTGGTATAGGGTGAAAAGCTGAATGGGTGTACACTGAGTGCAGAAAACTTAGGCCCTGGTAAGAAAGCAAAATGGATAATGTGGTTACACATCTAAGTCAGACAGCGCATGACCTTAACCACTTTAGTTATCATGTTGCTTTGGTTTTCTGTGCTATGCAGAGCAACACAGAAATTTTATCGCCAAAGAAAAGTCCAAGTGCTTCTCTCTCAACCCACTGCCCCCCAAAATGTATAATAGTGAGATTAAATTATAGAACAATAGTGAATCTAGTCTTTAATTTTAACATGTATCAGATAACTTCTATGGAAACTTGACTCCCAAGAAGGAAAAACCCCTCTAATCAAGTTTAGGAAATGTTTTTGGTTTGTGCCTATATTGCCTCCCTCCCTCCCTCCCTTCCTCCCTCTTGTCCTTCCCTCTATTCTTTCTGCTTCTCTGCTGAAAGTTTTCAGCCAGGCAATGGTGGTGCTTGCCTTTAATCCCAGCACTTGGGAGGCAGAGGCAGGCGGATTTCTGAGTTTGAGGCCAGACTGGTCTACAGAGTGAGTTCCATGACAGCCCAGGTCTACACAGAGAAACCCTGTCTCGACTCCCCCTCCCCCCCCCAAAAAAAAGAAGAAAAAGAAAAGGAAAGGAAAATTTTCCTAGTTGTTCTCTGAAATTAAGATTTTTTTTTCTTAGTTTTCAGCTATAAATACAAAGCTCTTCTCTGGGCATTGAGAGAAATTTTATCCTGAAGAGTGTCATTGAAGCAGTTATGATTGCTCAAGGCCTGAGAGGTCACCTAAATACTGGGAGCCTGAAGGTGTTGGATCTCAAATTCTTCCAAGATGTAATCTCTGTCCTTTTGTTTTGGAGTTTGGAGTACACGTTGCCTTTTCTTATAACATATGTCTCATTCTGCCTCTAGAAATGACGGAGTGGGAAAGTTTGCGTAATAGAATGTGCAAGTTTGAAAAGTCACCAGTAGGCTATGTTCTTGCTACACAAAATGGAGGTTCTGTTGCCAATCAGAATTATTGCAATAGTAGAGTTATTTGAAGGAATTCTTCAGATTGAGATAAAGGTCATTTTAAATTTTTCAAGTATTTATTTTTGCTGATTCTAAAATCAGTTGTTATTGTTTTCTATATTTTTGGTTGTATTTGGTTAAGTTCCTTAAGGTTTTAGTAGTTATCCCCCTCCCTCCCTGCTAGAGGGTTTTACAAAAGTAGTTTCTGTTATATCTGGAGGAGGGTGGAAGGGACAGAGGGAGGAAAGGAGGGGAAGGGAGGAGGGGAGGGAGGGAGGGAGGGAGGGAGGCAGGCAGGCAGAGAAGGACAGGTAAAACTAAGAATAATTTCTTAAACTTGATCAGAGGGGTTTCTGCTTCTTGGGAGTCTAGTTCTCATAGAATTTATCCGGTACAGGTTAAAATTAAAGACTGGATTTACTATTGTTCTGTAATTTCATCTCCCTAATCATATTCCTGATATGACTTCTTACAGAGGCCATAGTAGTCAGCATGTGCCTAATTTTGTTATATGTAGCAATTTAGCTACAAGCTGAATTCTCTAAACTTCATTCTGAACTTTTGGGCAGACAATGTAAGTGTAACCCCAACCTTCCTTAGAGCTTTTTGATTAAATAAGCATACCAGTTAAGTTCAGTAAGAGACATTAGAAGTGAAGGATTTAAAAAATACTCAGTATGATACCCAGTGTGTTAGTAGGACACTTTAGATGCAGGAAGACTGTACCAAATAGGCGGTGCTTTCCCCAAAGTTTGTACTGAAGAAATAAATTAGCCAAATGAATGAATTCCAAGCAAAATAAAATCCAGTTTGGAAATAGTGAGGCAAATAGCGTGTTGGGATTTTTCTTCAGAAGAGAAGGAAGTCTATTGTATCTGGAGACTGTAAATGGACAAAGAGGCTTGAGAGAGCAGGTGTGGATCACGCTAAACCCAGCGATGAAAGAGTTTGGATTTCGTTTTTGCAGTAATGTGAGGAGAAGGAAACGTTAACTGTAAGTTTTAAAAGTCTGGTGCCAGTCAAAAAAAGTGTAAGACTGCTAGCATGGACGTCAGGAAACCCATTACCATACCATTCTGGCTGGTTGTTATGGTAGGAGCAGAGTCTAGTAAAGGTAGAGAGCGTACAATAAGGGTTGAGGAATGACCCTGAAGCAATTGGTGGTGAATTTCATGACAAAATCAGGGGAATGGGGAAAATCAGTGTCATTACTGATCTTAGTTTTACTCCCTAAAATATTACATCTCCACTTAGATAAAGGAAGGAGATAGGGAAAGAGGCTTAATAAAAAAGAAATGAAAAGTTGCAAATCTTACTATAAATAATATATTGGTTTTGCCTTCAACTCATAGGTGATAGATAGTAACAAATACATAGATTAATTTTAAAGAAAAAGACTCATCCTAAGTAGACTGGTGGCCAAGTATTGTCTTCTGTTTTCATCCAAACTCCAATACTCTCTTTAGTGTGTGTGTGTGTGTTTGTGTGTGTGTGTTTGTGTGTGTGTGTGTGTCTGTGTGCGCGCGCACGCGTGAGAGAGTACACACGTATTTGTGTGTGTGTTATGCATTCATGCATGTGCAGGTACGTGCACCTGTGCATGTGTTTGGGGTCCAGACAATGATGGCTTTCGCTCTTTTCTGTTCCTCTAGTGATAGTTAAAGCACCTTTTGTTCATACTAGTGCAGAACTACAGAAACATTTAGCTTGTTTGATTTTTAATCTCCAAATACCCACTACTCTGTTTAAAAGTTCTAGTTCTTAGTGATCTTTCTGTACCACGTGGATTGAATGAATGCAAATAGACTCAATAGAGCACCGATAATGTTCTTGTTGGAGCAGGAGGAAGAAAGAACTGCACATGTATTTAGAGACACTGATTCAATGCATATAGCTTAGGGATCACTCTAGAAGACTCAAAGGCCTATTCATCAGACTCTCGGCAGCAGATTAATTTCCCAGGAGCACTAACATGTTTTTCCTACCTCACATTTTCTCATGAGTATATAGTCAGGTTGAATGAAGATGTAAAAATAGGAATCTGAGTAGCTTTATTAAGTCGAATACTAGTATTTGAAAAAATAAATACAGTGACAATCTCTTTGGTTTTATTTTTCATAAGAAAAACCTGTGGGCTATGATTGTTAAACAAATTAGTAATTATTTTACAGGTTTTATTTTATTTACTTTTGTGGTTGATTTGCTGTTTGAATACTTAAATAAGTAGAAAGTATCTGCTTGTCAAGTCCAGGGCCATGATTGTAATCAAATAATGAAGAACAAATGCATCCATTCTCAATCTTAATTTCGTGTATCACATAGGTTCTCAACCTTCCAAATTCTGTGACCCTTTAATATAGTTCTTTGAGTTGTGGTAATGCCCCAACCATAAAAATTATTTTTGTTGCTACTCATAACTGTAATTTTGCTACTGTGATGAATTGGAATATAACTATTTTTGGAGACAGAGGGTTGCCAAAGGTGTCGTGACCCACAGGTTGAGAACTGCTGTCATATGGTGTTGACAGAACTTAGAATTAATATACTGTTTGTTTGTTAATGATTGATGAATTAAATTGTGCACCTGTGTTTCTGCAAGCCAGAGGAAAATGTACATGAGTTTGTTTTCCCTGTCTACCTTTACACAGGTTCTAGGAATCAAAAACAGTCTCTAGCCTTCTTTATCCACTGTGCCACCTCACTGTCCTGGTAACCTCAGTATATTTAATTTGTATAGGCATTCTGAAACTAAAAACTTTAGGATCCATTACTTAAAGCAGGACTTTTACATAGATACGTTGCTATGTGGGTAAGTGTGACTCTAAAAATTCTGTAAGGTTCATATCTTCAAACCTTGTGCTATTCCATCAAATTATTTTTTCTCAGCACCAGATAAGTCAATTCCAATTACAGATTGATTTTATTGTTTCTGTGGTTTGGAGCATTTGTTGGCTGACTGTTATGGCCACCTTGTCATGCAGTCAGTCCTTAAATGATCGTTTATAAATATTTAAAACATTTAAAGATTTAAATGCTTTAAATGTATAGCATGTACTTCTGTATTCACATGTGTTTGGTTGGTGCATGTCAGTAGTTTGGGACTTTAGAATTCCAATTCCATAGTTTGCTATCGCTCCTGTGATACATTTCTTTTTAATAGCTATCATGGTGTCCCTTTTCCCGCTTGAAATGGCTTCTATTCTCTTTCTCTTGTGGACACTACACAGTCGCTTGTACTATGTGGGTAAAATTCATATAGTCATCAGTATGCTTCCAGCCCAAACTGTGTCTGGGTTACCACCTCTGTTGTTTCTTGTTGCTGGTGACCACTTCACTTTGCCATTCTGAATGCTCTCCCTCTCACACTCTGTTGCACAGGTCTCTTCCTTGCTTCTTTTGCATCTGTGTGCCCATTCCTGTCTCAGTAGTTCAGGGAATGTCTCCGTCATCCAGCCAAACCTTCTATATGAAGAGCTGAGTCAAACAGTCACCTCCTCACTCCCTGTCCCCACCTCCATGGGCACTAGGTTATTCTAAGGTTCTCATTGGAACTGTTTTAGAATTTTACCTTCTTGTGTGTAACATTTCTCTACCTCATGCTTTTCTGTTAAATGTACCGTGCGGTTTCACCTTTAGTCGTGTGAGAGAATGCTATCATTTTTTTTTAAAAATTAAATGTATTTGTGTGTTTGTGGTATACGTGTGCAGCAGTGCATGCGCAGATACACACCCATGTCAGCCAGAGCACAGCATGTAGCAGTCTGTCTCCTCTCTCCACTGTATGAGATCTGGGATTGAACTCAGTTCTTCAGCTTTGGCACCTTTACATCCTTGCTCTCTAGGTGGTTATCCTTGTTATTGTCATGACAGAGGATAGCCCTTATAAGGAATCCCCATGGGACTTAATTAAAATGTGTATACAAAGACCAGATGTCCCTCAACAGAGGAATGGATACAGAAAATGCGGTATATATTCATAATGGAGTACTGTTCAGCCATTAAAAACAATGAATTCATGAAATTCTTAGACAGATGGATGGAACTGGAAAATATCATCCTGAGTGAGATAACCCAATCACAAAAGAACACATGGTATGCACTCACTGATAAGTGGATATTAGCTCAGAAGTTTGGAATACCCAAGACACATTTCACAATATCAAATGATGCCCAAGAAGGAGGAAGAACAAAGTATGCATACTTGGGTCCTTTGTAGAAAGGGGAACAAAATACCCACAGAAGGAGATACAGAGACGAAGGATGGAGCAGGGTCTGAGGGAAAGACCATCCAGAGACTACCCCACTTTGTGATCCATCCCATATACAGTCACAAAACCCGGATACAATTATCAATGCCCACAAGTACTTGCTGATTGGAACCAGATATAGCTGTCACCTGGGAGGCTTTGCTAGTGCATGAGAAATACAAAGGGGGCCACTCTCAGCCAGCCATTGAACTGAACACAGGGTTCCCAATGGAGGAGCTAGAGAAAGGACCCAAGGAGCTGAAGGGGTTTGCAGCACCACAGGAGGAACAACATTATGAGTCACCCAGTACTCCCAGAGTTCCCAGAGACAAAACCATCAACCAAAGAGTACATATGGTGTTACTCATGGCTCCAGACACCTAGGCAGCAGAGGAGGGTCTTGTTATACATCAAAGGGAGGTGTATTGGTCCTTGGTCCTGGAAAGACTTGATGCAGTAGTGTAGAGGAATCCCAGAACAGGAAAGTGGGGGAGGATTGATTGGTGAAGGGGAGATGGCTTATGGGATTTTGGGGGTGGGGGAAACCAGGAAAAGGGACAGCATTTGGAATGTAAATAAAGAATATATCTAATAAAAAATATAGAAGATTAAAAAAAAAAGAAACACCAGAATGAAAAGTTCACAAACTATGAGCCTGTTCTGGGAAAGACTCTTATATATTTTTGTGAAGAAAAAAAAGTTGACAGGCCTGTCAGATTGGGAAGGTGGTCATAGGGAGTAAGAGGTGAAGAGATCCCAGCTCTTTCAATCAAGAACATGGAAATGCGTGGCTTCTGAGTTGATCACTTAATTTGTAAGGCACCTTAAGTACTTTGAATAACCAGCTTAGTGAAATACTATTCACTAAGTATTTGGTTTACATGCCAAAGTCTGAAAATACATACCCTTGCATCTATACACATAAGAGTTTTGAGGAAAGCATGTGGATTTGTATTTTTTCTGTCAGTGTGATAATCTAAAGTAGTGTAAAATGTTATTACTATAGGAAATCCATGATACATTTCACCTATACATTAGATGATGTTGGCGAATAAGACACTTGCTTTATTTGGCAATAAGGACTTTTTAAAAGGCCAATAACTTGCATTAAATATCTATTATTCTTCAATTAATGATGATGATATTCATGTCTTCTTTTAAAAGATTTGGAACCTATTGATTTAATATACAATGATCCTAAAGATGCTTCTTATGATGACTTGTTTCCTTTGGCAGCATTATCAAAGGGTGGGGCTTTGGAGCATATCTGGATAGTTAGAGTTTTGATATGCTCAGTAGATGGGTTCATTGATGCTCTTGTTGTGTAGAATATTTTGAGGTAGGGACTGGTTGGAGTCGGATTTACTGACAATGTTATTTTAGACATGTATCTTGTCCTTGATCTCAGGCAACAAGAGCTCTTCTGTACTACTCCTGCTATAGGTAGTGACACCAGGTAGCCGTGGAATGACACCTTTGAAACTATCAGCTAAAATAAATCTTTCTTCTTTTTAGCTGATTTTCATAGGTATTTTGTCACAGGGTTGGAAAAGTATATGGATGTAATATTTTATCATGTGCATATTTTTACCTACTTTATTATCAATACCTATTATGAAATGTTTGAAATAATATTCTTAATGACTATATCATTGTTAATCATGCTCATTAATTATAACTAATTGTATATTATTGAATATTTAGAATTCTTTTAATTTTTTCATTTTAATCAATATAATGAGATGTGTTATCTTTTCAGTTATATCTTTGTTCCTTTACACATAACTTTTTCCAGTAATTAATTTTATGTTTTTTCACTTTATATCCTTCCCTTTATATCACAGTCTCCTTCCCCCTTCTCCTCCCAGTTCTAGCCTTACAAATGCTTCTCCCCATTGCTGTCTCCACTTCTTCTTAGGAGAAGGGGAAGCACCATGCCCTCCTAAGGTACCACCAGAGCCCTGGGACATTTAGTACCAGCCGGACTATGTGCATTCCCTCCCACTGAGGGACTAGGCAGTCCACCTGGGGAATGGGATCCAACGGCAGGGAATAGAGTCAGAGACAGCCCCCATTCCAATTGCTAGGGGATACACATAATACCAAGCTTCACTTCTGTTATAAATGTGTAGGGGCCTAGGTCTAGCCCTTGCATGCTCCCTGATTTGCGATTCAGTCTCTGCGAGCCCCCATAGGCCAAGGTTACTTTTTTCTGTAGGTATCCTTGTGATGTTATTGACTCTTCTGGCTTGCTCAATTCTATTCCCCTTTCTTCCACAAGAGTTCTGGAGCTCCATATGATGTTTGCTTGTGCGTCTCTGCATCTGTTTCCTTTTGTTACGAGATGAAATCTCTCAGGAGACAGTTATCCTAGGCTCCTGTCTGCATAGTAGAGTATCATTAATAGTTTCAGAGGATAGTTCTTTTCCATTGGATGGGTCTCAAGTTGGTTCTTTTCCATGGGATGGGTCAGTCAGCACATCTTGTAAGCAAGACAAATTTGGGGTTGAAGGTTTTGTGGGTGGATTGATGTTCCCTTCAATTGGAGGTTGTGCCTGGCTGCAGGAGGTGGCTTTTTATGGTGCATATTTATCCATTTTGAATTAGCATATTAGGGGCCGGGCCATGTATGTTTTTCAAGTTTTTGCTTATTGCCAAACTCCTCTCTAGGAAGTTGCGTTACTTAAAAATCATGCAAAGACTTAAGTTTAGACACTTTTCCTTGACTGATGAATTGGAGAACCCTTTCCTCAAGCAACCAAGAAGTTATATTTAGGGAAGTATAAATGTGTGACTCGACATCATTAAGCCTTCAGATAGCTAAGCCTTCATCAAACACTACTGAACACTTACTTGAAATTTAAGGAAACAAGAATAACAGTAAATAAGGTTTGTTTTTTAACATCGAGAGTGAGGGACTTACATGTGTAAAATTTCCAGACGTTAAATATAGAGGGCCAGTTGTTCTTGGATATTGTAGAAGTAATCTTTTGAAGTTGGTAAGAACACAGTGCTGGCTACGTTTAAGTTGATGGAGGAAAGTCTGTGTCCCAGCTGCAGCTACACAGGAACCAGCTGTGTAAATTGCCACTGTATCAATTCTGTAGTCAGGGCTTGCCGTTGTTCCTGCTTGTTTCTCCTTTGCAGAACTGCTCGGTAAGTGCATTATTAATGCACAGAACTCAGCCAAGGGAGCCATGTAGGGCTCTGTGTAAATAAGAGTATCCCAGCCATTCCATAGAAGCGAATTATCAGCACTAATTTCTTTATTATTTAACCTGTGTTGAGTGGTAATAAAATGCCGAAATAGTTAGGATAAGCTTTTATTTCATGACTTTTGTCTTTCTAATGATCAAATTGGTAAGGACTAATGATGACTAACGATTGTTCATTCCATTTCTTTAATAAGAAAATGGTTGTAGCTTAAAATGCAAATGGCTGAAAATTGCTAAATGGGCTTAATGCACTTTTAAATATAAATATAATGCACTTTTAAAATGTAACACAAGGCATATTTTACTCCAAACTTTATTTTATGATAGAAGAAAATTACTATTAGGAAGCTAATAAGTCTTTTTAAGCTCTACATTTTAAAATCAGTAGTCAGAAACTAAACTTGTGGAAATAAATATGTCATTTACTTATAAATTCTTCATCGTTTGATAAACAGGACATAGGAACAGGCCAGTAATGATATATACAGCTTTTCTAGGGTCTCAGGCCTGGTCATGGTTAAGACCAGAAACTAGTCTAATTCAAACTGGCACATTGGAAAGACATTTTGATAATGTAGTTATTGATGTTAAGATTATGAGAATAGCCATGTACAAAAGCATTCTTTTTTTCTGCAAATTAGGTTACAATCCAGGATATCCTGTTTTTGTTTTTAGTATTTTCCCATTTTGGAAATTGTTTTCCAAAAATACACAGATGGTTTTTTTTTTTATTCTATTAATGTATTGTCTGTGAGAATCAAGCTAAAATGTAATCCCAGCATTTAAGATGAAGACTGGGAGATACAAGTAAACAATAACAGGAATTACTATTAATATAGTATGTGTATTCTGTACTTGACTGTACTGAAGTACTAGACAAAAATTGTCATAAAAGCTTGGGATCACAAAGGTCCCCTCTAGTGGCAATTGTTCATATTGGAAATTTGATTTCTTATGTAGTTGAAGCCTTTTTCTGTGAAGTGTTTTTGTCTGTTTGTCTATTTGTTTGAGCTCCCAGTTTTGGGTTAATTGAGATACATAGACCAGTAGTCACTGAGTTTTTCTTATATCTTGGTACAATTTATTATGTTTCAGAATAGGATACAGAAGAGTACTTCTGTATTTCAGGAAGAGCGGGCCAAGTGCAGTGTAAGAAACCTTATAAAAAAGTTAGCTCTGTAATATGATTCCTAATGTCATTCTGTTTGACGAAATGATATCGTGACTTTTTTTTTGGGGGGGGGTTCATGTATGTATTCAAATCTACTTTGCATGAGAATAACAGGATGTCTTTCTGGATAGCTGTTTGCATTAGTATAGTAAACCAGTGCCAATATCTCATTATTGTATATAGTCACAGTATGAACTTTGCCCTTAGCAAAACAAAAGACAGTGTTGGTATTCTGAAGGTAGGATTCTGTCTGTGTCATTTACCTCACAAGATACATAATGAGTGAATGCTTACTCAGTCAAAGTGACTTCATAATTGGTTTGGTTCAGCTTTAGAGGGGCATGGTGGTTAGTGCTAACTGGGGGTGGGGAGGGGATCAGAAGTAATCTTACCAAGATGACAGTTTTGATTCAACAGTGCACCAACTATGTATTAGAATCAGCTTTAGAAAAGTTGGGCATTAAGGCTGGCAAGATGACTCAGTGTGTAAAAGATTGATAACAAGTGTGAGATCTGACTTTGATTCATAGGCCCCATATATTGAAAGAATACTGATTCTCTCAACTGCCCACTGACTTCAATCATGTGACCTGGCATGCATGTGCCTACATGTGTTCTCTCTCTCTCTCTCTCTCTCTCTCTCTCTCTCTCTCTCTCTCTCTCTCTCTCTCTCTCTCTCTCTCTCGCGCGCGCGGCAAGCATGCACACGCACATGTTTCACAAGTATAAAATAAAAATTTTTAAAAATGTAGAATGAAATGAAAGTTGAATAGGAGCTCTCATAACCACTTTACAAAGTTATTCTTACTCCATGATTTGACGTTCTCAGGACTTAGTGAATGGTGAAATGCATATGCCTTAAATAAACAAAAAATATTAGTATTTGAAGTTGGAAGTTATTCCACTTCCTGCAGTCTTCCATTTATCTGCTTTAACATTCATGTTGGCAGAGAAAGCAAACGAAGAAAGTACTTTCTGTGTATATCAGACCAATAAATTTACTTATTTCATTTTTTGAAAGCTTACTATTTGGTAGTACTGGGAAAATTTGAGAGAGAGTTTTGAACCTGTATCTGACTCCTACTTGTCTACCATCTGCCCCTAAGTCAGAAGTGATGTCTCATATTTCTATATTCTAAACCAGAGTTAATAACAAGTTGTAGAGATAAATCATTTTTTTTTGGTCTAATTTGTGCAATGTTAGTAAGAAATGGATCTAGATGATATTTTGACTGATCGTGTTCTATGGCCCTGCCCTAGAAGACATTTTAAAATTTAATATTTTCATAGAGTAGTATCCTTTTATAGTTGTATGATCCCCCTGGCTCATCAATGTTCTTAGCTCTGTTATTTGTAATGTCATTTCAGGTTCCTATATGGTTGTGGACTCCTCAAATCATGATCCTGGAGAAAAAGCCCGACTTCAGCTGCCTACCATGAAGGAGAATGACACCCACTGCATTGATTTCAGTTACCTGTTATATAGCCAGAAGGGGTTGAACCCTGGTACTTTGAATATTCTAGTTAGGGTGAATAAAGGACCTCTTGCTAATCCAATTTGGAATGTGACTGGATTCACTGGTCGTGATTGGCTTCGGGCTGAGCTAGCTGTGAGCACCTTTTGGCCCAATGAATACCAGGTAATGCACTGAGATTTTCTGGTTTGTGCTTTCTTGTATTGGGTCTCTTTGTATGTGGAAAATATAGATATAATACTGGTCCTGCAGGAGTAGGTTCCCTTCCTTTTATTTCTCAACTTCTCTTTGAGGAGGAGATTGAGTTTGTTGGCACAGAATCTTCTAAATTTTTTTATGCATAGAAAACAGTAGTTTAGCCCACAATTTGTTGTTGGCAAAGGGTTACTTACTTCTTATTCAGATGTACATATTTCTGTGTCTTTCTGCAGGAAGAAATAGTTTTTTTGTTTTCCCATTACACTGCAATATTCTGAATGGATTGGCTTACTGATTTCTTGAAAATACCATTTGGGAAATAAACAGGAGATAGAATTTTGTGAAATATATGGTCATCAGAGGGGGCATTTAAGTATTCTTATCCTTAACTAAATGAAATATTTAAAACAAGCAAACAAACAAGGCAGGCTGTCCATAAGAACCTTTGAATGATTTTTCTTAGCAATCTGATTATGATGGAAGGATATAATGAATAATATTAATTTGCCAGTTCAGGATTCTTGTAACTGAGTTTGCTTGGTTTAAGAGAGGAGTCCCATGCATCAGCTTGAAGACATACTTCAGTCACACAGACTGTCAAGTTCAGTACCTGCAAACACAATCTTTTTGTAAGAACTCAAAGCTTGTGTTATACGTGAGATTTAAACCTTTTAGAAGACCACTTCTTCACAGTTTACTAATGAGAGCTAATGAGAGTTCATTTATGTACAAGCATATTCCACAACACCCAGTAGCATAATTATTTCATTCAAGTATTTCAAAAGGGAGCCTTTTTTTAAAATGATTGTTACTCATTAATTACAAAAAATAAAGCATTGCCTTACTTGCTTTTTTCTGTGTTGATTTTTCTACTTTCACAGCCACCTGTGCTATGGTTCTGACGAAAGCTATGTTTCTCATTTTCAAGTTTTGTGTCTGCTGAAAACCCAGTGCTTTTCATTAGGTGCTAGTGGTTTCTGTCATTCCTTTACAGAAAACCAATTCCTTTTTACTCTGATAGGAAGGCCATGTGTTTTGTTTTTTTGTTATTTTGGTTTTTTGGACCTAAACCTAGAATAACAGGTGGTTTCAGTCATGTTCTCAACTTTACATGATTTCCTTGATTGGTGGTTTAGTCATACAGGTAACTATTTGTACCTGTGCTGTATTTTGATAGGTCACTTAGTTGTTGATCATCTGTATTCCAGGAGATACCCATTGGCTTTAAGTACAAGTTATTAGAGGCCTGTTGTGAGATTCCTCTCAAGAAATTTGGAGGATGGATTTCTATTCTTTTATAAGAAAAGTACCACCTCATTGTGATACAGAAGCACTTTCTATACTTGCCTTCCTATTATGACTTAAATAATTTGTTTTCTCAGATCAAACCTCCTTGAGCTGAGCTTGGTAGCTTGTGGAGGTTAGTCTAGTGTTCAGGAACCAGACACATGAGGATTGCCCTATAAATTAAAGGACAGCCTGGGCTATAGTTTGAATCTTAATAAAAAAGAAAAGAAGGAAAGAAAGACGGAAGCAAGGGAAATATCTAAGCTTTTTCAAGTTATTGCTTAAAATTTCAAAACTTCTTTTCATATTTGAAAAAAATACTTTTAGAAGAAAATGTCAAAATAAAAACCTTTTTTCCTAGAGAAAAAAGTACTAACATGATTGTCTAAATCATCAAATGATTTAGCTGAGACCCCCAAATATGTTACTTTAAAAAATTAGACTTGTAAGGAGTTATCTTCAGGTTGTGGTGAAACTGCACCATTGAAGTGATGCACTGGATTTTATTGTTCGGTATTTTGTTCTTTAATATTGTTTTAAACACTGTTTATATAGAAATCTGCTAGTTCTGCATATCCTTACTCTTCATGGCTGGTCCATCTTGTGACATACTGGCTACTAAAGAATGACAGATTGTGTTTGCATTGTAGCCAGTTTAAGGAGAAAAGTGCATTGAGCACACACTAAAACTGTTGAATGAAGAAGCAGGTGTATATTTTATATTTTGGCAATCATCATAATATTCCAGGACTATATAAGGAAGCTGGTGTGTGTCTGCCTTCAGGGCAATAGTTCTCTTCAGTCCAGTATACTGATAGAACTTCTCATATTTATATTTATTTTATGTGTCATGGGAGAAAGATGCAGTGGCATATTCTAGGCTTGAAGGTAGGGCTGTAGATTCTTAAGTTGATTGCCAAATAAATAACAAGCAGAAAAGCTCACACACACACAAAAAATCCTTTAGAAATAGAGTCACCGGTTACATTATAGCTAAAACTCTGCATAGTAAAGAGTAATAATCTTCACTTTAGAAACCAGACTCTGGTTGTGTGCATGAAGGAAGTTCTGCTTTGGCATTAAACCCATTTCCCTCTGAACTACAAGGTTGTTACTAAATGAGGTGGATAGATGACAGACACAACCTGTAAAACTCTTAGTGGAGACTTAATCTGTTGCTTTGTATTAACCAGGCACACATCATTAATCTCAAAAATGATGTGTGGTGAACATTACAGGGCTCTGGCCTAGAACTAAATTGCACCAATGTAGCAAGTGCCTCCCACCCTCCATCCCCCCTCTCTGTCTTCACAAGTGACAAGCATCGACCTGGGTGTGATCCATTTTCTCCATCTTTTCTTTCTGTTGCTCTGGAAAGCATGTAAGAACATGGGTTCTAGACCCTGGCTTTGCCTCCCTTTTAGAGTTATATTCACATGTGCTGTGCTAATATTTTGGCAATAGAGTAATTGCTGTACTCCAGATAGCAGAGATCCTGTTGGTTTTGGATCAAAAACATCCTGAGTTAAGTCAAGTAAGTTGAATAGCCTCTAAAAGACTGACTATGGAGGAGGGCAGCCTCTCCCTCTGTACCAGGAGCCTGCTGCTAACCATCCTTTAGAGGTCCAGGAGTGTTAAACATCTCCTGTATTTCTTACATCTCCAAATTTTCCTAGTCCTTATTTGTCTAGGCAGGTCCCACCTTAGATAGATACTAAAGTTACATAGTTCAAATATTACATAAAGTTACATAGTTATAATATAAAACTACATTGTGTGAACATTGCATAAAGCTACATAGTGACATTATAAAGTTACTTAGTTCAAACTCTGGCTCATTGTTGTAAATACTGAGATGCATTTAGATGCTGTTTTGTCTGTTTGCTAGCCACTGTAGGCTCCTCTCACACTGGTAAGACTTCTCACTTCGTTTGCATTTCTCATTCCTTTTGTAGATAAGGGTAGCAAATGACAATACTCTGGGTAATGAGTCAGAAGAGGGAGATGGGAGAAGGAGGGAGGTTGTTACTAGGGCACTCCTCTGAAGAACAAAATGATTGACTAGCTTTAACAAGGCAGCAAGAGTATGGAAAGGGCCTTGCCAATATTCCCAGGAAAAGTAATAACAATATATAATAGTAGCAATAAATATTGTTCAAATTGCTCATAGATGAGTATTCTGCCTCCTAAAATGACATGTAACATGTCATTTTTCTCAAGTCGCTCATATTTATGGTTTATGACTAGCACAGGAAGACATGTCAGAACTGAAAGCATGTATGTCTCTCTGTGATGAAGCAAGTCACATTTCTAGTGTCCTAATACATAGAACATAAGCATATAAAGTTGTACAAAATTATAGGCTGCATGACCGTGTATGGATGAATTGCAGGCAGAAAGAAAAGAAGGGGAGAAGATTATGCCTCCTACATATGGAATGTTGTCTGGTATCAGCTGTGTATCGTATTTTTATTTTGCCATTTCAGAAAATGTAAAGTAAATGTATCTTACCTTCCCAGGTGGAACAAGTTTCCAGTTAGCTAATGGAGGATTAAAATTCCTCTCTGTTCTCTTTAGTTATTTAGTCTGGCTGCTAAAAGTTTGGACTTTGTACTTCCCAGTAACTATTGAATATAACCATGTATATATGTATATAGGCTTCTTCTTTTCTTTTCTTTTTTTTTTTTTAGGATAGTCTATATGTTTAATTGAGAATTACAGAAAATGAGTGTACATAGGCTTCTTTTAGTAATGGCAACTGTGATTGCTCAACGTGGTCACTGAGGCTCATTTTTTATATGGATTTTTATAATTTATCAATTTTTCTGGATAATTACCAAAGTGGATCTTTGTCTTTTCACTTCCTGCTGCTTACCTTTATTGCTACTAAAGTTGTCCAAATGAGGATAGAAAGCCTCATGTGGTATTATAGTCATTGTTTTTCTAAAACTTCAGAGTGTGACTTCTCCCTGCTTCCAGAGGCAATTTGCTTTTATTATGGAATGGAATGTCTCCTCTTCTTTGATGTTAGACTCTGTATTGATTCGCTGATGAATGTGAGCTCCTGTAAACAAACAAAGACAAATGAACAGGAGCTCTGCATTTAACCACAAGATAATTGTTTGCCTACAACCTGACCCTCTGCTCAGTCATACCTGCTTTTCTTCAGAGCCTGAGGAGTTGTAATGACACCCTAGGCTACATAGAGAGCCACTGATTGTTTTGCTATGAGATGAATTCAATTCCTCTTAAATAACTGATTGAAAAGTAATGACCAATAAAGAGAGCCAGGCCTTGTTCAATATATGACTCTCCTTCACCATGAATTTGTCCCATGGGGAAAGAAGTATTCATAGGAGTATGGAAGAGAAGCACATTTGCTGTTTGCTCAAATTTCTTGCCCTTTTACTCTGGTTACCTAGATCTGAGACAACACACTTACGTTTTGTTTTGCTTATGTCTTTATTAATTATTTAGCCTTCATTTGATTGAGACAGTCTTTACATGGCAATATAAAATAACGTGAGCAGATACAAAAACGTGAGAATTGTTTCCTTCTCATCAGCTTACTGATATTTTCGAACGCTTCTCCTTTATCAATTCAGTTCCATACTGAAGATGAAATGTGTGTGCATCAACTTCAAATTAATTCCCCTTTCAGCTATTGTCTGTGCTAATACTCGATAGTTAATTCGTATGAGTCTGTGATTTTCGATTTCCAGTACAAAGCAATTGAGTGTCTACTTTGTATGTTGTCATTTTCAAAGACTAATCTTTCTTTTTTTCATCCGCATGTAGTATATGAAGGAACTACTGGGTTTTCAAAGAGAAAACAAAATTAAATGTAATTATGCTTTTGTGCAGTGACTATTTCAGTGTCATTGCATAGACTATATTAGAAAAGTGAAAAGATACAATTTCCTTCAAGAGTTTAGGAAGAAAATATGAGGAAAGTAGACATGGAAGGTAGTATCTACTTTTTCTTCAGATAAAAAAACTATAATTACATAGCATGCTGTAATGCCTAATATAAAAAGGTTAGACTATGAACAGAAATTTTTAGGATTATAAATATCTATTCATATAATTTAGTAGACAGTTTATAGATGTATAATTGTTGTCATTTTCAAAAGACATTCTTAATATTGTCATTATAAGGCAGGCCTAATAATGTTTAAATATCATGCTTTAGAGGTTGAAGTAGGAGGGTCATTAGTTGAGAAAGCAGCCTGTGCTATGTAGAGAGACTGTATCAGAACTGGCTAACCAAACAACCAGCTAACCAGCTAACTCACCAAGGAACTATTCAACTGATCAATCAATCATTCAAACTACCAGATAACAAAATCAGTTATCAGCCAGCTATGCTCCCCTAAACAGATGACCAGCTAGCCCACTAATTCACAAACTAATCCCCCAACCAACCAACCAACCAAGCAACCAACCAACAAAATAGCAGGTAACCAGTTAAATTACTCCTCAACTGGTCTATTATATGAAGTTTTGTAACCCAATATATCAAGCTTTTAGAGTTTTTATTAAGAGACCTACCCACTCTTCTTATATGACTCTATGGACAAACTAAATTTGCTTTCATCTTCTGTATTTAAAGTAGGTGCTCACAACTCACAGCTCTGATCAGGAGCTATCTCAATAGTGGTAACCATTTCCTAATCACCTTAATATATCGGTTATATATTAGTTACTTTTCCTGGAAGGTAACTCACTGATATGAAGCTTCTTGGACATCACGATATTTCCTTTGAATTAAAATTTTTCTCTCCATACTCCAATTGTTACTTTTATTTTTATTTATTTTTTGTTTTAATCTTATTTTATTTTTTTGAGATGGGATCTCTCTATGCAGCTCTGGCTCTCTAGGAACTTGCTATGCATACCAGGCTGGCCTTGAACTCGCAGAGTTCTGCTTGCCTCTGCTTCCCAAATTTATTACTGTTACTTTTTACTTTTTGTGATTTTGTTTACTTATATTCCGTCCTTAGTTCAAGTTGCTTTGATTATTCTCTGGACATTTTGGAAATCAAGTTTTGTTTATTTTACTCCGTTATGCCTTCCTTCTGACATGCCTTAATTTTTTGAATAACTTTTTGTTAAATTATTCTTTGACAGTTTTATACATATATATATATATATAATGCATTTTTGATTGGGATCATCCTCACAATCTCTTATCTCTCTGTCTCAACCCCTCTCCCTGTCTCCATCCCTTTCCTACATAAATGTCTCTTGTTTTCTTTTGTCATTCATTCCACTAGGATGGTTTGCATGACTTGGGGATTGGAAGTATCCGTTGGTTCCTGCTTGGCTCACCAGTAGGTACATAGCTGAAGACAATGATTGCCCCTTTCCCAGAGGCCAATAGTTCGGCCATGGATTCCTCATCTATAGATCCCTGGTTAACTATTGGTAGATCCAGTCATGTATCGGACAAGTGTAGGTAACCACATTATGATTACATTTCAGTCATGTTCCGGTCAGTTAATGGCCATATAATTTCTCTAAAAAAATATTTTTTATTGTCATTTGATAATATCTTTTTTGAAGTACTGAATGGTTTGAGTAGACGAGGCAAGCTGCATATAGCTGTACACTTTGATGAACTGACTTTTGTTTCCTTGTGATAAGCATGGATTGGGATGCTATGACCTTCTTAATATATATCAGGGTTCAGAGAGAAAATGAACAAATAAAATGTATACAGAGAAGTCAAAATGAGCATCCTGTGGGTGGACAGCCATACAGATATGGCTCAAGGAAAGACTTTGAAATGATAGGATTGGGGGCTTTATGCTGATTCCTCTGGACACTGTTGGTAAGGGTTTCCAAATTCAGGTCTGGAGACACGTCTGGTGTAGATTCTAAATTGGGGCTTGTCGTCAGGACACTGTGATAACAATGATAGTCTTTAAAGGTCCTCTTAAGGGCTGAGTTCAGCAGATCAAAGTGAGCCTATCCTATGTCCGCAGACACTCTTCATGCACTGCTCTTAAAACGTACTTAGGAACCGATTTTCTAGAAAGCACTGACTCTTCACTTAGGCCCACAGAGTAAGTTGATCAGAATAAAGCCTGTCTTCTTTGCATTGGCTTTCTCCTTTACTTGGGTCAACCTTCTATTTAACTCTGCTTATAGATATGTTCATTACTCCAGGGATGTCCCTGTCCAAACCTGTAGTACCTAAGCTGTTCCATTTCCTTTGGAGTCTGAAGGCCTCACTGTGGTTTCCACTGTGACTTTCTGGACTGGAGTGTTGGAGTGAGACGCTTGAAGTCCTTATAGCCAATAATTTTGAATGCTGGCCTAGCTGTGGTGGAGTTGGGGCCAACCATTTTCTGTTATCTTCTGCTAGGTAGTGATTTATTTTTTAGGAACACAATTGGACTCTATCAGGCAATCAGTTGTATTCCAAACTGGTTTACTTAAAAAGTCTTCCTTTGTCACTGAAAGTGCTAAATTTGGTTCATTTCAGCTTATTCTTACTGCTGAGACCACCAGGAAACCTTTCCCTTATTACAAAAGATGAAGGATGACCAGATGATGCTCTTAGACTCCATCTGTCTGTTAAGTCCTTAATCTCCTACACCTGGGTGGCTTCTAATCTTTTATTTGCTTTATGTACCAATGGCTCTGAGAGGGACAATTCTGTGTTGCATATGCCAAGCAAGTTCCCTTGTGCCATAAAAGGGCATGCTGCTGCTTCCCTAGCCAGCCCCAGAAATGGAAGTGGGTTCTGTTCCCAAGTGGACCTGCTGGATTTAATGCATCCCAGTTAGTAAGTGGCATTCGCTTGTTCTAAAACCAGGAGTGCCCTGTCGATTGGCAGCAGGAAGCTCCTTGTTCATGTGGAGAATTCCATTTTGCAGGGGCACTAGCCTCTGAGAATTGTCAGCATATGGCCTTTATGATACAGTAAAAGGTCTTTTCTGCTTTTCTCATTGCCATTTGTGACTCAGTTTGGAACCTTTTGAGTTACTTAGCCATGGCCTTGAATTGTAAGGGACAGCAATTTTAAATGAGTTTGTTATTTGAGTCTGCCTTGGTCCTTGGTCAAGCTTTTTTTTTTTTTTATAGAAGACTAGTGAGCAGAGAGTATACGGAGCCATGCTAACTGCTGTTTCTCAGCCATTGCTGTACTAGCTTCATTTCCATGGACTGTGGTACTAAGAAGTTAGCCTCAGAATTGAATTTCAGCCTTGAATTCCACTCAGGTTCTGGGGGCGCTCATGTTGCAGAAACAGGCCCCTTATGTCTGTCATGGAAGCCTTCCTAACAAATCCCCGCACACAATGAATTCATGGATATTTATCTGCTACCTAAGGGTTCCTAGAAAATGAGACTGAATGAGAGTAAAACCCACTTCTCTGTTCTTCAAGTCTACGTGTGACAGACTGTTGGTAACATAGTAAGGCAGAGTTTCTGCCAGGCGGAGACAGAGTTGCTAAAGAGTTTAGGGGAGAAGAAAAGAGAAGGGTGGCAAGCCAGTCATTCACTGGCTCATGCTTTTGCATATCTACCTAACTGTGTGTGATTGCATCGATTTGGTTTAGGGGGGAAGAGACCAGCTTTTTTTCAGTTTTTAATTTTGTTTGTTTGTTGTTTTCTACATCTCATAACCACTATTAACTCGGGGTCAGGATGGTAAGAATCGGTGTGTCTTAATGCCATTATTTGTGATTATATTTCTTAGAATTAGTGAACTTTCAGATCTCATTCTGAGAATGGCAAGTTTTGTATAATACTGGTAATTACTAATGGAATTTGAATAGACGAGATTAAAAACATACTTTTTTTTTAATATGGGGGAAATTGTTTGGAAGTACAAATTGAAGTGACATTTGGACCTTAAAAAGTAACCCAGCCCCACAAACCTTCCTTTAGTTGCTGACTGTGAGGAAAGTTTCTCTCCTTGTTGGGGCCACTGAGAGGTTTTTGTGACGTTTCATGTAACAGACGTTGAAGGAGGGTCTCTACTCTTCTCCATAGCAACTGCCACCATGTTTCAATATTGCCTTTGCCTTACCTAGTTGGACTTTATGGTCTTGATTTGGTTGGTTTTTCCAGACTCCATTAGCTTCCACCCACTTCTTTGCTTTTAGTGTTGGTTTGGGAGGCCCATATACACTGAACACCTAGACACAAGGTGAATCAGGCCCCTCCTAGGAAAGAACTTGCCCTTAGACATGGGTCTGGGGATAGTGGAATTGTACTACAATGACTGTCTTATGAACTTTGATTAGATTCCAAGGGCCATTCCAGCACCGTGCTGATTGGTTTGTAGTGAAGGAATGAAAAAGATCTCTTTACAATTACAAACTCTCATAGGAGAGATGGCCTAGCACTTTAGAACACTTGTTTCTGAGGACCCAGGTTTTATTCCAAGTGCCTACCTGGCAGCTAAGACAGTCTGTAACACTAATTCCAAGGAATCTGCTGCCCTCTTCTGACCCCTGCATGCACTGTACACAAGTGGAGTGAAGATCCATGCAACATCCTCTGTGTGTTGTGAGGCATGTGCTTGACACATGTGAGTGGTGCATGCACATAAGTCCCTATCCATGCACATGTATGTGGAGGCCAGAGTAGGGCATCAAATATCTTCACTCTCACTCTCTCTGTTCCCCATGAAAGAGTCTCTCAGAGAAGCACAATCTTGTCTTTAAGTACAGTCTTTATGGCCAGCGATTCATTTATCTATAGGAATAGACCTGGTTTTCTTTCTACATCCACTGGGAATTCAACTCAGGCCTTCAGGATTTCAGTGCAAACATTCCTATTTGCCTATTGGTTTTCCTGCTCTGGAAAATCCAGCAGTTTTTGGCAACTCATGCAAAAGAGGACAATTTTTGTTTATTTTTTATTGTTGTTTTGTTTTGATTTTCTTAAAGAAAAAAAGGGAAAGCATTGTCTCAGTCTTGCCTGTCAGTTAGCTTCATTTCAAACATTAACTGGTCTACATTCAAATATCTATGATTACCCAAAGGATAGCTTCTAAAGACAGTCATTCCAGAATCTAAAAAACATGCAACTACAAAACTCACTTTCTATGTTTTCAAACTTATATTTAAGTCTCTTTTGAGACTTTCACTGAGATTGTATCTTAGAAGATAAGAAGAGAGAAATTTAACATTCTTCCCAATTCTTGAAATATGCACTTTTTGGTCTTTCTTAATAGTTTTCCCATCCCCATTTACAGGGCTACAAACTTTAACTGGAAGGGTTTGTCTGATCGTTCTCTCTAATCCCTGCTGTCAGAGACGCTTTGACCACATGGAATATGAGCATCTCACACTGACAGTGACTGAACGAACCAGGAATTTGTTTTCTGTTCACCTGTCTTCTAGAAGACATAGCTGCTTTGTGTATTTTACTATCAAACAATTTTTCTCCTCTCTAGTTTAAATGGAAAGATTGTTTTCATTGTCACTATACACTGAAATTACCTGTCCTATGTGGCATAAATCATGGGGAGATAAGTAAGTTCCAAAGTTTCTTTGATACAGGTCTGCTTTTTCTCTGTTATGTATCCATGGTCAGTGACGTGAGATGTGTTCCCCATGTCAGCATCCTGTCTCTGTGTGGCTTGGCCAGACTGTGAAGACACACTTCATCCCCAGTAGTTTCTCAGTGAGGAGTGGAGAAGCACCTAGGGCTCTACTCTCATTTCTATAGAGTTCACCACAGACAACGTATCAACACACCTCCGAGCAGTTTTCATGTTCAGAACTGCACACTGTGTTCTGTGGTAATTAGTGTCTTCCAGGGCTGCCCCTCCCACCTAACTATAGTGAAGCCTTTGTCTTCTCAAGATAAACTTCTCTGTGGTTCCCCTTGTCTTTAGACTTCAAGTAATTATTAAATGAGTGTTGTAATGGAGATAATCAGCCCTTGGAAGAACAATCATAATGGAAATCTCATGCTCTTTAAATTCTAGGCAAAAACACCTCAGGTATTTTAAAGAACGTCTTATCATCTCTCAAAGAAAAATAGCTTGAGCAACTAGTCTTAGTGTTGATTCTTAGCGCTGCTCTTTTCATACTTTCTTTGGTGCTGAAAACAGTTGGAATCCCAAATTCTGTTGCAGTCCCAGTGGATAAAATGCTTCTTCTATAATGGTGAGATCCTGCGTTTTATTCCCCAGGATCCTCGAGCCTGTAACCCCAGGGTGAGGTACATCCTGGGCCTGTCCTGACTATCTAATCTATTCAAAACAATAAACTTTAAGTCCACTGAGACATTGTCACAATAAATGAGGAAGAGAGTTCCAAAGGAAAATGCTCAGTGTTAACCTTTGGCCTCCAGATACACCCACATGGGCAAGCACAGCTACGCATACATTAGTCCATGCCATTCACACTGTAAGAGGGATTGTTAATATCTATTTGGAGAATATCTGGTTTTAACAGAGTACTATGTGTTGATATGGTATCATACCAATCCTTAAGACCTGATTTCTGCACAAAGATAACACAGGGCAGAACACTGGTGAGAAATGTAAGTGTATATTCTCAGTCCTGTTCTTCAACTGTAGGCACATCTTCATACACATCATCCCACACTGAGGCCATCTTTTCTAGACTAATAGACACCTAATGTTCTGAAAGAAAACCTAAGTCTCAGGAGAATGTCTAGGTGAGTTTAGGGGTAGAGTTCAATGAACAGAAAGGGGGAGTCAGGCTTCAACAGATCTTGTGAGGAATGAGAGCCAATCTCAGCACTGGTAGGGGTTCATCTATTTAGGAGAGCTTTATTGTAGTTCTGGTCAGATACATGGAGGAGGCACTAGAAGAAGAGATCCCTGGGAGTATAGGCTGTGAAAAGTTTGTTCTTGTCAAAAATAGTTTGGAGACAGAACGGAATGGAGCTGAAAATTATTTGACAAGTTAGCTTAAGGATAAGGAGGCAGAATTTTCAACTATTTCCAAAGTGGCTGTTAACACCCTTCTACAATGTTGTAGTCGGTATTTATGAGGGATGGCATTCTCAGCATTAATGTTACAAAATCAAACTCTGCCATTCAACTCTGCCAACCATAGGGCCAGCTTGGCATCCTGCAACATCAAGTATCAAGCTGAGATTTAATTCTTTAGGTAAAAATAATCAGGCACAAGCATCTCCTTAGTATGCAATTTGCTCTCAACTTCACAATGTTTTAAATGTTTTGTCTAACAAAGAATTACATGAGTATGAATTTACTACTTGTAATGAATAAATTTGATTTATAAACCTATTTTATATCTTTGTATACCTGGGTTCATATAAAATTTTCTGCGGTCAAAGGGGGCTCTATGTGGAAAGTAAATTAGAGAGACCTAATTCATCAGTAGCTACAGGAGTAAGAATGGCTATGTGGCCATAAAGCCTTATTTGTGAACACCCAAAGTTTATTTTATATATTTTAGGTGTTGTGAAATATTATTCATTTCTTCTTGTTAAACCCCAACCATCTAAACATGTAGAAAACATTACTGTGTGGATCGCAGGATATGTAAGAACAAGCCTCAGGCTGGCTTTGGCTGGCTAGAGGTGATTTAGCAACCTGCTGTATAATAGGGAAGAACTTCAGGGCGAGACTGGCTTATTATAATCTCTTAAAGAAAGTATAAAATAACAGTCTTTCCACTGCCAGGACAGCATGCTTCCAAGCATTAGGACTTTTGCCCAGGCTCTTACCCTACCTGATGGTTTCCTAGAAAACATGCTCCTGCCTCAACATCTTTCTCCAGCATCTTCACAGTGAAGCTTCCACAGACCATTCTGTTTGAATTAACAACCTGTTTCCTCTTCAGCCTTTAAAGTATATAGTCACCATTATACTATGACTAAACACAAATATATTTTCTAAAATTGCAATTTTAACGTGTAGATAGAGGCTAACTTTTTTTGCTTGGGGCAACGCTGTATTTTCTTTCCAGAGCTGTTATTACCAGTGAGTCTTAACTTAAAAAACACAACCGAGTGTCTGTCTCCTGCAAGCCCCATCACTGCCCATACATAACACTTGGTTCTTTATTCCACGGCACATCCTTAGTTCTCCAAAGTGTTATTGAATCTTTTA
Source organism: Tokudaia tokunoshimensis (assembly GCA_036184795.1). Lineage (NCBI taxonomy): Eukaryota > Metazoa > Chordata > Mammalia > Rodentia > Muridae > Tokudaia > Tokudaia tokunoshimensis. Next base: position 52,168,675 of record BTHU01000006.1, on the reverse strand, counting down.
TTCAGTTGCATATTCTCAGTTCTCAAAATAGGGCACTATATCAGAAATTATTGGGAAATATTTGCTGGACAAAGAAATGAATATTATAAAATTTAAAAATAGAACACACAAATACCCTTGTTCTCCAATTATAATATTTTTTCAAAAAAAACATTGCCTATACATTTTAAAAAGAACATTGTATTTTAAAATATAAAATTTATTTATGTCATTTGTTTTAGATGTTAAAACCAGACATTTTCTTTGTGTTGTGCTCAAATGCCAGTATGTTTGGTGCTAGCCACATAATCCAAAATATTATATTTCCTTGATTACCCCCATTGCTCTAAAGACAAGATAAGTACTACATTGGAGTACTTATAAACTTATAACTGTTTACAGAATACATGCCCATGTATAAGAGTCCAGAAAAAAGTTCAACATAAATATATTATAATTGCAAGTTTTAATTTCTCCCTTTTAAGTAATATTAATGAACATGTTATAAATACACATTTTAACTTATACAGAAAAGTTACCTCGATTTTGTAAATGTTAATCTAAGATAAATGCTGTGAACACATTTGCTCTGCTTCATATCTGACAAGAGCACACATGAGAAGACCATCCTTGCCTTTGACAATTAGACTTCCAGTTTTTACTACGGTGAGTCTCTGTTACCTTATTCCTTTAGAATAAACTGTTTATTCCTTTAGAATAAACTGTTATCACAGTAATTTATGATGTTGTATCTAAACTAAAGTAAAAAGGTTTACATACATTTTCACATCTACTACAGAATGACAGTTGTGTAGCACATTGAAGTCCTGAGCCACTATGGACTAGAGATGGCTCAGAGGTTATAATTCTATGTTCAGTTTTCTGAGGAACTGCCACACTGATTTCCAGAGTGGTTGTCCCAGCTTGCAACCCCACCAGCAATGGAGGAGTGTTCCTTTTTCTCCACAACCTCTCCAGCATCTGCTGTCACCTGAGTTTTTGATCTTAGCCATTCTGACTGGTGTGAGGTGGAATCTCAAGGTTATTTTGATTTGCATTTCCCTGATGACTACAGATATTGAACATTTCTTTAGATGCTTCTCAGCCATTAGGTATTCCTCAGTTGAGAATTCTTTGCTTAGCTCTGTACCCCATTTTTTAAAAGGGTTATTTGATTCTCTGGAGTCTAACTTCTTGAGTTCTTTGTATATATTGGATATTAGCCCTCTATTGAATGTAGGATTGGTAAAGTTCTTTCCCCAAGCTATTGATTGCCATTTTGTTATGTTGACAGTGTCCTTTGCCTTATAGAAGCTTTGCAATTTTTTGAGGTCCGTTTTGTCAATTTTTGATCTTAGAGCATAAGTTATTGTTCTGTTCAGTAAGTTTTTCCCTGTGCCCATATGTTTGAGGCTCTTCCCTACTTTTGCTTCTATTAGTTCCAGTGTATCTGGTTTTATGTGGAGGTCCTTGATCTACTTGGACTGGAGCATTGTACAAGGAGATAAGAATGGACTGATTTGCATTCTTCTGCATGCTAAGCGCCAGTTGAACCAGCACCATTTGTTGAAAATGCTGTCTTTTTTTCCACTGGATGGTTTTAGCTCCTTTGTCAGAGATCAAGTGACCATAGGTGTGTGGGTTCATTTCTGGGTCTTAGATTCTATTCCTATTCTATTCCTAATTCTATTCCTATTTCTATTGATCTACCTTCCTCTCTCTGTACCAATACCATTCAGTTTTTGTTGCTATTGCTCTGTAATACAGTTTGAGGGCATAGACAGTGATTCTCCTAGAAGTCATTTTATTGTTGAAAATAGTTTTTGCTATTCTGTTTTATTTTTTTTATTCCAAATGAATTTGCAAATTGGTCTGTCTAACTCTTTGAAGAATTGAATTGGAATTTTGATGGGGATTGCATTGAATCTATAGATTGCTTTTGGCAAGATGGGCATTTTTACTTTATTAATCCTGACAATCCATGAGCATAGGAGATCTTTCCATCTTCTGAGGTCTTCTTGTTGGTGGGATTGGAAGCTGGTACAACCACTCTGAAAATCAGTTTGGCAGTTCCTCAGAAAATTCGATGTATTATTCCCTAAGGACCCAGCTATACCATTCCTGGTCATATACCCAAAAAATGCTCCAACATATAACAAGGTCACATGCTCCACTATGTTAATAGCAGCCTTGATTATAATAGCCAGAAGCTGAAAAGAACCCAGATGGCCTTCAACAGAGGAATGGATACAGAAAATGTGGTACATTTACACAATGGAGTACTACTCAGCTATGAAAAACAATGAATTCATGAAATTCTTAGGCAAATGGATGGTACTAGAAAATATCATCCTGAGTGAGGCAACCCAATCACAAAAGAACACACATGGTATGCACTTACTGATATGTGGATATTAGCCCAAAAGCTCCAAGTACCCTAGATACAATTCACAGATCACATGAAACTCAAGAAGAAGGAAGACCAAAGTGTAGCTGCTTTGGTCCTTCTTAGAAAAGGGAACAAAATACTCATAGGAGGAATTATGGAGACAAAGTGTGGAGCAGAGCCTAGAGGAAAGGTCACCTAGATACTGCCCCACATGGGGACCCATCCCATATACAGTCATCAAACCCAGACACTGTTTTTGACTCCCAAGAAGTGCTTGCTGACAGGAGCCTGATAAAGCTGTCTCCTGAGAGGCTCTGCCTGTATTTGCCTTACAAATACAGAGGCAGATGCTCACAGCCAACCATTGGACTGAGCACAGGCCCCCAATGGAGGAGCTAGAGAAAGGACTGAAGGAGCTGAAGGGGTTTGCAACCCCGTAGGAAGAACAACAATATTGATGAAGTAGACTCCTCAGAGCTCCCGGGGACTAAACCACCAACCAAAGAGTACACATAGAGGGGCCCATGGTTCTAGCTACATATGTAGCAGAGGATGGCCTTGTCAGGCATCAATGGGAGGCGAGGTGCTTGGTCCTGTGAATGTTAGATGCCCCAGTGTAGGGGAATGCCAGGACAGGGAAACGGGAGTGGATCGGTTTTGGTGAGCAGTGGCTGGGGAGTGGGATAGGGGGTTTTCTGAGGAGAAATGAGGAAAGGGGATAGCATTTGAAATGTAAATAAAGAAAATATCCAAAAATAAAAAACAAAAAGAAAGGAGGTAGGGGAAAGATCACGAAGAAAAAGGTAGTGTGCTTTATGGTGGAGAAATATTAATAATAGAAATAGAATAAAAATATTTGTAAGATATATTCATATGACAGACAAAAATGGTTTATTCTTTATGATAAACAAACATGTTTGAGATTAAGAATAAAAAAGGAAATAAAAAAGAGTAAATATCCAATTAAAAAAATTTATTTGTTGTTATTGCAAAGGATCCGGTTCATTTCCCAGCACCCGCATGCTGGTTTGAGGTATCCTGTATACTCTTCTGGGCTCTGCAGAACACTGGGTATATAATGCACAGAGATACATGAAGGCAAATCATGCATAAATGTTAAAATATTCATAAATCAAGATTCTTTCCAAATACTTTGGGAGAAACATTAGATAGGCAGGTTACAGCAAAGACTGGTAAAGGTTTATTCTTAACCCTGTCTTTTGTTGGAAAGGGGTCTTTTTATACAGTGCAAATGATTAATTAGGCAGTTACAAAGATTTTAGGTCTCCTAAGAAGAAGACAATAAATGGCCTTTAAGGGGTCTAAAGATGCCCAAGAAAATGCATCTCTGGAATTGGCAGCCTTCTCGTCTCCATATTGCACCAGCGTGCTAATCTATTAATCAGCCCTGCAAAGCTTTGATGGCAGCCATAGTTCTTTTTGGGAACAACTTCCATATAGTCCCTTGTGAAATGGTTCCCACTTTTGCACTAGAATAGTACTTCTCAGTGTATATAGCATTGCCTATAAGTTTTGTTTTTTAAAATGTTCTGGCCTCTAATCCCAAACATTCTGATTTCAGCGTATAGTGTAGACTTTAGATGTAGCTGGCACTGTACAGAAGTGGACCAATCAGGAGGTTTTATGCTTTTCTTAGTTTTTTTTTCTAACCCCATTGTTTGTCAATCAGTTCTGGAGGAGGTGGAGGAAGTAAAGGGGTTAATTTTGAATGAACCTTAATAGTATCAGTACTGAGTCTTAGAAATTTATTCCATGGTGTGTTTTCACATATACCTAAGGATATTGTAGTATAGAACCAGTCATGTGCTTTCTGACCACAGCTTATTTCAGATTTTACATCGTTTCTTTGTACTTTGGTATCCTGGAACTTATCCTAGGTACCTTTGCATGCACCTTTACCTGCCCTATGTAAATGGTGATTAGCATTAAAAACTCACTTTTTTTTGTTTTTGTTTTTGTTTGTTTGGTTGGTTTTTGTAGCATCTCTTTTTATTTCCAAGTCAGGTTTCTAACTTTTAAACAGTAGGTGAATCCTGGTGCTATCATGTTCATTTATAAAATGCTTTGCAATTGAAGAGATGTTACTCAATTGTTTCAAGACCACACACAGAGTATATTGCCTTGTGTACTTATGAAACATGTACTGATTATCTAGTTAACTTGTAAAAGGAAATCAATTATCACTAATGGAAGGATTTTCACACAGAAGAGTGAAGTTACCTATGGAAGTATATTCCTCTCTATGTGGGATATGATGAATTTTTTTGTAGTACACTATAATTGTGTATACAAACAAACACATACTCTCTTTTTATTGCTACTGTGAAAGTATACTCTAGGTCACAAATATATGGGCTTCGTATAATAAATGAGGATCATATTCTTTAAATTTATTATTTCTGTTCAGTAGTTCAGTCTACTAATGTTTATAAGATAATCCATTCTCCATCTGTTATTTAATAAAATATAATTTTGTCTAGTCTAAATTAGTTAGAATGCATATTATCAATATAGCATGTGAACTGTGTTTGTCTTAAGCTTTAATAATAGGTAAACATGTAGCTGGTTTCTGTTTACAATTCAGTGTATATTTGAGTGGCAGAACATGGAGAAATCAGGGTGGCATTCACTTAGAAGATTCACCTTTCCTAGTTAGTGTTCTTGGTGCTGGAAGGTGCTAGGCACTCTGCAAGAAGAGAAAAGTGAGAATCGATTTCACCCAGGTGTGGACCCTGAAAGCTACAATAGCTGTATGGGAAGATGCATTTCTTAGTGCATTAGTGACATGCATGTTATAGGTGTAACCCACCAGTTCTGATCTGCTCTAAGTCCCATTTCATGAGATGGATTTATAGCTGGCACTATTAAAGGAGCACAGAACCTCTGGCTAGGCAGCATATTGGTTGATGGGGAGAGCACAATAGTAAGTAGTTAATTCGTAAAACATTTTGGTTCTAGCACATAAATTTCATATTAATTGCAAATACTCTGTGTCTAAGTGAACAAGATAAAATATAATAAGCTTTATCTTTGCCCTCCAGTTTAGCATGATCAACTGATTTGATAAAAATAAATATGTAAAATGCTGGAGAACATTTTGCATTATTTATTCACTGCAGATAAGCAAGAGGCTAGACTTCGAAACACAGGAAGACCCCTCAGTAGACCAGCTTATTAATTTAAATAGCAAGAGAAGAGTAGTCCTCCGGTAGCATTTCTGTTTTTGAATTCACTTCATTGAGAAATGTGAGTGAAACAAGCGAATTCTTTCATGTCTACCCCAATAGCAACAGTGAGAAATCTGTTTTGAGAGAAGGCTTCTATGTAACCAATAATAGACACTTAGAAATAAGGTTGTTACTACCAGTGTAAGGTTAGGAATAAAGTGATGTCAAGCTCTTGGCAGCCATAACATAATAGTTACTATTTTTTCTTTTTCAAATATATTTGATACTAAAATAAAATTTAGTATTTTAAAGTTATAAAATGTATTTAAGTATTGTTTGTAGTATGATAAAGATATCAATAAGAGTTTATGAAGATCTGTTAGACAAGATAATTATTAATATGGTTGGAATGTTTCCTGTCTAAAACTCAGGTGTTGCTATGGTGGTGATATGAAGAAGAGATTAGGCCGCAGGCCCACTTCCTCCTGTACCTTGTAAAAGAAGTTAACTTCCCACCCCCCTTCCACTACAGAAAGGCAGGACTCATAATTTTTGAGACTGTAGATATAGCGTCATCTTATAAGCAGTATACAGCCTTTAACTAACACCCAAACAATCCAGTCTTGTGATATTTAACTTCTTTTCCTCAAGAATTGTGAGAAATAAATGTATTCCATGTAAAGAACCCTAACTCTGTTACTTGGTTGTAGCAGCATGAACAAATGCCGGCAAATTGCTTACTCTCTACAAACATTTTTACATGGACTATCATCTTCAATTTTCACTTGGTTAATTAAAATTTTATTATTGCATAATTAGGAAACTGAAGTTTTAACTAGAGTCTGTTACAAGACTAGTGACCATTAGATGTGTATTGAAATCCTCAGTATTTTACTAAATAAGTATTTAGTAAATGCCCAGGAGGACATTTTTATTTCTTTAAGGAATGTTGTTGCAAATTTTTTTTGCAACATTGAAATTCTTTTCCATATAAAGACACAAATATAAAATAAACATAGCTCTTACATTGCCAAATTTTTCTGTTTTGTATGTGTGCAGAAAAGGCAGTAAATATTTACATCAGAATTCAAAGATAAAACATGCCTTTATTGGAGGTAGCATGGAGGAGGAGGAATACACAGTGCCAAAGTGTTGTATACTTAATGAAAGTTGCATTTTGAGTTTTGAAAGAAGAGAGAATTTCAGGACCAGATAAAATAGCAGTTATAAATTCACACAGTTGTGAATGATGTTTGGGAAATTATGCTTCTTTGCATTTGTATCTTGGAGGTAAAATATGAAATAATATTTAAAATGGAAATGTTTTCTAAAGAAGCGATGCCTTTGTATTTGTTCACACACTAATTTGTTAGTTTTGCTGAGGTTGCAATTGCAGTGTCAACAACTTCAACAGGTTTGTTGTTATCCATGTCTTAAAAACATTCTGTGTCTGTGACATGTCTCTGTGTTTAAGGGCATGGTGCAGTCAAGTCTGGTGACCTGTGGTAATTTTTTATCCTTCCCCCTGATTTCCATATTATAGGAGGAGTAAGTGACTTCTCTGAATATGTATTCACATGCGTGTACACCCACACACCCAAATTCAATTTAAAAAATTGAAAAAAACAGGCTACAAAGATGGCTTAGTGGTTAAGAGCACTTGTTATTTTTACAGAGGACTGCGCACCCTTTTTCTAACCTCTGTGGACACCAAGCATGCATATGATATATATAAATGCATTTATATAATAAATATGTGTATATATAAATGCATTCATATATATACACACATATTTATAAATACATACATGATATATAAATACCCCATGTTTTTTAAATCAATATATTTGCTCCTGTGATTAGACATTTTGATATATTATTTGTACACTAGCAAGAATATAAGCATGGGTTCATTATGCTAGGGATTTTGAGAGCTTAAAAATCAGGCTGTTCATGAGTAGCATATTTGAAAGCACTGTATAGGTCTCTGATATGGCTCCTGTTCCCCTAATTTCTACTTCATTAGCATACAAACTTGAGCAGGCCACCAGAGTACTTCAGGTTCTATTCCCACTGTCTCATTGAACAGGATAGGAAATGATTCAAAAGTATGTTACCAGCATGATTCCAGTGGCTGTTGATGTGACTGGTCAGAGACCACACGTTGAATAACTGCTCTAGAAACATTTATGAAGAAAATAGAGTAATTGACTTTCTTCACATGTGTAGTTAAATATGTTTCTGTGACTTTGGCTGAGAGCTACTCAGACACTGAAGAGAGCAGAGTAGTTTTAATGAAAATACATGAATATTTAAAAAAAAATCCTCTGGAACCTAGATCTGTCTTGCAAAGTAGTATCATTTCAAAGAAAAGTATGCTTTAGCAGGTAGCTATCTATCAGTGTGTCTTTCTAAACAGGAAAGAGTATCTGATAATGTGGGGTTTCCTTATTTTTCCAACTTTTACCAGTATATTGAGCAGGCTATTCTTCAATCATGAAAATCATAAAATGGAATTGTTCTCTCTGAGGTTGCCTCTGCCTCACAAATCAAGTGTCTTTTAATAATACTGTCTTGTGGTTGCTAAACATAGTGCTATTATTTTGCAATGTGACATTTATGCAGCATAAAGAGACTTCATTGTTATATAATGCGTGAAAAACAAAACATGGGATTAATAATGTTGGAATGGCCTTTGAATTATAGCAGTATTAAACCCCTAACAATTTCTGTCATATTTAACCTGAGATTGCTTTGAGAAAGCGTCCTTGTATAAGTTTCTAGAACTTACTTTGTCCACATGAAATATATTAATATTGACAGAGGTTCACATTTTCTGAGCTGTCTCTTCAGCATAAAGGAGGGACAGAAACTCAACTGTTTCTCATGCAAGCCTTCAGGTGTGCTATATAAAAAGCATGTTCTTGCAGGATTAATTGCTCTCTTAAAAACAAGAGTTTGAAGAGTGTTTAGTGTCATTGCATTGATTGAACAATAATAGAATATCAAAAGCATTGTTCCCATAATTCGATTTTTTGGTCATTTAAACTATTTAAATCAGGCTTCTGCTTTAACAATTTTGTACTTAGACTGGACATGGATTTTGATAAATTTGATTTTTGAATCATTTCCTTCAAGAGAATGAATTGTGTACATTACATTACATTATGTAATGTAAAGGATTATTGGAATGTGTTCCTAAGGTAATAGAACTGGAGATTTTTGTAGCTTGAAATAGACACTACTCTTAGAAATTCAAGGTGAACAAGGATTTCCAGTTTGCTCACTTTATAATAGCTTTCATGTGTGTATAGATTTTCTAGAGTTCTTTAAAATGTAGCTCTAAAAGCCTTACTATTCAGAAGTTCCTCAGTCAATCTCTACTAGGAGCTACAGAGTTTCACTTAGCTTGTGGGTTTATGATCACTCTAATAAAGATGACTCAAAACTCATGGAGGAGCAGGTTACAGCCATGATGTTCATGAGTGTGTTTGGAAATGGAAAGGGAAAGATCTTGAGATCTGGAATTCAAGAGGTTGATAGAAAGCACCATATAGTGTTGAGACAGCAGAAGAAATGCTGGCTTTGAGGATAAGACAGCAGACATGGAATTGGACATTTTCAATTTTAATTTAAAAGCACTAAAATTTTATCTGCCAATTTTTAAGTATGATCAGTTTTTAAAAGTAGGTTCATTAAATATGTATTAAGCATGTGTTCAATATTAACCAACTGTAATATATGAGAGCAAGGGACATTCAAGATTTTAAGAAGAAGGATTATTTTCTTCCAGGGATTATTACTTAATATAGTGTTATTTGCACTTTTAGGTATTTGGTTTGGTTTCATCATCTGTATGTAAGCAACTATTGGAACTTGGAAGTCAAAGTAGACTAGAAAACACCATAGAAACTTCATTCTGCTCATAATGAATGCTGTGGCTGATTGATCATTATAATCTTTGCTCTGTACTTCTCTACACTAGGCAGTTCTTAAAGGATCTAAGGAAGATTCATTAAAACACACGTAGAAACTTACTATCTGGAAAGTTTTCTCAGTACAATTAAGCATGCATTGGATGGGGGAAATCCTAGATCAATTTTTATACAGGTATGTTCAGAACATATGGTATAAACTTTGAGAAATTGTCAGTGAACTACATTTTAAAATATTATTTAATGTGTTGATAGTCTCTGTGTTATATGTGTGTGCTAAGTAGTCTCTCTTGAGTTACATTCATATTAAGAGGGGAAAATGAAGAGATCCAAAATGAAAACAGCCAGTGAATATACAATAAAGTAGCAGCTAGCACATCTTTCCCAGTAATAATAGCCTAAAACTCTGTCAGGTGCTTATGTGGTAGGGCCTTACAGATATACAGTGCAGTCCAGGCTCCTTGGTCCTAAAGAGAAGAGAATGTTTCTAACCTTCTTGTCTGTACTGTGAGTAATTATTATCATAAGACCTAATAGACTTTATAAAATATGCCTCTCTTAAAACATGTCTTTTTTTTACATTTGAGAGACGTTTTATAAGTTACATATTTTTGTCCACTTATTTTTAACATAACTTAATTACAACATTTCTCCCTTCCCCTTTCCCATCCAAACTCTTCCATACATCTTTTCCACTCTTATTCAAATTATGCCCTCCCGTCCCTTTTTTGAAGACGGAGTTTCTTTATTGTAGTCATGGCTGTCTTGGAAATAGCTCTGTACACTAGGCTGGCCTTGAACTCAAAGAGATCTGCCAGTCTCTGCCTCCCAAGAGCTGTGATTAAAGGCATGCAGCACTACCTCCAGACTACCTTTTGTCACTGTTATTGAATGTATACATATACATGTAAATGCATATAAACTCCTAAATATGACCTGTTCATCCTTATAAATGGTCCTTGGATATATGTTTTCTGGGCTGACCATTTGGCATTGGACAACCTACTGGTGTGTTCTTCCCTGGGGAAGGTCACCCCTCCTGTTTTCAGCCTTCCTCAGTGGCTTACAGTTCTTTCTGTAGGGTTTAGGGCTGGCAGGCTTTTCTTAGTTCATTATCTTGGACATTGGTGTCATTATTGTTCTGTTATTGGTAGGAGACACAACTTCACACCAATCCCTGATTTTCTTACAAACTTTTGGCCCTCTCTTCCATCCAATTTCTTGAGCTTCAGCTGTGGGATTATTTTGTAGTTATACATCTTGCAGGACTGGAGTCCATGACCCTGCACTTTGGTTATGGTTTTCCATGCCGATCTCTGTTGCAAAGAAAAGTTTCCTTGATGAGAATTAAAGACCTCACTTACCTGCTGGGTTAAGGAAAAATGTCTATAGATGTTTTAGGGATTATGCTGGTTTAGTAAACAAATGGTATCAAATTCTCCTCTGATAACTCTTGACTTCACTAGCGCTTGTAGTTGGCTAGGTTTCCTCTATCAGGCATCTTCTACCGTCTCCCTTGTTGAGTGGATCTTATATCCTATTAGAGAACTATTGGTTGCCATGGAGGTCTTAGTGCCAGTCTTAAATGCATCTTTCCTACAATGCCATGCAGATTTCTGTGTAGCTACAGCTACACAGAAAGTTGATCACAACTCTGGGGAAATGTGATATAACCTTTAGAAATGTGGTTCACAAGGTGAAACATTTATTCCTTCACTCAATACCTTTAGAAGCGTGGTATTTGAAGCAAGGTAACAAGTAACCCTAAAGGTAGAAGGTAGAGGGCTTGTTTTTCTTTTTGTTTTTTGTTTGTTTTTTTCTTAAGACACAGATGGCTCAATATCTATAGTCTATTATTTTATATGACTGGTTTAGGATATGCACTCTGAATGTGAAGGGTTGGGAAGGCTGACTGCTGAGTGTAGGGATGGGGAGGAGGAGAAAGGAGGAGGGCTTTTGAATTGTTAGGATTTCTCTGGTGACATTCACTTAAACAGTGTTTCAAGAATGAGAGATGGTCATTTTCAATGATTTGCTGAAGTCCAAATTAGGTAGAAGTTAGTATTTGTTTTGAAATGAATGTTAAGAAGATATAAAATGCTGAATGGACTCAGATGGTAAAGAGCTGTAGTAGCCAGTAGGTACCAAGGCTAGCGAATGAGAGGGAGGGTGGGAGAGAATACTGAGTATATATATAATATATGTATATAAATGTATATATTTATATATACACACACATACATGTAGCTGTGTGGAATTGGGTGAAACTGAGTAGACTGCTCTAGTTTAATTGTTGAAAACTAGCTATCTATTTTCTTAAGTATTATTGATCTGTATGTGTGTGTGTGTGTGTGTGTGTTATGTTTAGCACATTTTCATTTATTTGAAAATGATAATTGAGGAATATTCTTTGTGAACTACAACATTGAGGATTATTCCGTTCACCAGCTAATGTTTAGAAGTTATGCTTGTCAAATGATTATGTCTATTAAAGGGTACATGTATTATAAGGCCCCCTTTAAAAATAAAAGTCCTGTTCACTTTGAGGCACTTCATTGGGAGATCTAGCTTGTATGTGGCCTCCTAATTGTGAAGCTATTTTCCGAAGTTGAAGGGATTGTTTTCTTAGCTTTCCTGGACAAGTTTGGCTCCCCATCAACATCTCTTTGTTTGTTCACTGGCTCAGGTTTTATTCAGACCTTCTCCAGCGTGTGTTTGTGTCACCTTGTCAAGTTTTAAATTGATGGGGCATCTCTGGGGGAAATGGTGTGTGAAAGACATGAACACTCTGAGTGCCAGTGTAGATATGGCTCGAGATGAGGGGCAAGGGAAGTCAACGGCAAGAAGTCCTGGCAAAAACCTCCCTCCATGAGCAGCAGGATGGTTGCTTAGGGCAAGCATGTCCTGCTTTAACCCTAAGTGCCTGGGAGGCTTGCTCTTCGGCTTACAGGAAGGTAGCACCAGCATTTGTTACATTTGTTGGATCAAATCTATTCATAATCTCTCTATTTTATTTGTCTAATATTTCAGGAGCTCCCTCATTCACTCTGATGCCAACTACTATTCTTCTGTTAATTCTCATTGCTGTATTATTGCTTGTTCCTTCTTAATCTCACAAGTTGCAGAATAACCGCGTGGCATCTCCTCTCTCTCTCTCTCTCTCTCTCTCTCTCTCTCTCTCTCTCTCTCTCTCTCTCTCTCTCTCTTTTGTAAAAGCATTCATAGTCCTTCCTAAATGTATCTGCTAATTAATCTTTACAGGACCCCCATGAGGTAGACAGCTGGATAGGATATTCTGCAGATAAAGCACTAGACCATGCTGCTTCTCTATTATGATAGAGGATTATTGTTATGTTAAAATGTTTATACACCAAGTACATAAATTTGTAGAGGCGGATGTAAGCTGATTCCCTGGGCAAAATATATGAACATGGTTATAGCATAAAATTGCAATTGTAAAGCAAGTTTTATCAGCTTCTGGTATTTAAAGGATTGTCCCCGATCTGCCCACTAAACCTCTGTAGGATAGCCTCTTTCCATCCTCCTACCTGTGGGTAGTGACAGAACACACTAAGCTGGTGAAGCGGGACTACGGCGAGCAGCTATCTTAGATCCTAGATAGCATTACTTTTAGATTACAGGATGCTTCTCTGGTCTTTAGGAATACATGTACATAAATCACTGGAGTAATAGCACTAGTAGTTTTTGATGATAGTCTGATAATAGTGAATGGAAATTGGTCAGGTGTTGTAGGCTTGGTGTGTGCCTCCTAGAACATTACTTCTGAACCTTGTATTGCAAGCCCATACTGGGTATTTGACTAAATGTGAGAGTCTGGAAAAATTGGAATCTGTATGGGTGGAGATAGGGATTTTCCATCTGTAGGAACAGGGGCTTTGGAGAATGGACTGCGTCTTACTAGTGAGGTGCATCTTCACATAAGATGTTTATATATAGATCAAAACAGTAATGGCATAAGGAAACCACTAATAGTGGACATGGTAAAATAAGGTTATCTTTCTCTTCTCTTCAAAAGGCTTTGAATTTGAATTTTCAACTCTCTTTAACCTTTGCTGTTCCATATGTGAATGGGGAAGCAAGGATATTTCTTTCTCTATAAAATATATTTAAATATGGGTCATCTTAAAATCGAAAGATGAGATTATTATTATTATTATTATTATTATTATTATTATTATTATTACCACCATTGGACATTGGACCCTAGTGTTCAGTCAGCACCTCCTGCCTTCACTTTGTTTAGAGAAATTCATATCTGAGCCCCATTCAAAGCTTGTTCGGAACCATGGTTTGCCATAGTCTGTCTGCCCTTTGACCTTTGATCAGGGTTCAGGACATTGTATCTTGTCTGTGGGGACAGCTCAGTGTCAAACTGTCTTTGTATATTGATGTAATTACTGCTTTGTGCCCTCAAGTGACCCCACGTCACAGGTATTAGGTTTCTTTGCCTACTATAACTCCAGTGAAGGGTCAGAAGGAGTAATCACTGTCACCTAGACCCCCATCTGGAAATCTATTTTGCTTAATTAATGATATACACTGAAAGCATTCTTTAAGTCTATAATATCCAATGTATAAGAAAATTATCTATGTCTTCAACATTAAACACAATGTCTCCTAGCGATTTTTGAATATAGATATATTTAATTTTTTAAATGTTCTATTGTCCTAAATTTGTTTTTATCTTACTTTGTCTTTTTGTATATAATTTTCACAAACTGGAAAACATGCTCATATAACTGCCAAACCTTATTCTATTGAATCCTATTTTTGCTTAACTTTTGCATAGTTCTTTTTTTTTAAAAAAAAAAGTATGCTTGTGTATAACATGTGTGTGGGTGTGCCCATGCATAAGGGACCATAAGATATCCAGTAATCCCCTCATTCTTTCCTTCCTCTTTTCCTACCTTCCTATTCTCTCTCCTCTCTCTCCTTTTCTTTCTCCTTTCCTAGTGAGAGCTAATTTCAAAGCTTTCCTGCCTGATGACATTTTCTAAACTGCTGTTAGCTATTATGTACAAACATTCCTGGGATGATGGGCTATGTCTGTGTGGAACGTGACAGCTGTTGATTATAAAGGGGTGAGCATCCATGAGGATGCTTCTCTTCCCACTGCACTCAAATGCACTAAAAGTTGCAGATTGGGGTAGATGAGTTATATAGCAGAAACGCTACTATTATTCTTAACAAAATCAAAAGAGTTTCAGTAGTTGCCAAAGAACAGTTCTATCTTTTCTTTGTGTTTAACTCTGAAATAATTTTTTTTCAGAGAGAGAGAGAGAGAGAGAGAGAGAGAGAGAGAGGACTGTTTTGGGGTTACCTTTATGTTGTATATCTACTTGGCTTCTGACTGTATTGATTCTCTCCATGTGACTGTTGCTCTCACAGATTTAACTGATGATCATTCTATAGTCCTCTGAGGAAAGCCATTCATTGTGGGGAATGAATCCATTTTCTTTGGGTCTTAATTAAAAGCATCTAATCCTGAATTACCTGTTGCTTTTTTCATTTTCTCAACCTTCTGTGAATCAATAACTTTCTCTTTTTCTTGATCTAAGGTCTGATTTATATTAATTTTTGTCATTAATTAGAATCAACCTGAACTACATTTAACAAGCAGAACATATTTTGGCAGTGGGCAATTTTTTTCAAGTATTTATTTTTCTTCTTCCTCCCCCCCTCCTCCCCCCCTCATTCTCCTCCACCTCCTCCTCCTCCTCCACCATCATTTTAAATTTGCCCACAGTAGAAGTGATACTTTCCCTGCGAATTGGCCTCATTTCCAGCTCTGTTTAGTCCTGTGTGCTGTGGTCACAGTGTGAGCTACTTCCAGGTTAAGAGCTTGGGATGATTAATGTCTGAGTGGGAAAGCCAAACACATAGAACTTTGTGGGCAGAAGAACACATCACACCAGTTCAGATCCTACTCCCCATCCCTGACCCCTTTGCTCAAAACCCCTCCCTTGACTATGCTTATTACTGATGACAATTCTCCAGTCATTTAATGTGTGCATTTGTTCAGGTGTAACAAGAAACAAGGAGGCCTGTGTGAGAACTGAGAATTTATGATGTTCTTATTAAAACTTATTTTGTTAGGTGCATCTCATTATGTTAGCCTAAGGACTTTTATCCTAATTTTTTGAGGCATTTTCTGAAGACATTCTTTTTTAAAAAAAAATTATTTTTTTTACTTACATTTCAAATGTCCCCATTTCTCTTCTCCCTTCCATAAACCCTCACCCTCCTCCCCTTTGCCTTTAAGAGGGTGCTCCCCTACCCACTCATTCCTGCCTCACCACTCTAGCTTCCCTGTTTGCTCGGGCAATCAAGCACTTCCCCTCCCATTGATACCAGATAAGGAAGTCCTCTGCTACATATGTAGTGGGAGCCATGGACCCACTCATGTATACTTTTTGTTTGGTGGTTTAGTTCCTGGGAGCTCAGAGGGATTCAGTTAGCTGTTGTTCTTCCTATGGGGTTGAAATTCCCTTCAGCTCCTTTAGTCCTTCCCATTACTCTCCCATTGGGATCCCCAGGCTCAGTATAATGGTTGGCTGTGAGTATATTTGTCAGGTACTGGCAAAGTCTCTCAGAAGATAGCTATGCCAGCAAGCACTTCTTGGTATCAGCAACAGTGTCTGGGTTTGGTGTCTGCAGATGGATCTCAAGGTGGGGCAGTCTCTCTGGATGGCCTTTACTTCAGTTTCATCCCTGTGTTTCCTTTAGACAATTCTATGTTGAAGATTTTGAGATGAGTGGGTGCCCCATCCCTCTACTGGGGGTCATATACTAGAGGTGGTCTTTTCACATTCTATCTCCCTGCTGTTGGGTATTTCCACTAATGTTATCCCCATTGGATCCTGGGAGCTTTTCACATCCCTGGCTTCTGGGATTTTCTAGTTGTTCCCTATCCCCCCACTGCTACATATTTCTATTCATTCTCCTGGCTGTCTGGACTTCTCTCCTGTTTCTTCCCATACCTGATCCTTCCCCCTTTTTCTCCTCCTCTTTCCCTCTCCCACCCAAGTCCCTCCTTCCCTCTGCCTCCTGTGATAAAAAAAAATGGGGTACAGAACTAAACAAAGAATTCTCAACTGAGGAATCTCGAATGGTCAAGAAGCACCTAAATTAATGTTCAATATTCTTAGTCATCAGGAAAATACAAACCAAAACAATCCTTATATTTCCCCTTAACCTATCAGAATGACTAAGATCAAAATATCAGGCAACAGCAGACACTGGCAAGGATGTGGAGAAAGAGGAACACTCCTCTATTGCTAGTGGGAGTGCAAACTGGTACAACCACTCTGGAAATCAGTCTGGAGGTTTGTCAGAAAATTGGAAATGGATCTACCTGAAAACCCAGCTATACTTTTGAGCATATATCCAAAAGATACCCTACCATATCACAGGGACACGTGCTCTACTATGTTCATTGCAGCCTTATAATTACCAGAAGCTGGAAACAACCCAGATGTTCCTCAGTGAAAGAATGGATAGAGATAATGTGGTGCATTTACACAATGAAATACTACTCAGCTCTTAAAAATGAAGACTTCAAGAATATTCAGGCAAATGGATGGAACTAGAAAATATCATCCTGAGTGAGGTAACCTAGATTCGAAAGGGCATACATGATATATACTCACTGATAAGTGAATATTAGCCCCCAAAATTCAGCATACTGACAATACAACTCACAGACCCTATGAAGCTTAACAAGAAGGAAGGCCCAAGTTTGTGTGCTTTAATCCCACTTAGAAGCAGGAACAAATAGACATTATTTATAGGCCTATTTGTGTTTGATCACCATTCTCAAGCTACTATGCTCTATGTCGAGGGTTGGATGATGTTGATAAATAGACTAAGTCTAGAGACCAGTCCCTAGCACCACTTCATAGTATGTAACAATTTCCTGGTCTGAAATGGCATCACTGTTCATTACCTGAGTCTTGTTTCTGCCTCTTGATTGTAAATGAACAGTAGGAGTCTTGCTAGATGCCTTACTGAAGTATGGGCTAATTATGATGTGCACTATTTCCATAACCTCTTATTCTGATACTTTGGGCTTTTCTTCGGAAAAGTTCGGAAACTGTTTATTTAAATGATCAATGTAATTTCACTAGTGTCTTAGTTTGTAAATATAGGATATAAGGTGTTTTGTTGAAACTATTTTCCTTCTGATTTTGAAATATGAGGCCTCTTTTTGCCCTTAATTTCTTATATATTGCTCATTTATATTTTTTTTAGTGTTAGTAAATATCACATTATATCTTTCTGCCATTCATTTGAACAAACAAACAAATAAACAATCAAAAAACATACTTGTAAGTTCCACAGAAGAGCCAGATACTTCCTCACCCTTTCTTCATATTTTAGAGTCTCATGCTTGCTTGAACTGGGAGACTGGAATTAATTTTATCCTAAACCATTGCCTGAGTTCCATCCATAAATCATGCTAGAATGTTATTCTAACCACCTAGAAATAGATGTGTGTCCTTTTCCCAACCTTTACTTCTTTGGTCAGGAGTCAGTTATAAGCTAGGCTGTCCAAGCTTCACATGTGCTCCCAGAACCTTTATTGATCTTCTTTCAGAATTTGTCTCTATTATTACTATTCCGAGACTCAGGGTCAGCTAGAATATTGTTTTGAGAGAGCAGGTCATATATTTCATTAGGATGACGTATGGTCACGCTCTGACCTCTCTCCTCTAAGTTAATCCTCGGTATTCTCTTTGATGTCTGATATCTATGATTCCTGAGAGAAGACACAAGATAATCTTTTTTTTTGTATGCCATTTTCATAGTTTGTCAACATAATCAAAACATGGAATAAGTTGACAACAGCTGGCACAGCTGTGTTATTTTCTCTGGTATTTATATTAAGATCCTTAATTTAAGAGACCCATCCAACAGTTTAGCTTGATTTATTCTTCCGGGAAACTTTTAGAAGCTTATCTCTAGGTTAAATGTTCAGTGTGCACTTATTGAATTATTTTCTCTATGAGTTTGAGCACAAATCAAAAAGATTAGAGAATTCTATTCAGGCCAACACAACTGTGCCTGGCTATGTGTGGCAGATGCTAAGTAGCAGAACCCTTACTGTTTTGTTTTTTTACACAGAGAAGGTTTAAAAGAGAACCTTTATGCCTGTGATAATACACTCTGCAAATGAGGAATCCCCTTTTAGACAAAGAAAGAATTGTCAATTTAAAAAAAGGTCTAAAATATATACATAGTTTGTTAAAAGTTTATATTTGTCAAAACATAGGTCTGGATTAAAACATCAGCTTGAATCTTTTTCAGGCAGTGGTCTTGAACTTATAGGTGAGCGATAGAATGGTCGGGTAAGGTTGTTTGGAATCCTGCTGAACTTTCTCCCCTCATATTTCCTCATTTTCTTCCCAAATAAAAGCAGATCTGTAGGGACAAGATAAACCTGCATCCCTGGTGGTCTGGTTTTATTTTATCAGATCCCATTGGGACCTGCATGCTGCATTTATTGCTACAAATCCTGTGTATGGCTATATAGAGTGTTTAAATGTTTATTGTAAAAATATTTGATTTCTTGGGCAGGGGTTAGTCTATCCTTTTAGTCATTACTAATCTTTTCTGGGACAGAGTCATAAACAATCAAAGACAAAACATCTGTAGAAGAATATATAACTTGAAAAGGTGAATTTCCTTCTTTGCAATTTCTGTCTTATGATGAGAGACAATATTTTTACTATTTTCAGTAAAATATTTTGTTAAATTCATGAAGTAAGTTTAAATTTATTTTTATATTACTTATAAATAACAGAAAACTTTATCTTGTCCAAAAAGAGTCTGCTGTAATGCATAAAATGGAGCAGTTTCATGATGCACATTACTAATGAAACGCAGAGTTCCATGTGCATGGTTAGTGTGTATATTAGCATACCTCATATATGGTGACAGGAACATTCTGAGCCCAGAGTATACTAAATTAGAGTGTTAAAGGTGGTTTTTCTATCAGTAATGTGAAGCTGTGTTTATTTATATTGTCATTGTGGCTTAAAACAAAAAACAAAACCTTTTGTTTTTCTTGATAATCTAAACTGACACAGAAAAATATTCATTTCCATCAAGCCAAAACATTTCAGCCCATCTCCCTAGACATTAAGTACAGTGACATGTTTCTGTTAACATATAGGAGGGAATTTTTGAACTACCTGTTTATATAGCACAAAGATATTTTTGTGACTCTTTATGTGACGATCAGTGGAACCGCCTGACAATTTTATTTCTGTGGGAATGCCGGTTGATTGTTTCTGCAGGCCATCTGCCTGGGGGACTGTGGCATTCTTTTAAATTTATTCAGGAGGATTGTAAATACCAGGAAATGCTTTAAGTGGACAGTCAATTTTAAAATGTTCACGCAAACGTTTTCCAGCTGAGTATCGTGATTCATGCCAGTAATTGTGTCAGGAGGGCCTCAAGGAAAGCGTCTGGGCTGCCTAGAAGATTCTATCGAAGCCTGGGTTGAATACAGAGATCGTGGCACTGAATAAGGAAGCCCAAAATAGCAAGTACATAGAGCATTTCATATTGAGTTTTATAAATAATCTTATATTTTAGACCCAGAGTATACTTAGTAAAACTCTAGATTAATGTATGTCATTTTTTTTGACATTTTTGAGAGAGAAAATATTTTAATGAGATGGAAAGTAGAAATGTAGTTTATCAAGGACAAGCTTTCAAGGCTTCTGTGGTGTCACAATGCAATTCCCCTAAAAACTAAATAATAGAAGAAAATAATTCTTTTGTCTTGTAATTTGTAAGAATCATGTTTATATGACAAGGGGCGTGGGGTGCTTCCTGATTTAAACTTGCTGGGTCAGCAGCCAGTTTTCTATTACAGTTATATTGTATGATAAAATTTTAATTCTTTTGTAAGTATAAATTTTGTATAATCTAGCCTTAGTCTCTGAATGTTGTTAATCTATTATTTGCATGATTTTTCCACTCATACTCTAACGGTTTTCATAAAATATTTTTTATCTGAGTAGTAACATAAAAGTAACATGTTACTACTTTTGAATCAAGACTAGCATTCCTCCCTGTCCCTGAACTATTTGAATATGAGAAACCCATGAGTGCACTCAATGGAGATAATGCTGGACATTCCCCATCTAGAATAGGACTGTTGGCTATAACACTTAGACAACATGCATTTTTGTAGAATTCAGTTGTAAAGTCGCTGCAGGTAGAGGATGCTACAGTTTAGACCACTAGTTTGCAAGGTGTTTTAGCAGTTGAAGTTCATCATCTGGGGTATATGGGTCACTAGGTTGTCTCATTCTGTGCTTCAAAGGCTTGTAAACTCCATTTATACCCTCAATTAAGACGGAAGAAGTTTGGTTTTTGTAGAATGGGTTCTAGGGCTTCCCAAAGATTAAGTACTGCTGCTGTCTGAAAAGTTGAAACTTTCTTGTATTCCATCTAGAAAAGGAATCCATAGTCTGTGACTTTAATTTATGTTTTAGTAATTAGTTCATATATAAACAAATATATCACAATAAAGGTGCAAAACTTCATTGCCGTTGATATATTTATGTTGTTTTAAGAAATAAAATTATTGCCATATTGAACTTTGCTGTTAATATAGCATTTTTAGTTTGTTAATAAACTCCATAAGCTTTCTATTTTACTATTTTGTGTGTTTACACACACATACACACACACACACACACACACACACACACACACACACACACACACATTTCTTCGCATAGCACATGTATACAAGTGCCCAAGGAGACCAGCAGCAGATAGTACTGGATCTGCAGAGCAGCGGTTGTGAGCTGTCTGCTGTTCGTGAACCAAGCTAAGGTCCTCTGGAAGAGCATCATGGGTATGGAAGCTCATTAAACTATCTCTCCAGCTCATGAACCTTTAGCTTTAGTATTCATTTTAGGCATATTTCATCCAACTTTTTCCAGATAATGGAAGTAAATCAGTAAAATATGCTAGGACCACAAAGTTTCAGCCAGTGAAATTTCATCTGTAGTCTTAGAAGTGACAAAGTTCCACAATTACAGTGAGTCTTTCAAAGTTGAGAACATATCTTGCCAGCATTTCCTGGATTGCTGTAAATTTTGATGGAGGAGGGGGCTACTGAATTTTGTCTAGTGCTGCCCACAGGGATTTGCACCCGATTAGACCTTTCTCTTTTTGAGTAGTTAATAACTGCTTCCGCCAGAAAACCAGATCAAAGCTTAGCAGGGGAGATCAGTACATAGGTTTTATCAGCCATTTTCCAGCCACGGCTCTTCTAACACTGATAACAGGGTGGTGGTGAGGGAAATCATCTGCTTGCAACCTTCCTGTGGCATGTTCCTCTTGATTTGTTTAAGGACCTGGGAGGAACGTGTTCACAGCAGGGACACCTGGTCAGTCCTCACTCCATCCTGTCAGAGTGGAAAGCTCTTTCTGGTAATCTCTGCTCTGACTCTGGCAATTGGGAGCCATGTTTTCTTTGCTTTGCACTTGGCAAATTACCATAGCTCCTCCAGTACCTGGTCATCTGCCAACCATCTCCCTGGTCTTGGATTGACTACAGAAGAGTTTTCTGAGGTTTGTGTTTCTTCCCCTATTATCAAGGCAAAGCTCTGCTGTCTCTGTTCCCTCCCTCCATAGACTCCAGAACTCCTAAAGCCTTTTGTCTGTCCTTCTTACTCCTTCAACACTGCTGTTAACAGCAAGAAAAAGTTCACAATTGAAGTCAGAATCATAGTGCTCGTAGATAACAAGACCTTGGCTCCCTAGCCCTGCCTCTCCTTTTATCCATCACATTTGCAGCTTTAAAACAACAACAACAGTAACAACAGTAACAACAAGATAGCTGAAGTCACAATCTTGGTCTCTTGATGCTTGACAAGTATGGAGATTTTCCTATGGCAAGAATCTATTCTGGCTACATTTCCACAGAAAGACCCTAGAGATGATATGTTTCAAAGCCTTTTGGAAGTAGGGAATGTAAAAAAATATCTTTGAGCAGCATTCTGAAGAAATGTGTTTTATGTGAAGTATCACCAGAAATATAATCTGAAGACACAGATTCTGCATCTATAATCTTACTAGAAGTCCTTGAATATAAATGGTGTTCTAATATGTTGTACATGGGGTCAGGAATACATGGATAGTGCCAGGAAGTTTTATAGTAGAATTTCACCCTTCACAAGCATTTTTTTAACTTGTAGTAATGGACAGTGTGAATTAATAATTGCTATATGTGGGCAGATAAAGGACAAACTATAATCACATGTGAAAGTGCTTGCCCTTTACATTACTTGATCCAAGTCCATTTCTGTTGTAAACAGAAATGTGGATGCCTTTGAGGTCAGATCAAGCTGGATACCTCATATTTTAATTTAAAAAAAAAAATCTGTGACCTTTCATTTAGATATTTTATAAGATTTTTCAGAGTATAAAAATCCTAGGTTAAATGACATATTTTTATGGCTTAAAATGTTATATGTGTACATAATTATATATTGACATTTTGTCTTGTTTTAATAATACCTGCTTAACATTGGCTGTCACATATTGATGCCTGAGTCTTTTATCTGAATTCTAGCATCATTCCAGTGGGAAGACCTTATTCCTTTTATAGGTATATGTTTCATAATGTGGTTCCAAGAAACCATCATGGGCCCCAAGCAAGGACCAGCTGTTTAGGGGCTCAGGATAATAGACTAGACAGTATAATCATCAGAAGGAAAAGTTAATTTAATTGGTTTAAAGACTTTCTTGCAGCATTCAGAGAATGCTGAATTGATTTTTGTTTTACTACATGGATAATGTGCAGCATATTACAGGAGAAGAGGCACTTTTGTAGAATAAATTATTTTCTGTGTATTACATCAGTGATTTCAGGAGACTTAAAAAAATATCTACCTGAAATTTAGCAGGCCATTTGCTGAATGTCAGTTTTACCCTGGGGCTTGCATGGTTAGTACAAGAAAGGCACATAAACAGATTTTACGTAGTTGTGCCTGGCTATTTTATTTATGAACTGTCCCCTTGCCTGTGATACAATTGTTCTCTGACTCTTTCTGACTAGAAACTTTGCAGCGAGGTGACTCAGCTATTCCCCTGTACAGCCTTCCCTCATTCACATATGAAAAATCAGTTGTTGAAAGATGGTGTCTTTGTAACTTGTGTCATGTCTCTCCATCCCACTGTCACCTGGATTCCTAGGCAACTGGACTCCCTGGCTCTAATCCTAATTAGAGAAAATTATTAGTTTTTAAGACTTTTAACCCCCAACTTTGGTGCTAATCAGCTCCATTTGCAGATATTTAGCCCTCTGTGATCATGGGCCCCTTTGCTGTCACGTGAGTTAGATTTAGCTCTGAGGCCATGTACATTACCCTGATGCTCCATCATCTGTGACTTTGCATGTTTATAGAGATGTCTTTTTGGAAGTTCCTCCTACAGATCCTCCTGGCGCCAACTTTCTGTTTCATGGTTTCTAGCTTCTTGCTTCAGTTATCTTTATTTTAGCCCTGTATTGCACTGTCCCATAGAAATGCCTGGCACATTATAGATTGATGCTTTTGGTGAGTTTTTTCTTCAGTGAGGACAGAACCCATATGTTCTATACTTTAATCCTCCTTTTCATGCCAACCTCCACAGTACCAGTCACAAAATTGAGTTCTCAAGTTAAGAGTTATTCCTTGGTCCCTTCTTGCAATTCCTTACCTTAATTCTTAATTTATGCTCAGTATTGTTGTTTGTTTCACAGATACTTATCTGTATAAAACATTCTTAGTTTTATTACTTAAATGTTACACACTTTTTAAAAAAGTATGTGCAATTGTGAGTGTTTAGTTTCTGTTTATCCTGCAGTATTTGCTAATGGTAATTGGTACACAGTTAGGCTGTTTAGCTCTTACATTGCCAGTGAGGAGATTAATGAACTTAATTGGTAAAGCATCTATACTTTTCAGGACAGTTAGGAACCATCTCCTTTCTTATAAGGTTAGTAAACTTTGGAATTTCAGAGCTAAGTTTTAAGAGGGCATTTTTCTGAATGTCTTTTATTTTATTGAAGAGAATAAAATTCCTGTTCTGTGGAGCTTTGAAGGTAGTAATTAGACATCACCAAGTGACATAGGAGATTCTTATTATGAAATTGTACTCTTCCCATTTGATTTTATTTGATAAAGCCATTACTGATTGTGTACATGACATTGCAGTGATAGCTTATTATATTTTTCATCCAAATTTTTCCTTTCAATCAGAGTGATGCCACAGGAAACGATGGGAGAAAATCATACACTAGGTGAATGGTTCAATGTCATCTTCATTAAGAGTTCACATTTACAGTGCATTCGTGAAGCAAATGATAAAACCAATAAATGTTCCCTCAGAAGAATTAAGCCTACAGGTTCAAGTTCCTTAACAAAGTAGGAGCATAAGCTTAGACAGAATCCCTCAATGGGATATATGAAGTGTTGCTTGGAATACTTGTTGATTCAGACTTTATTTCATAAAAACTCGCAAAGAATAATACAGTGAGTGGATTTTTTGTACTGAAAATGTTTTAGTTTTGCTAACTGTATTTAAGAAACACTAGGTGCTTTGGATACGGAACTGAATCAGACTTCAGGAATGGGATATTGTGCAGTAGTTTAAAGAGAAGCCATTATGTTATAGAGATTGTAAAATAAATGAATTGTTAAAAATAATTTTACTGTTCAATGGGGCATAGTGATTACCACGGGATAACGACTTTCTATTGGCAATGTATGTGGCAAATGTAATTGTGACGGTCTCTGCTGCCTGCTGCCTATCGACACCGTTCTCACAGATGTTGCCATCATAAGCATTTCTTAGAGTTTTAACTTCTTTTACATAAACCTCAATTAATGGCTCATTCACTTTCTTTTCATTTATATATTTCTTCTCATGTAGAAAAGATGCCTTTTCCTGCTCAATAATGTATGGAACTTGGAATTTAGTGGCAAATGTGCTTTAATTTAAATCATCATCATCAATTTAACAGGCACCTCTGGTAATATGTTTTTCACTTTTAAAAAGTGTGTCATGAAACAAAATGTGTTTCTGCAGAAACAGGAATGATTATAAGATAATCACGTATCCCAAGGGCATAGAGATAGGAAAGGTACAAGCCAATATATCTATTCCTTTGACATAATGATTATTTCATAATAACTGAGTGCTTCCATTCCAGTCTTCTCTGCCAGCACCATCCAATTTCTCCATTTTCTTCTAGACTGAGACAGGAATAATAGAATTTTTTGTTAAAATATAATGCAGGTGATTCTATGATGGTTCAGTATATATTTTAGCTGAACCAGGCATTTCCTTATAAGAAGTAAGAATGGCCTATTAACAGATGGAGTTGAAATAATAGAGAAAATAAGTTCTTCCACCCTTTGCTCAGGCCATCCCTGAGATGATTTGCCAGAATTCTTATTAAGAAAACTGCAGTTTGTGACATGACAGTGGTGTGTGTGTGTGTGTGTGTGTGTGTGTGTGTGTGTGTGTGTGTGTGAGAGAGAGAGATGGTGTTTTGGGGAAAATTTCTCCCTATGAGATCTTAGCTTGTGTTGAACTCAAGATCTTATTGCCTTTGACTCCCGAGTGCTGAAATTATAGGTGTGAACCTCAATGCCCAACTTTTCAAGAGTATGTTTTTACTGTTGCTTTTAGAAGGTGTAGTTTACTTTATTAACCTTTCCAAGAAGGATGTGTTCAGCATTATTAATAAAAAGAAAAACAACTGTTAGGTACATAGTTACATGGTTTTTAAAGAGCATAACTTTGAGGACCAAGTCCAGATATAATGAAATCCCAGCTGGATCTCATTCTGTGTAGACATACTTATTTTGTCTAGTCTCAGATTTGTTTAGAATTGCCAGAGGCACTATCTTGCAGATAAATGCATAATGAACTTTCATGCATCTTTCTTCCCTTGGACATCATATTCTGAAGTTTGCTTGGAGTATTTGGGGTGGGTAGGTTAAGGTAGCTGCTAATAGCTTTATGGAAGGAACCCAGGCCTTGCTACAAAGTTGTGGGATAATGTGATTGACTCCAGATTTCTGATCTATGTCAGGGGGACTGTTTCTTCTCAGTCAGCTGGAGGCCTCTGCTGAGAGTGGAGTGTATGACCCCCTCACTGAAGGTGTGACCCTGTCAGTAAGAATTACAGATTTATTGAGTCTCTTCAAGAAGATCACATGATTGCATGTCTTTCTCTAAGGAACACAGTTTAGGGCTCAAAAGGCTTATGAGGTAAAGCCACTAGAGTCATAAAAGGGTAGATTCAACGTCCCAGCCTTTGTGTGTGGAGCTTCAAGTATAACAGCTGGAAATCCAGTTCACTGTCAACCTTAAAGGTACCTCTTTTAGCTAGTTATTTAAAATTGTTTCAGGTTATCGTGTTTACTAATTATAAAACCTACTGATTTTGAGTCATACACTTTCTATATACAGCTGCCTCCCTATGCTTTTCTTTTTTTACCTTGCTTATGGGCATGAAAAACCAAATGAATGAAGGTTTTCTTCTCACCCTATACACACTCAGGAATACATTGATTTTAAATTACACAACACCAAAAACTAGTTCGGGTGAAGTAATAAATAAATTAGGAACAGCAGAAGGAACATAAAGCAGTCCATATTTTATTGATACGCCTGGTGATTTCCCTTCTTGGCCTATGGGCTGATAAAGTGAGTTCCATTTTTTTGTCTGATCAAAAAGTAGTAGTGTATGCATTTCCAGCAGATACCCAGCAGGTTTCTCGATGCTTCTAGTAGCCCGCCGCTGATGCTGACTGCCTTCTCTCCAGCTATACAGTGTTGTGTATATATTTTTGTTTCTGCTTATTTGTGAAATTTAAATATGAAAGTTCACACTCAGCTGACTATGATATTATAAAATTGAGAACATAATAGTAAATTTAAAATGTTTCATTACAGCATTTTGCATATCATGTTTCTATTAATTCTTTGAGAATTTCATATATATATATATATATAATTCATTCCTTATTTCCTCCCTAGCTTCTCCCAGGTCCATCTCCACTCCTCTCAGCCTTGTTCCTTTAGAAACAATCTACTGAATTTCCTTTAGAAATAATCTACTGAGTCCAATTTGTGCTCTCTATGTAGTTTTGGTGCAGGACCTCCACTGTAATATGGTCCATCTAGCAAGACCCATATTGAGAAAGTCAACTGATCATCTTTCCCCCAGAAGCCATCAACTGTCAACAGCTCCAGCCAGGGTTGGAGGCATATGTCCCTCTGGCTCTTCCATGCTGGAAGACTGTCTGACTTGATCTTGCCTAGCTTGTCACAGCTGCTCTGATTTCACTCAGGAGCACAGTGATCCTGTCATGTCAGAAGACAGATATCCCTTCCATTCTCCTCATGCTCTAGCTGTTAAAATCTTTCTACTTCCTTTTCTGAAACAGACCCAAGCCTTGCAGGTTGGGATACAGACATCCTATTTCCTGAGCCCCCTAGAGATACTTATTCTCATCAATAAACACTTCTCTGATGAGCCCTGAGAAGTGTTCTCATCTATAAGTATAGAGATACAGATTAAGATGGTAGTTTGAATTATGTCATATTAGCAAAATAATAGCAGTAACTTTACCCTCAGGGCATTTGAATTCTCTAATGATGGAGTAGATTAACCATACCAGGAGTAAATTTTCTCCTCTGAAATGAACCTTAATTTCAAGCAGAAAGTGTTTAGTTGCCCATATAACATTGCTGCCACTATTGCATTCATGGGTATGCCTTCCCACACAGGTCATTATTATAGCTCACAGGGTTCATAGTTGGGCAACATTATTGATTTCTCTATTTTCCTAAGCAGTCAACATAGCACCTTTTGGTATTATGAAAACTAGCCAGCAGTGATATGTTACTATTTCTTTTTTAAAAAGAAGATGTAATTTTCACCTATATTCCTCAGCAATTTTTTTCTCAATATTTTTCTCCTGTGTATTCCTTTGCATTTTATGGCTTACCTGCTCCCCCATGGAAGCCCTATCAGTTGGACTTTCTTAGAAATGATTTTAGGAAATGTATAAAACTTTCTGAGTTCATAGTCAAGCTAGCACTTGCTTCCTTCTGATAGTGTAAGCCTTTTGTGACTTTTTCCCATTCCCTCTTTTGTGTCTACTCCCTTGTACTTATAGATGTGTTGCTGTCTGTGTGAAAGATGCAGGATTATAATTTTAGAAGAGATTTTAGATATTGTGGCCAGGGTTTTCATTTATGAGAGAAACATCTCATAGCTTGAGACCCTTTGTTCAGCAGATGCACAGCTGTCAGCAACACAACTAAGATACAACATCTGTGCCTGCATAGGCAACTTATCTGAGTAAATGAGAGTATACTGTCTTGACACTGAAAGATGGTGGCAATGGGATGCTTGGTGGGGGCCTTCTGTGTAATGAACTGTGTGCACACGTTACCTATACTAATATTCTCTACAGTTTGGATAGTGCTCTACTCTGCCCCTTCCCAGTTTCAAAACTTTGTCCTATATACCTTCAGCCATGTTGATTTGTTTCTACAATTTTGTCGTCCTTTGTGCTAAGAAAAGGTGCCTGCTGTATTAGTGCTTCAGGCTACTACGGCAAAATATCACGAGCAGAGTAACTGATAAACAGCAGTGATTTACTTCCCACGGTTCTGGGAAGTAAAAAGTGCCACATCAGTGTCCACAAACCAGTGCTTTCTATATCTTTTTTCTGGTTTATGGAAGAACTGCCTCCCCGTGTCTTCACAGGGCCAGCATGAGGCTTCTCTGGAGCCTCGTCTCTAAAGGCAGGAATCTCAGTCATACCTCCGAACCACCTCTCTCAATCCATCCCAAAGAGCTTACCTTCTGACACATCACTTCAACTTTTAAATTCTGAGCAGACAAATACTCAGACCACAGTCCATACAATTCTTTTTACATGATTTTATGGCTTTCAAATATCCTCTAAAGGACCCAGGGAGTATTGTATCACCTCAGAGATTATAAGGTCCCTTCGTGTTTGCCTTTGAGCTTGAGGGTGCAGAACGGAAGGGTATTACCCAGGATAAATCATGTGCAGCTGATGCTGCTCAACCACCACGGTGGCAAGCTGTTAATGAGTTTAAATCCTGGAACTACCTCTTTTTTGCTATGTTTCCTTGGAAATAAAAGCATCTATACCTTCAGTGAGTAATAGCAGCTTCTCTACACTGAGTTGCCCTGAGATCCAATGAAATTAATGTTTTAAAGCAGTTATGATGAAGTGTGTGTGTGTGTGTGTGTGTGTGTGTGTGTGTGAGAGAGAGAGAGAGAGAGAGAGAGAGAGAGAGAGAGAGAGTCACCATGATTAATCTGTTAGTAAGTGAATGACAAATACATACAATACTTTGGTAGTTAACTTTCCTGGACACTGAAAGTTGAGTCTGTGTTAACAGAGTTTGTTGTTCGGCCTAACAGTTGTATGCATATTAGCTACAGCCTTAATGGTAGTCAAATTGCTACTAACCATGAAGGTCGTTGTAATACATTTGATGCTGAGAAGAGACCACTGCTGACCACTTTGCAGCAAGAGACTTTTTCTGCATGCTCACTCGTTGGCTTTTAGGTGAACATGTCAATTTTCCTCAGAATTGGTTGTTCATTTTTGGCATCTATAAGTTGTAACTATTAGTGAGGGTTCTACCTACCCGGGTGTCTTTCCTTGAGAATCAAATTAACTAATGTGCATTAAAGTACTTTGTAAACTCTGAAGGCCTCTCTAAAGTGGCTGCAGTGACACTGTTAACGACAGGGACGTGTTCATTTAGAGCACTTTATTATGGCTCTTTGCATAACATTTGGTTTAAATCTATGCTGAAAAAATGCTCACAAGGAAATAATAGAAACATACATGCTCACATGTGTGCTTGTGCTTACAAACACACACACACACACACATACACACACACACACACATACACACACACACACACACACTTTATTGTTAGCAGTGACATCTCTTCTAAGTCATATATCCTTTGTGCATATTTGGGTGTCTTCTGGCGGTGGCATGCTGTAGCCAGGACTGGCCTGCTGTGAAATGGCCCATCTATTGTCTAAAATCTCTTTAGAATATAAAATACTCACACTTTCTCCTTCTGGATTTATGACCTCAGTTTCAAAATCATGGAAAGATGCAAGTGCTCACCTTTGATTTTAAAACGGAAGAGTATTTCATCTTGTAAGATTCATTTCCTAAAGTAGATACTTCATTTAAATGTATAATATTGAAATGTTTGTCACAAAGGAGAAGGCAGACATTATCATAGCTTCGATGCTTACACTAACTTTCCAAAGTATTGGAGAGCTTGGCTGCTACTGGGGAAGGGTCTTTTATTTACTATTTCTCAAGTACGTACTTTCCCTCTATAGCCTGTAAGTGGCTCTGATTTTTTAAAGTTACAGAACTTAATTGTTCCTTCGTGATTATTCTTCTGTTATCTGGATCATTGAATGTATTTCAAAAGAGCTCTAAGAAGGTGAGAAATGCAAGATTACAAAATGCAAATATTGATTATTTTTTCATATTTTTAAATTAGGAATCTCAAACTTATTTTCCTAAAGAGAGATACCCTGTCTTGAAGCAATATTTTCACATGAAAGGTGTGGTTAGATTCCGTAATTTAGAGTTTCTTACACTGAATCTAGAGAGAAAACATGTTGGAACTGGACATAAAATTGGGGAATCAACAATTCTGAGTGGCAGTGTGACTTTCGTGCTGTTTAATTTGTCATCCATAAAATTGGGATGGCATCCAAACCTGGAAAGTAATATTTGACAGTAATAGCAAGTCATATAGCCTTATGCACACAGAGCACGCTTGATCGATTCTGTCGTTTGCACGTGTGGACAAGCTTCTCTCAGGCTGAGTAACTCTTAGTATTGGATCCTGGACTTAGTCAAGTGACTCGTGCTGTTGATGCCATGAAGTAATTAGTCCATGAAAGGGCCTAACTTGAAACTGTCCTTAAAAGTGGACTTGACTCTTCTGGAACTTATTTTATGTGAAAAATTTCAATAACAAACAAGTTGCTTCTTTTGCTATTGATTTCACTATCATTGACGTACTTACAAATGCTGTTCCATGAGGCTAGTGACATTTGTCTTTCAGAGGTTTTTGTGCTGTGAGATAGCCAATTGCTGTAGGTGTTTATTTGTTGATTTAAACTAAATTAAATTTTAGAAGCTAGACATAGTACTGTATCAAGAGGGAGCAAACAAGAGACTGTTGCTAGCCATGATCAGGATAAAATACCAAGTAATGATGACAACTTGTAACTAGAAAGATGGAGAAGCCAGCAGAAAGTAAATCGGTTTGGTGATTTTGGGGAAAATAATTTTTCTTCAGGTTTTTAGATGATTTTGTAATTAAAAAAAACACATCTGCAGATGGCTTTAATGTAGCCTAGGTTCCCCACCAATGCCCCTCAATGTTTCAGATAGCATGCATTGGTACCAGTTGTCCTTCAGTTTTACAAACATTGCCATGCAACCTGCCTTTCTCTTGACTATCCTCCCTTCTTCTCTCTTCTCCTTTGCTGACCTACTGTATGCTACTGGCTAGACTAGGTATTTTCCAGATAAGACAATTTCTCCACTTCTGCTTCTGTCTCTATGGTTATTTCCTCCTCCTCCTCTCCTCCTTTTTCTCCTCCTTTTTCTCCTCCTCCTCCTCTTCCTCCTCCTCTCCTCCTTTTTCTCCTCCTCTTCCTCCTCCTCTTCTCCTCCTCCTCTTCCTCCTCCTCTTCTCCTCCTCCTCCTCTTCCTCCTCTTCTTTCTCCTCCTCTTCTTCTTCCTTCTCCTACTCCCCCCTTCTTTGAATGACTGCAGTAGTCTTAATAAGGCTCTGCCTCTGCCTTTACTCTTCTGTAAAACACTACTCTGCATGCTCCTCAGAGTAAGGTTCTTCAGATCATAATTCAGATTAGATCCCTCCTCTAACATACACCTGTACTGTGATATTGACAACATTTTCTAAGCTATTAAAAAAAACCTTAACTGTGTGTGTGTGTGTGTGTGTGTGTGTGTGTGTGTGTGTGTGTGTGTGTCCTAAATAAGTACAGTTGTGAGTGTGGAGGGCAAACCTGGTCATCTTCCTTTTCCACCTTATTTAAACAAGATTCCTTGTGGTTTACCTCTATGTATGCTAGACTAGCTAGCCCGGTTGTTTTCAGGGATTCTACTGTTTATCCCTCCCATCTTGCCATAGGGGCATGACAATTACAGAAGTATGTTATTCTGTCAGCTGTATATGGTTCTTGGACTGTCTATGTAGGTCCTTATGCTCTATCAGTACCTTTCATATTGACTTACCACCAGTCTGTAAAGAAATGCTTTGGAGAAGCCATGTTATCAAACTTAATACACAGAGGATTTGCATACTCTGTAAGCCTAGAAAGATTTTCTAAACTGTATCAATGTTATATTGATTCATAGATAAAAATTTTAAATACGATCACCAATAAAATGTTTCCTGTCCAGGTGACTATTGTTGTAAGGTTCTGTGACTTTAAGACCTTCTTAAATAAAATAAAATCCAACTTATTCATTGTTTTTGCCTACATGTGGCATGGAGAATGAACGACATTGTATGAATGAGTCTCTTTCCATTTGTCCTTTATAAACTATATCTTCTAGTGCTAAAACATAATGCCACTAGGAAGTTTATAATCTTTTCCTGAGGATTATGACTTTCACATAAATGAATGAAAATCAAAAACACACTAAATCATTCTTGCAAAATATATTTCCAATTTTTCTTTCTCTTTTTCCATTCTCATGGATTTACTTGAAAGGGTTTATTTTATTTTGATGGAAAGAAAGAAAATTCAAACTCTTATGAACACAGTCCTTGATCTTCTTTATTCAACTACTGCAAGTTTGTTTCAAATAATGAAATCATTGCAGAAATGCAGCCAACCTGATAGTAAATTACCGATTTATCTGCCTTTCTCCCTAGGAGAAATGGGTTTGGTCATGACTGTCCCTCTGAGCCTATATCTGTGTGGACTCAACAGTCGATTGAATAGTAACATGTACAGTTTCTTCAGTGACTTTTCAGAGAGCTTTCCTTTCCATGCAGGTTGTCCACAAGCTGGCCAGATTTGCCAGACTCTTACACCTTAGGGCTTCTACTGTGGTGTGTTGTTCCATGGTGGTCTTTGTTGCAATTGTAAAAGAAGTATCACACTGGGAACTCAGCCTATTGATTAGAGCCTGGAAGTCACACCCATTTACCTCAATCTGCCATACAACTTGTTATCTTTTTACTTGTTCCGACATGTGCGATACCTGTTAGAATCCGTGTGGGAGCCCAGACTTCCACCATCTTTACCCTCAAACATGGGCTTTCCCAGCTTCCCTTTGGTCCCCCTCCATAGTCTATTCTGACAGCAGACTGGACTCAAAATATGTATTGTTTTTTCAGACTTGCAATACTCCCTCAAATCCTTCAGTGATTTCACAAACTCATCATCAGATACAAACTTCTGGTTGTGATCTGATGCCAGGCCTGATGGCTGGTGGTCATTGGCTCTGTTCCTCTTCTGTCTTTGAATTTTATAGTGCTATGGGACCATCCTTTCAGAACATTGTTGCTCTTTACTGCTTTTGCCTGATTTCCTTCCCATATGCAGGTCTTTGAGTTCCTGTGTTGCCTTCTTAGAGATCTGTATCATTACTCTGTTCCCTCACACCTTCTATGGCTCCTTCTCCATGCAGTGTATTTCCTGTGAGCCATTCTCTGTAGTTGGATGTTTTTCATAAGGCACCTTTTTGTTCCCTCATGTTGTTAGCCTCTTGTACATTATTAGGTCTTGGGTATAAAATAGTTGTCTTCTATGGAGGTATAAATGCTATGCCAAAATGTCAGATTTTAATTCCATGTTTATCTATTTTTCCCTTTTACAGTTCCCTTGGATTTTTGTTATCAGTTATCTCTGGTATAAGCACAGGCATTATTAAAAGAAGCAAAGTACAGCTATTAGCCAATTAGTCTCTGCATGATTAACCTTGAGCTTTCATTGCGATATTTTGACCTTTTCAGCGTAGTCAAATGGAGGTTGTAATTATTACCTTGTTTCCACTTAGTCCTGTTTATCAATCTTTATTATAAACATTTCAAACAATTTCACAGAACCAATTTTTACCTTTGAGAATAAAATAAAAAGTGTAGTGCTTTAAATATGCTTTTTAAAAATAAAATTGGACACTTTAGTATTAAAAAGATGATTTTATTTATTTATCACTACTCTTTGGTGCCATGTGAGTTCCTCAGAGTACACTGTTTAAATAATTCTTAATCCTAATTGATTTCTAGGTAAAACATATTTTATTCATTATTCTTTGCCACAAGGTCATCTATGAGCTCATGACCAGCTAAATGTAAATCTGTTTACAGGTCAGACAATCTCCCAGGTCTGAGAGCTGGAACTCTGAATGAGGCTAGTCCAGTCAGCTGTGTATGGCAACTATTAAAGATGAAATTACCACTCCCCAATCTGTGAAAACTAAATTAAGTATTTTAGGTGAAGGGCGTGGAAATCTGGCATTTCATTACGCAGGCTTCATCCTCTTTATCTCACAAGGAAAGTTTATATTCCAATCACAAATTAAATTTAAATCCCCTGTAGAATATTTAGGTATTCATCTTAAGAATTTACCTTATTTTTCAATTTGGAATTGAAAGGTATTTCAAACTGCTGGACTTAGTGGTACACAGCTTTGATCCCAGCACTCTGGAGCTACAGACAGGTGAATTTCTCTGAGTTTGAGGCCAGCTTGCTCTCCATAGAGAGTTACTAGACAGCCAGAACTATATAGAGAGACTCTACCTCACTCAAGGGGAAAAAAATCAAATAACAGATACATCAACTGAGAAACCTAGTCTGATAGGTAGTAATATATGTATGATCCACAGTATATACATAAAATAATGCAGCCATATAATCCAAACCTCCTTTGCTTATGGCCCATAGTGGAAGGGTAGTATTTGCTCCCTTGCGGGCTGCCTAAAGCCCATGCATTGGTAAGTGTGTAATACACTTTTGTTAATACACTTTTGGATTTGCCGATAAGCTTTCAGTCCGGCAGTCTTCCTGTCGCTACTACATTAACCTTTTTTGGTTGCAGATCAATCACATCCTCTCATTTGTAAACCTATCAAAGGCATTACTTTATTGTCAGGAGAAAGGGCAGCCGTGTCTTGCAGACTACTGGCTGCAAGTGGCATAAAAGTCACTGCAAGACACGGCTCATCCTCTGACCACTGTCCTCTCTTTAACTACCATTTGCACTAACTGTTATGACTTCCTGTTGTCAGTCTTTCAGAAATGGGCCTGATTTGGTAGGTAATGCCCCACACCCAATTTGCTTCAAGTTTTAACATTCTACTCTGGAATCTTTTACAATCAGTGCTTTCCAAGTGGAAAATAGTTAGCTACTCCCTCCCCGGTCTCATGCCATTGTTCACGTTTTCATAGATAAATGCCTTCTAGAACGTGTGGTTCTGGTGATTGTTCTGTACATTCCTCCTGCCCGAATGAAATATGTAGCTTCTGGTCACTGTGACTTACTATACTTAGAAATATTTTCCAGAAAGGACTGCTGCAAAGGACTGTCAGATTCTCAGAAGCGTTTTGCTTCTTAATAGGTGGACACATTTTCTGCCTCCTTTGAACTGTGTTATCCTCTGACCATGCTTAACACCAACTTCTATGTTTGATTTCTGAATATGTTTGTGTCTTCTGACTCATTGTGACTCTCTTGGGTACAGGAATCAAATAGTAGTTATTAAAATTTTAGAATTCATAAGTGTTCAGGTGAGTTAATATATAGGCCATCCATGCCCGTATTGTTGTTGTAGTTGGGTATCTAATGAAGAAACCCCATAAACCCATCTATAGACAATATTTTGTGCTAAGAAAACAGTACCAAAGTAAGACCGGTGTGTTGTAGGACCAGTTCTCCCAGCTGTGGGACACAACTGCAACTTCTCATTCAGCTTCTCCTATGCTGATTGGGGTGCAGTCTAGATGGGTGGTGTATCGCCTGTGGGGGCATCACAGCATTTCTGAACAGTTCCCAGTGTCTTATTGCCTGTAGATCAGAGGATTACATCTTGAGAGCATTTGGTCTATTTTCTCACAGTGATTTTTTCTGCCTTCAGCATCTATATAATTTATTGTTACTTGCCCATATGCAGTATCAATGTAAAGGTGCAGTAGGTTAAATGTCTCCCGAAGATGCTGGGAATTGCCTCGGATCTCCACAGGTAGTCTATCTCTTTGAGGTATCCGAAAGCAAGTAGATATGTTTCTGTTCTTTGTACATGTCATTAAAATAGTCAGGTAGTCAGTATGGTATCTCTCAGTTTCCCTTACTTCTGTTTAAAACCTACCAGTCAAATCAAGGCTTTCTATCTCTGGTCTTTTACTCACCAGATTTTATTCCACAACCTTTGTTTTATATAGCTTTCAAAACTAATCTGTGAAACAGTCTCATATTTTTAATAGATTTTTTAAGTCTTTGTAGTTGTACCAGCAGAGGCAAGGTATATTTTACCTTCAGTGTTTTAATTACATAAACCTTCTGCCACTCATATCTCTATTTTATTGGTTACCATAAGCTGGTTGTATTTATTACAAAGGCTTTGTGGAACATTCCCTTCTTGTTTGGATTGATCCCTTCATACATCTGAATATTGTAAACAGCAATATTTCCTTTGATTTTAAAGCATTTATTTCTAAAATTAAGAGTCAGGATTTGTTCCACACAAAAACTATCAGCATACCTCTAAGAAATTAATTTAATCATAATTATAACTGTTTTACCTTCATGCTTTTTCCAAGATTCTTTTTGTTTTTTGAGAGAGGGTCTTACTATATAGCCCTGACAATCTTGGAATTTGCAGTGTACACCAGGCTGGCCTCAAACTAAATAAAACCTGCCTGCTTTTGCCTACTAGTGCTTAGATTAAAGGCATGTGGCAGCAAGCTCGGCTTCCAAATTCTTAAAGTGTTAATTCTATATGTTGCTGATTTATGAGATATGAGTATATCAGATATTTGTTTCAATATTTTGCAAAGAAGGAAATTTTAGTTTGTTTATCTTAAATGGCTTCCTTAATTAAAAAGTCAATATAAAATCTACAAGTGTGCTTTCGGGTTTACCCTTCATGTTTTTTAAGGATAAAAATCCTGGAAAGCTTCCCATTAGTTTCCTTTGTCAAAATGCTATAGAATGAATTGTTTACTGCTTTGAATTTTGTATAGTACTTCGGTTAACTTTAAACTCCAACATCATTAAATATATTATATAATTATGTTTAAATTATTTAATAATTATAGTCAAGGATACTCCTTTCCTTGACAATTGTATGCTCAGAATACAATAGAAAGAGTTCATAATTTTTCTATCCTTAAGTTCAACTAAGAATAGGTAAGCTGTGAACTTTGTAAAAAAAAAAAAAAAAAAACAAAAAACCTATCCCTACCGGAATCATAACTTAATTCTAATGAAGCAAAACTGACAATAATATGAATGTTATTGAATTCTTAAAGCCTTATCTTTCTTTTTTTTTACAATATCATCATATTTTTTATAGGTGTTCCCTTTCCTCCCCCAAGCCCCCAGACAGAGTATTAGTATACAGACCTCAGTCTTGGGTCATTCTCCTTCTTCTTTCTTGCCCAGTGTTGTGTGCATCACCACACCAAACTCCTCCTAACTGGTTGTGATAATACTATTGACTATTGGTATGCTTGACTCTCTGATGAGATGTGATAAGTTTAGTTTCTGTGTTACTTCAGTAACAGTTAATCACCTAGTTTACTTAAAGCTTACTTTTCTTCCTTTAGGATGTAATTCTATGGATTCCACATGCAAATAGATATTTACTTATGACAGCACAGCTTGGACTTCTCATTTTATTTTCCTGATTGAATCATATGATTCTACCTTGAAGCCCATTAGACATGAGAATCACTTAAATTTGGCAGACAACAGGCTTGGTGTGGTAGTATGGTAGCAAAAGAAGTGTTCTTTATTTTTTTTTCCCAGATATAGTTGTGTGAGAATAGTGATATACTTCTGCTGTGTGTAAGGTTGGACTGTTGGTGCTAAAATTTAAAAGGTTCTGCTTGTAGATTATAGGAAGACAAATGGTGCATCTCGGCAAGTGAGGGAAAATAGTACTGTAATTCAGTGTTATGGTGATAGAAATAGAAACCTTAACCAGTCATCTTTTATTTTTAGCTCAGACAAGTATCTATAATATATAGCCCAGATGGGGAAGCTATGATAGTTAAGATACAGAAATGACATTTTGCTGATGAATTTTCTCCTGCCCTTTACCTCCCACTTTTATTTTTATACAAAATCTTTTATGCTGAAAATTGCTTGCTTATGTATTCAAGGACAGATCCATAGAATGAACACTATATTTTTTCTTTTTTTCTTTTCTTTTCTTTCATTTCTTTTTTCTTTTTGTAGTGTGTTCTGATCATGAATTATTTCAGTATACTTTTATTTATTTATTTAGGTAAAAAAATTATTTCATTCTCCTCTGCTAACTATCATTCTGGTTCTCTTTGTATTGCAAAATTCCAATCTATCACAAATTAGGATATGCTTTGAACAGTGTATCATATTTCATGCTTACATTTGAATGTAACTTGTTTTCTTGTAGCTCCTAGTTTCTTTTTTGTTGTTGCTGATTGTTTTGATTTAGTGAAACAGTCTTAATATATTACCTTTGGTGGTCTAGAACTCACTGTGTAGACAAGAATGGCATAGGACTCAGTATGCAGACAAAGATGATCTGGAACTCATTATGTAGACCAGACAACACAAGACTGAAATTTACTATGTAGACCAGGGTGGCCTGGAGGTCACTATGTAGACAATGACGGCCTGAAATTCATTATATAGACAAGACAACAGTGGACTGACACTTACTCTATAGACAAGATTGGTCTGGAGTCCACTATGTAAAAAACATTAGCTTATATCTCACTATGTAGACAAGACTGAACTGAAAGTCACTTTGTAGACAAGGATGACCTGAAACTCAGTGTGTAGACAATGCTTGCTTGGAACTCACATGCTGCCTGTGCCTCCCAAGTGATGAAATT
Source organism: Tokudaia tokunoshimensis (assembly GCA_036184795.1). Taxonomy (NCBI): domain Eukaryota; kingdom Metazoa; phylum Chordata; class Mammalia; order Rodentia; family Muridae; genus Tokudaia; species Tokudaia tokunoshimensis. The sequence continues at coordinate 52,128,958 of BTHU01000006.1, read as the reverse complement.
AAGCCCTCGCCTAGCTGTTTAAGTTTGTTTTCTGAGTGCATATTTTGAAGACTCCACCCGCCTATTTGCTTCCTGAAGCTACAGCAGCCTCTACAGAGATCAGAACATTGATATAGTTTGTTCAGTGGTCTCTAATCTCAGGCAGTGTCACCATGCTTGTGCCTTGAATTGAAGTGAGAAAGGAACCCAGGAAGAATACATAAATATTGAGGTGTGAGAAGCGACATAGAGTGGTTGTGCATTCTGTGATGCACTGAGGTGCGTTCTTAGCCTCTCCAACCTTAGAGTCTCCTACAATACCTCTTCTGCTTCTCATCAGCCTTGTCTTCTGGTTCTTCTTCTGACAAATCAGTCTCCCAAAGAGGTCATGAAACGGAACTCTCATGCCTTGTAAACTGTATATGATTTCTTTGATAGCCTGAAATTCACTATATAGACATGGCTATCCTCCAAGTGTTCCCATGAAGTAGGCACTAGGATTTGAATGGAAGTCATTTACTCAGAATGTAGGTTCTGCCATTTAAAGCTGCTGCACAAATTTCTTACATGCATTTTTGTATGTGCATGCGACTGGGTGTGGGGGGAGGGGTGCACACACATGCACCTATGTATCTGTATGTGTTTGTTTATAAGCATGATAGATATGTAAAATAGTTTTTGTTATATTCATGGTCTGATAAAATAAGATAAAACGAAAGTAACACATTAGAGTCAGACAAAACAAACAAACAGAAGGAAAAGAGCTGGAGAGAAGGCACGAGAAACATACCCACTTGTTTAAAAACTCAGGAATCCTATAGACACTATACTGGAAGCCATATTATATCCTCCACAAAAGACCTGTCAGATAAGACAGAAGACAGAAGGAAAAAATGTATAAATAACATAAGATTTAAAAAAAAGCATATGAGATAAGATTTAAGGAGAAAACAAAAGAAAGAGCCAGACTGGTTAGGGTGAGACAAAGAGTCTCTTCCAGAGATGCACAGACCTCATTTTATATTGGCTGTTTACTGTTGGGCGTGTTTGCATACCCAGTGTGGCTCCCTGGGAGGGAAGTAAATTTATGAGTTCCATTCTAAACAAAAGGGATGGTCTGCAAATTCTACACACATGCATACACACTTGCACACATGAACACACACGCCCCCTACACATACACACATATATACATACACAAACACACATACACAAATGCTCCCAAGCATACATACCATATAATACACATATATACATGCACACATGGACAAATGCACAAGCACAGACACATGCACAGATGCACACACATGCATATGCACATGCACACATACAAACAAGTAATGATTTTTTTAAAAGAAAATGTGCTTTAAAAAGTGACTCAGTTCTTGAATCTTTAGTTTTCAGTTAAGATACTCTACAGAAGATCTTTTGGGGCCTATCAGCAGAAATGGATGCCTTACAGTGTTATTTAACTATTCAAGGGAAGTAATTATGTTTTCATGATTCCTAAATTAGTGTGACAAAATTATCTCTAATGGTCTCAAGGGAGCACCAGTTTATTATGTCAACAGAATTTTATGCTAGGTAAAATGAGCTAAATACCTAAGCCTGTCTTTCCCTAGGAGGCAAAACAGTTAACTAGAATTACTGATATTAGGTAGTTTCTTTCTGCCACACACTGATATACATTGTCATCGCTGCCTGTCATTAGGATTCTAGTGGTTCAGCCATGATGTACAGAGTGTGGACTGTCATTGTCCCAAGTGACCTTGTATTTCATTAAAGGAGATTATCAACAAAAAATTTACTTTTGCAGGGATTGAAGAAGTGAGTTGGTAGATATGGGTATTTGTTGCACAAGATAGGGCCTGAGTTTTAGTCTTCAGCTTCTGTACAGCCCCCCATACATGTCTATAGCTCCAGTGGTATGTGTGGTGAGACAGGAGAATTGGTAGGATTTTCTGAAAATCAGCTAGTTTTGGATAAATGGATTTTTATAATAAGCTTTCCTTGAACATAACTTTTCATGTATATCTCCCACTTTCTACCTAAAATGTTGCTTCTTCTACTACAGTCATCCCACTTAGATATCCTAGCATCCCCTTCTACTGTAGTCATCCTACTTAGATAGCCCAGCATCTTCTCTTCTACCATAGTCATCACACTTAGGTATCCCAGCATCCCCTGGGTAAACTAAGCCAACTTTCTTGTCAATCCATCATCTCATATTAGAGTTTGATCATATTGTGATTTTTTTCATATGATTTTAATATTTTAAAAAAATATTTGTTTATTTTTACTGTAGCCATTTTGTGGGGGTGTTTAACCAACAGAAATGATGCTAACAAGTTATACCACATAGTACATTTTGGTCAATAGTTCTTCATAGTTCTTGACTTCAGTTGGCCTTATAATCACACTAACCACACTGTTCAGTTTTCTTCTCATTCTCCTTCTCTTTCTGATATTTGGTGAATTCTAAACTCCAAATATTCTTCCTTTAAAAAAATGGAAAAATTAAGGTTCTTCTCTGCCCATCTCAAATTGAACTGTAGTTAGATCCCATCCAATGTTAGATCATTATTCATCCTCACTGTGGTGTCCTCAAATATTTCCTACCAAGATGAATCATCTCCATTAACATATAATCATGTTTAAGGATTTCTCCTCTTACTCATCTTAAGAAAACAAAACAAAACTTTCCTTTGACGTCATATGTTCTTAGACCTTCATTTAATTCCTGTCTATTCACTCACACTTCTTTTAGAAGGTCAACACCTTTTCTCCCTCTTCTCTGCTTATGTGGTCACGGTGTGGCGTGGTTTCAGTTCTGCTACTTCCATTCCAGCCCTCTGGCCTCAGGGGCACTGACTGCTTTACATCCCAGTTTATCCAGTAGTTGAACAGCATCGATTCTGATAGCTTCCCTGCTTCTTTCAGACCTTGACTGCTCCTTTCCTCCAAGGCAGAGTTTTCCTTTTACATCTTGTAGCTAATGCTATCTGTAATCTTGTGTTTTTCCAGTCATCCGCTTTGTTCCCAGAAACTCTGAGACTTAATATTTCATAAATAAATGCCCATCCAAAAGCTTTGTTTGCTCACCAGCTAGCTCATAACTTAATTATCCATTTATTCTATTCTAAGTCCTACCACATGGCTGATGACTTTGTCCTCAGTTTTATGTGACCATCTTCTGTGTCTGTAGTGAGTCTACTTCATTCCTGGCTCTCTTCCCACAAACCCCTCAATCTGCCAGATGTCCCACCTTCTAATCCCACCTCACCTCATTCACCAATAAGCTTTTATTGACAGATGAATGTTTTTATACAATGTCTAAGACATAATCTCTACAACATCTCTACATATTTATATCTCTTTCAGGTTCCTGACCTTCTTACCCCCTTTCCTCAATGCCATCAAGGTAGACAGTACAGGGAAAGAGGGAAATCCCAAATGCTTAGGCTTTGAGGGACAATAACGTTTAAATTCATGTGATTAATTCCAGTATTGGGAAGCTGAAGAAGAGTGATTTTACATTCAAGTTCATTCTGTGCCATATAGCTCCCCTGAGGTGAGTCTAGCCTATATTTTAAGACTACATCTCAAAATGAAAATGAACTACTAATGTTCATGTAATGAAGCTTACATAAGGAAAAGAAGTCAGCAATATGATAATGATTTAAATTATTTGTAATATAGTTGAAGTTGAAGATCAACATCCATACTTGAATACTTTGAAAGTTTCTTGTGTGTTGAGAGATACAAGAAATATGTACTCTATTGAAAACTTCTGTAGTAGGAGCCTTAGTCACATTTATATGGATTTCAAGTAACCAGCTTTGTCATTATTTCAGTTTGCCCGCTTTATAAATGAAGGCAATGGATAATTACTGCATTTTTTTACATTAGCACAGTTTCCTGTTTAAAAGTTCTAATCACAAAACCACAGATTTAAGATTGTGAGAGTAAAATGCAAGATTATTTTATATTCTTTGAAAACTGGCTGGGTGCTTCATGTTTTGAAGAGAGAGGATTAGGAGGAAATTTGATTTCCAAGCATTTGTCTTTAATAGATACCCCAACCCCACCTCCAATATAGCTGCAATGGCACTTTTCATATAGAAGTCTCTGTGGGCCAGGATCTGTGCTGTTTCATATTCATTATCTCAGTTAATCCTTCACAAAGCTCTGAAGTAGATATTAATAGTTCCTGCTATAGGAGAAAAAACTAAAGTTTAAATTTTATATGAGCCAAAGCTATATAAGTTAATTTATTTTAGTTTTTATATGATTTGAAGTGATAACTAAAGAACGTGAACTCAATATATATCTGACTTGGGAGCTTGAGCATTTACCACAAGGATATAGTGAAGGAAAATTACAAGTGAATGTTTTTCTCATTTCTCTAGTGCTCGTAGTATCTTACATGGCCTTTCATAACATTATTTCATCATTTTCCTTAGACCATTCAGTCTTCACAGGGATCTTGTTTCATAAATGGGATCAGAGGTGTCCAGATGAAGAAGCTACGTAGCCTCATACTCAGCTAATCTCTTGAGTTACATAAGACATCAAACCGACCACTAGATGCAAGCTTGGTGCTCATGATGTGAGATGTTTCCTCCTCTCTATTAATCCCATTTGCCGGAGGATAAGACTGTCCTTGTTCTGTAGGGAATACCACATTTTGCTTTACCACTTTAATTCAATTCATTTATTTAGTTAATAATCCAGGAATGTTGCTGGATTAGCAGAAATTTGATTAGAATCATCACCTTCAGTATTTCAGGTAATGAAGTGGAGGAGAAAAAGCCCAAAAGGCAGAACTTGTGCACCCCATTCCCAGGGTGCCTCCGAGGACAGGTTCACACTGACATCTGGTGTGGCTTCTATTGCCCTCCTCTTCCTGGAAGCCCCCATCAACCACTTGACACCCAGCATTAGCTCTGACCCGAAGATGAGCTTCAGCAAGTTACATAATTAAACTGTTGGGATTTGTTTCCCCTGACTGGACAGAAGAGCCTTACAAGGTGAGGGCTCTGTGAAGTGATAACGCTTATTCTGACTTTAGTAGCAAAGGATTGCGAGCTCAGATATTTCTTGAAGCTTCTGTTAATGAGGCAAAGACAGAACTTAGTAGAGAAAATGAGATTACTAGAAAGGAAACTTACCCTTTTCCCCTCTTTGATAAAGAGCCAATCATTTTGCCTTCTTTTGAATCCAGGCCTAAATTTATTGTCCTGAATAAATTTAATTGAACAAATAAGTTTTCCTCAAGGGTGTAGTAATCTTGTTTAAAGTCACATTTACGGGGAACAAGGGAAGTTAGAGAATTAAGAAGTAACACTAAGATACGTCGAGAAGTTGAAATCCTTGCATTGGTTCTGACAACAGCAAACTGAAATAGCTACAATGATTAGCTGTTTGGGGACATGTGCTCTATTTATTAAAATATGTTTTAAAAAGCCAGTATTCTTATGTTTTTTTGAATACTTACTTTTCCTTGAAACATTATTCAAGCAAATCAAACTTATTCTCTCAGAATCTGATTTCATAGTCATTGCTACAATAATAGTCTGATGGCGTTCTCCATACACCACTATTTAAACTTGATCCTAAAAGCGATATTATACACCTAAAATGTGCATATTGTGGGTCTGGGCTTTCTGATCTCAGCGACTTTCTGAAGAGCTGGACACTAGGAGAGCTTGAGATCCTAGCATGTGCTTTCCACCATCACAGGTCAGTCCTGTGTCTCAGTGCCTCCCTGAAACATTATCTAACTGTTTACATTCTGTTCTCTATTTCTCGCCAAACCCCTGTTCGTGTCTCAAACCAATGGAGTTGTGATGACATTCATATTAAATACATTTGTTTGAGGGATGAATCACATGCTTTTGAAGGTACCCTCTCACTTTTACTCCCAATTCCATGTTCATGGATTAACTGTCTTCCTCTCCTGAAGCATTTTTTCCCTCTTCTAAGACTACATTGTCTTTCAGTTTCACTTTGTTCCAGTAAATTCTGTAGTCACAAAGGACACAGTGGAAATAGAAAAGAGTGATCAGGAGAGTTTTTGGCCGGAGTGGGTGAAATAAAGAGGAACCACATATCCCTGACTATTTTTCCCCACTTTTGTTGACTTTTGGCAGATGTAGGAATAAGGCAAAAGAATGGAAGTCCCCTCCAGGCTGGAGGGCCTGGTGCAGTATGGCTTCCTCAGTCTCTGCCTGTTCTGAACTCCTTTTAAAAATGAAATTGTGGAAAATTTCCTACCTTAATGTGGTTGTAGGACTAGTCATTTTGATTGCTTACTTTTGAGATTATAATATAATCCTATCCTTTCCCATTCCTCTTTCTTGTTCTAACCCCCCATAAGCCCATCCTTCCTCTCTTTAAAAACCACAGCCTCTTTTATCATTGTTTCTACATAGATATATGAATATGTATACACATATATTCCTAAATAAAACATACTCAGTATCCATAAAGCTCCTTGTATGAATGTTCAGGGCTATTTCGTATTGGATAACCAATTTGTATACTCTTCCTTGGATAAGACTATTTCTTATCTTCTCTCAGCAAAATTTAGTTACCTGTAGTTCTTTATATCAAGTTGATATGCTGTGTGTATGTCTGTATGTATGTACGTACCTACCTACCTACATATGTATCATGTATGTATGTATGTATGTATGTATGTATCAATCTATCTATCTATCTATCTATCTATCTATCTATCTATCTATCTATCTATCTATCTATCTATCTACAATCTATGTGCCTACTTATCTACCTGCCTATCACACAGAAGCAAACATGCACATGCATGGTAGTTTAGGACACTGCCTTTTATAAAGTTAGTATTTAATGAATGCTACCACAGACCCCATTGGAGACACTTTTCTTCCCTCTCTACAGTCAGAGTATGATTTGGCCAAAGTTACCAAAGAACCACCAGTGCTAAAACCTACAGAGATTTCTAAATGTAACTTTTGCTCGACTTTGTTCTGTATTAGAAGTTATTTCCTTCAGTCTTTTCTTTTAAAATCCAGCCTTCCAAATTTGCCGATTGTTATTTATCTTTTCTACCACATCTTCATGAGCCATGGTTTCACTGTCTCCCATCAACTTACGCTATCAGAACCACAGATCAATCCCCAAGTTAACAACTATTCCCATTATGAGGGAGAAACAATAGCTGGAGACCAGCTGATGGTGTTGGAAATCCTCTGGGCTCGCAAGTTTGTGTCTACTAGATACACAGATACCCGCTGTGTTCTGGTTATTGTGACTCAGCTGATTTACCAGTGTTTTGCCAGTGCTGACACGGCTGAGCCTCCTGGGTTCTCTTTTTTTCCCTAGCCATCAGGCCTTGGTTCTGCCCTGTTAGATTTCCTGCTGGCTCCTTTGTCAGCCTTGGCTTCCATGCCAGTGCTTTCTTCTCTTTCCTGCTCTCATTCTGCCATCTTGCCATCATGTTAGCTCTTAGCTCACTTCCTTCTAGTTCAGTTCCCTTCCCTTTCAACTCACCCGATCTTCCTCAGAACTGTCCAGTTATATGTAGCTAAGCACTCTCCCCTGCAGGTGTCACAGGGAAGTCAAATTTGAAATAGTAAAATGTATTTGGTAGTGACCTTGCTCTTCAAGTTTGCATATAGTTCTTTATTACTGCTCGGACTTGGTTCCCATCCTTCAGCCGGTAGCCTGTGCTAAGAGCCGTTGATTTCTTCTGTGTTTCTCCACACCTCCTGAATCAACATCTTTGTCTTGTCTGTTTCAACATAATTATTATCTTCTGCTTTGGTTATCATTTAAATTCTGTCATACCTACTAGAAACTGCCTGTCTGGATTGTCTCCCACCTAATAACCAATTTTTTTCATTAGTTTCATTTTATATTACATTGTTACTTTAAACATAAACTCCCATTGCATTTCCTGAAGTGCTTTTTAGAATAATTCACAAATAATCTATTTAATTCCATGAATAAAGGAGTCAAATAGAACATTGAATTGCTGAATGCTAAATCCGTTTTTTTTTCTTGGAAAATTGTTCTACAACATATTATTTTAAACGAAATGACTGGGTACAATTTTGTTAAATATAATGTGAGTGTGTGTGTGTGTGTGTGTGTGTGTGTTTTGACTAAAGCAACGAAACTCTATAATAGAGCCTCTATATTTTATTTTTCTGAAAACTGATAATTTGGGACTTTTGACAGGTTAGTTTTCTGAGCTTAGTGGTAAATTATCACAAAATCTTGCAATACTTGATAGTATATGCTTAAGCATATAGGAACTGTGTGAACTCAGTAGTTTAGTTACTATGCAGACTCTACTATGGTTATATGCTGATGGCTTAAGAAATCAAATTCTATATAAGATATAGCTAAAAGTTCCTAAGAGAAAATAAATCAAATTTTCTTTTGGGACATTATAACTATCTTCTACTGTGGACATTCTTTAAAGTACCTGTTGTGAATGTTTTCCATTTCTCCCTGACAGGTAATATTTGAAGCTGAAGTTTCAGGAGGGAGAAGTGGTTATATTGCCATTGATGACATCCAAGTCCTGAGTTATCCTTGCGGTAGGTTTTGATTAAGAGTTGTATGTGACCTTTTAACATTTGTCCTGGACTGGCAGAGGCTGTTGATTGTTTATTGCCTGGTCATTGTTGCCCATTTTGTTGTCATTCCCAGCCTTCCTGGAAAAGAATACCAAAATGTTTAGTAGAATTTTCAAATCAAGGGTTTTTTCAAACTACATGTATGATAGGATTCTTTCATTTGTTTTTGATTAGTGATAACAAAAATATAAGTGCACACTTAATTCCAGTTGGACATTTTGAGCTGTTGAGGTATCTTATAATTCTATAGGGGGAAAAAGACAAGTAACAAATCTGAATTCAATAACAGAACAAGCAAATGCTGTCTTATATTTGATCTTCTAAGTTTGTACTAGAAGAAATGAAGAAAATGAATTTATTCAACTCATTCCAAGCTTAGGTCTACATTTTTTAAAATTATCATTCTAAATATCTCAGTTAATCAGTATTAAATAAATAATGTGAAAATAAATCTGAGTTTATAGACCATTTTGTGAGGTCCTTGTTCGAGCACTCATTGTTTCTCAGACTTCATACTTAAAATTGTGCTTAATCAGATCCCCCAAAACAACTATTGCATCATTCAATAGGGGCAGGCAAATTTACAGAGAGCAGTTTAGACTTTCTTCATGATATGATTTCCCAGCAGAAAAATGTGATAGGCTCTGTGTAAGAGGGCTTTCATGTTCCAGAGTCCTCCACAGTGAGTCATTTCTAATGCAGGGAGAAATGGATTCATGAGGTCACGGGCAAGCCTTGTTCCTCAACTGAATGGTTTTATCATGTTAACAGTGAACATGTAGGCTGACTCTTTTCTGGATAATTGTGTCTAGGCTGGGGCCTGTGGATTTGTCTTTCTGCTCAGTTTTGTGTGCTGCTGGAGAAGGTTGTGTCAGTCAAAGATCAAATTATTTATCCTGTGTATTATATGCTCAGAAAGGTAACAACCTGATCCTGCTCCAAGTTCAAGTTAGCTTAGTAAGCTTGTTTACTCCATAGTGGAACTGGACCTTATTTCTGTCTGCCTTTCATGCCTATGCCTTATATGTCTGATGATAGAGAAAGGCTTTTGTGAATCAAGAAATTGATGATCATGAATTGGGCAGAACAGTTGCAGTTGCAGGGCGGTAGGACTCTCGAAGATGCTTATTGTTGTAAGTATTCACCTAGGATTAACTTGGCCTGTGAGTAGTTTTCTTCAACGATAAACACTGACAGGGCTTCAGATTTAAAAGGAAATTTGTACCAAGTACTGATTTGACAGTCAAATCACTCATGTGAAACTATGTGACTATAGACATTTTTGTTGGTCTGATAGTCCTTTGGGTAACTTTCCCATGGCTATAAGCAAACAGGAAGGAGATACTCCATTTTTTTAAATAAACAAAAATGTCTCCTTCTCTGATGTACAACTATTAAAGTTTGAAAAACTTTTTAGCTCGCGGGTAAATAGTTAAGTGGGCACATAGCTGTCATAGTGTAAGATGTCTTTATGTGCGTCCACTGTTTCTCATTAGACTCTGATAAGTACCTGTTTCATCAAGTCAGCTTATTTTGATATAACTGTTATTACTATGCATTAACCTGTGCTACAGCAGCTATTAGAATATACTTACTGCATAGTCACTATGCCTCGATCCAGCTCTGAAAGGATGAGTTACTATGTATGAGACATATTAAGATGGAAAACTGCGAGTGTAAGAGAAGAAGCAGTGTGGTCTAGAGGAAAGAAACTTCAAGTTCTTTCTAAATAACTATGTGAGTCAAAGGTAGGCATATTAAGAACAGTGTTCTTTTGTGAGATGTAAACAAAACATGTATCCCCCTCCCCTTTTTTTTAAACAGATAAATCTCCTCATTTCCTCCGCCTGGGTGATGTGGAGGTCAATGCAGGGCAGAATGCTACCTTTCAGTGCATTGCTACAGGGAGAGATGCTGTGCATAACAAGTTATGGCTGCAGGTAAGGGCCTGTTAGCTGCTGAGATAAAGGGGTCTCTTGGTTTATAAAAACGCTGTACTGTTTGTGGTTGTGACTCTTTCTCTCTGTTCTCCTATTTCTGTCTCATGCATATGACTGGGTATTTGTATGTGTTTGTTTGGCTGACTGGAGATTTTTAACACAGCCTTCACTTTTAAATAATCCAACTAAAATTGCAGGTAAACTAATTGGTACTGGCATTGGTGTTTAGCAATACTCAGGGATTCTCTAGTATTAGACTAAAACGCTAAAGAAAAATTCTTCAGATACCTTGAAAAGGCAGTAAAAATGAAAATTTTCTTAATAAATATTTTGAAAAGTGAACTTCTAAGAAGATAATATTTATGTGGGAACTATGAGACATTCTTAGGATAAGAAACTACCATGGGCAGAGAGAGGGGGAGAGAGAGAGAGAGAGAGAGAGAGAGAGAGAGAGAGAGAGAGAGAGAATAGAAGAGAAAGGATGTAAAGTATTAGACTGAAACCCTAAAGAAAATGAGGTTTTTATTTTCTTTTTGTTTTCTTTTTGTTTTCCTTTTTTCTTTCTCATTTTTAGAATTTTGTGTATAAGAATTGCTTGTAGATTTGAACATTTGAACATCTCCCTTGGATATGTGAGATCCTTAATAAATCCTTATCGAATTGATTGTAATCTGTAGAGCTTAGAATTGTTTTGCATTCAGAAAGTATTAAAGGTATTGCTGTCACTATTAGGTGCTGGGAAGAGCAGCAAAGTGCAAGGTGTGTGCCAAGGGCATTCCTAAAACCAGAAGCCTGGAGCTAGGAACCTGTTTAGCTGACGGCTTAAAGGCAGTTTTAATAATGTCTTTATCATCTAGACTTCCATTTTTATTCTGTGTATGTGGAGTTTGCACTTATGTGTTTATGTAGGTAATGGGTAGATGCCATGAGAGGTGTACATCAGGTATCTTCTTTCATTGCTCTCTACATTATTTTGAGAGGAGATTTCCCACTGAACCTGAGGCTTTCACAGTAGGCTAGACTGATTGCTTGTTGAGCTCGAGGTGTTGCCTGCCTTGCCCTCTTCAGGTGTGCTGCCACAATCACTTGTTTGTTGGTGGTTCATAGGCCTGCGAGCTAAGTGCTTTATCCACCTCTGACCTGTTGAGAGTCTACTTTGGTCTTCATCACAGTAAGGCAAAGCATTTAGTTTGTTTAGAATTTTAAACACCTGGAAATCCCAGTAGATTTCTAAAAGACAAACCTTTAAAGGTTAAGTTAGTTTTTTGAACATGGACATCATGATTTATTTTTGCCACATCCTTCAGAGTAGTGTAGCTAGTGCTAGGGGTACTTATTAGCTTCCTTGTATTTAGGGACGATGCTTGGAATGCATCGTCATTAAAAGCAAATATAGGATAATGTCTCCGATTAGTGTTACAGGTATCACAGGTGTTACCCGATTCCTGTGTTAGTCCAATAAGATTTGACCAGAGATGTACATCACGTTACATCAGCTCACATATCACCACTTTTGTAATTTACTTGATTTGTAGTTATTATAATACTTTCTCTTTGGCCCAAATTTGAAAAGGGAAAAAAAAAGGCTTTTGTTGTTGTTGCTGTTGCTGTTGTTGTTCTCTCCTCATGTTAATTTTTCCTATCTATAGTTATTGGGAATTAGTATATTTGTCCCAGGGAGCATATTGTATAATGTATAATCTGTTTAATGCTGAACCCATTTTCTCATACTTTCAGCCTGTGAGTGTTTGAAAAATTATTTCAGTCCTACTTTCTCATCATTTTTCATCTTTTTTTTTTTTTCCAATTGGGAACATTGGTTGATATTTGGTCTTAGCTGTGAGACTGATCGTCCACTCTCGGGGAAGCAGAAATGGCTCCGCAGCCAACCACTGGTTTTATACTCCAGGATTTAATGTGACATTGAAATAAAAAGGGTCTGTATCCACAGACACCAGCTGGCTTGTGGCAACAAAGCCGTTCTGGACCCGCTGATCTGAGCAGGCTGTGGAGAAAACACTGCTCGCTTTTCCTGTTTCCTCCTCTGCGGATTGGCTCATCTTTATTATGGTCTTGTGATTTTTCCTTCTGCCATTTTTTTGAGCAGTGATGGTAGACAATGCTCTCTGCAAGTTTTACTCTGTTTACTTTTCCCCTCCTTGGAGTCTTTGCATTGGCTGCAGATGATTTTGTGTTTGTTTCCTACATTGGTATGGTTGTTGAATGGTCTCCAGCACTGCACATTGCATGGTCTCCAGCACTGCACAAGTTTACCTTGCTACTTTTTCAATAATGACACATAAATTTCCTTAATATTTTTCCTCAAAAATTCTTCTTTACACTCAAAAAAGATATACCATTTACTTAGTTTAGTGACGTTTTCACAGAATATATTTTAATTAACAAACTTTTGTGTATGTTTAGACTTTGTCGTTTTTTGAGACAGGTCTCATTATATTGCCCAGCCTTTCCTAAAATTCCTTGTGTAAATCAGGCTAGCCTGGAACTCACAGAAGTTTGCCTTCCTGGGTGTCCTTAGTGTAGGAATTAAAGGCCTACAAAGGCTTACTTTGCCTTTTTGCATGCCTGTGGATCATATGCATACTTGGTCTTCCAAGATACCAGAAGAGGGATTCTCTGGGATTGGAGTTATCAGATAAATGTCAGCTGTTATGTGTGTGTGCTGGAAATTGAACCCAGGTTCTCAGGAAGAGCACTAAGTGTTATTAACCACTTAACCATCTGTTCAATCCCTGAAATAAAATATTTTCATAGTGGTGATATATAGTAATTAATCACATAGGACTCACTGCTCCTGACGTATATATGAGTCAACCAAAAATTGATTATTACTTTAAGAACTATTCATCTTTTGCCAAAAATAGTAAAAACACAAGTAAACAGGAAGAATTGTGACGTCACCATGGATACTTCTACTCAGTCACTTCTACAGGGGTAAATTATTTTTATTTCCTATAGAGAATGACATGTGAGGGGTTGGGATCTTGAATTCTGACTGCATTTCTACCCTTTTGGAACCTAGTTAATTGTGATGGGCTTAGAATTCATTGGACCATCTGAGCCTTTATTTCCTTATCTAGCAAAGAAGATGTTTGGTGGAAACTAAAATCCCTTCCATCTATAAAATGTTAAATTAGGGCTTTATATTATTTGTGAGGGCCTGAAACATGGCCTTAATAACCTTCTTTTATTTGACGGAATAATGTAAAAATTTTATGCTATTAGTTTTATATGAAAAGAAATGGTCTCTTAAATTAACTTTCATTGTAAGAACAAGTGCTGAAAATGTCTACCCAGATACCAAGATGGGATGTACTTGAATCAACTCAGTTAAAGGTTACACATTCTCTCACAGAGGAAGTGGAATAATAAAAGGCAGCTGTGCTCTACCATGAGGCAGGTGTAATAGGCGATGGGCATCCTCCTAGGTCCTCCACACAATCCTTTGTAGTCTCTCAATTAGCAGAGTGGCTTGATATGGGCTAAAGTAGCACAAGCTACAGTGGCTTCCAATACTCAATTTTGAAAGAAAAGCTACTTGCCACACCCCTCCCTGAAAGGTATTTAACTGATTCCTCATGGTAGTTGTCCTTTCCTGAGTGCCAGTGCACAAGTACACCAGAAGCATATGTTGTTCCTCTACTTGTAGTTTAGAGGTTGTGGTGCTCATTTCTAAGACTTTTTGTTATGTCAGTGAGAGCCTGTTAGGTGAATTGAGAGGTGATGGGGAACATACGATGTTTAGAGATATTAAACTAACCCAGAACATCTTGCACCTTCACTCATAGTGGGTTTTAGAAAGTTAGGTAAGTAAGTAGCTTACGTGACTGATGTCTGAAGATACTTCTGCATTCTAGATATATAGAAAACTATAAAAATGTGCAGCTCAAACTGACCTTCTTATCCACAGTGAAGAAACCCACTGTCCATAATGCAGTGTGTGTAGGAACACTTTTAGAAATGGATGATAGTGAACAGAATAGAAGCATAGTCAAATTAGAGGTCTTTCTGGGAGACAGTTTTTAAAATATGTATTGTCATATTGTATAAAACATATTTTAAGATATTGTAAAGGAGATGTAGGAGAATGTCTATAGTCCTGTGTAAAGCACTTTCCTCTCCTTTCAGAAAGCCCAGTGAACTCACATGTACTCTAGGCTTAAATGCTAAATAGTTTTGGCAAGTTATCGACATTAATTTTTTTGTACATGTTTTTCATTCCCTAACACTCTTTAAGCTTTTAGTTGTATTTATAAGAAACTCTAATTCTAGAAAATTGGTAGTTCACAATAAAAGGCTTATGATCAGATTACAAGAATTAAGAATACCAGTAGAATTTTGCATATATATTGAAATAATTTTTGAATATCTGCCTGTATTTGTGAGACAAGACAGGGAATAGTCATGTAGGAAACTAATACAAGGTTACATCTCTTATAAATTAATGTTGATCATGTTTATTTTTTTTGTGCTATCTTTTTTTTTCAAGAAATATAAATAGTAGTTACAAGAAATATAAATAGCAGTTATAGTGATTGAGGAGAAAGTAGCTAAGACTTGAGTTTATACAGCTCAATTGGTAGAGTGGTTGCCTAAAGTGCACAAAGCTCTGAGTCTCCATGTTCAGTAAGCAATGGCAAGGATTATCAAGTTCAAGTCAATCTAGGTTACCATCTACCTAGGTTTGAGGCTAGCCTGGCATATGTGTCACTTAACTCCAAAAGGGCAAAGAGAATTTCAAAGCCACTGACCAACATACCGTTGCAGCATCTTTTTACATATTGACTCAAGAGATATTAAGGCATTCCTTAAATAAGATATTAAGAATTACTATAACATGCTTATTCATAATTATTAATAACTTAAAATTTCTAAGGATCCTTAACAGTAGAATTTATCAAGAGGTTGGTTTGCATTCAAGCAGTAGGATAATATTCTAGTGTTTAACAATAAAACACTGAACCACTGGTGCACGTAGTGGTACACATACCATGTGATTTACATGTATAGAACCCCAGCACTATATATTTTACACATAAGGAATGCCACCACCTTATATTTTAAATAGGCGACAGAATAAAATTAATTGAGTACATATGATCAGCTTTGTATTAACTTTTAGAACACAGAAAATGAGGAATTAAAATAATGGCCTTTAGTAGAGACTGAAGGAAAGGCCATCCAGAGACTGCACTACCTGGAGATCCATCCCATATATAGTCACCAAACCCAGACACTATTGTGGATGACAAGGAGTGTTTGCTGTCTCCTGAGAGGCTCTGCCAGACCCTGACAAATACAGAGGCAGATGCTACCAGCCAACCATTGGACTGAGCATGTGGTCCCCAATGGAAGAGTTAGAGAAAGGACGGAAGGAGCTGAAGGGGGTTGCAGCCCCATAGGAAGAACAACAATTATAACCAACCAGACCCTCCCCTCCCCAACTGCTCTCAGGGACTAATCCACCAACCGAAGAGTACACATGGAAGGACCCATGGCTCCAGCTACATATGTAGCAGAGGATGGCCTTGTCGGGCTTCAATGGGAGGAGAGACCCTTGGTACTAAGAAGACTAGATGCCCCAGTGTAGGGGAATGCCAGAGCAGGAAGGCAGAAGTGGGTGGATGGGTGGGGAAGCAGGGAGGGGGGATGGGATAGGGGTGTTCCAGAGGGGAAACTGGGAAAGCAGATGACATTTGAAATGTAAATAAAGAAAATATCCAATTAAAAATATTGAAAAACTAATGGCCTTTTCATGACTTTCTTAACATTTGTTTATTTTATGTATATGAGTATTTTGCCTGTATGTAGTTATATGTATACCATGTTTATGCTTGATGTCCATGGAGGTTAGAAGAGGGCATTGGGTCCCTTGGAACTGTAGTAGCAGACACTTGTGAGCACCATTCTTGGTGCTAGGAACCAAATTCAGGTCCCAATTACCCTTAAATATTGAGCCATTTTTTCATCCCCAGATCCTGGTTGTGTATAGGAAATGTGGACTAGACTGTGACTGAGCAACTTTCTGGGGTACCACGGACATCACAGAACTTAGATGTAATGTTGGGTGAGTGGGTGTACTCCTGTAATCCAAGTATTAACACCTGCTCAATTCTACAGTATACATTTTAACATATTGGACACACCACACTTGTTTTTCTAGTGTCCCACTTACTGACTGAACTCATCATTGTTTCAATGACAGTGCCCCAATCTTTGTAAATCCTGCCACCTAAAGTGATTTGGTGATGTTCCAAGGTAATTTGTAACCTTTAATTTCACTAAAATATAAAAGAAGGTTGTCCTTGGTGTTCTGAGGATACCTTATAATTTAGGTATAGAGGAAGGTTGAAACAGGTCATCCTGCCGTGAATAAATGGAAATTCTTTCATGAAGGTCCAGTATAAGTGGACAGCTACATGGCAAATCAAATGGAGCCCATTGCTGGAACATCTGTCAGACCATATGCTTTGGCTTCAGGTTCTGTGTAAAACCTAAAATGCTAATGACTCCATCCATCATCACAGAACTTGGCAGGCATGCATCACTGAATTGGGCAGAGAAATTCAGCAGTGGATTTATTGAATGGAGCACAATACGTGGGTAGGTTTGGTGGCACCATTTGTTTTGGTGAGTTGAAATGAGGCTGTGTAATATGTTACTGGTAATCTTATGCAGACTGTAGTCAGAGCCATGGCAATTGGGCCAATCTGTCAGTAATCGCTGCAGGCACTGGCCTGGTGCCTCTTCAGTGGGCCTGCCAAAACTAGAGAGTCAGCCACCACTTTGCCCTTGGTGAGGCACAATGCTGCTAATGTAGTGTGATACAGTGAGTTTCTCAGCCAAAGGAAATGTCATTCCTTATGAAGCAACAGATAATTTAGGCAATGGCTTGAGAGTAGTAATTGGAGAGTGAAATTAGTAAAATGAGATGCAAATTGCTTTGCAAAACAACTAGAGTGAGGCTGACCTCTTCAAGTTCCAGCTGTTGCCAGCTGTGAGTCAATAAAAGTGGTGGGTTTGAAACTTCTGGTCATATGGTATTTAAAATGGTGGCTCAGTTGGCACAACTGCCTCCCTCTACTGCACATGAACATCTACATGTAAGTGAAAATATGAAACATGAGCTTTAGAAAATTGAGTGGTCAATATGAAAAATATTCACCTAAGTAATTGTACCTCTGCCCGGTCCAAATGCCTGTTTGCCTTCAGCAGTTTCCAAAGCATCATTGAAGGTCCCTCTCCACCATCCTAGGAAGCAGTTGGAACTTGTAGCATACTCCATTTCTAGGAGTTTTACTGTTCATGATAGATACTATTTCATTTAGAGCAAATATCTTGAATTTTTGTCTTTATTATAATGAGAAAAGGAAAGCATTCTGAAGAAATTGATATATAGCATGAAAGGAAAGTTTATATTACAAAATTCACCCAGAAGTAACTTGTAGGGTATTTTTCAAAGCTAACCTGACTATATATGTTAATTCCTGGTCAGTTTCCATTGATTCTATAATAAGTTAGAAAGAGAGAAATGCAATATATTGAAAAGAGTCTGGAGGTCAGAAGTTTCAAACTTCTGACATTTGTAGATAATTGGCTTTGAAAACTCTTGAATGCATATGAAATACTAGAATAACAAAGATAGCATGTAGTTATCAAGACAAGAAGTAAATTTGAAAAACTGATGTCAGGATGGTTAAAAGGATATCTATGCTGATTCTATTTTCTAGCTATTATCAATAAAGCATCAATGAATGTATCTGTATGCATCTCTATAGAAGGATGGAGAGTCCTTTGACTATGTGTCCACGAGTAGCAAAGCTGTATTATATGGTCATTTTCTTTTTAGTGTCTGCACCAGTTTATACTCTCACGAACAGTGAGTATGGTGGCTAACTGTTCTCTTTCCCAACCTTCTCACCAGAAGTTATTATCATTTGTTTTCTTGGTGATACCTATTCTAGAAGTTTATGGAAGATGCAATGAGATATGTAAACTCTCAGCTTTTAGGGGTTAATATAAGTAAGGTATAATTTACTCTTGATATATCCCTGAAGTACAGTAACGTGGTCTTAAGTTTTAAAGATATGTGTTCAATCATATGAACTGATTTGAATTATGAGCCCTGTAACTGTGGGCTGCTGAGACTTGAACAATCTACTGGAAAGCAGTTTCCAGAGCCTAGGGATTCAGGCATGTTCCAGGTTGTTCTTGCTGGAGAACCTTCACAGCTGAGGCTGAATTTTTACCTAGGGCCTTTTAACCTCAAGGGATGATTAAGACAGAGACCTTAGAGTCTCCAATCATTTCAGAGAGGAAAGTAAGCACCAATGACTCGGGTATTTGGTGAGATCTTTAGAGAAACCTTGGCTGAAGATCTGGAGGTTAGCACACACAGGATGCACAGAAGGGAAGATCTGTGGGCTGTTGCTGCAGGGTCAGAAGACACAACACAGTTGAATGAAGTGGGGCAGCCATATAAGAAGGATCTCATTGAGAGGTCACTATGAGAAAAAGTGGTAAATAAGATGAATGATAAGGTAAGGACAGAAGCATGAACAGAATTGGAAGTAGCAACAGCTGCTGTTGGCAGCACTGACATCAGGCAATAAAGGACTCAGATTGGGCAGTGCAGTCAAATTGGAAAGTGTGCTGGAGGCACAGATTAAAGAAGATGAATGGTTTTGGATCCAGTGGGTAGCAGTTAACAGATTTTGAGGAAATGTGAATGCTGTATAGTATAATTCCCTAAGCCTCCAGATTTTACATTTTCTGGCTTGAACTAACTGGTCACTAGAACCACTGATTATTTTCATTCTTTTCCTACTTTTATAACTACATACAAACCATCTTAAATACAAGTGAAGAGTGAAACATTCTAATGGATTTTGACTTTTATACTACAGTAAAGTTTGCTAGGACAATTAGTTAAAGCCTCGGATGGTCCGCATATTGTCTATGAGAATGAATTTTTGGAAAACGCCTGGTGCCTCTCATCTTCTGGATGCTTCTGAATCAATCACTGGCCTCAGAACAGGAGTAAGAATAATTCAGATCTTATCTTTCATAGTGTCCTAACTTCTTGTTGCCTACTGTTGACCTAAATTGATAGATGGAATCTAGCCTGCTATTTAATTCTAATTGTCTCTGTGGACTTTCCCATTAAACAATAGTGATTCTTCTAGGTATCTCGGACTTTACACTGAATTCTGATCCACCCAAGAGGCTTTGTACTTACTAGTAGTTATCACCTAATCCAGCCCATTGTTTTCCCTGGGGTCATTTGATTATTATAGTTCACACATTGTATCCTGCCTTCATGTCTTTGTATAAAGCACCATGTTTGTTACATTTGAGATAAATTCACTAACAGTGGATCACGACTCAAGAATTCTGTCTTTGATATTTATCATCTTTAGATGTGTGTATGTACTGTGAGCATTGAAAGATTCATGATATGTAAATTTTAGGTATATTAATCTTTTTGCATTTGATGGTTTCTTTATGAAGTTTAGTACCATGGATTTTTTTTTAAATGGTTATATAACCCAGGTGAAATGTTTAGACCTAACCAGGTATTATAAAAGAGTAACGTGTGGTATTTGTTTTAATTCCTTATCTCCCTCTAAGATTTCTTCTACTCAAAGTCTGTAAATAACTGCTGTTCTTTGCATGAAGGTGAAGGCAGCATCCATGCAATGGGTGTAGAGGGGACCCTTCAGAGTATTTTCCTATCAGCCATGTCATGACTTTTCCAATAAGTCACTATATATATATATATATATATATATATATATATATATATATATATATATATAGAGAGAGAGAGAGAGAGAGAGAGAGAGAGCAGACTTTGACAAAATGTTTTCTTCTTTCCCTTGGGAAATTTTGATATTATCTTATTTCATTTTTGGTTCCCTGTTTTTTGTTGTTGCTATTGTTTCTTTTTTGTTGTTATTGGGTTTTTTTGGTACTTAAAATTGCTTATTTTTAACATTAGCATTCAAAGTAATATATTTCATTGTGCTATTTTCAAATATCTTTGTTGATTCTCCTGATCTGAAAAGCAGATCAATAAGTAGATGTAGTATTCATGAGATCATTTTATGATACAATAAAATATACACAGTGAAAGCCATCCTTATTAAATATGACTGATTTTGTATGTGTGGGAGAGAAGGAGGAGAGTGACAGAGATAGATAGATGGATAGATAGATAGATAGATAGATAGATAGATAGATAGATAGAATGCTTGTATGTATACTTGTACAATAATCCAGAGTAGACTTCTATTACTGAGCTACATCACCAGCCATCACTGCCATGACATTGAAATATGTCCCTGGTCACTATAGTGTGGCATTAGTGATTTAAAACAAATAAACCCCTTAATCCTTAGGTCTCTCCTCACTTTCTTTTCCTTACTGTTGCGTATTCCATAGACCTTTTACAGTCTAACTTCTTAGTCTTTGTTTTGCCAATTGTTTGACTTCAGGTCCACATGGTGTCATATTCTATATATTTTCCAGGAATTTGCAGGCTGGTCTGGGGCCAAATCTGATTCTTTGATCATAGAGTTAGTGGTGTCTAGTGTGTTAGTAAAAGGTCACATGATTCCATCTTTCCTTATCTTAGTGCTGTTAGTCCTTAAAGCCCTTAGTAATTATAGTTGAAAATCTTGGTTTTTTTAACCTCATTTTTCTTTTTATTTCTTTTCTGTTTATTTTATGATTTGCTCATTTTTAAAAGGTGCATTCAAAGTAATATAGTTCATTAATGTTATTTTTATACATAATTTTTTTGAATTCCCCATCTTCTTCTCTGGTCCTTTGACCCTCTTTCTATCCTTCCATGCCTCTGTTTTCATGTAGCATGCATTGTAAATCACGCCCGTCACACACCCTGTCATGGTTAATCTTCATTTCAATTTGATGAGATCTGGAAGTACCCAGGAATGCCTCTGAAATCTTTGCTTCATTTGTTAGTTCTCAATATAGAAAGTTGATGCTTTTTTGTGTCCCAAAGAGGATTGCTTCAGTTTCTTTCAATGTTGCTATGAACATCTAAATTTAAAAATACATTATGATCTCAAAATTCACTGGATTCTATTTATTAAGCAACAACTATCTAGTCTGTGACCTCTAAGATGCCATATTATCTCCTGAGTCCTCTAATCCTGACCTCAGTAATCTTGTGAGTTTTCTTGCATCTGGTTTCAGAGAGATGTTCTACAATTCTTGTCAGTCAGAAATCAGTCTTTCTCCTGTGGTGTCCCTTTTCGTGTTTTAATTGATAAAATATACATCGATGCAATAACTAGGCATTGAGGGATTTCCCCTGCTAGACCTTTTCAATGAGAAACATATACACAGACACATGTATACACACATATTTAAAAACCAAAAATTAATCAAAATTCATATTGACTTTTCAAATTCAAGTCTAAAAAATTTTCACTTAATGTTTTCCCTACTGCATCTTATTTATTACCCATAGTTTTTGTATCTTTTTTGTGTTCATTTTGAGACAGGTTCCAGTGTAACTCAGGGTAGCCTACACCTTCATTATTTCACTAGATAGTTGAGAATGATCTTGAGGTCTCTCAGTGCTAGTCTCAGGCACCATTTCTTTGGCATGTGGCTGCAGTCAAACCTTCATAGCCTGGCCAGAGAAGGGATCAGTGTGCTCTGGGAACCACACTGTACCCATCTTAAGTGACCATGAGAGAGTCTGCACAGTCATCTAGGGTCTGTAGGATAGAGCAATGGTAGCCATTGAAGGATCCAGACATTGGAAGACCCCAAATCACTCTGTGACTGTCAGTGTGGAGCAAAACTGCATTACATGCTGGAAAGAGTGAGGCAGCATGGTGGATAAGACAAGAGCTTTTTGTCATGCATTAAACCCACACTGCTCTAGATAAACCTTTGGCTGAACAGTCATAGTAGTTCAACCCAAGCTTCAGTCCCCAGAGCATGATATCATCAAGCTGGTAGACGAACTGGTTGGGCAGTATCATCGAATACCTGCTAGCTCAGACTTAGATGTTTCTTGGTTGTCTGTATTCTAAACCTCTAGAAGAAAGCAAGTCCATAGTTATGTCATTGTTGGACTTTTCTGTCCCCTGGAGGTTTCAAAGGCAAACCAAAGAATTTATATTTTCCAGAATCAGACTGATGAAATGGAAGGGAGAAGATATTCTGACTGGACTATTTTCTTAGACACAGACCCCATCCACCTCTATAATAAAAACTACCACCATAGAACAGCCAGGGTAGGGAGTTACAGGCTTTCACTGTCTACCTCTTCATTATGTGCCACATGACAACTGACGTGCAGGGTGTGAGTCTGTACAAACATATAGACTGCTTAGCATCAGAAGTAAGCACAGTCTGAAGGATGATGAAGTCAGAGGTAATATATGTTCAGTGTGAGGATGTCAGTGATAAAAAAATTAATCTCTCTGTTTGTATGCTGATGGTGGGAGACTGTTCATGAAGGCGCATGTAAACTCTACTGTCTTCCAGCCTAAACATGTTATTAAAAATGTCCCATTGGAGAGTAAGACAAAAGAGAATGAATGGCCCCCTTACTTCTACCTCGAACTGTTGTACTACAGGTGTGCCCCACCATGCCTGACATTCCCCACTCTGGATGTTCTAGGTCTTCAATGATACTAAGGGATTATAAATACTTCAGAAATACTTGTTAGTGGCATATGGATTATTTACTTTTACCATAGCTTCATTATAACTATAGAAATATTAGATACATTGTATACTCAAGCTCAGCCATATTTTACTAATTCCAACTGTAGCAGTTCTTAACATGTACATATATATATGAATATAGAATCATTATTAACATGTAGTCCATAGGTATTATGCTTGCAGCAATTTTACATTATCTGTAAACTCACTTTCTCCTTAATTTTTCAAATAATTATTTTTTACATGTGGTATAAAAAAGTCAGAAAATTTGCTGACTAATTGCTCAGTAGTGCTAGTTATGTACATGTTGTTCATGACTTTCTAGACATTTGTTGGCTATAAACGAGACAATATCATAGCATTCCGAACTAATCGTCATTTCCCTTTCCCCTCTTGTTTCCAGCTCGTCTATGAATAACCTTTTGATGCTTCATAAAAATGGAATCAAACAGTGTTTTTCTTCTCATGAGTGGTTTATTTCATTTAACATATTTTCCTACAGGCTTACACCAGTTGTAGATTTTTAATAGGATTTCCTTCTTTATTATTTTAATAATATTCCATTGTATACCTACAACATATTTTGTATGTGCGTTATTTATCATGCATAAGAAATATATAAATCACTTATATTTTAGTATAGTACTTGTGCACATTTATGGGGACTATTTTAATTAGGGTTACTACTTCTGGATTGAAATATTGTGATCAAAAGCAATTTTGGGAGGAAAGGATTTGTTTGGCTTATGCTTCCACATTACTGTTCATCTCAGAGCAGGAACCTGGAGGTAGGAGCTTATGCAGAAACTGCTGCTTATTGGTCTTTTCCCCGTGGCTTGCTCAGCCTTCATTCTTATAGAACCCAGGACTGCTTGCTCAGGGATGGCATCACATACAATGGCCTGGAACCTCCTCATAAGTACAAGTTAAGAAAATGGCCTACAGTTTTGCCTACAACCTATCCTCTGGAGGCATTTTCTCAATTGAGACTCCATCCTCTCAAATGTCTCAAGTTTGTGCTAAGGTGACATAAAATTAGCTAACACAGGAACTATGTGATTTTTTTTTAAGTACATATCACAGGAAGGACTCTTTCCATTTTTGTTCTTATTTTATTTATTCTATTTTTAAAAGGGTCTTATATAGCCTTGATTGGTCAGAAAGTCTCTGCATAGCCCAGGGTAGTCTTAAACATGTATTCTTCATGCTTCTGCTTGTCCACTGTTAGGATTATAGGTATGCCCCACCACATCTGTCTTAAAAGAGGCATTTCTTCTGTTTCCCAAACATTTATCATTTCTTTATGATAACAAGGTTGTTCTATGCATCTGTCTTAGGTTTGTTATGATCATAAAAAGAGAAATAGACGTAAGAATATGTTCTATGGGGGTGTGTGGTGAGGTGTGGGGGAAGTGGGTTCCTTGGCGGGTCAATGCCAAGGCATCCCTTCCCCCTGAGGGATCACTCACAGGATGGTATAGTATAAAATAGTTTATTTAGGGCATGGGGAGGAGAGTTAAGAGAGTAGTAGAGGCAGAGAAGAGGAGACAGTAGAGAAGTAGAGAGTGATCATGACTACATGGAGAGAGGGGGCAAGGGAAGGGGTAAAAGAAGAGCTCAAGAGGGCAAGAGAGAACAACAGAGCAAGAGAGCCAAAAGGAAAGAGAAAGGGGAGGGGCCAAGAAGTCCCTCTTATAGTGGGCCAGGTCTACCTGGCTGTTGCCAGGTAACTGTGGGGGTGAAGTCTAGATAGAGTGCCAACAGGGTTCTTAGAGTTATAGAACTTATAGACTGTCTCTATATATATTAAGAGAATTTATTGGAATGACTTAGTCTGTAGTCCAACTAACCCAACAATGGTCAACTATGAATGGGAAGTCCAAGGATCTAGTAGTTGCTCAGTCCCACAAGGTTATTTGTATCAGCTGGTTTCCTTTAGAAGTAGGTTCCCACAGATGTGCTGGCAAGTAAGTGCAAGCAGTCGAAGAAGAGTGAATCTTCCATCTTCCAATGTCCTTATGTAGGCCTCCAGCAGAAGGTGTGGTTTAGATGAAAGGTGTATACCACCACACCTGAAACTAAAACTTGCTTTGTCCCAGACTGACCTTGCACTCAGAGATCTGCTTACCCCAGACTCTGAGAATTAAAGTTGTGTACTACATTGCCTGGGCCTAAGATTTTCATGACCACCATGCCTCAAGATCTCCATGTCAAGATCCAGGTCAGAAACCTGTCTCCCGGCCTCAAGAGCTAGATCACATGTCTGCCCTCCAAGCTGGATTGTAGTTCATTCCAGATATAATCAAGTTGACAACCAGGAGTAGCCATTACAGCATCTTTAAATCCATGATCCATTATCATTGTCTGTAGTCACCCTAGTGTTTAGGGCAACACCAGACTTACTCTGGGCTGATCTTGACACTTTAAAATTTTTCATTTAAACTGTTCATGATTAAACTATTTTATGAACATGTTTATCTTATGTGTGTGACTGTTTTGCTCATGTGTTTTTCTATGCACTATATGCAGGCCTGATACCTATTAAAACCAAGTGTTGGATACCCTGGAACAGGAATTATAGATGGTGTATAAAATACCATATGGATGTTGGGCATCAAAACTGAATTCCATGGAAGAGCTTCTGAGTCATCCCCTGCCCCCAGACTGTTATCATTAAAATAAAAATGTATATATATGTCCTTAGCATATGCTATTCAGAGGATACTTTTGGGAGTTAGTTCACTCCTTCTATCATGCTGATCAGAGACTGAATTTAAGTCATCAAGCTTGGTGACAAGTAGCATTCTGCTGAGCCCTCTCATTGCCTCTAGGTTGTTTGTTTTTACATGAGCTAGGGTTTCTTGAAATTTGGAATGAATGAGTGCTCAGAAAACTTTTCAGAAATCCATGCACTTCCCTGTTCCTTTCTCTGAGTTATTAAAATAAGTGATTGTTTGCATTCTTGGAGTTTATTGTCATTTCCTCTTGAATCTGGATTTGTTATTGTTCCTTACAAGCTTTTATTATTGTTTGTTTGCTTGTTTCATAAAAAAGATTCAGAATTGTGAAAGAACCGTTCTAAAGGCACTATGTTTTGAGACATCCCTCCCTCCAACCTGGGATCATTGATGTAGTCAGCGTCCTCATTATTACAAATTAATATAGTTTTATAACTGTAAAGTCATATGACTTACTCATTTCTTCTAATGTAATATTTGACGAATACTGCCATCTCTAACAGTGATAGTCTGTATAGCTGAATTTCTTTACCATGTTCTGGATTATCATTTTGTTCTTTATAATGACAATTAGATGAAGAGCACACCCCGGGGGGGTGGGGTACAGAACCATCCTGAAAGCGCATTCTTAGAAATCTATTTCTTAGAATCACTTTTGGTGTTAAACATCTTATTGTTTTCTGTAATTGGGATTTAGTCAACATGAGCAGAGTTACTAGGACAGAGAGTCTATAGCTTAAATGTCAGCCTGATACCCCTGTGCACTTCTGAGCCTGGTTTATGTTGTGTTGTGACCAATCCCAGGCCTTGCTAATTCTATGAGAGTTCTCTACCCACTAAGCTGTATTCCTAAGTCCAATTTTGCTTTCCCTTAAAAGTAATTATTTTTATAAAATGCTCCTAGCATGGAAAATCATTAGTAGTTCCATTACCTCTATGTAGTCCTTTGAAATAAAAATACATACAGTTTGAATGCCATAGATACTTAAAACTGCACCAGTAAGTTATGAGTCTGAGTTCCTAACTGTTCCTTTCTCATGGTTAGAGCATTTCTTTGACATTTAAAATTTTTTAAATTTGGACTGATAGCTCCTTTCATTTTTCCTAGATACATGCTTTTTATCTTTTTATAGCCTGTCTAATTTTTGCCTGAATTTTTTTAATCAATGTTCTTATTGAGCTATAGAATATCTTTACATATTCTAGCTGTTTATCTTTTGGTGGGTATATTTTTTGACAAATATCTCATCACAGTCTATGCTGCCCCTACTTTATTTATGACATCTTTCAACATATAGAAGTTATAAATTTTATTATAGTTTAAAGTTACCATTCTCTCCTTTACAGTTACTTCAAGCTTACTGGTTTTGTATGAGATATCATGATATCATAAATATATTTCCTACTTTTTCATTTTCAAAGTTGACAAGTAGTTTTGAATATTTAGATAGGTTTCTTTTTGATTACTTCTTTAAAAAGTATAAATTGGGTCTTATTAATCCTTGAGAGATGGTAATTTGCCAAGAGCACAGATTTAGAGTTGAGTCTCAATCATCAATCAGGATTTTATTATCATCCCACGGTAAGTTCATGCTATATATTTGTAATAAGTATGCATATGGTATGGTCTTCTGTTCCTTGAGGGATGGCTATCACATAGGGTGCACTAGAAAGCTTGGTAGCACCAGAAGCAAGACCATCTTCTTTGCCCATAAAGGACCATTGTTCATTTTCTAATGAGTCATAGACTCTTTTGTGTGTGTGTGTGTGTGTGTGTGTGTGTGTGTGTTTGTGTGTGTGTGTGTGTACATATATACGTAATAATTTTACAGAAAACTGAGAGCCTAGAATCAACCATACATTCTTTAAAATATTCCAATATCATTTCCTTTCCCTGATTTCATGACAAAGGTAAAAATTTGTGGGATTACACGGGCATCTTTCATATAGTTTAGCAACCAGAATAATTCATCATAGATATTGCTTGCTGATATGCTTTAGATTTATAGCATGGTAAACAACCTGCTTCTAAAGATTGGTTTCTTTTTGCAGAGACGCAATGGAGAAGACATACCCGTAGCCCAGACTAAGAACATAAATCACAGAAGATTTGCTGCCTCTTTCAGATTGCAAGAAGTGACAAAAACTGACCAGGATTTGTACCGCTGTGTAACTCAGTCAGAACGAGGTTCTGGGGTTTCCAATTTTGCTCAACTCATTGTGAGAGGTAACACCTTTTGCTACATGAAATTGCATGCCTTTAATCGAACTAAGTCTATGGACACAGTGATTGGTTTTTAAGCTTCAGTATTATTCATTGCAAGTCACTATTACATATCATCATCAAAATTCTGAAAATGTCATGTGGACACTAGTTTTAAATTTTGTCAATTAGTTTTCCACCTAGTGTCTTATCAAATGATATCTTATTTTACCATAGTCATTGAGGTGAAATGTACAGTATTTTATTCCATGTTTCCTTATAGTTGTCATCTATCTTAAGAGCTGTCCCCTCTTATTAATGCAATTTTGTAGGCACTAATATAGGCCTTAGTCCAAGAGATCCATGTCAAAAGGTCACAGTAAGTACTCTATTTCAGGTAGACTTGTAAACATTATTGATACTAATCCTATGCCCTAAATGTTCACTAATTTTGGTCCTTTGTCAAATCTTAGGAAGTTTGAGTTTTTCCTTATATTCTTAGAAGCCAAGTTATTAGAAATCATGAGAGTTTATCATATTAGGTATATCTGTTGTGAATACAGGGAAAAGATAGGCAAGCTCGGGGTATATATTACCTTTATTAAAAATTTGCACGTCCTTATTTTATCTCAGTCAGTGATTTAGGTTGTAGGAATGCAGTGTAGAGAATACAGGGATCTTTCAGTATGGTCTTTGACCGTGGCTGTCTAAGGAGTCTTATATCAACATATACAGCATTGTGGTATGTTTGGTGACAGTTGCTCTTTTAATGAAAGGGGTTTTAATGAAAGTGTCTTTGAGGAAGTGACAATTAAGTTAAAATGACGGGAGAGAAAGAATGAATTTTAATTTTATGAAAATTTAGAATTAAAGTAGCTTCACTGAGTCAGATATCAGACAGTCAATACTGACACATATAAAAATAATGAGAAATTTTGTAAACCTTGGCATGGAGATATTTGGCCAATCTAATGGAAACTGGTCTCTGATATCATAGCAGGGGAGCCATCTGTGAAGGAGTCTTCTCTGAGTGAGGGAAATGAGGGATGAGAGAAAAGTACTAAATACTCATGTAGATAGGGAAGACATTGACTGAGAGATACATACAGGGAGCTGAAGAGATCACATATTAGCCATGTTAGGGAGCATACATCTCTTTCAGAGGACAGGAGGACCAGCGTTCAGTGCTCAGCACTTACACCAGGTGGTTTACAACCAACCATAATTCAAGCTCTAGGTGTTCCAATCCCTCTTGTCTGACCTCCTTGGGCAACCACATTCATATACGAATAGTGTTCCACAGATACAAAGTCGCTCAGGAGAATAACACTATAAATAAATGTGCATTTAGAGAAGGAAAGAAAAGTAAAACTAGAGTTAGTAAGAGGCAGAAATCACAGTATGGCCCAGGGGCTAAAAAGAAACATGAGATATTTTCATCTCCCATTGATTTATTTTATAATGCTTGATACTAAATAATTGTTATCAGAAACACTGAAGATGTACTTGATTCTCATAGATTATTTTTTAGTAATTATAGAGGGAAGGGAATTAAAATTCAGGTTAGGTGATAATAATCCTAGAACCACAATATATTATTATGTGGAGTCATAATACGTGCCCACATTTCCTCTATCTTCATGACTTCATTCTTTCCCATGTCAGGTTTCTCTGGCATTCACATTGTTAATTAATTCTCTTCATTTTCTATATACTTCAACCAACCTGTATAGGATGAATATACCTTTATCGTCAATGGAACAAGACTTGTAATTATGCTGTCTCATATCACATGCTCAAGTTCATAAACCTATAGACCCTGTTGTTAAGGAGCAAGAAAATATGTTGCTATTTACAGCCTGGCTCAGAAACATGATATGCTATCTGTTCCCGTTGTTGAGTGTTTCCTCATTTTTATCAACCCTATATCAGCCTGTCCCACATGGGTCTAATTCATCGATCTGTATTGAAGTGTGGAGCACCATTGCTGTTTCTTTCATATGAGTCAGAAGGCACAGTTGTGGTTGGGCATTCTTTAGGTATTTCACATGCTGTGTTTGCAGGGACATATGTCTGTTATTGATGCACCTTCTCTCCATCTTTGAGGTCTCCTGTAACTAGCAAAATATCGATGCACCTTCTCTGCATCTTCAAAGTCATGCCTGTAACTAGGAAAATATGTACACATGCACACACACATACACACACACACACACACACACACTTTTCCTAAGGAGAGGCCCGTACTGGATATACCTGATGTTTGTAAAAGGCAGGTGCTAGTTTTATTCATGCCCTACATAGCAATCGAAACTTTTGCCTATTCATTAAAAACTATTAGTTGGTTGTGATTACATTTTCCCTACTTGTAGTATTCTTTTTTTTTTTTTTCATTTATTTGGTTTTTGGCAGTGCTAGATATCAAACCTGGGGTGTGCTACATGATTTTCATGCCGTTAAGGACTGAGTAATACCACTGTTTCCTGTTGCTTAATTTACAAGTGTATTTCTACCATATTTCCCAAGGCCCAGATTTCCTTAGTTCATGACAAGTAAGTTGTTTTAATGTCATTTAAAAACAATTCTTGAATTCCACATAAAATTTAATTTTTTTCATGAGAAGAACTTTCACTTATTACCTAATTTGATTTGGTCACTAATGATTTAGGTTCTTTGCTGTTTTTAATCTGATATCAGTGATGTTGTGTTGTGAATGTGTCATAGGGCTTTTCGTGTGTTGGTTAGCTAGACTTTTGCTAAAATTATCAATATCCATTTTGATACTTTTGACAGTTTTAATTATTTTCAACATATTTCGGCATCTGCCTCTAGTAATTGCTAGTAATATTCTTTTTGTCATTTTATCTAAGAACCAATATAGAGGAGTACATTTTCTTATTTGTCCATATAACCTCAAAATAAATATTACAAACCAAACCATCTCCATAGGGATCAGTTGTTCTGATCACTAACCAGAACCATCCCCCTGGATGTCAGTCGTACTTGTACTAAAACAATGGGTAAAAGTAGCATGGTTGACAGGTCCAATCTCTCAGTGGCACGTTTAAAACTGATGTCCTGCTACATGGACACAAAAGATGGTAATTTTAAAGGAAATTTTGGGGGCAGTGATATGAGTAGTCGTTAATGAGAGTTGGCATAGTGTTGCCTGTTGTCAAACATGACCCATGGGTAAGACTTTATTAGTGCATTTTCTCTTAAACTGGAAGTGACAGACCATGCTTACGGCCTTTTTTTCCCTTGTTTGTTATGAGTGAAATTTTTACTGCAAAATTCTCATGCCGAGGAGTATCGATCTCTGTGTTCCCAGAGCCGTGGGAATGGCAGAGATGTATGATGAATAGAATTTACTTTGTCATAACTCTAGTGCCGCTTCCGGATCCTTTTGAGTCTTGATAACATCCACAGCTCACGGAAGTCCATCCTTGGTGGGAAAGACGCTTCTGCACATCTGAGACTAAGGGGAGACATTTTTGTTCAGCAACACTGTAAGGTTGAGGAGTGCTGCCTATGGAGAGTGTGCAGGAGAGGTGTTCAGCAGCCCACAGCCAAAGCCTTGTGGATGACTCCATGTGCTGGTTGCTTTGCTCCTTCGCTGTCTGTCAACTTTTTTTTTCTGGCCATCTAAATCACAGATTAGTTTCCATCTGTCTAAAAAACACCAACCTCCCACTTAGTGAAAGTTCTTTCACATTTTGCGTTTCAAATTTTTATGATGCATGTTTACATTTTTCTTTTGTTTTTTGTTTTTTTTTCTATTATTTTGGGAAAGAGTCTTATATATCTCAGGCTGTTCTTGAACTCCTTCTTGGTTCTTCAGCTCCCAAATCCTAAGCGACTCAGTGAGTGTTACAGACACTCACTGTCACACTTGATACATTTTAGCTTTAAATTTTTTTAATCACAATCTTTGATTTTCTTTGTTTTAAAGTGTCAGTTGTTCGGTTTTTAAATTCTGAATATTTCATTTTTTTCTATTAACAGCAAAGGCTTCAGGGCAGTGGAAAAAGTGACTTACTTTACTAATGCTTTTGCTAGCTGGTGCTTTAAAGACCATGGAGTTTCTAACTCCAGACCATCAGCAGTCAGCTTAATGCCATATAGTATTGATTTTTAACCAGTTTTCATATCATAGCTGTCAAACTTGTGAATTCATATAAGGATCTTTTTTCCTAATGGTGACTTGAAGATCTTTTTCTTTACTTCTATTGGGAAAACTAGTCAACTGGGCAGGAAGCCTAAAGATTTTTTTTTTTGAGCTTTCCATTTAAACATCTACACTTTATAAAATCTGAAATATAATGAACTGATACCCTATATATTAAATTTTCTTCCCTTCAATGACCTTAGAAAGGTAGGAAAGGCTATACAGTCAGCAGAAACCAAGTGCTCTAAGTTTAGAGGAATTTTTAAAGCTCCATAGATAAATTTTTTGCTTTACTACTGTACCCTTGAAGATGATAAAGGAAACACTTAGAGTCTCCTTTCATTCCTAGTACCTACTTCTGGTTCAGGTGGTTCATTGTTTGCGTGGCATACACCTTAATTCCAAGTGAGAAAAAGAGTATTCTCACTTCAAATTCTGCAGTACTATATAACCGGAAAACAGAAACAGATTTGAGAAGCTCTTATATCAATTAGAGGAATGCTTTTTTCCAAATTAAAAGAATATTAAAAATTGTAATAAGATCTTTGTTCTTTGAAAGGTAATTGGTTTTCAATCCACTCTCACTATTCATCAGAACTTACATAACCTGAACTCTTCTGCCCACTTCTCTGTACCATTGTTCCTGACAGCATTGCAGGTTTCTCTTCATGGCTACCCTCCAAGACCAGAGAATGCAAAACAGGTTTTCCCTGCCTTGTCATTGTCATTTTGTTTACTTTCTCTAAGTTCATTTCAAAAATTAAAATGCAGCATGAATCCGCTCCCAAAGGGCACCTGCAAGTTGTTTTCTGAGGGTGATTCTCTTGTGTGAAGCTGGAGACAATCTTTAGCTGGGAGCTACTGGCCAGAGCTCTTTGAAGTGAGTCTTTGGGGAGTTTGTTTTGTGTCTCTTCTTGTTAAGATTTTGCAGAGAATCAGTGAGGAAGTATATCATTGACATGGTAAATAATTATCTGTGTGGATCTTGAGGGAATTTGATTTCCAAGCCTAAGCTGTAGGTCTTCACTCTGGAGCCTTCATTTCCCTTCTCTTGGAGTTTCTGAGGAATGTAATTTGGACTCACCGCTACCAGGGGACTTCTATGTACTGTGACTTTGCTACTTATAGGCTTCTTCCTCTTTATTATTTCTTTTATCCTGATCTCAAATCCAAAAGTAAACAGCAAAGTTGGTTTGTGCTAAGGTTTTCAATCTTTCTGCCTTCCTTTGGAATGTCACTGAAAAATCAACTACCAGCCTTTATCAAATCCCTAAGTCAAAACTCCAAAAGGAGCTGTCTCAGCCTCGGAACATTTGTGATTCAATACAATTAGAAAATTTAGAATTAATATCTTGGCATGAAATTTTCACTAAGACTGGTAAAATTTATAATTGCACAAGAAAAAAACACTTCCAAAACAAAACAAAAAACACCAAACAGTCAAACAAACAAACAAGCAAAAAACAAAAAACAAAAAACCCAAAGCAGCCACTGTATTATATTAGTTGTAAACAATGCCATACTGTGAGAGTCTTCAAGGGTGATGATTGAGCAGAAGACTTGTAGCTGACAAACTGAAGTCAATGATGGCAAAGACATAATTCACAGTTTTGAGGAGTCTAACTGTTTGCCTTGTTGCTGTACTTCATTGGTCTCTTCTACATCCTCCATTTTTTTTTTTTTCATGAGAATCAACGTTGCCTATTACTGCAGACCCATGGATCTACTTTTGTATTTAGTTTTGACTTAATGTGAGCTGTTTGTCAGTTGTAATGCTTGTATCTTCTTAAAAGTTGGATAATGTGTACTCAGAGTCCTAGAACATATGACCTTTAATGACGACTAGAAACACAGAAAACAGAAACACACTGGGGACTGCTCCAAACCTAACCATAAGGACCAAGCAAACATGTGCTGGCATATTATGATAAATCTATCCATCCTAGCCTGTTTGGTTATCATGATACTTTAGAAAGCCATTTCCTTTCTGAGTTAGTACAGATAGGTTTTTGTCTTTTCTACAAAATGTTTAGTTGACCAATAATTGAAAACAAGACTGCAGTCCACTAATGCAAATAAACATTTACATTTCTGTTAGAGCTCAGTGTGGCTTTGGTTTACTTAGAAGTTAGGAAGTTTTAGGGAAAAAAAAACCAGCTTTACTCTTTTAGGATTAAACACTAGAATCTGGGACTGAGGCCTCTCTTAAGGGTGAATGGCAGGGAAATGTGCAGCTGCCCTCTAAGCTTAAATCTTCAGTCCCCTGTTTCTTTGAGGCATTATCTTTGCTCCGGTGTTTGTTTGTAGAGAAGGTACAGTCTGGAAATGTGTTCTCTCTTCAGAGGTATAGGGAGCAGATTATCTTTAACCTTGTGGTATAATTTGGAAGAATACTTACATTGTCCAAGGTTCTTTTACTGAGCCTAAGAAAACATTTTATTATTTTCTTTCCTTGTTGCCTATTTGGAACCGTATTTAGATACATCAGCACAGAATCTGTGATTACATGTAAACAGAGGGAGAGAAATACAATAAACTCTGCACTTTTTAGGTAATTGTGGCCCCAACTTATATCTAATTATGCCACATGCCCCGGGCAGTTAAGGTCATTTTCAGATACATACAGGCGATTCCTTATGTGACCCGCCATCTCCTAAAGTGACTTCTCCTCATATTAAATTAAAAAATAAATAATTCATGGCTATAGTCTTTTGCCATGCAAAAAGCATAGAAATGCTTTTTTCCATTGGACACAACTGGAAATTTCTTTCCTGTCCCCCATAATTCTTAATCTGCAGAGGAATGCCAGGCGCGCTCATAAATCTGTTACTGCAGCCTTTCCATCCACCCTCTGTCGTTATTGTTGTTGCCATTTTCATCATCATCATCGTCGTTCTTCCTCTTCTTCCTCATCCTCTACCTCCTTCCATTCCTCCCTTCCTCTATTAGATATAGGCATGCTTTCATGGTCTTATTTCCTTAGAATCTGTAATCACTTGTTCATACGTTCAAACAGTCATGATTTTCTCATATGAATTAGTAGAATTGCTTAATTATATACTTTTCCCTCAAATGCTGTTTACTTATAAAAAGATCTTTATATGATCCCTATTCTTGGTACATTTATTTAGAGCAAAGTCTTACGTTTTTCACATTGCTGGAACCACAGTACAATAGAAATAATGTGTATTCAACTATAGCTTTGAGACTGAATCAATGGCTCTGAGATTAAGTGCACACTAGTTGCTGTTTGAGAGGACTCAGGTTCAATTCCCCATACCCACATGGCAAGTCATAGCCATCTCAAACTCTACACTCTCACATAGACATATATGCAATACCTGTGAAATAGAAATAAAATAAATTTTAAAACTACAGTAGCTTCCCCATTTATCTGTATTTTATTGAACGTGCTCTTGGTGCCCAGTCCTCTTTCATTATCACATTTATGGCATATCCCACTGTCTCTTAGATTCTACTATACTATATTTTCTTCCCTCCAAAACAAAAGAATATCATGGATTGAATCTTTAGAGTTAGAGAAACATCTCCATTGCTCCCTCAGGTGAGGATATGAAGTTTGCACCTGAACTCTGATGGGTTTAACAGCTCAAATGAGCAGAAGCTGTACCAAGTAGAGGAGGCATAGGGCACACATGTTCTTGTGGACAAGGTTTGAACATTAGCTTAATGCAGTGTTTCCTAGGGAAGAAACTCAGGTGCAGCCTGAGTTGTACTATAGGCCTTCCTGAGGTAGTGTACTGGCTGGTTATGTGTGTCAACTTGACACAAGTTGGAGATAGAGAAAAAGGAGCGTCAGTTGAGAAAATGCTTCCATGAG
Organism: Tokudaia tokunoshimensis; assembly: GCA_036184795.1. Classification (NCBI taxonomy): domain Eukaryota; kingdom Metazoa; phylum Chordata; class Mammalia; order Rodentia; family Muridae; genus Tokudaia; species Tokudaia tokunoshimensis. The sequence continues at coordinate 52,092,730 of BTHU01000006.1, read as the reverse complement.
ATCCAGCTGTAAGGCATTTTCTCAATTAGTGATCAGTGATGGAATGCCCACCCCATTGTGAGTGGTGCCATCCCTAGGCTGATGGTCCTGGGTTGGATAAAAAAGCAGACTGAGCAAGCCCTGGGGGAAAAGCCAGTGACCAGCACCACTCCATGACTCCTCTTCAGCTCCTGCCTCTAGGATTCTGACCTGTTTGGAGTTTCTTCAATTATGAGTAGCAGTATGGAAATGTAAGCTGAAATAAACCCTTTCCTCTGCAACCTGCTTTCTGGTCATGGTGTTTCATTGCAACAATATAAACTGTGACTAAGACAGGTAGAATGTGAAAACTAAAAAAAAAAAATTACATATATTTGCTATTTGGTTTGGAATGCCATGAAAGGTTTAAATTAGGCACTGTGTTTGTATCTGTCTCAAGGTGACCCATGATCTTAAGTATGGTGGGTTTTCAGGATCTAAATTCAGCAGACTGACAGTCTTCAAAGCTTGAAACGATGAGAGGTCACTGAGAGAGAGGCTTTATAGATAGATTGGGTCACCGCTGTGGACTTATTGCAGATATATTGATCACATTGTACGATGTCAAAGAAGTCCATCCAGACGTATGGCCTAAGATTTCAGTTGGAAGTGGTTGTGGATGTTAATTCAGGAAACTTGTACAAGGGCTTCCTTGAGCAAGTAGACAATGGCTTTATTGTAAACATCCAGTTTTGATGTAAAGAACACATTCATGTTTAAAGACTTTGTGGGCTAATTGCAGACTAATCAAGGCACTGAATGAGAGTCCTACAAGGTGAATTCAGTGAGTGCTATAAAAGTCTGTATTTTGCTTATGTTATTAGAAAATTCCACATTGTGTAAGCACATATATTTAGTTTGTAGTATAAACAACTTATGCTTATTCCAGACTAGCTTACAAATAAATGAGACTCAGACTATGGTTTTTTTATTTGGCTTTTACAATTATTGCTGGGTCATGCCTAATCTACTCTTCTAACTGGCTACCTCCCCAGTGGTATATTCCAGACACTTGCTGTTTCTCCTAGCCATTTACTCATGGTTCCTCTCCCCTAGGTAGCTTCGTCCTGTCCCTGGTCTCTCCTCCTCCCACTAGGTCACTCCAAACCCACCAACCTCTAATCCCACCAGTAATTGGCTGTAGCCAATTTTATTTAACCAAAAGTATTAAATTGAGGAACAAACTTTGCACAACAAAAACTTGTAAACATGACTGTAAGTAAACATGATGAAGACATTGTTGGCCTCTAGTATAGAGTTTAGCATTACAATACATAACAATAGACCAAATCTCAACAGAGTTAAATGTAATTTTATAAATAAAAGTATACTGATAGTTAGTTAGAATACTTTTATCCATAACCTTCTCTACATATACAAACATAGGTAAATAATGGTTCCTCAACATTTCAGATGAACTTCCTGTAGAGTCAAAAGCTGCCAATTGGATCAATGTTTTGGCTTATGCCTGTAATCCTATTACTTGTTAGATAGACTGGATCATCACATATTTTAAACTGGCCTGGTCTATATAATGAGTTTCATGCTAGGCAGAATCACATAGAGATACATTGTAAAAGAAAAACAGAGGAAAATATTAAGTAAAATCTTTTTCCTGATTAATTATAAAACAAAAGAAACCAAACCAAACAAAACAAAAACCCACAACGTTTTACTTCACAGAAAGGAGCCAAATTCTGTAAAGGGCTTTACCATTCTGTCTGTTCTGCAGTATTTGACCGTTGTTGATAACAGTACTTTGCCTTTGTTTTTAGTTTTTTCTTTGGTTTTTGTTTTTGTTGAGGTCTAGATGTAGTGAGATTTTCCTTCCTGGACTTTTCTCCCAAAGCATTTCCATTTCCTCAAAGAATGTCATTCTATTCAGCGGGTGGTGTGAAAATATTTACTTATGGAAAGATAAAGAGCTTCTACCTGTCATAATTTTCCTGTGTTAAAACTCCCACTAGGCTTGACATTTCTGTGTTTTGTGCGGGATTGCTGAGAAGCAGTTACCATGACCAGGCTGGTTGATGCATGGTAATGATGAAAAGCAGAGTGTTTGGAATTCAATATGGATGGAAGAAATTCGTGGTGTCAGGAAAGCCATATATTAAAGAGAATTTGAATTGGAAACCAAATCCCCACCTGCCACTGGGAACATTTTGATCATTTTGATTTATTAAACTTTTATAACAACATTCAGATGGAGCTGAATTAAAGACTTTAGTCTGGAATAGTTTATTGTACATCATCCACTATGTTACCCGTATCATTTTTGAAGGTTCTAGCAATCTGTGGAGAGAAAGAATGGATGGACACGGGTTTGTTTTATACAGAAGTTTATCCTCAGATTGATGAATATTGCTTTAAGCTTGTCTAGGATTCTCTTGCTGATAAACAGGATTTGCAATTTCAGAATTTTAGGTTACTTTGAATTGTTGATGTTTTTCATGCATATTTGAAATAGTGCAAAATAATTTCCTTATTGGAACAGCGCATATCTTACACGCATGCATATTGGGCATGTTTGCATCTGTGTCTGGGTTTGGTGGATAAGTACTCACATAGAAACACTAATGACACGCTGAAGCCTGTCATAGGAGAATGCATTCCCTTATCACTATTGAAATTCTGTGCATCAATCCTTTTGAAAATCATCTTTCAGCATCAGCAGCCATGAGTAGTCTGTTCTGAACAGTGGCTCCCTGATAAAGAGAAATCAATTACTATTAGAGAGGCACTAGAGGTTAAAGGCATTACTGGTTCACACTTGGTTTTGCAGCCATAAGCGGATACTTAGCTGAGAATCAGGAATGATGTAGAAGATGGATGAGATAGAGTTCAAGGAGCAGCAATGTGAGGGTCCAGGACTATCATTCCAACCTGTCTCCACACTCACGATGGATGATTTGGTGGCAAGAAGTAATAATACCAAATGATGAAAGATATATCTCAGCAACTTGAGCCCAGCAGACTGTACCTGTTGGAGTTGCGGGTCATAATGATCCCTGATTTGCAACCAAACAGGTTGGCTGCATTTAGCAACACAGGTTTCTGACAGCTGCGAAGGAGGTAAGTAGCATATCAAGCACTCCTGCACATTGTAAATTTAATTACCTCATATTTATGCATAGTAGATGTTGACAGGAACTTGTAAGCTATGCTAATATGGTAGGTAATTTGTTACCTGCAGAAATCACTTTTCCATGTGTCTTCTGATCATTATCATGGAACATGATAAATGATCTAGTCCATGAGGTATAAATGAAAATGAAATGGATAATTGGATTCTATGTCTAAATTGTGGCTGGGATAGTTGCAGCAATTATAATTGAATTTATCTCATAAAAATGCCCTGTGTAATCTATCAGTGACCTTTCATCCTCTGCCTCTGGTGTTACATGGAGCTGGTCTTATGGTGCTTACAGGCACTTGCTCATAGATTTTAAAAAAAAAAAATCTACTGTGTATTTTAAAAGCATTGTGTTCATGCAGGAGTCGAAGCTTTAATGCTGATATTCTTATTTTTAGAGTGTGAACAGAGTATTTTGCTGTTTCTGGTGCCTTGGTGAGATGATTTGGGGGCAGGGAAGAATTCAACAAAATTTTCTTGACCAATCCCTTTATTATCTTTGGCATCCAACTTTCCACTGAGCAGTGGCAGTGTGCTCTAATGCCAGACGTGTGTTTACTGTGATTCTTAGAAAAGTAAAGAAAAAAAGAAACATCTACATATCAAATTAAAATACAGTTGATTTTCAACACCACTGTGTGTTTATTCCATCTCTCCTATTTAATTTCCTTTAAATAGCAAATACTTGCTTTACCACAAACATTAAACCCTCTTGGAAGTGAGCACCTGGCTTATTGTGGAAAGTGCTTTCCCTATAAGAGGACCTAGTACCATGTCAAACCTGAACACTATTGCAGGATATCTCCTTGGGAAACAGGGAAGGGGACCTCCGGAGCTTCCTGGCATCCACCATTGCCCAAGTTTCAGATTCAATAGAATGATGCTGTATCAAAAAACAAGATGGAAGGCAACATGGAAATGAGCCACAGCCCACTTCTAGTATGTGCACATACACAAACATACACATGTACCATTCTTCCTTCAAAACCATTCTTAATTTATTCAATGATTAGATTCAATGTTTTTAAGCAGTGATAACATATATTAGCATTTATTAGCATTGTGGTCGAAAGTAAAACAGATAAAATACACAACCAGTAGGACCACCCTGCAGGCGTATGTATAAGTAGGTCTGAACCAACTCATCTTCAAAATTATCATGTGTTATATATTTTTTTTTGACACTCTGTCAATTTGACCCCCCCACCCAATCTGGCTTTTCTTTATAAATGTTCAAATCATTTTTAAACAGCTTGTTTTTTCTTCATTTACCTCCATCTAAGGGAAGCTGTTTGAGGTTGAATTATTAAATCGTAGTAGGTTAAATATTATCTGGAAATTTGATTTTTTTTTTCTCTTGAAGTAGCCTGTCAATCAGCAGGGTGTGTTCTCGAGGTATCTTTTTCCTTTTTTGTTTTGATTTTTCTCTTTCAAATATCTTCTTCTTCTTCGTCTTCTTCGTCTTCTTCGTCTTCTTCTTCTTCTTCTGCTTCTTCTTCTTCTTCTTCTTCTTCTTCTTCTTCTTCTTCTTCTGCTGCTGCTGCTGCTGCTGCTGCTGCTGCTGCTGCTGCTCCTGCTTCTTTGTAGTAAAGGCTGCACAGATGCTAGTGGTTAGTTTATTTCAGTAACGGATTGATGTAACAGGAGGTAATAAACAATGCATTCTTCACTCTTGTAAATTTAATAAAACAGAAGTGTTGAGTGAAAGGTCCAATAAACAGAACTTACTAATAATTAATTTACAGTGTGCCATACGTGGTGAGAGATGTGTTGTATATGCTGTTTTTCTAGTTCAATAACAAAAGATTAATTTTCTTTATCCTTAAGGAACCTGGATCTGATAAATAGACTTGATTCATATGCCTAAGGACCCAGCCCCAGACTATGACCCAGGTCTTTGTTAGCACAGTTATCTTGTTATCTTTTTTACCTTCATCATGATTACATACAATTCTACAAGAATTATCTAAACTCACCTGTAGGTATTAAGAAAACTTTTTTTATAGTAAGATTTAATAAATAAGCCTTCTTTTTTTCTGCTTCCCCCTAAAATTTAATTATGCAGATTTTATCTTATCTCTATAGTTGGTTATTTGAGTGTTGTATTCAGTTTTGTATTGCCCTCCCAGGTAATGTTACAACTAAGGTCTACCATTTTTGTATCCTTTATTCTTCATAAAGGAACAGGAACTTAGTCATGTCTTCTCTGGATCAAGTAGAAGGCATTTCAGAAAACACAGTGACTGGTACGCCTGCTCCCCAGATCCAGACAGAAACTCAAGCAAATACTCCTCGACCTATGCACACTCGGATGCACTCATGTATATGTGTGCTTGCTGTATACTTTTGTATATTCATGTGCCCTGATAAAAACCTCACTTGGCCTCAATCCTGGGAAGCTGAAGCCTTGTCGTCTCTGTTCCAGTGTAGGGGAAAAGTATCACAAACACGGCTTATGAAAATTATGAACCTAGGGTTATTCCTTACACTGGAATTCTTTTGTTTTAGAACTTGCCTGATGGTGAGGACAAAACGAACTCATCCTCTTTCTGAAGTCATAGTCCTTAATAGATAACAACATTCATCTAACTTATTCTTATTTTTTTTTAAAATTAATTTAATATTAATATTAAAATGTTGTTTCCTTGGTTTTGCTCAACAAGGTGTGGCAAAATCTCAGACTCTATTGTTTGTCATTTCCTTTTAAAGATAATATTATATACTCCCACTACCACTGTATTTCCCTCAGCATTCTTGATGTTACATTCTATCCCCTGGTATACTACTTTAAACAGTACAGACATTGATGCTATAAATCTACTCATTCTATAATGTGACACAGTTTCTGTGTGGCACAAACTTGGAAGTCCCTAGGAGATGCTTTCCTTGAGAGCTCTGGCACTTTGGCCCTATCCTGGGAAGTCTTAGAGTGAACAGCTTAAAGTGATTTAGACTTCTGCAGATTAAAAACATCTGGCAACTTTGGCATGAACATTCCTGGCACTTAGGCTATGATATCTTTTCCCATTAATTGTAAATGTGACATAATTAATCTTAGAGTTGCAAGAAGCATTCCAGATTTCAGTGGTAGGAGGGTAGGTGCCTGGCCTCTGTCTCTTTTTACCCTTTGTCTGTCTAGGCTCTACTTGAGGGAAGAGCAAGGTCCCTGAAGCTTAGAGAGCTGCCACAATCCTGGTTTCTTAATTGCAGAACTAAGAATTTGAGGGTTCCATCAGTCTCCAGTGACGATGCTGTTGAATGCCTCTGTTTTGTTTTCTGTCTGTTGTTTTTAATAGTGGAGTAAACACAGAAACTAGCATACTACCTGCAACCCCAGTATACTCTTGTAATTTGAACATCTCCTACTGCAACCCTGAGAACACCATTAATGGTTGCTGATGTCTTTATCACTAACTTGACATGTGCTTTTATTTAGAGGAAATACAATGAAGAAATTTATCACTTTAGTGTGTGTGTGTGTGTGTTTATACTTGAAAAACAACAACAACAAAAAACTTTCTAGAGAGGACTAGAACTTTCTAGCCCCCAGGTAGTGTCTTTTAGCAAACTATCAAGCTTTCCTGTAATCCTACATGACTGGTATGTGAGCTTGCTATCTTAATGTATCCACGTTAACCTCATCACTTAAACCCAAAATACAGACAAAGGAATGTATGTTTCAAAAATAAAAAAAGGTCTAGGACTTCAGATGAGGAAAGGATGCCCTTCATTTATAGTATGGAAATGTCATTACCTTCATCAAATATGATTGTCATTGTTCTAAAATGCAAGAAGAAAGATTCCAAGGAAACCCACTTTAGTCTCCTCTTCCTCTTTTGTATACAGTAGGCTTCCTTTCTCATTTTATGTACACAGTATAATTCCTTTCTCATCATATATACATATTAGGCTTCTTTTCTCATCCTATATAATCAGTAGGTTTCCTTTCTCACCCTGTATAATCAGTAGGCATCGTTTCTTATCCTGTATACACAGTAATCTTCCTTCCTCAGATCTTTATTCATGCTATATTTATTGATGGAAGTACTGTGTATGTTTCTTCAGTGCCCGTGAAAATATTAAGATTTTTTTTTCTTGTTAGGAAAAGTATTTTTTTTCTTCAGAAAATCTTCAGTTGATGGAGATAAACTTTTAACACTATATGGAGCCTGGCGTTTAAGAAAATATGACTAATCTGGATTAGTAGTTACTTCAAGCTCTTGGTTTAAATTCCATGATATCTGTCAAAGCAGACTTGGAATTTTGTCTTACTTGGAAAAGCACACCCTTCAGCTTTAAATCTGCATTCTAGAAAGCTTTCTTTAACTAGAAGTTTTTTTCCTCTTATGGACCACAGAATGTCCAATTATTTGTGTTATTTCAGTTCTTTTAACATCAGCATCCCATTATGTTGCCGACTTCTGGGGGTGTTGGGGGAGGTTATGAAGGAACTGAAAATAAAAGGTCTTTGGCTGCCTGACTTGTCACATTAGTGTAAAATGTCCTTGATCTGATATCTTTTCACATGACTAAACATCTTTAAAATGTCAACAAAAAATGTTGCTTTATCCAGTGGTCTATAATTATTCCTGTATACCTAGTGATTCCTTTTAATTATACAACCCTGTCTAGTGCTTTTATTTTTGGTGGCATCTTGACTTTTGGGAATATAGGGTTGTTGGTTCTGAAGAAGTTCATAGAGTCATAGAATAGGATGATGGTATTAGTTCGTTTTCCATTGCTACGATGACCTACTGCAAGCTATGTAAGAAAAAGAGGTTGGTTTATCTCAGAGTTTGGGAAGCTGAAAGACAAACATGCATACTGTATGCAAAGAAACTGTGAGTATCATTGAAATGACATACTGAGAGTTTCATAGGCAAATGGGGAGAGATAACATGACCTGATAGGAAGGTGTGCTTGTGTGTGTGTGTGTGTGTGTGTGTATTTTTGAATACATGTTTACATGCACACACATATGTGTATGTTCATGTGCATATGTGTTTGTGTATATTTCTGGTATTAAATGTGAAGTAACTCAAGTGGAGATGTCACTTAGAGGAGAGTGTCCTCTGTGACTAAAGAATTTTCCAGTAAATGCCATCTCTGAAGTGTCCCATAGCCTTGCTCACATTGCTATGCCAAGTACCACACCTCTGACTTGTGAATCCCTAGGGGACACACCACATCCACACCATAACAACGACTAAAACAGTTATTACATTGTGATCACACAGAGCTATGATTTTGTGATAATGTTCAATGTCTTCATGCTCATCTCCTCAAACTCTTTTCTCCTACTTGGGGAAATTGTAAGTAGAAATGCATAGGAATCATTTATCTCATGTCTGATCATTTTTACTGATACTTAAGGAGCTGTCGTTAGCAATAACTTACCTTGAATTAATGACCCTAACAGTTTTATTTTTATCTCACTAAAAACCATCTCCCATGGTTAGTCCAGAAGAGTTTTTTTTTTAAAAAATGGAATATATGGTTTTTATTTTGTCATTATTTTTATTGTCATAGCATGCTACATTTGCTTTTGTTGGTTTATTCTTTCTGGTGACTTTATATTGACATTTTGCAAAATTATGTTGGACCCAGTAAACCAACAATACAGTTTATTCCACTACTTAATTTTAACAAATTGATTCATCTTTTTTAAATATAAAAATGCTCTTAGATTTTGACTGCTCCAGAGTTACCAGTATTTTTGTAAAGTCTATTCTCTCACTCTCACAGAGACAATATACAGGTCCCTCTTAGTTTAAGGTCTTGTTCAGATAGCGCCAATTGGTTATTTGAATTATTTTCATAAAAACTTCTAAATCTGTCATGTGTTGATTAGAAGGATATGACTATTCCCTCTTCCCCTACAAAGAAATTGTCTTGTACTCTTCTAAGTTGTGTTAAAGTGCAAGTGTAATTACATGAGTCACTTGGGACAAGTAAGTCCTTGAATTGTATATGCCTCTGGACCCACCCCCCCCTGTCATCAGTTTGGCCTACTTCCATTGCTAATCTGAGTGATGACACTGGGGGTTGGGCTTAGGAACCCCCTATGAAAAGCTCCCTTAGCATGAAAACCTCATGCATCATTTTTAATTATTTTGGAGAGAGCACAAATGATGTATTTATCATGAACATATATTTAACATATGTTTTATTCCAGTGATTCAGTACCATAGAGTGCTTAGACACAGGAACAAGTTGACAAACTGTGCTTTTTTTTTGTAATTGTCAGGGAATTTTCTCTCTCTCTCTCTTTCTTTCTTTCTTTCTTTCCTTCCTTCCTTCCTTCCTTCCTTCCTTCCTTCCCTTTGTTTACATGTAGACTATTCAAAATTCCCACCAATAGTATTTTCTGTTAATTTTACACAAATATATCACATGTGCTTATAAAAAGAAATGTATTTGTATATATAACACAGTAGAGAGATCACAATGTTATTGTAAAGACTGAAATGAATTTAGTGGATCCAGCCATTGTATTACTATGTATCAGCATATGATGAATGCGAGCAGTATTCTTGTACTCCAAATCTCTTGTCTCCATGGAGAAAGGAGCTAAGGCCTGCACTGTATGACCCAGGCATACTGAGCATGCTGCTGGGACATTTATTGCAATTGCTGCAGTTCGCCTCATCCTCCACCGTATATTTTATTCCTTCCTCATAAAGGTGACTGATGAGAGTATGATCTGGGGACCTGTTTATGTTTCTAGACTTACAGGGAACTAAGTGTTGGAGTTGATGGCTTTTCTACTTTTACTACTGAGTTGATTGTTATTCTTGGAACCACCTGGATATTCTTTCCTTGAAATGCTGTGAGCAGTTTGAACTCTGACAAAGCTAAAATGAGGAATTAAATGACCATAAGAAAACTCTTCCTTACTTATTACCATGACTCATTTAAAAGCATCTATAATTGTATTATAATGTCTCATTGACTGCCATATGGATTATAATGTTGAGAAAATATCTAGTAAAATTGTTAAATTGCTATAATACTTCAAAATTTTGAGCTAGTTCATTGTGTGAGTAGTAAACATAAAAGCAAGTAGTTTAAGGGCAAAATGGGGTACAGAATCATATTTGTATAACAGTGTAATAAACTTCATATATCAAAAGTTTCCTCATTTCCACCTATACCTTATATATAAACGTAACCTTACTTTCAGTTTTTGCTGACAGGTCTAAAGGACCACTCTCCTCTGTGGTCTTTATATCAAGGAGGTAATAAAGTGATTGCAGCAATGTTTTCAAATCACAGGGACTAAAACATCATAGTAATTCATAGGATATAAAATTCTGTATGCAAAATTGGCAAGTTTATCACCAAAGTAGTTCTTCCTATTTTAGCACTTCAGGCTTCAGGAGACAGCCACAGTGTGGAGATGAAATCGCACATCACACTGTAAATTGAAATGGAGAAATACTACTTAATATGGAGAGTAGAAATTTTATCTAATAATTTTCTCCTAAGCTGAACTACATTAAATCTCACATATAATATACATTATGCTGTTATATCTCACATATATAATAATATAATATGTTGCTATATTTAATTTATATACATATGCACTCTCTCATGTTAGTATAATTATGTTCTTTTGTATTGGTCCTGATTTATAGCATATATTCATATTAAAAATTATATCATAGGAAATTTTCAATAAAAATGCTTTGGAAGTAAACTTTTCAATGGGTCAGCTTTGACTTAAAAACCAAAAAGAATTGTTGTTAGGTATGTTGCGGCATCTTTCTTTTACAAGCAAGATAAATCATGGGTTGCCACTTGGTCACTAAGCAATTGCTTAGAAGTGTTCTTTTGTTCTGGTCAACTAACTCCTTTAATTAAATACTAACTTTTTGTAGGTGCTGTGTATCAATGTCAGAGCCATTGACCAGCAATATGGTTCAGAGTAGGAAGTAGTGAATCTTACTTTCTGAGGTCTTAATTTCAGCCAAGAAAATGAATGTAATAAAACGGAATCCCCATGTCTTCATGTGGAGCCCTACACTAAAGGCCAGTGTGCATAAATACTCTTCAAAGAACAGGCAAAGTGTGTACAATAATTGCGTTCCTTGTGATTACATTGAAAGTTTCTTCTGCAGCGCTTGGCTAGATGGCCATTCACCCACGACAACAGTTTGGAATTTTTAGTTCACTGAAAGAAATACTAGAAATACAAGGAAGACAATGTTTTGTAGATCAATTACTGTTCTTCATCGCATTACAGAAACGAAAGGGAAAGCTAATCATGCTGGTTTCATTGAAATCGGTCACTGATGTTGAAAATTTCACTTGAAAATTTCCGTCTTCTGATATTGGTTAGGTTTTCCTCTTCAGTGAAAAACAGTTTCATTTAAAAGTGAAAATTATTAACTTCTCTTTCTGTCTCTTTTCCTCTTTTTTCTCTTTCTCTTTCTCTCTCTGTGTATGCATGGGCAAAAGGAAGCTTTTATAATAGCCCAGCCTTGCCACAAACTCACTATTTAGATATAGTTAGCCTTGAACTCCTGATCCTCTTGACTCAATGTCCCACATTTAGGAATATAATGCATACACTACCATACCTGGATTTATCTTGTACTGGGGCTTTAATCCAGGGCTTTGTGTATGCTAGAAAGCACTCTAAGATATATCGCTAGTCTCTGAAGCCCGACTATCTTGGGTACAGCTATTGTTGCTGTGATGAAACACCACAATCAAAAGCATATTGAGGAAGAAAGGGTTTATTTAACACTTTCTTGTCACAGTTCTTCACCAAAGGAAACCAGGACAGGATCCTGGAGAGCAAGAGCTGATGACAAGGCCAGGAGGATGCTGCTTACTGTCTTGCTTCCCATGACTTGCTCAGCCTGTTTTTTTCCGGAACCCAGAGCCAACAGACCAGGAATGGCACCATCCACAATGGACTGGGCCCTTCCCCATCAATTACTCATTAAGAAAATGCTCTGTATGCAGGCTTCTTTTCAATTTTGGTACCCCCCCCCTTTCCAGGTGACTTTAGCTTGTCTCAAGTTGATATAAAACTAACCAGAATATAGTAGCTTTTTTGTACATTCGTTCTTCAATCTTAATGCAATATTGTCCAAGAGACCTAACATAATCGACTGTAGTTCATGTTCAACTGATGTTCTAGAAAAAATTCTAAACCACTTTATAATAAAATTGTAGATGTCAATAAAATTCTTTGATTTTTCTGTATACTTTCCTTACTTATGTATCTTAAAAGATTGTTTTCCAGAAAACATCATCTGTTCACTTGCCTGGGATTGTGTGTGCTATATACACAAATGTACATTTCTCTGTTTTTGTTTTTTGTTTGTTTTTTTTTTGTCAGTGGACTAGATTGTGTGAATGAATGTCTAGCCTTGCACTATTGAAATTGTAAGCCACTGTTCTCTTCATAAGTAGAGAAGTAAATGATGTAGTTCAGGTCAGCACAAGCATTTCCTTTTGCTTGTGTCTTTACTTACAATTATAAATCATGTTAGTGTGCTTCAGGACTCTTGGAAGGGATTAAGTGGCTGACCTGAGTCCTACTCTCCCCAGATCTCCAAATAAATATCTACTTTTCATGGAGACCACAGCAGTTACAATTGCTCTCTTCGAGAGTCCTGTGGCCAGTGGAATAGGGGCTTCAGGTTTGGCCCACTCAAGCTCTATTGTTCTGGTCCTTCATTGTCTTTGTGAGTAAAGTATATGAGTTAGTTGAGTGATGTAATTTGAGAGTGTATGTGTCACTTCAGCTGATGAAGTTTAAATGAGGTTTTAATAGAAAAATCGTTTAACTTAAGATTAAGAATTCATATAATACAAATATAATGAGGTAATTTCTGTGAAAGGAAGTATATAAACCTTGCTGGCAACATTGCTCTTGTTAGTAACACTACAAGATAGTGGACAAAAAAGTAAACAGAGAAGTATTTGATTGTCTATGGATTTTATTAGCCCTGGAAGTCAAGTGTCAAAAACAGCAGTAAATGAAGTAGCATTATCAATTAACTTGAGACTAGGGGCTGGAGAGATGGCTCAGCAGTTAAGAGTACTCTTCTTCTAGAGGACCCATATTCAATTCCCACCTCCCACATGGCAGTTCCAAGCTGTCTGTATCTCCAGATTCAGGAGATCCCAAAATCCTCACCCAGACACACAGGGAGATAAAATACCAATGAACATAATATAAAACTAAAGAAATCATTAAAAAACGAAATAACATGATACACCATTATGTAATTTGTAAGCACACCTAGGTTAAGTTCATAAAGCAGGAAAGTAACGGCCTTGCCAAGTGAGCCTCGTTTGTCTAGTGCAGTGCTTGCTTCATCCCCTCCATATCAAACTTATTCTGTTGTCACACACATGATAATTAGTGCTCTCATTTGTCAGGGACTGCAAAGGTTTTCTGTTTTATCAAAGTGATACTATTGTGTTTTTATCCCATTGAAATACAATTGCACGTTATTTAAGCCTATTGTAGGGAACTTAAAAGTGAGCTCATAGGACTTTTTCTAGTTTCTCTGCTGCATGTCCCTCCAGACTGAATATCCAGTAGGCTACAGAAGGGTACCTTGAAGAAACGGAGCCTTAGTAGATCTGTCATTTAACAAAAATCAGAACGTGATTACAGTCCAGAAAGGAAGGAAATCAAATTGACTTTGAAATAATCATTTGATTTCACCAAGTGCTAGGAAATAAGAAAAGAAAGTCTTCATATAAAAATATTTGGCAGTGATTCTAGTAGTCCTTTAGAAGCATCTCCTCTGACTCTGTTTTATTTGCAAGCAGTTTAATAGTTAAAATATGTTGATGTAGCTTAAATAACCTTTATAATTTCTGCTACTCCCAACATAGCTATACATTTTTCTCTCAGGTAAAGTAATGTCCATTTTCAACCTTCTTAACTGCCAGCAAGTAGCAGAGAAGAACAATCTCCCAGGAGAGCAGAAGCCATTTGACATCTTTATAGCCAACTCAAAAATGTTTCCTAGACTTAGTATCTTCTAAAGGCCTGGGACATGCCAGTGGAAAAGCAGTTCTTGTATATGTGGTTATATTGAAGAATTGAAATGGTCATAGAATCTGGCAGAGGGAGAGTTTACATAGCACTGAGTAGAAATGAGTAAGGAATACCTCACAACATAGCAGGGATTGTAGGACTGTAGTTAAAGAGCCATATCCAGAACATAGAAACAAGGGACCAAGTTTAATCTAGCCTCTTGTGGGGAAGTAAGGCTTCCTGCCTGTTTCTCTCCTCTCTGTTCATACTAATTTCCGTTTTCTGGTTTCAAGCACTGTTAGAGGATGCATTTTATTAAGTACACTGAGTTTGTGGTAGTTTTTCACAGCAGTCAGAAGACACCAACATGTCATAGCACCAAAATTCTATAGTGGGACTGCTAACCTAGGGCTTGTCTGATATCTCCCTGACAAAGAGATAAAGCAATGGGGAAACAGATAGGATGGAAAGGAACTTAATTTATCTTGTACTAAAGTTGGATATAGAAGCATCTTTTGCCTTGACATTTACTCCATCACTGACATTTCCTCGCTTTCTGGCTTCTGTTTCCGAGTTTGACCGAATTTTGATAACTGGCATATATTTTTAAAGAACTGTTATAATGGGAATGATCGAGTGAGAGAATATCCTTTCATAGTGACTTGCCTGATTTTAAGACATTTAAGCATTATTTCAGAAATTAAACAAGTAAAGCGGGCTGAATATATAATTGGGATTTGCTCATCATATTTTGGATCTAGAGTAATGAATGGATGTCATTAATGGGAAGTTAATTGGGAATGTTGGCAAAGTTTATCCTGTATTTTGAGGGTTGCATGCTTCACTTGATACCTAGTGTACATTTGGGATTTATCTGCACCACACCTTTGGGTCTAGTAGCATATTAAGTTATGAAGAATATTAGCATTGCTCCAAAACAATTACTTGTTCATTTGCTAACTGATTAAAATTCATGCATAATTTATTGAAATGAATAGAGATTTTATAAATAAATCTCCTTGTTCTCTGGGGGGGGGTTTAAAAACAAAATACATGTGCTAATATAGGATCTCTTTTTACCACCAGCATCAAAACTTTAATATTGAGTGGTATATTAGTCTCCTTAATGTGAATTTCACTCATAACCATGCTGTTAAGCAATGTGTCTGCTTCTTAGTTGCTTTGCATTTTGTGGCAGTTCCACCCATGAGCTATTGCTCTGATTATTGAGTATTCCAGTTTTGCCTGACTGGAGGAAGTGACATAAAACTGATCAGGACCTTGCTGCCATTCTACAGGCCAGCTCGTGCATTGTCTCAACCTCATTTTTTCATTTATACATGTCATTACTTATGCATGTCATTGCATACAATATTCAATATCAGATTAATTTTTGCTGTTGTTCAGGCAAACATATAAACAAACCAAAATAAAGCAAAAACATTATACATAGAACCTGCTGGTGTATTTTAGAAATGTAGTCTCTTAGTGACTCCTGTGATAGTTTACTTGGGAAAAGACTGTGAAAAGTTAAAAGTGCATTCACATTTCCCCTACCATTACTGTGATAGCTTTTGTCTTTTGAAAGTTGTTCTCCTGGCTCCAGATTTCACTTTCTATGTCACTGAATAAAACAGGAATAACAAAGGACTGTGTTTGGCCTGAATACTGGTTCATACTGGCTTTGTCCCCATCATCCACGCCCTTCCTCCTTATCCAGGAAATATGATGCTCAGAGACACTTGCATGTCCTAGGACATTCTTTTAGATCCATGCCAGCTTAGCATGTAGAGAATCCATGCCCTTTCCATTTGTTTTGTAAGTTCTTGAGTTGAAAATTGCACTTTCTTGGCGTGAAAAGTCTTCCTCTATCCTACTTTATCTGAGGGGTGAACACTCTACAATGTTGGAGTGATTCAAGTGTTTCCTTTGAAGACGAGCCTCATTGAATTCACTTATGAAACAGGCCACCATTTAGCTAGGACAGAACTTCCCTCATTACTGGTAAATACTTCTCCAAATCATTCAAAGAGATTTGTATGGGTACAGGTTATAGAGCAGGCATTAGGACCTACTTTCTGTAGAAATAACACTAGATGCCTACAGCATGTATATCACATGGTAATTAGGCTGCTTCTTTATGCATAAGCATGATAAATCACAGCTTATATTATTCTTTGGCAACCAGTTTGAAAGTTATTTCCTTAATGGGCCCATTCAAGAAGAGACCACTTATGTTCATATTTATTTGCAATAGGGAAACATTCATCTCTACTATTTATTACTTTTGCAAACTATTTCTTATATATATATAATTCCCCTATAAAAAACTAAAAATAAGTATAAATATGTCTCCTCCACATTATATAAATATCCAACATACAGAACCTTGTCAGTAGCAGTTAGTAAACATGTCCTGCAATTTTAGTCTTACAACCTTTGAAGTTGTATTTTCAAATGAAATTTTAGTCTGTTTAGAGATCCCAGCCAGATAACCTTGTCTCTGTTTTGTGGGTATTTGTGACTGAGAAGATTTTTAAGCTAGTAACTTTTTAAAAATCATAAATAAGACTATGTTAGGTCAAATCTGAAAGTTAGTTTAAACTCGCCTGGGCTGGTGAGACACTCTTTATGGAGGATTTTTTTCTCTTCCTTTTTTCATGTAACATATTGCCACCAGTAGTTCAAAAGATACTGTCTTTGCAGCCTTGACTTACATTCTTTTCAGTCCAGGTCAACCTGGAACCCTATGTAGTTATGTTAATAGTTTTCCTGTATGTGATTTCCTGTAACTTTTCAGCATTAATTCTTAAATCAATTTGGGGGCAATTATCACCTTATTAAGATTAATACTTTCTTTTAAACCCTTTCAAGTCCCTGAGAAGTGTGATGATTGGTCCTGAAATTGAAGGGGAAATACTACCTGATGACAGTCTACTAATGAGGCCCCTATGCCCTGTATCCCAGTGGGCAGGCTGTGCACACAGAGCCCTGTGTCAAGTCCTCTAGAGACAGCTCAATCTTTCACTGGTATTGCTGTTAAGGGAAAACCAGCCCTAATACATTATTCATCATTTCTTAAGTTCACATGTTGAAATAATATTTTCCAAAGTTTCTGTCAAGCAAAATCTTGTAAGCCACCCAAAATTAGATTGCAATGTCCCTTTGACATGTGAGCTTAATAAGTGATATATTGCCTATTGCTTGCTACTCTGGGGGCCAGTGATATACAGTGATTGGCTATTTCTTCTGGGTATAAATTTCAATTTCCTATTCTGTGCAGTTGGGGCTTGGCCCCAGCTTTCCTTCTAGCTTTGTAGCACCTCCGCATTAGCTCATCTGCTGAACTTTGAAGTAGCAAGAAACAAAGCAAGAGCAGAGGCAAAAACAAATAACGAGAAGAAAATATCAGAGCTCACCTCCTCCTGTGTTTGATGAAACCTGCTTCTCTCCAGCGCTTTTCTCTATGTCCCTGTTCACTGCTGTGCATTTGGAACTTTCTCTCCTGGAAGTGCATGTTTTTAAGAAGAGAAAACTTTTGCTAAATTGACCAAAAGCCTTCATAAAACCAATGGCTCTTCAAATTACAGTTGCTACATCATTACTTTCTAGTTTATATTTTCTCCTCCCCTCCCTTCCTTCCCTCTCCTCTCCTCCCCTCCCTTCCTCCCCTCCCCTTCCCTCCCCTTTCCTCCCCTTCCTTCCTTTTCTTCTTTTCTGTCTTTTGTTTTGGGCCAGTCTCACCATTTAGGTCACCCTGGTTTAGAACTCTCCTTGTTGACCTCAGTGTTTGCAGCAATCTTCCATCCAACCTTTGTACCCTATGTGTTGAGATCACAAACACGAGCCAAGCAACCCTGACTCTGGTTATCAATTCAACATTTACCTTGTGCTCCTAAATTGTTTACTAACTTTTAGTTTCCTATGGATATTATATATAACATGTTTACTTATAGTATATAGTTACTGTTGGTATATCTCTATTTTAAGACTGTTAACTAATTAGAGTGTACATTTTTCTTTTCCAGAACCGCCTAGACCCATTGCTCCTCCCCAGCTGCTTGGTGTTGGGCCTACTTACTTGCTGATCCAACTAAATGCCAACTCTATTATTGGCGATGGCCCCATCATCCTGAAAGAAGTAGAGTATCGAATGACGTCAGGATCTTGGACAGAAACCCATGCAGTCAATGCACCAACATATAAGTTATGGCATTTAGATCCAGATACAGAATACGAGATCCGCGTCCTCCTTACCAGACCTGGTGAAGGGGGAACTGGGCTCCCAGGACCACCACTGATCACTAGAACAAAGTGTGCAGGTAAGGCTGGATAACAGACCTGTCCTCTTGTCAAGGAATCTTATAATAGCAATTAACACGCACATGGTATTCAACATTTTGATTATTTGGTGTATGATTTAGATATATTATTTTTTAAAAATTTATTTAATTTGTTATCTGACAACTTTTTATATATGCAATGTAAATTCTGATTATTGTAGTCTGCCATCTCCCAGACACAACCTTTCTAAGAGTTTTACTGTCTTTGCTTATCTGTAACCTAGTTTATGTAATAATATGCCAATTTAAGAGCAGTTTGAGAGCATCTTTGAAACTCTTCTACTGTTAGATGAAGTCAGAGTCTTTTCTTGCACAGTATCTTTGACAAGTTTTCTGGTTTTGTGCATAATATCTCTGATAGCTATATATCTCTTAGCTCTAAAGCATTTTCCTTTGTGTTAATACTGTAAACCATTTTACCACATGGAAATAATTTTATCTGCAGTGGAGAGGTCATATAATATAGATAAGAAAATTGATTCTAGGACTAGAGAGAAATCCCCTTTTTGGTACAATGCCTGGCCCACAAACATGAAAACAGGTGAGATCTCAGCTTAAGTGCTTATGCAGATCTCTTACTCCTCCCTGGGATGCAATCCCCCAGCTCATTGCCTCCAGGCAATCTGTGAGTTCATGGCCTGGGGAGAGACTACTTTAAAGAACTGAGTGGAAACACCAGAGAGGAATACACTGTGTCAGCCTCCTGCCCCCACATGCACACACACAGTGAAAAACAGAACCAAGGGAAACACGCCTGCACACAATAATAGCCATCCAGCAGGAGACCCTGCTGAGGAGCTCAGCAGCTTGGCACCTCCTAGAGAAGGCAGAAAGTTTCCTTCCTGTCAGTGGTCTGTCTGTGCTTGGAAACAGTTGCTGTAAATATCAATACACTTATAGATACATAAGCAGCTTACATTGTAATATGGTCTTTCCTATACCATATTGGAGAAATTACTAGTTATGCAAATATAAAACATTCGATCACCTATGATTTGAGCACATTTTTACTTTCATATTTATTCTCAGAATGATGTTTTAGTTCAAAGGAACATTTTGGTCCATGAAGCAGTAGGTGAAAATACACACACACACACACACACAACCTGAGTACTTCTTGAATATTTGCTTATTATTTATGATTTTATTCGGCTAGTCACCAAAAATTCTGATGTACACACACACACACACACACACACACACACACACACACACACACACACACACACAACCTGAAATTCTGATGTAGCACATAGTTGTTGATACATATTTTTATTGCAATTAAGTTTATATAAATGCTTAATAGCTGTGTCGTGTATTTTAAACTTATGGGACATTTAACTGTTGATTCTCTGGTTCGGCAGCTAGCAAGTAGAGGATCCCCTAATGTGTTACTTGGCATCTGGCAGCTGAAAGCTTTGGAGAAGTTTTCACTTTAGTTCCCATTGCGCCAGGGCTCAGCTTTAATTTCTCAGTTTGCTTTTAAATACTCTGTGTATCTGTGACCTCTTCTTCAGTGTTTCATGAGGAATTGTTCTTAGGATACTAAAGCAACTTTCTGCAGGGAAGGTGAGTTGAACTCAATACCTAGTCAGAGAAGTCATTGTAGTAGAGAAAAGATGAAGGAATTGAAATGCTTAGTCCCTACTCTGAAATTAATAGCCCATGCTACCCTCGTAACAACTGAGTCTTTTTTACTAAAGAAAATACTACATATTTTTCCACAGGAATTACTCCTTTAACATGTAACCTTTTAAAAATTACAATTATAACAGTTGATAACAATAAGCTACTCTTAGAGTTTCCCTCCTGACTTTGTCTACACTTCCTTTTAAATCTCTTCATGTGTTCTGTTTTCATTCTCATCAGAATAGACCATTAACAATGAACAACAGCATGAGGAATTTTATGTAGCTGTTTAACCTCAAAGATGCTTGAGACTCATTATTGCTGAGTGAGTTTTGAAAATTACAAGTAAATGTTTTTAGGGCCATCATGCTGTATTAAGTGGGTGAAAACACCGTGTTAATGAACATTGATTTTTGCTCTCTATTGATGTGTATGTTCAGAGTGTATTGAAGTAACAGAAGAGAAAATATGAACGGAGATCACTGGAAGAACTGCCTCGTTTGGGGAAGAAAGTAGAGTAAAGCTACTTCTGACTTAAAATCTTGATGATTAAGAATTATATGGACCTTTAAAGTTGACTCCTCATTAGTGTAACATTTAATTTGTGTAACCATGAGTTTGAATGATACCATGTTCAATCAGTTGTCCTTTTACTTCCAAATATAGGAATTTCAGATCATCTTTTACCCTTGATAAACCTTTACCAATGTTTATTATAGTTAGTATCTTCCCAAAGTTACTCTGACCTAGAATTTTAGGGAAAAAGCAGTATAGACTAGATATTTTCTCTCTAAGTGTTTATCAGATTTGAGAGAAGACAAGGCTATTGACCAGACCCCACATCAAGATCCATTTCCTTTTCTCTAAATTAGAGCATCTTGGATTATTATTCCTTTGTCCTCAACCAGAGACCATGAAGCAACAAACTACCTTGTGGTTCACACAAGTCCCCTAGTAGCTGATTTTTAGCAGAAATTTCAAAGGCTTGAAAATGCTTTGTAATATATAGGAAAGATCCCTTTGAGATATCCAGATGAAAGTTCCCACCTACTGCTATCAAACGTTACTTACCATGAACACTGGTGCTGATGTAGAATTGGGTTTTAAATCTACAAAACTTCCTTTTTAAACAGGAAAGACAGTGTATTAAATAGTTATTATTTTCAAATAGCTATTTCTATACCCTATGTGTTAAATATGTTAAGTGACCCAAAACTTTAAAAGTATAAATTCTTCCTAATGCATTAATCCCCCGCTCTCACCCCCTCTGTCTTTTCTCTTGCTCTTCATTTCTTTATGTTTCTGTGTGTATATATGGAATCTCATTCACATAATTCTTTTGTAATTTCAAAGAATATTATCATTTTCTGCCACTTAGATTTTTGTATTTTATTTTTCTATATTATACCTTGTTTATTACCAGTAAATTAATTACTATATGCTGTTTCTCAAGTTCCTCTTTAATATGTTTTTAAACATTTGATATTTTGTGTCAGATAGTAGTAAAGGTCATTTGGAAGACATCTACCAGTAAATAATTTTACAGCCAGTGAAAGGTTTTAGCATGTACATTATTTATACTTTTACATTTTTAAGTGAAATATATGCTTATGGCTAAATACTGATGAATGCTACTTTAGAGTCAGCACATAAAGTTAGGTACCATGTGATATATTCTCACCAGTCCTAGCCATTGAAGGGAATAAACACAAATTGTGGCCGATAAAAACTGGAGGCATGGCAAACTTATTCCCTGAAACAGTACAGCCCAATGTTCCCAGCTTCACTTGTACTAGAAGCAAAGATTTTTGCTGAACATTCAATGTATAGCAACAAATGGAGAAAATGTAATAGTTTACCATTTTCTGAAAATGCCCTGCCTAGTTTTTTTGTTTTGTTTTGTTTTGTTTTTTGTTGTTTTGTTTTTACCTTCTGAGGCATTCAAATCATTTGGGAGATGTAGTCTCCTGCTTCAGGTTCTCTCAAGTTAGGACAGGTGGTAATTATGGATGGTAGCGGCTGAAGTCACCTATGCATGTTTCATGTTTCTCCTTGAACCTGAGGCAAGTCTTTAGTTCACTTAGTCTGCAGCCTGACTCATGTCATTGTTCATATAATGTTTCTTCAGGCATTTTATATGTTTTAAAAAGTGCCGTAAATGCGAAGTTGCCTTCATTGGGAAGTAATTCAGACATTCTATTGAGCAATCTGAGAATGTATGCTTGGCTTTTGTTGTCATTTGGGTTTTGTGGTTTTTGTGTGTTTATTTCCACTGGGTATACGATTTAGTCTATAAGCAGAGCAAAAATACACTTTCTCTTTCTTATTAAATGGGAAGAAAATGTGCCATCCTCAGGAACTATCTACCTTGCATGCTTTCTCAGTTGTACATTGAACTTGTTTCTTTAAATTGCCTTCTGCTTCTGGAGAAGCCATCAGGGAATGGCTTAATGATTAACTGGCCTTTTTGCAGTATCTCGTTCATAGGCTGGGTCAATCGGTCAGACTGCCCACAATGTAATATATTTACACATTTGGGGACACTACGCTGTACTCTTATATTGAAGTTCAATGCTCTTGGCAGTTTTGAGCAGACAAGTATATTTATGAAACAGTGTGTGTGTGTGTGTGGGTGGCTTCTTTTAAAAGGAACATCTACTGAACATCCATTTCTTCTGCCCTAAATCAAGAGTAGAAAAAAAGGGTATTTTCTTTGCTTCTAGATGGGTATTTTCCAGATTTCTTGATTTGTGGAATTAAATTTTGGCCCTTTAGCTATAGCTTCATCAGCATAGGAACATTGATTTTCACTCTGATTCAAGATAGTTATCTGTCTTAAAGACTAGTTCCCACTGACACTCAGGCTAGAGCTTAGAACAAAATAAAATTGGTTTGTAAAAATTGATTCGGTTTAATAGTGTTAAGGCGGCTATTTCTTCAGTTAAAATCCAAGGCTTATATCAATGTGTTCTTTTCACTTTTTAAATAACATTTTAACTTACACATGATTTTTTTGTGTTATCAACAATAATTTTTGAGATGAATTTAATAAAAAAAAGTGATTCTATTGTTGAGGTCAAGAAAATTAAAGATGGCGCTACAGTGATGGTTCAACGGTTAAACATACTGTTGTAGAGAAGAAAATAGTCAAAGGCTGCTGTGACTTTGTCAGTACATTTTTGTCATACATTTGATTCCACACCTAGTTCTACCATTGCTATTCCGAGATATACCTGTTATGACAGTACGGCAGAATCGTACTCCCAACAATCTATATTATATATCAAATAAGCATAAATTTTGTGTAAAAATACAAAATGCTGGGTCTGAGAGTGTTACTCAGTGGTGCATATCTAACTTTTGAGTCACTGGGTTCATTCTCCAGCAATGAGACAGGACAGATTTAAAGGGAGGACAGAAGGAAGGAAGGAAGGAAGGAAGGAAGGAAGGAAGGAAGGAAGGAAGGAAGGAAGGAAGGACCTTTCAAAAATACAGGACAACTTCTCACTAGAAAACAAGTTATCTTCAGACACTGGCAACTTTTCTAAACAGAGATGGTCTCAGTGGTAGTTTCTTTGCAAATGCTGGATTCCTTACCTGTAAGATGATGCATGTTACAAGCCCCAGTCAGAGTCACCACGAGGACAGTTCAGTTGCTCCTTTTACTGTCCTTAGTGGATCTGTCATACTGAAGAAGGTACATATAATCTACTCTATAATTTCAGTTATCAGAATATTGCCATGTCTATGACTCTAGAGTTCATAATTTCTAGAAATATATTCTATATTTAAACATGGGGTGCCAGATAACTGGCATGAAGGCTCTATTAATGGGCTGTCATGAAAGCGGAAGGCATGTGAAATTTGCTGCTTAGTTCCTTAGTTGTAGTTGGGTTAGGAACTGAATGTACAGTTAGTCACATAGCTCAGCTCAGCACACTATTCCTTAAGAAGCATCAGTAAAAATGTAATTATTAACTAGAGATGAGTTGTCAGCATAAAAATTCTGCCTTACATTGTTGATGAAAAGCATTTGGCAACCCATGAAAATGGCACTGTATTTATTTATCTTCAGTGCTTACCACATGTTGAGTTGGCTAATGGTATCATTAAGTACTTTTTATCGGTTTCATTTGTTTTTATGGAGTTTTGCATATTACAAACAAGCCGACAGGTGGCAATGATCATCAATCTCATGATATGTCACAAGCATCCCCTCAAGTCCTGGGATTTTTTATTTATTTATTTATTTATTTTTTATTTTAAAGCAAATAGATGTATTTGGCCTACATACAATTGAAAATATGTAGACCAAACATGAAAATTTAAAAAAAAAGTGTTAATTATGGGAACAAGTTCACAGGAGGTGGCCTGGGAACTTCTAGGCTCTGATGCATCACAATTGTCCAGGTTTGTTTCTGAATATTTTCATTTTACTTCTGCCTTCAATTATCATTCTGTGTTCTGTCCCTTATTGAATTATAGCATGTGTCCTTTGACTTAAAATAACAAAAACAACTCACACTCAGGTTAAAAAAAAAAAGACATTCAATCATTTATCCCCTGTGCATTCTCAAATGCATTCTCTCCTTCACTGAGTGTGCAAGGGTGGCAAGGAGATAATCCTATTTGGTATTTTTTAAGGCCATTTATACATATCTATTTAGTTAGCCCTTAGAGGCATTTTGGTCACTCTGTACAGCTTTCTTCATGATAAAAATCATTTTCATCATTTTATATGAGTCAATACATGTCTAAACTTGGCAATAAATCTAATCTACCATCAGCATAAGGAGTTATTTCTCATCTTTGCTGTTTTGTTCTGAGATATGGTGTCATTGTTTCTGGTGATTCTGTCTTTGCTCTTTATCCAATGTATGTGAAACCACAGGGAAAAAAAGAAGCACATTCAAAGCTAGGAATAATAATAGTAAGTGAATATTATTCTAGAGTTTTGAAAACTATATGATACGTTGTGAAACCACTAGAAAATGAACTTCAAAAAGTAGGAGTTCTTGCTTTTCTTGTAACCTCAGGCAAAATCTCTGCACATTCATCTGTCACTACATATGACATGGCCTAGAAATCACTGGGTGATGTCCATTTTAATTGTCTCAGCCGAATCTTCTCAATGAGGTTGATTTTTAAAGAATAACTTCACTTCAGTTTATTGCTCAACATTGTTATTTTTATATCACTGTTAATTGCCTCTTTAAGGCATATAATAAGGAATCAGAAAACACATTATTTTTATCTGTTACTTACCATGATCTATTTACTAAGTCCTTTGTAGATATATCCCAAACATTAAAAATTTGAATTTATAATGCTTTCTACTATTACATGCAAACCTATATTTCATTGGCAATATCATATATGTATATATATATGTGTGTGTGTGTGTGTACATATAGATGTGTATGTGTGTACATTATTTTCTAAGGATAGTATATTTCCTTTTATGGGTAGTTCATTTTGAGAATTAGAAAACATTTTAAAAGCTGTGTTGCCAAGGAATGCATGGTGACTCTGCTCCAGAGTCAATCCCCTGTGCTTCTTTCCCTTCTCCCACTGGTAGTTAATTCTGCACTACGTGTATCTGCATGCCTCTGACTTCCAGTCCATCAGCCCCATTCAGCTTATTTGGAGTTGTAACAGTGTGGCTCCAACTCTGTATCTTTGGGGCTTCCTTATTGAAAATCCCATATTCTGTAGATTACATAAAGTTCATACAGCAAAATTATCTTATGAAATATACATATAAAACAGTAAGATCAGGGAGGGAGATGTCTCTAATTGGCAAAGTGCTTGGAGCACTTGAGTTCAATTTACCGAATTCATGTTTGGGTTTATAATTTATTATAATTTTTTAAAAATTATTTACTTATTTTTATGGGTGTTTGTACTTCCCTTGTGTGCATATGTAGGCTAGAGGATAACTTCTTGGACAGATCTTTGCATCATTTATGGCTTTTGCTATGGAGTTTTGCCATCATGCTTGGCACTAATAAGTACCCACTTAGGAATCTTTCCAGGCTGCAAAGAACATTTTAAAAACCCTTCCTAGTAATATATGTATATGAATGTTGTTCCACTATTGTTTGTGTTCATTTTTCTATGACTATGCCTGTGGGAGTTTCTCCAATTATATAAAAGATATTTAATTTTATCTACTGCTTATTTTAGCTGTCATCCGCTTTCCTGTCTTTCTGCTGGACAGTTAATCATCTCTCCTCACTATTTAATATTCTACTCTATACGTGTGTTGAGATTTATTTAGCCTTTCTTGTATTACTGACAGTCTGGACTAACTTGCTACTATGAATTCTAAAATAAAAATTGTGTGCTTCTTTTCCCATGTCTTAAATGTTGTTGACACATGGTGTGCAATTATTTATTTCCCCAAATATTATAAAGATGCTGCTATGAACAAATCTGTGCATTCTCTCATTCAGCTATAGTTAAAGTGCTTTATAATTCTTTATCTCCAGCTTCCCTGTGAATCACTATTCTGGTTCACTTGGACTTGTTAGTCAATTGATTTGATGATTATTACAAAGCTACTGGATTAGAAAGGAAGAGTGTCATTCACTTTGTGTTATCTTTATGTATCTCCTGTATGTGTGGCAGACAGTACCTAAACAGCCTTCTATTCTACGATGATGTTTCTTCTTTGAAGGCCCTTAGAGTAGAAGGAATCATAGCCTATAACACAGATCAAGTACTTACAATGTACTGAACAGAAACATTAAGCTCTTTGGTGTAGTTCATGGTTCCCTAAGTGCTAGACTGTGATGAGTTTCTCCGTTTTTAAACAACTGTTTACCTAGCTTAGAAAATAGCTTTACAGGTGAGTAATTAACCCATAAACTTGCATAGATAAGCTCTCTAGCTGTGCATGGTGCATCTCTGAAAGATGGGTAGAGATTTATGAAAAAGACGATCAAGAGAGTTCTGGTTATAATTTAAGGTGTGGTTTTCAGTAAACTCTATGTTTGAATCTGGCTCTATTGCCTCCTGAGAGGTAACGCACTCAATCTCGCTAAGGTCTCATTTTCCATCTATCCTATTAGGATGAGTAATTGAAGCTGCCCCATCTAGCATTTGTCAGCGAATCAATGAGTGTTGTGCTAAACTTAAGCATTGCTTCTACATTTCTCAGGCACTGTGTCCCTGGTTGTGAAATGGCTCTTAAAAGTGAACTAGATAAAACTTCTAAGTGTATCAATTATTTTTCTCATAGAGATATGTACCAAGGTCACTTTCTTCTTTTCATACAGTGATTGACTATATGAAAACACATTCTTAACATCATTGACATGTAATCTTACTTCCTGTTGCTATGCAATCCTTTACTCTTTACCTTTCAAAATAAATAGTAGGAGCAGCAGTATTCCAGAATGGAGCAATGGCTAGCGCACTTTTATTTCATCACCATTATGGAGAAGAAAAAAGAGCAGGTTTAAAGCTATTACGTGTTTTCTGCATGCTGCTAGAGATATTCAATACAGAATGCCTTCTTAATGCTGCGTTGAAGACACGTTCACCAAGAAGACCTTACTATCTGAGAAGTGATGTCATTGAAGATATTTTCCCTTACTTTATGAAGAGCCTAAGCATTAAGAGTATCTGAAAGCACTATGTAGTCAGCAGGCCTCTCTCTACTATTGCTCTATCTTGTCTTGCTTTGTGTTTGATACCCTGCATTTATCTTTGCATTCATTTATTAATATACTAATAATTTATTCAAGGGTTGTATTTTTTTAAAAAAATTTATTGGATATTTTCTTTATTTACATTTCAAATGTTATCCCCTTTCCCAGTTCCCCCCACTGAGACCCCCTCTCCCATCTCCCTCCCCTGCTTCTATGACGGTGCTCCCCCACCTACCCACTCCCACCTCCCAACCCTTGAATTCCCCTTCATTGGGGCATCAAGCCTTCACAGGACCAAGGGCCTCTCCTCCCATTGATACCCAACAAAGCCATCCTCTGCTACATATGCAGCTGGAGTCATGGATGCCCCCATGTGTACTCCTTGGTTGGTGGTTTAGTCCCTGAGAGCTCTGGGGGTACTGGTTGGTTCATATTGTTGTTCCTCCTGTGGGGCTGAAAATCCCTTCAGTCCCTTGGGTCCTTTCTCTAACTCCTACATTGAGTACTGGGTGCTCAGAGCAATACCCCTCTGTATTTGTCAGGCACTGGCAGAGACTCTCAGGTGACAGCTATATCAGGCTCTTGTCAGCAAGCACTGGTTGACATCCACAACAGTGTCTGTGTTTGGTGACTGTTTATGGAATGGATCCCCAGGTGGGGCAGTCTCTGGATGGTCTTTCCTTTAGTCTCTGCCTCACACATTGTCTCTGTATCTCCTCCCATGTGTATTTTGTTCCCCTTTCTAAGAAGAACCAAAGCATCCATACTTTGGTCTTCCTTCTTCTTGAGGTTCGTTTGGTCTGTGAATTGTATCTTGGGTATTCTGAGCTTCTGGGCTAATATCCACTTATCAGTCAGTATATACCATGTGTGTTCTTTAGTAATGGGTTACCTCAATCAGGATGATGTTTTCTAGTTCCATCCATTTGCCTATGAATTTCATGAAGTCATTGTTTTTAATAGCTGAGTAGTACTCCATTGTGTAAATGTACCACATTTTCTGTATCCATTCCTCTGCTGAGGGACTTCTGGGTTTTTTCCAGCTTCTGGCTATTATAATCAAGGCTGCTGTGAACATAGTGGAGCCATGTGTCCTTATTATAAGTTGGAGACTCTCTTGGGTTTATGCCCAGGAGTGGCACAGCTGGATCCTCAGGTAGTACTATGTCCAATTTTCTGAGGAATCACCAAATTGATTTCCAGAGTGGTTGTACCAGCTTGCAATCCCACCAACAAAGGAGGAGTGTTCCTCTTTCTCCACATCCTGGCCAGCATCTGCTGTTACCTGAATTTTTGATGTTAGCCATTCTGAGAATCAATTGCTTGAAATTTTTTTATGGCTTGTTTTCTAGAAACAATGCTCTGGTTGTACTTTACAGTGAGAGGTTCCCAGGAGCTCCAAAGGCTGCTACTTCGATCTAAGCAAAACTTGATTAGTGCTTGTGCTGAAGCAGTGGAGATAAGAAACCCAATGAAAAGGCGGGACTGGAAGAGATTTTAGAGCTGCAATCAATAGAATCTGGTGGCACACTAGGAATGAATTCTGGCTTGGGAAACTAGGGTGTAGTGACAGAATTTCACCAGAGTAAAACCTTTGGGAAATGTTATAAAGAAAATATTGTCTGTTTTTGAGAAATGAGATAGTAGGTTGGCATTATATCCTTAGAGCTATGGTTCAACAAACAGGGCAGAGAATGGGACTTGAGTGTTGTTACTATTTTATTCCTTTGGTATGAGTCATTGTATACTGCAATTGAGTTGAATTAGACAGTGAATTTTCTTTTAACTCTACTTTTTGCTAATATCTTATTTCATGGGTATTATGGATAGAATGGATAGCAACTATTAATGATTTATATAAAAATCAGTATATGTTATAGATTAGGTCTTGTTTAAAAATTAAACTTGTTCAAGGTATTTTTATAAGACAGCAGTTTAGGGAATTGTGACATCCTTGGTGCATCTTAAGTGTTCTCTCATGGGTACTCAGAGCATGATAATAGCAACAGTGTGAACTTCTGCTCTAGTGGGCTTTCACAGACAATCATAGCGTGACTTGCAAGTAGCTGGTCTTCAGTTACTATCTTCTTCATTTCATTGCTCCCTCACTTCATACTGTCTCTTATGTTAAGAGTGTTGATGCCCTTTTGCCAAGCTTGCAATATTGAGGCACCTCCTTGAGACATTGCCAGAACATGCTGGGTCTCATTTTGGGGGATGCTAGATGCAACAGATACTGTGGTATACCGTGCCTGATGCTTGAGTGGTGATAACCCTCCTTCCCCAACTTCAACTGTGAGCAGTTTGATTGTGTCTATACAGTCTGACTCTGTTAAACCTCAAATCAGAAGCCTCTTTAGAACAAAAGTAAATATTTAGACTTGCTGGAGATTTGGACGAGAGCAGGGTAAATAAGTATATATCTCTACTCAGGGGAAAGCAAGGATGTTTATATCTCCCTGACTTCACTGGAATGTTCTTATAAACTATGAAAAGTAGGTCAGCAACACTGAGTTATTTCATTCTATGATCAGCAGAACAAATCTCTTAAGGAAATAACTTCTCAGCTGCTTATTATTAAGAAAAGATGGGGTGCATGTCAGTGACTCATTCCTTAAACAGGCCTTGCTTGTAACGTGAGATGTACAGGGTAAGAGCAGTTTGTTTCAATGATTAAAGATGATTCATTTACAGCGTTTTCATTATTTTGAAAATTACCAATAAGTCCCTTTAAAGATGTGGTCAGTCAAGTCATAATTTTATTGACTACAGTTCTAGAGTAGATTCCCAAAATAGTAGGTCAGCCAGCTTCCTGTTTCCTTAACAGATTCCTGAGATTTTCAGCATAAGAGGGAGAATTTGTTTTGCCTTATGATTTCAGAGGATTCAGTGTATAATTGGTTGGCCTTGATATTATAGGCAGGAGTGTGTGGCAGAGCTGACTTCTTCCATCACCAAAAAAAAAAAAAGAAAAAAGAAAAAAAGAAAAGGCTGGAGCTCCCACAATCACCTTTGAAGGCATAAATACCCTAAGAGACTTAAGTCACTTACATTGTGTTCTATCCCAGATGAGACTGACAGGCATTCTAAGATAAAGGTTTTTATTTGTAATCACACCCCCACACCCCCACAGTTATACCATTTCCCTAAAGTACCACTTTGGAAAGCAATCCTTTGCCAGTGTGTTTTGGGGATACTCCTGTGCTGACCTCTAGCAATCACTTCAAGTTGGTTGAGTTAATTTTCACTTAAGAACATGTATTAGCATTAGAACTTTGGAGAAACTGGTTAGGAGAGACGAATCTGGAAGTCCGACGAGCACTTGGAGACCAATGTGATAGGAACCTATGAACTTATAACAATGAAGCTAAAATAGAGCAGTGTATCATTTCACTTATAAGACCAAAAATTGTTCTGATGGTCAAGGCGATGGCACACTCCTTTAACCCCAGCACTTGGGTAGGCAGAGGTAGATGGATCTTCGTGAGGTCTAGAACAGCCTATACAGAGAAAAGCCTGTCTGGAAAAACAAAACAACAACAAAAGAATTGTTCTGATATTCAGACTCAGAAGTACTCTTTTTTAAATATCTAAGGGGATTTGATTATAGCCCTGTAATGTAAAATGCATCAAAGTATCTGAATAACAGAAATAAATGTATACCTGCCTGCAGCAGAACGAGAAAGCCAAGTGCTCCTATGTGTATAATATTTTAATTTCCATGGGACCAGTAAGGCATTCATTATATTGTGATTTTGTCCAATTGATGATTCATATGTCTTCACTTAAAAATGTATT
Organism: Tokudaia tokunoshimensis; assembly: GCA_036184795.1. Taxonomy (NCBI): domain Eukaryota; kingdom Metazoa; phylum Chordata; class Mammalia; order Rodentia; family Muridae; genus Tokudaia; species Tokudaia tokunoshimensis. The sequence continues at coordinate 52,061,140 of BTHU01000006.1, read as the reverse complement.
TTCAGCTTGAACAGGTGGCATTTAAATATTTGGGAGAGAGACATGGTTTGTCAGTCTATCAGGGCATATCACAAGTACCTGCCTTGTAATTGCAGAAAGAAAACAAGCTAGATGGTTTTCATTAATGCCCACTGCTAAGGCACTTGCATTATCCCCAAAAGAGCCTCATGCTTGTGGCAATAATCACGCACTGTCATATTTTTGAACTAATATGAAAGTGCAATTCAATCTTTTTGACAGATACTGCCTCACTTCTGGCTTAGCAAATTTTTGTCACTCAGACTTCACTGAAGTTTAAGTAGGTTGTGAAACTCAGCCTAAAATGGCTCTAGAATAACTGGATTGATCCAGGAAAAAAATATCACTCGAGATTTTTTCCCTTTTTCCTCTAGTTTCTCTTTCTTGTGCATCCCACCGTCTGTCCTCAGTTTCTGAGTTCAGATTTCTCTTCCTTCCTTGTTTAGGAACTGTTCCTGTATGAACATCTAGTGAGACTACTGTTATCATCGACAGTTAAATCAGAAATAGATCTAAATAAAGAATTTTGATAAATATGACATATACACTTTATAAGTATATATAGTAGTTTTCTATTTTATTTTATGTTTTTATATTCATGAATATGAAAACTTTTAGTTTCATGTTAAAACTAATCTGTTTCTGTGACTCAACTGCTTAGATACCTGTCCACTCTTTGTTATTGTAATTATTACCACAATTTTTCAAAATATAAACAATGGTGTTATCAATATGCTTGAATATATTTTTTAAAAAATACCCACAGTGTTTAAATGTCACTATAATGGTAGTGTCATATACTATAGCCATTTTAATTTTTATTAGTTCAGCTTTTCAACTCCAACTTCAGAGTTTTAGACTTACTAATAGTCTAATCTTCTAGATAAGGGTTTTGAATATCATAACATTAATTTGCAAGACATGGCCTTTGTTAGTCTGATCTTAATGCTAAAAAATCAAGTGCACAATTGGTTTTTATTCATTGTGATTTACTCATTTATCATGTATTCCAAACTCAGACATGTCTTTTCCCAGTACTGCATTTTCCTCCTAGTGAACTATAGCAGTACTTGTCCATCTGCTCCTTTAGAGTTCTATCTTTGACCTTTCAGACTCCCGTTGGGATTCCTCTGAGGATATTACAATGTCTGGAATTATTCTGAAAGTGTGGAAGCCATTTAGATATTTACATGTTTTCCTTCATTCACTTTATTATTTACATGATCCATATCCATACCCATCTTCTCTACTGTGTTACCCATGTTTTCATTCTGTGGCCTTCCTCCTACTCTTGATTAATGATCTGTCAAATTCTCTAGGCTCATTAGAAATTCTGGTCATTACAGCTGAAGATTAAAAAGTAAAAATTAACTTAAACATATTTCTTTACTCCACAAAGATTTAAGGATGAAGGTACTGATTCAGGATTAATGTCAGAGGTATATTGTTTAGTACTTTCCCATGAATTATATAGGTTGCAGAGAATTGAGATCTAACCAGAATAAACCATAATTGACCAGGACAGCCAATTGAATAGTAATTCCATTTTAAATGGCTTGTGTAAAATATAAAGATATACACAATCCAATATAACATGGGCAATGATTTTCTGTTATAAAGAATACATCTGAGGATGAATATATATATTATATATATATATAATATATATATTATATATATATTCACACACATATGCAGAGAGAGAGAGAGAGAGAGAAAAATTAGGATTCATGGAAGCTAAAATTAAAGAATCTTGCTTCTTTCAAGTTTATATTTCTATCAGAGAGCTGAGTTTATAAATTATGTTTCCTTCCAGATACTTTTGTTTGTGTATGAATATCTATGCACATGGGGCAGATCATGTTGATAGTAGTTTCTGTGATATTTACTATGGTGAAGAGAATAAGGAAAGGTAGCCATGGAAAGTCCTCCCGAGGATCATATGGAACGGGGAATTTGTATGTCAAGGGGCGCTGATGGAAGGCCTTCAAGTTTGCCTCTGAAATGAGTTACTTTCTTGAAGTTCATTCATTTTCTTTAGGCAATTAGAGGACTGAGATGTGAAAAATCCTGTTTCGACTAAGTTGCATCACCAGACATATTCTTTCACTATAAATTGCCCACAAGCTATATATAGTATTATCAGTAACACCAATGATTTCCTCTAAAGAGCATTATAGACAGTTTTTTTTTTCCACACCAAATTGTAGATGCTGTAGAAATCTGAGAATACCATTTACATGGTTTGGTAGCTAATTGAAACTATGATAACAACATATAGTATCATAGCTTTATTGTTATATCTCGTACTTAGATAAAAACTTAACATTTGTCTTAGTTACTGCCCTACTGTTGTGAATAGACACCATCACCAAGGCAGTTTGTAGAAAATATTTAATTGGGGGCCTGCTTACAGTTTTAGAAGGTTAGTGAGTCCACAGTTATCATGACAGATAATGTGGTAGCAGGCAGGCAGGCATGGTGCTGGAGCAGTGGCTGAGAGCTTATATTTTTTCTGCAAATTACAGGTAGAAAGAAAGGTAGATAGTACCTGGTGTGTGATTTTGAAACCTCAAAGTCAATTCCCAATGGCATACTTCCTCCAGTCAGTCCACATCTCCTAATCCTTCCTAAATAGTTCCACCAACTAGGAATCATACCTTCAAATGTGTGAGCCTAGGAGAGCCATTCTCATTCAAATCACAACATCAATTATGATAGGTAATATTAGCTATTCATGGAGCTTCTGATACAGCATTCTGTTTCATAAAACGTGAAAGATTGGATCAAAGGGGATAGATGTGGATCACAAGGAACCAGACCAATGTTCTTCACAGAGAATTATGAGAATAGAAACACAAAGTCATTGCTTAGAGAAGAAAGCATATTCAGCTTTTTTCTATCTTCCTTTTATTGCACACATGGGAACATCTTTCCATTTCCTATTTTGATGATTTAAATGTAGCCAGAAAAATAGGGAGAGGGAGTAACTTATTAAGGGCTATTCCCAGTCCGAAGACATTTGATACATACTGTTTATATAATGATAACATGCATGCTACATCAGGTGTTTGTGAATATAAATGTACTGAATGGTGAGCCCTCCAGACCCCAATGTATGTGTGTCCTTGTCTTCGTTAGCACAGATAACACTCGTTAGAGAACAAAACACAAAGCCAGATATGGTTGTTTAAATGAGATGCCTTCTTCCCTCTATAGATTTGGACTTCAGTTACTGGGACTGTTTGGGAAAGATTAGGAGATGAGCCTTGTTGGAAACAGTGTGACACTGCTGTGGGTTTTGTGATTTCAAAAGACCATGCCAGCCCAGTATTGCTCATTCTTTCTCTCTATATGTTGCCTAAGAATCAGGCTGTAAAGCTCTTGGCTACTGCTCCTGCATCACAGCAGCCTACAACATGTTCCCCTCCATGATGATCATGGTCTAACCCTCTGAAACTGCAAGCCATCAATTTTGCATGCCCCCTTTCTGTATACGTATCATTGATCATGGTTTTTCTTCTCAGTAATAGTAACCTGAAGGTAGCTCAGCATGAATTTTTTGTTTGTTTGTTTTTTGGAGTGTAGGGGGCAAGATGTTGAGAAGTATCGGAGGAAAATAAGAACAGTCAGAATCTAGTCTGTGTGTGAGGGGTGTGGGGGATTGTCAGAGAACAAATTTAGTGAATCTAAAATTATTTTTTAGGCTGGAGGGATAGATGGCTCAGTGTTTAAAAGGACTTATCAAGTAAGTGTGGTGATGTGAACTCCGATCCTAGCATGCATGTAGAAGCTGTCTAATAAGATAGAAGGTGAGACAGGAGAATTGAGAGAAGATCTCCAGGGCTGGGGCAACTAGCCTGTCTAAATAGCCTAATAACAGACCCAGTCTCAAATAAGGCGCAAACCAGGGATTCATACCCAAGGTTCTCTGACCATTAAATGCATGCACCTGTATTTATTCATATATATATATATATATTCCCTCCCACACATACAAAAAAAAGGAAAGAATGAAAAAAGAAGGAAAAAAAGAAATTTAGAAATATTTTCAAAAGAAATAAAAAGATCTTTTTCACATAAATAATAGCATGAAAACATAGTTTGCTATGTCCATAACTTTCATTTCACTAACCTGAAATAATTTAAGAGGAATACTAGTAAATTACTAATAACAAGACTAAAGCAGTAATTAGCAGCATTTGAAGTCACAGAAAGCGAAGCTCTTGCCAATGTTGTTGTGTGTTGCTATTTGACTGTTTGGTTGCCATCTCTGAGTTGGGTCCTCTGCAGATTTGTCAACATTTCTACTTTGCTGAACATTGTTTTATGGCTCAGTTTTTATTATTTCTTCTATCTACAAGAAACCTATTAATCTACCTTTATCTAGGCGAGTCTTTCCTTTTTATATTAGTCAAATATATAAAGGGGTATTGACTCATTCTTGACTTCAAATATTCCCTTCAAAGGTTTGACAATGAATTCTTTCTGGAGCCTATTGCTTTAGCCTCAGGCTGTTTTCCTGTGTTTGATAAGGTAGTCTTAGGAAATGTGTGACTTATGCCACACTCTGGGTATTCTGCCAAGTACACGTAAGGTAAATCCTAGAAAAGTGCAGCCAATTTCTCATCCCCACTGTTTTTCTTTGACATAGAAACTCATAAACACACCCAATATGAGACTATCAAATAAATTTAAGAAAAATTACAAGGGAGAAATGTAGGATTTATTTCCTATGTGTGTGTGTGTGTGTGTGTGTGTGTGTTGTGTGCATCACACCATTAAGATTTAAATATTAAAGAATAGAAAACAAATAGTAAACTAGCTTGTAAAATGTGAATGTCTCCTAATTCAACATAATAGGCATACATTAGAACTGGTGTCCTCTTTATGTTGTATATTGGCACTTGCTGTTATTTAAATGTCATCCCAATTTCTTTTTTGTAGCCCTGATCTTAACCTTGTAAGCTCTAACTTGTCTGGAAGTTAATGGTCTGTTATATGAGTTTAATAGTTCTTAGTGAAAGAATATTGGATTATGTTATGCAGTTTGAAGCATAATTTGGTTTGTTCTTTATCTTAATAAATATGACATGGTCTTAGTTGTAATCAGGGACAGTATAATTTTTTCTTCTTCTGTTGTTATACATAGAATAAATGTATAAGTTTGTCTTGATATTTTTACCTTGGCAATTCTATTTACTTTCTCATGAAGAATATTCTTTTTTTTTAACATTCCCAGACTATTATATTAAAGCTGGCCATTTAAGAAACACTATATGCCACGAGGATCCTTAAGTGGCCTTGTCAGAGTTTAAGAGAGTCTTACATTATTTTATTTTTTAATTTTCTAAGGGTTAAATTTAAATTGGAGCTAATGTAACTGACAAGAGGGAAATGGAAGCAATTGGCTTGCACTAAACAAGTTGGAATGGTTGTTAATGTGAATGACTTTCAGGCAGTGAATGTCAGGGAGCAGTAGATTACTTTCTCCTCCTCAGGCACTTTAAGCCATCTCCTGTGGTAGGACTGACATAATTTCTCTTTCTTCCTTGAAACTGGGAAGCAAAGTAATTGGAGTCTGGTAATTTTGGCCTATGGCTGATGAAGATAAATCATAATGAGCTATGGAATACATAGTGACAATTCTCATAGGGCCAGTAGAATATGAACTTTCTGAAATACATTAATCAAATGTTGTGTCTTTCTGATTTATATTCAAGAAAACCACAGCACTGTTGATTGTGGATCTGACCTACCTTTTGGGCTAAGTTGCACATGCCAAGAAAATTGCTTCACAATGTAAGCCACCATGTTCTTTACAAGTGTTACCCTCTGTATGTCATAGTGAGTAGGCAGTATATTTGTTTGTCACTATCTACTTGAGGTTTTAAAATAATAAAGGTAGAAGGAGATTCTTGACCATCTAACTTAGCCCTTCTTCTTAAGACACATAAATATTTACACAGTTTTCAAACACATCCCTGAATTTTATAAATAAGTTATTTGAAGTTTTGTTCAATTGCTCATGCTTTAATTTGATCATTCCATGCCCTGTGGAATTCTACATTTTTATCATCATCTTCATTGAAATCCATTTTCTAACTACATTGGATAGGATTTAAAGAAGTAAATTGCATGTAATATTTCAGCCAAGTAACAAATTTATTAACAAATGATATATTTATCTACATCATATCAGTTATCCCTTATTATAATTCAATAACTATTGGGTTAAATATTGGAGTGTCTCCTAGATGAATTTGGTTTGTAAATGTAGGAGAGCTACTTCAGAAAACTTGACAGTGTGGACTCATCAAAGGTTAATGTAGAGTTATCTGTCATACCTTACATCCAAATTACTCTATCCCAATGATCTCATTATAAAGTACTGCCTTTCTTTATTAGTTCCAACTCTTTTCCTTGTATGACTAACTTACTGAGGCTATTATGTTTTTCATTTGATACTCCATGTTATCTGCAGTCCACGAGGATGTAATTGTTCCTCCATCTTCTTGTCACCATTGTCCCTTCCAGTCTGTTTGGAATGAGGTCTCTTCGCCAGTCAATTCTGGTGACATATTCCAATCTCAATTGCACTATGCATTTTACCATGTATAAACAAGAAATATATTAATGCCTCCTACGGAACACATTAATCACTCTGGTTGTGAGATTCTTCCCTTTCAGACTTGATAGATATACCTATATTTAAATTTCATTAGCTAAGGTTTGGGATATTTTTTGATTTTTTATGTTTTTGAATGAAACAGATTTATCAAAGAAAAATGATGAAGAATTGTCAAGCAGGAGTTTCTCCAAGAGAAGAATAGCCAAACATATATTAATTTAACTTTCCTTAATATGAATATTATTTTTCTAGGGTGTGGCAAATACTATAAACATCATATTCGAAAATTTTTCAGCTTCCTATTGCCCTGAGAAAATAATTTTTAAAAATTCTGTAAATGAAGTTTAATATTCATGTAACAATATACAGCTAATGCTATAGAAACAAGTCTCAATATAGAAATGAGTATAGTTGGGTATATTTTTTCTGATTTTAAGAACTTATACTAAATTTCATTTATCCATAGCCTTCCCATTCTTACTGTAAATCCATGTTCCTCTCTGTGCTGACATCAGAAGCTATTGCCATGTAAATGATTGACATCTCACATTTATCTTCATGTCTTTGCAGCACTTTTTTTAAAAAAGGGAGATAGATTGTCAGCAAAATTATAGACTTTTTTGGCCCCTGTGGACTTTTCAGGATAATGTCCCTCTCTTTATATTGGTTTTCCTTTCCTTCTAGAACATAAGCATTAAGAGTTAGTACTTTTGAAAGTACAAAACGACTTTTATTCTGTAATTTCTTTCAAAAAACCATTTTGGATTATGATGCTTTAAAAAGGATTCAAATAACAGGCTTTCCACAACTGTTATTTTGTACCTTAAGTTTAAAATCATTTGCAGCTAGTGCCAGAGGAACTGCAGTAACTGAGTCTATCCCATTTTCTCATAGTTTGCAGCAGTTGAGAACAAACCTGTCTTATGGAATATCATACTAGGAAAAGCCCAAAATATGGGGTAAAATACTGAGAGCTTTAATGTGATTACTTTCTGGAAACTTCCTGATCTAGGGTTTTATCTACTTCCTTCACTCATAAGCACGATGATTTGAATATTGAAGGATGTGTGTGTGTGTTTACGTGCATGTGTCTGAATGCTGTCTTTGTACATGTGCATGTGTGTCTTTTGTGAATTAAACTTTTTAACTATCCAAAAATGTTCATATTCAAAAATATCTTGCTGGGGGCTGGAGAGATGGCTCAGTGGTTAAGAGCACTGATTGCTCTTCCAAAGGTCCTGAGTTCAAATCCCAGCAACCACATGGTGGCTCACATGGTGGCTGGCGCCCTCTTCTGGAGTGTCTGAAGACGCTACAGTGTACTTACATAAATAAGTAAATCTTAAAAATATATATATCTTGCTTCTATAATGATTCTTATTTTTTTACATGAAGATGTCTTTGTCCTGTTTAGTGTTTCCAAACCTTTTCACAATGCAAAGGAACCCGTTCCCAATACCCATATTGCAGCTCACAACTGTCTGTAATTCTATCAAATTACAAATTCAAAGCCATCTTATGTCCTCAGTGGACACGAAGCATGCGAGCAGGAATCCACGAACATTAATGCAGACTCAACACCCCTTCACATTAGTACTTATTTTAAGAACTGAAGTATATTAGAACCACAAATACACATATATGTACATGTTACTAAAGCAAAAAAAATTAAATAGGCATCAATTTCATCAGAGAAAATACAAAAACTCACACAGATATCTGTCTATTTGATACAGATTGGGAAGTGGAACGTGAAAGCAGACGTCTCCACTATGTTGTGCATTTGGAGTGACCACGAAGCTGTATTTAATTAAGAGCACTGGTGCTCCTGTGATTTTAGGTAAAGCCAGCAAGCTGCTGCCCACTTGCATAAAGACTTGCCATTTATTTTATGCTGTAGGCATATTGGACATAATATATTGAGACTTGTACAGTGGCCTTGACCTACCTGCATTAATTGTGTACCTTAATGCACAATTAATTAATTAATTAACAGGCATGCCCTGTTTGCATGGCTTTAATCCAAGTACATGAGAGACAGGCTGATCTTTATGAGTTGGAGGCCAACCTGATTTACAAAGTGAGTTCTAAGACAACCATGGCTGTTTCAGAGAGAAACCCTATCTCAACACTTTCCCCCACCCCACAACACACACACCCCAGTGAGCCTTGTCTGTTCTCTTTCCAGGGCAAACAGAGCTCCATTAATATGAACTATATACAGACGTTATTGAGCTACAAAACTGTCATTTCATCCTGGATGGATTAGAATGATATTTTGAGATTATTATGTTTAATGACTTTAAAAGAAATGTAAAAGCTGTTTGAGGAATCTTTTTGAGCAGCCACCTAATAATTCAAACAAACATCTACTCACCTGCAATTGGAGCAATGACAGTCTCGTGGTTTGTTCTTCATCTATTTCATTAATAGATGCTGATATGACATATCCACTCAAGCATCACTAAGTCATCACAGAATAACATCGCATTATTGCTAATAAATATAACCACATTTTCTATCCTATCTCTGTCAATCTTTCATGTTCTCATGTTTAGTTAGTATGAACTACTGACCTGCACTGAAGGTTGCAACTTTATGACTAATAGATAAGAAAAACTATCTAATTGACCAAGTGGCAAATACTGATGGTAGATAACAAGAAGAAACCCATAAGTTGTTTTAAAGGAAAACCATAGGCTTGGAGAGTGGAGGCCTGGTTAGAGATTGGCACAGTTGTTTTTCCAGAGCACCTGAGTGTGGTTCTACCACCCTTGATGTCTAGTTCTAGGGCAGTAGTTCTCAATCTGTGAGGTGAAACCCCTTTGGAGGGTCAAACAACGCTTTCACAGGGGTCACCTAAGACCATTGGAAAACACTAATATTGTCATGACAATTCATGACAGTAGCAAAATTACAGTTATGAAGAAGCAACGAAATAATTTTATGGTCCGGGGTCAGCATAACATGAGGAACTGAATTAAAGGGTTGCAGCATTAGGAAGGTTGAGAACCACACATCTAGTGGCTTCTATGCTTTCTTCTGGTCTCATTGTGTACCCGCACACAGTTGGATGCCCACACACATGCACACACTTAAACACTTAATCTTGGGGAAATAAATCAGAATAATTGGCAATTAGTTTTATGAAGTATATCATGTTGGAACAAAGAGATGGACTGGCTAATCAAAGAATTATTTTTTTCTGTTAGCATCAGCTTTAGGAATGCTTTTTAAGTGTGTAACATCCTATTACTGACCTTGCATTTTTCAGTATATATTGTTATCAGTTTTCTGATGCTTTGTGGAAAATGATTGATACCAATTCCAGGCCAGAGAGTGTAAACGACCCAGAAATTTCTAGTAGCACCATAAAACAAGTAAATCATTATAATTAAAGTAATACCACCCAAGCCTAGCAGGTAGCTTGAAGTAAAAATAGGTAACCAAAACTTTGGGAGAAAATAAGATAGGAAAGCAAAATAAAACAACAAAGCAAGCCACAATTTTCTAAAAACCAAACCCAAAATGTTGTTAGCCCGAAATCATAGTTTTAAATATTTCTGTCACACTCTTTCCTGGGGGATGCTGAGAAATTTACAGATCCTGAAAACTTAGGAATATAAACGGGCAGCCATGCACTGCACTGCCTCATATATACATACACTGCCTCATAATGCTCATTAGTTTACTAGGTTTAAAAACTAATGAGCTAACGGGAGAAAATTCTCCATAAAGAATTATCTCAGAGAGAGAGAGAGAGAGAGAGAGAGAGAGAGAGAGAATGAATAGTATTGATGCTTTGCCTCTCTTTGAAATTAAAGTGATAGATTTTATAGATTTTAGCATCCCAGTATCCACAATAGACTTTCCAAAACTGAAAAAAAAAGTCTACATTTTAATCTGATAAGACATCTCTGTTTACCAGTTGACAGGAAACTTGGGGCACGTAACAATAATCACATACAAACAAAAAGCTATAGGCTATAGAAAACCATAGAATAAATAATCTAGGCTCAATAATCAGTAAACTGTAATGTGAAAGTAGAAGGAGAGAAAGAGGAGAGTTACATCGATTAAAAGTTTGTGAAGTTATTTTCTGCCAAAGGATGTGTGGATATTGTTTTGATTCTGATTTGTGCAAAGCCAATAATTACCAGTTACACACATGAAGAATCATTTTGTTCTTCTATATGTCTATAGATTTAACATTTATATAATAATCATAGAAATGAAACATAATTACATTTTTTACTTGTATTATTAACCAACTACCTAATTAGTAGAATCTCTAACAGCTGAACTTGGGTTATCATTTTCATTATTTTTAAAATTATCTCTAATTGTATTTTTATTTCCTGTAATAAAGTAATTCCTTACATGAAACACTGATATTTTTCACATTTTTGGTTAATTTTAATTGTCTGTATTACATTATGGTGGGAAAATGGGATGTGAAGCAGTATAATTGATTCCTATTTGAGGTGTTAAACGCTTCTTTATTAACCAAGTCAATATTGTCATTACAAAAAGAGTAGATTTTTTTTTCCATTGCAGGAGATTGAATGGACTCTTTGAAAGGAGGAAGTCTCTTCTAAAACAAAGTAGAGAACAATCACTAGACTAACTCTCCTTATGCTTATTGAAGTCAAGTAGGGCAATATCTTCAAATCACAGACATGAATAAGAGTAAATTTGAAGTCTGTAGACTATAACAGTATATTTTTTTTAAAATATCACACTAGTTAATTGATTATTTTTCTAGCCTGTTCCTCAAAACATTCCTAAAAATCTGAGTGTTTGATGTTCTTAGTTTCCTGGAATGAAGAATAAACTTAGAGAGCTTAATTGTGGTCTCCATGGTCATAAAGACATGGCCAAGATGTGACCTTGAGTCAGTTTCATTAAAGCTTTGCCAAGGACTCAATCCATATTTGAAAATTATATGCTTGTGACTCTTCACGGGAAATATGATATTCAGGACAGTAAAGATAAAAGAATTTTTGTAATGTGGTAGCAGGCACCTTGTTAAAGCATGGGCTGCAGTAAGTGTTTGATGTTTAGGGTGGGGCCAGACCAAAGGGCAGAGAGGGTTTTTGTGCAGTGGAAAGCTTGAAGTTTTCAGAGCCCAGGGAGTCTGCCCAGGGTAACCAGGTCAATGCCTGTCTTGGGTTTTTTCTCTACAAACATTTGAAGAGTTGGGCACCCTCTCCTTTCCAGTATATATCCAAGCCAAAATAAGTAAAATCTGTGATGATATTGTTTCATGTTAAAGCTTAAGGAAGCATGAAATAATTATCAACCTTTTCCCCTTTTAATTCAGCTTTTATTGATTTCTTCCCTCCCTCTCTCCTTCTCTCTTTCCCTCTCTTTCTCCCTTCCTCTGTCCCTCTCTCCTCACCAGTCCTCCTTCCTCCCTCCCTCCCTCCCTCCCTCCCTCCCTTCCAGTATGTATTTATACAGTCATTCATTTATGGAATTCCCAGTACAGTGATTGCAAAAATTACAGTTAGATTTACTGAACATGTAGCAGTAGGTAGACCTCAAAATGATAGTGACATATGTGCTAGGACAACATATGCTTTTCTCCCATTCATCCACATTCTGTCTCTTTCACCACTCAGGTTATCGAGGATTTCTGTAATCCGTAGGAAATGGCAGTGTGTTATCAACCTCCAATTCCCGTAGGACACATATGAGAGGAGCAAACATGATATCAATTTAAAAGACATCTAAGGGTGATGACTTCTACCATTTGCATAGGTAGGATTCTAATGCCAATTTCTTCTGAGAAGTCATTAGGAAGCAGTGCTGTTGGTAATTCATATGGGCTTCGATGACTCAAAGAATAGTGTTGCCATGTGCATGTCACAGAAAGTTCCCATTCACTGGGACTGGTTTACAGACATGCCTTATATTTTCTAATTTTCTCAGTCACTCTATGATGTATGTGTTTATTCTCATTTAAAATAAATGAAGAAATACTTTAGGGAGATTAGGTACAGTGTCACAGAGTGAATACTAGATTGTAATTAAACTGTAGTCATGCTGTCTAATGTGTGTGTGTGTGTGTGTGTGTGTGTGTGTTAGAGAGAGAGAAAGAGAGAGAGAGAGAGAGAGAGAGAGAGAGAGAGAGAGAGAGAGAGAGAGAGAGAGAGACTGCATTAGAGCAGCAAAATTAGAGCAACAGAAAAACTGTTCAAACCTTAAAATATTGTTAGGTCAGGCACATCTACAACATCATTATAGTACATTGCACCTTAAGTGAACCGTTCTGCTTTAGAATTATAATCGATGTTATTCTGTTAAATTTACTACCTGTGCTGTGCCATAGGGATTTTGTTTGATATTCATTGACAGTCTACACCATTGTATCAAAGCAGGCTGATTAAGTTTACAGTTGCCTTGGATTAAAAAGCATAAATCCTTCATGTAAGATATGGTCAATGAATTTCCCTTGAAATCATGAAAACAGGTAATTAACTTCTGTCATTTTTCCAAATGTTGGCTTTGTTCTCTTTGCTTGTTAGTTTTTGGAAAGACATTACAGAATCTTGGAGTAAACCAGGTCCCATTCCCCCCAGTTTTTATAAACATGCAAATACATTTCCTATACACTAGTGATTGCTCATACTAAGTGAATCAATCTATCTTGACGTGGAATTTTTCAGCAGAATTTTTTTTGGATAACTCTGAAATGATATGTAAAATTTGCAAAGATAGGAAGTGAAAGACCTAATGTATTCTTTTTGTGCAATCAGCCAGTTCTTAGTCTCTGCTCTGATTGGTACATTGAGGAAATGCTAATATGCGCGTGTAACCTGTTAAGGAACACCAAGTCAACCTCAGGAAAGGAATAATGAGATGCTAATGGTCAGCTTGAGGCATTTGAAATGGAAAGGATTGTAGAGGAGCATTTGTATCTTTTTCCAGCTGAAAGAGTATCATCTCTCCTCATCTCAACACAATTACTGCTATCTGCCAGAGATGCCTGTGAGGCAATCTTTGAGGGCAGGTCTTTGTATCATTATTGCTATCAACACCTATTATTTCATAACAGATTCTGTAGTCTTTTTCTTAGTAGATGCTAAATTACTTCTCCATGTATATTTATAAATTTCAGCAACTTGGAGTATCAACCTCACAAAGAGGGATCCTTTTCATTTTCAGGCGAGTTCGGCCTTAAGGAAAATGTATTGCTGCCGTCCTGATAATGAACAGCCATACTCTACTACCTCCCAATAATGAAACCACAGTTTGCTTCTTCTTCCTCAGTGGATGGTCCAGCAGAAGTTGACCATCCAGAATCATTCATTAGTGTCCCTCTTAAGATAGGGCATGGACAATTAACTTCACAGGCAGCGGCACAACCCATCCCGGGTGTAATGTGCTTGTAACGGCTTCGAAGATTGTGTTGTACTTTGGGTTACTGTTTTGCTGAAACAAGTAAAATATCCTATACAGATCCCAATACATCTCTGCTTCTTTCTCTCCACAACATTCAAGAATATACGTAAATTGGCATTTTAACTGTCTATACACTAGGGTCAAACTTGTACATTTTTCTGAGTTGTGAAGTAGGAGAAACTGAGCAGACAAGAAAATCTTTTGAAATATGGGAGAAGACAGAGCAGACATGAATTTGGACTTGATATTTTTTTCCCTACTTTTTCCTTTTTCCCCTTCCCTCGTTCTTTGGGAGATTTGGTGTTTTATGAATGTTCTACTCCCAAGCTATATCTTCAGCTCCGATTATGCATTTTCTTGTTTTTGGACAGCCCTCAGTTCTCTGCTTTATTTATATCGATTTTTGTATGCCTTATTCTTGAACTGAGGTCACCACGTTTACCTGACAGAAAGAAATTTAAAGGAATCTGGAAGATACTTCATCAAATGATTCTACTACTAATAGACAGTTTCTCCATGTGAGAGTTGGAAATTGGTGGGGCACTTAGTGGGCACCTGTTTCTTTGAAGGCTTCACACTCATTCCTAATGATGTTTTCTGACGTCTCAAGACACTAATGAGTCAAAAGTTTTGAGAGAGACACTGGGCAATGTACTTTGGTGACCGTTATCTGAAAGGCCACCCTGGAAGAAGAATGAAGTTAGATACTGTCTCTGAGCCCATAAACTATCCTTGATTCTCATAATTTCAGATAAAAAGCCTGGAGAAAGTTCTTATATCTTTTGGTCTTAATTAAAATATTATATTATTGGAATGCTTGAACATTTCTAAATGTTGTTTTTCCTTAAGATATTTTGTATACCTATATTCTAAGTTTCATATTCTGTATAGTATGCAGTTATGGTAAAATCATTTACTATTTAGACATGCTATTAATAACAGATGTAGTATTCTTTCTTTGTAAAGACAATGCTTCATAGGATAACAAACTGAAGAAGAATGAGATCTTCACAGTTGAACATAAGAAATTTTCTCACTTTGGTCCTCAAGCACCCATTTTTCCAGACCATTTGTTTGCATTAAAAGATGTTCTTAATTGAAGCAATTTTGTGGTACTTGTAGATTTTTCAAACAAAATATGAAATTGTTGAATATTTATACACTGAATGCATACTGATATTAATATATTACAGAAGAGACTTTAAAAATTTTATTTTCCACATTGGGATATACATAAAAACATTTCTAAAGCCACCTAGTAAAACATAATTCCAGCAAGCAATGAAGAATACAAAGAAGTGTATTTGGATTTTCACCTTAAATTTGGATTTTTAATGCATAATTTATATGGCATAAAATAGGTCCTTTTTATTTGTTTTGTGCATTTCACAGGCTACTACATAGTCAAGTTGTAGGGTATTTCTATCAGCCAATGAAGCTTACTCATACTTGTCATGAAATTTCTGTATTGGTGGCTTCATTCTTTCCCAGCATGCAGCAACATGTCCCTAAAGGGAATAAAAGCATTCCCCATATCTGCTGGAGGGTCCCTGGGATGCACAGCCTAGATAAGGACTCCTGACCTCTACCAGCCATCAGTGTGGCTTAGCCAGTCAGTCCTTTCCTGTAGAAGAACAATGGGATCATTCTACAGAAAGGGAAAGTGAACATTTTTTAGAATGGAATGTGGCACATGGAGCTGAAAAAAAAATAAACAAACAAAACGTCAATGTGTTTCAACTAAATTTGAAACCTAACGTTTTCTTGAGAATTTCCCCCATGCTTTGTCTAAGATGCCTATTTTGTAATAGAATGCACGTCGTTTCCACGCCAGTATCTAGGAAAAACAATTAATTAGAGAGAACTTACAAAATTAAGTGTAATTTTTAAAAGATGAAGTCAATCTTTCCTCATCACTTTTAATATTTTGTTGTTGTTGCTGTTGTTTGAGATAAGATCTCTCTGTGTAGTTCTGACATGGAACTCGCTCTGTGGATGAGGCTTGCATCAAACTCAAAGAAATCTGTCTGCTTCTTATTTCCGAGTGCTTGAATTAAAGGGGTGCACCACTATACCCAGAGACTTTTAACTCTCCAAAATAGAATGCATTTTGTTCCTTTAGCTTCAAGAATATGGAATTTGATTGTTCAATTTATTTACTGTAATTTCCAAATTTTGTTTACATAGTTTTGTTGTTTAATATAATTAAAGTAGCTTGAGAGTCTTGTGTAAGAAGGAATCTGGTTTTCTTTCAAACATAGAATTGCTTCACTGAGGCATATAACTTCCACACTCAAAACCATGCATTAGTAATACACACAATCTAATGGTTGGGGATAAGCACACACTATGAAAGCATTGCAACATGTGTGACATGCCTCTGTCCATCACCTAGACACATTCCTGTACTCCTCTTTAAGTTTATTCCTTTTTGTATATGTGATTAAAACCCTTAAAGTAAGTTCTACCATCTTAACAAACATTTAAAATGGTAATTGTATAAATTTGCCGCTGTCTTAGAAGTGAACATGTGTTAATAGTTCATTCTTGCCTTGTGATATGAATTTCATCATATAAAAGCACATTCTTTCTTGTTTCACCCTAGTCATCCAAAAAATTATGGAAACACATGTCATTGTTTGACTGTTAAGAAGTTAACTTTATTTTGAAGAGCACAGTTGGAGCTGGATACATGTCTCAGCAGGCAATACCGAGGTTCTGGGTTCAGTTCAGAGCACCCACATTGCAGTTCCCAACCATCTGTAACTCTAGTTCAAGGCCTCCAGTGTGCTCTTCCTGTCTCTGCTGGTACCAGCATGCCCATGGTGCATTTATATATTTTCAGATGAACACTCATAATCATGAAATAAAAATGAATGAATCTTTAAAAAATGTATCCCTACCTTCATAATACTGCCTTCCTGGGAGACAGATGTTGCACGTTTAGTTTTTGATCATGGCAGAAGAGTATCAAGCATTTGTTGCTGTGGCAGAAATCATGTTTCTGTATTAATGAAATGCCTAAGAGGTGCCTTTTGCTCTCGCTACTCTCCCGAAAAACCACCTGATAATTATATGCTAGTTAGTCTCAGTTAGATTTTTTTTTTTATGGAGTTAATATGTTCATCCAGTGCCCTTAAATAATGTGAAGTAATGTTCTAATCTGAACCTTGGGAACTGGGTAGTAAGGAAATAAAGTCACTGTCTTTATAGTACTAAGATTAGGTGGAGAGAAAAACTGTAAATAACAATTACATAAGAATGCCAAAGGAATTGTCAGTACTGTGCTGAAGAATCATGCTGGGGACCAGATGCAGAGTGATGGGCAACGATTATCCTGGGAGATAGTGGCATAAAGGGTGGGGCTGAGGTGAAAGAGGTAATGAGAGAGCCACCATGGAACCCTCCAGGGGACAAGTGTACAGAAGAGCAAGTGACTAGAGCTGAGTCTCACACGGACAGAGATCACACTGCAGCTTGCTTCTCACCGTGTATCGCCAGACTCTTCATTTACTACTGAAGAACAAGACTATGTAAGAGGAACCCTGGGAGAGGTTATAGTAATTTGATGATGTATTTGTGAGCTCTTAATGGGAGAGTTTGTAGTAATTTGATGAAATACTTGTGTAGTTCTAGTATACTAAGTCTTGCAGATCTTTACTGTCTTGTCCCATTATTAAATTACTTCTTTTCCTTGTATTTTATTAAAAAATATGTTTACCCTAGATGGCAGGAGGTAGGCAGGATCTACCCTGCAGTTAGAGGAGATCCAGGCTGCAGACTTCTGTTAGAGAAAGGAGCTGTGGTGTGGCATTTGAGAGACAAGACCTAGACTAAACCTGCTGCAGTAGAACAAAGGATTATATTCTACTATGATTCCACAAAGAACTAAGCTGATCAAGTGAGAGTCTGACAGATGCACAAGGTGTGAGGAGAGAGATGTGAAGCTCCAAGAGAGGGTTAGTGGGTCGAGGTAGTCATAAGGCTGACTATGAGGAAGCTGAGTTTTAGTCAAGACTGAGCATCTAGGAAAGTTCTCATCTCTTTAGCATTTGTTGTTATTGTTGTTATATTTGGCTACTTTTACATTCTTCATTACTATCAAGCTGGAAAACAGGATTTAACAGGGAGTTTAGGGCTCTTAAAAAAAAGTATCAATAGAGAAAAGAGTTGAGAGCTTATAAATGGAGTTCTAGTGATGTGGGTGGTGCTTAGCTGAGCAGGTGGACATGAGGGTGCAATGCACAGTAGCCAGCATGATGGTAGGTGACCTCAGAGACCCCTGAAATGAGGACACCAGGGACCACACACCTAGTAGAGCAAACAGGACCGCAGTGAGAGCTCAGGTCACATTGGCATTTTTGACATGTAATTAGTGGTGATTCTGCAGTTTGCAAAGAGGTCACATCATTTTGCTAATGTTCTAAAACACTAAGAGTCGCATTATACCCTAGAGAATCACATTAGAACTTGGGAATTTAGAGTAGGGGCTAGCTTAGGAAGAGACATTTACAGGTACAGACAAGACCCTTACATGTAAGGAACATCTGTGTCTGTTAATTAGAAGGAATTTTTTTTTACGTTTCCTTCCTTCCTTCCTTCCCCCTTCCTTCTTCCCTCCCTCCCTTCCCCCTCCCCTTCCTCCCTTCCTTTCTCCCTTCCCTTTCCCCTTCCTCCCTTCCTTCATTCTTCTCTTCCTCTCTTTCTTTCCTTTCTTCCTCTCTTTCTTTTCTTTTCTTTTTCTTTCTTTCTTTCTTTCTTTCTTTCTTTCTTTCTTTCTTTCTTTCTTTCTTTCTTTCTTTCTTTCTTTCTTCTTTCTTCCTCCTCTCCTCCCTCTCTCACTCTCTTCTCTCCCTCCCTCTCATTTTGTTGGAGATGATGAACATGCAACCTAGGGAATTGTGCATGTTGCCGCGAACAACATTGAGCCCCAGCACCAGCCCTCAGTTACTTTTTCTTGAGTTAGTTTTAGTTATTTCTGTGTATCCATCAAAAGGAAAACTACCTTGAAGGTAAATGAATCCCCTGGTGAGGAATCACATTGTTGAAAGAATGAGAATGTAGGAGGAACTTACCACTGGCTCAGTAGCAGGTGTTTTTGGTTCTCATTGGCCCCTCTTGTCTAGAAAGAAGGGGCAGGGGATTTATATTTGAAAATTCTTTGTTTTAAGAATGAAAGGGGACAGCGTACTACACTACACAACCATTATTTTGGAAAAATAATACCAAAGCTGGAGCATTGACTCCGTGGTGAATTAACTGTGTTCTGCAAGAACCTGGCTTGGATTCCCAGCACCCACACAGTTCCTTACAAATTTCTACACAAAGGTTTCAGGAAATCTGGCACAGTATTTTGTTTTGTTTTGTTGCTTTTTTGTTTTGTTTTGTTTTGTTTTGTTTTTTCTGGGTGGTTACCGACAAGAAGTAGGTGTGGGGAGCAGAAACACATTTTTAAAAAAGGTACTGAATTTTCTGGCTTTCTTCAATGTTTCTAAATTGTAAACTGCTTAAAAGAATGTTTCTACTAGACAGCTTAAAAGAATTTTCCTCCTATGGCACTGCAAACCGCTTCAGCTCCTTGGGTTCGTTCTCTAGTTCCTCCATTGGGGACCCTGTGCTTAGGTCAATGGCTGGCTGAGAGTGTGCCCCTCTGTATTTGACATACACTAGCATAGCCTCCCAGGGACAAAACCTTCAACCAAAGAGTACACAGGGAGTTACCTATGGCTCCAGACACATAGGCAGCAGAGGATGGCCTTGTTGGACATCAAAGGGAGGAGAGGCCCTTGGTTCTGGGAAGGCTCCATGTTGCAGTGTAGGGGAATACCAGGACAGGGAAGCAGGAGAGGGTTGACTGGGGAATAGGGGGAAGGGAGATGACTTTTGGGATTTTCTGAGTGGGGCGGGAACCAGGAAAGGGGACAACATTTGTAATGTAAGCAAAGAATATATCTAATAAAAACAAAAAAAAAGAATGTTTTAAATTTGAAATTAAAAAAAAAAACATTAAGACTCACATTAAAGGAATTTAAAATGTTCTTAAGAAGCACATGTGGGCTTACATTTGGCTTCTGCTTCAGAAGTGGTATGGGGAGTACTGTATGAGACTCCCAAGGCTTTTGTTTTGTGTACAGAACATCTTTTTGCCAGGAGACTTAGATGATGAAATACTGTATAAAGGGAACATTCATACCTCATGAAAGTTAGACTCTTTTTTATTGAAAACTCAGGTCGCTTTTTGTATTTGTTTATTCTAATTATCTTGAGTCCACTTTTCTATAAAAATAATAGACAATTTTTTTCCTGAGTATTTTCACCTGTGAGCAATATATATGAACATTTGTAAGCGACGTCCATGATAGCAATACATGTGTAACCTTTGAGGTATTTATATTTTTATCTTATATTTATAATTTCCTGTGTGCTTCCAATGCTTGCCTCGCCTATGTAAAATGTGTGATGACTTTGTGCACCTGACATATGAATTTCTTTTAGTTGGTTAAGCATAACCCACCTGGGCAAGCTCTTAAGGCCTGTGGTAGACTTTGTACTCTACTAGGCAGCTTATCAGCGTCTTTGCAGGCTTCTCAACCTGAATTTTAAAATAAACGTGAATATATGTGTGTTGCTTGGTGAGCTCATGTTCCGAATGACTACTGTTCTCTGGTTCTAGGTGATAACTAGAAAACAGAACCTAGTAAGTCCAGGGTTGTCATTTCCGATGGATGCAGTGCTACGTGGGTTTTATAAATATGCATGTGCATATATGTATGTACCTACATATTCATATATTAATAGGCATATTGATACAAATGCACACACTGATAAAGTGTATTTTAAATGCACACATGAATGTTACTATGTAATCTTTTTTTGCGTGTCTTAAAGGAACAAGGATATGAGTGGTTTTTTGAGTACCAATAGAAGAATGATGTTTATAGTTAGGAAAGGTTTATCTTGATTTGAATGAAACACTATACCATCTTTTCAGAATGAACTTACTAACAAAACTGAAGGAAGACCAGGGCACACAACTATTTCAGTGTTTGCTTTTTGCCTTCTGTATAAAAATGAGTAATGAGGAGAATATAAACTCATCTCAACACATAAAACTGAAGAAAGTTTTAGAGATTAAGGCCAAAATGAGATCATGTAATATCATTTTTAAAAAATGAATAAATAGCAAAAGCTTTTATTCATGTATATTAACCCATCAGGAGCCATTTGTAAACAGTTGAGTTGACACATAGTGAACTTGGTATATGGGCAGCAAGACATCTCTGTCTGTATTCTGCCTGTAGAGTCATATTACTAGATAATTCTTGGGCTATTGAAATAGCCATATTGCAATCATCCTCAGGATCTTGGTCCCTGAAACCTCTGTGGATATTTGGAGGGGTGGGATTGGGAGGAGTCGCAGTAGGGTTTTGCTCTGTAGTCCGGGTTTGCCTTAAGCTTACAGAGTTTGTCGTGAAAACAGGGTCTAAATTAACAGGTGTAAACCATCACTGTTTTGTTTTATTTTCCTGTGGCATATGCAAATGACTAGAACATCTAAATTCTCCTCACACATGTATTACCTCTTGGTGTTTGTTGCATTAAGGAAGTATTTGAAGATGTAAATATTTGTCCCATGGCAATTTATAATATATATATATATCTCTTTGTCAGAGCATATAAAACATATTACCTTGTCTGCAGAAGTATGACAATATTTGTCAATAGTATGTACTGAAAACGTGTTTCTTGAAATAACCACTATGTTAAAAAAAAAAAAAAGCAACTATTATAAAAGTGCATGAGTCAATGGTTGATGAAGCAAAATCAATTTCCTGGTAAGAACCAGGCTTTCTGAAAATCTTGACAGTAGTTGAAATTAGCATTTGAGCTGTACACTAGAACATACATTTATAATATGTTTGAGTAATAGAAAGTATTACTTCAACACTCTTGTTTTAAAGATTAAGTTTACAATTAAATTTTTAAAACACATACATTTTTCTCCTCCTACCAATTTCAAAGCCTTCCTACAGAAATTATGTCTCTTCCAATAGGATTTTAATATGCTTTCACTTGTTTAACTATAATGTCTTATATTTAGGTTTATTCTTTTAAGTAATATGAAAGATGGGCTGTCTTCAATGTAAATTGACATTTTTACGTACATTACGAATCTATATATCAGTATAATACAGTCGGGGAGATTTAATGAGTTTGTGTACAAGAGCAAAGTTAGTATCGTTTTGATCATGAATCAAACCAATGATTTCCTTTTTTGCTGGAAAGGAATGGATGGCAGTTCAGAGTAGTGCAGTCTGTTCACATTATTTGTTGTCATTGTGCTTTAAGCTCTCTCAGGTTTTTTTTTAATTTCCTTCCTTCCTTCCTTCCTTCCTTCCTTCCTTCCTTCCTTCCTTCTTTCCTTCCTTCCCTACCTTCCTCCCTCCTTCTTTCCATCCCTCCCTCCTTCCTTTCCTTGCTCCTTCCTTCCTCCCTCCAGCCCTCCCTCCCTCCCTCCCTTCCTTCCTTCCTTCCTTCCTTCCTTCCTTCCTTCCTTCCTTCTTTCCTTCCTTCCCTACCTTCCTCCCTCCTTCTTTCCATCCCTCCCTCCTTCCTTTCCTTGCTCCTTCCTTCCTCCCTCCAGCCCTCCCTCCCTCCCTCCCTCCCTCCCTTCCTTCCTTCCTTCCTTCCTTCCTTCCTTCCTTCCTTCTTTCCTTCCTTCCCTACCTTCCTCCCTCCTTCTTTCCATCCCTCCCTCCTTCCTTTCCTTGCTCCTTCCTTCCTCCCTCCAGCCCTCCCTCCCTCCCTCCCTTCCTTCCTTCCTTCCTTCCTTCCTTCCTTCCTTCCTTCCTTCCTTCCTTCCTTCCTTCTTCCCTCTCTCCCTTCTTTCCTCCCTTCTTCAACACCTGCCCTCCATTCCTTTCTTTTTCCTTCCCTGCTTCCTGTCTGCCTGTCTTTCTTTCTTTCTGATATAAAATCTCACTTTATATCTCAGTCTTGCCAAGAACCCACTATGTACCTCAGGCTAGCATCAAACTTGTGGCAACCATCCTGTTTCAGCCTCTTGAGTGCTGGGATTCTAAGTCTGAGCTGCCATGATCAGCTTTCATTTGAATTTTTAACAAGTCATTGTCAGTGTATCCAGGCTTAAAAAAAAAATGTTGGAGAAATTGCAGTGAAATCAGAAACCATGTTACCCTATACTGATTGGTATATAATAGGAATTGATTTGGAGCCTACTCTGATAACACTTTATTTGGTAGCCTGCATTTTATTTAGAACTGGACATTGATTTTCTGGTCCAGAGTGATCATCAGAAACCATCAGTAAAAAGGCATGGGGATTTAGATATGGTATATCCATTAGGATGAAGAAAGGTAGGAGAAGGGAAATTGGAATAATTCACTCTCTCTTTAGAATTTATAATTTAAAAGGACTCTAATCATTTAAAAGATCATCTTCAAAGTTACACATTTCAAGATTTCTAACTCTGATCATTATTGCAGGTTTTTAGCAAAAATTTGTATTCTATTTAAACTTTGGTTTCATAAAATTCTATTCATTGTTATGCTAGTGACTCTGTAGGAGAAGAGATTTTTCATCCTTTTATTTAATTTTCATTTTTTGAGACAAAGTCTCATGTATCTCAGAATATGTTTGAACTTGCTATGTAGTTAATTATAACTTCAAATGCCTAATCTTCTAAGCCTCTCATTTTTTTTTCTCTATAGCCCTAGGTTCGTAGGCATGAGTCCCCACATCTGGTTTATGTGGTATTGGAAATGGGACCCAGGACTTCTTGCCTGCTAGGTGAACACTCTGCCATCTAGTTAGAGGCTCTCCAGACTTAATTCTTTCTTATCTACTGATAAGGTCACTCTAGACTCTTTGGCCCATAGGACTCCACTGATGGTCTACTGAACTGTCTTAGTTAGGGTTTTACTGCTGTGAACAGACACCACAATCAAGGCAAGTCTTATATAGACAATATTTAATTGGGACTGGCTTACAAGTTTAGAGGTTCAGTCCATTAAAGTCAAGGCAAGAGCATGACAACCTCCAGGCTTATATGGTTCAGGCAGATCTGAGAGTTCCACATCTCATCTGAAGGTTGCTAACGGAAGACTGACTCTCACACAGCTAAGGCAAGGGTATCAAAGCCTATACACAAAAAGTGACACCTACTCCAACAAGGCCACATTTCCCAATAGTGCCACTCCCTGGGCCAAGCATATACAAACCATTATATGAACTCTTTTCCATATTAACCTCTTACCCTTGCCATGGTTTCTATTATGTTTCTCTTAACTTGGGAGGAAATGGTTTATTTCACTTACATTTTCAGGTGATAATCCATCGTCACCAAGGAAGTCAGGACAGGAATTCAAGCAGGGCAGGAGCCTGAAGGGAGGCACTGATACAGAGGCCATGGATGAGTGTCATGTACTGGTTTGATCCTCAGAACTTCCCTAGCTTGCCTGCCTGCCTGCCTGTTTGCTGTGCTTTGTCCCTTCCTTCCTTCCTTCCTTCCTTCCTTCCTTCCTTCCTTCCTTCCTTCCTTCCTTCTTTCCTTCCTTCCTTCCTTTCTTCCTTTCTTCCTTCCTTCCCTTTTCTTTTCTTTCTTATACAACCTGGAATATCATCCCAATAGTGTTCTACTCACAGTGAGCTGGATCCTGCCCCTTCCCCCATCAATCATTAATTAAGAAAATGCCAGATAGTCATACCTACAGCCAATCTTACTGAGGCATTTCCCTTCAACAGGTAATTCTAGCTTGTGTCAGGTTGACATTAAAAACTATTGGCCTTCCTATCTTTCTGAGATTTTTCTAGGAAAGAAATTTATACAATATCAGAAAGGCATTTGGCTCACACATTGCTTAGTCCTGTACTTAAAACCTCCCAAGGACTTTTGCTTGCAGGAAGTCCACATCTCTGTCTAGTGTTTGAGGTTCTCCATCAAGTAGCTGTTCTCTGCCTGTTTTCATTCCCATTGTTATCTTATGAAAGTGTAAACTTCCACTAGACACATCCTCCCCTCTCCCTGACCTTGTGATATTTACCCTGAAATACTCTGGCTTACACTATTTATCCTTTTCCTGGAATATTACTGGTGGATACCAGCTGAATGTGTTGCTTAATTGGCCAGGCCAACCCCCTCCAACCCCATTTGATTGAAGTCTCTTTGGGAGACAGAAGGCATATCATTTCTTTTGTATTTTCCACATGATTTGAATGAGGAGAAGTACTCTGTGCAGGAAAAGCACTCCCGTGATTACTCATATGTCCATTAAGTTTCCCTAGCACCCTGTGTTACCCATCATTACTCTGCCAGTCTAATAACCAAATAAAAGCTCTGAAAGGCCTGGCATTTTTTCTGCTTGAGAGACTGAATATTGGGTTTGCTGCAGTTCCAGGTGATTGATCGAAAAACTATGCTTTAAATAGAAAAGTGAAATTGTTTAGCATGTCAAATTGGAATACAGAAGACCCAGGGTGATTAAAGTTAATTGGAGGAGGAGAGGTAAGACAATTCAGATCTGGTTTTGAAATGTAAAAATGTAAGTGAATATGGTAAGAAAAAAAAATACCAATATGTATCCAAAATGGGGCTTTCTTGTTGAGTTTCAAGTAGAGATAAATTCTGCATTCCTGCATAGCTTTGGGATAAAATAGAAAAATTGCAGGCCTACATCTCTTCATCTCTTTCCTAATTTTACTAATATCAAAGAGGGAGGGTGCTTCTTTATAACTTTATGTTCTTTTTAAGTCCTCATCACATGAAAATTTAACTGTTAATATGAATACTATGCACACATTATAGCAACTAGCCAAGAAGATAGTCTTCCCCACAGAAAATAAATGGAGCGGTCATTATACAGCACTTGGAAGTACAAGGGGGTGAAGAGGGATAAGATGTCATCACACCATCAGGTGGACTGTATAGCTGAAATCTACAGCACTGAAGATGTCCACATAGGAGGTGTTATAGATTACATGTATGTGATAACAAGCAAAGTATCCATAGGCTCTTATTTTCATTTTAGAAGGAACAACATGGCACTTAGACATGTAACTCTTTATAGCAGCAGCAGGATTCTTAAGAGATAAAACATTGTGATAGATAGCTTTACCAGGCTGGCAATTGGGGGATCATAGATCAGGTTCTATCATCCAACAGCAAGTTCTCTAACCTTTCAAAAAGCAAGAGTCCAACTGTGAGAAGCTGGAGTAGGTAAGTGATCTCAGATGCTGTTTTTGTGATTGCAAATCCATCCAGGGTAGACCCTGCTACATCCAACACTAAATGAAAAAGAAAATGATTATGGACTTTTGCAGAGACTATGAACTGCTATGACTTATACAGAGATAGCTGAACTGCCACCATGCAGAGAAGTTATTTTTAAAAAATGATCTACCATAGTGATGCAAAGTGGTAAGTCTCAAGTCCACCAAGGTATTCTGGCTCCTTGGGAATTCTTGAAGTAGTTGTCAAATCCTTATGCTCAAAGGTCATGTCCATACACAACCTCCTCTATTGCTAAAGTCCTGAATCTTATTCATTCTTCCCTCTTCTCCCACCTCCTCCCATCTCCTCCCTTCCTGCAACCACACACTTAGGGTTTTATCCACTTTACTGGTTCTGTGCTTTAAATGTTCATTATATCTAAGAAAGAAGTTTAACAGTATCTGTGTTCCAGCCTACTCAAGGTTAAAATTTGAGCCTAACCAGTACTTGGGCTATGAAAAATTCCTGAAATTCAATGAAAAGAATTCAAACTGAAGACCAAAGTATTGGAAATTATATATTTAAAACTCTTTAGGAAAATCATAGCGATCGCTGTTGGAACTTTAAAGGACAACTTTAGAAACTGGAGATAGGGCTGCCCTCAAGGGAGAGTTACACTAAGGACTGTGGGTACACCTGAATGTGGAAGTAGGATTATATACAGCCTGACAAGTAAGATATGGTTTACCCTGTCTTTTGTTGTGATCATCAGGGTTTCCATTTCAACAGTATTATTATGAGACCCTTTCAGAGCCAACAAGTAGAACTCATGTTTTCCCAAAGTATTAGAATTTTATGTTTTCTAATATCTATCTATGAATGAGTAAGTCCTTAAATTTATACTGTTATAGAAAATAGATGATAAAGAATTCTCATAAATATGTAAAATCTTTAATATATTAGTTTTTAAATATTTAAAAAATTTCAATATTAATTATAAAAGTTTTTTTTTTGTAGCTTTTCTGCTTAATGGCACACCAATGGCTTTCGGTTTTACTTAGTAAAATACATGTCCTCAAAATGTAAATCTCTTTAATTCAACAATGAAGTCTACAAATGATAGCTTAGCAATAATGTTGCTCATCAGTCATGAACACATAAACTCCAATCTAATGTAATCACTCCATAAGGATTCTAAGGAACGAAAGAAAGAAAGAAAAGAAAGAAAGAAAGAAAGAAAGAAAGAAAGAAAGAAAGAAAGAAAGAAAGAAAGAAAGAAGGAAGAAAGAAAAAAGAAAAATAGAAATCTAAAATGTCAGCATTATTGTGGAAATTTTTGTCCATGCAAATGAAAAATACCAAGGTTTTCAATACTCATGATCTATATTTGCTACACAGAAAAGTAGGGAAAAAATATTTAGTGTTTCTCCTGTTTACTTTAACTGTTAAACCAATGATAATTATAAAGCTAGAAGAATCCTTCACAAACTGCTGACTGATGGCATTTTGCAAATCACACCTTTCTTTTAGCCCTTCTAAAATGAGATTATTATTCAGTAAAAACGGAAGAGGTTAACCATGATTATTGTCCTGATTCAGAAGTGCTTTGGGCATGAGTGAAGCACACTTAGGATGTGTCTATTTGAGATTGTCTCCAACAGGATGAAGTGAGGCCAAAGATTCATCCTGAATTTGGATGGCTTCATTCTAAGGGCTGTCACCTAGGCTTGAATAAGGAAGGAAGTCAGCAACACCCGCTTCCCTCTTTTTGCTTCCTGTTCCTAAAAGTGAGCCTACAGCCTCCCTGTGGGTGCTTTCTCAGCATCATGAGTTAGGTTTCTGATCTTTGAACCAAAATAGGTTGCTTCTTCTACGGTGCCTAGTCACAGAAACCAAAAGATCAGAAGACATATGTCAAAGAAACATAAAACAAAATATTTGTGCAAAGCATTGTCCTTTCAATTAACTCTTTTAAGTAGATGGTAGTATGTCCCACCCACACAAATAAATGCCCCTAGATCAATGCAATTTTCAACTCTTCTCCTGCTGTTGCCTTTAAAATTAATTATTTTATGGTTATGTGTATTAAGCCTTCATGTATGTGTGCCATGTGTCTGTCTAATGCACCTGAGGAGGTCAGGAGATGTTGTCAGAATCCTTGGAAGTGGAGTAAGAACTCTTGTGAACTACCTTGTTGGTGCTGGAAGTGAAAAGCCAATGTTCTGCTGACCCATCTCTCCAAACCTGCCTCCTCATTTTTTTTTCTTACTTAATTTTCTCATTATTTAATTCTTTCCTGTGCTGCAAATTGAGTCACTGGACTCCTTCATGCTAGGCAAGCATTCTACAATTGACCTTCCCACTCCATTCCTAACCCTTAATATCGAGGATTTTTCTTTCTTGTTTTCCTTTTCTTTTGTTATTCTTTGGTTTGGTATTTGAGACGTGATTTCGCTGTGTATCCAGGGTTGGCCTTCAGCTTTGAATCCTCCTGTCTCTGCCTCTTCAAGTGGTAGGATGACATGTGTGACCCACTGTAACTGTTCTTTCATGTGTAATTCCTTACTAGGGATGTATCTGTGCTATTTTATTGTATAGCTGTGTGGTATGAGTAGCCTTCTTAGTTTTCATATCTTTTGAGTATCTTTCTATAGAGAAGTACTCCCTCACTGGTATGGAAGATGCTGTCAACAGGTATTCAAATAATACTGATGGAAAAATCAGGCCTATTTTTTTTGTTAAAGATTTTTATTAATTTATTTTATCTGTATAAGTACACCATTGCTCTCTTGAGACACACCAGAAGAGGGCATCAGATCCTATTACAGATTTTTATGAACCAACATGTGGTTGCTGGGAATTGAACTCAGCACCTCTGGGAGAACAGTTGGTGCTCTTAACCACTGAGCCATCTCTCCAGTCCCCATCAAGACCATTTTTTTAATGTGTGTGTGCTATCAAGGCTGAATAGAAGTTCATGAAAGATGGCCTAGCAGTTCTGCTATAGAATGGCTCTTCTATGAACTAAACAGGGACATAAAAAGCCCAGTTTTTATGTAGTAGTGATGTTTTGGTTTGTTTCTTTGTTTTTTTTTTTTTTTCGAGAATGGGAAGACAGAATCTTGGATTTGTTTCAACGAAATATGTAGTAATAAATACTTTGATATTTTGCTCACATGGTTGTGGTATGTTAGTGATTACAATAATAGCTACAGTAGAGCTCAGCATAAACAATATTCTCCAGAGATGAGACTCATGGGAACCAGGAGGAGTGACTGTCACCCATGACATGTCCTTGTTCTGAGCTCAGAGCCCATAAGTGTTTCAAGTCATGACTCATTATCTTCTGCTGAATTTTTAGTATGCATTTTGTTTCTCTCCTTTAATTACAGTAGGGTTCTTAGCTATACAATAGTTTGTAATTATTTGTCTGAAAAATTGACTTGAGCCTTGAACATGTAATTTTTTTTGGTCATCAGTGAAATTAATTTATTTAAATTGTTCATATACAAATGACTGAGTAGAGCAACATTTTCCTATTACCCATGTTTTTCTACCAGAGAGCGAGTTGTTTTGAGTAGAGCACTGTTGAGATTTGGGAAACTGCTCCTTCATCTCACATTGACTTTAGGAAAGCCTGGTTATGAGTTGAATGCTCAGAGCTCTGTTCTGTGCAACCCATGGTCCGTTATTTCCATGATGCTTCTTTAGTACTTCTTAGGGAATTGATTTTTCTTTACTGTGGATCACCTTCCCCTTGGTTCTGTCCACTTATAATGAAAGAGGGAAAAAAAAAAGCTGGGGCAAGAGCACAAACCATCTGGGAAATAGACGAAAAAGTAGACATTTTTAATCCCATGAGACTTACAATGAAGAGAAATTATGATGTAAAGCAAACATGGCTCACTCATGCAGTAGGGCTCATGTGATTCTGTGAGCAAAAGCTGACCACCAGGCCACAGCTTTACTTGATTTCCTTATAAAGAATACAATTACAGAGTTGTTTGTTTCAAAGCAACTCTGTCCACCAAATGTGGTTTGCTCCTGATTCTCCAATATCTAAATTAAATGTGAAATCTTGCCATTCCCATACCAGCGCCATCCTCTGTTAGTGGAAAAGTAGTTCACTGCCTGATCCTGTATTTCCTAAGTCAGTCATTCATTTAGTAAATGAATTGCTGTGGCAGTAGACTTCGTTAACTCATTTAATGTGATAATTTGAAACAACAGCCTGGCTTTTTCACTGTTATGATCAGACTGTATTGAATTCTTATATAGGTATGGGAATTGCATGACTTTAATAGACAGCAAGGGAAAGCCATGATGAGCCTTGCTTGGGAAAAGCATGGGATGAACACAGGCAGTGTTCTGGATCTGGGGTGTCTAGCAGTTGGTGGGCCACGCTCAGAGACAAGCAATGTGAATCTATTCTGGCTTTCATGTATGTCATGACAATAAAAGTCATTGCTTGTGTTCTACGTTTTTAAAAAGGCAGGCTTGCCTATAGTGTTTAAAATTTATTGCTCAGAATATAACCTTCAAGAATGTGTATTGTTTGCACAGAAACAGATTTGATATTACAGATGATATGAGGATTTTGATCATTAAAATAGGAAACAAAAATAATAGCACGAGTAGAGTAGAACACACAGCACTCCAGTGGACATACCTGAACTTATAATCTTAGGAATTAGTTTCTGCCGTGTTGTGATTGGAAAATACACTATGACTGAGAAGACATGCCATACACAATTCTCACCATGTTCTTTTAGCTCCTTGTCATACACTTTCTGCAGAGCTGTGCATTCAGTGCTGGTAAGATCATTGTCTGAATGGGACATTATCCGATGACACTCAAGGTGTCTTTAGACATGAAAGATAGAGGGAATGAGTCATTGCTCTCCTTGGATGGTGTTCCCCCACCCCCGGAAGTCTTAGCAAGATTTATGTTCTCGACTGACCTCAGACTGTTTAATGACAATACAGTATATGAAGAGTGGGAGTGAGGATGTGGTTAATAAAATGTACCACCTTAATTTTTTCTAAATACTATCAGTTTGATACTGTTCTGGAGGTAATGATGTTCAACTTGTGAATGTTTTACATGAACCGTTGTGTTTATACACTTAACCATAAATGTTGGTTTTCTTCAAAATGATAAATCATCTCATAATTGCATTTTCTTCTCCATCATAAGAATGTGCTGGTATTTCCTGTTCTCCTCAGCTCAATTTGGTGAGCTTTGACTATATGGTTTTCTCTTTAATGTATAGCAGAAAGTGTCTTTTTTATGACTTGTTGCCCACAAAAGAGAGAAACACAAAAGCTTCAGCCTGCCTTATATAATTCCTTAATTCCTGATGATCAAAACTAGTCCCTAGTCAAATAAAAAAAGTGGCAGTGTTTCATAAAATCAATAGATTCAGTTTCAGGAAAGCCAGATACTAGTTTTTGAATAAGCCAAGTAAGCAAGGAAAATCACCACATATGTCAGGTCCTAACAGCTATGTTGAGATGACAGACCATGAAAGTGTCATGGTGTCAACTGAGAAAACTCTACAGGGGTATTAATGTGAAGAAAGATAATGTCAGGATATCAGTACAAACCCACTTAATAGAGGGAAAATCTAGGCAATGCAAATACGTGATTTTCAGGACAAGAAAGAAGACTGACTGAATTAAGATGGTCTACCTCAGCAAACTGTGGGTCAGATTGCAGTGTGCTGAAATGATTGGATCTCATTGACTCTTTTTAGTCATTTTGTAGAATGCACATGGGACGTCTTTGCTAGGCAGCACTGTGGGAATACATGTCATATTACTTGTGTTCCTCACATAGCAATCCTTCATTCTACATCTATACTAGAGCTTCACATTGATAGGTGATAGTCTATTAACATACAAATTAGCTTGCCTTTTTAAAATTTCCTATTAAATAGCTCCAATATTAGAAAGTAATCAAAGTCTAACTCTAGAAAAGGTATATGAGCATAACACAACTTCTTCACATTCAACTGAAAAATTCCTTTTTAACATTTCTGCTGCATCTTAGCAATTTTTGTCAACTAAGCTCCCTTCCTTCTGGCATCTTGGTGTAATCATTGCCCTGCATCCTTAGTGTAGGTGGACCATAGGTATTGCACAGTTTCATCTGTGTCCTGTGAGTGCATATGTCCTCGCATTTGGGAACAGTGGCATGCAGATGTGTTTAAATCTCTGAGGAGTGTGGATGTGATGCTGATTCTGAGTTCCTTTGGAGTCTTAATGGAGGTTCTGTGATTCTGAATCTTTCCATTGTGAAGAAGAACTGGGTCAGCTGAACCCTAAAAAACGGGAAAAGCTCTTTTGATGAATTGATATATAGAAAGGGGGAGAGACTTAGAAACAGAAGAATAGTACCTAAAACAGCAGCGAGTATGTCTAAAATCTGGTGGAATGATGTCTAGTGACCATATCAGCTGTATCACTACTCAGACTAACGGCACCAGTCAGCACTCACATAGTATTAGTGATTTTTTTAATACTGACAGCCACATTTTAAAAAATAAGTTCTTTTATGCAATTCCTAGATGTGAGAAGGAATGGGTCTCTGATTCTTATACCTCCTCTTAATCTCTTTTTGTTCTGTTTGCTTTATCTGATTTTGTTTTATCTTATTAAATTCTATTTTACAGTTATCCCCTAGAAGCCTGCTTGATTTCTGATGATGGACAAATGGGTGTGGTCCAGATGGGAGGAGAAGAGGGGAAGAACTGGGAGTAGTACAAGGAAGGGAAATTGTAATCAGGATGTATCATGCAAGGAAAAAAAAAAACTATTCTCAATAAAATTATGAGTTCCTTGCAGAAACATAACAGATATATTAATCTATAGTTAATGTGAGTTTACAAACAATTATAAAGCAATCAGAGTAAACAGAGTATTTTGATAACAAAGGTGTTTATTCTGGCTTCAGATGACAACTAATGTCTTTCTGCTTCAGAGTCCATTAGATTTCTGCTGTTTGCTTAGTTTTTACAGTGTCAGGAAAATTCTAATTCATATAGATAATACAATATCAAAAAAACATAATTATTGACTTTTTTGCTGTTCAAGGATAATCTCTTATTAAGCTGAGAGTACAATAACTGGCAAATGTTATTTTCATGGTTTACTAAGAGTTTTAGTACTGTTCTCCAGTGCTAATTGGAAGGTCTTGATCTGGCTGGAATAAACTGAAAAGCATTGCTGGGTACCATTTTAAAGTGGTGGTATATACATCATCCAGTACAGTGTTCCAGAGGAGAACATAGCACACATGTTGTGTTAGAGATATTTTTTTTAATCATGTTCTCTTCAGCATCAAAACCAGTAAATTATTCATTCTTCTCTTTTTCTAATTTGCTGGGATATAGGTTTTCAATTTGTATTCTAATGATCCTGTAACTTTAGTTGGCATGCACTTTAATGTTTCACATTTCATCTCTAACTTTACTTATTTAGGTAATATGATTCTCTAGGTTACTTTGTATAAAGGTTTTGGATCTCTTTTGAAGAACCAGCTCTTTAGTTCATTCCCCCTTCATATTGGTCTATTTGCATCCATTTCAGTAATTTATGGCCTGTTTCATTTCTGTCTGCAGATATTTGCTTTGCTTGGTTCTCAAATAAACAACTTAATGATGCACCTAAGCTCTTAGGAAAACAAGAGCAACCATCTTATTTTTAATAGTCCACCTGTAATGTGTCTCATTACTGACTGTGAACTCTGATTTCTAACAAGACAACCTCAGAGACACTGCTGTAATTGAGACTGCAGGAGATATAAAGTGTAAACAGTTAGAAGTTATCTCACACTGAGAATGTGTTGGGCATGGCAACCAGTAGTTGTGAGACCCTGTGGTTACTTGCACTGTAGCCTTAGTGTGCTCATAATAGGTTTCACTGCATAACTTTGATCAACTACGTTAACCACTCTATCCTCAACAACTTAACCAAATACTAGGATAATTCTAGTTCCATTTCATAGTTGTTAAAACAAAGATTGGAAGGATTAACAGCTATTAAGTTATTAACTAGTATTCCACAAATGGTGTGTGTAATGTGTTTATTGGGTAGGTGTAAGTTATAATCCTTGGTGCTTATGATTGTGATTTTTATTTGAAAATGGAATCTATTGGGTATAATTGAGATACAAATAAGTTGAGGTCTTACGAGATTAGGGTAGATTTTGAAGTCAATAATGGCCAAAAAAGCAAATGACGATACAAAATGAAATTATCATGTAGGAAGAGACACAGCTTGAAGCTATATTAATTCAAGTGAAGGAACATCAGAGATGGCCAGCCACCCTCAGAGTATAGGAGATCAGCAAGGGACAGTTTTTACATTATAGTCATAGAGAGACCTAACCCTGCCAATCTCTTGACTTTAGTCTTCAGTACTATGTGATTACAGAGACAGTCCCTTACTTCTTAAGATAAATAATCAATCAAACAAACATCAACAGCAAAAGAAATGGTTTAAAGAAATAAGACCAGACATACTGAAACTAATAGAAAAGAAACTGGAGAAGAGCCTTGAGCACATGGGCACAGGGGAAATTTTCCTGAACAGAACACCAATAATTTATGCTCTAAGATCAAGAATTGACAAATGAGAACTCATAAAATTACAAAGTTTCTGTAAGGCAAAGGACACTGTCAATAGGACAAAATGGCAACTAACAAATTGGGAAAGATCTTTACCAACCCTACATCCGACAGAGGGCTAATATCCAATATATACAAAGAACTCAAGAAGTTAGACTCCAGAGAACCAAATAACCCTATTAAAAATGGGGTACAGAGCTAAACAAAGACTTCTCAACTGAGGAATATCGAATGGCTGAGAAGCACCTAAAGAAATGTTCAATGTCTTTGGTATCAGGGAAATGCTATTCAAAACAACCCTGAGATTTCACCTCACACCAGTCAGAATGGCTAAGATCAAAAACTCAGGAGACAGCAGGTGGTGGCAGGGATGTGGAGAAAGAGGAACACTCCTCCACTGCTGGTGGGATTGCAAGCTGGTACAACCACTCTGGAAAGCAGTCTGGCGGTTCCTCAGAAAACTGGGCACGATACTTCCGGAGGATCCTGTTATACCACTCCTGGGCTTATACCCAGAGGATTCCCCAGCATGTAATAAGGATACATGCTCTACTGTGTTCATAGCAGCCCTATTTATAATAGCCAGAAGCTGGAAAGAACCCAGATATCCCTCAACAGAGGAATGGATACAGAAAATGTGGTAAATTTACACAATGGAATACTACTCAGCTATTAAAAACAATGAATTCATGAAATTCTTAGGGAAATGGATGGAATGGGAAAATATCATCCTAAGTGAGGTAACCCAATCACAAAAGAACACATATGGAATGCACTCACTGATAAGTGGATATTAGCCCAGAAGCTCGGAATACCCAAGACACAATTCACATATCAAATGATGCCCAAGAAGAAGGAAGAACAAAGTATGGATACTCTGGTCCTTCTTAGAAGGGGGAACAAAATACCCCCAGAAGGAGATACAGAGACAAAGCGTAGAACAGAGACTGAGGGAAAGACCATCCAGAGACCACCACACTTTGTCATCCATCCCATATACAGTTACAAAACCCGGACGCTATTATTGATGCCCACAAGTACTTGCTGATTGGAGCCAGATGTAGCTGTCACCTGGGAGGCCCTGCTAGTGCATGACAAATACAGAGGGGGACACTCTCAGCCAGCCATTGAACTGAGCACAGGGTCCCCAATGGGGGAGCTAGAGAAAGGGCCCAAGGATCTGAAGGGGTTTGCAGCACCATAGGAGGAACAACAATATGAGCCACCCACTGCTCCCAGAACTTCCAGGGACAAAAACATCAACCAGATAATACACATGGTGTTACCCATGACTCCAGACACATAGGCAGCAGAGGATGGCCTTGTTGGACATCAAAGGGAGGAGAGGCCCCTGGTCCTGGAAAGGTATGATGCAGAAGTGTAAGGGAATACCAGGACAGGGAAGCAGGAGAGGGTTGATTGGGGAACAGGGGGAGGGGAGATGACTTATGAGACTTTCAGGGGGGAGGACAGGAAAGGGGAAATCACTTGAAATGTAAAAAAAGAAAAAAAAAAGAAATGCAAAAGAAGGCATTTTTAGCAATAGATGCTATAGTTGCCAGGATGACTCTACCAGAACTTTCCTGAAAATATTAATGAAATTCATAGTGTCACATACAAAATTTTAAAACAATATGACAATTGTGGATAGTTTGAATTTGAAAGAATAAATGCCTTTTAAGTAAGGCCTGTTAATAGTGTAAAAGATTAAATATAAATCTAGCAGTTTCTCTTTGTATAAATTATACAATAGTGATGAAATCAAAATAAGTCCTTGTGAAAATGAAGCTAGCTAACTTCAACTCTCTAATTTGAAGAATATCTAAAAAACTCAAGGAGTCAAATAGTGTGCTATGAGATAAAGAGTGGGATTATCAGTGTAATGATTTAGGGAACGCAAAATAGAGCCAAGTGATTAGCATTGTTTTACAAAGTTGTAGTTATACCACGTTGTTCAGCAATTTCATTCTTTTACAGCAAATTAGGATTAAAGCAAAATTTATACCAGATATATATATCACCCCAGACCACAAGCAATCATGGTATCTTTCAATTACTGAATGAATAAATTCTGACCCACTAGCCTCCACTTTATACACAGGGGACCTGAACCCCAATCTCTAACAAATACCTGCATTACACAATGAACCAAAACACATTTTATGCAATGTTTCTTCGTTAGTTTATAGATTGATCATAATAAGATTAACAACAATGGCAATTGAACAATTGTAGCTACATACAGTAATAAAATTGCCAACATTACTACTCTTAAATTTGGAAGACATTATTAATATGTTACTTGACCAGGGCCACAGTGCAACATGGATAGCTGATGGCATGATAGACACCATGGAAATCTGGACAGAGATATGATTTATTTCCCAGGAATAGCTGTATAGCTTATAATTTTTGTCTTGTTATTCAAAATGCATTGAAATTTAAAATTGTGGATAGATTATTTCATTTAGTATATTCATGTCTTAGATGACTGGGGTAACTGAAACCTCAAAACACAAAACTGCATCTAAGGCACTTATGGTATGTGTGTGTTGAAGGGAGTGGTACTTTATATGAATATAGTGTTGCAGTCAGTGATTGAAGGAATAAAAATCAGATAGACGTAAGAACTTTCAGTCTGAAGAACATAGCATGAAATTACATATATAATTCTAATAGGAATGTCCTTGTAGACATCAGAGAAGTGACAAGAATTCACAATTCCTAGACCCTGGAGAAGCCACTGTTCAACTGGCATCTGAGGATTCCTTCCTGCAGAAGGAGTCTGATAGCTGTATGCTAGAGATTCCTTCTACCCTCTAGACCCCATTTTGTAAAGGTCTGTTTTGTTATCAAACTAATTGACTGAACTCTAGCAACACCAAGAAGGATGCTGTATTACTCCAGCATCACCAGTTGGCACCATAACACCAACTGCAAATACCCTTCCATGTTGACATATAGAATTAACAGTTCCATTTGGAAGAGGTCAATGGTTGACTTGGATTTGAGGAAGAATTAGTATAAGAGACACCCTGGAGAGGTTTTTTTTTAAAGACAATGAAACAATGGTAGTATGTTGTAATGGTGGTCACTGTAAGACTAATTATGGTAAAAACATCAGAGAAAACCTGTTGCAGGGATAGTCTACCACATACCTTGTGAGAGTTCCCAAAACTGTCAAGAAACTACATTCCAATAAAGTTTATATCCCAGAAGGAAGGGAAACGAAGAAGACATGAAGGCAAAGAAAAGTAACATTGGGTACATAACTTAGAATAAGGCATTTGGTGATGTATCGTGATGTTCTTTACCTTTAACAATATTCATAATAGGATACTGCTTTGATATAAATGGGTACTGTGGGACAGTCTGAAATTTTTCTGTAAATCTGTATGGTTTTATTATTTAGTCATTTATTATTTGTTTATATTGTAATGCTATTGCTTGGACATTCCGTGGAGTGGACGTTTTGAGCTGTCTTAAGGAAGGCCAACCCTAACTTTGTCCAAATGACACAGTCTGTTCCCACACTATTGTGATGGCCAGAAATCTAAAGTGAGTGTATCTGAGGCTCAGTGCAGCTTGTCAACCTCTGAAGAGGTTCAGCCTTCCTTCCTAGTTTTGGTGACTTAAGCCTTTCCTTAATATTTTTTTAAACTTTCAAATACACTACTTGAACAGGACTCTGTCTACACTCCTGCTTTCTGTGTTGCTCTGAATTCTGCTTTCCACATGTTAAATGACAGGCATCATTTCATCCATGACACATGTAAACCTGTATGATGCCTTTCTGTTATCCTTACTTTCTGATTGCCTCTGCCAAGAACATTATTCCAATAAAGTCTCAGTTGAAGTTGCAGAGGTTGTGACCTTTTGGGCAGCTATTCAAACCACTTCTAACAGGTCATAGGTATAAGATATTGAAGTGCTTCCATGGTGTTGCAAAGGAAGCACACCCCAAAATACATCGGTTTATAGTGCAGATGGGCAGCCTACCAAGCACTACAACTTTCCTAATAATTATGAGGATAATTCACATTATTCACATGCCATATCACTGGTACAAGTGTTCTTTATTTTTTGTATTACGATTATCCTTTATTTGTAGTTGATAAAATCATGACACCAAGACTAAACAGACTTGCCTAAAATTTGTTAGCTGTTGAATTACAAATCTAGGCTAATTCATAATGTTTACAGCAAACTTCATCTCAGACATTTGCAATCTGTAGACATGGGAGAGGATGTTTACATGAAGTGTATTGTCAGCTTCTTGGTGTGAAGATCTGTCAATCTCAGCTAGGAGGATGTCCTGACACAGATCACTAGAGTTAGTTAGTTTTAGGATGCCAGGTAAAATCTCCATTATCTAACCATCTTCCCTTTTATTTTTCCTTTATTGATTTCCATCCTTCTATACTCTCTTATCCAGGTACACTCCCATAGGTATAACCCTCCAGCTACTCCACCCCACAGGCACACACATGCATTTATATCCATTTGATTTTTGTCTTCCCCAAAGGCTTCAAAATTGAGCCTTAATAATGGAAAGATTGGTTAACCTACACTGTGAAGAAGTATTTCCAGGAGCCATTACAAATGAGGGAGATGTGAAATAGATGTGTCTGATGAAGTAAGTGATTCAAATAGAACAATTAACAGATGGCAGAAGCAATTACATATTCACAGTTCTGGCCAAGAGCATTTGGTAGATATAATTACCTTACAGGTGTTAACCGCCCTGTATCCTAGAATGAGACATCTCTGGGCACTAAAAGACACAGTTAAATGACGGATGGTCACAAATTAGCAAACACTCCATTGGCTCTTTTTTTTTTTTTTCTAAAGACACGAACCAGAAAGCTAAATTCAGTTCTTGGAATCTAATGCTAAGTTCACAAAAAGTGAAACTTAAATGGGTGAGCAGGTGTGGTGTAATCTTCACATTGATTGCTTGGGTGGGAAAATACTGCACATTAAAAGACATTTAAAATTCACTCAGCATTTGCAAGGTACAAAGTCCAAACAGGCAATCATTTTTGGAAAAGGTAGCAGCTGTTATGACTTATTCCTTTGAGGTTTTTTTTTTTTAATTACCTGAGTTTCATATGCAAAGCAGTGCTTTTAGACCACTTTCTAAAAAAATTTTTTTGAGTTTGTAGTTAAGTTTTCCAGAGCCTTAAGAAGATCATAATAGAATATGATTATAAGAATTTGTCAGTGTTTTTACATCCAGCTATTTTGACAAAAAAGTATTTGAAAAATTTAGATAGTCAAATATTTACACACTTTCACACATACACACATTAGGTCATTCAGACAGTTTTACTTTATTTTCATTTTAGTGTGAAAATCAGTGTTTGGTCCTTTCATGTAACATTTGAATTAGGTTAAAACTTTCAATAAAGAAATGTTAACTCCTACTTGCACTATTTCATTCAAAACCGGAAAAGGAAAGTCCCTCCCACACTGTGATTGACCACCCTGAATCTGAATTTGAGTTTTCCTCGGCCCTGCACCACCATACATGCACACACACACACACACACACACACACACACACACACACACACACAGCCCTTTGCTTTCTCTAAATTGTACTTTAAAATACTCATGGTTGTTTAACCAAGTATTACTTTAACAGCTATTCAGCTATTTTCTAATGTTCTTATACAAGTGTGACTCTCTCAGGTATTTTATTCAAGAAATAAGTTATAATCCTAAATACTTACAATTTATTTTTTTATTTTCTATATTAATACTTACAATTTATATATGCAGGCCTATATTCTGCCCTCTTCCAGCCTGTATCCACCACTCTTCTTTTCTCTCTACTCCCTTTTCCTCCATCTTGGAGATGAGAGTCCTTTACAGACCTGTATTTCTTTCTGGAGTGCCTTCTGCCATAATAAATGTCCTTCATTCCTTAAATCTAGAATTCTGCTCCTCAGAAAGCTTTGCTATTTTCACAAACACTTCAAAAATCAGTGCCAGAATCTTAGAATTTAAAATTGAACTTCAATTTTTTTAAAACAATTTTATTATAATTATCTCCTGACATATTGTTGTTAAATGTGTATTTGTAGCATTATCTTTGAGTCAAATAAGCTGGGACTCAGAAACATTTACGCCGTTGATAGTGTTCACCCAGCTAATGATAGGTCTGATTGATATTAAACAGTCCAATCCTATGATTGTGCTCCTATGCATATTTCACAGTGTAGTTGGCAAGTTTACATTTAATAGTGTGGATTCCTTGGACAGGCTTAGGAAGAATAGCTGAATCTACTTTGATTCAGGCTTTGGATTCATTCCTTGCTTGGACATGATTGACTGATCCTTCACACGTCAGGTACTTTTCTTTGGTTGTGAAACATGCTATTTGTTACAAAGGGTATTTTAGGAAAATACTTGGTTATTAATCGCAGATATGAAACTTTTGTGTAGGATGATTCAGGTGGTTAGATTGAAGCTCCAGGGTAAAGTGGAAGCGTTGTTATTGAGAATGTATGTGTTGCTGTAATTGGAGAATCTGCTCTAAACTCCCTGGAGGTGGCCACCGTAGCATGACTATCTGAGTTCAGTCCCCATGATGCACATTGCACATCAAAAACTCAGTGTGGTATACCATCCACACATGATTCCAATGCTGTTCACAGTGAGCTGAAGCCCTGTGAGTTCCTGTGTGAAAAGCAAGCCCATGACCCCTGAGGAATCTCTCAAGTTTGACCTCTGACCTCTAAACACAAACATGCACGCGCGCGCACACACACACACACACACACACATGCACACAACCCCATGTGCCCCTGTACATGTGATATGTTTAAAAGAAAAACATTGCATAGCAAATTCCCATCTTAGGAAAGATGTTCCTTAATATGTGATTTATTCAATAGAAGTACATGTGGGTGTCAACTTTCATACTCTTGATTCGAAGTTGAATACTAGTAATGAAGTACATTTTGCGCACATCATATTTCAAAATTTATTTTATGTTTTCAACATCAACTATATCAACCTTCAAAAGTTGATTTAAGATGTGTATTAGCATTCCCATTTGATTGAAAATGGAGTATATAAAAATTTCCTACTCTAGTATGAGATTTGTCTTTACTGGTTTCGTTCATTTTAAATGGTTATTATTAAAAGGAGGTAATTACTTTCTAATTTCCTTTTTATAATCAATCTTCCCTAATAATTTGATTTCCCTAGTGGCATCAGCCTATCTATATATTTCAGCATTCTGCCACTCACTGTTACCTGAGTATATGTTTAATTGGGCCATGGAGATACATAAGCCTGTGGGGCTAGGATGATCACTCCTGATTGAAAGTTTGGCTGTAGAACGCGTTGCCTACGTGAGCAATGATGAGCCCTTTGTTATTAATGCCTTATGTAAATTGACCACTGAGTTCTAGAGGATATATGGCTCTCAGTTTGGCATTGCAAGTGACCATCTACTCAGGAACAGTACACTCTTCAAATTCCCTAGTGCCTAACCTGATTGTGTGGTGTGGAGTGAAGTACAGGCCAGTTAGCCTGAAGTTGACAGAGTGCTGAGTACCCAAGGCACTACTAGAATACTTAACATTGTTTCTTCATTTTTGGTGGAGATAGCAGAAATGAGTTCTCTTATATCCATGCTGGCCTTTAATACACTATGTAGCCAAGGGTAAATTTGAGGTTCTGATCCTAATGCCTCTACCTTCCCAGTAACTACAGGATGACAGGTGAGCCCCACCACACCTGTTTTAGTTAGTGCTGGGCATGCACACACACACTCTTATCTTCTAAGCTAATTCCCATCCCTTGTCATTATCTGAAGCATGATAGGGAACAGAGAAGTGAATGATGGGATTGTAGTTTAGCATTATTAGTTCACGGAATTTTATCTTTATCATTTAAGATACATGCATAGAGAGAAGATGAGAACGGCATCCAAGGGGTAATTGTTCTCAGCAACATTTAATGTGGACTCTGCCCCTACATTGTCTGTCTGTTCCTGCCGTGGATTGGGCTTTGTGCCCTGGCTGGGGACTTTCCACTGGCAAGCCTCATGAGCTACTCCTCTACTACTCTGAGAAATCAGCTTCTCCGGCTTATCTGTCAAGGTGCAATATGAGACCATCCTTTGAGGAAGATTTTCTTAATGCCTGTCTATCAACATTCCCTCGCTATCTGTTGTAACAATTCTTATTTTTTCCTTTGTAGCAATGATGACACTTTGAATCAAACTGTATAGGGATAATCATTGGGAAATATAAATAAATTATTTTGATACTAAGTCTAACATGCATAATCATATGTGCATATAAATGTAACTATGTTGTAGACTGTGACTCTTCTTTCTTTGGAGGTAATTTTACATACGTAGAAGGGTTTGCTTCTTTGGGTTTAAAAATAATCTTATCAAGATAGAATTGAGAATGTTGGCTAAAAATGTTTTAAGACTTTGGCCCTGTTTGTGAGCATGTGATTATTTCTGTGACTCGTTACATTTTGTCTATTTCTGTGTAAATATTATAGCAATAAAGAGTATTTTCCTATATAATTGGACATGCAACAATGCAGAGAGAACTTGGAATAGACGGGGAATAGGTATGGATGTTGTTTTATTCCTCTCCATGAGAACTGAAGCACTGAGGGAGATTTCAGGAACACGGGATGACTAGGAGCCCAACTTCATTTAACTGGATTGGAGAAGGCAGAGTGCATTTGGCACACAGTCTGATTTCCGTGAGTGCGTAGAGGACTGTGAAATCACATATTGTAAAGGGAGACAGGGAAGATGAATTCAATGCCAGGCAAGAGTTGAATTGACTTCAAGAAATCAAGCTACATTCAGGGATTTAGTCTGTTCAATTTCACTGAGGAAGAAAAAGAAGAATGTGGCCTCTGAACTCTATGTGCTAAACTATATTTAGCCACTATGTTAGTAAAGGCTTAGTAAATTATTCAGGGAGATTATGGCTTCTCTGCCCCTGGAGATATTATGTAAGTACACTGAAGCTCTTGTCTGCTCTGTTTTGACAATGATCTTGCCTTGGCAGAGGAACTGTCATTTTAAATAACCTGTCAATGACTCCTCCACTTATCTGACCCTGTAGCATACATGCTTATGCTGTTACTACTGTTGCTGCTGCTGTTCTTGTTGTTGATACTGTCATGTGTTTCTGGTGTGCTACAGGTCTTATAAGTTATGTCTTTCCTTGGTAAGCCTAGAGAAATCATTGTGACTTGTTGTGATACTCTCTCTTCAAGATAAAAATCAAGTACTGAGAACTCACATTAACTGGATCATGACTAGTTTTTTCACCTCTTAATAGTTTTCAAATATGTGTTCTGCCAAGAAAGCAATATACATTTTCTATGAAAATACATCCCATATACTAGTATTGGATGTAATTGTTTTTGCATATTCTCTTCAGTCTTTTTAACAAAATTCTCTGCAATCAATGCAACGTATAAGTACCAAAAACCAGAGGATACCATCATTAAAACAAAATATACAGTAAAGGCTGGGCAGGTGGCTTGGTGGGTCAGGTGGTTAATGAACAAGCATAAAAATCAGATGTCATGTAAATTTCAATACAGTAATATATATCTGTAATTATAATAAAATGAGAATTAAAACTTAGAAGTTTACATGCCTGCCAGCTTGCCACAGGCAGTGCTGGACAACAAGAACTCCTGTCAAGGCTGAAGGCAGAGATGAAAACCTGACATTGTCCTCGGACCTCCACACATATACTGTGGCATACCCTTCACACAAAGATTTCAGAATATACATTAAGAATGATCTAAAGTATGGGTAATAAGCCACAGTTCCTTTTCTAAAAGTAACTTATGTGCTGAGCAAATATTTCTCACAGCCAGATGTCTGATTCATCAAGATTTATTTCACCATTCA
This sequence comes from Tokudaia tokunoshimensis, assembly GCA_036184795.1. Lineage (NCBI taxonomy): Eukaryota > Metazoa > Chordata > Mammalia > Rodentia > Muridae > Tokudaia > Tokudaia tokunoshimensis. The sequence continues at coordinate 52,016,309 of BTHU01000006.1, read as the reverse complement.
TGTGCAGAGATAGTGAGAACAGAGCTAACATTAGAGGAATAAATTTATTAAAGCTGTAAAACTTTTACCAACACCTTCCCCCTCCGTCTTCACAGGTGAAATTGAGCATCCATTCAATCGTAAGTCATTTATAGCCATACTCCCTGCGTGTGAGATATCATACTGGCTTCTGGGGATATATAAATGGAAATGAAGTTAGAGGTACTCATAGTCCCCAAAAAGGAATGGGAATATAAACTGATAGTTTCAAAATATAAAATCTGTCATACATTATCAGAACATATTTGCTCTCTGAATGAAGAGTTGTGAGTGTACAGGGTCCTTTATTTAAATGATATTAAACGTTGGTAAGGAAAGTTAGCCAGAGGCATGGGTATGTGATAGAGTATCCTTCATAATACTATAAGTAATATCAAGGAATGTATCTTGGGTAAGGAGACTACATGTGGCCATGGGTGGCAGTATGTAGAGGGTACAGAAAAAAATGAGAGTAGTTTTGCAAAAATACAGGAAAGAGGTAAACTGAGCCTTGATCTCTGAGGAATTTGTGTACTTTGCTGTGGAATTTTCCTGAATGGGAAACAGGTTCATCAATTGTACTATTTAAAGATGAGATAAGGGATACTTTAATGGAACTCAGAAAACACAGTCCTAGGGCTGGAGAGACAGCTCAGCTACAAGCCTCATCATGACCTGAATTCAATCTCTGGTACCTAAATGATGGAAAGAGAAAAACAACTTCCACACAATGTCCTCTGACCACCACACATACCCACATATATACACAGAAACAGACACACAACAGATAAAGTGTCTTAATTTTCTAAAAATGAAATACAACTATAAATATGTTTTGTCCTATTTACCATTGGGGATGTGACATCATAATATTTGTGTAGCCTTAGGGAAACTCTTGAGAGACAGAACAATTCTACTCTAGTCTTTCTCTTTTATCTTTCTAGCCTATCAAGTAGTAACTCAGAATTATAGACCGATGAAAATGATCTCTAGCAAGTCTTCGGTTGCTGGCAGTTCTGAACATTTAGATCGAATGTGAACCCAGAAATGAGATATTTCAGTGCAAAGTTCTTTTTGTGAGCTGTCAGATGGGCAACTCTATCTTCCTCAGAGGCTAAAAGGTTAATTATTTTCATCTAAAGACCTTTCCTCTGTTTTGTTGCACTTAGAAATACATGATTTTTTTCATGTTTTATTGAAACATTGGATGTGTTTTCTGATCTTTTCTTTCTTTTTTTCTTCTAAAAGAACAGAAAGGCCTCATGTTAACATGGCAATAATTAATTTCTGTAGTAATCACCTACTTTAAGAAATCATTTCAGTCCTCAAAATACACTGCAGTGGTATTGCAGTCATGACTTTAAGGATTTAGACTGGGTCATAAGTCAAATATAATGCCAAAACAGTACAGTTTGGGTGAGACACTTGAAATTACTCCGGTAGTCTTTAAAGGTTTGGTCAGGAACAAAAATATATGTTGATCTCATTCTTCTTTTAAAACATGCATGAACCCTCCTGCTGTTCTCCTTCAGTATAGGAAAAGAATCATCTATTCACTACTGGTTCTTTTCTGAGTATGATGATCATATTCACAGTTTTTATTATGTCCTTCAACACTGGCTCGAGATCAAATAGTATTATGCTTGACTCTTGGCTGTTCTCAGATGAATAAAATGTCTGCATCAACATTCGAGTTTTATTTAATGTTTTCAATATGCTAACATTACCTCTTGCACACATAGCAGTGTTCCTCTTATGTTGAATCGATGCATGTAACCTGAGTCAGTAGTCCAAGTTCTCAATATAAAAACTTAGGGCACCTTTCACCCTCCCATCTATTCCTTACCTCTTCAAGTGCAGAACCTCCAAATATCGGTGTTTTGCTCCATTGTTAAATGGAATGTCTGCAACTAGTTTCAAGAGACAAACTTTGCTTCCATATTAGTCAATGGTGTGTGATGTGAGCAGTGTTCATCGATGTAGGCATATTTCCTATAATGCTTCCTAGTTTTTAGTGCATGGCAGGTATCATTAATTTTTTTCCAGTGATGTTGCAAACCACTCAGTGATAATACGGACATACTTTTGATTCTAGGAAAATCAATTTGAAGTGTCCTGCTTTTATCCTTTCTTGTTTTAGTAACTAAAGTGATTAGTTTCATGATTAAAAACATCCCCCCCTTTTTTGTAAACCTCGCTTGGTTTGCTCTATGGGTCATTGAGGTTCCTTTAGATATGAAAAGAACTTAAGTCAGTGTTTGGAAATACATTATCATTGACTGTGCACTGAGATCTAGAGATCACCAACACATCAAATCCATGTTTAATTCTTAAATTGACCTTCCTTCCTTCCTTCCTTCCTTCCTTTCTTCCTTCTCTATTTATTTCTCTATTCTTTGACTGCTACTTATCATGGTCAGAAGACATTACATTTTAATATGGTATGATAATTCACAATTTTAAGGTTATTTTCAATATGACAAGGACCTACCTATGCTTGTCACTGCAGGTTTATGGACACATCTTTTGGAGACATTGACACACTTTTAACTGACTCCTTATAGCAACAAGGCAGTAATAATTTAAAAAGTGTATTTTATATAGGTAAACAGCACACATCCTCAAAATAAGGTAGGTGAGATGACTGGAACAGCAGGTGTTAGCTACTAAGTATAGTGAGTAACATTGAAAAGTGAAGTTTACCTTCCTTCTCAGTCTCCTGAAACATGTAGGAAGGGGAGCAAACGGGATGTTTACTTAGAAAAATACCCTGCAGTTAAGCTCAGGTATTCTGAATTTCCACACCACCACCATAAAATAAATATTTGTCTTGGCACAGAGTCGTCATTTACCCTTTCACACTTTGTGATAAGCAAATTTTTATCTCATCCTTTGTGATAGGAAGTAAATTTTTTGGATTGGTCCCAGTGTTTTGGAGGTGGGACTTTGGGGGAGTCATGGGATGTTTTGCATGTATTGACATTGTAATTGAATTCTTGTGAAACTGAACGTGAAGTTCTCTAGGTACCATTCTCCTCCTGTGTAAAGTCAAGAGGGGAAAGTACTTACCTTTTCAGCTTTAAATGAAATAGTACATTTCAAGCTCCTTCTTAAGGAGCATTTGCAGGAGCTAGCTGCTTCTACTGTCTCCTGCTGCTTTCAGATAGTTTGGATTACTAATTCACCTCATCATCGGTTTAACCTTACAAGGAAGAAGCAGGAATATCAAGGGTAGAATTACTGTCAGAGAGATGCCTAAGTGATATTGACACTTTGACACAAACAGTTGAGAAATGTGTGTGTGTGTGTGTGTGTGTGTGTGTGTGTGTGTGAGAGAGAGAGAGAGAGAGAGAGAGATAGACAGAGACAGAGAGAGACAGAGTGAGACAGAGAGAGACAGTGACAGAGACAGAGACAGAAGCGGAGACAGAGAGAAGTAGATTTTTGCTAATTAGAGCTTTGCTTTGCTCTTGGCCTGGTGGCCTGGTGACATAATAAATCAGCGGAGAAGTCACTTTCAGACTCATTTGAAATTAAAGGAAAATTGCAAGGATGAATCTTTTGAATAAAAAGGAACTGAATGTTTAAAAGAGAAAAATCCAGGCCTCTTAGAGCCCATTCCTGGCATGATCCCATGCAGTGGGCTGCTGTCTTGCTCAGTGGGAGGTGACATTGCAATTATGTTTCTCAGTATGAGCCTGCCCAGTGACATAGAGCCACAGTGGTGGAATCAGGGTGTCCACTGCACACACTAAAATATGTTCAGGCCTTCAAATTATTGCAGATTGGTGTGATTTTAGACAAGTATTTCATTATATTTTTGAAAGAAGTATGATGGAATAGTATGCTTTTACATGAAAAGAAACATGTATTACTAATGACTGTCATTTTTATAATTTTAATAAAATAATTTATCATTATTTTATATATTTTAATAAAATAATTGGTCATTTTTTAATCTATAATAGAAGAGAGGGCCTTGCTATATCATCTTGGCTGCCCTGGAACTTATTCTTTAGATCAGACTGGCCTTGAACACATGGAGATGATCTGAATAAGACAAGTCCCTGACATACCCTGCTATCGCTATATTTTTAATTCAATATGAATTATGGTTGAAGAAACTGAATAAATACTATTTATCTCTCTGTAATTTTATAAGTTTTCCAGAGGACTTATTAAGCCTTCTGCCTTAAAAAACTTTTTTCAAAATGTTTTGAAAATATATATTTCTTCATTTGTTGATGAGCCATAGTTATCAATTACCTTTTTCCTTTAGGAAAATCATGCAAAAATCTATTCTCAAGACATTGAAAAGAAAACCTGAGAAGAAACACAGCTCTTCAGTACTTATTTTTATCATTTATTTGGGTCTCTTCAATTTGCAACAGTTTGGTTTTTTTTTTCTTAAGATATAGAAAATACATTGGTAACCCATTAAAAATCTTAATTGTTAAAGACAAATTACATTATTTATCCAAACACATTACTAGCTGTTTGGATATATTTTAGCCTTTTTTTCCATAAAACTCTTCAATACAATTTAGATCATTCAGAAAATTAAAGCTAAGTGGACAATTTAGGTGTTTGGAGTTGTTTTCTTTGTAACCTGTGCTGGCCTTGAACCTCATGTGACCCTTGTTTCTCAGCATCCCTAGAGTAGGGAGTACAGCTATGAGCCACCCTACTTGGCATACAAGCTGGATATTTTTTAAATTAAGTCCAGTTTAATAGAACTCACATCACCCTTTGCTGTGCACTCATATTTTTGTGTGTTTGGTTTTCTTTTTATATTTGCAAAATGCTTTCCACAACATTCCTGCAAAAGCATTAAAGAATATCAGAGTAATATAATATAAGTAGCTGTGGTTTGATCTTGACATTCAGTGCTGGGAATGTCCTTGAGCTCCCACTCTTAAAAGACAAATAAACAACAAAAACTTTTATACAATTCTCCCCAAAGAGAATTATATTCAAAACAGGAATTCTTGAAATAGTCTCCATTAACATTTAATGACATATTGAAAGTTTCAGTGTTGGAGAGAAAGACAGTTTGCATTCATGTAAGAAGATAAGTGGGTATGCCCAGGGGATTGGTATTGTAGAAAAGCTTTGTGATTAGGGGGAATTATCTATTCTTTTGTAAAGTTTTCTACTTGTTGGGTGGCTGTTAGACATTTAGCCATTTTTAGTTCCACTCAGATGTTTCTCCTAGCATCCCTATGTGTCCAAAGTTTTCTAAGTATTTTTTAAGACCTTGGATGGTGAAAATCATCCAGAAAATTGTGTCTTCAAAAAGAAAAACATCAGGTTTAGTATGAGAATATAATTTTTTGTCTTCATATTGAGTATGAGAATATAATATTTTTTGTCTTCGTGTTGTGTAGAAGATGAATAAATAGCATTGGATGACACATTCTAGAGGTTAAGCCAGGAACAGAGCAAGCACACAACTCTTCCCAAGCCCTTTGAGGTATCCATGCTGACCAGATGCTGTGCCTTTCCTCAGGATAGTATGACACAACAAAGCCATTGATAGCATCTTATCATAGTGTATATGGCTCACTTTCTGAGCACTTTTTGTGTAGCCAATTATATTTGTTCTTACTGTAATTTCATGAATTGCATACTTCTTTGAAGCCCATTTTGTGGCTTTGGCAATGTTGGATATGGATGTAAAGCAACTGCCAGTTATGTTATATGCAGACTGATTCCTATAACTACCTCTTAACTCACTGTGTGTTTAGGCTGCACAGGCCAGAGGGGAAGAATTTTACCCGTGAAGGTCTTTGACCACAAGCATCGCTACACTAGTTATTTTAGAATATATGTAACATGTACTAACACATAAAAGTCAGGACACTTGTACTATGCCACTAAAATAATCAGGCTGGTAAAGCCTACAAGCAACACCCAATGGGAGATGACCCTAGGAGTCAGAGAGCTTGATTAACAGTAAACTCCTGGTAAACAGTAATGATTCAGGCTCCAATTAGAGAACTAACTTTTACCTCTCTGTGTCAAAGAGAAAGAAATTTAATGTGCATTTAATGCCACCATCTGTTCTACAATGTGACCTTAAAACCAATTGTTCATAAATTAAACTCAGTTTATATAGAACTTCTCATTTCTGAGCTGGGTTATCAAGTAGTCTAAGATAGCCATTCTTCCAATATTCTAAACCTACCATCCACTGATTTTCAGTACTTTTACTTTCTATCTTGATTATTTTAATTAGTTTTATGTCCATATCCCTCTGATTTCCTGATACCTCCTTTAAAGGGAAAATTGCTTCAAGTTGTTATGTTCACTGGTTTCTTGCCCTGGAGAATCTTAACTCTCTCACTGAAAATGGAAATGAAAATGAAAATACTTGAAGATCTAAAAAACAAAAGGCTGTTCATAACATGTGCCATTAACTTAGTCTGCCTTTTTGAGAAAGTGTTTAAACTCTTTTCAAACACACATCTTAAGTGTTCCCTTCTTCCTTACCTTTTATTTTTCAGCTTTGTTTCTAATGGGGGGGGGGTGCTCAGGCAATCCTTTCCTGCCAATCTGTATTTCCCAGGAACTTACTATCTTGTTACTCACCTTGGAATCTTCATGCTGCTTCTCAGCTCCATATTAAGACTGCTCTAAGAGATGGCCTCTCAGGTGTTTACATTCCATAACTAAATTCAGATATAGCTTTTATTGGTAGTTTTTAATGTTAGTAAGAAAAACATCCAAACAGCAAACATTGGGAATTCATGTTGCAGGAACTTGTTGGTGGCCAAAAGTCATTCACTCTTTCAGCCAAGTGTTTCTCAGCCCAAGGCATGGTGGTACAGGAAGATAAAAATGATGAACATACATAAGTAAAAAGTATATGATTTTAGATGGTGAAAACTCCACAGGAGAAAAAAACATACAGGTAAATGAATAATGGATTTTAAACAAGGACATCAAAAAAAAAATCATCAAAGAGGCATTTGAATATCACCCTGATGAGTCAAGTGGATAGTAGAACACTTTTAAGGCCGAGAAGTATAAGTTTGAACCCTCTGCTTTAGGTAAGAGAAGTGGCTGTTGTGTTCACATAGTGTGAACAAAGGTCAGACCTGAGGAGAAAGGCCACTACCACTATATGTAGGGTGGAAGTGATCCTGAAGACTGTCTTTTCCACTGGCTTAGTAGGTAGTCACTGGAGGTTGCATATTCCATTATGATATGATATGATATGATATGATATGATATGATATGATATGATATGTTTGGCTCTTCCTGACAACTGAGAATGACAGGAAAAGGGGAAAGGAGTCTATTCTGCTTTAGTTTTCAGGCCATTTCCCTAAATGCCTACAGGTGATCATGACTAAGGTCAAAGTCAAACTAGTGGTCAGACTGTAAATACACCTAAGGAGGAAGACTGGAGAGAACTGACTACAATGTGTGGTCTGTGTGAGATGAAGGAAAAATTGGAACTGTTTTTCTGAGAGGATCACTTGTGTTCAGATTGGGTGTTGTGTGTGAAAGGATCAACAAAACATTCACATTGAGATGCTTGGCATGCAATGGGATATAAATTTGGAGCTGAGGGAACAGTTCCGCTAAAGACTGATACTCAGAAATGCTCACATTCCCCAAACGTAAACACAGGCACTGTGGATAGATCTAACCTTCTGAAACCACTGTGGAAGTTGACTATAACTCTGTCATATCTTCACTGAAAAGTTCCCACCACAATAAAAGCATCTAGCCATGCTGTAGAAAAAAAACATCCTTGTTGGAACCTCTGTGGAGAAGCATGTAAAATGTCCTAACATGACCTTGAAAATTTTATGGGCCTCTTTTTCCCATTAATACATTGTTCTAAGAACATTCAAGCTTATTTCATATTGAATGAGAAGAGTCACGATGTCTTCATCACCCACATTTAAATCCTAAGCAATTACTATAGCCCATTTGGCCTCTCTGTCTATCCCATTGATATTTATTTGTGATAATTGTTACTGGAAACTTATCTTACCATTTATCCTGCTAATATATATATATATACACACACACACACACACACACACACACACACACACATATTATCTTGGAAAAGGTTTATTCATTATTTCAGTACTTCATACAATATGATTTAATTGTGGTCCAGTATATGTGAAACCAACATATGTGCATACAAGGTAATAGGTTACATGATGATGTAGGATGAATGGAAGGTCCTACACATTAAATGAAAGGACTGATAAAAATCTCAGCATTATTAGATATGCAGGCTGGAAGAGCTTCAACAAGTCTTAAAAGTTTTTACTAGGGAGATCTACAAGGAGAAATATATTCTAATGACATGAAATGAAACAGTGGTACTCAGTGTATTAGTCAGTGTTCTCTAGAGTCACAGAACATATGGGGAGTCTCTATATAGTAAGGAAATTTGTTAATGACTTACAGTCTATAGTCCAACTCCCAACAATGGTCAGCAGCAACTGTGAATGGAAGTCCAAGGATCTAGCAGTTGCTCCATCCTACAAGGCAAGCATGTGAAGAAGAGACAGAGTGAATCTTCTTTCTTCCAATGTCCTCATGTAGGTCTCTAGCAGAAGGTGTGACCCAGATTAAAGGTATGTGCCACCACACCTGGATCTTGGACTTGCTTTGTCCCAGATGACCTTGAACTCATAGATCTCCCTGTCTTAATCTTCTGTGATTCGCAACCACTATGCCTCAAGATTTCTGTCTCAGTCAGTGTTTCTATTCCTGCATAAACATCATGACCAAGAAGCAAGTTGGGGAGGAAAGGGTTTATTTAGCTTACAGTTCCAACTTGCTGTTCATCACCAAAGGAGGTCAGAACTGGAACTCAAGCAGGTCAGGAAGTAGGAGCTGATGCAGAGGCAATGGAGAGATGTTTCTTACTGGCTTGCTCAGCCTGCTCTCTTATAGAACCCAAGAATACCTGCCCAGAGATGGTACCACCCACAAGGGGCCCTCTCCCTTTGATCACTAATTGAGAAAATGCCCCACAGCTGGATCTCAAGGAGGCACTTCCCCAACTGAAGCTCCTTTCTCTATGATAACTCCAGCCTGTGTCAAGTTGACACACAAAACCAGCCAGTACAATTTCCAAGCCAAAATCCAAGTCAGAAACTTGTATCTCCCAGCCTCCAGATTAGGATCACAGGTGAGCCTTCCAATTCTGGATTGTAGTTCATTTCAGATATAGACAAGTTGAACCAGGAATAGCCACTATATCAGTGGACCTATGCTTAGCTTTGGTATGCAATGAAAGACTCCAAAATGTAGAGGTGTGGCAGAAAAGATAAACACTGTAGTAAAATAACTTGGATTCTAGTATGAGAAAGGGTTTTTTGATGTATTTGTTGAGCTTGTGAAATCTCCAGAAAATTTTGAATGGATGAGGTATATATAAAATCAGAATTTTGGAAGATCTGCCCAAATAATGCTCCAGAAATAGTGGCAGGAACAAGCATCCCTAATGGTTCAAGGATGATGAAATGACAGGGGAAATGAAATGGCTATGATCTTTGGAGCCAACATACTTGGCAATAGAAGAGGGCATGTGTGGCAGACAGCACAGCCAGTGACACCTTCAATTACTGTTGTTCAGAGACACAACATGGAGTGCTAGGAAGTTAACAGGAACACTCAGTGAAAGATGATGGTGTAGCTCCTAAGTGATGTTCTGTGTCAGCATCCAGATAGAAACCTACAGACTGTGGGAGTCCCTAGCCAGAAGTTAAGCAGATCTGGTATTGCAGATTTAGATGAGGAAAGACCATGATTGCAAAAGTAGCATGTAGATAGAGAAACATAAAATAATTCACCGGTGCTTACAATTAACACACATTTTCTGCATGATCACTGTTCTTCCATAAACACAGAGACCAGGAATAATATTTAAACAGTTGTTTTATCAAGATTTTGCATGCAGAAACAAGGAAAACATGTTGGTTATTTTGGGGATTTCTCTGGAGCCATGTAGAGCCATTAGTGATATAAGGGCAAATGTCTGCATCAAATACCTTCCATAAAATAGTGATACCTCATTGCTTCTTTACCTATATAGCTTGAATGGATTTCATCTTTTGTCAAGGCCAACACAGTGAGCTTTGAAATGGCCACACAACCATACTCAAGGAGGGGTGTGTTATGTCACTTACTGCAGGACATTTCTTAAAATGAAGCTGAATACTTTCAGGATTTGTATCATGATAAACACATTTAATATTTCTGGTATATCCATCATATAAAGACCTTATCTAGATAAGGGACATAATTAGTTTAACTGTTGAAAGATACTTATTTCTCAAGGAAAAAAAATAAAGTGGTAATCACACCGTACAGGTGGGACAGTAAACGTTTGAAGTTAGTTGAAAATATTAACCTTACCTAATATTTATTAAAGTTTGTTCTGCTGTTCTACATTAGCTCAAAATTTAAGATACTGGATATAGATAATACACCAGTGTTATGTTGTTTTTGAGGTAACAGTATCACAAAATAGCTTTGATTATGGATTTTATAATCAGTGCATTATTTACTGTCTTTAAGATAACCATAGTTATTTTTAAACAATGTTGTCTTTCCAGTATTTCAAGAGACCATAAATCTTCAGTTTTAACATGGGCTCCAATCTACCAGGTAGAAGTTAAAGAGTTCATTATTCTTCTCTCTGTCAATTTCCTAATTTGCAAATGAGCTGAAGCAATTAATGCTTGCAGGTTGCCTGTATTAATTACAGTCTCAGGCAGATTTGTGAGCAATTTTGTAATTCTTTTTGTCACATTTTCTCTGTGTTTACTATCTCAGCTTGATGCTTGTTGACACACTGATTCATGTTTTGGTGAGCTAGATAAGTTTTATTCATCTGAAGGAATGAGTATAAAGAGGTCAGATCCTATAAACATGCGAACGTTTCTAGTGTGTGCAGACCATATATCTAGTTTTAATTTAATCTTTGAAAATGTCGAGGGATTTCTGCAGCTAAGCTGTACAAATCGATAAAATTTATAATCAAGGCTGTCTAATCTCTAAACCTAATATAAAACCTCACAGCTATTGATTATATGTGAAGGATCCTCGAGCTGTTAATCATGCATGAAAGCGCAGAATAAATGGTGGCTTCAGAAAAGGAAATGGACTAAGAATCACTGGCTCCACGGCCCTTATTGTTCTTTTAGCACCCCTGAAGCAAGCACACAGCCAGCCATTTGTGTTTTAGAAATCAAGCTGTGTGCTAAAGTGCTTCGACGGCTGTGATCACCTTTGAAGTTTCATGTCCACTCTAGCTTTTTTCTATAATAATTCAGAAGTCTCTTTTCTCCAGATATGGGATTGATGCAGTTCAGTGTCTTTGATCAATTTCTAGAAGGAATGGAATAACAGTACATTGTATGCTAAGTTCACCATTATGCCGAAGGGCAAAATGGGAGGTAACGTTTTTATGGTTATTTTTGTGGGGAGGGAAGAGTTCCAGACAGTCTGTGCCCGTAGAATACTCCATCAGTTATAATGTAACACCCAGCCAGTGATCCAGTTGTGTAATTTACCACTAAAGGAGTTTGGATGAGAATATGTGTGCCAATTTATCATTTCTTGCAGACCCAGTGTCTCAGTGTAAAGATTTTTGGCCTCTTTTGCAGATTGGCTTTTATAGACATCATGAACTCACTGATGTACAAAATAGAATATGTTACTGAGTGCCATGTTGCAGTGGTGGAGAAGGCTACTGGGAAGCCAATGAGTCAAAGTATATGTTACATCATTCTCAAGTGTTATTACTTCAACATTAGTAGTCTTTATGGGAACAATGGAGAAATACACCTCCCCTCAGAGTCTCTGGAAAGGGAGATAAAATAAATCTGATTGTCAGTTGTATGGTTTTGTTTCTGCTTTATTTTGTTTTGAGCTAGGGAGGTTTTTTAGAGTTTAATAAGAAAAAACTCCAGGGCAGGTAAAGTATTTATCTCAGCAGGTATGCAGCAGAGAGGTATGGAAAAGAAAATGGAGAAACAAAATGGAAAAACAAAACAAAATCAAACAAACAAACAAACAAAAAACCAACCAAGTAAAAATGCCATGATATTTGAGTTAATTCATCAAAGATGTCAGCCACATGGAGACACATGGTCACTTTATGGGAGGTGCGCTTACTAAGGAATGAAGACTAGAGTGCTCGGGAAAGTATGCCTACATGCTTAGAACAGAGATTAAAAAGAAAACCTATGTTTTTCTGAGTAATTCAAAAAGTTAGGCAGACTTCATTTCTGGAACGAAATACTCCTCTGCCAGGACCAGGAATTGTGAGCAGAAAGGTACCTTAACTTAGTGATAATTATTCTGCCTATCTCTTCAGCATATCTTAAGGTAAACCATCCCCCCACCCCCACCCCCACCCCGCTTCCTAGGGGTAATTCTGCCTTCCTTTTAGCCTCTGCCTCTTAGTCAAGGCAACTCAAAGGTTTCATCTCCCGAAAGACATGCTAAAGAATATTTCATACCAGGACACTGTGTGACACCTGTCCATTACTTAATAAATGTTTAGTACTGTACTATACAATCCATTAATAGTGAAACGAAATTCTTAAGTTATTGTGTTGTGCTGGCAGATCTAATCACATAATTCCCCCATATGTATCAAATCGATTTACTAAATGCAGTCAGTACCTGTAAATATTGTGTCTTTTGCCAAGTATAGATCAGACATGTACTATAGATACTGGTATTCTTGGTTGACCCAGAAATCTGCTGAATAATGACTGATTTGATCTTGTTGGCATTTGCTGGTATAGCTATTGTGGTTCAGCTCAGCCAACACATACTCTAGAACTGTAGTGTTCAACCTTGCTAATGTTGTGACCCTTTAATACAGTTCCGCATGTTGTGACCTCCAACCATAAAATTATATCATTGCTACTTCATAACTGTAATTTTGCCACTGTTATGAATCATTATGTAAATATCTATGTTTTTCAACAGTTTTAGGCACCCAGGTGAAAGTGTCATTTCACCCTTCCCAAGGGGCCACATGTTGAGAACCACTGTTCTAGGTGTGTAAGCAAGCAGGGGACTAGAAATTTAATGAGATACTAGCACAAAGCCACCTACTCTCCCTTTTCCTCATCCTGGTAACCGAATTAGGTCTTAGGAGACAAGGCTAGCACCAAAAGAGAAATAGAGCCATTTCTGCTTGTGGGAAAACCTGACAGATAACTGGAATTTTGGGAATCCAGTGAAGAGGAATTGGAGTCATTTGTAGTCCTTACAAGGGAGAATATGTGTTCTAGGCATTATTTTTTTACTTATTAAAGTAAAAATATTCATAAAAATAAAATTTGCCAGTGAATGCTATTGTCGAGTTTCTATGGTAAGTGTACAAAATATTCATGTCATTTTTTTTCAGGGCATCCTATGAAGAAGCTAATTTCTCTCCTATAACGGATAATGAGACATTCTAAATCCTCTTTTAGAATTGTTCAATGGCTGTTTACAGCTAATTTGTATCATCTCATATAAGTGGTTGTACTATGTAAAAAGTATCTGAGGGGCTCCAGCAAGGCTCTGAAGAACAGTGAGAATGGCTTGTCTTGTAATCGGATGATATGCTGAGTATGGCTTTGATGGCACCTGGTAAATATGACTGGGACTCTGCCCGACGGCTGAGTGAGCCAGACACCCTCTGTCGCTGTGTATCCCTTGAGTCTATGCATGTCACTTCAACCACTCAGCCAGAAAACCAAAAGAACTGACAGTAGCTTTGTGATTCTTCCTGGTCCTGAGGCTCCCTCATGTTACAGCACTAATCAAGTCATTCCCTCAACTTGCCATTAACGCAACTTGACCCATGGGAGCCGAGATGAAATTATTTGGGCATGGCTAATAATGCTGTAACAGTGAAAAGACATGAAATATAAAACCTTTATCATGCTCAGTTCTTACCATGAGAATAAGAACAGAAAAACAGATATATGAGGTAAGAATAGAAAATGCTTTCTTACAATGTCACAATTTCCTTTCCCAAAGTACAGCTCTATTTTTTTCTTTTTTATTTATTTTTTAATTTACTTGGGTTCCAAAATTTCATCTTGCTCCTATCTTGGTTCACACTGGCAAATATCTCCTCTGACAGAAAATTCACTTTCCTTTTATTTGTTTTTATAAATGAAATAGAAATTGTATTTTGCAGTGAGGCTCTAAGATTTCAGATGAAAAGACAGCCAGGAGCAAGGAGCTCCTGCCATGCTTCAGGGTTCCTAGTCTGTGCACATCATTGACAAGATCTTCTTTTTTTTTTTTTTTCCTCATGAGCTTTGGGATATCTTCTATTTTGGGATATCTCTGACTGACAGCTGGATAGAACATTTTATCATTAAAAACTGATTCTAGGAGAACAGGATCCTTGTCTTCTGTTCTCTTATGGTTGCTAAAGCTCTGTTTTCATAACCCCTTCAGAATACCTGGAGATTACCACTACAAAAGGATATAAATATTGACCTGTCTTGTCTCACATTGTTTAGCAAGTACCAAAAAGAAAATGAAAGAAAGGAAGGAAGGAAACAGAAAGAAAAAAAGAAAGAAAGAAAGAAAGAAAGAAAGAAAGAAAGAAAGAAAGAAAGAAAGAAAGAAAGAAAAGAAAAGAAAGAAGAAAATTATTTTATTGATACCTAGAGAGTATTCTTGCTGTAGAACAGTGGCTCAAAGTGTCAGCAGTTCCCCTCTGTCCATGTGGCCTTTTTTTCCCCAACCATTTGAAAAGAATCAAAATACTTCATTTTATCCTATCAAATTGAATTCAGCTTTCTGCAGATGTAAATCCCTGCTTTGATCTGTTTAAAAGTAAAGGGGATACAATGAAGAATGACATTTTTGCCCATGTGCTAATTATATAATACTGGCTGTGGACTTGATACAGTTTTTGCCACTCCTTTATAATTATTTTAGATATACTATTGCCTTTCTTGCTATAATAACTAAAAGAAAATGGACAATGAATGCTAGAAAGGATTGAGAAAATTGTAAATTATGCTGGTCAATATTTAGCCAGCTAGGTGGAGCCTCTAATTCTGACATTTCTTACTGCATTAAGAAATATTATGGAGTAGCAGGATGGTTTACCTAGTACTGACCCTTGTTTACCAAGGCTGGCATCTTGAGTTTGGACTCAAGTTTGATCCCAGTGTCCCTTGTGAAGAATGGAGATAATTCCCACAAGTTTGCCTCGCTCTTTTTTACATGCATTGTGGTACATGTATGGGGATGCATGCACTAAAAAAGGAAATGGAAAAACTTAATAGTACAGAGATCTACTTGAATTTATAGGAAAGGAAAGAATAAAGGTTTCTGCCTGTCTGTTTGTATGTGTTGTCTCTGTTAAGAGTGCTCAAAATTCTTCTGATAAAGGTTAAACTTCAGAATGACTGGACTTTGCATTTCTTCCTCTTCTTTTGTTTACTCTGCTTCCAGCACCGTTCAGGGCACATCAAAATGCGTGCACTCTTAGGGTTTCTCAACTCTTCTTTGAGTCCTAAGGGAACAGTGTCTATCCAGCCTTGCCTGTTCGTTGACAATATTGGAGGGATATGTTCAGTGAACAGTGATTTCAAAAAGAAGGTAATATTGACCATGTGCTATTTCTTTTACCACCTCAATGTAGAGGAGTGCCTGACATACTAATCTCCAACCTCAGGTTAAACCATTGTTTTTCTCTGATGTTATGCAAAACGAATAAGCTATACTGATAGATCTGCTGGTGTAGATCAGGGATAGATTTCTTTCTAGGTATGTTATGGACCTTGAGTTTGATCCTTAGCACCAAAAATGATGGAAGGAAGGAAGTCACATGGATGGATTCTAAGTAGATATATTCATTCCCCTAAGTTGAACTCTTACCTGTTCTTGCTCTTAGCATCATTTTTTTTCTAAGTTTTTTTTATTTACATTCCAAACCATTTCCCCTTTCCCGTTTCCTCCCTCCTCGAAAGTCCCATAAGCCCCCTTCCCTCCCTCTTTTCCCCATTCAACCCCCTCTCTTAGCATCATTCTTATTAAAGATACAAGCATGTGCGCACATGCACACGTGCGCGCGCGCACACACACACACACACACACACATCCCATGGATATAGTGAGATACATAGATATTATTTTCTTACAGCAAAATGGGTTCAATAATTGTAGAGATGTGTAATGAGACCGTGTTTGTTACAAAAATAGATTATCAAGTCTTCAAACTGTAGAAACGAATTATGTAATTGACAAACCCCAAGGCTAAGTAATAGAAGAAAACATACAACTTTAGAAACAAAAGTAGGCTTTCTTTTACTATTCTGACACACCACTGAGTCTCCTTTAGTTGATATTTTACACACACACACACACATACACACACACACTTACACACACATACACAATACACTTTCTGGAAGCTGTTCTCAATCTAACGATATAATTTCCTAACATTTTACAAAGACGAATAATATAGTTCAGGGTTGTTTTTTTCTTTTCTCCCACATGTGAAAATGAATCTGAGCTTGTAATAACTGGGTGGACATGTGTGGGTGTATTTGTTTTGTCCATTTCAGTTTAGAATGCACAGCTGATTCACAAAATGTTTTAACATTGAAGAGCCAAATTGATGGAGTATGATTGAGAGCAATTTGTTTCACTTATTTGGGGCTCAATTTAAAAAAAAAAATTAAAGTAACAAACTGGTATTTTCCATTCTGGGCAATATCAGTGAAACATGATATTAATTTTTTAGGAGCTAAGGTTCTAAAGACAATATCAACCACTGTCCACATATTACTATTTATTCAAATAAATATCTGGCTATATGGTTAGATGGCTCCTTAATCTATAAAATGGTGAGCTCAGGCCTGAGGAACACAGGCAAGTATTTTAGACTGGGATAGTTCCTAGGAAGATCACACTGGGATGAGTAGAATGCCACTGCAGAATAAAGATCTGGTGTCTGATATGACCTCTGCTGTTCATCTTGTGGGACTCTAGAAAAATGTAATTGTTTAGAAAATAATGTAGCATGGGTTTAAAATATGTGTTGAATTTTAGTGAAATTTTTAAGCTCTTTCTTGAATAGATATGTATTTATAGTCACTACTCTCTTCCTTTCTAGGTCCATGGTCCTTCTCATTCTCTCTAACACACTATTGTAATATCCCTGTTGTGTTTCTCTGTCCCTTACAGTCTCCCCTCATTTGCTCAACACCTTCGCTTTCCCCTTTATCCACTCCCTCCCTGTCCTTCATCCTTTGTCTCTGAAGGGATGCATATACCCCTTTCTTTTATGAAGGTAGGCCAATGCCTCTATTCAGATCTCTTTTTCAGAATGCCTCCCAGTTATTTAAAACACAAATTGCTTCAATTATTGCTTCTATGCTTTACTTCCTAAAATATAAATTAGTCCAATTATTGCTTGTTTGCCTTACTTACTAAATTAGGACATGGCTAAATGGATCTTCACATTCCTTGTTTCTAATACACTTCATGGTTAACAAAGCAATAAGATAATGATATTGAATCACTGTATCATTTCATCTCTTAATCGCAGTATCTTGACTTTTTTTTTTAACTTCAAGAGCACCATATTTTCTAAGACATTCTGTCTGAGCACGATAGTTATATAATGCCTATTTATATACTTGAATCCAAATAGTCACCCAGTTTTTCTGTTGTTTCCTCCTATGTGGTATCTTGTCTGACTATCTCTGATGTCTCTTCTTATTCAGCCCAGATTATATGCAGTAATTTTATTTCCCTACCCCAATGTCTCTCTACATATGACATAACCTTCAACGTTATCTTTCCAAGACTGATTCGTTGACTACCATTGACTTTCTGCCCCAAAATTTAGTTCAAGTTCAGCTCAGACTCCTTGCACAGCAACAAAATTTGCTCAGTGTTAGTCCAACCAGTCTTTCCTATATTTTATCCAGTGGGGTATTTGTAAAGCAACCAAATGGGAATACGTAGTCTTCTGTTTTGCAATTACGTTCCACATTTTTTTCCATCTTATTTCTTTTGCTTTTGTATTATTTATCTAAAATATGTCTGTAGATCTAGAGACTGTCTTCTGAGACCTAGTGCACATGTCTCCTCTGTTTGACAAGCAGAACTTATCACTCCCTCTTGGGTTCAGAGATACTGCCGTGTTCTGTTTATGTCTTCCTTAATCAAAATATAATCTTTTTCTTGTTTTATCATCTTCAATAAATAAGAGGTAAGCTCCTCAGGCATAACACTATGTTTTATTCATTTTACTACCTTCTGTGCCATTTTTCATACCTTCATAAGAGTCTGTTTTTGTTTCATATTAGATGAATAAGTTGGAGGCCTTTTTATGTGGCCATTTGCTGTGTTAAGAGCTCTACATTATTTTGCTTTTCCCTAAGGTTCTGATAACACTTTGCTGAACCACTCCTTTCACTTCTTGTCTCACCTATATCTACATGAACATGAGAAGGGACTGGGTTCCAAGCCAGCAGGGACTATCTAGCAAGACAAAAACAAAAAATGTAAAATTATGTTTAAATTTCTATCTAACAAGAACAGGGTAACCGATTGCATTTATCCAATCTATGGAAGCAAAAAAGCGATGAAAGCAATCTATTGTCTTTGTTGAAAGATTCTCCATCAAAAATTATTTTCTTAATCAAATAGCGACACAGATTTTGGTGGTGACATACATGCATAGGACTAATTATGTACCTTTTCCTGATTTGTATTGAGTTTCATATGTAATTATTCACTTTGAATGCCAAACAAGCAGCATTCAAATACATACAAACCAAATGTACCAGTGAATTCTTACGTAGTCAGTTATTGTCATATTTTGGATTTTATCACTATGATTAAAAAAACATTGGCAAGGAGAGGGGTTATTACTTCTTACAGTTAGACTCCATTATCAAGGGAAGCCAGGGCAAAAGCTCAAGCACAATCCTGGAGTCAGAACCTGAGGCAAGTTTATGGAGGTGTAACATTTACTTTTTGCTCCCCACAACTGCTCAGTCTGCTTTACTGTACAGCCCAGGACCGCCTGCCCAGGAGTAACACGGCCCTAGCAGCCCAGGCCCTCCCACATCAATAAACATCAAGAAAATGGCACATAGCCTCAGCCACATGCCGGTGTGATGAAGGCAATCCTCAGTTGCAACTCCCTCATCTCAGATCCTTCTAGGTTTGACAAAAGTTAACCAAGACAGAACTTATCTATCCTCTGCTAAGTCTGAGCTACGAGAGAACTTGGGGTGCACATAAGGCACTGACTTCTTTCATGGTGTATGAGATATTAGATTGTGGAATAGCTTCCAGCTGCACAGAGGTGAAACAAAATTATGGAGAAAGAAGAGCATGGCTTGGATACAGAGACATGCGTAGAAAGAGGAAATACCAGATTCAGAATGAAACAATCTTTGTAAACAAGAAGCATCACTAAGCAAGAGATTTTTACCAGTGGTGGTTTTTTGTCATTGATGTCTGGGGGCCACTCATTTAAATATTTTAGGTGTTTTCTTAACTTCCTCATTCTGGATACAAATAAAGACTTTATAGACAAAGTATGATTCACGTTGACTCTGTCCACTGTGCTGGCTGGCTTTGTGTGTCAACTTGACACAGGCTGGAGTTATCACAGAGCAAGGAGCTTCAGTTGGAGATGTGCCTCCATGAGATCCAACTGTGGGGCATTTTCTCAATTAGCAGTGATCAAAGGGGTAGGACCTCTTGTGGGTGGTGCCATCCCTGGACTGGTAGTCTTGGGTTCTATAAGAGAGCAGGCTGAGCAAGCCAGAGGAAGCAAACCAGTAAGGAACATCCCTCCATGGCCTCTGCATCAGCTCCTGCTTCCTGACCTGCTTGAGTTCCAGTCCTGACTTCCTTTAGTGATGAACAGCAGTGTGTAAGAGTAAGCTGAATAAACCCTTTCCTCCCCAACTTGTTTCTTGGTCATGATGTTTGTGCAGGAACAGAAACCCTGACTAAGACATCCACTAAGGAAAGTCTTGTTGCTCTCTAGCCATAGTGAAAAATTACAGTTTCTCTGGCAATGGATAGAATTAATGTAGCTGTCATTATTTAGTCAGCTGCTAGATTCCAGAGACAAAGACTGATGGGATTGCCACTTCACAGTATGGATCATGCAGAGGGGAAAGTGTTAGCATAGAGTTAAATGTGAGAATGCCTGTATGATTACAAAGCCGTGACCCTCCTCTCAGACTCTATGTGTCCTCTTAGGACAGTAAACAAGATCAGTTCTGGTACAGCAGGCTAACTAAAGTCTGAAGAGCACCCCACTAACGTCTGAAACTTAAGCATTAGATTCTAGCAGTGTTTGATTTGTATGTGTACACCGGGAATATTTAGTTTTGAAATTTTAAAGTATCTCCCACTTGGGATTGCTTCCCATCGCACACAAGAGTCATTGAACTGGATTCCCAATTTGGGCTTACCATCTGTGTTGCATTCTAATTATTTTTATAGAGCTGAGATTTTTAACATCAAATATAAAAATGTATAAAAACATTCAAAGTGGGCCTTTTGCATTTGTTCTGCTTTTATCCCTGCTGATTTGAAGTTGTTGTTTTCAGCAATGGTATTGACCACCCTGAGTGCGTTATGGAATGTACCAGGAAGACCTTGATCTTGGCCTCTGCTTTTTTACTTTTGTCTAATCGATGTCTTAACATTTTCTTGTGTTCTGGTTTCTGCGCTGTATATGGTTCACCATGGCCCTGACTTTCATAAGAGTAATTATTTTGATTAAGTTAGACAATTAAAGTCAGTCTTGCATGAGGAACGGATACCACTGGGAGTCAGTGATGGATGGTCTCCAGTCTTCTGAGTGTTCAGTCATGCCAGCATTTTCCAGCCGAGTGAATACTCTCCTCCTCGTTTGGTTAGTATGACAGTGAATGGGTTGTTAGACCTGAGTGTCTTAGAAAACAAGTCACAAAGAGATCAAGAAGGCGAGAAGATGGTGTTACTATCCACATGTGTTCTTGTAATTTTTTTCTACATCTTTTATTTGTGTTGATGAACAACATCATTACTGAAATAATTAGTGTTAATTAATAGCTGTGTCATTTTTGGTAAATGGTAGTTTAGTGTTACAATTAGGCTAATTAGTACACACCATAACTTAGTGACATGACAAATCACTGAGCAGAGCACATTGACTCTTGTCCCTTCTGATGTATGAGCTAATCTACTCACTTAATAATGATGAAGGAAAGCGACAGGGAACTGGACAATGACAACCATCAGGCATTGCTTCTACATTTCCAGATCTCTATTTGCTGCTTAGTTCCTGAGTACTAGAAATTGTTGTTGTTTGATGTTTTAGCTCTTTGCTTACTATTGTGTCATAGTTGTTGTCTCTAAAACTAAAGTAGGAAGTCTCTAAAACTTACCAAAATAAAACTATGAACAGGTATAACATTCAAACCTAAAGATTCTCTTGATATTCACTGCATTTGCATATGCCATGTTCTGCTCAGTGTTACACTATTCCAAAAGCATTCCCAGTCAAGTTGATATCTTTCTGCAACTTTGATTTATTTTGCAGAACCTATGCGGACACCAAAGACTTTAAAGATTGCTGAAATCCAGGCAAGGCGCATCGCAGTGGACTGGGAGTCCTTGGGCTACAACATCACTCGCTGCCACACTTTTAACGTCACTATCTGCTACCATTACTTCCGTGGCCACAATGAGAGCAGGGCAGACTGCTTGGACATGGACCCCAAAGCCCCTCAGCACGTTGTGAACCATCTGCCACCTTACACAAATGTCAGCCTCAAGATGATCCTAACCAACCCAGAGGGAAGGAAGGAGAGTGAAGAGACAATCATCCAAACTGATGAAGATGGTATGCTCATGTTTATTATCTTCACAGGGAGACAAAGAATGCCATCATTTCTTTATATTTACCCTATGATATCCATCACTGAACTAAACCCAGAAACCCATCAAATTTTCTCAGCCCAGTTTACCTCTAACAAAACACATGTTCTTTAGAACAGAATCCAAATAGTAAATGGCATGCACCCATGCTGTGTTTTTAAACAGTTATGAGCAAATTCTGAATAAAGCTCTTCTTATCAAATGTTAAAAACAAAAATGTTATTATACATGTCACTATATCAGTTACCTTTTGGCTACCTCACTTTCTTACACATTGTGTGTGCATTTTGTAAACCATACTAGTTAAAATTGTTTTTGTAATACTTAAAGATAAAATACTCCATCTGGTTGCAAGTGGGTTTGTGTGTGTGTGTCAGAGAGAGAGAGAGAGAGAAAGAAAGAAAGAGAGAGAGAGAGAGAGAGAGAGAGAGAGAGAGAGAGAGAGAGAACACAAAAGGCACAGGACATTTTTAGTCAAAATTTTTAGTTCTTTTCCTAAGAAAATACCAGGTCAATACATTTATAGATCTTATTACAATCTAAGAAATTATATTCATAAAAATTAGGTAATAGGAATGTATATTTATATTAATATTAGAATATGTATGTCTTTTCCCTAATGGTATGGTAAATCATTAACTTGACTATGAACAGAGTTCCTTATTTTACTAACAAATATTTTAAGGTGATACTTTTTAATGAATTTTCTTTTATAAATTATTCTATGTTGGATGAGGGCTATTATATAATGATATGAAGCAAAGATTACCAGGAATTATGATTTATCCACCTCTTCCACAGCCAATAACTTCTCCCAGCTCTCTAGTCCTATGCTTAAGTGAAGAAGTCAAGTCTGGAGATTTCTCGGCTTCAATTCTTTCTTACTTTCTCCTTGAACAGTTTGATAGGAGTTTCAGAACAAAAGATCCATTTTACAGCCAGACACCTCTCCTGTCTCCCTTCATGTATTCAATGGGTCACTTTGTATCTTTTGGTTGTTAGCAAGTAGGATTGAGGTGGTTATCATAAAATAGGTCTGTAAGTTGTAATTTCTAGAAACAGTCCTTTCAAGTTTTCTCCTCTGGAAAGTGAAAGTGTCTCTGGTTTGTCCTGTTGCTTTGTCTTTAAAGAAGCAAGAGCCTTGAATATCATTTAGCTCAGACTGCAGAACACAGTGTCTGAAGTTATTCTCATGTTATAAAAACTTCATAGTAAAAACTCTTGAGACTTATGATGAACGTATCCTGTTTGAGTTAATCAAGGTGGCCATCTCAAGTATTACATTGTTTCACGTCTTGAAATCATCGTGGTCACAATATTTAAATAATACCTCATCTCCATCTTGTCTGCCACCCCTACCCTCCCACAGACTTAACACTTACCTGTGCTGAAAGGAAGAGGTGAGGTAATGGATTCATAGGTCAAAATAGAAACAGATGTGTAAGAAAAGCTACAGATGTCCTGAGGAATCACACACCTTCTGATGTGCTGTGGCGATTTCAGGGTCTGTGTCACACTGGGCATTTTATAACCCATGTTTTTAGTATTAAGAGCATAGCCACGTGTTTTATTCCTTGGTGTTAACATTTAAAGCCAAGATGTCTTAACTGATAACATTTCGCTTCAGCTACATGAGTTTTATACTGTCATTTGTTTTTATCTACTCACCCTTTAACAGTGCAATTTCCCTTGATTTTATCCCTTGATACACTTTACTATCTTGATTTTCTTTCCTACAAACAAAAGAAGGGGGTCAGGTTTTCGTAATTTTCTTAATTACATTATATTTTTTTAAACTGCATTTGGTTACACAAATGACTATGTTAATATGCAGATAATGAATTGCTCTGAAATTTTGCCTTAACCATTTGCCCTAACCCATACAAATTCACAACAATAATGTTCATATTGTCTTGAACCAGTTTATAAATTAGAAATAACATGATTTCTCTATTTAATTTCAGTACTATTTTCAAGTCTACTTTTATTTTAACCTCTGTAGAAGCTTCTGTTTTTCTAAACTTCAGTTTAGTTTGCTATACTGACTTCAGTTATATGAAGGCGAACAGTAGAGTTTCATAGTCTAAATACTACATGATCCCTGTGGTAGTGTCTCATGTGATAGGCTTTTCCTGTTTTCTATTTTGTTTTCTACTCTGTAAGTAATAATGACTGATGTAGAAACTTTCATGATGTATTTGTGAGCAACTAATTCTTTACGACTGTTCATTTAGTTTGAGTTTCTTCACAGAGTACTGGATATATCTCAATATTCAGAGGTAAGGAAGAACAACCAAATCATACTTATTGTTGCAAAGATCGATGAATTATGATGATCTGATTAAGTCAGTCTTACTAAATTATCATTGCTCCATATACAGAGAAAAAAATAAATTATCCACCATCTAATAAAAAGATGTAACTATGTGAAAAGAATTCTGGGGACCTCCATAAATCAAGGTCCTAAAATTAGACCCATTTCCCATTAGAACCTTAGGGTAAAATTTATACTTAATTTATTACACGTGCCTTTTTAATGCATAGGCAGAATTTTTTGTATAAGGTTCTGTTTTCATTTTTCATTTCAGCATTCATGAAAATCAATATTATGAAGTTAGCTCAGCAGAAAATCCTGGTTTGGGGACATTTTTTAAGGCTACAAAGCTATTTTAAAATGTACATTTATTACATTTTAGAGTCTGTAATGCTTATTTAATATAATCTCTCTATGCACCTATTTCATTTTTCTTTTCCATTTTTTTGAAGTTATATTTGAAGGACTTCCTCATGCTCAAAACAAAATTAGCTGAAACAGCTCACAGATAAATCACCAGTACAGGAACAAAAGTCAGCACTCTGTCTCCTTTAAAAATTGCTGTAGTAGAAACATGAAGTGACAATCCATGCAGTCTGTAGCTAGGCATGAAACGGCTTTATGAGCTTCATGCTGTATTTAGACAAACTGTAACTGGATTGAGACATTGTTTGTGTGTTTATAGACATCATCTCTCCTCAGATGTAGAAAATAAATGTCTGTAGCTGATCTGTACCCATACCTCATCCTCACCATCTTTATGTATATATGTATATATACATATGTCATTTGGAGTACTTATTCATCCAAGTCACGATCACTTGTATAGCGTACCTTGGGCTTGCTATTCTCTCACATTTTACACAGAAATTTTAATAGCAGTTCCTCACTTTTTGTAGTTTTGACTCTTCCTATCCATATCTGCCAAGGACTCTGACAAATATGGGGAGAAGAGATGCACTCCTCTGATTGTGATCACACAGATTCAACAGATATACATATATCTCCTTACACAAAAAAACCAGTGTCCCTGGCAGCCTTGGCATTGCCAGAAATTGCATAGAATGTTTGTCATGATCTCTGCCGTAATGGGAAGAGTAGGCTAAGCTGACAGCATGGAGCAGAGTAAGGGATGTTGACGGGGTCATGAGTGTGACCAAAGTTTAGGGCTGGCATGCTCTCTGTTTACTATGGATTTCTTTTTCTTTTTCTTCTTTTCCTGTGGGTTTCTTTCTTTTATGTGCCACTTCATGTTGCCTGCCCCAGAGGTCAAAACATCATTCATAGTCTCCTTGTAGAATGAAATAAATCTTAGTCTGGTGACAGATCATTCAGAATTTCTTGCTGCTGCTAGCCATGAAGAAATACATTTCCTTTGATCCAGTGATTTTTAATTTATTTCAATCCTCACGAAATTGCTCTGTACTTTGAAACGGCATTTCTTGATAATGTCATGTGTGAAGTTCACTGAAACGTTGGATTTGAGGAAAATATTAATTAAAAACCATACTTGCCTAATATAAGGGTGGATATTTTCAAAAAGGAATTTTTAAGCCAAGTGTGTGGGATGATATGTATTGTAAAGCATTATTGGAGGAAGCATCTGGACTGTGTACATAAATACTGAGGTTTTAAAGTAAAATATATAAAAGGAAAACACATAATAGTAGACATATCTTGTAGCTTGTCAACAATAACTGACAAATCACTAATTAGTAACTTGGAATTTTGCAAATTATAAGGCTTTCACAAATAAAGAATGGGCAATGTTATAATTCTTGCCTAACATGCATGAAGCTCTGAATTAAATCCCCAACACAGTAACGGCATCAAACAGAACATAGTGGCACATTCTTCTAATCTCAGCATTCTAGAGGAAGAGGCAAAGAATCATAGGTTCGGGTCATCCTCAGTCACATAGAGCCCAAAGCCAACGAGTGCATTAGACCCTGCCAAAAGTAAACAGCAACAACAACAAATAAAAAGGAAACAAAGACTGTAATAAAGTATCTGAGACAGCTCAGTGGTAGAGCACTGGCTTGTGTGGACAAGCCCTAAGCCCCGTCCTCAGCTCTAACAAATGGCTAAAGCATACAAATTGAGAGATACTTGAATCTTAAACCAGCTTGCTCTTAATAAGCCTCTTTCTTAGCTGAGAAATATGTAAGCTTCATTTAGAAGCATGAAGCAATTACATTTTAGCATATTCGTCTTTAACATCTTCTAAAAAATTATAATAATCAATGTTTTCTTTTTAATTATGGAAAATTTAATAAGTATAGCTACAAAAGTCAGGATGATTTTTAATGGGCATTTCAAGTCAGTGCTATGTGATTTGGCTTTTGAGTCTAAGGAGCATTAATTATGATTATGATTCATTATTTTATGAACTTTGTTGATGGAACCTCTTTAGGGGATTATCATAATCTTCAAAAAAATCTTTTCAAGGGGATGCATCTCTGTTCTCAAAGCAAATTACAAATAAGAACCTCATGTTATTAGAGGTATACAACAGAGAAAACCAGAGTACATGACTATGCAACTCTCCAAGGTGATTGAATATTCATTCGAATAAAAATAACTTTACATTTATTTCTACATTTCTTGCTTGAGAAACTTGCAGCCTGACTTTCAGTGGGTGTCCATTTTGAAGTCAAATTTGAATACCACTCATGTACTGATTTTATTTTTAAAGACACATTTTTACCTGCTGGTGTCTCCTTTAAATTGTGTGTATCTTGTTTATATGACGAGTTTTCGAAATTGTTTGTACGTGTTCATATCACCAATGCTTGTATTTCTAGTGCCCGGGCCTGTGCCAGTTAAATCCCTCCAAGGAACATCCTTTGAAAACAAGATCTTCCTGAACTGGAAAGAACCATTGGAACCAAATGGAATTATCACTCAATATGAGGTATGGAAAAGGGTGCTGGTTGGCAGGTAGTCACAAAGAAGAGGCAAAAGGAAAAGGTTAGGAGGGAATAATGGAATGGAGAAAGCTGGGGATGAGAGGATAAAACATGTGTAAATCTTTTAAAGGCAGGATCTCCCACTGAACCTGGAGCTCACTAGTTATTGACAAGTTGTCCCAGAAGTCCCAAGGATACAGGAACTGCAGGAGCAAGCTCCTATGTTGGGTCCACTGTGTGGAGGTTAGGAAATCTGAACTCCAGACCTCATTTTTGCATGGCAACCACTTTACATACTATTCAGTCTCTGCAGCCTGGAAACCCCATCTTAACAGACTCTACTGGTGGGTCCCAAACACGAAGTCTTACAGTCACGATATAAGGTTCTTAAAGCTTTTATAGTAACCCAGACAGAAAAACATAAATAATAAAAGTTAAGAAGAGGGGGAGTGATATTGCACAGTAGTAGAACACTGTCCTAGGATGGACAAAGCTCTTAATTCAATGTCCAATACCACGGTAGGGGAGTGGGGGTCAGCATGAAGGAGGAGGCAGGGGGTGGGATATAGATCCAGACTACAGAGAGGTTGTGATTTCTTTCTCATAGCCACTGAGTACAGAGTTGAAACTCACTAAGTAAGAATAGAGAGAACCCTGAACCCTACATTGTAATAGAAAATAACTGATTCCTGAAAGCAGTTCTCTGACTTCAAGATACACTGTGATGTGAGCACACCCATGCACATAAAATAAAGAAGTAAATAGGTAAATAAACAAATATTTTAAAAAATTAAAAAAGCATCATTAACTCTCCTTTGTCCTAATTCATAAATTATTTGATTTGAAAATTAGTAACTATATAGTATATGGAATTTCAAAATTTTGGAATATAGGCTAGTCTTTGTGTCTATGTATTTGCATAACCAGACTACGTCCTTGTCAAACCCAATTAATGGTTATAATGAATAATTACACATAAAAATGCTAAGTCTGCATTCCTAAAATTAAGAAACCATTATCACACTGTGCTTAAGGAAAGGCCATTGAATGCCAGTTTTTCAAAGTAAGTAATTAATAGTCCTCCCAAAAGCAAAACAGATTAAAAACCTATTTCAGAATTTCATTGTACCTTTGAATATAAATCACCGTATTTTCAAATATAAGACTGTGAGGAGAATGATGAATTTTTGAATATGTTTTTATTGAAATAGAATTTCGTACCTTTCCTCATCACTTTCAAATGAATATTTTTAATTGAACAGTTGTGAGGTTTTCTGCTGTGTAGTCAGCGCTGATTATAGAATAAACATTTCTGTTTCTAGTGCTTAAGAATGAATTTTAGGGATGAGAATGCTGTTAGTGTTTTGACTGTTAGTGTGTTTGAATGCTAGTTTTTCATATCATTTGTTTTGTTTTGTTGTTTTGAGACACTGTCTTACTAAGTTAATACAAATAACCATAAAGTCACTCTGTTCTTGAACTTGTATTCCTCTCCCTAGTAGTGCAGATTACTAACCTGTGTAGTTAAGTATTACTAGAACTTGCTATGTTCCTCATAGGCAAAAAAAAAAAAAGAAAAGAAAAAGAAAAAGAAAAGAAAGAATGTCTGTCATACTTTTCATGAAGACTTTCTGTTTTCATGCACATTAAAGTATGTCCAAGAAATTTTATATGTAGCATGCATATTTAAGTACATCCATTTACTGGTAGGTTTTTAAGTATTTGACAAATTAGACATGCAGCAACTTATATTAGTAGCTGCATGATAAATGATAGAGAATTAATGACATTGATAAGTAATAGATAGATGATAGATTGGTAGATGATGTTCATATTAGATACATAAAGAGAGATGATTGAAGATACAGGTAGATAGATGATAGACTGATAGATAACATTGATAGATTGATGGCAGATAGATCATAGATAGATAGATAGATAGATAGATAGATAGATAGATAGATAGATAGATAGATAGATGGTAAATGAGAGATGCCAGAAATAACCACATCAAAATAAAAGGAGACGAAACAAGAAGAAATGATGGCTTGAAGCTCTTGCATACTATGTTATTTAAAAAGTGTTCACTTACAATTTATTATGCCTTCAGTTGATAAGTAATGGGAAATATATTTCCCACAACAGGTGAGCTATAGCAGCATAAGATCATTTGACCCTGCTGTTCCAGTGGCTGGACCCCCACAGACTGTATCAAACTTATGGAATAGTACACACCATGTATTTATGCATCTTCACCCTGGAACTACCTACCAGTTTTTCATAAGAGCGAGCACTGTCAAAGGCTTTGGACCAGCCACAGCCATCAACGTGACCACAAATATCTCAGGTAAGCAAATAAGTAAAGTAGAAGCTGGAAGGCTCATGCTCCTGTTCTGTCGTAACATATTCTGTACATTCGGCTATACACTGTGTTCTTGTGTAGCTCAGTAAGCCTTGACTCTCATCACGTGAAGTCAAGGGCACTTTATTCAGATATTTGAGAACAAACCATTTCTGGTTCTATGTTGTAATCCAAACAGTTTGCAAACAGTCACAAAAATGACAGTAGTCTTAAAACGTTACAGTATTTCTTAAAATCTTTCCAAGTTCCTAATCTATGAGAGACCTTTGATAGTACCTTTGAGTATCAGTTGCCTGCTGTAGATGGATGGATGTTATTTAACGAGCAGCAGAAGTCTTTTACCCTGGTTTTAGAATATCTCACACCTTGTCTCTGTCCCATTTTCCCCAACATTCTGATAATTGTAAACAAATGAAACTTTCCTCTCCTGTTCATAAAAAGTGTCTCACAAATGCATCAAATTTTCAGAATAGGAACATGCAAGAGACTCTTGAATTGATAAGTAAATGTGACTAAATTTTACTATTACATTCAGTTTTATAATTTTACTGGACTAGATTGTTTACTGATTCTAGTTCTCCTTTGGTAAGATTACCAGTTAAACCTTATTATGTTTCTCCTGCACATACACACTAACATACATCCTAAGTGTATTCTAGCTAATAAAATATTTTGTCATGTTTTAAGATTACAAAAATATGTGTGTGCTATTTGTAACTAAAGAGGGGAGTTTTGGATATTAAATCTAAGAACATTTTTGTTTTGTGAATTCTCTTTATCTTTATAATAAGTTTACACAGCATAGAGCATCAGCCCTTACCATTTAATATTACATATTTTTGACATAGTCCTGAGTCGTTTTAAGCCCTATTTGGAAATATATTGAATAAAATAGAAATTTTAGAAATTTATGTCATGAATAAAAGTAATTCATTAATTTCATTTGCATATGATTTGACTCATATTAATAGTTTGGTAAAACTGATGTTTTAAAATATCCATTATATTAAGGAATTATAACATACTAAACTACCATTTTATTTCTTAAAGGAAATCATAAATTCAAAATATTTATTAGGTTACTTTATTACAAAATAAGACATGGTGATTATCATCACACATTTCCTACCTTATAGGATTAGAAACTGTTGATTTTTCTATAGAAATTGCTGTAACATTTACATAAGATTATAAAACAGAAAAATTGAGCAACTATATATTTCTGATTTACAAATACACACACACACACACACACACACACACAATTTTCAAGTTTTAGCTACCTTGTTCAGCATGATGTGGAACAGAAAATTTGTAATTATAGACCAAAACACTAGTCTAGTTTTTTTCTCTTCTGAATTATTTCAGTCCAGTTTTACTAATGCAACTCAAGAACAGAGAGAATTATATATATTTAAATATATATAAATATATATTTCCCGTTACTATGATTTGGACTTCCTGTGAGGTTGTTGAAATTTTAAGATAATGTATAGCTATCTATCCCTTTAGTCTAGTAATTGTTTTTCCCCCTACATTTATAATATTAATTTATGAAGAAGCTGGAGTAGTGGCTCAGTGATTAACAGTTTTAGCTCCTCTTCCAGTGGATTCCAAGAACCCAGAAGCTATCCCATAACCATTTGTCACTCTAGTTTCTGGGGATCTGAGACAGTCTCCTGACTTCTACAGGCACAGGCATGCATGTGGTGCACAAACATTCATTCAAGAAAAACACCCCATACAAACAAATACTTATTAACTTGTATACAAGTGTACTACTGTTTTGCCAAATTAACAGTGTGCATCTTCAGACTACTTCAGTGTACTAAGTGTATATTTTCTATTTATACTACTTGGCTTCACAAAATGCTAACTCTTAATTTTGGTTCCATGTCAGGGCCTGTGTTATGTCTTCATGTCTATATCATAATGCATACGACTTTGCATATGCTTTGCTTTTAGCAAGCATTCAATGAATGGTTGATTTTTTTTTTTTAAAGTATCACTTGATTTTTCAAGTAAAACTGATAATCTACATGTTTTAGTAGGGTCTCATTCCCTTAAACATCCTTCTACATGGTGAAAACAAACTTGAAATTCCTTCCCACTCAAGGTTGGGAAACTCCCAGAACATAATTAAACACTATCCAATATTTTGAAAATGTGTGTGTGTGTCCAACTATTTGGGAATTAATATACTAGCTCTTGGCAACTGAAAACTATGATTTTCTTTCCAGTTCACCAGAGCTAACAATTATGTTTTCCTTGTGGTCACATGAAATTGGTCCAGAGAAGATATCGGACCTTTCTTTCGCTTATTTAAAATGAATGGCTGTAACCATCAGTCTGCCCGTAGCTCCCTTCTGCCATGCACAGCATAGGCCTTCATGTGCGACAACCCAGTCAAGGCTGAGTCTCCTCCTCCCATCCCACCTCTTCCTTGCTGGGTTAAAGGCCTTTAAAGCTGAAATCAAAGTATCTACCCAAAGGTTTTTGAATATGAGTACAAGTCCCCAGACAGCTTTTTAAAATCCAACAAGGTCGCCTTACTAGCTTCTTCTGCTAGGGTTAAGGTTCGGTGTCATGTCATAAAATAAGGTTCACTGCAGTTAATTAGGAATTAAATTGATTTCCCCTTAAGGGAAATCATTTTTTCATAGTAACCTATAATATATTGCTGTGAGTCGATTGAACTTTCTCTTCGCCTCATTGATCTCTTTTCAGCTCCAAGCCTACCAGACTATGAAGGAGTTGATGCCTCTCTGAATGAAACCGCCACCACCATCACAGTACTATTGAGACCCGCACAAGCCAAAGGCGCCCCAATCAGGTACGAGGGGCAGGTTTAAAAGGAAAGCAGCCAGTGGGAGAAGTGTCTTCCTATGGTTGCTTAGCACCGAAGAACGTTGTTTGTTTGTTTTGTTTATTCGTTTGAACAAAGATTAG
The DNA here is from genome assembly GCA_036184795.1 of Tokudaia tokunoshimensis. Taxonomy (NCBI): domain Eukaryota; kingdom Metazoa; phylum Chordata; class Mammalia; order Rodentia; family Muridae; genus Tokudaia; species Tokudaia tokunoshimensis. The sequence continues at coordinate 51,983,830 of BTHU01000006.1, read as the reverse complement.
AAATAGACCTAAAGTTAAGAGGAGACTTCCCATCTAAGACTATTGCTTCATTTTAACTTCCTGTATTGTAAGTCAATTGAAATACCTTGAAGGTATTTGTCAAATAGTATGAGGAAGTAACTCTTGTTCAACTCTGTGTATCTCTTCCGAGTGAGATACTGAAATCACTAGGAAACACTGAGAAAATAAATGCAGAAGAATAAAAGCAGATCAAGCCCCTGTGGCCTTTCAGCTTTTAAATTATCAGAAATTTCATAATAAATATTAAAGTTCAGCTTATTGGTTCCTTTATTTTTCAGTATATTAAAACTTCTCCTATTACCTACTACTGGTAGTTTTTCAAAAAACCAATCTGATCTGTATCAAAAGAAAAAATAATATTCTGGTCCATGTCATTTTTAGAGATTACTAAAATTATTTCAGCTTTTTATATTTTAAATAACTACAGATGAATCTTCAAAATTCTGATTGAAACCAATAGCTCTGTGGGCATTTTGTTAATCAATACTGATAAGAAAATCATATAGGTATAAAGGAAGGCACATCAGACAGCAGTTTTATGCTGTTTATAAATTCTTTCAAATGCAGATTCTGTATGTAAAACAAATACCCTTGATGTAAGAAAACAGATGTCTTTTGTCATCAGAGTTGTACAGTAGTTTTTTCATGAGTAAAAATGTGCTGATGAACATGTATCACAAAGAAAACTTGCAGTCCCCATCTGGCTAAAATTCAGTGCACCACCACATTACAGAACAAGCGATGTCGCTAGTGTGCCTGTAACATAGATGATCTGGAGCACCAGACACTTGAACATTCAATGTCAGTATGCAGTGCTGCTCATGAATCAATGATCATTTTTCATTGTTGGTGTGAAGAAGAAGAGAAACTGTCCCATTTACTTGGACTTGGTGTCCTTCTCTATTGACATGTTAATCATGGCCATTCACATGTCCCTACTAGGGACAAAACTTACTTCATAAGTGTTTAATATGTTCCTGATGTGTAATCGGGTTCCAGATAGTTGTGTTTATCTTTTAAAGATTGCTATGGTCTGGAGAGATGGCTCAGTGGAAGGAGCACTAGCAGCTCTTCTCAAGGAAACTGGTTCAACCTCTAGCACCACATGTTGGCTCACAAATGTCTGAAACTCTAGTCACAGGGAATCTGATGTCCTCTCTGGCATCCACAGACACTGAACACAGACATACACTCAAAAAAAAAATTCAGCAAAACAAAAATAAATAAATAAACTAAAAATCTCAAAACTATTTTAAATCTCTAAAAGCTAAGTGGAGTCACCTTTTTCTTCATGTATTATCATCATTACCATTATTATTGTATGACTGTGCTGTATAACTTATATGACTCTTTGTTCACTTAATCAAAATTTTTCTGCAAATTTTGACCATTCATTAAGTACCTGTCACCCTTCTTAATATTATAAACCAAAGATACAATGACAATAACACAACGCAGTGTCTCTTTCCATGTTTCTTGGGGAATCGGGGGTCATTCCATCATGTAGACATTGACAGTGCTCATTGACAGTGCTCAGCGATTCTTTGTATTTTCTATGTGTTTGATTAAATGACCTTCTTCTCTTCTGCTTGCCTTTATGTATACATGATTTCTAATTACTAAGAATTCATATGGTCTAAACCAGTAACTATACAAAAATAATTCTTAATAGTCATTTATCTTTCCCTGGCATGGAAATGTACTTCATTGTATTTGTTAGCAAGACATTTGACCTTTCCTGGAATTGAGCCCATTGGCTAGGCACTCCAAATTATATAGTATAGATGAATAGTTCTTAGAAAACAGGGTCATGGGTTGGAGACATCATTCAGTGGGTAAGACTGCCTGCTGCGCACACAAGAGGACATAAGTTTGAATAATTGGCCAATAAACCCCATGAAAGCCAAGTAATAATATATTTGCCTATAATACCAGAATTGGGGTACAGAGAAAGGACAATACCAGGAGCTTATTGCTCAGGGTCAGTGAGGGACCCTATCCAAAACTAAAGTGGAGAATAATAAAGGAAGGAACTCAACATCCTCCTCTGGTCTCTGCATGCATGTATATGGATACACACTTGCACATACACCATACTCACAAACATATGCACAAACACAAAACTGACTTTATATACTGAGCTATTAGAATAAGAAATAAATTAATATGGACATTTGCCAAAGTTACTATATGAATGTTCCTAAAAGGGAAGAACAGTATGAGTTCCAACATGTTAATCCAATCAGAGCCATCTTTATTAAGTACCATTTGCACAGAGCACCTGCAGGTGGAACCAGCGGGCAGGGCTACGCTTGAGTAGACAGGCAGTGCTGCAGTTTGACATTTGCTGGGTTTGGACTTTGCCTCCCTTGCTTTTGGAATCATTTAGTTGAGTAGTATCTTCTTTCCCACTGACTACTTCCCTACCTTCAACCATGCATGCAAGACACTGGAGTCTAAACCTGAAAACTTCCCACTAGTCCTCAGACAGCAATCCTGAATATTGGGTCTATCTTCTCTTCTGCAATACTGTTAGTGTTTACTGACTTACATTTCACTGTCCAATTGTCCCAAACTTACAGCAAATGGACTTTCTTTTTCTTGATCTTTGTAATGTGAAGCTTTCCTTCCAAATCTTCTGTTGTAATAACCAAGAAATTGTACTTACTCAGCAATTGTACATTTACTTTAGCATAGGCTTATTTTAAAACTTAAATTAACAATGGTTCCCACAAATACACAGATTCCATAGCAATCTTTGCATACCAGGAGTTAATCTGGATATCTGAAATAATCATCCAATGTGGAGTGTGAGAGTCTCCCTGATAAAAAGTCTTTATGCCAGCAGAGAGAAAATTTGGGGTTCAATCTAGCATTTTAAGGAGGAGAAGAAATGAGATCTGCCAAGGTTTACTATGAGGAGAGACTATGGGTATTTCAAGAGATTGCAAACCAGTGATTTGGAGTCCTGCTTTAGTCCCATATTTTCTGAGGCTAGTCCTAGGGGTTCTGACAATGAAGCTATGGCATCATGAATAGTATCCATGAAAGAATGACGAGATTGAAAGAGAATATTCTGTAATTATGACTTCTCCAGCCATTTCCACCACCTCAAAGTATGTATGTGTTGGACCTAGAAGCAGTCAGGACAGAAGTACATTAACTTTATATTAACTCTGTAGAGAGGGTGAAGGAAACCCTTGACTGTGTATGGCATGTAAATCACAGAAGTCCTTGCAGTTTCAAGTAAATAATGCATATTGTCTAATAGTGAGAGCAATAGAGATGAAAGACATAGATTCTGGATAATATTAATTCCAGTCTAAAGTATAGAGTCTGATTTGTAGGATGAAGGACAAGACCAAGACAAAATGGCATGCTGAAAGATGAGAAAAGATTACGGGGAATGAGGACTTATTTAAGCTAATGCCAGGATTTTAAGTTTGGTGAATTGGTAGCCTGATAATTCTTATGCAGAGAGGGGGGAAAACATAGGAGAACAGGCTTTTGTATACTAGGAATCAATAAATGGAGAACCTGGAATGCTTTGGTGATCAGGAAAAATGATTAACTCTTGATTTTCAGATTGCTGTCAATAAGATAGAACAAGCCATGTCTTGATGGGATCGTATCTTGGAAATCTGTTTTCACATGACACTGAAACTTTAGAGCTGAGTGTCTGTCTCCTGCAGCTTTAAAAATAGATTGTTAGATAAAATATGAAATGATGTGTGTACTGATGTTTACTTTGCTTTTTACTTGCCCCTTAGAATTTGTGCAGCGTAAACCTGTAACCACACTCACAGATTAACTTGGTAATTTTATTGTTGCTGTTAAATCTCGGGGCAGACTATTGTACATGGCTTTGATTCTAGCTCCACATTTATAAGCATCTTATCAGGGAACTGTTCACAATATATGTCAGATACTCTCTGAGCAACAGTGGAATTCTCTTCTGCTCCTTGAAATGAAAGGGAAGTTGTCCTGTGGCCTATCCCACAAAACTAAAAGTGACTTTTAGCTGTGTTTAATCAAATTTTATTGTGGAAGTCAATTTCACTTTTAATTTTTAAACACAAATTATATTTTGGGTATTAAAGGAAGATTCTAACACTTATATATTGAGTTTTAAGTTAATCAGCAATGTTTTAAACTTTCAATGAAGATGAATATGAAAGATTGACACATGAATAAACATATTAAAAGACTATGGAATATCTTGTATTATTAGAGTCCCAAGGTCTTCTAATATTTTAAGCTTAACTATTGCTAAATTCTAGTTGATAATTATAAAACCTTAACAAACAAAAGCATGCACAGTATAGTATCAATAATAATGTCAAGGATGCGTGTCCACCCATGAGATGTATACCAAGTTGGGCCAATCACTGGTTGGCCTTTCCTTCTGTCTTTGTTTAGACAGGAACAATTTGGGGTCAAAAGTTTTGTAGATGAATTGCATAGCTGGTCTCTGAGAGGCTCTAACCATTGGACTGAGGCCAGAGACCCCCTGTGGAAGAGTTAGGGGAAGCACCGAAGGAACTGAAGAGGATGGCAGCCCCATAGGAAGACCCAAAGTATCAACTAACCTGGACCCTTGGGAACTCCCAGAAACGGAGCCATCAGCCAAAGAGTATAAATGGACTTGTTGGAGGTCCAGCACTTATGAAGCAGAGGACTGCCTTACCTGGCCTCAGTGGGAGTGGACATGCCTAATCCTGTACAGACTTGATGCCCCGGGGGTGCCATTTTTAATTTTAAAACCTGGGATATGTGTTTGAGCCACACCCTCTCAAACTGAACAATGAGGGAAAATGTCTCCTTTCTTAGCAGTTGCTTGGAGTTCTGTCTGATCATCTATGGTATTTCTCATTGTAATGATGTTTATTTGTTTCAATAGCACTTTTTACTGCATGCAGACCCTTTTTAAGTTCACTGCATTATAGTCAATTCAATACAGATAAGCCCCAGGCCTTCATGATGTGCTTAAGAAAGGGAGAAATAGATGCACAGGGGTCTTAGCCTCAGGAAACTGACCAAGGCTTAGGCTCTGTTAATGACAGTAAAGTGCTATATAGACTTTAGCCAGTGTCTTTGCCTGGAAAAACACTTTGGAGTGTTCTAATGTGTCGGCAGGGAAACCACAGATAGGTAAAAACCCAACATTTTTTATTCCAGAAAGCTATTTCCAGTGATGTCATAGAAGAGAAATAATGAAATCAACTTGAGGTTGGTTTAACTGTAAGGAAGGAAAAGAAGTTTGAAGCTGAGTTAAAGGTGACAGAGAAATGCACTTGTGAGTTGCTTTCTTTTAGACACCAACCCAGCGAAAGTCACAGACTGAAAGTGGAGGAGTTTTAAAGATGGTAGTATTTTGATTTCATATGAAATATATATGATATGCTTGTTACATATTATATATAATATGCTTAAAATATATTATATAATAACTATATAATATATTAAATATATTTATGTATTATTATATAATATATATTATACATATGAGGGCTACATACTTTGAGGATTACAAAGCATTCCAACAAAGTAGAAGTCTGGTAGTTTCAAAAACAGAAAAGCAAACAGAAAGCTGAGGAGGAGGGGTAGTTTTTTCACCTTAGTATCCTCTGAGTCTGTACAGAACTGCCCAATGCTTTGTTGTTGAGGAAAGTCAGCGACTCAATGAATAGAAGAAAATTCCTAACAAGAATGCTCGTTAAGCAAATCTTCACTACTCAGACATGTGGAGAACTTTTGAAGGATTAGAGATCTTTTTATGTGAGAACAAAAAATGAATATATTTGGATATATTCTAAATAATGACATCAGAAAAAGACAAAAGTGATTTGCTCATACTACAAATACCTAGTTAAATATCCATTATCCCATTTGAAACCATACTTAAATATAAAATTAAACAGCTCCTGTGTCAGCTTATGGAATAAGCATTGCTAAGACTGAAAAATATCGCCCAGAACTGAGTTCAATGCAGTGAAGATGCTTCTCTTGATGGGGCAGAGGGTATGTGAAAGGGAGATGAATGAGGTCTGCCTCTCTCTTTCTCACTTTATTTCAGTCATTACACACACATTCTTGGAGACAAGCTTTCTGAAGAAAAAGTATGTATATAATATGCCTTATGCTGTCATAACAAAATCCAAGAGGGCTCAAAAACGTACATTTAGTTTTCATAGCTCCAAAGGCTGGGAAACCCAAGATGGTCAAATCAGCCTTTGTTGAGACTACTCATCTAAGCCTGATTGTTTTCCATGGACCTCCATCTCCAAATATCACATCCTATGGTTGACACCCAGACACTATTATCAATGTCCACAAGTACTTGCTGACCAGAGCCGGATATAGCTGTCACCTGGGAGGTTCTGCTAGTGCATGACAAATACAGAGGGGGACACTCTCAGCCAGCCATTGAACTGAGCACAGGGTCCTCAATAGAGGAGCTAGAGAAAGGACCCAAGGAGCTCAAGGGGTTTGCAGCACCATAGAAGGAACAACAATATGAGCCATCCAGTTCTCCCAGAGCTCCCAGGGACAAAAATGTCAGCCAGATAGTACACATGGAGTTACCCATGGCTCCAGAGGCATAGGCAGCAGACGATGGCCTTGTTGGACATCAAAGGGAGGAGAGGCCCCTGGTCCTGGAAAGGTATGATGCAGAAGTGTAGGGAAATACCAAGACAGGGAAGCGGGAGGGGGTTGATTGGGGAACAGAAGGAAGGGGGGCTTATGGAATTTTAGGAGGAGGGGAACCAGGAAAAGGGAAATCATTTGAAATGTAAATAAAGAATACATCTAATAAAAAAAAAAAGAAAAGATTTCACATGTGAACTATGGATGGGGGGGTCCTAATACAAGAAGGAAGAATGTAAGATACATGTAAACTTTAATAGGAAGTCAAATCTCTCTGCCTTGATTTCTCAGTAGTAGTAACAAAGGTGTACTTCATTTCATAGATAATCTTTATTAGTAAATAAAAGATTTATTAAAATTAAAGCTCATGTTAATAAAATATTCATATGTGTAAGTGGGGAATTTACATATTTTATATAACTCATAGAGTCATCCCTACTGTAAAGTTAATCTTTAAATGAAATATGTGATATCTTTAGCTTGGTTCAGCCTGTTGATTTTTTATCTCAGATGGACCCAGACCAAGGTTCTAAAGTATAGGATGAACTTGCCTTTCTTTCTTTCTCTCCCCCAGTAACAGTTTATGTTGCTCTACATAAATCTGGAGAGCCCCAGGCTGGGTTGAACCACTGGCCTAGATGAAGTATATTTGCCTAAAAGTCTCAAGATTTTACAGAGACCCCACCCACAACTTATTCACACTGCATTTAAAAGCCTCAATGAGTTTCCTTCAGTTTTCAGCAATTCTAAAATATATTAATTCTTTGTACATTCAAAGTATGGAAAATATATTAGGAGTAACGGCAAATTTTATAGATATTATTTATCTAGATTTTCTCACTTGAGACATTTTCCACAAAGGAAGGATATTATTGACACATGATTTTGAGAACTTTACAAATAAGTCATCACAGAGATCTTTATTTCAAATTTGTAGGGTTTCATTTACTTACAACATAAAAGCAATTGTGGAAAAGTTCTAACGTATTTAAGAAAAGGATTCACAATTCAGGTTGGAGTTTTAATAGGCCAAATGCCATCTGCCTCTCCAATTTGTAACATTTTATTATTAACAAGCCCAGAAGAAGGAATCAGTCTATTTCTGTTCTGGGGACAGATTTGTGTCCATCTGTGCCCGCCCTGTCACATGTCACTTGTGCTTTGGATCTGCATAGCTGCGAGGCAATGGAGATGTAGGCGAGGTCAGGAGGTGGAGAAGCCTGTCAGCGCCCCGAGTGTCCAAGTCTGTGACAACTGCATACAGCAGCTTCCAAGGCCTCCTGGAGGCCATCATTCTGTCGGGCCTTGGAGCTGGGCCTTCCCTGATGTTATTTCATGAGAAAATGTTAACTTTTTCCATTTAAAAATCTAAGACAAAGAACTTAATCTATGATATGACACTGGTTAATGCCAGGATCCTTATTAGAGAGGCTTAGTTTTCAACCCTTGAAAATGTGAACCACTTTACGGTGATTTTTCTTACTTGTCTTAGTTCCTTGATAAGCTCAGCGTTGAGGGCAGCAGAGCTCTGAGAAACCATTTTATGGGATAGGGGCTGATTGCCGGTTACATGCATTGGGAAGCCACCTGTCCACTCTGAACCCCTAGTCCTTTCTCCAAACATCTTAATATGTTAGATACTAAATGTAAACATTTCTTTCTTTCCCCCAAAGTGCTTATCAAATTGTTGTGGAGCAGCTACACCCACATCGAACCAAGCGTGAAGCAGGTGCCATGGAATGCTACCAGGTACCCGTTACATACCAGAACGCCCTGAGTGGGGGCGCACCCTATTACTTTGCAGCAGAACTTCCCCCTGGGAATCTTCCCGAGCCTGCTCCCTTCACAGTGGGCGACAACCGGACCTATAAAGGCTTTTGGAACCCTCCCCTGGCTCCGCGCAAAGGATACAACATCTATTTCCAAGCAATGAGCAGTGTGGAGAAGGTGAGGTTCCTCTAAGATTTGATTTGTTTCCCCTTGATCTTAAGTAAAGCTGTGGCTATATTTTATAAACACTCAGTGGCGTTTGTCAAGGAAAATTGAAAAAGAAAACAAAGGGAAAGAAAATGGATGTGTAGTGCCGCTTCTGATGCCAGCTCTTGCAAGTTGACTGAACGACTGAGGCTGTGAGCCAGCAGCATTTCACAGAATCCCTGTTTCCTAGTAACTGCTGCAACTCGCTCTTTCTTCTGGAATGCCCACAGTGCAACTGTGAACAAAGTGATTTGAAAAGGTGGGTGTGCTGCCGCCAGGACTCCACCCTCAGTAAATTCCCTGCATTGTTCTGCCTCACTTACTCAGTAGTGGCCGCTTCAAAAGATTAAATTTACTTCAGGATAAACAGAATACGCGTTCCACACTGGGCTAATAAAGCCTTATAAGCTTTTCAGGGGGTACAAGCCAAATAATAAATAACAAGTAACAATCCTCTGATTACAAAGTAATGGGACGCCCGCGGTCCAGCTGACAGAACCTAAACAGAAGGCTGCCTGCGAAGGCTGGGTGCTGAGCCTTTACTGAAGTTGGCTGGCCCTGGCCCTGGCTGCCCCTCCTTTTCCCATTTTGGACACAGTTGTTTTTTGAACACTGGGGCTGATCCCAAATGAATATTGAAGAGGAAAGCTCAGCAGGGCGTGTGTCAAGAAACAGCCTACCCTTTTCCTCTCATGCTGTTTCCCGTTGAAAGACTTTCTTTCCTAAGACTTATTTTGTTTTTATTTATTTCTATTTTAGATAAGGCAGTAGGATAAAAAAAAAATACGTTGAGAAGAGAAACTTGAACAGTTTCAAATCCAGATGAACACTGGCATTTTGATAGACTTGGCGCTATGTGGGAAATGGTTGCTTTTATATAAGGTAGTATGTAAGGTGATGTCTGGGAGAAGATGTAAAGTATGTGACAACCAATTGTATGAGTCATATTAGCTCTTAGAATAGTTTAATTGGAAGACAACCAATGTGTATATCTACACGGGCCATGAGAATGTGAGTATTGCTTTTATATGCAAGTTGTATTTTTCTGCCTACCAGTGTGGTCAGTGTAGAGTTATGGCCAATATAAATGCCAGGCATCCTTTAAATACATAGTTTACATGCAAAAGCTGTCCATAGTTAAAGATGCTCTACACTTCTCACTTTTCCTCTATAGAACTTAATTCTTTACCATCCACACCACTTGTTGTGACAGAATGCCTGGCTAGAAGCAATTTAAGAGATAAAGGGTTTGTTTGGATTACCAGTTGAGAGTTACTTCTATGGAATAGGAGATAGGGCAGAAAGAGTTGGTAGTAAATGACAAGTCATATCAGTCTTCATTCAGACAGTAGAGAGCAAAGAGTCCTGGTGTTCTCCCTAATATCTCTCTCTCTCTCTCTCTCTCTCTCTCTCTCTGTCTTTCACACACACACACACACACACACACACACACACACACACACACACACACACCTAGGACCCTCATCCTATCATCTTAGGAAGGTCCTTCTGCTTCAGTGAATTTATAGATAATGCTTCACAGATGTTCCCAGAGTTTGTTTCCATGGTAATAAATTCCATCAAAATCAAAATGACATTCGAGATTAACAACCCATCTTGTGAACACACACACACACACACACACACACACACACACGTGCGCACGCGCACACGCACACATTTTAAAAGTAATTGTCTAATTAGGTTATTCCAAACAGAGACATGGTAAAAATTAATAATCCCGCCTAAACACAAATAACACACAGGTAAGAGAGGGTTCTAGATTTGAGTTTTTGTTTTTAAAGAGGTGGAATTTCCAAATTAACTCTTGCTAACTTGTCTGTGGTATTGTAAGAGTGTAGATCGATGTGTATGTACTTATAGAGGATTTTTCTCTGACACTCTTTAGACCACCACTTGACCAAAGTCTAGCAGCGTTCTCAACCTGTAGGTGATAACAGTTTTGGGGAGTCAAAAAACCCTTCCATGGTGTATCATATAAGACCAGTATAAACCACAGATATTTACATTAAGATTCATAATAGTAGCAAAATCGCAGTTATGAAATAGCAACAAAAATAATTTTATAATTTTACTACAGTACATGAGGAACTGTAGTAAAAGGTCATGGCATCAGGAAGGTTGAAAAGCACTGGTTTTAGAGTATCTGAAATACATTTCATATTGTTGACAAAGAGCTTTAACATGGATGAGCCTCTCTGCAGTCAAGGCTAGCAATGTCTACCAAGAGTCAACTGGGACTCCTTTCAAGACATCAGAATATTTCAGGATCTACACAGAAGCATGATAATCATTGGTCCCAGTGAAGAAACAGAAGGACCTGTTCTTCTCCTAATTCTTTAGTTTACATACTTTCAAAGTAAATGCTTTTGAACGAATTGAATGCATTTTGCTTTATTATTTATCAACATATAAAACCACTGAAGATAGATTTATAAAGTGCTTCTTAAAGACAGCTTCTTTTTTCAGAAAAAAAAATAATCTTGCTCCTGGCATGTGAAACCTAGCTAACAGAAGAAGGACAGAATGGGGAGAACATTAGACAGATCCAGAATTACATAAAAGCAATTTATTACGATCCTGTGGACAAAAGTCTGTCCATACCCCAAGGCAGAAGGAAGGGGTTGATGTGCTGAGCCCTGTCTGGCTATGATTTACCCAATCTCTTCATAAGCTATTATGTCTGGTGTCACCTAAGCAACAGCCCATGTGGCACTGCCCACAGAAATATATACTCCATTATAAGTCCTTTGTCCTTTGGGGTTTGGAACACGTACCAGGAGTGTTTGTAGGACACGTTGGCAGTTTTGATCACAGTAGTATTATCAAACTGGATACACTCACTGACTTTGTTTGATGTCTCTATTTGTGCATTGAATATTCAAAGATAAACACAGAGTTGTGAGGGTTGGATACCTATAATGCTATCTCTGTTCTATCTGGGGAGACCAAGGGAAAACTCACGGAGGAGGACTGTTTATCAAGACACTATCTGGAAGGAAGGAAAAAAGAAAGGAAGGAGAGAAGGAAGGGCTAGGGAAGGAAGGATGGAAAAAATGAACACAAAGGCAGCAGATAGACAATGGATGAAGTAGGTGTCTAAGAGGGAGACCAGAGCCCAAGACTCACTTATAAAGCTGAGTATCTTTTTCTACCACATAACAATAATAATTTTTACTGCTTCTGCTTTACATTTCTCTTTTTTCTAGCTACCTTGGTAATAATGGTAGGAGGAAAAAAAAAAGCCTGGGTTGAAAAACATCTTGTTGCTGACAGCTAAATTCAAAGGAAAGACAGAACAGATAAATTACATTTAAACTGCATGCAATATCTTGATAATCTTTCTGACAATGATCCTTCAGCTCTTCAGTTGTGCCTACATCCATGTGAGAGTATGTAATGCTCAGGTTTGTTCAAAGTCTGTAGTTATCAGGTGAAAACAAAATTAGTATTTGGTTCTGATTTATAGTAGCTTTGCAGATACATATTTCTTTCTAATAGATTAAGAGACAACAAAAAATGCAAATCAAAGGCCATTTGGCTCTTCTCGGTCATACCTAAGCTTGCGCTATTACAAAGTGAAACAGATGCAAAAATTTCTAGGAACTTTCTCAATGTTTTTATTTTAGTTTTTAAAATGCTGAGACTATTTGTTGGGAACAAAATTTCTTTATCTTTATAATTCTATAGTCATAATTATTGCTTAAACCTCTGCATATCCTCATAATAGTTATAACAGCTTATGAATAAACATTGTCTATATATTGATCATTTTCTTTTGATTTCACCCTGCCAGGAAACTAAAACCCAATGTGTACGAATTGCTACAAAAGGTAAGGGACTTACCTTTTTGTTTCTATTTGGTTTTGGTCTGTTTGTTTGCTTACTTGCTTGTTTTTGTTTTGTTTTTTTAAAGTCCATTCACTACTCCTTTCTGAAATCAGTTTTTGGTCCCTGTTTCAAGCCAATTACATGCAGTGCTTCTATTACAGGATATTTGTGCTGGGCCCAAATAAATACCAGACACTTTCTCTGACTCACTTGGGTGTCTTTAAGACAAAATGGAGTTCTATATTCACTAGTGCTTGTTATGATAACAAGATGGATTTAGAAATCTTAGAAGGGTATATCCCTGCACTTAGGGCCTGAGAGATTGAATGCTACCCATCAGCCTATCAGGAAAACTTCGCCAAAGTAGCTCAAAATACAAGTCACTTACTTGAAAACCTGTTACTTTGTATGATAGACAGATCAAACATGTTTAGCTATGATGAATCTCCATAGTCAGGAGAACACTTCATCAGTATTTGGTTCTGACTTAAAACAAACAAAGCTAATTCACTACTACAGTAGGCTGGTGTGGGAGAACAGTTCTACGACTTCATCACTGGAAGGAAGACATTTTCATTTTTCATTTCGATTTGACTAATGCTGGGAAATTATGTCTGGGAAGTCAGACAATCAGAACAGTGCCTGCTGACCCTGCCTGCCGGGACTTAGCAGGAATAATAATAATAATAATAATAATAATAATAATAATAATAAATATATATATATAGTCATCTTTGAATGTGTATTTGGCATTTAGCATGAGGAGAAGTCTCCTATACCTCTGTGTATTACTCTTAATTTAAAACTTGATTGGTCCAACAAGGGAGAGTCCACAGCTTTGTCTGTTCTAGCAGTGATGGAAGAGCCGTCTGCATGCCTGCTTGCACCTCCATAGAGGGTTGTTCCTCTGGGATCTCTGTTGCCATAGTTAGTTTCTGATGCACATTTGTGAGTGAGGCTGATTCGCTGGGGCTAACAATGAATAGCCATATTCTGTTTATGTTGGCATCCTTCCTTTCATCCCATTCTCCATCTACCCATCAATCTGCTCAATTAGCATTTGTTTTTCTCTTGATTTGTGCAGGCAATAAAGAGTTCCCCTTGACTCATGGGGCTAATAAAGAAACTTCACAGATGGGGGAAAAAAACACTACTGATTTCATTCGTACTAAGATTCCTCATGATAGTTAAAAAATAATTAAGCAACTCTAGTGAAAAGAAAATATGCAGAAGCATCTAATGTACAAACAGTTCATTTAAGACTTGGCTTGTAAATCAGGAGTTAAGGTCGAAGCTTCTGGAGGTTAGACATTAAGTTATGTCTCACCCTTGCTTTTTCAGATTTAAAGATTACCCTAAGAATGTAGAAGGTACTCAGATCAGGCCATCGGTTCTTTAGATAGAAAAATTCTGTATTTCTCTAACAGGAAAGAAAATAAAGAAAAGAAAAAAGAACTGAAGTACTTGGAACATGTCAAATTTTCTTCTCATTCTCTTGCTTTTGCGTGAACTGTCTGCGGTCACTCCGTCCTCTTTTGAATAACAATAAATGCATGATGACAAATGTTATCCAGTATCTATGGTCCAGGGAGGTTTATAGACGGTGCGATTTGATCTTAGCATGTGACACAGAACATTAGCAAGCAGCCTGGAGGGTGGCTAAGAAGGCTTCAGTTTGTGGTCATTTTCCTTGTTCTCATGAGCTTATACTGGAGATGACAGACTGATTGGCACACTCTGTGTGAAGACTCTAGCCTTAGACTCTCCTCAGATCTTGATCTTGCCTCCAAGCTTTGGGAAAATGACCAAAGGTGCATTTACCAAATGCTACTGATGAAGTACTTATCACTTTTTTTTTTCTTTTTTGAAGATTTTGGGAACATATAAAATACTCTGTTCTCATATGGGGTTTTCCTTTCCTGTTATCTGTGATCTATCTTGCTTCACTCTGCCCAGGACCTGAGTCACCCCTATGTCCATAGCATTTATAGTGAATATACTATACACCTGTCAAATAACTTACAAACCACCTTGGTACTAGATCACATGTTTCTGTGTTGTTTTGCTTGTATTCATGAACCCCTAGTTTATTTAATAATGGCTTCAAAGTGCAAGTGTATTTATGCTGGCAGCCATTATAGTTTAATTTCTATAATTGTACTTTATTATAATTAATAATATCTTATATCTAATTTATATTACACCTTATCATAAGTATATACATGTAGAAAAAGTAGTATTTGCAGAGTCTAATATCTGTGATTTTAGTCCTCTATTGGCACTCTTACCACATATCTGCTGCAGATAAAGAGGCTGTTATACACACAGTGCTCTTTGAATGAGCCCTTGAATATTGTAGATATTACATATTTAACTACTGTCTTTTATCTTAGTTATAGAGTAGTACATCATTATCTTATCTGACAGACCTCTTTAGAGGCTCATGTAAGAGCATCTGTGGCTTCCATCACTGTTTTAAATCTAGAATATCAGTGTCAAGTCCCTAGGTGAACATGTTTTTACCTTGCTTTTGAACCACATAAATCATTGTATGCAGTTATAGAAAAAAAAAACATAAATACGAAAGTAAAGGTAAATTGGAGATAGAAATTTCTTGGGAGGAAAGTTATGGTTTTTTAATGTTTTAGTATTTAAAACTGGATCTGATCCATTTCTTGCTCTGAATGCTTGGCATTTTCCAACCTATGAAATATCACCCTAAGTAAAGTGACAATACGATGTTGCCTCAGTGCATAATAAACAAGCACTTTACAAATATGGTTGCCCTTTGTCTGAAAATTTTCAGCATGAAAATAAAAATTTTCAGAAAAGCCATCTAGAAGACCTATTTGATGATCAAAATTTTGTAACCACACAGCCTATGCAGGGGTATAAAGAAACTTTCAAATAAAGGATTGACTATTTAAACAAGTATGCACTTTTGTTAACGGCTGACTGAGCCATATATATGAGATGTATGGGCTTTGCTGTTATGTATGTATACATAGGTTCATTAGTAGATTTCTTGACTTTTTTAAAAGAAAGGTAACAAAGTAATGAGAACTATATATGTGTGTGTCAGAACAGGGCTGAGTCCATAGGCAAATCTGTGGCATGTGGGATACTGCCCCTGATGCTCAGGGAAACAACATCATTTCACTTCTCAAATAGTGTCAACAAAAGGACAACCAAGCTAGGGACAGCTGGGCTAACCAGAAAGTTAGAAAACGCTTCATTGGAATCTATGTGGCACTCCTATGGGGACATCCTGTGTTCCACCTTTCCATTCCTCAGAACCTGCCGCTATCTTCACCTCTACACCCTCAGCTACAAGTACTAAGAAGGTGGGTCCCTGCTTCCCTAATTCCCTTCATATATGAGTCAAGTTTGGTGAGAAGAGCAGGAGTCTCTGCAAATTCAAATGTATCTGTTTTAAGATAGTCTAGTTTTCAGCGTCGAATACTGTTAGGCAATATGAATTTGCTTCTGTTTTTTTTAACTTAAATACTTAATCAAGTTTAATTCTGTGACTCAATAGTCTCATATATCACCATATTCCAAGAACAAGTTCAAAATGTAAGTCTTGTTATGTACAACAATTATTTGTTGAATGGGTAATTGAATTCAAATCTGAGGTATATAGTTCTGCTTTAATATTTAATCATACTGGTTACAGCACTGTCTGCAATTCCGAAAAGTATCAGAGCATGGGTATGTAACAAGTTGCTTATGTATCTAAGGTTGGTTTTGTTTATTGACATGTGCATTTATGTGACACATTCTAGTTGACAAATACACAAAACTCTGTGTGAGTCTATGGTTAACAAGAAATAGAGTCTGTAAACTGATACATATCAAGTTTAATGCAAGTTTTCTTTGAATGAGTTTTGTCTGGAATAAATGATAATATATGATCTCTTCATTCTAATATCTATTTGTATACATAAATAAGACAGTTTAGCTAAAATGCTTCAACTTGGTCACTACGATTCTATAACTCGGTTTTGGTTCCCAGGATGAAGACAGTAGTCTAATGGTTTAACAAGAATTAAATGGTTTGATGTATTCAAGCAGAAACTCTAAAGGAAATACCTTATTACTTAGATGCTCTATGTAGCCATTGTGGTAAAAGATTAAAATTCCATTAAACATTGTACAAATGAATGTGACTTAGCAGCACGAAAATATGTTTTGCCTATGTGAACCTCTCTGACTTCATTTGTATGTATTAAATTATTAGATGCAGCTGAACATAAAAACTCTAAACATTAATTACAAAACTCGTTAAAAGTTAAAAAGTGATATTGCTGATTTTTCTTTTCTTAGAGTCAGTTCCCCCCAATAATCACTATATCCCAGGAATAGTCTTCATTTAATGTTTTTTTCTTAAATCACATAAATATGGATGTATATGATTCCTTTGTAAGTAGACTTTTGTAGTGGGTAATAATATTAGTACCACCCCGCCAGGCCTCTGCACCACTCCTTCTACATATCCATTAAAGCATGACTCTTAAACTTGAATAGTTAACCAAATATCTTTATGTATATAAAACTCCCAATTACATAAGGCCAATTTACAATGATAAAATCTTATTCCAATATTTCTAACCTCTCCAAAACACCAGAAATACATATAAAGCCATCTTGATATCCGTGTCTCCTTTTTCTCCTCCACTTGCTCGTGTGGTCCACTGAGCTTCCCTCTCTCTCTTCCCCTCACTTTTCTTAGCTCCTCTTCCTCTCTCCCCTCCAATCACTGGCCTCTCACTGCCTCAATATGAGTGGATAGGAACTATGGTGCAACAGACTTTCATGCCTTCCCTCTCCAAAAATGTATTGCCCATGAAAGAGAAAAGACTAGGAACTTTAAAGGGCTTCTTTGCTCTCTTCCTAGCACTATACTAGCTGGAACTCAGATATATATTTATATTACTATTAGAGAAAATGCTGTTTTCATGGTCTACTGCCTGGTCAGATACAGGCTGGCAGTTTGTGGCTGAGAGTTCCTGCTAATAAACACTTAATTTCTAGCTGCATATTCTTCCCATGAATGAGTAGAGATAACTCCAGCATCTATACCCTGGTGTTAACTAGTTTCATAAGATGACTTTGACCTGCTACCAGCATTTCCTGAAATGAGATAGTTCACATTCATGACAAAGTCTGCAGAGATAACAGCTGCATTAAAGTTGTCCAAGCCATTGCTAATACGTATAGAACAGATACAAACTTACATATGCTTTTGCTGCCAGTGTTTTGTTTTGACCTAAATTAGTGGGGTCTGCAGAGGAGAAGGATGCTTTAGATAGGTCCATTCTTATGCCATAAAAGTATTTAAACAGCATTTAAATAGCAAAATGAGAAAGGGCCAGTGGCATAGGCTAATTGGTTGAAAACTTTTTCAAATTGACCTTAAGTAATCAGAGGCCATTCTAAAACTAAAGAGTAGTGGATTCTGACTTTTAACAATGGATACAGTAAGGTTCTTCAGTTCAGATAACGTGCTTGACTTGATTCATATTATTGATAACCTCTTTTTATGATGTTAATTACTATATAAAGTGTATAGTATCAGAATCTTAACATAAATGTAAGGAATATTGTTCTTATTCTTTATTAAACTAAGGTTTCCTCTATTAACAAACATAAAAATATAATGAATTATGATATAGTTGATATTTTGACTTGCTTTCAGTAAAATTCCTATTTTAATATTAAAACAATAAATTATAAAGTTTGGTTAACATATAATTAATATTTTGAAATATTCAATAGTTTAGCTTGGTGTGATGGTATGTAGCCATAATCCCAATATTTGGGCAACAGAGATAGGAAGATTAGCATAAATTCAGGGCCAGTCTGGTCTATTTAGTTTATATCAGGCCAACATGGACTACTGAGTGAAACTCTCTCAAAACAAAAACAATGTCAATAAATTTACAGCAACAAGCAGAACAACAATTTATGAATATATAATGTATCCAATAAAAACATTAATAGCATAGATAATAGATGATAAATAGATGATGATTATGATAGATATAAATAGATTGATAGATGAAGATAATACATCTAACCTGAAAACTAAAACACAAAAAATCTTTTAATAATATTTAATAATGTTTTTTATTTTTAAAATGGTAATATAACTAATCATTTTCCCTTACTCTTTCTTCTCTCTGACCCCTTTCATACACCTCCAATTCATGTCCTTTCTTTTTAATTATTGTTACACAAATGCACAAACACACACACACACACACACACACACACACACACACACATTCTAATACCTAAATACAGCCTGCTTAGTCCTTGTAACATTACCTATATTTATGTGAATGATCTCATGGACTTTGGTATTGGATTGGAATAAGCCATTAGGATGCTCTTTCCTGAGGAAGGTCATTTCTTCCAGTCTCAGCATCCCCTGGTTTGTTGCGTAGGGTAAAGATCCTCCCCCACTTCCATGTGAACGTATCTATTAGTGTCATTGTTCAAGTCTTATTTCGACTGCCTTGGTAAGACTTCATGGATGTAACCTTTGTAACATTTCTAGGATCTTATGTTTACAAATATATTCTGCTGGCTCTTAGAAGCTTCAACCCTTTCTTCCACAATGATACCTGAGCCATAGATATTGAATTATGTTGTAGATGTATCAGTTGGAACTGAATACTGTACTCTCTCTTGTTCTCTGCATTTCAGTTGGTTGTGGGATTTGTTTTGTTGTTGTGTGCTTGCTTGTTTGCTCTGATACTCTCTATCTTTGGGGATGTGATGGGTGAAAACTACACATACCTGGACTAAAAGACAAATACTTATAGTTTAGGTAAAAAATTTAATCAGGAGCCCCAAGAAATTGTTCTTTCTTTTTCAATGTTTGAAGAAATAAAAGAGAATAGCAAATGTTATATATAAAATCAAAGACCTAAAAACTTAACACATAAAAAGTAACTAGAATGAATCTAGTTGGCACCACATTCTCTCAGAAAACGCTGAGTGAAGACTTTATGACCCATTAGAGAGTGGTAGAAGATAGTCATAGATGGCCTTTGTCTCCTCACAGTCTGCTTCAACCACAGAACATTGGCTCACCTGGCTTTTCTAAACACTCTAAAAAGGATTTCCTGAAAACTCGCTTTAGCACTGTCTGAGAGGCAATATCCATTTAGACTTTTGCCTGTAGACCAAATACCCGCTTACACTGCTACTTATCACTGGTTTCTCTCTATAGAATCATTGAGCAATCATTCCCATTGTTCATACATATGTTCACTGTTACTTTGTATCAGTACCTGTCTATACAGCTTTGCCTTTTATTCTCTTATCTGAATAAATAGGGCTGTTCAAGAACCTATTTCAAACATGAGAAAAATATATCAATAGAAAAATTCAAGTAAACAGTAAAACTAGATGATGAAGGATATTTGTGGATTGTAGAGATACAATATATAAAAACAGAATTGAGAAGATGATTTTAAAAGTTCAGGAAGAATATTTTTTAAGGTTATTCCAGAAAGACCTGATCTTGGGCCTTTCTTGCTGAATTTTCCTCATCAAGATTTGATATATACTGATAATAGCTGAAAACCTGAGAAATTAAAGAGCAGATAGGGTTGGGGAGCAAAAGGAATCTTCACAGGGGTGTGTATGGTTAAGATGAGAAGAAAGATGACTGGAGGAAAGGGATATGAAGGTTAGTCCCAAGGCTCATCTTGGGACTAAATATCAGGATACAAAAACCTATCTCCAGTTCAAATAACTTTGCTTTGTAAAAGATCTACTAGTTATTTTGAAATGCGGTAAGCAATGAGAGGAATACATGTCACATCACAGTGTCGACTATGGAGACCTTGAGTATGGCTTGGTACAGAACAATTAGGTTTAGATTGTCCTTAAGTTGAATGAGTCAGAGCTGGAGGGAGGGACAGTATATGTGCACATGTGTAAGTGGACAGCTAGGGCTGGGGAGCCGACAGAAATAAGGAGGAATCAACCCTAACATGTTCCTACATGGAGGAGGAAGAGGGGGTATCTTGATATAGGTTCTCAGAGCCCATTAGGATAGGAAACTAAGAGAAAGATGTTATAAATACTTGGTAATGCCATATAAATGATTGGTTGGAACCAGATACCAGTTATCCACTCATTATGTAAAGTAAGTCATATTTACACTATACTACTAAAATCAGTGTTTCTTCCTCTGTTGATGGGGTGGGATTCCTAGAGTACCACGGGTGTATGGACTTGAAAGGGTAAATTTCATTTATCTTTTATCGACTTCAATTTCATCACCTTCTTTTTCACTAAAGATAATTAAATTTGTTAGGTTAAGAATTTACTATTATTATTATGACGATGACGATTATGACAATGACGCCGATGATGATGATGATGATGATGATTTTGATGATGTCAGTGCCTGCATGTGGCATAAAAGGGCATGTATGGATGTCAGAGAACAGTTAGTGGTTGATTTTCTCCTTCCATCTTTACATGGGTTCTGAGAATGGAACTTGGGTTATCCACCTTGTTCACTACCTGCCTTTGACTACTGAGCTATCTTATGAGCCCAAATTTAATCTTTTCATTGGACATTGAAAGAGATCCTTAAGCTGATTATAATTTGAGAAGCTGAGACAGACTTGGAAGTGTCCCTGGTATTCATAGCCTCCTTCTCTCACCTCTCCCCTATCCCCTCTCCACTGTCCCCTCTCCCTTCTGCTGTCACCCTCTCCTCTGTATCCTTGTGTTCCTCATTCCATAAAGACTCATCCTACCTGTTGCCAGACCTCTGTTGCTCAACACAGAGAGGAGGTGACAGCAGAGACTGGGAGGGGAAAAAGGGAAGGAAGGGAAGGGAAGAGAAGGGAAGGGAAGGGAAGGGAAGGGAAGGGAAGGGAAGGGAAGGGAAGGGAAGGGAAGGGAAGGGAAGGGAAGGGAAAAGTATAAGTGGATGAAATTACCTGTCTGATTATTTTGTAACTTTAGTTCACAGAGAAGGAATGGTTACAGTATAACCTTAATTACAGTAAACACGCCTAGCATCCAGATGTTGGTCTGTATGAAATTTCCTTAGCTAATGAAAGCAACCTGATCTTCTTAGGGAAATGCACTTGCACAGGGACTGTGTCTAGTATAACTGGAGCTTTCCAGGTATTTTCTTGTGATGGGCATTTTCTGTACCCTGCATGCCTAAGAGTCTTGGGCTTAGGTCTCTACAGGAAGGTGTGACTTTACATCAAAATTGATTTGCTATTGCTTTTTAAATATAATGTATAGCATTCTAATTTAGTGCACACAGAAGTGTTTATATGTTAGCATCTAAGATCTTGAGATTTGTTTTGTTTTGTTTTTTTTAAGAATATAATTACAGCATTTCTCCATCCTCAGAAAACCTTTCCATAGTCTCCTCTTTTGCTCTTGGTCAAATCCATGGCCTTTTCTTTTTTATTAATTGTTATAGCGTGTACAAATGTATAAGTATATACTTACACTTTCCTAAATACAGCCTGCTGTCTGTACAAATGTTACTTGTATGTACTATTTTGGTACTAATCATTTAGTATTGAGTAGCCAATCAGGGTTACTGTTCCCTGAAAAAGACTTTCTCCCACTCTTAGCATTAGCAACTAACAATCTTATGCCATGGTGTTATGATTTATACTGTGTAAAACTGTTTTTCTGGAAGAAATGGTTCTACTGGGTACCAGTTTTATTGTTAAAAGTACTTTTAGAAGTATGCTTAATTCGCATTGCACTAATAGGACACTCATTTCAATCGAATTTTTATTTTAATCTTTTAGCTATAAATGGGATATTATGTTATTTAAATTTTCCCAGATCACCATTTATAGAGCTGTATATTCATTTACATATAATCATCCTTAACGTAAAAGAAACACATTGATATGAATCATAATGCTGAATAATTCTCTACAAGAATCTAGGATAGGTGAGATAGCAATTTTAGACATATATCACCACATTAGAAGAGACCAATATTTTAAAATTGTAAATAGAGCATACAAGCATTAAGATTATATTTGGTTTCTTGATTCTTTCCCCCTATTTTTATTTCCCAATTATGAGATAAAAAGAACTCAAAAAAACATTTTCTCTATAATCTTAATTTTGTCTAAACTTGTTAACTCTTCATTGGTTCTCATTTCTGTGAGGATACTGATGGATGAAAATGGTATCTTAAGTGGCAAACATTCACAAATAACCCAACACAAGAAGAAACGGAATCCCTTATGAGACTTAACAGTGAAAGATGCTTTAGCAGCAGAGGTGCAGTTGAAGACAAAAATACCCTAAGTGGGCTTCAGCTTCTAAAATCCATATGATTTTTTTAACTATTATGTTAATATCTTTTTGCAGATTTAAGTGGTGGTAACATACAGTAGTTTAGTTCAACCCCTGAAAAAGTCTACATGGGATGCTGGAGAGATGGCTAGGCGATAGAGTTTCATATCCCCAGACTAACATGACAGCTTGCAACTGTCTGTAACTCCAGTCCTGGGGCATCCAGTGTCCTCACCGGGCCTCCATGAACAGTAAGCACACACGCAGTACAATACACAATGTATGGATATATATGCAGGCAAAATACAAAATATTTTCTAATATATATATATATATATATATATATATATATATATATATTAGAAAAGAGAGAAGGAAAACTCTGGGCTGGAGTACGGCTGGCTTTTTTCTTTGAGGTAGCATAGCTCTGAAGAAACCATCAACTCTTCTGAAGGGTTGTCCCTAAAGAGCTCAGTTGTCAGCTCTCCGCATGCCTGAGCACCTTCCTGGCTCCCTGAGCTGCTTGCTGGCATCACACTCTCCTCCTGCAGAGAAGAAACACATATCCTCATCCTAGGCATTGGCTGTGCTCTTATCTCCAGAAACTAATCTGTTTTGAGGCTTCCTATTCATTAATTCAGAGGAAGAAAGCTACCAGCAAAGCACATTAACATGACTAATATTAATATTAGAGTTTAGATTATAGCCTGGGGAAACTGAAAGCATATTTAAGTGAAGTCGAGTCAGGAAAAATAATTTTAATGAAGGTACAGGCTTCGTCACAATTTACCCAGACGACCCGTTAGGCACCAGCGTTTTCCTTAGCTTTGCCAAAGTTCTTAACATTGTTAACTTTTTTTTTATTCAAAATGGAGAGAGTCTTAAAAGCTAATAGCTAATGGATTTTTAAATCCCATATGCAAATATGAAGAACCCTTTGTTGTAGAAAAACTATAGCAGTCAAAATGCAAATTTTTTACAATTTCTCGAATGCTAAATAAAAGGTCACCTAATTTATTATTAAGAAAGTCTCACCACATTGACCTAACTGGTTGGACTATAAGGTTTACATGGGTAGAGGGGTGAAAATCGACTTATATTTAAATATGTAGCTGATGCGAACATCTATCTATCTATCTTTTTAAAATATATGAATGAATGATGAATGGATGTATTCATTTTACTCTCTTACAAAATTATTCTGTTATCCAGAATAATTAGACTGAATTAGAATTCCTCTTTCCACTGCTCTGAAGATGTAGCAGGTATGTTTTAACTAGGCTTTTTATTAGAGACTATTGAAAACAATGTCAAGTGTCCACTTTCCTTTAAGGGTACAAGAGACACTAATGAAAGCAGAATTCCCACCTGTGCTTATGAGTTCTTCCAATCTCAACTGTTCTAATATTTGAATGAAAAACATATTAGGAGAAAAAATTTTTTGCCTGAGGTTTTATGTTGTTCTGTTTTGTTTTTTGTTTTTGTTTTGTTTTGTTTTGTTTTTTTGAGCTGGACTTGGTTTCTTTTCTTTTATTGAACATACCTTTTACCTCCCATAATATATCCTGATTACATTTTTCCCTCCCTCTACTCCTCCCATTTCCTCGCCACCCACCCCCATCCAGATCCACCTGCTTTCTGTCTCTCATTCGAAAATGGGATAATAATAAATAAAATGTAATATAATAAAGTAAAACAAAAATGTACATATTGGAATAAGACAAACAAACAGAAGGAGAAGAAGCCAAGATGTGGAACAAGAAAAATATAGACATAGAAACACAGTATTTTATACTCAAAGGAATACCTTAAAAGTATTAAAATGAACACCATAATATATAAAGGACATGTAGGGTAAAATGAGAGAATATGTATATATATATATATTTATAAAATAAGTATCTGACATGACATTTGGACATGAAGAGCATCCAAAGCTGTTGTTGAGTTCAAATTCTTTTGGCCATCTTCTGCTGGGCACATAGTCTACACTTATGAGCAGTTTGTTTGCCCACTGAGATTTCCTTGTAGAAACTAAATCTTCATTTTCAAGTAGTTATTAATTGGGATAGCGTCAGATCTAGGACCACATCTTGTGCAGAGCTGGTCATGCTGCCTCAGTCTCTGTGAGTTTGTGTGTACATCAGCCTTGTTCACTTGAGGGCCCTGTCTTCTTGGTGTCCTCCATCCTCTTGGGCTCTTTTAAGCTCTCTGTCTCCTCTTCTGCAGGGTTCCCTGTCCCCTAATAGAAGAAATATTTAGAACTGTGTTCTGAGGTCTCTCATTCTCTGCATATTGTCTGGCTGTGGGTCTCTGTATTTGTTCCCATCTGCTGCAGGAGGAAGTGTCTTTGATGAATTTCCTGAGTTTTTACTTTCATTATTCTCTTTACTTTTAGTGTTTTTGAAACATTGAGGAAAACAGTTATTAAACTTTATACCCTAAAATTTTGTCATTAATGTGAATACAGGTCACACAAGACAACTTTGAGAAACTTATAGTCTAACTCATAGCAACAAAAGACCTGAGAAAAATTGCAGTCTAGGAATGAATACTCTAAAAATACTCAAGTCAAATCTATGTGTCCAGTGTTACGTATGTATCCTAACATGTTATATAAATATGTACAGTGGTGTCTATGTCATCTTTTAACATGCTGTGCATGTATGTCTAATGTCTGTCTTTTCTTAACATGTTATGTATGTATGTGCAGTGTTGTTTCCATATCTTCCTAACATGTTATATATGTATAGTGTTATTGTATACATATCCTCCTAATATGTTGTTTAAGTATGTCCAGTGTTCTATACCTATCTTCCTAATATGTTGGAGACTTGAAAAATAGGAATTGCTTCTTATGAAAAATATCAGGAAGTGATGAGTTCTGACTGCTGACTTCACAGGCCAGTTGAATATTTAGTCACTTAACTGGCAAAAGGTCCACCAGCAAAGTTGTAACTGACACGATCTTGTCCTGTGGAGGACATTTCTCATTCAGATCACAACAGAAGATAGAAAGCATATACCTGAAACTGAAATAATCCAAATATTTCTAAATTCATACCACATTCAATGAAGAAAATGAAATTGTCTGACGTTATTTCAGGTGACTAATCTAAGTGAGGCTAATTCTGATAGGATTTCAGATAAATCCTGTCTGAAGTGATGTTTGAGTTAAGACTTCAATGAGAAAAGTATATAGACCCTGTCATATCAATTGCCTGAAAAGCTTACCAAAGAGAAGGAACCATAAACAAAGGCCCTAATATAGAATCAAATGGCTTCCAAGGAACAATAGAGCTTATCAGATCTTGTAAGCCATGGTAGAGAGCATGTGTGCTGTTCTATATTTAAAGGGGAAGCAGTGCAATACCACTTATAACGCTTATAATACTTATGATTTTATTCTTGCTTTTAAGGCTTACTCTGGATGGTCCAAAGAATGAATGACAGTGTCTACTTGTGTTAAGAAGGTCCATGTTGCTAGGAAGTAAGTTGTAATTTTAAATGCCAGGCATGCTGGTAGCTAGGACTACATCAATGGCAGTAGAACTGAGATGAATCTATAGGGATTGTGGAGAGATTAAATTTGCTATATGAAGAACAGGAAAATTAAGGTAGGCAGAATTTTGATCTTTGCTATTAAATTAATGACTTTGCCATTTAATTTGGTTGTTAAATATTGTAGAGAAATTATCTTTGATATTCATGAGGAATCTCCCTACTGTTTGCAGAAGATGAAAATTGAAAATGAAAGATTTGAAAGCCTAAGTATATAGTTCACTTAGCATGCACAAGGTCCTGGGTCCAACCGTAAAGAAGGAGGGAGAGACAAAGGGAAAAAGGCAGGGAGGCCACAGTGATCACAGTGGGGAAGTCAAAGTGACAGAAACCTGCAGAGGCTGGTCTTATCACGTGCACAGTCCAGAAGCAGAGGATAAGGCTTTGCTCACTTCATCTTCTCCATTTTTCTTTCATAAGTCAGAATCATATGCCCAGAGAGTAGCCTTCCCCACAATTTATCTCCAGATAATTCAAGATCCTGTCAAAATGGTAGTCAACACTGGCCATCACAGATGGCCAGTATTGGTATAGTAGAACAATCATTCTTCATAGAACAGAATTGTCTTTTCAACGTTCAAAAGTTAATTAGAAATTAATATTCCAAAGACATACCTACATCATTTTTCAGGATTTTTTTGGATTTTAAGACCATCTTGTCTTGTGTGCATGCATGTGTGTGTGTGTGTGTGTGTGCATGTGTGTGTGCGTGCGTGTGTGTGTGTGTGTGTGCAGTCTCACATGTGAAGAGATCAGAGGGCACTTACTTTTATTTATTTTTTTTTTTGAGGCAAAGATGTCTCTTGTTTATGGTGCTATAAGCATTCAAAAGTTTTAGGTCAGTTCTAACTCTGTCTCCCATCTTACCATTGTACTGTTATCATTACAGACATGTGCCATTACATCTGTCTTTCTTGAAATTGAACTCAGATTGTCAGGTTTGCACAAAAAAAAAAATGCTTTTACCTAATGATCCATGTCCTTGTGGCCCTGATGTATTGTTATAATAAACTATTTCCAAAATTGAAAATAATGTTTACATATACAAATGTGTTTTATTCAAATACAATATCTTAAGTTTTACTATAAAGTATACTAAATACATCTAGAAATTGTGAGGGGAGTTACTACAGCATCAGTTGTAATTCAGTATGGTGATAAGAAGCAAAAGACATAATAGCTGAGAATGTGGTATTCAAAAATTCTTCATGCACACTTGTCCTCTCATTTCCAGTCTACCACCTAAAATCTGTTTTTGCTGATGTGCTTTGCAATAAAAAGTAAAAATAGTATTAGAAAGAATTAAGCTTTATCTTAAAAACAACAAAATATGACTATTCAATTTTACTATCTCTCTTACAAAATAATTTAATGCTAATTTTAGAACTCCTGACATGTCAGTACCCTCTTATTCTGATAAGAACACCAGTGTTTACTTATGATTTTAGTTTCCTTTGCTAATGCAGATTATTGGTAGTATGGGAACTGATATGAGTTCCCTGGAGCTTTTTCACATGCCACATTCATTCCATAGAATATTCTGCAGTTATTAGTTCCAATGTTCTATATCTTCACTGTCAAGTTTCATTTCGACCAGATTAATGTAATCACAGTGGTCCATGCTACCACTCACTTTTTTCAAGTAATTAAAGAACAATCTGGAGATGTGTATTACCTCGAAACGCAAAGAGCCATTTGTGTATTGGAGAGAATCTTAACATAGAGGGTTTCATTCAAAGGTCAGCAGTCCAAGTTTAAATTCAGGTCAATTATAGGAAAGTTGCCTTAAGTGACTAATGAGACAGAAATAACTTTACAACTGGCATAGACACCTATGATATAGCAGAGATGTCAAAATTCGGGAAGGTAAGATTTCTCCTCCCACAATTTGAAGCTGTCAATCAAACTAGAATAGTTAACATGAACTCATATTGGATCCCATAGATTAAGTTTATCATGATTGATATTCTAATCCCAATTTTACTCTAATCCCATTGACCATTATGGGCATTATGGTAGGGAAATTACTTTGGATTTTTCAGGTATCCTCAGTGTTAGTTTATAAATCTTAATAGCCACCTGGGCCCCACCCGCCCCAAAGAGCTGGACTGTACCACATCCTTCTGTACACTAATTCTGCCAGGGGAGAACTAGTCTGCAGAGAGTGCTTTGACTCCCAGGATTGTAGGTGAGACCGCTATTTTCTCTCTGGCAACTGAGCAGGCACGTACGGACAGGAGCACAAGGAACATAGGAGTGTCAGAACAGCTGTAACAGGGTACTTCTGGGCTCCATCTGCACACAGGAGCTGGGCTGAGCCACAGCACTCTGTGCCCGGGGAGAACTGGTAACCCAGAGGTGCTGAGACAGGTTTGCAGGCATACAGGAGGGACAAGGGCCAGCCAGAGACAACAGGACCAACTAACACCAGAGATAACCAGATGGCAAAAGGCAAATGCAGAAATGTTACCAACAGAAATAAAGGCAACATGGCACTATCCAAACCCAGTTCTCCCACAACAACAAGTGCTGAACACCCCAAACACCAGAAAAGCAAGATTTAGATTTAAAATCACATCTCATGATGCTGATAGAGGGCTTCAAGAAGGGCATAAATAACACCCTTAAAGAAATACAGGAGAACACAGGTAAACAGGTGGAAGCCCTTAAAGAATTACAGAAAAGCACCACCAAACAGGTGAAGGAATTGAACAAAACCATCCAGGATCTAAAAATGGAGGTAGAAACAATAAAGAAATCACAAAGGGAAACAACTTTGGACTAGGAAAGAAATCAAGTATCATAGATCCAAGTATCAACAACAGAATACAAGAGATAAAAGAGAGAATCTCAAATGCAGAAGATACCATAGAAATCACTTATACAACAGTCAAAGAAAATGCAAAATGCAAAAAGCTCTGAACCCAAAAGATCCATGAAATCCAGGACAAAATGAGAAGACCAAACCTAAGGATTATAGGTATAGAAGAGAGTGAAGATTTCCAGCTTAAAGGACCAATAAATGTCTTCAACAAAATTATAAAAGAAAACTTCCCTAACCTAAAGAAAGAGTTGCCCATGATCATACAAGAAGCTTACAGAACTCCAAATAGATTGGGCTAGAAAAGAAATTCCTCTTGCCACATAATAATTAAAACACCAAATGCACTAAACAAAGAAAGAGTATTAAAAGCAGTAAGGGAAAAAGGTCAAGTAACATATAAAGGCAGACCTATCAGAATTATGCCAGAATTCTCGACAGAGACAATGAAAGCAAGAAGATCCTGGGCAGATGTCAAACATACCTTAAGGGAACACAAATGCTAACCCAAGCTACTATAACTAACAAATCTCTCAATTACCATAGATGGAGAAACCAAAGTATACCATGACAAAAAAAAATTTACACAATATCTTTCCACAAATCCAACCCTTCAAAGGATGATGAATGGAAAATGCCAACAGAAGGAGGGAAATTACATACTAGAAAAAGCAAGAAATTAATCTTCTTTCAGCAAATTCAAAAGAAGATAACCACACAAACATAAATATTACATCAAAAATAACAGGAAGCAACAATCACTATTCCTTAATATCTCTTAACATCAGTGGAATCAATTCACCAGTAAAAAGACATAGACTAACAGACTGGATACATAAACAGGACCCAACATTTTATTGCATACAGCAAACGCAGCTCAGTGTCAAAGATGAATACCACCTTATAGTAAAAGGCTGGAAAACAATTTTCTAAGCAAATGGTCCCAAGAAACAAGCTGGTGTAGCAATTCTAATATCTAATAAAATCCACTTTCAACCTAAAGTAATCAAAAAAGATAAGGAAGGACACTTCATACTCATCAAAGGAAAAACTTATCAAGATGAACTCTCAATTCTGAATATATATGCTCCAAATACAAGGGCACCCACATTTATAAAAGAAACTTACTAAAGCTCAAAGCACACATTGCACCTCACACAATAATAGTGGGAGACTTCAGCACCCCACTCTCATCAATGGACAGATCAGGGAAACACAAACTAAACAGAGAAACAGTGAAACTAACAGAAGTTTTGAACCAAATGGACTTAACAGATATCTATAGAACATTTTATCCTAAAACAAAAGAATATACCTTCTTCTCAGCACCTCACAGTACCTTCTCCACAATTGACCATACACTCAGTCACAAAACGGACCTCAGCAGATATAAGATTGAAATAATGCCATGCACCCTATCAGATGGCCACAGACTAAGGCTAGTCTTCACTAACAACAAAAACAACAGAAAGCCCACATACATATGGAAACTGAACAACATTCTACTCAATGATAACTTGGTCAAGGAAGAAATGAAGAAAGAAATTAAAAGACTTTTTAGAATTTAATGAAAACAATGGCATAGCATACCCAAACTTATGAGACCTAATGTAAGCAGTGCTAAGAGGAAAACTCATAGCTCTGAGTGCCTCCAAAAAGAAGGTGGAGAGAGCATACACTAGCAGATTAACAGCACACCTGACCCCTGTGCCCTTACCTAAACATAGTAAAAGCAATATACAGCAAACCAGTAGCCAACACCAAACTAAATGGAGAGATACTTGAAGCAATCCAACTGAAATCAGGGACTAGACAATGCTGTCCACTCTCTTCCCTACCTGTTCAATATAGTACTCCAAGTCCTAGCCATAGTAATTAGACAACAAATGAATACAAATTGTAAAGGAAGAAGTCAAAGTTTCACTATTTGCAGATTATATGATAGTGTACTTAAGTGACCCCAAAAATTCCACCAGATAACTCCTAAAGTTGATAAACAACTTCAACAAAGCGGCTGGATATAAAATTAACTCAAACAAATCAATAGCCTTCCTATACTCAAAGGATAAAGAGGCTGAGAAAGAAATTACTGAAAAGGCACCCTTCACAATAGTCACAAAGTATATAAAATGCCTTGGTGTGACTCTAGCCAATCAAGTGAAAGATCTGTATGATAAGAACTTCAAGTCTCTGAAGAAAGAAATGAAAGAAGATCTCAGAAGATGGAACGATCTCCCATGTTCATGGATTGGCACTGTTAATACAGTAAAAATGGCCATCTTGCCTAAACCAATCTACAGATTCAATGCAATCCCCAACAAAATTCCAACTCAATTCTTCACAGAGTTAGAAAAAGCAATTTGCAAATTTATCTAGAATAACAAAAAAATCCAGGAGAGCGAAAACTATTCTTAACAATAAAAGAACTTCTGGGGGAATCACCACCTCTGACCTCAAGCTCTACTACAGAGCAATAGTGTTAAAAACTGCATGGTATTGGTACAATGACAGTCAGGTAGATCAATGGAATAGAATTGAAGACCCAGAAACGAACCCACACACCTATTGTCACTTGATCTTTGACAAAGGAGTTAAACCATCCAGTGAAAAAGACAGCCTCTTCAACAAATGGTGCTGGGTCAACTGGCAGTCAACATGTAGAAGGATGCAAATCGATCTATTCTTATCCCCTTGTACAAAGCTCAAGTCCAAGTGGATCAAGGTCCTCCACATAAAACCAGATACACTGAATCTACTACAAGAAAATGTGGGGAAGAACCTGGAGCACATGGGCACAGGGGAAAATTTCCTGAACAGAACACCAATAGCTTATGCGCTAAGAGCAATAATTGACAAATGGTACCTCATAAAATTGCAAAGCTTCTGTAAGGCAAAGGACATTATCAGTAGGACAAAATGGCAACCGACAGATTGGGAAAAGATCTTTACCAATTCTGCATCCTATATATGGCTAATATCCAATATATACAAAGAACTCAAGAAGTTAGACTCCAGAGAACCAAATAACCCTATTTAAAAATGGGGTACAGAGCTAAACAAAGTGTTCTCAACTAAGGAATACTGGATGGCTAAGAAACACCTAAAGAAATGTTCAATATCCTTAATCACCAAAGAAATTCAAATCAAAACAATGCTGAGATTCCACCTCACACCAGTCAGAATGGCCAAGGTCAAAAACTCAGGGGACAGCAGATGCTGGAGAGGACGTGGAGAAAGAGGAACATTCCTCCATTGCTGGTGGGATTGCAAACTGGTGAAACCACTCTGGAAATCAGTTTGGCAATTCCTCAGAAAACTGAACATAGCACTACCTGAGGATCCAGCTATACCACTCCTGGGCATATACCCGGAAGATGCTCCAACATGTAATAAGGACACCTACTCTGCTCTGTTCATAGTAGCCTTATTTATAATAGTCAGAAGCTGGAAAGAACCTTCATGTCCCTCAACGGATGAATGGATACAGAAAAGGTGATACATTTACACAATGGAGTACTACTCAGCTATAAAAAACAATGAATTCATGAAATTCTTAGGCAAATGGAAGGAGCTAGAATATATCATCCTGAGTGAGGTAACCCAATCACAAAAGAACATACCCGGTATGCACTCGCTGATAAGTGGATATTAGCCCAAAAGCACGGAACACCCAAGATACAACTCACAGACAACATGAAGCTCAAGAAGAAGGAAGTCCAAAGTGTGTATACTTTGATCATTATTGGAAAGTGGATCAAAATACCCATGGCTCACAGTCAACTAATAGAATGAACACAGGGTTCCCAATGGAGCAGCTAGAGAAAAGACACAAGGAGTTGAAGAGGTTTGCATACCTGCAGGCTGAACAATAACATGTACCAACCAGTACCTTCAGAGCTACCAGGGGCTAAACCACCAACCAAAGAGTACACATGGAGGGACCCATGACTCCAGCTACATATGTAGCAGCAGATTACCATTTCAGATATCAGTGAGAGGAGAGACCATGGGTACCGTGAAGAATCGATTCCCCAGAATAGGAGAACACAAGACAAGAAATTGGGGTTGGGGGGTGTGAGCAGGAGAGGGAGTATAGGATAGGGGATTTTAGGAGGAGTAATGAGGAAAGGGGATACCATTTGAAATGTAAATAAAGCAAATATCTAATTAAAAAAAGAGAAAGTGTTTGTACAGGTCGAAGAAAACTTAGGAGTCATTTTCCATGGCATAAAACATTCAAAGCACAGAGTCCAGTAAGACAATTTATACCTGGCCCTTTAGTGAAACATTACTGAATCTCTCTGTGTTTTCTGCCATGCATATATACGTGATATATGCATGGCGTGTATGTGTTTATGTGTTTGTGTATGTGTGTCTCTGTGTGTGTGTGTGTTGGCCAGATGATACAAAACTGTGTGTGTTCTCAGGCCCTGCCCATCTATTCTTTTGGGAAAAGGTCAGAGCTTCTCATTGGCCTAGGCCAGCTAACCCCAGGGTTTCGCCTATTTCTACCTCCTCAATATTGGGATGACAGGAGCCTGCCACCATTCCTCTCTGTGAGCTGTTCATGTCCTCATGTGTATCTTTATATACTGACTGATTTAGCTCTTCCCCAGCCTCTGAATAAGGACTTTCGACAGGTACTTAATCTTACGGATGGCCAAACTGGTTTGTAGTGACTAACAGCAGAGGAATACAGAAAAAGGATAGCAATTTTTATAGGTCTAATAATAACCAAATACTAGTTAAATCATAATTACTAGCCATGTATAAATAAGATGATAACCTCACCAAAGGAAAGTGGCAAGACAGAAAGAATCTGGGATAGTACTAAGGATGTGAGTGTCTGAAGGTGACAATATACAACATATTCATGTTTGTGGTCCTGAGAAGAGGTACACTTAATAATATCACAAATACTAGACAAAAGAGAATTCTGAAGTAAATGTAGAACTGAATGAATAAAAGGCAAAATAGATTAAAAAATTACAAAGGAGACCAGAAAAGAAGTACCAATCAATCTCTTTTGGTAAGGTGCTAACAACTTGATTTGCCTGTCTTTTCTCTAATTTATTATCACAATTGTGTGGGAGGTGCATCTTCTTTTCTGTATTGACTCTGCATACTCCTCCCTTTTATTGTGGATTAATCATATTTTTCTTCCTCGTCCCTCAAAACAGGACTGCACATTTTATCTCCAGATTTAGGTCTCTATCACTGGTAGATTCTCTTTGGGAGAAGAAAAGATGTAAGCATTAAGTCATTTAGGTTGCCTCTTATTACAATTGAATTATTCTGCATATCATGGGACATTCTGAAGCTGCTATCTCTTATTCTTCCACCCTTCCAGTAGCTGCAGATACATTCATTTTGGCCACTTTCAGACACCCTTTATCATGAGCAACTATTCTCTGGAACAGAGATAAACAAGCTGGTCCTCTGACACTCACTCAACTTTTAAGTCTCTTATGACATGTGTCCATCATGACTTAACTATGTCCATATTAAAATGATGTTTAGAAATCAATTGAGACCATTATTTATTTGAGGCTTAGATGCTCAAGAAATAAGCCTAGTACAATGAAGATACTACTGCAAACTTATTCATGAAGTCTGGATTAAATAAACAATAATGGAAGGTCATCTGCCAAAATTAAGTCAGCATTGTGGAGTGACAAAAAGCTTGTTGCCATGACAACAGGTTAGGGAGGTGCTGGGTCCTGGTCTAATGTTTACTGGCTGTGAAACAGCAAGAAAACCAAATTAAAAATTCTCCTTTCATTTTTCTCTGCAATTCATTTCCTATTCAATATGTCACAGTGAAATATGATAGTTTTCTTAGAATATTTGAAATAATCATTGAGAGTAAAACTACATTTTGGGGTTGTGAAAATTTCTGTAATGTCTTACCATTGATTTCCCAAACCATATGTTCTTTAACAACATACAGGATCTAGAGCTTGGAAATTTCCCTGAATGATAAGCCACAGATATCATTAGACTGAACAGATTCCTATCAAAACATTTGGTGAACAGAAGTCAGGCAGTGACGGGTATACTTCCCTGACTTTTGTTTTCAACCTGTTTTGTACCTTCCAAGAGATGCAGGTCTTTATTTTCCAAGAAATTTAAAACATGGATACACACTCTGCATTTCTTTAGGACTGTTGTGAAAACTGTCTTGCTGTCACTCCTCAAAGAATTATGTGTGAATTTTTTGAAGACTGACTTTAAGACAGACGTGTTAAAATGCAGTTCTCTTTACAGTACATTTAAAAATACTCCCCACAGTTGCTTCTGCCAACTGGCTTAAAGATGTTTCCCAACATCATTTATGTATCTACATAACCTTCCCTCATTCTTCTCCTTCTTCTTCTTTTGGACACATTTTAGTTTTATTTTTAAAAAAAAAAAAAACAAGTAGATTTTTTTTTATAGCTTCTTGTGATATGGCCCAATTCCATGAGAATGTCTGCAGAATTCTGATATCAGAGACAGTCAAAGGTTGATAAACCTATATTAGAAACTAAGACAATTTAGAATCTATTGTGGCTCAGGAAATGACAGGATCATTAGACACCTAAAGTCATGCTGAAGATGCCCAGAGGATCATCCATCTATATATAAAAAGCTTTGCATGTTTACTGAAATTTTCGTCATCTACTTGCAACAAAATGTACCGTAGCAATTGGATAGTTAACTGGGATTTCATCTTTGTTTTTTATAGGACTGTTTTAGATAACAATGAGTAACACCATTATCCAAGTCATTTAACAATGAAACATCACAAAAATGTGATCAATATCTGCCTATCAGACAGTGACAATTAGTAGGGATAAGGGTATAGGAAAATAAGCATTTAACATATGGTGTGAAATATAGAGTTGTGCAGTTCTTTGCAGAGGATTTTAGAGAATTCAAATAGTATAACTATTTTAAAATAGATACATATAATGTAACATATAATTACCTAGTACTGATTCCAGGAATTCCTTCTCCTGTGAAGTTCAGCCAGTGACTGCTGAATTTCTGTAGCTATTAGAAATTTGAGTAACATAAAAGGCCACCAACATAGGAAGAAATTCACATATATCAAACAAACGTTCATCTATAGTTTTGAATGTGAAAATATACCCAAAACACAGCTTAAGCTAAAAGATGCAAGCTTTAAACCATTATTTGAGCATGAAAGAAATATTAAAATATTTTCATATCTAAAGATTGATATAGAAATATAGGTAGTTCTACCTGGCTCAGGAGGCAAAGTTACTTGCAATACCAACTGATGATCTGAACTTGTTCCTCGGAACCCAAGCAAAGGTAGTCGAAGAGAAGTAACCAAACAAAGCTGTCCTCTTATTGATATACAAATAACATATCATGTGTGTCCATACACACACATTCATATCAAGCACATATAAGAGCAACAACAGCAGTAGCAGCAGTAACAACATTAATAACAATAAAAATAGCCAGATCCTGAAAGGTATCTTTAAATCAGTCAAATGTATCAAGAATGCAAAGTATTAACACACACACACACACACACACACACACACACACACACACACAGTTTTCTATCTATAACATAATAGCAAATTAGTGACTTGATTTTACAAAGCCAGAGTCCAAATAGTCTGTATTTAATCTAGATAAGAATATCTGTGGCTGATGGGGTTGATTAACTATTTCTATGTTACGAGAATTTGATAACACATTACTTGGAGATGTACTGTAATGAATTGAGGAGTGGTTCAGGGAAAGATCCATCTCACAACTTGTAACAGATGCAGCTGAAATTGGTTCTGATTCTAACTCTTCATGCAGACATCATGCCTTCTCTTCTATAGTGTGTTTCCTGGACCTCCAGTACCGGACAGACAGCTCATAAGCAATACTTTCTGAATGAATGACCAGATCACAGTGGGCAAATCCATTGTATATAGGGCACTAAGAAAGGAACAAAAGAGAGCTCAAGGGATGACTGTTGTCAATATGATGATGTGAAACTGTGCTAAAAAAATCACATACCAACAAAGCGAGGTCTACCTATATTACTTTCAAGGATGTCACTTAGAGAAAAGTCCAAATTAATGAGATGAAGTTTCATCCTGCAGGCTTCAAATGATCTTTACCACCTTTTACCTTTCTACATTTCTTGTTTCTTACAATCTCTTCTGCACAGATAGTCTAACACGAAACCACAGCTATTTCAAACCATCTCTTCCTGTGACTGAACGTGTCAGAAGAACAATAATTGCATGACAGAGTGGCTTCTGCTACAGGGTTCAGAATGTAGAGGACTGTTGTCAGTGTGGATAAGTGAAAGCATGGCCCTGGTAGGATCTCTTGTGGCAAACAGTAGCAAATAGGAAATGTCCAAGACTTGGGTGGCTTCCTCAAGCAAAGGCAGGCTGGAGTGTTAAGGGCACAGATGTAAAGTCAGGTGCTGTAAATAGCAGCTGCACCCAGCAAGTCAAACACTGTTTCTGAATCAATAACAGTGGAGCCATTCTTACACAGCAAACATCTACAGACTAAGTATTTCTAAAAGAGTAATTGGTATTTTCCCCAAGGGGTCAGGGGTACTCACACTGTAAACTTCTGTCACTCCCAAGGCTGTATAACTGCTATGAGGATCATTTTATCATGAGCATTTCTACATTTCTATGAGCAATGGGAAATATGAATGTAGACTTTTCACAGATTATGGAAAGGTAGAAATAGTTCAAGAGCTCTGAAATATAGAATAGGAAATGTAAAAAGTATAAACAAGATTCTAAAATGTGAAACTCAGGCAAACCAAGGGTTCAGAATAAGGTAACAAACTTATAACTACTACAGATATTGGGAAAATATTTTCTCTTTCTTTAAAATTCAAGCACACTAAATATTACATGTGTTCCAGGATATGGCATTCTTCCCTATAGCATACTACAAAACTGAAAAGAAATATATTTTAAAATAAATTATAATTTCCTTATGAGTCTTGCAAGTGTAAAAGAGGTCACATCATTTGTGTGAAGAAAACTAAATTGGAGCATACCAAAGTCATTTTCTGTTCTGATATAATTTTAAACACATAAGACAAATTCAAAATACACCATTTACTATCTTATGCTCCAATCACTAACTCATAGTGGTCACTGCTCATTCAAGAAAGATTCAATTAACTTTCTACTCTAATGTCATTTATTAAATCAGAGATATTCTTCAAAGTAATCCACATTTCATTAAAATCTGAATAGAATCCATAATTTCAGACACTAAGCTGATAGAGGATAAAGAATATTTTGTTTGTCTATAATAGAGTGATAATCATAAACCAGTACTCTGTAATACTCTTCAAATGAGTTTCGATGAGACCGAATGGGATTTTAATTTCTTTTCCCTATAATAGGATAAATATAGAAAGCGTGGCAGAGAGTGTTGCTATAATATTGCAATATGAAGTATATAATCCTTTTAAAGCAGGGATTCACTCTAACGACCTGTTTTTAATTCCTATGAATAAAACACTTGAGCTTTTCTCTGACTTAGCATTTGCTTTTTTTCAAAGGACTAAATTCAGGCATCTATATGGTAACTGTGTATATAATAAAATCAGGAATTTAGGGGCTTGAAAGGATGGTCCAATGGTTGAGGGCACTTACTACTCTTGTAGAGGACCCAAGTTTGGTTCCCAGCACACACACAGAAGCTTACAATCATTTGGAACTATAGTTCCAGTGGACCCAATGCTATCTCCTGCCTTCAGTGAGCACCAATAATACACATGGTGCACATGTATAGAAATAGGCGAACGGTCACATATGTAAAATAAAAATTAAGTCCTTAAGGGTTGTAAAGATGGCTCAGAGGTTAAGCTGAAATTACAGAACTCATACCAAATGCTCTGTAATTCCAGCTCCAAGGCATCTGACACCACCTTCTGGACCTGGCAAGGACCTGTATTCATACATAAACAGACATGCACACACACAGACACACACATATATAGATAGACACACACACTCACACGCAGAGACACACAGATAGACAGACACATGCACAGACACGCAAACACACAGACAGGCACGTTTTCAGGCACACACAGACAGACACACAAAGACAGAACACACAGACACAATTAAAAGTAAAATAAGGGGCTGGAGAGATGGCTCAGCAGTTAAGAACATTGATTGTTCTTCCAGAGGTCCTGAGTTCAATTCCCAGCAACCACATGGAGGCTCACAACCATCTGTAATGGGATCTGATGCTCTCTTCTGGTGTATCTGAAGACATTGACAGTGTAATCTCATATATATATATATATATATATATAAAATAAATCTTAAAAAAAAGTAAAATAAAAAATTTAAATAATTTATGTTACATATATATTTCTATGTACATTACATACATATGTACTAGCATACAATACTGTGTATGTGTGAGTATATGTGTATGCTTGTTTTTTGGAAAGAGTATATCTTCTATATTTCTTGAAAATCTTGTTACCTTATATTCAAGTTCGAGCTTTATAAATTTTGCTTTCTACGTAATTGTATGACACAATTCAGTTGGATTTCTATTTTGAAACAAGTATCCCTTTCCCTTCATTTTCCAGTAACAAGTTATTCATCTCACTCTGATCCTTGATGCAGATACACCAATATTCATCTCTGACAGCTTGCTGAAGGCAATCTATGCTTTTGCTTCTCTGACTCCCAAATTCTTAAAAGGTGTGCTCACTGTCCAATCCCAAAGTAACTTGCATGATCACAGATATGTTATAGTAGGATTCTATTTCTAGGTGTCAAAAACCTATCTCTGATGGCCATAGTGGCACTCACCTTTAATCCCAGCACTTGGGAGGCAGAGGCAGGTCGATCTCTATGAGTTTGAAGCCAGCATGGTCTACAGAGTGAGACATGTGAGTCTAAGACAGTCAGGGCTACACAAGGAGACCCTGTCCTGAATAGTAAACCAACTAAACCAAGCAAACAAACTAAACTCATTCCTTATTAATTAGTCACAGTTTACTAACAAATTATAATTTTTGGCCAAAGAAACATGAACATTACCTGATATCTGAAATAGTGAATTCCTAAAGAAGTCTAATAAGACTGATATGCAGATGTTGGTGTGGTTTGGCTTTCTGAGATCCAAGGGACAATGAATTTCCTGGCTTTTTGAGCCTCCAAAGACTACCTGCATTCCTAGGCTCAAGCTTCCTTCTGCTACAAAGCACGCAGCATCATTACAGATTTTGTTTCTGTCAGCAAGTCCTATCTATGACTTTGACCTTTCCTTCTTCTACTTATTAAGATTTTTTTTAAAAAAAATTTGTATTAGATATTTGCTTTATTTACATATCAAATGCTATATCCTTTCCTTGTTATTGCTCTGAAAACCCCTATCCCATCACCCCTTACCCTGCTCACCAACACCTCCTCCCCATTTTCCTGACTGGCATTCCCCTATTCTGGGGCATAGAGCCTTCACAGGACCAATGGCCTCTCTTCTCATTTATATCTGAAAGGGCCATCTTCTGCTACATATGTAGCTGGAGCCATGGGTCCCTCCATGTGTTCTCTTTGGTTGGTGCTTTAGTCCCTGGGAGCTCTTTGGGTACTGACTGGTACATATTATTGTCCCGCCTGCGGTTCTTCAGCTCCTCATGTCCTTTCTCTAGCTACTGCATTGGGCACCCTATGCTCAGTCTATTGGTTAGCTATGATCCATGGGTATTTTGATCCACTTTCCAATAATGATCAAAGTATACACACTTTGGACTTCCTTCTTCTTGAGCTTCATGTGGTCTATGAGTTGTATCTTGGGTGTTCCGTGCTTTTGGGCTAATATGCACTTATCAGTGAGTGCATACCATATGTGTTCTTTTGTGATTGGGTTACCACACTCACAATGATATTTTCTAGCTCCATCCATTTGCCTAAGAATTTCATGAAATCATTGTTTTTAATAGCTGAGTAGTACTCCATTGTGTAAATATACCACCTATTCTGTATTCATTCCTCTGTTGAGGGATATCTGGGTTCTTTCCAGCTTCTGGCTATTATAAATAAGGCTGCTATGAACATAGTGGAGCAGGTGTCCTTATTATATGTTGGAGCACCTTCTGGGTATATGCCCAGGAGTGGTATAGCTGGGTTGCACAAACACTTTCAACATGTTTGTGTTTGTTTTACTTTATCATGCTTATGTGCTTCCTCCCCACCCAACCACACTGCTATAAAACACCTGCTGTTCCCTTAGATACCTTCACATTACAGTTTCCACTTTGATTTAAACATTTCACTCAGTTAATCCATGAGTATTCAGTAAGATCATCTACTTGATATAATCCAATTCACATGTCAGTCATCAAACCCAGGACCCATACTTGCGATCACCTAGTCCATTTAATTGAAATTAAAAGTGAAACAAAAGCTGCCATTTCAAAATCCCGACTCAATTCTTCATAGAGTTAGAAAGAGCAATTCTCAAATTCATCTGGAATAACAGAAAAATCCAGGATAGTTTTAGTAAACACTTCCATGGTTGAAGTTCTGCTAATCAGAACTGGGTTCCCAGTTTGAATGCAGAGCACTCCTCTTGAATCACTTCTGAGATCACAAAGGGAAAGTCACTCATGTGCTGCGTGGACCTCTTTCCCTCTAATAAAGTGGATTTTCATACTATAATCTCTGTAACCATGTATATGGATTTTTTTCTGTGTTATTTTTGATGGAGTCGCCCTATAAATAACCTAATAATTTAATTTTGAGAGTGATTGAGATGGTTTTTGATGAGGTGTAACTTTTTCTAGAAAGTTAGTTGATGCTCCAAGAGGGAGTCCATCATGGAAGGGAATATTTCCCTTTCTGTGAAGATGGGCATTATCTGAACCTTGGTCAGACACAGTGTTGTGTTAGTTAGATGTTGACATTATAAATCTGACCTTCAACA
Organism: Tokudaia tokunoshimensis; assembly: GCA_036184795.1. NCBI lineage: Eukaryota > Metazoa > Chordata > Mammalia > Rodentia > Muridae > Tokudaia > Tokudaia tokunoshimensis. Next base: position 51,941,685 of record BTHU01000006.1, on the reverse strand, counting down.
ATTACCACTACTTTCCCTGATTTTATGCTCCTGTTCTTAAATCAGTAGAACTTTTCCACTTTGCTTCCTGGGGATTGTGGGCAACTGGCAATGCAGTAGAAACACTTCCGATAAGTTCTTTTCCTGGCTAGTCCTCTATCTTTTGCCTCCTCTGATTCCTAGCATCTTCAGATCATTTTCACATAACTGCTTTCTGCCCCAGAAGCTTCCATGGCATAAACTGATTTTGGGATGGACCTGTGTGTCCAAATTGAGTTTTGAAAAATACTTATCCTCTAAAGTTCCAATAAATATTGTCCTCAGCCTTGTTGGTCTGCACAGGGCTTGGTGCTCCATCAGTACATGTATGGCAAATGTTACTACTGTGTGTGTGTGTGTGTGTGTGTGTGTGTGGCGGGGGGCTCTCTGAGTTGGGTGAGTTGGGTGCAGGACAGACAGACACCAAATTCTCAGCACACACTGGAGGGGCAGTCAGGGGAGGGAGGAAGAGGCTGCAAAGGCAGACAGCAAGTAGCAGCAGCAGCCGCAGCAGAAATAACATAATCAGTAAACAGGCAACAAGTGTATTTTACAGTACTGGGTTTTTAAGTTGAAAAGGTCTTAGCGAGGGTGAATTGGTAATCTCTGATTGGACATATTATCCAAATAGCAAATTTTGATTTTTTGAATCTTGGTGTTTAGTCTCAACAATGAGTCAATAGCTGAATAAGGGAATGGGCCTTGGGGGATCGCTTTAGGAATGCCATCTAATGGTTTAGCCCAAAATCAGTTCATGTCATGTGAGTTTCTGGGGCAGAAAGCAGTTATGTGAAGATGATCTGAAGATGCTGGGAAGCAGAGGGGTAAAAGATAGAAGACTAGTCAGGAAAAGAACTTATCTGAAGAGTTTCTACCACATTTCTAGCTGCCTACACTCCCCCTCGTAGTTAAATGAACTGTATTTGGTATTTCCTTAACTTTTCTGTATCTTCTTAAAAATGGAAAACCATTGAGTCATTTATAAATAACAAGACAAGTATTCGGTGGAACATCTCTGGGACTGTCCCTCAATGCCCTGGAAATATGGCTGATGAAGCTGTTGGCGTGGTAGCCCTTTCAAACCTGAAGGTGAGCATGCTTACTGATCTGAATTTCATGAGCAGCTACATTTGTGGGAAACAGCTTTATCTTTCATACAGAACAGAAGCCAGGAGGAGGAAAACCACAAGAGACTGAAAAACAGCACAGAGAAACTCAAACGCAGGAGGGTGGGGTAGAGCAAAATGTAGCAGACAGTGGCTGGCAGAGAAGGGTAAGTGGGAATTAAGAGTCTGCCCAGAGCAAGGAGAAGTACTGGGAAGCTCAGAGTCTGCACTGTCTAGAAGCTACACAAATAGGGAACAGGCTTTAATGTGAGAGCAGGCATAACAAAGCAGAGACTAAACTGCTCAGGTGATACCTGCCTTCCATGGGAAGCCCTGCTGGGGAGCTGTTTTTACCCTGGCCTGTGGAAGCCTATCACACTGCCGCTTGGTAGCTTTTCTAATCTGTACAACACTCAGGGAAGGTACATTAAAATAGGATGTCTGAATTCAATGAATCTGTGTTACTGGACACAGGACAGGCCAATGGACACTTCCGATTTCTTCCTGTAGGAAAGGGAAATTGGAGGAAATGTGTCTTTGTTAAGTTCCAGAGCTACAGATGGGAAGGAAGGCAGAATTGTAGGCAAGATCAAGCAGTATGGGTTAGACAAACATTTGGAGGTGGGTAGTTTATTAGGAAACAGGGGCATAAATAATTCAAAATCAAGGAACTGGCATTTTCATCGCTCGCCATAGGCTCCCACCCTAACAGCAATACCAGAATGTCATCCTGGCCATTCTGACCCATACTTCACCAGCTTCTTCTGAGGCGTTAGATCCTTTCCATCTGACATCCCTCTGCCTATGGGCCCCTGGGACTGACTCTATAGCATTTATATGGCACTTGGGTAGGATTTGCACTTTTCCAAACAAGGTATAAAATTTCACAGTGTAACTGTCAGAAAAAATACAGATGCGTATGTGTGTGTATGTGTGTGTGTGTGTGTGTGTGTGTGTGTTTGTGTGTGTGTGTGTGTGTATGTGCGTGCATGAGTGCTTGTGCCAGGATGGAATCTGAGGATCTTGGATCTTCCAAGTCAGAGTGGCCTTTGCCAAATGACTTGTCCCTGTTGCAGAAACTGTAATTACAGCTGAATGAATAAAGTATTTGAATTCCAAACTGGGATCCCATTATTTCTGCCTCAACTACCACATCCTCTCTATCATTTCAAATACTGAGGGTCAACACACACTTCTTATTTCTGTTTTTAATGCTAACTGATACCTATGATGTTACACACCTGTAATCAGTATTTGGGAGACTGAGGCAGGTTGATCAAAAGTTCAATGCTGCACTGGCTTCCATGATAAGACTCTATCATTATTTTTTTTCTGCTAAACTGCCCTGACTTTGTAATATGCAGCAATTCTCCCGAACATAATATTTTATTCTAAGTTGTCATTTTCCTATCATTTCCTTTCATTTACTTCTTTGAATCTAATTGGTCTGATAACTATTTATTATATTTGTGGGGGAATAAAAACATATGAGTCTGCCCCACAATGTTTAGATTCCCCTAATAACTTCAATGTGAAAGGTTAGGTATGAGACTGGCATATTTTTGTGGAGGCTCCCTTGGGTTAATAAAAGGCAAAGCTGATGGGGCCTCGCTTTTCAAGGGAAACCCCCAACCTGATGAACCTCACTCATTCTGTGAAAGCCAAGAGGCCCTCTCCTTTCTGTGTGAGTCACACAGAAGGCTTTGATGAGATAAATTAATCCAAGGAAGCGGTTTCAAGGTGACCAGATAGAAGGTGGAACTAAGAAACTTCCATGTCTCTGATTACACAGTCACCTAATGGGAAAATCAGGCTTAATGCATGCATTCCAGTTGATTTCATTTATTCTGACCATTGGGAGTCATTTCTGGCTGAGCTAGAAATACCACCTTTTAAGTTACAGATACACAGATATAATGGGGTTTTGTCTTTCAAAATGTGTGTGTGTGTGTGTTTGTGTGTGTTTCCTTGATGGTCTATATTAATCCTAAAAGTGCCAGTTATTACTGCCAACTGAAGGTTGATTCTTACATGACTCCTGTTGCCTTTGATCTTCTGAACAGATCCCTTTAACCTGGTTTGTAACTCTCCCTTTTTCGGTAAGTGCTAACTGCTAGAGGGTGAGAATCCCGGCAGAGATCTGTCTCCAGCCAGGGACCTGGGTTACCATATTTCAGCCGTAGCAGTGCACTGGAATGGAAGGGAAGAGGAAGAAAGACTAACCCTGTAAGATCAAGACAGTAATTTCAGAGCTCCCTCAGAGATCATGTAGAATCTAGGCTCCAGCCTAGACTACATCTTTCCTTAGCTGCTAACCCAATCTGTCTCACTTACCTCTCTCCCATTCGCTGGAGAGAGCATGCCCTTTATGAATTCTATTTCCTGAATCCTATCCCAGGCTCTGCTTCAGGGGAGCCTAAACTAAGGCAGTAGATCCAATGGCATGGATTCTAACAGTTTCTCATCTGAGTTCTTTTATCAAATGTTTAAAACATTTTTGATAACTTCAAGAATTATGACTTGTAGTTCCTTGTAATTAGTTTTTTTTCCCTGAATTTTCACACATTCTTGCATATTTTATTTCACCACAGGTTTTATTTTTAAGGACTAAAGGCAATTATAAGTCGGGTGCTTACTATAATTTATATTCTCACTTTCCTAACCTCCATGCATGCCTTTCAGTGGAGCAATAATAAGGTTTTTAAAAACAAAGCGCACATTAAAGCTGTGTTTAGGTTGGGATTAAAATGGTGTGGCAACGGAACTGTCAGTAAGGGAGCCAGCCACTGCAGTATATGGTAAAAATGTGGGCTACCAGCCCTTGTGTCCTCACCCTACACTGTGAAAGGAGATACAGCAAGCCCAGAGGTGCTTGGGAAAGTTAATTGAAATAATATATTAGAAGAAGTTGGCATTTATGATGCTTTAAATGAATATTCATTCAACAGAAGAGGCTATGGATGAAAATTTAAAAGGTCAGGTTTTTTAGGGACCCAGTTTTCTGAAGACTCTGAACTCTGAATGAGGGTGATATGTTATTCATGTCATGTGATCCCCACACATTACTGCCCAGCAGCCATATTTCTTCATTGAATTAGGTAATGGAACGTCCATCCAGACAAGACATTTCTATCGGAAGTCTAGGCAGATGTTCAGTCGCAGGTTCTTTTTAAGGACTTAATACTTACTTAGACAAGGATGGGCTGGATAAACATATCCTGGTCACCTAAGAGCTATAAATGTTGACCTGTGTTCCAGGAAATCTGTCTATTTGCAGTAAAGTAGATTCTGGGTGTAAATACCATGGTTGGTCATGAGAGCAGTCAAGAATCACAAAGTCCCCTGAGCATTCTGAGGGATTTCTAGAAGGGTTCTTTGTTATCCTTTTTACTATGAGGGACTGTAAGGAGGATTCATTTTTTTTATTTTTTTTTTTGCTAATGCTGTACTGAAATTATCAATAGATAATTATGTGTTGGAGTCTGCCTTCACAGGTAACACAGCAGATGAAACTGTTTATCTTAATCAGTGAAGGAAATGGGACACTGGTTAGATTTCTGGGTCAAGGACAGAGTCTCCTGATGCCTTGTTCTACTTAGCACAGTGGGAAATCAGACTATGAATAATGACCTCAACTGTTGCACAAAAGCCAAGAAACAACAACAGAAAGACCATTGTGTAAGAGCCACTAAATAAAAAGAACATACTTATGTTATTTCATGTTCATGTAAAATTATGTGACCTTGTCGAGAATACATTGCATCTCAGCAATTTCTTGCTTCATTTTGGTAATGTGGTAACTCTGGTAAGTACCAAACACTTCGAGGTACTTTGATATACAGTCAGTGGTATTGAAAGCAAACCCAAGGATCTGGAACCATCCATGTCATTTTAAAGATGAGTCTTGAAAGCATGTAGTATAACTTGTCTGGACCATCCAGTTATTTTATTTTGCTTCATTTTTTTTTCTTCTGGACACATTTTTTTTCCATAGTTTACACAGGGTGAGAATCTCACCCTTAGTGCCAAGTGCAATTATTTTGGCTATTGTGAAAATAGTTATTGTGACCAGACCATGTTATTTTATTGGATGTGAAGGAAAGATCACCTGATGCACAAACCAAGAAGTGAAAGTGAAGTATAGAATTAGATGCAAGAGCCTGACGCATTCTACAAGAAAAATTGCTGTGGATGATATGAATGAGTGGGGCTGATGAAAGTTTCTGCAAGCAATAAAAAGCAATTAGGAACAGTGTTATATAAATATGCCTGCCTATGTCTATCCAATATAGAAATTTACCAACTTTGAAGAGGGTTATGTATGTGTACATGTTCATGTATGTTCATGTGTGCCTCCATGTGTGAATCCAGAGTTTGACATCAATCATATTCTTCAATTGCTCTCCACATTTTATATATATGTATGTGTGTATACACATATATGTATATATATTTAAATTTTTATTATATTCATTTATTTTATGTGTGGCTGGGAGATTTTGTATACACGTATACCTGCTGTGCTGTGCATGTGTGGAGGTCAGAGAACAACTTTCAAGAGTCACTTCTGTCTCACATCAGTATGACCAGAGAGGCAGAAATCCGCATAATGTGGCTCCATGTCCAGGGGTGCCCACAGTCACAAGCAGCAGGTAGAGGCTGGAAAATTATGCTCGAATAGAGTCTTGGGAGGGGATGACATCTGGTTTTGACCCCTTCGTGCTTCCTGTGGATTTCTCAGTCTCAGAACTGTAATCAGGATATGATATTATTTCAGTCACCAGCCTTGCAATACCATTCTGTGGCTTCGGGAAACTGATGTGCACAAAGAAAATTACTTTATGCCTATTTCTCTTAGTGTTTAGTCAGCACCTTATACAGAGGGAATAAAACTAGACTTTTCTAATCTAAAACAACATTGATTTTCATCTTTATTTAAATGTGTTTACTTAATTTTTTTCCATAAGGTTGGACAATTTAGCAAAAGATTTATGTGTTGCCTCCTATGAGGTTCAGCTTAAATAACTTTGATATAGCAAAGTTGGAGAAAACAATCTATCTCAATCAGAGACTTTGAAATATGATTTCATATAAACTAATGAATGAAAACAAAGCCTGGCCTCTGGGGGAGAGAGTGTCTTATGCAAATCTTTGTCATCAGCCAAGTTCATACATGCTAAATACAAAAGGATGTTTCAATGTTTCACCGTTTGTTCAGGATCCAGAAATAGCTTGAAATAACCTCCTTTGAAAAGACCAGAAAATGCTTTTGGCTTGAGTGTTACATGTGTTATGTCAACTTGACCCAAACTAGAGTCAACAGCGGAGGGAACCTCAATTGTAAAAATTCGACCTTCAGATCCAGCTGTAGGCAAGCCTGTAGGGCGTTTTCTTAATTAGTGATCTTGGAGAAGTACCCATCCTATTGTGGGGTGGGGATGCACCTCTGGGTGGGTGACTGCAAGCTGAGTAAGCCAGGAGGAGCAAGCCAGTAAAGCACAACTCCTTCCTGGCCTCTGGCTTCTGCCTCCAGGTTCCTAGAAAGTTTGAGTTCCTCTCAATGCTTCCCTCAATAGACTGTGACTCTGGATCTATAAGCCAAATTCCAAAACTTTTTCCATCCCACGTTGATGGGTTTCATCATGGCAATAGAATCCGTGACTGGGATGGCTCACTACAATTTACTGCATTTGTGTTGAAGCTACACATTTATTACATTGTAAAATAAAGTAGACTGGTATGACCTTGACTCGCAATGCCAAATCTGCAGCTTCCAGTTTATCCTCCCTTATCTTTCTGTGGCCGCTTCTAATGAATGCAAAACTATGCCATGAATGCTACAGTCGAGTGAGAAATGCAGGGTGCTATCAGAGACTGTAAAAAATTCAGTCTGGTTCTGCACGCCAAGAAAAATATTCTCATTAATTTTCACTCTTGATGCTAAATTTACATTTATTGTTCGTGTAAACATGGTACCAGCAGCCATCAATCTTTTCCCTTTTCTTGAAAATGTTCCAGTAAACAAGAGATTTCCTACTAGCCTGATTTGCAGATGCCAAAGCAACATTCTTATTCTGCAAATATCATCTCTTACAATGCCAGTGTTTGGGGTCATGGACTTATAGTAGAATCAATTACTAACTACACAGTGAAGCAGCAGGACAAGGTGTATCCATCCAGATGTCTGGGCTCATACAAGGAATTGTGTTTAGTGTGATCATTCAGACTATATGCACAAAAGATAACTTACTTCTATGCTTGAGAATATTTAGGTGGCTTTGAACCGCAGGCGTAGGTTAGAAGCCTATTTAGAGGATAGAAGAAATGCAAATAGAGACTAAATCTGAATTTTCTGAATGTCCTAGAAATGTCCTCTACTGAAGTTAAAAATAATAAGAGATAAAAATAGTCTTTATTTTTTAAAAACATATTAAAGGAAAAGCGATTGCATGTTTTTTTGTTTTGTCATATTTTTAAAAATACTTCCTGGCAGAACTTTAATGGAACTCTACAACTGAAATTGAGATGTGGGGAGAGCAGGTTCAGTGTGGAGGAATGTGAAATGATGGAGCAGAGGGTAGAAACATCCATTCAAAACAGCTGAACAACAGCAGACAGAGTAAGAGGGACAGAGACCATGGACTTAGCTTCCAGAGAAGTTTGTTGTCAAAGTATTTCCTTTCAGAAATGTATAAACGCAAAGTCAGAAGCCAGTGCACATGTACCAAGACTTTCTTTTATAAAATCGGAAGTATCCTGTGCTTCTCTCTGTTGCTTTAACTGAATAGTGCAGATCAAATAATTAAACATACTTGTGTTTGGTTGATTCATCTCATCGATCTAGAAGTCCATCGTCAAAGAGCTGATTATACTGATCATCTCTTGTTAGTTGGTCCTCTGTGGTGTCCCAAGGTGTTCAGGGAATAATGTAGTGAGACATCCTTATTGGTTACTGGGGTCTCCCTTCCTATTAAAAAGCCATGAATGTATTTATAGGGCCATATCCATATGGCCTATTCTCATCCTATTAACCTCATAAACTTTCATCTCCAAATACATCTGATGCAGTTTCCACTACACTCATATTACATCACAGTGGGCATTAATTTTCATCCTGACTGAGTGGCAATGCTCAGACATATCAGATAGAATGAGGTCTTATATTTTCAGCTGGAGAGCAAAGCTGTTTCCCACATTCATGTGTAGGGCATAGAAATTCTCAAGTTAGGGTCAGTGATTTTAAATAATAGTTCCATGCATGCCTTCCCATCCTTAACTAAACCATTAATATAGTCCTGTCCACAAGTGGGTCTATGTACTTAGCTGTACAGAACAAAACAATCCTGTGTTATTACTGTGCTGTACTGCCTCAAGTTCTCTGAAAATTCACTGGTAAAGTTTAGTAATTTTTAAACTGTAGTTAACATAAGATACACCAGTCAAATAATACATTTTCTACTTAACATTGAACTTATATATATTTTGGTAGTGACACACTTGCTATGGAAAAACCATAAATTTTTTTTATTTTAAAAAACTATTTCATTACGTACATGGTAGTATAGTGTGCACATCAAATAACACCATCATAGAATAATTTAGTATAGTTTTGAACAGAAGGCAAAAGGGGGGAAGATTCAGGCTGTAAAACTCCTCCTCCCAACATAATTTTTAAGTCACTTTTTATAAGTAGCATATATATTTACTATCTAGTCATGTCTGACTCCTGTTACGCTGGTGGGCAAGGGATTAAAAAGAAAACCAGGCTTTCAAAACTCTATATTTATTTGCTTTTATTAGTTCTTTGAGAGTTTCATACACTTTTTAAATGTAGTCACATTTCTTCCTCCAATTCTACCGAGGTCTACCTACCTTCTCTATCCACAGAACTTTATATCCTCTTTTAAAAAATACTTTTTATTTTTTTCTTAAAGGTATCCCTGAGAAATAAGATTCATAATAAGCATTTTAAAAACCAAGAAATTTTTCAGATTCACAAAAAAAACTGATATATCAGGTCCTTCTTTTCCCAGCAATGTCCCTTTTCTGTCACCAGACCAAAAGTTCAAACTAAATATAGCTGTCCAAGGTCCTATTCTACCTAGACAGAAAACTGAAGCAATATTTAGCAGTGAAAATAAATGTTAGGAGTGTGTACTTTGGGTGAGTTAATGTATCCTATGATTTTTCCTGTTGTGAGAAGCCTTGTTTTATGTTTAGACTTCTATGAAGTTATCCTTACGGATGCTCCCTCTTGTTTCTAGCTCTGCCTTCACATGGTTCCTCTGAGAATCTCCAGCACTCAGGTCAGAAGCCAGCAGATGTCCCCTAAAACAAATGCGTCACTTTTCCATCTCTCTTTCACATTGCAAAATGAAGCTCTCACATACTGGTCAGACATCTCCTGGCTTCCCATCTGTGGTCAAATTTGAGGATGCTATGAGAACAGATGACAATGATACATGACTAGGGGAGCTCAAACTCCAGTGGAGTTTCCCCTTCAGCGAGGGTATGTTGCAGTTAGCCCCCATTCCTAACTTCCTTGTGATTTAAGGAATCTATCCTACGTCAGTGTGAGAAAGGGCATGACCAAAAGCAACTCAGAGAGTAAAGGGTTTATTTCATCTAACATATCCCAATTACAGAACACCAGGGAGAAGTCAGTACAGGAGCCGAAGCAGAGAGCATGGAAGAACACCCACACTAGCTTACTCCTCATGACTTACTTTGTTCCTTTTCTGCTACCTCCCAAGACCTCCTGCTCAGGGTGACACTAAGATAGTAGTTTGAGCACAGCAGTCCCATAGTGATCATTATCAAATACTCCACAGACTTGCCTACAGGTTGTTCCTGTGAGGGCATGCTTTACAATTAAAGTTTCCTCTTTCGAGTTGATTCCTTGTGTCAAGGTGACCAAAAAAAAAAAAAAAATCCTAACCATCTAACCATTCCAAATGCCTTGAAGAAATAAAAATACTTTTTCTATGCATATAACACAATCTGAAGCTAAATAGGATATTACACCTATCAGCATGTTGCAGGTCTTACCAGTTCATAATCTGAGGCCCACTTATTCTCCTCTTAGTATTTAGACATGTCCATTGTTGTGCAAAGAAATCTTGGGTTCAGTTTATACCACTGAAACCTCAGCATTCCCGAGAGAACTCTTACTCGTTATTAATTTTGCTCTTAGGCATTGGTCTGAATTCCTCCACTGGGTTAGCACAGTGGTTAGAAGGTTGTGAGTTCTTACAACCATGACAGTAGTGTGGAAATCACAAGTGTAACAGAAGCTTTCAGGTTAGAGCAAGGAGCCTGCCTGAGTCTCTCACTACACCTTTGCTGGTATTTTCAAATGGAGACAATTACAACTTAATAATCTTAAACATTTTACGATAATTATAAAAACCTGTTTATGGATCTATTCTCATAGTCTACTGGGTTTTCATATAGTAATCCCTGCTTCAACTCTTCTCTGCCTGTTCCTCTTCAGTCCCACTGCTGAACTCACTGAAAATCAGAAAAGCTGTTTAGTATTTTTGCAGCAGAAAAAAAAATGTGGGGAGAATGGGACTGAGTTATTTTTTATTTTCTCTTGGTTAGAGTATTTGGTTTAGGAGTATTCCTATGTAGTTAATGTTAGAAAGGATCTAAATCTGAATCTACTGGGGATATGGAAAATGAAGAAGAGGTATGGGGGTTTGAATAGGAAATTCCACTGTAGAGCGATATATTTCAACCCCTGGTTGATCCTCAGTTGGTAGTAATGTTTGGGAGGTCTCAAGGAGGTATGGCCATGCTAGAAGATACAGAAAGGAGCCTTTGTAGTTTCAAAGCCTCCTGTCATTTGAATACACTTTCTCTCATCCCACCCTTCTCTTTGCTTCTGTCCAGCTGCTATGCCTGCTACTTGATAGCATGTCTCCCTACCAGAATGGACTATATACTATACCCTTCTGGAACCATAAGCCCAAATAAACCCTTTCTTCTATAAGTTGCGATTGTTGTATTTTACCATAGCAACTAAAAAGTAACTAATACAAGAGACTTTCTATAGAAAACATGTGCTGTCTAGTTATCCAAAAATGTACAAACACATAATAGGGTAGGAGGACTGTGGACAACATGTTCTCATAGGTAAGAGGCCCAATGTGGTGGTTAGAATTTGCTTGGCTCAAGGAGTAGCAGTATTTGGAGGTATAGCCTTTTTGGAGTAGGTATGTCACTGTGGGCTGGAAGCCAGTTTTCTCCCAGCAGCCTTCAGATGAAGACGTAGAACTCTCATCTCATCCTGTACCATGGATTCTGACATGTTCTTGCCTTGATCCTGGACTGAACCTCTGAACTTCTAAGCCAATCCCAATTAAATGTTGTTCTTAGAAGAGTTGCCTTGATCATGGTATCTGTTCACAGCAGTAAGCTCCTAACTATTACCACCAGTGAAGTCTGGGAGGGGCAGAATTATACTAAAGCCAGTAGGCAATGAGGAGCTGCCATGAGCCATGTTGAGCTTAACTTCAGAGAACCCTGGGTGAGACAACCAGTCATTCTGGAGAGTCATGGCCTATCAAGCTTTGGGGATCCCTTCAGAATACATGTCCATTTTTCAGTGTCCGGCCTCATCATGCCTCCAGGATCCCTTCAGCATTTATGCAGTTTCCCTTCTCCCTAACTAAGGAGTCAGAGAGAGTGGTGCTGCTCATTTAAAGCAGAATACCAAGTACCTAGAAGCCTTCTTTCAGGGATCCAAGTTCTAGGTGAAAGAAGTCTGTGAGCAATTGGTTCCAGAGTGGAGAATTGAAAAACAATGAGACTCAAGGTAGGTCTAAAGAAACTAAAGGAAATAAAGTCAATTGTTTGAAGACCTGTGACGAGCATATATGAGCACAAGAGTAAGGAGCTAAGGATTTGTGTGACATAATTACAAAGACCCCAAAAAGCAACACTCCTATAGCGAAGACATAGAAAAACCCAATACTGCCTTAAAGAAGAAAGGGTATGGCCCAGAGCGCTAGGAAGCTAATGTTCTTGCTTCCAGGAGCTTACTTATACCAACTTCTAAAGCTTTTGGAATGGTAGGCAAAAGGTTAACAGCCTATTTATATTTATGCTATAAAGCTGTATGTTCCAATTGGTGGCAAATTAGACCAAACTGCAATATAAAAGTGTGGGATTTAGAGAGCATGTATTTCTGGAATCTGTGTTTCACTGGAAAGTAGCAATGCTGGTCTGTACTATTAAAGAAGACAGATGCAGGAAGACACACCAGATTCTTATAAACTTTCTTCAACATTGCTTTATTTATTCCATGGTATAGAAGAATATCAGAAATCCATTCCATATGTAAAGAAACAAATATTCGAATATGTTATATATATGTTATATAAATCCCCAAGTTTAAATATTAGGGAGGCTTCAGAATCCCTTGCTTGTTCTTCTTAAGTTTCTGCCTTATCCAGGCTAGCTTGGTCGTGTAGACCAAGTGATACCCAGGCAAGACAGGACAACATCAAGTCCTAGAGTCCTGTTTTTGATCCCTCAGCACTGCCAAACATTCTTAAAGCAACAAGAAAGCACAACATTCTACCACTATTGGGTTGTGATATATATGTGATACAGTGTGTATGCTGTCACTCTGTGTGTGTGTGTGTGTGTGTGTGTGTGTGTAGTAGTAGTAGTAGTAGTAGTAGTAGTAGTAGTAGTAGTAAAAGAAGTAGTAGTAGTAGAAGTAGTAAAAGTAGTAGTAGTAGTAGTAGTAAAAGTAGTAGTAGCACCAGCAAAAGCCAAGAAAATCAGAAGACCAGGGTAGGGAAGTCTTCATGGTAGAAAAGGATACCTTTCTTATGTCAAAAGGGTCCTGTTCAGACTAGGAGAAAGCTTTGAGTCAAACTGGGTTTATTATCTGTAAGTGGATCAATGTATTTGATATAAATACGTTTACTATATAATATATAAAAATATAATTGGATATAAGTATGTGCTATTTTGACAACTAGAAGTTGGTGATTGGGAAATTTTGGATGATCAGAACCATTTTAAAATGGGAATTCAAAACTAGCAAAGTACCTTAGCCAGGTAAAGCTCTCGCTACCAAGCCTGATGACCTGAGTTTAGTCCATTTCTCAATTTTTCGCGCACACACACACACACACACACACACACACACACACACACACACACAGAGAAGAGAGAGAGAGAGAGAGAGAGAGAGAGAGAGAGAGAGAGAGAGAGAGAGAAAGATACTAAAAACATATGCCTCTGATTTACTTATTCACTTGAGGCCAAATGACATTTTAGGATTAAAAACCAATCTCAAATTCTAAAGCATCTATTAATAATTTAAACTTTCTACTAAATTATCTTGGAACAGCTGTGACTCAAATAAAATATTTTTTTTTTAAAGTCTGGTTCTTCCATCCCATATCGGGGCAGTCTCTAATTTAGTAAATAAACACTTTTGAAAATTGCAGTGCAACCTCTATTAATGTGATTTAAACCCTGTTGTGTGTTCTCCTGAGATATGCCAGATTAATGAATTATCTAAGCCTTGGTGGAAAATGACCTGCTCAAAATGAAAATAAAATTCATAACTAAAAGGAGCCAAAATAGCAAGCACTCATAATCCTTTGGTTAACAAGTAAGAACAGTAGAAATAGGTCAAAAGGTAGGTCCTGCTTAGTATTTTAGATCATATTTCACCGTTATCTTTGAAGACTGTTAAAGAGTTTCCTTGACTTCTATTTGCTTTCCTAATAATATTCAAATTAAACCTTTTTTTGTTGTTGTTGTTTTAATTTTCCTGCTTAGGCTTTGAATGACATGTTTGGATGACTGGCCCAGTTCTGGCATTCTGAGTTTGTGCCAACAAAAATGTCAAGTGCATTTGCCTTTTAATTACATGCAGTTCCTACATTTTAATATTCCAGAGTTTTCCCTAAGGAAGAGACTTTTCTGATCCTGCCATTTGTAGAAGGGGAAAAAATACCAGTGACATTATCAGAGTTGTTTTTCCTTAGTGTCTCCTGCTACCCACATTTATCACTTTACAAACATTTCACTTGAAAGTTATATTTAGTTGTTTGTAGCCTTCTCCACTGTAAACACTGTGTGAATAGGATACAGGCTCAGCCTTTTGCTTTCACTTCCCTCTCTTCTTTCCCAGTGATCAACAGCTACTTTGCTCTGAATAGGCATCACAGACTTGGATGTCTCAACACTGTAAAGAGTGTATAGGAGGTGTAGCCCTTTATTACTGACATATTCCTTGCCCCTTATTCTCTTTAGTTTAAATGTAACCTCGTTCATTGGCCCTACAAGAGTACAGAACTCCATTATTTGGCTTCCCCCAAGCATGGAAACAGAATTGTTATTGTATTATTTCTTTTGTTACTTGAGGTGAGAAGATCGTTTTTTGTCAAGTAAGTAGCTCCAATATTCTGAGCTCCCTTCAATGCCAAGTGCACACATGCAACAAAGCAGAGGCACTAAGCAAAGAGGAGACTCCGCCATCTAACCCCAGATCACCTTCTTCTGATCGATCTTACCTCCTATGTAGCAATGACATGGTCATTGAGTGGCCTCTGCTGAGTTATCTATCAATGCCAGGGCCAAGAAAATGGCTAAGTCAGTAAAGTGTTCACCGCATATATCTGAAGTCAGGGGTCTGGCTTATATGTGAAGAGCTGAGCTCACACCATGCCACCCCTGGTGTTTTAGTCAGTATTCTGTTGCTCTGAAGACACACCATGGCCAAGGCAACTCTGTTAAAGGAAAGTGAATAAATAACTGGGGTCCTGCTTGTAGTTTGAGGGGTTAGTCCATTGTCACCATGGAGTAGAGCACGGTGGCATGCATGTTTCTGGAGAAGTATCTGAGAACTTTACATATAAATCCAAGAGCAGTAGCAACTGAGCAGCAACAGGAAGAGGAGAGAAAGGGGGGTGGAGGTGGGGCCACTAGACTTTAGGCTTTTAGGCTTTTTAAGCCTGTGGGATCATTGTTATTCAAATCCACCATATCCAGTCAGGTAAAGACAATAGGATCCCCGGGGCTTGCTAGCTAAGACCCTAGCCAAAGCAAGAGCCTCAAATTCAGTGTGAGACCACATCCCACATCGTACAAAAATAAGACAAAGAGTGAGGAAAACATCCTGTTTCAAGGACAAACACTCACAAAAATGAGGCATAGAGTGAGGAAAACATCCCATGTCAGGGACAAGCACATACACTTATTCTGTACCAAGAGGTACTAGTTTACTTGTACATATATGCAGTAAAATTTTATTCATGTGTCCTGGGAAAATAATGACTGTGGTGTTTGAGGTGAGAGAATAAGGATATATAAAATCTTGGATAAACTAAAGGATTTGATTAAAATCCACAATCTGAGGGCTAGAAGTATGACTCAGTAGTAGAATACTTGCCCCCATGACAAGGACCTGAACCCTAGCACTGCAAATCAAATAAATACAATCTGTGGTCTCAGTAGCTGCTCTGGGTGTCTAGCAGATTATGTGCTCAGAGTATCTCTGTAGAACAGGCCCACTATGGGGAGAAAACCATTTTATGCACATTACTGCGCGTATAGCATTTACAAGCAACCACTATTATCAAAATAGAAAGAGATTAGGAGACAGAAAAAGGAAGGGAAGGGAGGTAGAAAGAAGGGGACCAAATGATGGTTTAGTATTCTCTGTAGGGAAAACTTAAAGCTGTGTTGAAGCTTTGATCTTTGGGCTGGCAATGGGAGTGCATAGCTTGAGATTTTCAAACAAAACTTGCAGAGATGGCCTGAATCCATTGGTACCTCCTGGCTCCTGGTACAAGTAGGTGCAAATTCTGTTTAAAAAGAAAGCATGATCAATTTAGGCCTGCAGGAGTCCCACAGACTAACTAAAGCAATTATCTCTCCGTCAAAGGTCACCAGGCATTCTTGAAAGTAAGTCACTGTGAGAGTTAGCAAAAAATAGCACCCAAATCCTCCCAGGACTGCAGTTATTGACTGTGGAGTCAAAATATAAAATTGCTGCATACAAAACACTTAGTGGAAAAAAGTATGAATCATAAATATTAACAAGATGTTGTCATCAGTAACTGAACAAAGAACTATATTCCAAATGAATAGGATTTATAAGACAAAAAATAATTGTTCAAATTTAAAAGTATCTGAATAGATGTGTCCATCAGCTTTATATTGCTATGGCAGATACCCAAGAGAACAACATAGAGGGAGTGTTTATCTTGGCTAAGTACCTCAGAGGCTCCACTGCATAATTCCTTAGCTCTGTTGCTCTTGGAGCAGTGCACAGTGAGGCAGGGCATAATGGACAGGGCATGCGGTAGGCAAAGTAGATCACTCCTGATGGAAACAAACTGAGAGCAGCATACAAGACCAGTCCAGAAATGAGATAAGTCTTTCCAGGGTCCTTTTCCCATCAACCTGGCCCCATCTCTCAGTAATGATGTGGGAGCCATTAATTAGGTCAGAGTCCTTATGTTTTAGGCAGACTACAGCCAGCTCGTCTCCAAGCTTTCAACAAATGAGCTTTCTTGGTGTAAAACGGGTACGGGGAACAATGCATAGTAATAGACCTAGAAGCAGAGTTGTAAGAGGGAGATTGTTTTTATCTAAAGATGTCCAGTGTGAAATCTATGAAGGTGAGCATGCTCAAGAGAACCGGTTCACAAAAACATGCTACTGATGCAGCTTCATGTTCAGTTTAACCCATTTAAACCAGTGATGCCAGCAAAAGAGTAGAAAACTCCTGCAGTGGCTTGTTTAGATACAGAACAGATGCAGCTTCTAAGCCCGCTACACACATTCCAAAGCCTTGTACAGAAACAGTGTATTTAACAACATGAGGGCAGTGGAGTGACTCAGGTGCTCCCTCCTGTCCATCCTACTCAGGAAGTGGACCTGCATAATCCAGAATTAGATATGATGTGCACAGCTTAAAAATTTTTAAGGAAAAAGAGAAAAAAATTAATGACTTCAGCCTGGGAAATGTTACTGAATGCTAAGCACCACTCATAAAGCATAGACTAACATATTTTGCTTCATTAATACTAAAACTATAGCTCACTTTTATACCGTGAATAAAGTAAGATGAAAAGCCATAGAATTTAGGATACTTTACTCAAAAATGTGGCATCATGGGATTCAAGTACTCTAAGTTGGAGTGGGGTTTGGAATTGGAGAAGGTATAGTTTTGTTTTGAGAAATGACAGAAATGAACAGGTCTCTTTGGCCTTCTCTCTGCCTTCCCACCAAAACAGGGTACAAGTCTTAGGAAAGATTTCCCTGACCTTTACCTGAAGCAGCAAGGCATATGACCTGCACTTGGTAGGCTGGTGGTGGGAGTGGGATTGCCTCATAACTAAAGGAAATGAGCTTATGTACAAAGGCCTTGCTAAGTCCACATTTACCATTCAGCATCCACAGTTTTTCTATTTTATGGGGCATACTTCATGAAACACACTACAAAAGCATTGAGTGATCTCTGGCTGTGGATCTTCATTTCCTTTTAAAGCCTCTCATGTCATATAAAAAGTATTTCAAGGCCAGAGGCCTGGTTCGGTGGGTAAACATACTCCATGTGCATCATGAAAATTTGAGTTTAAATTCCGAGCCTCGTAAAGAACAGGGAATGTTTGTGACCCCAGTGCTGAGATTAGGTATGGAGAAATAATTACTTGGGCTTGCTAGCTAGCCAGTCTTTATATGTATGTATGTATGTATGTATGTATGTATGTATGTACTGATAAATGTATATAAGTAGGTGAAAGCTGTTCATTGAGCATTTCTTAGACGAAACAGATAAAAATATTCAAATTTCTCTGTTATTTTCATCAAGTGAATATTAGAGCTTGTTTCAACAGCATGTTTACAAAACATGGAAGATTTGATGGTACCATTATGACATAATTTACACACTAATGATGTATAATGCTAGCAGGCAGATCAATGAGTAACAAGTCACACCATGTAATGTTGAGTTTGCAATCTTTGTTTCAATCATAGTGAACTGGATATGATACCTGAGTGACAGATTACTAACCCACAAAGTAGAGTGAGGGATACTTGAGTGTTTGGTGATAGGTAGATGGTTATAAATAATTAGGGTATATGATAACATAAGGTATGTGTCAGTAGATGAGCTTCAAAGGGTTGGCTGGAGCCTAGTTTGAGAAAACCTTTTATGTTTGAAAAAGTTAGGGTAGCTACTTAATTAAATTCACATTTTAGAAACGTCACCCTGTTAACAGAATATAGGCTATGTCTGAGGAAGCCAACACATGAAACAGGAGGCTTTTTTTTTTAAAAGCAAACAAAAACAGAAAAAAAAAATTGAGTCTTGAAGGCCAAGTTGGAAGAGAGAGCTCAAGGCAGATTCATGAGACACCTTATGCATAGACTTAGCTGTGTCTAAGACCTTAGACAGCATACCGTGGTACCATTTTACTCATTTACTACATGTCAGTAAATTGGAAGCTTAGTGAAAAATTCATATGTGCCATCATATGTCTGCTTTTAAAAGAAAATGAAGCAAAATAACGCTTTCTACATTTTTACTCTTGAGCATACTCCTGAAATATGGCACTGATGTGTATGTGAAAAATAATTCTATTATTTATTTAGAATTTTTGTAACATTTTTGTGCTATTGTCATTGAGCAAAAACAAATCTGAAAATTCTGGCTTGCAGGAGCTACCTTAAACATCATGTAATCAATTGTAAAATATTTGTAATAGGAATACATAGTTTTATTTTATGATTATTTTAGATCTTCATGAACTTTTGTTCCATTCTCTTGAAAATCACAAGTTTTCAAGAAAATTTCTCTGTTAAATAAGAAAACTACTTTCCAACTCTACAACAAAATGTATAACATATGGCTGTTTTCTTCCTTCACTGATAAAAGTTTGTGACTGACTGTTCCAAGAGTGGACAAATTTCACAATAAGATCATGAGAGGTGGTAAAGCAAGATGACATCAAAGGATCATTGAGTTAAATAATAAATACTTCAAGATGCCCCTAAGACTTAGAAGTCCACAGCAGCGGACTATTTAATTAATAACCTGTACTTTACAAAACCCATCATTACCTATTTATATGACAGACTGCTAAAATTTTTTAAAACTACTTTTTAAGTGATGTCAGTTTGCTTATTCACAGGTTCTCTTTATTATATTATGGACTCAAAAGGCTAACCTGTAGGTCTCATCCATCCCACCTGCTCATAGTTCTGTCACCAGCGTTTCCATTTATAAAACCTCTTCACAGCATTATTCACTTGACATCTCTTAAAGGTTCATTATATATAGTGACTATTTTAGAAATTCTATGTCTAGCTGGCGTGCCACCATCCTTGGAAATGTGGTATCGTATCCTTAGGATGACTGCAGGTAAATGTTCCTTAGGGTCTATACTGGTTTAAATAAGTGTCCCCCATAATCTTGAACATTTGTATACTTGGATTTGTTAGGTTTGAGAGATGTGGTCTTGCTAGAAGAAGAATGTCTCTGGAAGTGAGCTTTGAGGGTTTTACAACTCGGAACCATTTCTAGTTCTTGGTCTCTTCTTCAAGCTTGTGGTTCAGGATGATATAAGCCCTCAGGTTCTGCTCTAGCCTCAGATCCTCCTCCTGCTTTCTCTACTCTGCCACCATAAACTCTCACCCTCTAGAGTTGGAAGCCTAACTAAATGTTTCCTATAAATTGTCTTGGTGTTTTATTATGATAGCAAAGTAATACAGGACTCTTTGCCTCCCTCATAAATATCTAGTTATATGTATGTGATCTTTGAACTGGCCCAAAGATCCACAAATCCAGCTCTCCCCATGTCATTACTTATGTAATGCAGAAGCCACTTCCTAGGCTTTCTATTATTTCCCAGAGCCAGCAAATCATTTTAGAACTATGATTTCATTATAGTATCATATTTTTTAGTTACTGTAGCTAGGCAATCTGTACAATACATGATAGGTATGTGCTTAGTTCTCTTTGTCTGAGTATCTTAGCTTTGTGGCCTGTATTCTGGGTAACTTTTTCCAGTCAAAGGACTTACTGATAACATGTGTCTCCAAATATAATGGAAATAACTAAGAATAAAAACAACATCATACTAAATACCAAACCCCATGCTATCTCGTCTGGGAAATTACATGAACTTGGTTGGGTGGTAGTTTGGGGCAGAAGGTGAAAACAGCTCTGTGATGGAAAGGATGGGGATGATTGGATTTATCTCCAGCTGCATCTAGAAGAGTAAAATCCAACAAATCCTTGTGTTTTGAGGAAGGCGTCTAATGTCCATACCATTTGTTGTATGTGTGAGCTGTGCCTGTCTTTCATTTACTCGGTCAATATCTTTGTATTGTGGCTCCTTACCAAGCCCAGTTAGACATACAATGCTGGAAAGGTATGAATGGTTCCTGCTTTAAAGAACTTTATCTTAAGAATGGGAAACTATTAGATGGCTATTAGATGGAACAAATACACCATCATAATATAAAAAGTGTTATGTGTGTGTTTTGATGAAGGAGAGGCAGGATACTGAGGAGGAGAGGTAAGCAGCCACTTTGGGTATGAGAAATGATACTGGTCTGCGTTAATGTAGCTGAGGGGGAGAAGAGGAATAGAAAGCAAGGATTCAGAAAGGATTAGAACTTTATAACTAATTGCACAAGAAATGGGATGAGTTTCCATGTCTGACCTAGGCATTTCTTCTATGCCTGATTAGCCTTTTCATGATTATAAATAACTTAACCTTCAAATATTAATCAAAAGATAAAGAGGGAGAGAGAGAAGGGGAAAGGATGTTGCTCCATCCCCCAGTTTCAAGAAGACAATAGCAGTGTCTGGTGCTACAAGGGGAGAAACTGAAAGAATCCTGCTGTAAAAAAGTAGTGTAACTTCTCATTTGGAAATAATGTGTTGAAGGAAATGCACACATGCAAGGAAGATCAATAATCAAATTATTGCAGGGACAGGAGTTCAAAGAGATATTGACCAGGAAAGCATGGATTTGAAAATCATCAGAGTGAATGGTAACCCAAGTCATAGAAGCTGTGAGATCACAAAATCAAAATCACAGTCACTCCCCACAAATCACAGTCACTCCCCACAAATGACCAAAATGGGGGGCATTTATAAAAGAATCCTGGAAAGAGAAGGCCAAAGTCATGGCAGTGGGAGGAACTCTGCCACTGACCTCCCATTGAAAAGCAACATAGTCAGGAAAGAGGCCAGGAAAGTCAAGGACTTCTAACATTCAAATACAGAGCAACGTGGCTGTTGAAGTCCAGCCACTTGTAAGATGCTGTTTCTGTCAGCTTGATCATGTCTTTCCGTGATTCACAGCCAAGAAGAGGAAAAACCATATGATATACCAGTAAGATGTGTAGAGATTGTGTGTGGTATGTCTAAAGATGCTGGAAAATCCCCTAGAAGACTGTGCTTAGAGTTGTTGTCAGGAACATCAGTGATGAAAGAGAAAAAAAATGATTGTGTTTGATCCCAGATAATAGAACCAACTTTACTTCTATGTAATTTTATATGACCTTCCTCTTTTTGCCTAGAATGGAAACAATTCTATTATATTCATGGAAAGAAGGAGATGATATATAAAAGAGTTTTACTTCGGCTAATTTTTTCCTCCCCCAAAACACATCTCATAAATGTGCTCAGTAAAAGTGAAATTCTAACTTGTTTTTTTTTTTCTCTCATTGTGCAAAGAATTATGCCAGTCTAGTCTCTTAAAAACTGGGGATTCTTTGAATGCTCTCTGGCAAATAAAGTATAAAAAGATTTATGGCAAAGGAAAGCCTTCTGAAAAAGATACTCTCCATTGTCTTTGTGCATACATAAATTATGTGAGACACAGGGGTGCAACCACAATAACAGGTTTTGGCTGTCCTTAAAGAAAATAGGACATATGGGTGGGGAGGAGGTATGGGATGTGGAACAATAGCAGGGTGAATGGTGGGGGTGGGGAGACTAAAATATGGAGTGTAAAAAAAATAAATTAATTAAAAAAAAAGAAAAGAGGAGGAAGAAGAGAAAAAAAATAGGAAATGCTCACTTAAACGCTACTATATATTTCAATTACTTGATCTTCTAAAAATGGAATTTTATTTATATTCTTTGGTTCTACTATGCAAAACCCTTGAAAAATACATTTGACTGAAGCATACAGAGGAAACCAGCTATGTAGGCAGAGTTGGGAAGGTTGCAACTAGATGCTAGCCTGTGCTACATGATGAGTTTGAGGCCAACCTGGAATTCATAGAAAGATGCTGTCTACATAGAAACTAATAATTTCCACATTTTCTTTCATAAAAATACTGTTGGTTGATAATACTAGAAATATTAGAAATATTAAGTGATTCTTCTATAGAAAGTTTGCAAATCAGGGAAAATAGCTACCAAATCATACAAATATAGAGAATCTCATCCAAGTTTGGTAATTATTTGACAGTCAATAATCTGCACAAGAATTATAATCATAACTCCCAATTGCCCTTGATCACATTATTTTTTAGCAATTTGGTAATTAAAAACAGGATCTATCTCTAAGTGGGCACAGATGATCACTTTAAAATGATCACGTGGATACCCATAATACATGAATTGTCTTAGCATCCTGTACACTGAACACATGGTCAAACCTAATGGTTTCTTTGTTCAAACATTGACCTTTAGATTGGACATTCCAATGCTGGGAATGTATTTAGACTAATTTATCAGAAAAAAAAATCTATTTCTATTGAAACTTTTAAAAACTTCTTAATCCTCTAAATTTGAAATTTCTTGGCCACCATTTTGTGTGAGTTTCATTATTTAATGACTCAGTGTGGAGGGAATTTAAACTTCTCACAGTAGTGGTTTATATCTGACCTTCTATTTGTGATATCAACCCTATCTGTCCATGTGTGCATTTCTCTGAAAAGACTGAGCAGTTCTAAAGATATAGCATATGCTACATGTGACAGCTTATAAATTATATTAATGAGATGAATCTGGCTGGGAAATGACTTAGTTGGTACCCTACTCTATGTGCAAGCATGAGGACCTGAGTTTGGTACCCAAGTCATCATTATCCAAACTACTAAAAATCTACATGATTTCTTTTAAGATTCATGGTATGAATCTTAAAAGTGTAGTATGTTTCCATGCAATGGTACTGTGCCATGATAATCGAGGACAGAAAAACAGTGCTGAGGTGCTGGGGTTGAAAGACAGCTCTGTTGGTAAAGTGCTTGCTGAATAAGCAGGAAGACTGGAGTTCAAATCTCTAACATCCATGTAAAAAGCTGGGGGTGTCAGCACATACCCCTAACCTAACCAAAGAAGCTAAAATAGATGGATCACTTGCCCAAAAGAAAGCTCATGTGAGAAACTCAGTTTTAAAAATAAGTTCATCACTTGAGCAAGATGCAACACTCCCATGTACACACATGTATGTGAGCACCCAAATAAATACATACAGAGGGGGGGGAGAGAGAGAAAGAGAGAGAGAGAGAGAGAGAGAGAGAGAGAGAGAGAGAGAGAGAGAGAGAGAGAGAGACAGAGAGAGAGACAGAGAGAGAGAGAGAGAGAGAGCAACTGACAGAGACAGAAAAACAGAGAGTACATCTAACAAGTACTGATTGTCCAAAGCACTGGCAGTTAACTCCGTAAGTCAAGTGTGTCTGAGTACCAAGGGATTCTCATCTCTATCCTGTGGACGTCAAATGTAGTGAAGCGACAGATCAGAGACTTTAGTGAGCCAACTGTAGAAAGTTTCTCATATACGAATATTTCTCTCAGGAGATTTCTAAATCACTTTTCAAAATTACTTTGTGAAAGCGTGTCTATGTAAACCCATCAAGTTTGATCATTATAAACAATAAGCATTTTGTTTTTAGATTCTTGCATTCAACCTAGGAATACATTCCACCTGTTTTAGGCATTTATGCTTATACCATGAGTAGGAGGTATATGTATACATTCATCAGACTCCTCAAGAAGAGGAAGAAATGCCAGCACAGTTACAGCAGGTTTGGATGAACTGCAAGCAGTGAGAGAGCTGGCCATGGAGTATGCTCGTCGCTTACTCCTAATTAAGGAAGTTCCCTGTAGCTGTAATGCTGGGAACAGCCATAGCTATGCCTAGCAAGCTTGCTACACTTAGTAGGGAAAAACCAAGCTGTGGAGTTGTAGTCTCTGCTTGAGAGTAATAGTGGCTAAGCCATTGGAATATTTTATTCTAGGTGAGTGAAACAAAGATAGGTTGCTGAACTATTTAACAAATGGAACTAACACTATTTCAGATGCTAATTTTCTGTTTAGATTTAAAGTAAAATGAAATAATATTAATGGGAGATATGTTTGCGTCATCATCATCATCATCATCATTATCTTCATTATTTTAATTTGAAAAATTATGTTAACTTCATGCCAGCAACTTTCTGGTGGAAAAAAAAAATGGTGCAGACATTAAGATACAAAGAACATGGGTGTTGGAGCGAAAGAAGCCAAATGAAGGAACTAAAGAAAAAAGGGTTGGAACAGCAATAGATAAATAACTTTCTAAAGAGAAGAGACTTGTTTTTTGTTGTTGGGTTTTTTTTTGTTTTGTTTTGTTTTGGTTTTTCGAGACAGGGTTTCTCTGTGTAACCTTGACTGTCCTGGAACTCACTCTGTAGACCAGGCTAGCCTCGAACTCAGAAATCCGCCTGCCTCTGCCTCCCAAGTGCTGGGATTAAAGGCGTGCGCCACCACCACCCGAGCAGAGACTTGTTGTCCTTGAGATATACAGGCTCAGTGCAGATCTTGATGGCAGCATGTTCGTTCAGCCAGGGTCTCTGAACTGAAGCACAAGGTACCGCGATTAGCGATTGAAAACAGTTTTCTGGTATGTTTAATCCATTGAACTCCCTGGTCTTTGTGGTACATATTCTCAGCAATGGGGGCCACAAACCTGGCAACCTGAGAAGTGCTGTGTTAGAAGATAGAAGATGTATTAGATTCTGTGTCTGCCCTTGAGCGATTCATAATCTATCCGTAATGCTCTAAGCCTGGGGGTTTTGTATCTGTAAAGTACAGATAATAATAGTTTCTTTGCCAGTTTCAAGGTAAATGAGGTAAACGGAAAATGTCTTCAGAGGCTTTCCAGGGCTTATGTATTGATTAAAGTTTTCTATTTTAATTGTGGACATGTGTGAGGGCTGAGCATGATTTTGAGAAAGAAAAAGAAGTAAGGGCCTGTAAGGAATAAAAAAAAAAAATAATCTTCTTAAAGTCATTTCCCACATTTATCAACTAGTGAGAAAATGTGAAATAGTCCTGGGTATATTTCCTTACGTTTTTTTTTCTTCTGCTAAACTGTTTATTTTAACTTCTATAATGGATTATAAACAAATTCATACTTGTCTGAAGCTCCCAAGCCCTCTTATTCAGACTCCTGAGTCCTGGAATTATAGGCAACTACATGGGCCACCACACCCAGTTATATCTGACTCCGTCTCTTCCCATCGCAGTAATTCTAAAAATCTTGTTCTGACTTTTTAAGGCATTTAAAGAAAATTAGCCTACCATCCCCTTTAATGACAATTTCTTATTCCTTATCTTAAAACAGAACAGCAAAATAAAACTGAAAATAAAGATTTTTACCTTAACTTGGCCTTAAGACTCTCGTGCTTTAGAACAGCTCGTTTCTGCATGTATGTTTTCATATTATTGCTATTCAAGCTTGCTCTCCTTTGGCTATTTCTGCCTGGAGGCAATCTTCCTGTGCATGAAGAGGCTTCCAGTCACCAATTTCTCTGATTCCTTTAGCAGCAGCAACAGAAGAACCGGAAGTAATCCCAGACCCGGCAAAGCAGACAGACAGAGTGGTGAAAATCGCGGGCATCAGTGCTGGCATATTAGTGTTCGTCCTTCTCCTCCTGGTTGTCATAGTAATTGTGAAAAAGAGGTAAGGTCTGATACTGTCCTGTACACACACTCAGATATGCCACTGATTTTCGTGTTTTCCCTCCAAGCTCTTTGACAAGTTCTAATAAATGTGCCTGCACCTCACTTTCTTATTTGGGATTTTTTTAAGTAAAGTCTTATTTAGCTATTTGTAGTTTGTTCAAGGATATAAGCATAGAGTTTGGTTAACATTTGTTTAATGTAAAATTGTAAGTTTCTTGAATTTCAGAGATACATGGGAAATTCATCTTATTTTAAGTAGTATTATTAAGCATAATGAAATTGATAGCTATACAGTTATGGTGCTTGGGCCAAAGTCGGAGTTATTTTAATTTTTAATTAATTTTTTAAAATATGGGTTGCATATGAGACATGCATTTATTTCTCCAATTAAAAATGTTGTTCAATGACATTGTATATTAAATATTCACTGACCAAATTTTTTTTAAAAAGGAAGATGAAATGATTAAATTGAACTTTGTCTTTTATACTCTATCAGCCAATGTCGCCACCTCCTGGAGTTCAGTAAAGATATTATGACTTCCTGGAATTTAAACTTTTGTATTCTGGGGATAAAAGTATACTCTTGCTCAAAAGTATACTTTTTTTTTTTAATAATTTGAGCTGCTTGATCATTCTGTAAGTTGCCAGAATCTGTAAGTCATCGTCTTCGAAACTAGTGTGGCACTTCAATCATTCCAATCATGAATTTTAGATAATGCTATGATTTGGAAACACTTTAGAAAAAAAAAAAGAAAACGATTTTTACATGTAGAGTGAATTCTAAGAGTTTCGTATGTACAAGTGGTTTTGCTTTTATAGTTATACTGATTGTGTAATAAATAATGTTGCTTATATTACGTGAACTTCATAGTGTGCAAATATTATTGCTTTCTACTTAAAATAAAACATTAACAATTATGGATAAGACTCATATGCTAATCACAATTCCATGAGCATCTATTTTAATATATTGCCTCTTTACAATTGTCCCCGGAGATATATATGTTGGAGAAGACACATCTGCATTAGAAACATTAGGTATGCACCACAGTGTTTTGTGTTTAATTAGCTACATATGTGCTTTTCCCAAAAAATGCTTTCTCCTTGCTGTTGTCTACTCCCTCTAGGATTGGTAACACGTCCTAGGCGAGCCAATATTTAAATATTTTAGAAACACTAGGTTTCCAATAAAGATCAGTAATATCATGGACTAGAACCTTCAGACCTTGCTTCTCTGTTTAATTTAGGTTTGTACTTGAAGGGTGAAAAAGCCAAACGGCTTAGAGAACTCACAGCACTTCTTCATTCCTAAGTGGAAGGTCACATCTGATCGGATGCATGAGAATGACTTCTGACTGTGTCCTCCTCAGAGTGGAACTTAACCTAGTTGTAGTTGTTCTTTATGTGAAGACTTACTTCTTTTTGATGGATTTGTACTAGGAATGACAAGTGAAAACTAAGGTCCTTCAAGTTGCTAAGCCAGTCACTAAAGAAAGATCGGGGAGGGAGGTAACAGTCTCTGACAGCTCTCTAAAATCTTCACTGATGCTCCTTCTGGTTTACGTTGTCAATGATCAGATCAACAAACCTCCCTTTAAGTGTGTTTCACATTTGAGTTTTCATAATCTTTGTACTGGATAAAGTCTCCTGAGCTTTCAGCTCCCTCAGCAGCACCTATGTGACTGAGGAAGACCATTATCTTTTAGAGTAGATGAGGTGTTTGCCACCTTCTGGACTAAGTCATGCCTGGAGTGCTTTAACTCCTCACTCACTGCAGCACAGTTGTGAAGGCTTCAACTCATAGTTGGTGTCACACACACATACAACACACACACTGTGTGAGTTAAGCAAGAGTAATTTATTATACCACAAAAATATGTAGCAGATGTAACAGAGTTTAGCTTAAGGTTCTGTGTTATTCTGTAGTTTTCTTTGGCTATAGAAATTCTTAATAACAAGATGGAACCAGAAACTTTTTACCTTCTCAACACCTGCATTTTCACAAGAAATTGTAAAGTTGCTTTAGACTAGCCCTCACTGGGAATAATATATGTAGGGCTATTTCCCCCATTGAAAATAGTTCTGTGTGTTTGGGTTGCAAAAGAACAGCTTAGAATTCAACCAAATAAAACTTTACAGCTGAGATTATATAGAAAGTAAGTTCTTGGGCTATGAAAGGGATATTGCACTTTTCAGAACGCGATGTCATTTTTTTTTTTCAGTTTAATCGTTGTTGAATTATTTCCAAATATATGCCATTTTTCATTGATTGTGTATATCTTAAATGCACAGCATGAATACATTACAACTTCCTACATCAACTTGAAATCATGTTTCAATACAGTAAATGTTTGTGTATACCATGGTCACATGCATCTACTGTGGGAACACCTTCATGTATATGTAGCATATGGTACCTGTATTCACATAACGTGTATATATTGTGTACCATTAAGATAGGCCCAATGTGTAAAAAATATAGGTGTTACTGTGCACACATTAACATCATAATTTTATGTTTTGTATTTAAAATAAACTGCTATATTTAGTATACACATTCTATACACAGCTGCTCCATCTGTCATGACATTCAGATGGCAATGGATGATAGAACGCTTAACCGCATGTTGAAAAACACACAATCCATTTAACTTTTCAATTCTCTGGCAATAAAAGAAATGTCAGCATGTTACTTTTTTTTTTTCCTAATTCTACTTTACAAATTTTATTTTTTTGCTGCATTATCTGTCTGTTCAATCGCATGGCAAAAGAACGCTAACAACGCATGGGCAACGTACAGGGCAGAGCCTAAGAAGCCAGATTTCATTTTGTTTCGTTTTCTTTTTAACGCACATTTTTCTGCTTTCTTGGATGTGACGGAGTCATGCTTCTCATTCACCATTGCTTCTCTTTCCCACTGTCTGTGATCTGCTTCCCAGGAGGAGCTACTATTCTTACTCCTACTACCTGTAAGTAGAAAATGGGTCGTTACAACTTTACATGTGTCCAAAATGCAATATCCCTTTTCAAAAAGCCCACAGAAACAGTGTTGTCAGTTTGGTAGTCTTTCAAAATATTATATTTTTCTGGACACTAAAACTATGCAGTATTATCTCTTTTGATAATCTTTTTTAAAAGGGATATTGTGTTTCTATATGTTCAGCTACTTTTAATTTTTAATTACAGTTTTTCCATGAGTAGCTTTATCCTAAGGCTAAGAACATCATTTATTTACTTATGTCAAGTCTGTACCCTCTTAGCAATATCTGGTAACTAATGTGGCTTGAACTTCCTACTCTAGAATATGTAGATATACTATATAATATTGTATTATATTTGTGAAAATGAACCCAGTGAGATGTTTGTACAGCATTCAGACTGCCCTCAAAGGATGCAAACCCAATCAGGCCTGCTTGTGTGACATCACTTTACATATTTTCCCAGTTATTCAAAAGGCTCATGACTTACAACTATCCTTGCTGGCCATTAATACTGTTCATATGGTATTATAAAAATAAACTGATAAAAGAGAATGTAGCAAGCAGGGCAGAGACATTAAAAACCTTTTGTAGAATGGGGGAAAATGAGTTTGTTTACTATAGTTTAAATAGAGACTTTATGAAACAAGTCAAAAACATAACTTGTGAATTGACTAAGGAATCACAATGTTGTTACTTTTATACTCTGCAATTTCAAACCCACCCATGACTAAGGTATGGCGAGTCATTTAGACCAGCATGGAGAATACTGGCCATTCAATTTCCTGAGTCATCTTCAGTTGACTTTGTTAAATTCCAAGATAGTCATTCAGTCCAAGGGAACAGCACTGTGCAAGGCTTGAGGATTGAAATTGTGTTTGAGGCATACAGCCTGCAGTGTCTGTATCACTACGTAAGGTTTAAGCCAGCTTTACAGCAAAATTTTATAAGTCAGTCACTTCAACACAGCACTGCCAACCTTTTAAATATTACAAACATTTGGCTTCCTACGATCTGCTAAAACAAGCAGGTGTAAAATAACAGTGCTCTTAGCTTATTGTGATGAATCATAATACACTTGTTAAATCATGTTTGATGAAGCCAATGGCAATTAACTGTACCATTTCATCCAATGATGGAGTACTTTTCCCCTTTATGGCCCACCCATACATCCACCTGCAGAAGTTTATGCTGTTGGCTGCTTTGATAATGAAAGTCATTTGCACATCTGTCAAACTCAAGTACTCGCAAAATGAATTGCCTAACTGTCCTGAAGTGTGCATTATGTGTGCTCATTGCTCAGGGGTAGACAAAGCATGAGACACACTAGAATCAATATGTGTTTTGTTACAAGAATGTCAATAAACCTACCATTAACTGTCAATGTATCTGTATTAGAATGGGATTCCTTTTGGTGGGGGCATAGTTAACATTGTTCTTCTTGATATCATAGCAGATTATGCTGTTGCTGTGATTGACACATAGAGCTACTGGTACTTCAAATCCTAACTAGATAAAAACATGACAGGGATATACACATTCAAAGGCTACTTAAACTCTCCTAGGGATACTAATCTCAATGTGATTTCTTTTATAGAGGTAGGAATACAATGGAACTCAAATGGAAAAAAAAACTATGATATTTTATCTTATCTTCATTAGCATTATGTTATAGTAACTTTTTTCTTCAAATGAAAACAGTCATTTAGCACTGGTAGTAACTCATTGTGTTTCACAGTGCCCTGAATGAAAGCCAATATCACAGGGTTGCGGTGAGGATAGAGGAATAAGTGACCATCTGGCTATGCCTGCCTGACTTTACAGTTACTCACAAAGGTTATATTCCAACATAGTATCTAAGTTGATGAATCTGAAAAGTCCTTGCTTGAACACTTTCCTATTTTAGTTCTTGAAAAATATTTCTTAAATGCTTTACCCATTCATGAAATACATGTAAAGTACTCATTCATAAGTCATCTAAGTTTAAAGTTGTCATTTCCATTTGCTGCATTCTGCTCATTTTTAAAATTTAACAATATTTTGATCCATATTTCAAATTATACTGTTTCAGTCAAATCTATTTCTCATGCTTTTAAAGGAATAAACCAACATTGCCCAAGAAAAAAATGATTTAGAGAAAGTTTGCCGGTTTTATTTGTTTTTGAGACAAGGTCTTGCCATGAATCCTAGTTCAAGAAGGCCTTGAATGTTCCTGACTAAGTCAGCTACTTCTGAGTCCTGGGATTAGAATTGAGCATCACCACATGGGACTAAAACTTATTTGTCAAGCATTCCTCTTCTGCTTCAAGATGGATAAATGACAGTGTATCTATGTTGTATTTGTGTTCTTTTCTAATGCTTAGCAAACAGTGTAGCCATTACCGTAGACTTCCTAATGTGGCAGTAAACACAGTGTAAACAGCTGGGTATTGTGTAATAGTTGAAGCTATGGAATGAGGTCATTCTTCATAGCTTATTAGATAAGCAATCTTGGGCAAGTTCTTTAACTCCCCTAAGCCTCAATGAACTCATCTATAAGATGAGAATCCTTAAGCAGTTTTCAGTGGATTGATCTGAGAATTAATTGAGTTAACCAATGGAAAGTGCCAAATATACAGCAGGTACAATTTATCTCTTCAACAAGTATTTATTGAGTGTCTGCTTTGTGCTCTAAGTATTCTGGCTCTGATGTCTAGGTGGTGCAGGTGATCTTTCCCTTTACTGAGCACACTGAGAAAATGATTGAAAAATACTGTCATGTTACATGACAGTGTTGTCTCAAAAGATGAACATGTTACTACAAAAATCACCTGAATTAGATTGTGCTTGGATTAGCTGTAGCATGCCTTCCCAAGGAAGTTTATTTGGAGTCACAGTAAGTAGACACTAGGCAAGTATTAGAGACTAAAGCATGTTGCAGGCTTAAGCGAAAAAATCTTTTGTGCTGGTGAATTAGCACGAAGTTTGAAATGTGGATACCTGTTGTCTACTTATGTTCTGGTGGTGTTTAGAGTCAGTCATTGCCTTTAGAAAATGAAATTGTTGAATAGTCTTAGCAGTTCTATTTTTCTTATGTCCATTTAATTATAAGAGGGGTATCATTGCTCCCAATATCAAATAAATAAGTTGTTCAGGTTTTAGAAAAATTAAACCAGAGGCCAGGGAGATGGCCCAACAGTTAAAGAACACATTCTACTTTTGCAGAGGACTTGAGTTTAGTTCACAACACCCATGCCAGGCAGCTTACAACTGCATCCATAGCTCCAGCTCTATGGGCATCAGATGCCTCTAGCCTTCAGAAGCACCTATGCTTATATGTGTACTCATGTTCATACACACACACACACACACACACACACTCATATGCCTTTAATATAATAAAAAAACCTGAAAATGGTAATGCATACTAACATACGCATTCTGAAACATTGCTGTTATTTCTAAAATTTCAAATCATTTTCAACATTTGTGTCAAGTGCCAGGAATCGTTAGAACAAGTTGCCCTCAAACTGTTCCTCAACTCTTCACACTGTTCTCATCTTCCTGCATTATGTCTCATGTCTCTGTCTAGATCTTTATATTTCTACAGACTTTCCTCTTGGCCTGGAAAGAAGAGTTGGTAACACTTACTATGTGCAGCAAATGTTGTCAATGAGTGATGGTATTAACAGTAGTGACCATGTAGTGATAGTTCTCGTGGTGCTGCTGGTGGTAGATAATATTCTTTGTCCTTGTTTTTAATATTATGAATTCCTTCTATATGAATGATAGGTGTAAATCAGCAAAGCACGGTTTATGCATGCTTTATTCAGTTGGGATTGAGATTTAGTTTTCGTGTCCTGTATGATGGTTATGTGCTCCTTTGGTCAACTATTACAATCCTCAGAGGGAAATAAACTAGAACCACTCTTGGAATGTACAAAGCACTTTAAAAGGAAATCTTGTGGACATAAACTCCATCTATTCAATGAGCCTTTCTAGTGTTTGTGGTATGTTTAGTAGAGACAGTAATGGGGACCAGAAGAAAATATCCTAGCACTGAGGTAAGAAATGGTGTTCTTAACAACTGGGAAATATTTCTGAGGCAGTGTTAACTGCCACCATAAAGTGAATAATACAGTTTACACTGAATAGTGGTTTACAGTGCCTCTGTAAAGAAGTTGCCTGCCGAGTGTGAGTTAACTCTTTTATATATCATTAGTAGAGTTTAGTTGCATGTTCATGAGCAACACAGAGAACCCAGGGTTGTTGGAGGTGTTTGTTGGTTGGTTGTTTTTTTGTTTGGCTGGTTTGTTTTGATGTGGGAGACAAAGGGGTCAGTATTTGTGTCATTTGCAATGGTAACTCTAACTTCTACTACCCTAAATAATTCTGCTGCTGCATTTACCAGACATTTCTGTCATAGATAGTATGCATGAGAAGTCTAAAACACATATTAGGGTTGGACCCTGTCAGTCTTCCAAGCCGATGGTAGCTGACATTAAAGCTCTGTATAGCATTTTTTCAATTTTCCCCAGTCTCTTCCTTACACAGCATGATTCAGCTCCATCTCTTTGTAAGGATTTGAGTCACATCTGGCCAGGGTTGATTTTAAAGAACTTTGTATTAGTTTTGATTAATATTCTGAATACTCTGCTCCATGTGCCTGTGCTCTGACTGTTTGTGGATTTTACTTAGGGACAGCGGAGGAGAGAATGGCCCTTTTTCCTTGTTTTAGTTAGCAGCTCTGATAAAGCAAAGTTAAGTCACGT
This sequence comes from Tokudaia tokunoshimensis, assembly GCA_036184795.1. Taxonomy (NCBI): domain Eukaryota; kingdom Metazoa; phylum Chordata; class Mammalia; order Rodentia; family Muridae; genus Tokudaia; species Tokudaia tokunoshimensis. The sequence goes on along the minus strand of BTHU01000006.1, from coordinate 51,907,874 downwards.
TGTTAGCAAGACCATCTAGAAGTTGATCAAAGGCAGTCCTCATTCAAGAGGAAGGCTGGAACTTAAATTTTTAAAATTTTCACATAACTTTGTGAATTAACTTTTCTTTAGAAGTGTTTGTTTACACTCTTGTTGAAACGTTTTTAAGGAAATTACTTCTTTTTTTTAAAAAGAAATCTCCATTTTTTTTCTAGATTTATTCGTTTACTATATATAAGTACAGTGTAGCTGTCTTCAGACACACCAGAAGAGAGCATCAGATCTCATTATAGATGGTGGTGAGCCACCATGTGGTTGCTGGGATTTGAACTCAAGACCTCTGAAAGAGCAGTCAGTGCTCTTAACCACTGAGCCATCTCTTAAGTACCAAGGAAATTATTTCTTTAGTTTTTAATATACACCATGTACTATGATTATTTCCATCATCCAGTATCCCCATTTTACACTGCTCTCTTTCCCTCTGAACCCAGACTTAAATAGAAGAACTAGTGAGACTCTTGGTCTGACAGTGCGAGAATATCGAGAAGTTCACAGATAAGTTCGTGCTACAACACTGAGCCAACGTACTAGTTTGCGTGTTATCTTAACTCCTAAAATTAGGAATAGTTCTTAGGTTTTCTGATCTGTGTCTGTAACCTTGTCCTCAGGCTCACTCAAGCCACTTTATTGCTGGTGTCAACTGTCCCTCAGGGCTCACGCTCAGGTCTCCCTTTTGTATTTGCTTTGGCAGCAAGCTTGCTAAGAAGCGCAAAGATGCAATGGGGAACACACGTCAGGAGATGACCCACATGGTGAATGCTATGGACCGGAGTTATGCTGATCAGAGCACCCTGCATGCAGAAGACCCCCTGTCCCTCACCTTCATGGACCAACATAACTTCAGTCCAAGATGTAAGTGATACATTGAAATTTTTGTTAATGCTGTTGAAGCGTATTAAGTGCATTTAATTTTACACAATAACTTTTGAATAATGAAAGAAGAAGCCAGAGAAGCAGTTAGGGAGAGTAAAACACAACTGATGTTATCATGGAATTTACAAAAAGACATATGTTCAGTTTTGGTACAGGGTTTAGTTTAACTTCAATCTAGGGATTTTGTTATGAAATCATAAGAAACATTCAGAACATAGAGGCATACAGACAGCATGTGTCATTGAATTATCTTAATTATGTCATTTTCTATATAAAATTGGTAGATGTATGTTATTTATGCTTTTTATTTATAGAAGATAAGGGTTCATTTGAGATAAGAAACAATAATTCTTTCTAGGCATTAATGGCATAAGTAATTATTCCATTAAGGAAATCTAGTATTAGTTCTGAAGAACTCCAATATCAAAAAGTTAACCAGTGATGGGGAGGTAAGTTCATGGATAAAGAACTTACCAGACAGGCATGAAACTTGGGGCTCAGAACACCAGAACCCTTATAAAGACCAGATTGGTGTGCAGCCACCTGTAACCCTAACACTTCGTTGGCATTCAGGAGTGGGTGCCAGGACAAGCTGACTAGCTATAATCACTAGAATTGGTGAGACCCAGGTTACTAAGAGAACCCATCTCAATGCATTAATAGAAGAAAAATTGAGGAAGCCGTATAATATCAACTGATTTGGGCATACACACACATATGTGCTCATACATGGCAACATGCATATACTAACACATACCATACACATAAGAAAAAGTTTTAACTACATGAAAGATTGGTCTTAAGTTTCTAAGTGTAGAGTATGAAATCTAAAAGTGTAGTTGTATTGACTGGCTTGCAAAGATTGATGAAATATCATTTACATTCATTTCCCCATTCCCCCGTACATAGATTCTTCCAGAATTACTAATGTTGACCTATGAAGGAAGTACTTTTAAAATGTCTCTATTGAAGTCTTGCTTAAACACAGAGGACTTGAATAATTGCATAATTTGAATATCCTATGAAAATTATTCCCTTTCAAAGTTTTGTGTTCATTTAAATTTAAGTTAGTGTGCCTAATTAATGTCTTCAAATCCTTCAGTAAAATTGATGCTAGAGATGGACAAATCAAGTTTGTCATTAGTGTTTCATATTCAAGGCATTTCTGTAACAGGTCTGATCCTAATTTGGTAAGCATGCATTTAAGAGGACACGAAGTAAATAAAAGAATTCGTATTTCTAGGCAAACTATAAACATAGGGAATGGCAACTTTATACAACATTTTAGGTTATGTCTATGTCATTTCATAAAGGAGATTGTTTTTTTTGGAAACCTTTAGCTTGATGAAATATTTCAGTAATTGTTGACTTTGAATATTGGCTGTCATTTTCCTGGTGTATATCCATACTAAATGAAATTAGACATGTTGTTAGTTATTTTGGAATTCAGTTATAATCATGTTAAGGACTATGCAGCCTATTTTATTTTAATTTCACTATTAAGATTGAACCACAGAAAGCCGGGCGGTGGTGGCGCACGCCTTTAATCCCAGCACTTGGGAGGCAGAGACAGGAGGATTTCTGAGTTCGAGGCTAGCCTGGTCTACAAAGTGAGTTCCAGGACAGCCAAGGCTACACAGAGAAACCCTGTCTCGAAAAACCAAAAGAAAAAAGAAAAAAAAGAAAGATTGAACCACAGAGAACGATGTAAAAGTCTAAATTCTATGACTATTGAAAGAAAGTTTGCTCAAAATATGAGTGTATCATCTCTGCTTACAGGCTTGAATGTATTTCTGTTCCACGGACCCTTCTCTTTTTTGCCCATATCAGGATCTGACCATAAAGTGTCAATTCTGAAAGTGTAACTATAAATACCCACTTATGAACTTAGAGGAAGGATTAAACCAATTCCCCGCAGTTAGCTGGGGAAAAAATGAGTTAGAATAAATATAAGTAAGATCTTTATTTCTGAAAGTACCTAATACTTGATAGATCTAAAATATGTGGTTCCTTTTCCGCTAATTTTATTATTTTTATAATGTCAAGCTAAATAATCTGGCTTTTTAAATTGAACAGAGGCCCAAACTGTAACTATAGATACAACTCTTTTGACGTTTTACAATAACTCTGCTAGGAAAGAGAGTTTTATCCTTGCAAAATACAGAAATCAAAGCAAGTTGTGTCATTGTATTTTTAAAGAAAATACAAATCAACTATAAAAAATTATTATAAAGGTATAATAATTGTAAATAAAAATAGAACTTGGAGCCAAGTGTTCCTTCATAAGCTCTGTTCTCCCCACAGTGCCCAATGATCCACTTGTGCCGACTGCTGTGTTAGGTGAGGCCTGAGATACTTATCGCCAGTTTTTATTTTGTTTTATTGTCTCGCATGCATCATAACTCCTTGCATAGGTTGTATCTTGTCCACATAGCAACAATTTGCCTTTTGGTAAGTGTCTTGCTATTTCAGATGGACTTCCATAGTCTAAACAGACAGTAACCTTATTTCATATGAACAGGCCTGGGAGATTTAAATGGAAGGCACCCTGTTTAGAGCAACACACCAGCTTCTATTTGTACTGGACTTGAAGCAGAATTGCCCCTAATGAATGGCTATTTGTGAAATGAGCCCACACACCCCATTCCCAAGGACCTAGAATGTCTGAGCAACTAGCTGATGTGGGAAAGTCAGCTTTAGCTAAGGGATTTTTCTAAGCCCTTCTAACTTTACAGCAACTAAAGATGCATTAGTAGATGAACAGGAAGACTCAGGTCATATGCTTTTACACTGTCATTTTAACCATTTGCTAATACAGGGAAAGTTGCTAGAATCTTGATGCAAGGGGTTTGGCATAGACATCACATCACATCACATCACATCACATCACATCACATCATAGTGTCATGTTGCAAGAACTTAAAACTGAGTTTACCTAAGAAAAATGGATGTTGCTTGTGACAATTCTGGCCCTTTTGGTTGCAAAACTGCATAATTTTTAAACCTATATATTTCAGAACAAAACAAGTTTCATTTGAAGTTGCTCCTTATTTCCTAACAAATTATCCACCAATAATTTTGGCCAGTGTACATTGTATATTCACAGGTTGTTTATCAGTAACAATCTTGTAGTTCTACTTACCCCAAAATTCAGATTATCAATAAACATACCTTTAAAATTACCCAACGTTGTATTTGATATTTATGCTTAATATTTCTTGTGAACAAGGAAGCTTAGTTTAGGCATCTTTTTGCTATACAGGTATTCAGTTTAAAAATACATTACAAAATAGTTGGGAATTTTGCATGTAACCAGTTAAAGTAATGTATACTTCTGCACTAAAATAATTATTTTGAGCTGTAATTGTAGAGCTTATAAAAATAATAAATCTAACTCTAATTGTACTGGTCCTGCAATTTGCATATCAGCAGTGAGATGAAGTTGAACTGAAGCATTTTTTTAGAACAATTGACCTGATTGTGTAGGGAAGAACCAGGCATGGTGATGACAGAGGAAGTACCAAATGCTTCCACGTGGGCCGGCCTCTGCTGGGAACTGTAGAGTGGTGTCAGCATCTCAAATTAATACGTAGATTTCATTTAAATAAAATAATAAACCCCGGAGAAGAATGGTTTGGCTAAATGTTAAAATCCATCATGGTAATTTTCTCACAGTCATGTAGAGTTAGGTTCCACTGTCAGCATGTATAGAATTTATAGAATTACAATGAGTTCAGGAAACTAACTACCTTGCAGGTTCAGTCTTCCACCACTAAGGAGACTCTACCTCCTGTCATGCTCTCCCTCCACCCCCCATTCCCACAGAACTGTATGTAAAGAGAAAAGGAGATAGTGCATGTGAGCTTTACAAACTATAAAGGCTAAACAATTCTTACGATATTTCACATGAAAAGGAGTGGTCGTGTTTAAGGAGAAGTAGAGTTAGCATAGTAGTGATGTAGTAGTACATGGTCATCAGGCCGCTTTCTTCATTTTGAAACTGAAGGTTTAAAAATCATTGGCTTTCTTTGAAAGCTGACTCTCATTAGTCTCATTAGACATCAGATTAATACGTTCCATTTCCCATCATTCTTAGAACTGTGATATTGGTGGTTGTCTTCCATCCATTCACTTTGCATTTATACAGCAATTTTTGAAATAATTTCAAACATTGCTTCATATCTGTATCTACCTGAAGATTTTTGAAAGTCTTCTCAATTTTTCATATTGATTCATATTTTTATCTTTTGTGTTTTCACTGCTTCGTTGGGCTTAAGTCCCTATAACCGGTAAGTATATTACAAAGAACTCTAGAAACCTTTCAATCAAGACATAGCCTAAGTTATTATTCTTCAATGTATAATAAGGATAATGATGAGGACAGGAACCCTTGCTGGCAGTTGCATTATTAGGTAGTTTAATGAGGTGGAAATGTATTGAGATTAATAATTCATATGTGATTACTCAAAAGACCTTACTGACTGTTGTACAACTGTTTTAAAGCCAAACGCCACACAGAGCCTTTGCTTTTTCATACCAGGATACAGTCATTTGTACGATGTGCAATGTGAGTCAAACCTGTGTTTTTGAGCTTCTTACAATTGTAAAGATTCTGCTGTTTCAGCAGATTCAAGATGAGCTCTGGCTAGGCCTGCCCTGGCTACCTTACCCCTCAGTCTAGATGCTTACATTCTGCCTCCTAACAGTGTCTGACCCACTGATCTCTCCTCTTCAGCTGTATATCCTGTGGTAGAGCCTAAACCAGTTGCTTCTGAATTTAATCTTACAGGGAGATGTTTACATTCCTATCGACAGTCTATTGATTGCAATATTTTAGTGATGATAGGTCAGATGACAGTTTCATAGGAAGCAGAGGGAACTCTAATGAATCATGTTTACTAGCAAATGTTTGTATGTAGAGTGGTTGGTTAAACTGGAAGAAAAGGCAGTAATTCTCTTGACTGGTTAGGTCTTAACAGACCCCACCAAGAACTTTCTCTTTTTTTTTTTTTTGTTAGTTTTTGATGCTGTTGTTTGGCTTTTTGTGTCATTGGATTTTGGTTCCCCCCCCCTTTCAGTGTGTGATATTTTTAGACATGAATGCAAAAAAGAAATTCAGTTTAATAAGAGAGGGTAAAGATAAATGCAATCAAGCTAAATTATGTAGACATACAAATCTGATTGTAGGGTCTTTTTTTTTTTTCCCCTCTCCAGGAAGAAAAAGTGTTTATCATGGGGACAACAGTTCATTTTTTGCCATATCCTATTTGTAGAGTTGGCGATAGAGCAGGCAGATGTACCAGCACTTGAAATATGGTTCACTGTTAATTAAATATCATTCTCTGCAGTAAGCATTATCATTTCAAACGCAAGTTCCCCTAAAAGTGTACTTTCCTTTCTGTTAATGAGTGTGACAGTATTATGCTTTTCACAGTAACACCCCTCCAACGTTTGTTTTTTGTTTTAATGGTAAGTTTAAATGTGATTAAATATAAGCATGTTTCTCATTGTAATGCTTAGTTCTTTGGTCATTAAAATGCTGTTTATTCTTCATAGGCAAGATGTTCTTGGTTCTTTCTTCATTTTTATGACAGAGAGTTAAAAGTGTCCTTGCAGTTTGAACTAAAACCATGGGGATGGGGGTCTATACTTAAATGCAAATGGTGAAAGATTCTGTAGAATTTTAACTAATTCACTCACTCATTGAAATATTAACTGAATTTCTGGTAATGAGTCTATCTCCAAAGTTAATTAATTAATTAATAGTTAAAACTCAGGGCAAGGAAAGTGGTGTGCATGGGTTCTGTATGGCTTAGAAACATTAAGACAGTGTGGGGAGGGGCTGGGGATTCAAGGGAGGTATCCACATTTATCTCCAGTACCCCTGGTTTCTCTGACATAGCAGACAAAGAAGTCAAAATGTACTGGCAATTAAAACAATATTAATAGTAACAAGAAACCAAGGGGACATGCATGTGAAGCCTCCTGGAGGACAGAAGGGGTGAGGGTGACAGTCTATGTCAGTATTTCCATCCAGGGTGGAAACACTGGTCTTGTTGAGAAAGGAGGGGAAAGGTGGTGAGCTGAGCATCCCAGTGGTGATGGTGATGTTGTCTAAGCAGGGTCTCTGAGGGAGGTTGGAGTATGAGTGCTGGAGAGTTTACCCAACCCAGTCAATGGTGAAAACATTTTTTCAGTTGGCAGCTTGGTCCTCCTGCTCCTGCCTTTGCTGCTGTGACTCCAAATGCTAAAAACCAAGGCAACTCAGCTAAATGAATCCAGTGTCTTCCTGTCTCTCCAACCATCTGCTGTCTTGCTGATAGACACATATGTTCTGACCTTTAACCCCTGAGTCAAAGTGAAAGGTTTTGTCTTTAAGAGGATTATTGTCCCAGCCCCCACCCCAACCCTCTTGGATGGCTTCTCTTTTCCTTCCTTCTACCACTACAAAGATCTAAAGTCTTCAAGTTCTATGCATGCCTATATATTAAACAAGATAACTTTATCTCTTTTTTAATGTTCTGGAATATGAAATCTGCCAGATGAGAACCACAGTGCCACGGCAGAGTCTAGTCGTCTCCTGGATGTTCCTCGATACCTCTGCGAAGGGACAGAGTCCCCTTACCAGACAGGACAGCTGCACCCAGCCATCAGGGTGGCCGACTTACTACAGCACATTAACCTCATGAAGACATCAGACAGCTATGGGTTCAAAGAGGAATACGAGGTGAAAGTTTCAATACTGTATTGAATTTTACCTTTAACATGATACTCAGTGTTACATAGCATCTTCACCCCTTTAACATTACAAGAGTGGGATACTCTACAACCTCTCTAGTCCAGCATTGAGGACGCCTTCATAATATGTATGGGGAAGCAGGGAAATGAAAAAGAGTACTTCCTGGAAGCGCATTTGGGGTTACATTCATTGTAAGAGTCTTGAGAATGGATTCTGAAATATTTCAGTGTGTTATCAAAAACACTGTACTAGATCTTTCCACAGTTCCCTATTCAAAAATCAAGAAAAGGATTCCCAGAGCTCATTTGTAGTGTGTTAGGGATGCTATCACCAGTTGGCTTAAATTCCAGGTGTTTCTCTGTCTCCTTGCTTGCAAACCCTCTAATGGTGATATTAAGTTAAATGTGCTGCGTGCCTCTCTTCCCTCAATTTTGTGAATTGCTGGCTGTGCATGGCAAGGAAGAAAAGCTGAACACCACAAATTACGTATACAGCTTCCAAAGGGGAAAAAAAATTAAATGTGGTAAATTTCCTCTCCCAGTGTATTTCTCTTTACTACTCAGACAAAAATGCCAAGATTTATCTTAGACAGGAAATGACTTAAATCACATTCCAAGAAACAGCAAAAAGAAAAAGTTCCTTTCACTTCTGTCTTGCTTTGAAATCTCAGTGTGGAACTCTGAAGCTGGTTTATACTCATACACCCAGCACAGTGTGTGTGCACACAGAAACAAACGGACACACTTCAAGTAGAGCACACCAAGTGTGTCTTATTCCAAAGAGCAGCCAAACACAGCCAACTTCATGGAAAGAACTTTAAGGCTTACATGCCATACGTGGGCCACTCGTATACCTTATTTGGGATGAGAAAAATTATCTTGAAATTTTGAATGTCAGCTTTAGATATTTGAAGTACCCAAATTAAGGGCGGAGAATGAGAATATCCTGCCAGAGTGGTTTCTGTTTGTTCATTTCATGTATATTCTTGTGTACTCTGCTTCAAAGAACGTTGGATCTTTGAAGACCCTACTTCCTGTGTTGAGCAAAGTTTTACGTTTTTCTACAAAAAAAGAGATCTTTACCTGCATTTTTAAATTGCTGCATGATTAAGCCAACCAGTGAGCCCATCTGTCCATAGGTTCTTGAAGAGCAAGAATCTTTAGAAGCCCATTCCCTTCAGAAAAGACCCCATCTTCATGGATTTCAAAGAAAAAAAATAAAAAGACAGATCGCACATGACTAAAGAATTATGGGAACAAAGTGATTTTTTTTCCTGTTATAAAAAGCTGATGAACACACGTTTGGAAGATAGCCATTAAAAGTAGTTTTTCTAAGTTTTAATGTATTATTATTTAGACAGTTTTGAAAAAGAGCAATAGTTTTCCTACTTGTGACTCACTGATGTATTTTCAAGGTACTATTTTTCTCTAAAGTTACTGCTGGGCTTTCTTTCACCTGAGATCAGACCAACTTAAGATGAACAAACGTGCACCCACGACACAGGTTTGAGGTCTGAGAAGCAATGTGCTCACGGCCGTAGACAGCCCTGCCCCCACACCCACACATGTGGCTTCCACTATTTGAATATTCAGAACAGATAAAAACTGTTGTGAAACACAATTAAGTTAGGTGTGCTTGTCAACTCTTTTCTTTTTTTCTTTTTCGTAGAGCTTCTTTGAAGGCCAGTCAGCCTCGTGGGATGTGGCGAAAAAGGATCAAAACAGAGCAAAGAACCGATACGGAAATATTATCGCATGTAAGGTTCTTGACCCTTGTAAACATTACATGTATAAACCTAAACAGTGAGTTACCACTTTCATGGTTTTGACTTTAGGGGATCCTAAATTAGTATAACACTCCTGTGGGTTATATTTAAGGTTGCTGAGGTATTTGTTCTACATGCTCTTACGCCTTACCTGGAGGCAGGGACTGAACTCTAGATACTACAAGCCATTAATCACTCAGAAGTTCCATTCCAATGATATCTGGATGAAGAGTACATGCGAAATACCAAGTCATCACCAGACCAGCCTTGGAAGTAGCAAGGAGAATGGATGACCTAACTTATAATTATCTGCTGATTTCCTTAACATTAAAATATAACCTGTCTCTCAAGGAATGATGAACAAGTTCAAAATTCAGAGTCTAGTTCTGTGGCTGTAAAATCCATGGCCCATATGAACAGTCATCCAGTCACTGTGGTGTCACCTGTACACTCCCTGATGTGAAAGGCAAACTGTTGAACCTGTATTCAAAGCTATAATTGAAATAAGTAGCGAACTCCATGTAGTTCTTACATTTATCCCAGAAGACTGATTAAATAATAATACAGAGCTTTGAAAGTGTGGATTATAAAGATCAAATTTGCCCCTAAGTCTTTACCACTGACTGTCTCAGAGCAGAGGAACTCAAATAGCTTGCATCTAATTATTTAAACCTTTTAGATGATCACTCCAGAGTCATCCTGCAACCCGTGGAGGACGATCCTTCTTCAGATTACATTAATGCCAACTACATCGATGTAAGTGTCCTTATGGTGTCTTTCCATAGTATGCCCACTTTATCAGCTCACGTCTATGAACTCAATGCTTGTTGTTATCTATGAATTGATTGCTACCTTTAAAGTAAAGAACAAACTGTACACTTTTCCTTGTTCTACATCCTAGTACTTACTGACACTGTTGTGCTTTCTCTCTCACCTGACTTTGGTTTGGGCTGTAGATTTGGCTGTACAGGGATGTAAGTACCACTATATGTCCATAACAGCACTCTCTGATGAATATTTAATATAAATACCCTTAACTGCAGTTACTACTAATGCTTAGTCTAGTTGTTTCTGCATGTGTCACCTAATTAGTCTCATACGATATATTTATGTTTCATTTTTTTTGTAATTATTTTACGTGCGTAAAGAACTATTTTACCTCCTCCCCTCTTCTTGTGTAGAAAAACGGGGCTATTTTTGGCTTCAGCAATTTATTATTATGCATTTGAATTTTATTTGTTGATGATTTCTGTCTCTGGCTTTTCTTCTTCCCTTCCCTAAGCATATGTGAGAAGCTGGATGGTATGATGTGCATTAGTAGTTTTGAAATTTTGTTTTTTATATTCACTCTTTATGTTAAAAGATGAGAATGGGGCCAAGAATGTAGCTCAGTGAGTAAAACACTTGCTGAGTACACAGGAAGCCCTGAGTTCATATCCCAAATACTGCACACACCAGGCATGGTGGCGCATGCCCATAATCCCAGCCGTTGGGAGGTGGAGGCAGGTGAATCAGAAGTAGAAAGGCATCCTGGAGTACAGAGAGGGTTTTAAGGCCAACCTGGGCTAAATAAAACCCTATCTCAAAAGCATAAATAAATACAATAAGTAGGGAGACTATTTTGTGGTGTGTGATATTGGCTTGTAAAGTTATAAAATTCTTCATGCAAAAAATTCTATATCATACTTTAAACCTATATGTATATATATCACACATATATATTGGATCATACCAATAAAGTCTGTTTTCATCACATATTGTGCTGTTAGATTTTGGTTATCCGTATAGACATGACAATGCTTTATGTAAGGGAAAGTAATTATCTAATAAAATTATTGCCAAAGAGGAAATATATTGTACTATATGTAAAGTTAGGTTCCTTGGCTCTATTGTCTCTTTGAAATTTATACTAGAGGGTATAGAGATGCATCAGCTACATTTGCTACTCTTGCAAATGACCCAAGTACAGTTCCCAGCAACCACACTGAGTTTACAACCATCCATTACTCCAGTTATAGAGTATCTTATGCCCTCTACTGAACTCCTCAGGTACCAAACATTCAGGCGGTGCACATACAAATATTCAGACAAATATACCTAAAATACAATAAAAACAATAATAAAAAGACCCTGGAGGTCTTGAGAATGTTACTTTCTCTCTGTGTGCCTCAGTTCCCTCATCTGCACAGTGAGATGGTAATAGTTTTAGCCTTATCACTTTGTTGGGAAAATGTATATAGTTCCTCTAGTACAGTGACTAACATGTAATTAGCACTTACCAAATTTCAGCTATTAATAATTAAAAACCCAAGTTCTGAGTGAATTGAATCACAGCATGCATATTTTTAAATCGAAAGTGTAATACAGCATTACAGCATATACTGTCAGTGTTCATATAGAGATGCAGTATGAACCCCTACCTGTTGTAATTTCTGCAAGTAGGAAACAATTCATCAAAGCTTTGAACTTTGTGCCTTTCAGTTATTTTAATAATTATTACTAATTGATTTAATGTATTAAGAATAGCATATAATGTATTGGTTAATTTCTCATCATAGTTTTATTTTCATAAAGTTTTAAGTATTGTCAGACATGTCATGAAAAAACTAAACTAGCTGTTCTATAGCACAAAAGACATCAGCATTTATCTTACAACTTTGTAATTGTTCTTAGCTATTAGTTTAAACTGAGTTTTCTGCCATAATAGATACATGCTGGAGCCTTACTATTATATTATTACATGGTTTATTGGGCAGGTCTTTATTCTAAATAAAATCTGTTATACAACTCTGTTATGATCCTAGTATATATTAGCTAAAGAAAATGCAATCTTATCATTTCCTTTTCTTGTTTGTATATTGTACACAAAATATATCTCTGCAGGTCATAGATATCTCATGTAAAACAGAAGATTGAAGTCCTTATGAAACTTTGAAATATGAGTCCATGAATCATTCTGGATTATTATGGCTTACCAAGACGTCAAATTTAGCATAGTGTGCTGGTGCAAACCTGTCATCACGACACCTTGTAGTCAGTTGTAGATGGATCTCTGTGAGTTCAATGCAAGCCCGTTATGCTGATATGTAGTAAGTTCCAGGCCAGCCAGGGCTAGTCAGACCCTGAAGACTCTGTCCTCCACCCACACCCAAAAAAAGGAGAGATAATTTTTTGGTATTTATAGCAAAATGATGTACACTATATTCCATCCATGGTCAGAGACTAACCCCCGCCCCCACGTTCCACATGCACTATGTGTACTGAGCTGCCCATACCAAATACAGACAAATCTTAACAGATTTCACTAAATCCTACTTAACCCTATCATGCCATCAATATTTTTTCAACTCATTTGTGGCATGTTGGCAATTGAGCACAGACAACAAGCAGATCGATCTTTATCAGGAAGAATGCATTGACACAGTACTAAATGTCTGAACAGCTTTTGCACGCTGAAAACCACTAAAATTTTTGTTCAAGAAAAAGTAGTTTTGAAAACTTTTTCCTTATATATGTGTGTACTTAAGTTCTGTGTGTGTAAAATTCATTTTATCAGCACACACAAAATAGTTCCTGCAGATTCCTCAACGTGTTACAGAACTGAAATATTACCAAAAAGAATATGAATTAATTTCAGCAGGACTTTGATTTGCGCACACATGCATTGTCCAGCTCTAACATTGGAATGTTCTGTGCCTTTTACTTTCCTTTTCTCTGGTTCTAATATGTCGTTGTCCATTTGTAATGCGGTGTGTTGTACTTTTGGATGATGCAATGAGAATTAATGTTTTTTAATAGAATTTTACCAAGAGTGAGTAATGTAAAATTTATATGAAGGCATAAACATATTAGTGAAACTAAACTAAATCTCTGGGGTTATACTTCAGCAAACAAAATTCAATTATATGACATAAATTCTAATCAGAGCTTTTAAGATACTTAAGCCTTGTTGTCTGTTTACCCTTCACATAACATAGGTTTGAGAAGTGGACCCTGTGTTCACTACTCAGTTCTGGTCTTTTTATTATAACCTAATCTTGAGAGGAGGTTTTCTTCCCCTTTTTTTATGCCTTCATTTATTTATTTCCGATACCAATATAAAATGATAAACAATTTGCTCTCCTACTTTAGGGCTACCAGAGACCAAGCCATTACATTGCAACTCAAGGTAAAATTTTGTCTTTCAAATGCTATATTTACATTTATTTATATTAAATATTATATTTATCCTTATTATTATCCAGTAGTGATCTCTTTTGTAATTTTGTCTTTTAAAAAAGTTGGTTCTTACTCATTTGTGTAGTATAAACACTTGTTCAAAACCTAGGAAAACTTAATCTTTATTCTCTTTTAAATTAAAATCCTGTGATGGTTTCGTGATTTGATCTTTGATGATCTGGTATCTCAGTACACTGGACAGTAGTGTTTGGAAAAGGCATTACTTACTTTTGATGAACAAGAAGTGAGCACCCTTCCTACCTTGGGTAGCTGTCATCTTGTAGTCAATTTTGTCAGCCTGAAAAGCAGTAAGCCTCAAGACCTGTAGTGATGATGAGATATTGTACTATCATCCAGCAATTTTTGACAAATTGTATCTGAAACAAAACGTAGGCTCAAGGGAATGTAGTCAAGTCTATTTCTTATGGGAAAGAAAAGCAAAGAAGGTTGGTCCTATCATAGTGCACTGGGAAGTGAAAGTATCCAAACAAGCAAACAAATCTGTAATATCCTCAGAATGTCTCCTGACTATCTACAGAACATGCATAACTGCTTAAAGAGGAAAGTAAAAAGACATGCCTACTCTTGGTTTTTGGAGACAAGGTTTCTCTGTATAGCCCTGGCTGTCCTAGATGGAACTCACTCTGTAGACCAGGCTGGCCTCAAACTCAGGAATCCACCTGCCTCTGCCTCCCAAGTGCTGAGATTAAAGGCATGCGCCACCACTCCCCTGCCCAACATTCCTACTCTTTTATTCAGTTTTTGTTTTATTTTGCTTTGCTTTGGTCTTTTCCTCTTTTGGTACTGAGGACAGAGACCAGGGCCATGAATTTGCTACGCAAATGCTACCAGGGAGCTAAATCTATTTCCTGACATTTGCTCTTTTAACAAAGATCATTTTATCAGTATTTCACCTTTTGTTTTAGTAATTGGGTTTAATTGAATATTCTTTACTGTTAGAAATATGCAATGCTGCGTTGAAGCATACACCAGTGGTTCTATGTGGGTGATAGCCAGCACATGCCTTTGCAGCTAGGTAATAATATAGAATAATAGTAATAATAACAATTATAATAATAATAGGATATAAGGACATTACTTCATTTACTTTAGTCATGCACTATTCATAAATGATGGACATTTGGTTAACTGACAATGTCTTCTCACAGTGGCCTGAGAGTTCTGCTTTCCACACACACACACACACACACACACACACACACACATATAAATATATATATATATATATATATATATATATATATATATATATATATATATGTACACAAGTACAGTAGAGTACCATAGTGACAGGGATAAATACCTTAGGAAGTATGATACCCTCTTATGAATTGCTACGACTAGAAGACAAATTGGAAAAGAAATTGGTACATGTCTATGATTTTTTTTGTGTAGCACATATTCTAATATAAACTGAAATGAAGTGGTTCTAGTGTTAGTGTAAAGAGAGTTTTATCTTTTTTAGCTTGTCTCATGAACACTACTTTTTATGCATTTCAAACTTTTTATTAACTATAAGATGTTCCTGATAATGTACGATAAAAAATAATTTGTTTATAGGCCCAGTTCATGAAACTGTGTATGATTTTTGGAGGATGGTGTGGCAAGAGCAGTCTGCCTGTGTTGTGATGGTCACTAATTTAGTGGAAGTTGGCCGGGTAAGAGAGAACTTTATTTATTTATTTATTTATTTATTTACATATATGAGTATTCTTTAAAACAATAATCAACTGCCTTGGATAAGATCACCCAGTAGTGTAAGAATATTTCATAGACAGAATATTTTGATTGAATTCTCCTAAGAGAACTTTCAATGACTGAAAAATATTTGATTTCTCATAAATAATAAGATAATCTTTAATTTTTAAAAATAATTTCTGAGATCTTTATACTCAACTGCTCCCCTCCCTTCTCCAATTCTTTCTTTGAACCCTGCCCCCAAATTCATAATCTCCTCCTAATGTATGATTGTTACATGTCTATACAATCCAGAGTCCATGTGTTATTGATTGTATATGCATATGTGTAGAGCAGGCTACTTGGGATCGGACCACCTATGAGGGAACACTTGGAGGAAACTACGATAAGCTTGAATTTTATACTGAAATGTAACTGAACTATTAGACTTAACATTTTGTGAAGGTGCACAATCTATTTCTTGTGTAACATTTTCTCAGCTGTGTTTAAATTGTGGACTAAATTTTTCATTGGAATGAAGTTGCTGTGACTACCATGCATGTGATCAGATAAATCTGTACCTATACATTCTTCTCATCACTAGGTGAAATGCTATAAATATTGGCCTGATGATACTGAGGTCTATGGTGACTTCAAAGTTACCTGCATAGAAATGGAACCACTTGCTGAATATGTAGTCAGGACATTCACCTTGGAAAGGGTAAGCATTTAAAGTTCTATTGGAAAAATGAATATTGAAACTTTCAGGAAATCACTGCCAGGTTTTGTTTTGATTACTAGGAAATCTATCTATCTATCTATCTATCTATCTATCTATCTATCTATCTATCTATCTATCTATTCATTAATGTACAAATTCATTTGTTTTTGTTTGTTTTGAGGCAGGATTTCAATGTGTCGTATAGTTCTAGCTTTCCTTGAACTCACTCTGTGAATCCAGCTGGCCTCAAGTTCACAGAGATCCACCTGCCTCTGCCTCCCAAGTGCTGGAATTAAAGGTGTGGGCCACTAAGCCTAGCAACCTATAAATTCTTATTTGAGAGTTAAGGCTTGGGACATATATTAAAATCCTTGCTCTTGTTGGAGGAGTCCTCAGTGGCAAGAGTATTGACAATAAGTATAAACTAGAGATTATATAGCGGCAGAGCATGGTAATAGAATATGCTTTGGAAACTGGAACAAGAAATATTACTGAAATACAAAAGGAAATGTTTCACAAAATTAAAGGGTTAAGGAGAAGAACATATTTTAAGTGGCATATGGACCTGAAGGAAGTGAGGTGTGAGGGTATGTCAAGGGAAGGTGTTCCTGACAGAGAAGAATTATGCTGGAGCCCTAAGGCTTACATTTTCTCTTCTGAGATTCATGGATCAGATTTCAGAGATGGGTAACTAAGGGGAAAGGAAAGATGTAGAATGAACGAATCACAGAACCAGACACTGAAGCCTGATGACCATCCCAGTGATTTTACCTTGAGATAGGCTAGAGACTTTAAAGCTCAGGATACACCATTTTCTTGTTTTGATTTCATTAATTTTCTCTTGATATTTCCATTGTTAAAATGCATTCTAATTGCTCTCACCTCTCATCTCTCTCGCCTCTCTTCTTTTCCTATACTTATATAATTTTTGGTCAAGTTGTGACCCACTGCGTTTAAGGAGATAAGCTAAGGAAGTGAAAGAGGGTACATACTCTTAAGAGATGGGTGTGGGCACAGAACTGTGGACACTACAAAAGTGTTTAATGGATACTAGAACACAAAAACATGTATACAAAGGCACACACAAATCTATGAATATCTGTAACATCAGTTTGTAATGTTAATGTAAATGAAAATCACTAGAATCTGTGAAGACAGGCAACTACAAAATGGTCAATGAATACACTGTTTTGTATTTTCAAATAGGCAAGAAGTATTACAAAGAATCCTCACTGATTGTGTATGATCACTTAAATATGGAATTTGTTAATGATCAGAGTTAAAATACTTTAAGCCTTTACAAATCAGTATGGATGTTTATCCATGGGATTTTTAAAAAGCATTTAGACATTTGATGCATTTACCTATTATGAGTCTATTCTTTTTTTTTTTTTTTTTTTTTTTTTTTAATTTAATTTTATTTTTTTAATTTACATTCCAAATCACTTCCCCTTTCCCGTTTCCTCCCTCCCCGAAAGTCCCATAAGCCCCCTTCCCTCCCTCTTTTCTCCGTTCAACCCCCTCTCATTACTCTGTCCTGGCGTCCCCCTACATCCAGTCTTTCCAGGACCAGGGGTCTCTCCTTCCATCTTTTTAGAAATCTATTGATATGCTGATTGTGTCTAGGGTATTCTGAGATTCTGGGTCAATATCCCCTTATCAGTGACTTCATACCATGTGTGATCTTTTGTGATTGGGTTACCTCACTAAGGATGATATTTTCAAGTTCTGACCATTTGCCTAGGAATTTCGTGAATTCATTGTTTTTAATTGCAGAGTAGAGTCTATTCTTAAGAATGTATTTGTAGTGAATTGTATCTTAGAGCACATGAAGCTCAAGAAGAAGGAAGACCAAAGTGTGGGTGCTTTGTTCTTCTGAGAAGGGGAACAAAATACTCACAGGAACAAATATGTAGATAAAGTGTAGAGCAAAGAATGAAGCAAAGACCATCCAGTGACTGTCGACCTGGAGATTCATCCCATATACAGTCACCAAATCCTGACACTATCATGCATGCCAAGAAATGCTTGCTGAAAGGAGCCTAATATGTCTGTCTCCTGAGAGGCCCTGCCAGAGCCTTACAAATACAGAGGCAGATATTCACAGCCTACCATTGGACTAAGGGCGGGGTCCTCAATGAAGGAGTTAGAGAAAGGACTAAAGGAGCTGAAGGGGTTTGCAACCTCATAGGAAGAACAACTATATCAACCAACCAGAACTCCCAGAGCTCCCAGGGACTAGACCATCAACCAAGGGGTAAACATGGCTACAGCTGCATATGTAGCAGAGGATTGCCTTGTCAGGCATCAATGGGAGGAGAGGTCCTTGGTCCTATGAAGCTTCGATAGATGCCCAGTGTAGGGGAATTGAGGCCAGGGAGGTGGGAGGGGCATGGGTGGAGGAACACCCAAATAGAAGTAGGGGGAGGGAGGATGGGATAGGGGCTATCCAGGAGGGGGAGGGGACTGGGAAAGGGGATAACATTTGAAATGTAAATAAAGAATATATCCAATAAAAAAGAATATTTATAGATAATATCTAATTTGTATTGTTGAAAAATTCTAGATAACTGGAAACATGATGTGGCAGAGAAATAGTCAAACCATTAGGAACCCAGAGAATATCAATAAAACCAATGCAAGTTATATATTAAGGTGGAACACCAACCAGAAAAAAAAATGCCTTTAAAGCCTGGTTGCTTGAAAAGATCAATAAAATGCCTAAATCACTAAGGGAGGTACAGTGACAAATTTTCAAACATTGTATAAAGAATACTGTATTAGAAAGCATGGAAACTTTATAACTAGAATTACATTTGCTATTAGAAAAGTTACTTTAAAAATCATGTATAAACTTTGACATAGAGAAATAGATTTTGGTCCAGACACACCAATTGTCCAGAAAACTTTATTTCTCAAAAACTGTCTCAAAGAGAAGGGTAAACAGATGGCGTGTATATGTGTGTCAGGGTGATTGTTCAGTTTACCATGGACATGGAAATATAGTTTTATAACTGAGAATTTCTTTTTAAGAATGGGTTTGGCCATTCTTTTAGCCAGAGAAAACCATTAAAGTCAACAAAATGTATTTGAAAAGTTCACATGATGCTGATAACAAAACTAAATAAAGATCTTTCTCTCTCCCTCCATCTCATTTCATAAACACATAAAGATGATCAATTTCACTCAAAAAATGTGAAAGATTTTAAGAAATATTGAATCTAGTGAAGTAAGAAAATACTTGAACTACTATATTTTTCTAAGAGTATGAAGACATTCAAATTAATGGAAGACATGGCATATAGGAGTGAAGTTGCGTGATTTCATTAATTGGTTCATGGATTTAATGTATTGTACTTAAAAACATTTGTATGCTGCTTTAGCAAAAATAAGGATACTTCCTGAATGGAAAAATAACCTCCCAATAACTATGGAGTGCATAGAGTAGAAAGGAAAATGTTTATTATAATAAGCTAACATAGAGGCCCTTGACACTGTATTATTAGTAAAGTAAGTGGATAGATATTTGCACTAGCATTCGATATTTTTGCAAATTTTAGCAAATTAGTAAGAGAAGTGTTGTATAATGCATGTTATATTTTTCTTTTTATTTTATTTATATCTATAAATTTTTGTTTTCATGCATTCCTTTGTACCACGGCATTCTTCGTGCTCCCATGGAGGCCATAAGAGGCCATGGACGCCCTGGGACTGGAGTTACAGATGGTCAGTGCTGATATGTGGGTGCTGGAAGGTTCTCTAGAAGTAAAGTCAGAGCTCCTAACTGCTGCACTGTTTCTCCAGCCACAGTTCTATAGATGTTTTTAAAACCAAATGATTTTTAATAGAAGCTTTCTATAAAAAACTATGATACTATTTTTTTAAAAAAACTACTAATATTTTCTTAAATTACTAAGCCAACACAAAACTCACATTTTCTTCATTAACAATCTATAGAAAATATATAAAAAGGACTTCCATAATTATAGAACACTCCACACTCTCTTTGACTGTCTTTAGCAAGATATGTTTCTAAATAGAGAAAACATTAAAATACATCAAATGCCCTAAAAATTTAATATGTAAATGATCAAACAACTATGTCTCAGTCTATGGATTTCATGAGATTAATATCATCACACTGGTTTAGCCTAATTCTAAACAGAATGCCACTGGAGTCTGCCAACTTTTTTCTTGTTATCTAAACTAAAAGCAGTGCTTTTAGAAGGAGGGCACATATCTGATCATTAGTCTGAATTTTATTAATTAATTCCTCCTTGGGATTGAGCACATGGCCTTGTCCACATTAGTCAAGTGTTCTACCACTGAACTGCTTCCTAAACTACCTGAGAAATTTTTTTACATAAAAGACTCCTGGGAGGATGTTTACTGCCAGATAGGAAAATTAGTTTTTAAAAGGTAGCCTTGCACATGTCACGGGAGTAGGAAGAGAGTCAGCACTGCCCGTGAAAGCACTCTGCCAAAGTACTTAGTAGAGAGCATGTGAAATACAGCCAAAAATGTGATTTTTTTCCCATTTTTGTGATTTCAGGATGACTTTTGAGATGGGAATGTTAAGGTTGTTCATAGAGCCCTTTTCATGTAACATACTGGGCTAAGAATTAATACTGAAAGGAATTACAACACACAATCACTAGCTCCTGAGGTTTTGATAACATTGGTTTCTCGAAGACAGACTGAAGATAAACTGTCATTCTTAAATTGATTTATTTAGTTCCTGTTTTTGCTTTTTCTGATTGACCAAGTAAGATTAATATCTCCACCAGTAGCTCACAGTAAAGTTAGATTGATATAGATTTTTTTGTTTGTACAAATACAGATCCTTCAGCATAAATTTTTCAGTGTTATAGTTACAGTGCCAAAGCTTCCTCAAACCTAAGGATTTACTTATGAAACAGGAGAAGGCTTGTCAGCACCTTTACAAGATTCTCTCAGATTAACCAGGTAGAAGAGAGAACAGCAGTGGACGGGTCACTTCCTTCGTTGTGCTGTTACCCTTGTTAATACTTTGTGAGCCCAAATTACTTCACAGAGCTGAGAAACATCATTTACCCAGAGAACAGTTTAGGTGCCTGTATATTTTCACAAACCAATCTAGTGCAGCACTGCGCTAGAAAATCCCTGAGTACTAGGCTTCAAAACCATTTTCAACATGGATAAGCAAGGCTTTGAAATCTCTACTTGAGAACTCGGTGTTACCAGGTCAGGAGGGCTTTCCCATTTCCTTCTTATTCCCCCCAATAATTTCATGTGATGTCACTCCTGGTAAGAAGCAAGCTGTCAAAGGCAAATAACAATTACCCAGAGAACCAAACAAAACTTTCTTTCATCCCAGTTCTCTGCCAATAAAGGTTAATAAGTTCCCAGGCTGTGTTAGACCAGTATCCTTTAAAAAAAAAAATCAGTAAATATTAATTTTTTTTATGGCTGTTCAATTCTAGTAGCCATTTATTTGGTGATTTTCTATGTATCGTTTCTAAAGCACTGCTTTTTATCTTTGTACAGAGGGGCTATAACGAAATCCGCGAAGTCAAACAGTTCCACTTCACGGGCTGGCCTGACCATGGTGTTCCATACCACGCCACAGGGCTCCTGTCATTTATCCGGAGAGTCAAGCTATCTAACCCTCCCAGCGCCGGACCCATTGTTGTACACTGCAGGTGAGCAATGCTCCCAACTTTCAATGAGCATCCAAACAGGACTTCAAAGTGCAAAAGCTAAATGTCTCTCATGAGGTTTATTCTTGCCTGTACTACAGACGATGTAGAACAGAAATAAAAGTTGACTGTGTGTAGCCTATAAGATAAAAATGTACAGAGTCCACATGTTCACCCTAGTGTATGTTACCTGCGAGTACAAGTGAAGAAAGTGCCTTTCAGTGGCAACATATGTGTCAAGAGGCTTCATCATTTTTGAAAAGCCCATACTGTATAGAATGGTAAGTTAAAAATCCAAGAATCTGAAGGGGTTTGCAGCGCCATAGGAGGAACAATGATATGAGTCACCCAGTACTCCCAGAGCTCCCAGGGACAAAACCATCAACCAGAGAGCACACATGGTGTTACCCATGGCTCCAGAAGCATAGGCAGCAGAGGATGGCCTTGTTGGACATCAAAGGGAGGAGAGGACCCTGGTCCTGGAAAGGCTCGATGCAGCAGTGTAGGGGAATACCAGGACAGGGAAGCAGGAGGGAGTTGATTGGGGAACAGGAGGAGGGGAGATGGCTTATGGGATTTTTGGGGGAGGGGGGTGCCAGGAAAGGGGAAATCATTTGAAACGTAAATAAAGAATATATCTAACAAAAAATAAAAAAAAAAAAATAGAGGTTTGTTATTTAAATTTTTTTTTATTTTTATTTTTATTTTTTTTTTTGGCCAATCCACTTAGTATCCCCTGGAATCCCAGCTTTTAAAGCAAAATTTGAGACATATGCCATTACTAAATGGCCTAAATTGCAAGAATTGGGGCTGTGCATAACTTTTTCTTTTTCCAAACATTATTCATCAGAGGACCTTAAAACCCACATTGATATGAGTCTGCAAATATATGCCAAAACCTGAATATTAAATCCAGGTTTCTTCTGATTAAAAACTTATGTAGAAAAAAAAAAAGCTACCTGAAACACTAAAAGCGAACAGCAAGGGTCATTTTGAAATAGGGCCAGAAAAACAAGTATAGCTTCTAAAAAAACTGTTCTGAAGGATGCACACCAGCCTCAGATAGCACTCTTTTCAAGCTACTTAATACATAGAACTTCAGCATCTTTCTTTCCTTTTGTAAAATCCAACCCATTTAGAATTTCAATGCGATTTAATAAAAAATAAATAAATAAATAAATAAAAAGAACGAAACAAAGGGAAGAGAGGCATCCCATAATGATCAGACACTGGACATATCTTAAAAGGAAAAAAAAAAAACCCAGTCATTTCAGTCCTCCAGAGATCTGATGTACTCTCTTCAATTACTTACCTGTCACAGACACTGGGAACAGTGATTGAGAAGAAGGTATAAGGGAAAGAAATAGCGATACAGAACATATCTTTGGCTAATATTCTAAGAGAATATCAAGTGTAAGACAGGTGACTGTCCTTGCACAGCAGAGAAATAATGCCATTAGCCCAATTAGCCGTTTAAAAAATGAGGTAAGTACACGTTTAATGCTGAGACTTTCTGATTCATCAGAGGGTTTATGTTTTCTCATCAATTGCTTGCTTGAGGGGTACTCAGGAATTCTATCCCTAGAAACAGAAGTGCCCTTTTCCTACCTGCATGGTCATCTCTGCATGCCTGGAAAAGAAGAAACTGGCTAGAGAGTGGATCCCTCACCTCCCTCCCCTGCTTGTCACCTCCCCACAATTTTGGTGCCTACCTTATTGGCTGTGAAACTGTAGAGATTTTCCAAAGGCTAAAATAATCAAAGCATGTTATATTTCTGGTTTATAAATGAAACAAGAGTGGCTATCAGATTAGAGTTGGCTCGGTAGTTAAGGGCACTGGCTGCTCTTGCAGAGTACTCTGGTTCAATGTTCAGAACCCACATGGCAGCTCACAACTGTCTGCAGCTCTAGTCTCAGGAGTCCAGTGCCCTCTTCTGATGTCCTAGGCCACCAGGGACACACATGGTAAGCACATATAAAGTCAGTCCAAACATTCATTCAGGTGAAAATACTAAAGTAAGTATGTAGAATACATTTTTTTCTTTAAATCACACTCACATAATCTATATGTAAGTATCCATTAATTTGTTTTTTATTTTTTGTTAAACTAATAAAATTTATTGTAAAATATACAACTCAGTATTGACATTTTTTAGGTCATCAAAATAATTTATAATAACTAAATACCTCTTAAATATATATGATATCTTCTAAAGCTAAAAGTAATATTCACTCAACCAGTTTTTAAAATCGTTTTGCAACATTAAACATGATAGAAGTAGAAAAAAACTCTTAGGAAATTCTCTATGAAAGGAAATTGAGACAAGTTCCTCATTAGACAGAAACCGTTCCATCTCCAAGGGAGAATACTCAGCTTAACTGTGGCTTCATAAAATGAGTTGGGTAGTGTTCCTTCTATTTCTATTTTGTGGAATAGTTTAATGATTACTTTTATTTCTTTAAGGGTTATGGGACTGTTTATATGGTTTATCTGATCTTGATTTAACTTTGGTACCTGGTATCTATCTAGAACATTGTCCGTTTCATCCAGATTTTCCAGTTTTGTTGAATATAGGCTTTTGTAGTAGGAGCTGATGATTTTTTCTTTGTTTTTTTCTTTTTTATTAGATATTTTCTTTATTTTTCATCATTATTATTTTCATTGATATTTTCTTTACTTACATTTCAAATGCTATCCTCTTTCCTTGTTTCCCCTCCAAAAACCCCCTGTCCCATCCCTTTCCCCTTGCTCCCTAACCTACCCATTCTCACTTCCCAGTTCTGGTATTCCCCTACACTGGGGCATCTAGCCTTCACAGGATCAATAGCCCCTCCTGAAACTGATATCCAAAATCCCATGCTCTGCTACATATGCAACTGGAGCCATGGATCCCTCCTGTGTACTCTTTGGTTGGTGGTTTAGCCCCTGGGAGCTCTGGGGGTAGTGGTTGGTTCATATTGTTGTTCCTCCTATGAAGCCGTGAACCCCTTCAGCTTCTTGGGTCCTTTCTCTAGCTCCTCCATTGGGGACCCTATGTCCAATGGTTGACTGAGAGCATCCCCCTCTGTATTTGTCAGGCACTGGCAGAGCCTCTCAGGTGACAGCTATATCCAGCTCCTGTCAGCAAGACTTGTTGGCATTCACAATAGTCTCTGAGTTTGGTAACTGTATTTGGAATGGATACCCAGGTGGGGCAGTCTCTGGATGGTCTTTCCTTCAGTATCTGCTCCACACTTTGTCTCTGTATCTCATTCCATGGGTATTTTGTTCACCCTTCTAAGAAGGACTGAAGAATCTACACTTTGGTTTTCCTTCTTTTTGAGCTTCATGTAGTCTGTGAATTATATCTTGGCTAATATAACTTCCTGGGCTAATATCCAGTTATCTGTGAGTGCAAACTGTATGTGTTCTTTTGTGATTGGGTTACCTTACTCAGGATGATATTTTCTAGTTCCATTCATTTGCCTAAGAATTTCATGAATTCATTGTTTTTAATAGCTGAGTAGTACTCAATTGTGTAAATATACCACATTTTCTGTATCCATTCCTCTGTTGAGGGTCATCTGGGTTCTTTCCACCTTCTGGCTATTATAAATAAGGCTGCTATGAACATAGTGGAGCATGTGACCTTATTACATGTTGGAGCATCTTCTGGGTATATGCACAGGAGTGGTATAGCTGGGTCCTCAGGGAGTACTATGTCCAATATTCTAAAGAACTGCCAAACTGCTTTCCAGAGTGGTTGTAACAACTTGCAATCCCACCAGCAGTGGAGGAGTGTTCCTCTTTCTCCACATCCTCATCAGCATCTGCTGTCACCTGAGTTTTTGATCTTAGTCATTCTGACTGGTGTGAGGTGGAATCTCAGGGTTGCTTTGATTTCAGTTTCTCTGATGACTAAGGCTGTTGAACTTTTTTTAGGTGCTTCTTAGCCATTCGATATTCTTCAGATGAAAATTCTTTGTTTAGCTCTGTACCCCATTTTTTAATAGGGTTATTTGGTTCTCTGGAGTCTAACTTATTGAGTTCTTTGTATACATTGGATATTAGTCCTCTAATGGGTGTAAAATCGGTAAAGATCTCTTCCCAATCTGTTGGTTGCCGTTTTTGTCCTGTTGACAGTGTCCTTTGCCTTATAGAAGTTTTGCAATATTATGAGGTCCCATTTGTCAATTCTTGATTTTAAAGCATAACCTCTTGCTGTTTTGTTCAGGAAATTTTTCCTTGTGCCCATGTGTTCAAGACTTTTCCCCACTTTCCTTTCTATTAGTCAGTGTATCTAGTTTTATGTGGAAGTCCTTGATCCACTTGAACTTGAACTTTGTACAAGAAGATAAGAATGAATTGATTTGCATTCTTCACATGCTAATCGCCAGTTGAACCAGCACTATTTGTTGAAAAGTCTATCTTTTTTTCCACTTTTTTTTAGCTCTTTTGTCAAAGATCAAGTGACTATAGGTGTGTGGGTTCATTTCTGGGTCTTCATTTCTATTCCATTGATCTACCTGCATGTCATTGTACCAATACCCTGTACTTTTTATCACAATTGCTCTGTAGTACAGTTTGAGGTCAGGGATGGTAATTCTGCCAGACAATTTTTTGAATTTCCTCAGTTTCTGATGTTATATCTCCCTTTTCATTTCTGAATTTGTTAATTTGGATACTCTCTTGTTCTTTGTTGCTATTGAGAAAGAATACTGCTTTCTTTCTTTTTCTAGGATGTTGTTTCCCTCCTTGTGTTGGAGTTTTCCATCAAGTTTATCTATCTTGTTGATTTTCTCAAAGAACCAGCTCCTGGTTTTGTTGATTCTTTGTATAGTTCTTTTTGTTTCTACTTGGTTAATTCAGCCCCAAGTTTGATTATTTCCTGCCATCTACTCCTCTTGGGTGTATTTGCTTTTTTTGTTGTTGTTGTTCTAGAGCTTTCAGGTGTGCTATTAATCTGGTAGTGTATGCTCTCTCCAGCTTCTTTTTGGAGGCACTCAGAGCTCAGTTTTCCTCTTAGTACTGCTTTTATTGTGTCCCATAAGTTTGGGTATGTTGTGCCTTCATTTTCATTAAATTATAAAGTCTTTAATTCCTTTATTTCTTCCTTGACCTAGCTATCACTGAGTAGAGCATTGTTTAGCTTGCTTGTGTATGTGGACTGTCTGTTGTTTTTGTTGCTATTGAAGACCACCCTTAGTCTGTGGTGTTCTGACCAGGATGCATGGGATGATTTCAGTCTTGTATCCGCTGAGGCCTGTTTTGTGACCAATTATATGATCAGTTTTGGAGAAGGTACCATGAGGTGCTGAGAAGAAGGTATATTGTTTTGTTTTAGGATGAAATGTTCTATAGATATCTGTTAAATCCATTTGGTCCATAACTTCTTTTAGTCTCACAGGTCTCTGTTTAGTTTGTGTTTCCATGATCTGTCCATTGATGAGAGTGGGATGTTAAAGTCTCCCATTATTATTGTGTGAGGTGCAATGTGTGCTTTGAGCTTTAATAGATTTTCTTTTATGAATATGGGTATCCTTACATTTGGAGCACAGATGTTCAGAATTACAAGTTCTTCTTAGTAGAACTTTGATGAGTATAATGTTTTGATGAATATAATTTTCCTTTGATGACTATAATGTATCTTTCCTTATCCTTTTTGAAAACTTTTGGTTGAAAGTCAATTTTATCCATTATTAGAATGGCTCTTCTGGTTTGTTTCTTGGGACCATTTGCTTTGAAAATTGTTTTCTAGCCCTTTACTCTGAGATAGTGTCTGTCTTTGATACTGAGATGTGTTTCCTGTATGTAGCAACATATTGGGTCCTGTTTTTATATCCAGTCTGTTAGTCTATATCTTTTCATTAGGTAATTGAGTTCATTGATGTTAAGAGATATTAAGGAATAATGATTACTGCTTCCTGTTATTTTTGATGTTATTGTTATGTTTGTGTGGCTATATTCTTTTGTGTTTGTTTAAAGAAGACTACTTTCTTGCTTTTTCTAGGATGTCCTTTCCCTCCTTTTGTTCAAGTTTTCCATCTATTATCCTTTGTAGGGCTGGATTTGAGGAAAGATATTGTGTAAATTTGTGTTTGTAATGGAATATCTTGGTTTCTTCATCTATGGCAATTGAATGTTTTGCTGGGTATAGTAGCCTGGCCTGGCATTTGTGTTCTCTTAGGGTCTGTATAACATCTGCCCGGGATCTTCTAGCTTTCATTGTCTCTGGTAAGAAGTCTGGTGTAATTCTGATAGGTCTTCCTTTATATGTTACTTGACCTTTTTTACCTTGCAACTTTTAATATTCTCTCTTTCTTTTGTGCATCTGAGTATTTGACACTTATGTGTTGGGAAGAATTTCTTTTCTGGTCCAATCTATTTGGAATTCTGTAGGCCTCTTGTATGTTTATGGGCATCTCTTTTTTTTAGGTTAGGGAAGTTTTCTTCTTAATTTTGTTGAAGATATTTACTGGCCCTTTAAGTTGAGAATCTTCACTCTCTTCTACACTTATTATCCTTAGGTTTGGTCTTCTCATTGTGTCCTGGATTTCCTGGATATTTTGGGTTAGGAGCTTTTTGCTTTTTGCATTTTCTTTGACTGTTGTGTCAATGTTTACTATGCTATCTTTTGCACCTGAGATTCTTCTATCTCTTGTATTCTGTTGGTGATGCTTGTATATATGACTCCTGATCTCTTTTTCTATCTCCAGGGTTTTCTATCTCCAGGGTTGTCTCCCTTTGTGATTTGTTTATTGTTTCTATTTCCATTTTTAGATCCTGAATGGTTTTGTTCAGTTCCTTCGACTGTTTGGTTGAATTTTCCTGCAATTCTTTAAGGGATTTTTGTGTTTCCTCTTTAATGACTTCTAGCTGTTTACCTGTGTTCTCCTATATTTCTTTAAGGGAGTTATTTATGTCCTTCTTAAATTCTTCTATCATCATCATGAGATGTGAATATAAATCAGAGTCTTGGATTTTTGGTGTGTTGGAGTATCCAGGGCTCACTGTGGTGAGAGAACTGGGTTCTGATGATGCCAAATAACCTTGGTTTCTGTTGCTTATGTTCTTGCCCTTGTCTCTCACCATTTGGTTATCTCTGGTGTTTGCTGGTCTTGCTGTCTCTGTCTGTGGCTTTTCCTTCTTGCAATCCCATGTGTCAGAAATCCTGAGAGACCAGTTCTCTCTGGGAAGAATTTGGGTATGGGGTGCTGTGGTACAGGGTCAGCCCCGGGATGCAGACAGAAACCAGAAAGGTTCTGTCCTGCCTATTGCTTGGTTCCTCTGTACTGATGGCTCCAGCGGTCCCTCTTGATCCAGTAATTTGAGCAGAAGTGGTGCCCTTGCCTGTGCTCACAGGTGTGTTGTCTCTCCTGAGAGACTAGCTCTTTCCCGATGGTATTGAGGTACGGAGCACTGTGGCACAGGATCAGCTCCTGACACGGACAGAAACTGGAAAGCTAAAATACAATTTTTAAAGGAGAAGCTATCCCTGTGACATGAGTGGTCATACATGCTATGTACTTCACAGTACCCTCTGATAGAGAGCAAATTTTCTCTCTTTTTTGAGAAGAGCAGAGGGGGCTCTTCTTTTCTGCCAGTATGATTCTCTTAACCAACCTTCTCCTTTGGCATTTCCTGTGAATTATGGCTCCCCATAGGTCTCATCAAAAGACTTTGGGATCAATAGCCTTGGTGTTTGCATGAGCTTTACTGAGCTGGGGAGACTCTTCCCACTATTGAACAGCTGAAGACAGGCCTGTGAAGGAAATTCATTGTGGAGTTAGATTTTGTAGCTTGATTCCACTACTGTTTGACTTCCATGAGTGTGAAATTATAAAACATTATAACATTATAACAATTAAATTCACAAGAAGCAAAGTCTATGTGATAAAGGTGTGGAACTTGAACATATGCAGACATTATATTCAATGTAGAAATAATTTGCAACACTTGTTCCAATATAAGTACATGCAAAACCAGACACTGTGTATGAAGTTGTTTGTCCATTAGTATGTTTTCCTGTGGCATATAGAATTATGTGTTTGCATTTCGTTAGGTCATTTTGACTATGTATATCCCAAAATACAATAGAGCCTCAACCTTGCAAAGACAAATGTGCTCTCATGTTTCTTTCAATTTCTCAGTGCTGGTGCTGGGCGCACAGGCTGTTACATTGTTATTGACATCATGCTGGACATGGCTGAAAGAGAGGGTGTGGTTGATATCTACAACTGTGTGAAAGCCTTACGATCTCGCCGCATTAATATGGTCCAGACAGAGGTACACTGACTTGCCCTTAACCAAGTTTTTCTTGTTTTGTTTTGTTTTTACTGTTGTTTCTACCATATACCAAATGAGACATATTTTCAATATATAATCAACCTTAACACATTAAATCATATAGAAAAAATTTGGTATCTTAATTTAATAGTTCCATTTCAGTATAGTCTCTGTCTTCTCTAAACTAAACTTCATTAAACTAATATGAAATTGTCTCCCTTTCCTTTTGATAGGAACAGTACATTTTTATTCATGATGCCATTTTAGAAGCCTGCTTATGTGGAGAAACTGCCATCCCTGTGTGTGAATTTAAAGCTGCATATTTTGATATGATTCGAATAGACTCTCAGACTAACTCCTCTCATCTCAAAGATGAATTTCAGGTGCTGACTATTTCTAAGGTTTCTATGAAAGTCTTTCCAATTTGTCCTGGGCTCTAATAACTCTTAGAAAAGGTCTTTCAAGTCAAATGTGTAACCTTTGACTCTCCTGCAACTATAATATGACATTTGTGTCTTTTACTATATGCATTTCAAATTCATTTTTTATTAATACACTGATATCTGATATATCCTTAAGGGCAAAATGAGTTCATATTCTGAAAAGAGTAGGAGAGAAAGATATGCAGACATTATATTCAATGTAGAAATAATGTAGTAGTCAAATCTGGTTATGATTTGTGTGTTTATAACTTCTTTTCTTCCCAAATAAAGTCTCACTATTTTGACCTTCATTGGCATGTTCAATGTGTAATCAGCATCATAATAATAATATCTGGGATTTGTACTAAACATTGTGTTAGCTCCAGTACATTTATATATCCCTCACTGCATTTACATATCCCTCAGTATGGAAGAAAAATGAGTTCACATGTAGCTCTGGGAAACTGCTATTTAGATTCTTGGTTTAGTGTTCCAACATGACAAAATGTAATTGCAAATGGTAGCTTTCCCCTTGAAGGTCATCATTACCATCATGGATCACCATGCATTTTCTTTAACTGAACAGTGAGATCTATGGGTAGCTGTGTTGTTTTACTATTCCTTCCTTTTGAGGAGAGACATGTGAATAAAATGTGTCTGCTGACTTCCTAACTTCACAAGCTTCATTAGCTTAACTAAAGGGTCTATCAGCCTGTCACTGAGGCAACTGCCTTTGCCTTCAATTGCCAAATCCTTCACCTTCCACTTGGCTTCCCAAACACTTGATGGATTTGTGTTATGCAATTAAATGGGTCACTATCTTCTAACCTGAGTTCCCTTTCCTCTTTAGACTCTGAATTCAGTCACCCCTCGACTACAAGCTGAAGACTGCAGCATAGCATGCCTGCCAAGGAACCATGACAAGAACCGTTTCATGGACATGCTCCCACCTGACAGATGTCTGCCTTTTTTAATTACAATTGATGGGGAGAGCAGTAACTACATCAATGCTGCTCTTATGGATGTAAGAGACTGACGCTTTGTTAGTGAAAAATGCCCTTAAA
Organism: Tokudaia tokunoshimensis; assembly: GCA_036184795.1. NCBI lineage: Eukaryota > Metazoa > Chordata > Mammalia > Rodentia > Muridae > Tokudaia > Tokudaia tokunoshimensis. The sequence continues at coordinate 51,876,391 of BTHU01000006.1, read as the reverse complement.
ATCTAGAGAACTCAACTGAACACTGGCTACTTTTTTTTTAATTTTGAATTATAAAATGGACTAGAATGGAGAACTGAAAGCTGTCAATGAAATACAAATTGCTTGGAAAAGGATCTTAGGCTGTACCTCCAGAGATTCTTCGTAGATTTGAGATTGATATAATAATATCCATATAGAAAAAAAATCACAAGTTACATATTTCATCTTAATTGTTTTAAAATTTAATTTAATTTTATCTAAATCGATTTAAGAAAAATTGGTACCTTATTTTTTTAACAATAGGAACACATTTTAAAGTCACGGAATGCCATATCCTAACCCAATTGTGGATTTTTTTTAATTTGGAAATAGGTATCTGTGATGCTCATTGTTCCAGTAATTTAAAGGTTACTAGTTATATCATTATCTGAGACTACTTAGAAATAACTAGGCAACATATAAGCAATATCATATTAACAAAACTACCATCAAGAAAGAATTATTTTGACTTGCCCCATTGCTCATACCTACAGGTTCTCCCACGTGCACTCCTGTGATAGTTGCTCGTAAACAGAACAAGGAAGGGTTTACAGATCTCTCATCAGCCCTCTTGCCTTGGTTATCTCAGGAGGAAGCTGGAAAGCTATCAGGATTCAGAATCCTTTACGACAATTTATTGTTTTCCTTCCTGTTTCATTTTCATCTATGAAACTCTAGCAAGGAGAATGTAGAAATCTTTTTTTCTCCAGATTATTATGAGGTTTTCTAAGTTGCTACTCCTTTTTTTTTTTAAATTTATTTTTTTAACGATAGGGTCTCATGTAACCCATGAGACCTGTAACATTCTGTGAAATGGAGGATGGAGTCAAACTCCTGATGTTCCAACCTCCACCTCTCCAGTGTTTAGGATACTAGACATGTGCCACTATACCCAAGTACTTGTTGGGTTTTCTAAAATTAATGTCAGTAAACGTGTAGCCTAATAATAATATGGAACATCCTACATTCTCCTGCAAAGACTACACTTACACATTTTCATTGGTTTCTTTTGTACTACAGACCCTAATAATCTGAAAGCAGGCTCTCATTGAAACTAACCCCAACCTTGATCTACCCTGAGACTTGTCATTATAGCTTTAATTCACACATAAAAATATAAATATTTGTATTTTAGTATAGCTCATGAATCTGACAGATTGCCCAGGCCACATAAACATTGCTTTAACAACCACAGAAAGTAGATTACCTCATTGAGAACATGTCGATGATGATGCCTGCACAGCATAATAACTGCACGATTTTGAGGTACCTATGATTTTTTTTTTATTGAAGAAGAGATGAATGTTATAACTTTATTTACATACACACTTGTAGAAATGAAATACATATGGACAGAGCAGGGATGTTTTACTGATTTTTCTTGCAGCCTTTCAGAGACTCATTACATTTGGGAAACTAAAACCATCCTACAGGTACCTCGTGGATGGTCTTCACCTCAGGAAGTTCACTCATCTCTTTCTCTGTATGCGTCCTATATTAACATTTGTCAGTGAAATAAAACTGGGAGGAATTCAAATACTTTAGTAACATCAAACTCTATGTCATTTACTGGTTCCATTTCATCCTGGAACCAGTATGTCCTGTGGTTTAGACAACACCCAGTTCTACACCTATGCAATGTTACTACCACTACTTGGTCCTACAATGGAATCTGTTTGTACAACTGATTGTACACTTTACTCATTTTTTTTGAGACTTCTATAATCACAATGAAAATATCATATCTACCTCCCTTTCCCCTTCCCGACTATGCATTTTATGTTCTTGTATTTCTCAAGTATCCTATTTTTCCACAGAGCTATAGGCAACCAGCAGCTTTTATCGTCACGCAATACCCACTGCCAAACACTGTGAAGGACTTCTGGAGATTAGTATATGATTATGGCTGTACCTCCATTGTGATGTTAAATGAAGTGGACTTGTCCCAGGTTGGTGAACATTGATTGATTTTGTGCTTTTGGATACAATCTAGCAGAATAATAATAAAATATCATTGTCTACTTTATAAGGACTCTAATCCCCCTCCCAAAAATAAAAAAAAAAAAGAAAGAAAGAAAAAGAAACTCTCTTATACTTCCTTTTCAAACACGTCTAGGGCTGCCCACAGTACTGGCCAGAAGAAGGAATGCTGCGATATGGTCCTATCCAAGTGGAATGCATGTCTTGTTCAATGGACTGTGATGTGATCAGCCGGATTTTTAGGATATGCAACCTAACAAGAGTAAGTCTTTGTTTTGTAACTTGGAAGAGTAAGTCTTTATTGGGGTCACTTCAAGCACGCTGATGCAGAGCAAGTAGGCACATAATTCTATCCACACAGCAGGAAGAGAAGAACGAATAAGTACCACACAACCCGTACCAGAGCCACTGATCACCTTATATCTTAGTTCCAGGACAAAACGTATTCCACACACAGGAAACTTGAAATGCTGAAAGCTAGGTTTTCCTGTCAATGACTATAGTTGCATGTCCATTTGGAAATCTAGACTCAGGCAGTTTCTCAGTCATCCCTGATAGTCTGGGCCTGGCCCCATAGCACATGTGGTCTTCGGACAAGGATGAAGGCTCACCTTGTTAGAATTGACATCCAGTCCAGATTAAAAACATCCCAAAGGAAAGTAAGAATTATCACGATGACAGCAGAAGGGGACAGGATACACCATGCCAGCATCAAAGGACACTTCCTCTTCACTGTTTCAGGACCTGTGTGCAATGGGAAACCCGATCCTTAGGGAGAAGCCAGCCACAACTATTGCTGATTCTTTCAACCCCCCAATGCCCCATCTACATATTCTGACTTCCGCCTCACTAAGCACTACAGCGTCTGGCTCTGCCCAGCTCTAAAGGAGGAATCAGTGTTGCTAACTCTTACTTTTTGCCAGCAGCTCAGTGACCATTGTGTCCCACAGGAATTCTTGTTTTCCTGACAAGTCATGTGCTTCGTACAATAGAATCTCTGAAAGTCTTTTCTTAAAAACCAACTGACAAAAAAAAAAAGAGAGAGAAAGAAAGAAAGAAAGAAAAAGAAAAAAGAAAAAGAAGAAAAGAAAAAATGTCCTAAAACTATTTAGCTTATGTAACTAAATAGTAAGCAGAACTAAAAGAAAATAGTAACCTTCTTGAGACAGCACTTTTAAAAGAGACAATTTCCTTGTTTTTTGAAGACATCGTTTCTCTATATGTCTAGATTTTAAGTATGTGGTCAGAACTGTCTTATTTCTTATATCAAAAGAACTATCTGTATATCTTGTTAATTAGTATATGTAAGTAAGAACAGGATAAACTCATAACCAATTCCATCATTCGTTTCAGTGGAGGAAAAAAAGAATGAATTCAGTCATAATATTCATGCATATTTTAGACTATAATTTGAAAGGACTCTCATTATGTTTGCACATCTGTTTTAATATACTTCTAGTAATATTTTAACTAAGCAACTGTAGCTGCTCAACTATAGAAGCAAAGCTCATCTGTGAGTTGAACTCTTTCTATGGAATGTATTCAGATTTGAAATCTGTGTTGCTTTATTTTTTTCCAGAATATATATTGTTTTGGTTATGTCCCTACATACATTGTGTTCCGGTACTTATTAATCCATGGTGTTTTCATTCTCCATTTCATTATTTAGTATCATTCACTGCATTGTGAGTTTAGTATATAAGTTCAGTATTAGAGAAAATGGAGTCTATGTTCTATCTTGAGGTTCCTAGCCTTTCCATGGGAAACTTAAGAACCTTGTGATTACTCACTCTATGTACTGCATGGTCTTCTCTGTATTTTCTCTCAGGGTTCTAGATTTCTAGGTCTTCCAGCAGCACTGCTACTTTGAAAATATCAGGCAAAGTTCTTGCAATACACAGTTTCAGGCAAAAGGAGGAAGTTTCTTATCTCTAAGGAATGTATACCTTATCAGAGAAGGTTAGAATCACGAAAGTAACTTTACCAGTATTTATTTACTAACATGATGTACATATGTCAGAGGAGAAGCACAGAATATAAACTGTTTAACTGGATGATCAGACATAAGTGACCAGAAAAGACTTCTGTAAGATAAGGCTATTTAAGCAAAAAATTGAAGAATTAGTAGGTATTATTTGAGTGTGAGATAGCCAGAGACAGAGACCTTTCCAAGATCACTGAAGTCATGTGACATCATGGGAAAGTCCGCAGGCAAACTGGGGTCTAATTAGCTATTGTACTTTATAGTGAAAAGGACATTACGGTAATAAGTTCTCCAAACAAATGGGACATCCTCTTCAAAGTTCCCAAGGCAAGAAGAAAAGAGGTAAATGAACTTAAGGGAGACCAGTGTCTCTGACCTCAGTGGTGTATTAGAGGGAAAAGAGGTGTGATGGTAGAAATGAACCAGATCATGAAAGGAGTTTTAGATCATGGTAGACTAAAAGCATTAAGAAGCCAGTAGGTCTAAAAATGACAAGATCACTTTTGAACCTCAGCAAAATCGTGATGCCTGAAGTAAAAATAGATAGAAGGGAGCGTGGACCAACCTACTTCACAAGCATGCTCAGATATTTGTCTCCAAGGTGACGTTAGAGCTATCAAGTTCACAATCAATATAAGCCATCACAGGCAGAAAAAAGGACGAGTTGTGGTTTCTTTCTCTCATACCTCAGAATGTTTCTGAAAAGGCACCAGAATTACTAGACACCGTCCCATATAAGTTCCCTTTGTATTATAAAAGGTACATGTCTTTTACCGTTCATTAAAGGTTCTCATCCTGATATCCATAAAATGCTGGGGTTTTTCTTTCAACAGCCACAGGAGGGCTATCTGATGGTACAACAGTTCCAGTACCTAGGCTGGGCTTCTCATCGAGAAGTGCCTGGCTCCAAACGCTCGTTTTTGAAACTGATACTGCAGGTGGAAAAATGGCAAGAGGAATGTGAAGAAGGGGAAGGCCGGACAATCATCCACTGCTTGTGAGTAGGGCAGGGCAAGGCCTGCCATACAGGGAGCCTCAGAGCTCATTTCCTGGCTAGCCTTGGCTTATGTTTAAAAGATGTTCCTCAAATCCTGGCAGACAGACCTACCATAGATCTTATTTCAAAATAAAACTTCAGTCTCAGGAATGAGTGTTTTACTGCTAACTTTAGTTTTGTTTTCTGACTATTAAATCTAATATACTTGTTGTGGCTGAAAAGATAGCTCAGCAGTTAAGAACACTTCTAGAGGATCTGAGTTTGATACCCAGGACCTAACTGGTAGCTAATAATCCTCTCTTGACTCTAGTTCCAGGAGATCGGATGCTCTCATCTGACCTCTGTGGACAGTGCATGCACTGAGTATACAGACAACATTCAGGCAAAACATCCACATAATAAAATATAAAACTTATGTGGTTGTTTTATGCTTTAACTCCTTTAAGTACCTGTCTGGACAACTTCTGTTTCATGTAAACGGTTAGGATCTCAATGTCTCTACATTACAACAAATTATGCCTGTCACATATTCCTGATCATAAGCCCCTGAGCTAATTTTTTTTTTTTTTTTTTTTTGGTTTTTCGAGACAGGGTTTCTCTGTGTAGCCCTGGCTATCCTGGAACTCACTCTGTAGACCAGGCTGGCCTCGAACTCAGAAATCCACCTGCCTTTGCCTCCCAAGTGCTGGGATTAAAGGCGTGCGCCACCACCGCCCGGCTCCCTGAGCTAATTTTATCCTCTAGTCATTTCCTCTCTGCCCTTCACACACAAATGTAAAAGAGAATCCAAAGAAATGGGAGAAATTTTAAAGATAAGTGTTCTTTCCCTGGAGAGTTTGATGGTGTGACATGTGATTCTCCCAAATGTGCTAAGCATATCTTTGCTTTCAGGAATGGCGGTGGACGCAGTGGCATGTTCTGTGCAATAGGCATTGTTGTGGAGATGGTGAAACGGCAAAATGTGGTGGATGTTTTCCATGCAGTAAAGACCCTGAGGAACAGCAAGCCAAACATGGTGGAAGCCCCGGTGAGCCACAGAATCTTGGGAGGGTCTCAGTGACTTCTTAGTCATGTACCTACTTACTGGTTGGGCTTCACATACATAGAGGAAATCAGTCAGATGCTCAAATGAATCTGGCTGGGACTTTATGACTAATAGGCAGAGTGTAGCTAGTTTGGTTATATCCATATAAATGTGTTCCTTAGCACATGATCTGTGGGTGAAGAAAATGGTCTCATTTAATTTGAGAAATGTTTAAGGTTTGTCCTACTTATTATCAGTGAATTTGTGCTGTGTTGTAAATGGTTCTAGGAAAATAAATCTCGCTAAAGTGTAGTCTCATTTTTGCTTGTTGAAGCCACATTGAGTTAACTCACAGAGTATGCTTATAGGTCACCTCAGAATCTTAGACATCTATTTTCTGTTTGTTCACTTATTTTGTTTTAATTGACTTATTTTGGTTCATGTGTGTGTGTGGGGGGGGGGGGTGTGGGGGTATTTCTAGGTATGGAGCCCAGGATCTCAAGCATGCTCGTCCAGGCATTCTATCACTGACCTGTATGAACTGACCTGACACCCAGTGTTTTTGAAAAAGCAACTGAAGTTTATAGCAGCCATTATCCATAACCTTTCCCTCATCTAATCTGAATGTAAATTGTCAGTCTGTCCTTGCTGTCAGTTTTCAGTTTTTATCAACCTTACAGTACAGTGCGTATAATGTGACATGAGTTCTCCTAAGCTCACAAAGCCTCTAAAGGAAGGACCAATGGGGATACGTGAGCAAGGCTTCATCTGAATGGAGCTGTGTACCAAAGTACATGCGTCTGTAACATGCTTTACTTAAGGGTTACATGTAAGTACAAAGAGATCAGGGGAAGGAAGAGTAACTGCAGCACTCATCGAGAAGAAAGGGAGAAAAGCCAGAGCATCATTGTTGCTTGCCCTACTTTATCAAGATGATGAGAGAGACAGAGAGAGAGCAATTCAGTAAGCTCTTGGTATGTTTTCACCACTTCCTGCTTGGGGTTGTTCACACAGGAAGTGCATTGTTTCCTGAGACAAACATCTAAAGATTTCAGTTTATGCTGTTTCACTCTGGCAAGTAGCAGCTAATTTCTCCCTTTCTCCAGTGCTCTTACAGGACTCCAACTGGGAGCAGACAATGCCACCCTCTCTGGGATGCAGGCAGTTGAGAGAGACAAAGAGCACTGGTTTGAGAATTTTTACATACAGAATGGACAGGAAGTAGTTATGACCTATGAAATATACTCTGCCTGAAACATTTCAAGTCACTTGGAGATTACTCCTGCCTTCAGAAGTAACATCTGTCTCCAAATTTGTCTTTGATATACACCACCTTTTCTTTGACTTCTAAGTCTATAGTTGAACATTTGTTCTAGAGCCTTCCCGTGAGATACTGTTTTCTTTTTTATTCATGTCCCACAAATCCTGACAAAACTGACAGAATGCACTATTTAATCAACATCAATGATTAATAAAGTTTACTATGGTTTGAGCTGATTTTGATATGGAAATGCAGATTTAAACAAAATTGAGAGGTGCTGGCTGGCTGGCACTATACTAAATGATAGGAAATGCAGGGCAAATATAAAACATCTTTTTACTGTTGCTCCTTTTTCTTAAGAAGGGATCATTAGACTTGAGTATAATATATATATATGGCCAGATGTTCCTGTTACAAATAAAATAAGTAATTTGTGACTCTTAAATAATCTAAACTGGGTGTCAAGAACTCGCACAGATGCTATTATTCACCATTAGCCTTTTGCTAACTCTTTTCCTCCCTTCTGTTCTGACATGTTGCAGGAGCAGTATCGTTTTTGCTATGATGTGGCGTTGGAGTACCTGGAGTCCTCATAGTTCGCTGAGACTATTTGCAGAGCATCCAAGCAGAAATCCGTTCGTCTGTTGAGCCAGCAGCTGTTGTACCTGTTACTACATGGAGAGATTTTAATGTGGGGGGTGGGAGGCTTTTACATTGGAGAGGCAAACATATTTTTCTTATAAAGTTGTGTATCTTAATAAAAAGGACTTGATCAGTTTCTGTGACTATATGAGAGCATCCACATTTCGTGCCACCCAAATTATCTTTAATCAGACACAGATTCCAATGAGAAGTGATCCGCATCTGTCCAGTGACCACACAGCCTTTTCTCTCCTGCTTTCTGCAGAGCAGCTACCACACATTGCATGCACTTTGTACGTGGCATTTCCCTCTCTTGAAAATAAAAGCTGTGGGACCTTAAGAGTGGGGAAGGAAACAAGCTGTGCAAAGTCATAGTAAATTTCATTTTTATATGTTCCAAGTGTACCAGAGTTCTATATAAATGTATAAATATATATACATACATATATATGTATATATATATACATATATATGCATATATATATATATCTGGCTTATTTTCTTTTAATGTGCAATGATGGCTGTATCATTTAAAGTTCTTTTTAGAAAATAACATAAGCCAAAGACTCAAGTGTACATATGTCTATATGGAAGAAGCACATTATATTTATTGGTTACTTACATTACTTTTTTGAAGGATAAAATACTACCGCCACACAATCATTTTTTTTTGGTTTGTTTTAGAAGAGTTTTCTTTAGCTAAATCAATGGTAAACAATTTTTTGTAGATTATTTTTTGTATGTTTAGTGTAAGTAGAGGATACACTTTTTATTTATAAACCAGGAAGCAATGTTCTCTGTAGTGGTTCCCTTGTGTACATGCCTGTGAATTAAATTTATGTAAAATATCTTGGCAATTGTCATTGAATAGAGGACCAAATTAAAATGTTTCGCTGAAAATGTAGTTTTCCCCCAGTTTCATTAGGTAAATGATGGCTTGATGGTTGCATAGGAGAAATCTTCACAGCAGAAGACATTGCAGGTAGCTTACCCCATGTTGAATATCACCTTTAAGCATTGTTTAAACTTGAAAAGAGTTATTCTTTGCCTATGGCCTAGCACTGTTCAGGATCACCAGATGACAACATTACTGCTTGCAGGGTCAAGTTTTAGCAAAGTATAAACTGCCACAGTAGCACAGTGTTCTTTTTGATGTTTCCAAGCACAGGCTTTGGGTTTCTACAATAGGCAGTGCGATTAGATCGATGCCCGGTTCCTGTTGCCTGCTTTTATGAGATTCCTCAGTGAATCTTTATAAGTGTGGTCTCATTCACGTGTTCCACATAGCTGTAATATCACATCCTCATCAGCTTGCAGTTTGTTATTAACTGAAGCATTCCAGTGTCCTCTTCCTACATTGCCTGTCTATGACATGGTGCTTATAAAGATTTAATGAAAGTAAGAGTGAAATAAAGTTTTTATAATTGTAACATTTATTGATTGCACATCATTTTCTCTTCTAAATTTCCATGTCTTTATTTCCAAATAAATAATCTATCTATTACTCAATATGAGTATGCCACAAAAATTCTACTGAAAGCATGATTTATATCCAGGCTGCAATATGTTATATTTTTGTTCCCTAAACTGTATGTTACATAGTCCAGGTCAGCGAAGGGAGAAATAGCTAGGGAAAATTGTTATTAATCATCATCATTGTTTTCTTTTATTCTCCATCTTGTCATAACTTGTATTAGTTGTTTTCTGCCAAATATGTAAGAAAAACAGCTTTAACAGAGCAAGAATTTATTTTAGCTTTCACCATGAAGGTTTTGGTCTACTTTGGCCTCCTTGCTCTAGGACTGTGTCAGGGACTCTGATGAGCAGCTCAGGGTGTTGCAGTCACCCATATCATGATGACTGGGAAACAGTGGTATATTTACACAATGGAATACTACTCTGCAATTAAAAACAATGAATTCACGAAATTCCTAGGCAAATGGTCAGAACTTGAAAATATCATCCTTAGTGAGGTAACCCAATCACAAAAGAACACACATGGTATGAAGTCACTGATAAGGGGATATTAACCCAGAATCTCAGAATACCCTGGACACAATTCGCATATCAATAGATTTCCAAGAAGATGGAAGGAGAGACCCCTGGTCCTGGAAAGACTGGATGTAGGGGAATGCCAGGACAGAGAAGCGAGAGGGGGTTGAATGGGGAAAAGAGGGAGGGAAGGGGGCTTATGGGACTTTCGGGGAGGGAGTAAACAGGAAAGGGGAAATGATTTGGAATGTAAATAAAAAAACTTAGAAAATAATAAAAAAGAAAAGGGGGGAGTTCTCTCCTAGAGCAATGCTATTTCTTCTCCTGGGTGGAAAGTGGAAAGGCAAGCAGGAACCTGTGAAAGAGAAAGAATCCTAAGTCAGGATAGGGAAGAAAAAACACATCGACAAGTCCATGAAAGCCCCACATAGCCCAACACCATTGCCTATGCTCCGCCTACCAGCACAAGTTTTGGTATAAACAAATGTAGCAGAGACACCTGACTAAAAATTTAAAACTTCACAAGCTCATGTAAGGTTTGTTTACCTGGCAACGATAGCCATATTACCATTGCATGTGATTCCAATTTGCTTCGCAAGGATTCGTTTCTCCTCATAGAGTAGCATCAAACTTACAGCAAATACAGCTATCCACAAAGTTCAGTAGACCATATAGTCTCTAACATTCAAAAAAATAACAAATGAAGTACTCTTTTTCTACATTAATAGGTAAGGCATACCGTGTTTTCTTTGTTTAGGTATTACCATAGCCAGTTTATCAGAAGACAGTATGAGAGGCTTAACTGTGTTTTTCTGAATATTCATGTTCAAAGACTCACACTTTATAGTTTTGACAACTTCCCTTGGTAGACCCATGTGTGGTCATGTCCTTCCCAACTATGGCCTTCTGGAGAGGTACCTTGGAAGAGCTCTGGAATATAAGTTCTGGAATATTTTGAATTGGAAATGTCTCCAAAGTGTGTGTGTGTGTGTATGTGTGTGTGTGTGTGTGTGTTTGTGTGTGTGTGTGTGTGTTATAGACTTGATGATATACTGATGGGATTTGAGGAAATCAGTCACCATGACTCATTAATTAACCTTATTAATCCATTAATCCAGTAATAGATTAATAATTTGATGATGTCATTGAGAGATGGTAGAAACTAAGAGTTGGGGATCTAAGAAGATTAAAATACCTATTGTGCAAGCATAAAGTCCTGGTTAGATACCTGGAACCCTTTCTATCTGAATTGGTAAGCTCTAGGTTCTCTGAAAAACTGTCTCTAAAACTAAGGTGGGGAGAAATTGAGGAAGATATATTATGTTGACAGAGAAAGAGAGACAGAGACAGAGAAACTCGAAGTTAGTCCTCATTGGAAGACATGCATGACTGAGAGCATGCCCCAGGAAGGGTATATCTTGTCCCTATCCCCCCGGCTGTCACTTTGCTTGTGCTCTCTGGCAACCATAAAGTAAGCAACTTTGCTCCATGGCCATGCCCTACCATGATATTCAGCCCCACTATACCTTAGTACATATTTAGGAACTAAATAAAATAAACCTTTTTTTTCTTTAAGTTGCTTTAATCAGCCATTTTGTCATGCAACATGCATCTCCTAGGAAATCCTTTCTGGATCCCTCTAGCAGTTTCTCCTGAAATATCAAGTCATGAGGTTGAAACTAACAACCTTTTTCCTGTATGTCCTTACTAGGAAGAGGTTTGGAAACTGGTGCACAGACACAGTTAAGCCTCTCATACTGTTAGAAGCACATAAACAATTGGGAATGTACACACTTTAGCCAACTACTTTGAGCCTGTCCTATCTATGCAGCCCCTTTTTTGTACTTAGTCTGTAGACAAAGGAAAGGACTTCAGATAAAAGCAATGTACCCAACTGATCTCCAATATTGAGAGGGAAACAAGGAGGCCATTACCTGGACATGGACAGGTTATATTGGCTTCTCACCAATGTTGCTCATTAAATATTCGTCTGTTAAGACCCTTCCAGGTTCCAGACACAAGTTTTGAAACCTGGACCCCAAGAACTGTTCCTTATCAAATATGTTTCACTCCCAGGAAATGGAATGACAGTTCCCAGAACCTGTAACACCCATTCAACAACCATGAATGATAAGATGCAGGAGAATGCACCTGTAAATTCAACTGGAAATGAGCTTTGACAGCCATTGATTCTTAACAAAATAGTCAGTAGTCTGTCACATACCCAAGTTAAGTGTAGTTAGCAGAATTTACCCATAAAATATTATCAGAGACTTCATACAAACCTTCCTAGGCTTGTGCATTGTTTTAGGAAAGACTGATTTCATATAGAATCTGTATGATTTATTTATTGCTATATTAAGTCAAGTGAAAAGATAGGTTATCATTATTTGCTCTTGCCTAATCTCTGCTTACCTATTATTTCATAAGGTCTCTCTACAGCTTGAGGAGGAGAGAGGAATAAATGGCATTTGCATCTTTCCACAGCACCAGCCTAGTCAAACGTCTGCTGAGTTTTAGAATAGTATCTCCAGAGTCAAAAGGAAAAGCTCTTTCTTGGGATCTACTGTAAGCTATGACTCACTTCTAGAATATAAATTGTCCGAAGATCAATAGAAATGTGATAGATACACAACATTTCAGCACTTCCATCCTCCTCCACAGTGATTTGAAATGCTAACCTAGAAGAGAGCAAATACAGGAACACCCTGCTGCAGCAAATCCTAAAGGAAAGTAATAGATGGATCTCTAAACCACTGAAATAAACATAAGGTCTCTACAGAATATCTCAAAGCTCTTTCTTTAATGTTAAAATCTGTCCAGGGAGAGAAGCAGGGACAGATCTTTATGACAGCTAACACCTTTCAGAATGCACTTGTCAATTATACAGTCCCCAAACTTAATACAAAATGGTACAGCTGATATGCCAAATTAACTGTTTAGGTTTTATTAGTCTTGACTCTGCCCCAGTATATAGAATTGAAACCAAAAAAGCTTTGAAAAAGGAATCATACTTAGAGACATTTATTTAGTGTAGCCAGATGTGGGAATAAGAAATTCAAATTAAAAGTAAAATTGGTTTCCTAAATAGAAATTAGATCTTACAGTCAGGGAAAGGCCATGTGTTAAGCTTTGCTTGTGGAGACATGGAGACACACAGTCCAACTGGGAAAGTCGAGAAAGCAGGAGAGCCATGCTCCCTTTGTTGTTGAAAAGAGCAGTACATTCATAGTTACAGACTAGAAGGTGCTTCAGGGTAGAGACTGGAACCATATTTTGTTTTGGTTTTGGGATTTTACATGACCACTCTGGTCATATTGCAGCAGATGGTGTCACCTTTGCTTTTCTACTGGCAAAATTCATTTCTTTAAAAAAAATACCCTAAATTTTCCACTCTAAGCTGAGAACTGGGTGCTACCCACTCTGAACCCCCCCTCCCAGTTCAGCTATTAGAAGCACAGATGCAGGAGTCATGGTGATTGGCAATGGTCACTTGACAAAACAGAGGGAACAGTGTCAGGAAGACAACAAGTCCCTCTTGGAGTCAGAAATATGTCTACAACTAAAGAATACACCAGGTGCCCCTCCAGCATGAGCTGCATGGGAACACGGATCCATTCTGATGTATCTCATGGTTGAAGACAGTGCCAAAGGAAAAAATCAAGAATTCAGTTTCTTAGATTTGTTACGGTTAACAAGAAACTTAGGTTTGAAAAGCATAATACAAAGCCTCCAGTACTGACTAGATAACAAAAGTCTCTGAAGCCTGCATCTAGTGTGGGAGGACTCCAGGCTCCCAGTCACTGTCGACTAACATTGCACTGTTTTGTCCTTTATACATTTGGATTAAAACAGGAGTTTAGTTGTCCCAACGAAGCTATGCCTGGATTTTTTTAAACTATGTTCTCATTGGCCTTATTTTTTTAAACACATCTAGTGGAAACTGGAGGAAAAATTGTATTAGTTGAAGCAGGAAGAAGAAGAAGGTGTCTGAGAGGGAATATAGTCAAAGTACATGATGTATTTGTATGAAGATATCTTAATGACAGCTGTTCTTTATTCTGTATACCCTGAAAAAGTTTAAACATGGGGCTGGGCAGTAGTTTCTGTTGGGAAAGTGCTTGCCACTCAAGCATCAAGACCTGAGTTAGAGTCTAAGTGTTCACATGATAGATAGGAATGGTGGTAGTGATGATAAGACGTTGGGTCTGGCTAGCCAACTGACCTAGCAGTATCAGTGAGCTTCAAGTTCGGTAGAAAGACTCAATCTCAAAGAAGAAAATGAAATACTACTGAAGAAGACAGTGAACATCGACCTACGACCTCCATACAAAAGCCTACGTACATTCTCTTGGAAACAGTTCACTATTTTTTCTCTTTTAGATGAATGTGCAAAGTTTCATCAGTTGTGAAAATTACTCTTACTGAATTTGGATCTATTCATTCCCCCAACAACAGAGAAAGCTAGCTAGTAAAATCTTTCCCTTTAAGCCTCCTTTAGTTAGAAAGTCAGAGTCACACTACTAGTAAACATGAAGCCACCCATGTCTAAATCAACAATATGAGAACTCTGTAGCAGCCAGATATATTTGGGACATATAAGAGAAGATAGTTTCACCAGATGACAAGAAGCATATTTGAGATTTTGACTATTAAACTTGAATATGTTTTCTGTCTCTTTTCAGCTAGCCAAAAATAATTGTTTCTCTATACTTATTTCTCTATACTTAATTTTATTCTGAAAGACAAACCACATGTAGATAAACCTCAACTCTTAAAGATAGGAAAGGTTGGGGTAGAGGTAGGTAATACCTGGGCATAGTGGCTCATGCCTATAATTCCAGTACTCAGGAGGCTGTGAAAGAAAAATTACTGCAAATTTAAAGGCACCCTGAGGTACATGTTAAGTTCCAGGCCAACCTAGGCTAAGGAAGATCCTCTTTCAAAATAAGGAAAAAGATCAGTGTGTCCCTGCTCACTGGTGAGATCAGGAAAGCATATTTCATGAGGTAGCTCACCTTTCTCTTAGTCAGCTCCTCAAAATGATGACAAGAAATAATCCTTCCAGAAATAACATTGTAGACTCAGAAAGAGCATGTGCCTCTTAACCACGGGATGGCCTGAGCTACTTCAGTCACAAGGACAGCATGGCATCTGTGGATCACCTGCATCCCAGGCTGTGACTGTGTGTGCTGACTTCTTTGACAGGTGCAACAGTGTGGGCACCTGCCCACCCACGATGGGAGCCTGCCCTGCACTTTCAAAAATCTAATTGCCTGAAGCACAGTCAGCACACTCAGGTGGATTTATTTTCACCTTCATGTTTTATTCTTGGCATGATAAAATATTTGTTAATTACTTACTTCCTAATGTCAAGTTTTTACTGCTTGGGATCAAATGTGGTCTGCCAATGGGGGTGTGGGGGATTGTTTTCACATAAGAAATTAAATGTTTCACTTTCTCAGTGGAATAATAGCCTGTTAAAGGAACACTGAAGAAGGTGAAATCCAGTGGCCTTTTTAGTAAGGTTCAAATAGTAAAACCTAGAGAACTCATATATCTGTGTCGAAAGAGTTATATGGTAGATAATTGGAGATTTGTGCTATGATCTCTGTCTCCTTTGTTGCCCCTTGACCTACCCTTATCCTTGACTAAAGATGTTTCTTTATATAGAGAGAAAATCATAAAACAGGGAGTTTTCAAGCATTAGGGAGAAAAGGTAAACAACAGAATGAATGTAATTATGGGTATATTGCAGCATTCTTATGTCTTTGCTTATCAATCATACTTGATGATTTCAAATAACTGCATAATTGATATTAAAGAAGATTGTAGTTCTAAGTAGAAAAAAAGGAACGATATATTGATGGTAGTAGACTGTCATACTCAAACACAAAAACTGGATATACAGAGAAATCACTGAGAACATCATATCAACTATATGCACAAAGGCACTAAAACAATAAAGATGGAATTTCACAAGAAGGTCAGGAAAGAAATACATAAAAACAGTAAGAAAAGGAAAAATAAGAGTGACAGATTTGGATGTTAAGATATCAATAATCACTTTAGATCAACAATCATCAATCAACAATGCCAGTTTAGAAACTAATAGAAAGGAAACTAGGGAAGAACCTTGATCATATGGGTACAGGGAAGAATTTCCTGAATAGAACTCCAATAGCTTATGCTCTAAGATCAAGAACTGACAAATGGGACCTCATTAAATTACAAAGTTTTGCAAGGCAAAAGACACTGTCAAAAAGACAAAGCGGCAACCAACTAACTGGGAAATGATCTTTACCAACCCTACATCTGACACAGGGCTAATATCCAATATATACAAAGAACTCAAGAAATTAAACTCCAGGGAGGCAAGTAACCCTATTAAAAATGGGGTACAGAGCTAAACAAAGAGTTCTCACCTGAAGAATATCTAATGGCTGAAAAGCACCTAAAGAGATGTTCATCATCCTTAGTCATTAGGGAAATGCAAATCAAAACAACCCTGAGATTCCATCTCACACCAGTCAGAATGGCTAAGATCAAAAACACAGGAGACAGCAGTTGTTGGCAAGGATGTGGAGAAAGAGGACCACTCCTCCACTGCTGGTGGGATTGCAAGCTGGTACAACCACTCTGGAAAGCAGTCTGGTGGTTCCTCACAAAACTGGGCATGACACTCCCAGAGGATCCTAATATACCAGTCCTGGGCATATACCCAGAGGCTTTCCCTGCATGCAATAAGGACACATGCTCCACTATGTTCATAGCAGCCTTATTTATAATAGCCAGAAGCTGGAAAGAACCCAGATGTCCCTCACTGGAGGAATGGATTCATAAGATGTGGTATATCTACACAATGGAATACTACTCTGCAATTAAAAACAATGAATTCACGAAATTCCTAGGCAAATGGTCAGAACTTGAAAATATCATCCTTAGTGAGGTAACCCAATCACAAAAGAACACACATGGTATGCAGTCACTGATAAGGGGATATTAACCCAGAATCTCGGAATACCCTAGACACTATACGCATATCAATAGATTTCCAAGAAGATGGAAGGAGAGACCCCTGGTCCTGGAAAGACTGGATGTAGGGGGATGCCAAGACAGAGAAGCTAGAGGGGGTTGAATGGGGAAAAGAGGGAGGGAAGAGGGCTTATGGGACTTTAGGGGAGGGAGGAAACGGGAAAGGGGAAATGATTTTGAATGTAAATAAAAATATAAAAAATAAAAAAAATAAAAAAATTAAAAAAACAAAAAAAACCAATGCCAGTTTATACATTTTGTAAAATTTTACAAATTTACAAAATGCCAATAATAAATTTTAAAATTTTATTAATCTGTTTATATATCAGAAATACACATCATTAATGAATTGAGTGAGTTGAAATCAGGAAAGACTCAAAAATTTATACCATACAAATATTCAGTTTAAACAGTTACAAGTAGCTGTACTAATATACAATGAGCATGCTTCTAAGCAAATAAAATTACCACAGTCATAGACTATTCCATTATAACAAGGAAACCTACTCATGAAGAAGCCAGAACAAGGCTAACTATGCACACATCAAGCCATGGAGCTTCAAAATTTATAAAGACAATCCTAGTAGAATTGAAAGGACAAGACGAATTCATTGCTGTGGATGGAAACTGTGTCTTTCCTCTTTGACTCACAAAACTACTTTACTCAAGCTTCCCTTGTACAGTTGCCAAGATTATATCTTGAGCTATAAAATAAAACAAAACAAATTTAAGAGTATTTGAAATAAATGTCTGGAACATTTAATTTGAACTAAAGACTAATTCTCAAACAAAAGTTCAATAAAAGAAAGGCAATATAAAACCCTCCAAGGATATGTAAATTAAGCTATAGTCTACTGTGTAATTCATTAAATAAATAGAATTTTTCAAGTAAAAATTTAAAAAATCAGAAAGTAACAATACAACATATGTTAACACACGACATGGGGCAAAGCAGAGCCGATGGGTAACTCTAAATACTACCATGTGACATCAAGTAAAGTCTCAATAAATTATTGAAGTTCTTATGTTAAGAAATAGAAAAGGTGGGATGGTAGTGTTGCACACATTTTAGTTCCAGCACTGGGGAGGCAGAGGCAGGTAAATCTCTGTGAGTTAAAAACCAGCCTGTTCTACAGAGCCAGTTCCAGGATGACCAGGAATACACAGAGAAACCCTGTCTTGAAAAACAAAATAAAACAAAGAAAAACAAATAGCAAATGATAGGTAATAATGAGTTGAAATCAAAATAGTAGAAGATGGAAGTACCAATGGATATTTATCAAGTATCAGTTGATAAAACATTTGATATACATGAAAAACATGAGGACCTGAGTTGATCACTATCATAAAAGATAGAGGCATGCTAAGATGGCAGAGACACCAGCTTTCTTCAGTCTTCCTGACCAGCTAATCAAGTCAAATTGGTGAGCTCTCTGGGTTCAGTGTAAAAATTTTTATGAAAATATAAAGTGAATTCCTGGCAAATGCCTCAGTGGGTAAAAGCACCTATAGCCAACCTTGATGACTTTAGTTTGATCCCTAAATCTCACACAGTGGAAGGAAAGAACCAACTCCTAAAAGTTGTCCTCTGATAGTCTCACAGTTGCTTGGGCACATATGCATATTCTCTCTCTCTCTCTCTCTCTCTCTCAGATGATGATGATGATGATGATGATGATGATGAAGGTAGATAGATGATAGATAGATAGATAGATAGATAGATAGATGGATGGATGGATGGATGGATGGATGGGTGGGTGGGTGGGTGGGTGGATGGATGGGTGGGTGGGTGGGTGGGTGGGTGGGTGGGTGGGTGGATGGATGGATGGATGGATAGATAGATAGATAGATAGATAGATAGATAGATAGATAGATAGATAGATAGAGTGATAGTGAGATAGATGAGAGAGAGAAAGAGAAAGAAATAGAAAGAGAGAGAGATCGATAGATCATAAATAGATAAAGATATCTTATTTCATTTTGCTTCTCCTGGTTCTAGAATTTCTAGTATTTCAACAAAGTAAAAGAAAGAAAGAAAGAAAGAAAGAAAGAAAGAAAGAAAGAAAGAAAGAAAGAAAGAAAGAAGGAAAGAAAGAAGAATAGATGTATAGCTATGAAAAACAAAAGGGAACATGACTATAAATATGATTGTCTGTAAAGAAAAGCCTCAAAATACATCAAATTAATTAATTCATTAATGAATGGGTTGATTTCCAAAAGAGTTAAAACTAGTAAAAACAAGTAAAACATTAGTAAAATAAGTTCACAATTTATGAGATTGCCACAAAAATATTAATTGTATTAGCAGAATTTCAAAACTGGAATATTCTATGTCATTTATAATTGTTCTAAAGGAAATTAAATGCATGAACATACATAGACATATATAGGACACATATGCTAAAATTAGAAAACCTTGATAAAAGACAAATGCATGTAAATAAGTGGAAAGATGTTTCATGAGTTGGAAGAATTTGCATAATCAAACTCTCAATTCTTTCCAAATGGATCTAATGTGATTTTATGCAATTCCCATAAAAATTCCAAGTAGAGACATGTTGACATGGTCAAGTCTATCCTAAAATGTGTACAGAAACCCAGAGGATTATAAGAGCTAAAGCAGCCTTGACCAGATGTAGAATAGTGGAAGGTATGCATCCAGTGTTAAGTATTATAAATATAGCAGTCAGGAGACTGAGATATATTTTAGAAAAATAAAGTAGAACATTTTCCTGCTTCAGGACTACTCAGTGCTCTTAAGCTTGGCCCCCAGATACTAACCCCTAAAACATAAATGATAAACTGGAGCTCACTAAACTAGTTTTAGTTTTAGAAAATAAGAAAATACCTACAAACATGCATCTGACAAAAACACAAGTATTTAGGGCTTATAAAGAACCCTAAACTCGAGTTGAAAAAGACGCAGGTAGGATATAAATCAATGACAATAAAAGAAACTGTACAGAAGACTATACAAAAGAAAACAACAGAAGATTCTCACATTTTTTTTATTCATTTGAGAAAATGTAAATTAAATAGCTAAAGTAAAACTAGTGACAACACGACACATCAAATCCTAAGATACACAAAGCCTGCATGCTGTGGTCCTAACAGGAAATGTCCTCCTTGTACTCATTAATGTTTTGAATGATCCACCCACAGCTTGTGTTGCTAGTTTGAAGGCTGTGGAACCTTCAGGAGGTAGAGGCTAGCTTTCAGAAGCAGGTAATTCAGTAAACTTCAGAAAACTATACTCACTTCTCATTCCATTTTCTCTCTCTGCTTTCCAGTTGCTCAAAATAAGCAATGGCACATGATCTACAGTCTTGAAGTCTACCGTGTCTCTCTGCTGTAGGAGACTGAGACCCTCAGAAACCACGAACCCATGTTACACACATACAGAAACATATTGAAACACATGCACGCACACACACACACACACACACACACACACACACACACACACACAAAATCAAGAACTGTACATTACAAAACAAGAATAAAACATACATAGCTGCTATATTCCTTATTTCTGTAACTGGTCCTGTAGCTGAGGCTGGCTGGTTTCCTTTCCATTAGACATGAGACACATTTCGTGTTCTGTTTCCATCTGCCACTATTGCAGGGTTGGGTAGACAATACAAGTGTTGGTTTTTAAAGAATATGAAACCTTGAGAGTACTGCTTGGGGGTGTGGTTTGAATGTTCATTGAATTACCACTAGTAGACAAGTTGTAGCAAGAAACATTGACATAGTGCACACATTTCCTGAGATGGCAATAGCAAACCATCAACAATGTGGTGTTCCACATAACAGAAATTTATCCTTTCAGAGCTCTGGTAACCTGAAGTCCAAAGTAAAGGTAACAGTGGGCTGATTTCTCTCTGATTATGAATGTGTCACTTTAATCTCTGCATTCTATTTCACAGGGTCTCTCTCTCTCTCTCTCTCTCTCTCTCTCTCTCTCTCTCTCTCTCTGTCTATCTTTGTGAGTATGTGTGTCTGTCTATCTTTATAAGTGTATCTGTTTTTATGACTGTGTATATCTGTCTTTGTGAGTGTGTGTGTGTGTGTGTGTGTGTTTCCTTCTTGTAATGACCCTTCCCATTCATTTGGGACTCGTCTCTATAATCCAATATGACTTACTTCAAGATCCTAAATTTGATCAAAAAAGACAAAAGGACCACCTTTTCAAATACAAGTACATTCATGGGTTCTAGATAGTCATATTTCTCCACCAGAAAATTCCTTGCATTCTAAACATGGTTGTTACTGGCTCCAGAGCCCTATTTATACTTGATAATTAGGATTAATCAACTATCAAATACAAAACCCAACATGGCTGCACAACCACTTGCCAATAGCTCCCGAGGAAGCTGTACAGTCAGATGGCGAACTCAACTTCCAGTTCAATATACCATTACTGTGCCCTCAGAGAAATAGGACTCTGAGATTAATAAAGCTGAAGTGTTGAGGATGAAAAGTAGAGTGGTCGGATTGTTTTATGGCTTGTGATATCAAAGAGAGTCAGCCTCGTTTTCACTCCATGCCTTAATTGTAGTCAAGTAGGGCCAGGAATCGGCAGAATAGCCATATAAGAGAACCACTTAGATCTAGGAAACTCATTCCTAAGGTATCCAGGATGTCCTATGAATATGTACATGTATGTTCAGGTACATTTTCCTAACATGCTCCTACATACAACCTAGTAGATGATCCAACTATATCCAATCTACAATTATAAAAGTCTTTTGTAGTGGGTAATAATTAAAAAAGAGTACCACCCCACCATAGACTCTGTAATGGCGGGAGTCCTGTGTGCTCCCGCTCTGCACCCAAATACCTGGTAAAGCATGACTCTTAAACTTAAATAGTTAACCAAATATCTTTATGTATATAAAACTCCCAATTACATAATGCCAACTTACAGTGGTAAAATCTTATTCCAATATTTCTAACCTCTCCAAAACACCAGAAATACGTCTGAAGCCATCTGGATATCTGAGTCTCCCTTTTCCAGTCTGCTCTTCCAGTCCTCTCTCCTTCCCTCTCCTTCTCTCCTTCTCCTCTCCCCTCCAATCACTGGCCTCTCACTGCATCAATGTTAATGGACAGGAAATATCTTGCAACAATCTTTAACCACTCTACTACGGTGAATAATAAAGTCAGCTCTATTGAGGAAAAAAAAAAAAAAACACCCAACCAACATAACAAACAAACAAAAACCCTGATATTAGTCATTTACCATAGTCCATGATCCCTTTTCCAAATGGAAAAAGGTAATACAGAACATTGTTTTTCATGTGACTCAGAGGAGTAACATCTAGAAGAAAGAGATTATAGAATGAAGTTGTAAATCAAAGTCTCACACTTGACCACAAATGTCCAAGGCAATGAAACCAAGCAAGGAAGGCAAACAAAATAAGTGCGGCATTGTGAATAATGTTTTTCAAAATGACTATTCTTGGGAAGGACCTGGTTGTTGAAGAGAATAAGAAGGAGGGACTTTTCAACCCATAAACCAAAAATGGAAAGAAGCTTGATAGAATCATAGGTAGAAAGTGTCTAGTCAGACTGGAGCACACTGAGAACACTACAAAGTGAGGTCATCACGAGTGTGCAGGCTGAATTAAGAATTTGGATGCATCAAGCATCATTGGGCTTCATTCTCTTCACTGTCACTCTGTATATTCATGTTTCATGCGTTGGTCTGAATTGAAAGCAGTTGATTTCAACCAATGTTTACTAGACACAATTTAAGCCAGGCCTATAATCACAGCATCTTTTTCTCCCTGTATTTTCTGCTGTATATCAAACAGTGTCTCTACTAAAAGAAAACATACTATGACACAAAACCGAAAGGGACCCGGGATCTTTCCAAATCCCTCCTTTGAGCACACTGGGTAGCTCATTCCCCTAAGTACTTTGGTATTTCATTTATAGTATTGATGAATTCAATGAACTCCTTAGTAAGTGATTTGACTCAGGACCACGGGAAAAAAAAAATAAAGCTGGGTTAAGGAAGCAATGGCATATATCCAGTTCAATATCATGGGTAGAATGTAAACAAAGCATTTTCTCTCATTTGGTCCAAACTCATAAATGATACAACATAAAAACATATTTCATAAACACAGAGCCTACTACAAATACCCGGAAGGGAACTCTCATACGTAAAAAATATCTAGACACATTTTTCAAATAGCCATGGCAGCTGGTTAATTTCAAGCAAAAGTGCACAGGCTACACAGCTTCAGCTTCAGGTCCTACGTGTCCAGGCTCTGAGACCTACCACATCTGTTTAACTGAGGCCTGACTCATTAACATACAGGGGAAGAACTCACAGCCAAGAATAAATAACAAACTCTCGCTGCAGAACTTAATGGGGTCTCACCACCTTGAAACATGTTATTCTCCTGGTTAGAGCTTTTAGGTTATTTAGGTTCCTAAGACTACCCTCACAAAATTGAAGAGATCTAAAACAACAGAAAAATTTATCTCCATTCTGAAGGCTGAAAATCGGAGATTTGAGTGTTGGCTGGCTCATGCTCCCTCCTGAAGCCTTTAACAGAATCCTTTGCTTCTGTCTAGCTTCTGGTTGTTTGTCAACAATTCTGGATATCCCATGCATAGAGCATCACCACTCCAAGCTTGATCTCTACATTTACCCAAGCTTCCTCAGCATCCTTTTATTATGAACTTGCCATAAGGAGTCAAAGAATTCACTTTGTAGTATTACCACATGATAACCTAATTGTATCTACAATGATCATATTTCCAAATAAGGTCAAAGTCTGAAGTTTGGGTCTTAGCATACACTGTTAGAAATCACTATCGATGTGTGACACATAAGGTAGATATCAAGTATACTCATTCTAATTATTCATATGAATATACTTTCAGACATTCCATCCACAGTAGTGATAGATGCAGCACTGTATACTTGGCTGTTATTACTAGGATGTCTCTTTCTTGAGTATTTATGTATCCACAAAATATGTTTTAACTGGTCATTAAATATCATATAAACATTATTCTGACAGTATGTTACTGCTTGTTGGTTTTAACTTAGGTATCTGAGACCAATTTGCATTGGATATTTACAGTTTTTTAAATTTCTGTTTGACATTGCAGTATTATAGTTTATTGTATCATTCTGGAGTGGATGAATGCAGTGTGACCTCCCATACTATTCTCTGTCTGTGTCTCAGGTGCTACTCCCAGCTCCCTTTTACTGCTCTGTCTATCATTAGAAGACAGCCGTGGTATTGACAATACTGGGGTTGCCTTGCTTTCTGAATCACAGTTGGATTAAGCCAAGCAACAGATCAGCATGCAAGAGGAGAAGAAAGGTCCACAGTTTTTATGGCAACCACAGCTTCTCCACCAATGACCTGAAGACAGATATTCACCCATAGTTCCAGCTTTCCATGTTCCAATTATCTTTTATATATTTTAGATATCACATTATCTTTTGATGCCTCAGATCCAGTGATGGAAATGGCTTCATTCAGCTTTTGTCAGTTTCTGAGTGCTTCACTTAGCCTTGTTGATCCCCTAACCTTTCTGGGGCCACTGTAAATAGTCGTAAGAGGCCCTAAAATATATCCATCAAGCTATATTAGGGCAATAGGTCACTCATATGTTTGATGAACACATGACTTTTGCTGGGGGGTAGGTGAGCTCCTGAGAATCTCAGGCAAGCAATAACTAGTATCTTTACTAAAACATGTCAGTCTCTGGCATGTGATATGAACCCGCTGACCTAGCAAATGCTTTCCTTTTAAGTTTTCATCAGTAACTATAATGTACAATGACTCACCTTTGCCCCAGAGTTTCAGCAGTTACAGCCTTCCTGTCTTTTATCCAAGTGATATCTGATCTCTGTCAGGATCTAGCGTAGTGCAGTGGTCCTCAAAGTGTTGCCTGTGAACCAACATCTGCTCAAAGCTTCACCTTTGTCCCTGGTGAATCAGGAAGTCTATACCAGAATAAGAACTCAGGTCACTAAGCCCATTGTTGCAGCAGGCCTTCTTTTTCTCTTAAAAAAAAAATCATCACTTGTTTTATTAGGAAATAATGCACCAATTTACATGCTTGTGAATGAGTCTTACCTCCATAGTGTAGACAGGTCCTCCCCAGTGTGCAGGGAACTCGAACATCTTAATGTCCAACAGAATATTGTGTCGAAGTATCCCTGTCCTATAATGTCATCAGAAAGAAGCTAACCAGGTGGTGTTCCAGATTACAAACATGTGATGGAGAGAAACCCATGTAAAAGGCTATGATACGGATCTCAAAGTGTCAGCCTATGGTTTCTAAGTGATAAACAGTTTTTCTTCTTTGTGCTGCCAACAGCAGAGGAGCCCTAGCACTTGGCTTATCTTACAGTAACTAAGAAGAAACAAATATATTTAGGTTGTGTCCTAGTTTGCTTTTTATTGCTGTGGCCATGATCAAAAGCAACTTGGGAAGGAAAGAGTTTATTTCATCTTACAGCTTACAGGCTGTCATGAAGGGACGCCAAAACAGGGAATCAAGCAGGATATGAACTTGAAGTCAGAATCTGAAGAAGACTTACTTAATTGAAGTAAGAGAAATACTGCTTACTGTTCTCCACGGCTTCCTCAATCTGCTTTCTTAAGTAACCCAATACCACCTGTCTACGCATGGTTCCACTCACAGTAAACTGAGCTTACACATCAGTCATTAATCAAGAATATCTTCTACTTTCTTGTCTGATAGGTTAATATGATGGAGGTATTTTCTCGACTGAGGCCCCATCTTCCCAGATAGCTCTACCTCAGTCAAGTCAACAGAAAACTAGCCAGTACAGATGTGCTACTATGGTCCATTTACAATGTAAGTTTAAAGCTACTCTACTAAGAGATATTTGGAACAACAGAGGGTTCCGCAGGTGGCCCTAGCTTCTCTACAGCTAATCTGTCACTTAGGTCCATGTTCTAGGAGACAGAACAGCATTTGGAGTTTTTTACCAAAGGAGATAAACTCTGTTGCCAACCATGGAGACATCACACTACAGCTCCTTTGGAGGTGTCATTTGCCTTCTGCCAACTGCTCCTTTCCAAAAGTGACAAAGGAGCTTCGGTTAGCTTGTCAAGCACTTGTCGAGCAGGCACTGCTGACAATAGCTTGGAACAGCAAGTGATTATGAGTATAAAGCAATCATCCAAATCCGAGTGTTATCTGACCCAAGACATTACAAATGTAGATGTGTGCTTCCCTGTTAAAACACAAATGGCCTTTGGAAGACTTTGCCCAGGCAGCTGAAGAAATCAAAAGTAATCTGGCAGGCTAGCCCAGCTCTCTCTGGCTTCTGCACCTGTTTTTCACAGTTTCTCCCTGAACTCACATCCACAACCTTGCTAAGATGTGGTTTTGTTACTTAGAGACCTGATTATTGGCTGGCACGCCAGCCTACTTTCTACCCTCTGTGTTTCATAGGGCTTAGGACAAAGGTTGGTAAACAGCTGCTTGTAAGCCACAACCAGCCTGCCACCTGTTCAGGACTGTTTTCAAGTCAAGAGTGGATTTTACATTTTTAAATAGTTTCAAGAAGAAAAAAAAAGGAAAAATATATAACATGTAAACATTATCTGAGATGCAAATTTAAGCCTCTGTGGTTGCTTTGCATAGTTAATCTTAAAATACTGGCTAGTTAGCCTTTTTCAAAGAAACTATTTCTCAAATCTGACTTATAAGCCCTGAATAATTCTTACAAGCATATTAGGTCCTATTAATAAGAAGTGCTTGCAGGATATTGGAAGGATGGAAATAAGAAGACTTGTATTTCCTTATGTGATGGAAGCAAACTGCCCAAGATTTGGTGGACTAAGTGTAGGCGTTTTATAAGTAATGGGTAGATAGTCTCTTCCAAATGAGCAACGATGGGAAATGACTTCTGCAGTTACATTCTGGTAACTGTTTCTCCCATCCTTCCACCCTCCCAATGATTTGGAAAAGCCATACATTCCTATACTGAATGCTTTCTTCCCTGACATCTGTAAGGTGGACATCTTTCTATAAAGTTACTTTGTTCATTGTTATGATAAAATACTTGACCAAGGCAAGGGAGGGAGGGTGTACTTTGGCTCGCATTTTCAGACTGTATTTTCGTACATCTTTTTTTTTTAAATATTAATTGCATTTATTGCCCTAAAATGTAATATTGTTTCATTAGAGCTTAATGAGATTTTAACATGTATGTACCACATTTTGTGTATTCCCTCATCTCTTGATAGACAACTAAACTGGCCTTTTTTCTTAGCTATTGTGAATAAGACATTATGAACATTGAGGTGCAAAGATGTCTGTAGTCATTCTATTTTAGATTTTTTTTTTTTTAGAAACTTCCATACTGATCTTCACGAAGGTAGAGCTCTAGCTTTTTACATGAAGTATAACTGGATCACCTTGGAAAGCAGTAATTCAACTAAAATAACAAATCAATAATTAGCACCAAAAACTGTGCTTTAGAGAATCACATTCCAAAAGAATTGTTACTAATTCGGGGCGGGGGGGGTGGTGGTGGTGGTGGTAATGGAGGGCATTTCCTTGAGGAAATGAAGGGTGATCTTAGGTCTGAAAGATTGTAACAAAGACCTGGGGCTCTGAAGATAAAGTGTTACAAGAATGAAGAGCTGCCTGTAAGTTGCTTTAATGGAAGAACACAAATGCTGCTTGTTTTGAATGTTTGACCTACCAAAGCTCTTGGTGCAACCTGATTGCAATGTTGGCAATGTTTGGAGGTGGAACTTTTGAGAAGTCCTTGTACTGGGAAGGGCCAATTCATCCCCACTGTGCTTGCTCTTTTGTACCCATGCCGTCTGCCATATAATGACACTTGATGAAGACCCTGTCCAGAGATGTTGATACCTTGACCTTGCCATTCCCAGACTTTAGAAGTTCAAGTACCTACTCTTTATAGATTGCTTCATCTAAGCTCTTGTGTTACAGAAACACAAAAAGGTCCAATACAGATGTTACTATTGTATCCAGAAAAACAGTGAGGCTGGAGCTTAGGACAAAAAAAAAATCTAAGATAAAGTGGAGGAATGCTATAAGGCCTTCTAGGCTGGGCTAGGGTTTGTATTTTTTCTTTTGGGAGCATGGTATTGGTTTTCTGTAGATCACAAAAGCTGTACCACAGGTAACATAAAGCATTTGACTGATGAGTGGGCAAGGTGTGAGAGCACAGGGACATGATTACAAAAAACAAGATAATTTAGTGGCATGTGTATCCGCAGGCTCTTCTGGGGCAGAGTAGCTATTAATTTGAAGACTGAGTGTGAGGAAGGTGGCCTGACAAAGGTTTGGGCTTTATTTCGGTGTTAAGGAACATTTCCTCAGGCAGCCCCAAAGGTACTTACCAGAGATGGTTTGTGTGGTAAAACTTCAATTGAAACATTTGATTTGAATTAAGACTGAGAAAGTCTTGTCTTTTATTAATGGTGGGGTTCTGTGATTCATGAAATGAGAAGGAGGTTTAAAGACAGGAAACTGGTGGCTTTGGTAAAGTAAAACCTTTGGGTCATTTCATTTGAAGAGGAGCTGTTGCAATAATTATTTAAAGTCCTTGCCATACCAGAAAGGATACTTGTGAACAGGAATGAGTAGAGGCCAGGTGTTGTAGGCTGTTTCTATAGCTATCTAAGTCTGGAAATCTTATCCTATGAACAAGGCAATGAGACATATAATAAACGAAATATCAACCTTCCAGACACAAGAGTCACTTAAACTGATGACAAATGGTATTGTCTTAGAAAGATGAGCATCATCAATTACAGAGAAATCCATAGACTTTTGTAGTGGCCAGGTACGTTAAAAATAGCACTACTTTTGTTTTTCTAACTATTGTTAGAATTAATTCATATTTTGGGTCAGTGGGTCCAGCATACAGGTGGGCTAATAGGGAGTCTTCCCAAGAAACATTTATCTGACCATGAAGAAAAGAGTTTGGTGTCTAGGAAGAAGTTAAGTATAGTGTACTTTCAAGAGTACAGCTGTGTTGTCCTCCAGAGTTCTCCCAGTGAAGGCAAAGAGGCAAGGCATCTGTATCCCAGCTTCAACTTAACCATTTGCTTCAGGTCCCCATAAATAGGTCAATGAAGGGGCCAACATCTTCTGCATGTTAGGAGTGACACATGTATGCCATTTCCCAAAGCTGCAGCCTTCACCGCAGTTTATAGAACTGTTACCAATGCGTCAAACAATTTGCCCACATACAGCTCAGAACTTTCTCGTGCCTTCACACAGTTGGGAAACATTATCTTTGTTTTATTCTCCTGTGAGGAAGTTTCAGAAAACCCTCCTTGTTTTTTCCCCCCTATTGAAATAGTAATTAGAGACTAGAGAGATGGCTCAGCAATTTAGAATGCCTCCTGCTCTTCCAGAAGACTCAAGTCTCAGTACCCAGATTTGGTGACTTGCAAACTATGCATAACTCCAATGCAACTAGCTCCTTCTCCAACTCATGCTCCCCCACAAATTATATATATATATATGTATGTATCAGGGCATCAAAATTACCAACCTATAATATCCCGGGTCAACAGTGGTTGCAGGCCTGCAACTGCATGCCAGTGTTCTGTGGTGTCTGATGGTGTCTCAATGTCACATGGGCAGCAGAGGGGCTGGGCTCAGAGTCACTAGGGAACAGTACCCTAGACTTCTCAAGTAAGTTCTTTAGAAGGCAAACTTGAAGACTGGCATGCACATACAGCTTCTTGGGGAGTACTTTTTCTGTGGAATGATACAAGTGAGAGATAAATTATGAAAGGAGACAGGACAAATTGAGACTATGATGAATTGCAACAGGAACCTTGCCTTATCTGATAGAAGTTTCTTGAACTGGGGTAGTCCTCCAGAATTAATTCAAGTGAGCAAGAAAATAAAGATATTTCTACTATACCTATGAATACCTGCTAAATCCAAGCAACCCTGAAAGTTTATCTGAATCTTGACTTGAGGTGATATCTTTCAGCCAATGGCAGCACCTAGAGATAAACTGAACCTGACGACTCTGGTAGCCACACACCTAGCAGCTGAGGAATTGTTGCCATTGTCCTGAACAGTTAGCATTCATTTCAGCTGGAGGCCACTAAAATAATAACACTGAACCCGTAAAGCAAAGATATACTAGTCTTTAAGAGAAGAAAAAATACGCAGAAACAGACAATCTTGTAATATTTGTATTACAAGAACTGCAAAGATAAAAGAACAGAAACACTGAGCCTTTGGCTCTATCTACCTTTAATGATTAATATTTTCCCTCCAGCTAAATTTGACTTTAAAGAAGTCCCCAAACACCATAGTGGGTTTGAAGAAGCAGAAGAGACATGCACTGAGAATTTTATAATAATGCTATAATCAACGTTGGACAGAGAAAAATATTCAAAAAGGGTACCACTGGTATTAAGGGTTCTGGATTTTTAAGGAAACACAGGGGAGTGACTCTCATATAATATGTTGCTGCCTTTGAAGAATTTTTTTGAGTCTTGTTTTGCCACTTGAGATAACTTCTTTGCATAAATATTAGAGGAAGCACAGATTGAATCTATTTTCCACCTACAAACAATTTTCTTAATGTCTTTTCTGTGCCTCAATTTTCACTTCTGTTTAATAGAAATAATACTTCACATACCTTTCATGGATTGTGTGCTATTAATCAATAAGTGGCTGGCACACTCCAATCAATGATAGTGATTATTTCTTCACCAAATATGAAATTTTGATACCTAATTGATAATCTGAGCAAGATCATCTCTCAGCAGATGGAGGTGAGTGGACCACAAGTAAATGATGACTTGAGACTGAGTTTTCAGTGTCTACAGGGCTAACTTTTGCCAAGTCAGATACAACTAACCTAGTACACAGGAACCAAGTGAGAAAATGATATTCTGATTCAGATTTTAAAATATAAGAACATATCTAGAGCTCATGAGAACTACTATATATTCCATTTTAGTGTTGAATTTTCTATGTATTAATACTTGTGTTACTAGCACCAGTATTATTAGCTGAAACAATAATCTGATCTTGGTAGGGGTCTCAAAGGAAAGTTTAATTGTTGTACTGTTGCTTTAATATACTTTGTTTGATCTTGCCTTCTTCATCCCTTAATGGTGTCTACAATTGACAAGATCCATAGATTTACAATGACTGTCAATTAGAAAGCATAATTAGAATGTCTTTATAAATTCCAACACAGAGCACTATTTAAATCTATGCCAGTAAAAACCCTCTCTACCTCAACTCTGAATGGTCAAGTCTCAGTGCTTCCTTCTTCTTTCCC
Organism: Tokudaia tokunoshimensis; assembly: GCA_036184795.1. Lineage (NCBI taxonomy): Eukaryota > Metazoa > Chordata > Mammalia > Rodentia > Muridae > Tokudaia > Tokudaia tokunoshimensis. Next base: position 51,845,144 of record BTHU01000006.1, on the reverse strand, counting down.
TCCTATTCCATTTACTTGATATTAAAAATAAACAAAACAAATACATATTTGAAGTAGAATAGTGAAGGAAAAAAGGGATGGGGAACAAGGATCTAAACTTTGAATGTATTTAGTTTTCTACATCTTTGGTTTTACAATTTTATTTTCTCTTGAATTCCATGGGAAGATAGGCTTTCCATGTGTGGGTTTCCTCAACTGATGGTACCCTTTCTTAGAGACAGCACCTGTAGCCCAAATATCCATCTTAATCAATTTGGCCTTTTAAATGGGAAGAATGATGACCATGCTATAACAAACTGCTGGAAAGTAGTGGTTACACACACACACACACACACACACACACTCACACACACACACACTCACACACACACACATATATACATACACACACACACACACACACATATATACTTGTCTTAGACCCTGCTACCTGTCAATTTAACTGCAGAATAACCCAGGTGTGAGAGAGGGTAATGCCTGACTCCATGTACAGATATAATATCAAGCCTCAGAGGATACCAGTTACATACTTAGAGCTCTCTCAGTGCATGTTATTGTGGTGCAGAGAGCTAGAATCTGTGTGTTTATGAAATTAGCAAGCAAAGAAGAGAGATGATCTTTTCTAGATTCTTCCTTTTGATTGCAAAACCAGGCTGAAGAGAAGGAGACTGGTGGAGAAAGATGTAGTTCTCACCGCCAGTCTACCAGAAACCACCCGAATGGCCACTTTTGAGAAACCCCTTCTTATTCTCATCTTCTCAATAGATTTTTTAACAAAGATAATTATCTAATAATGCTATGGGTTGCTTGGCTTTTCCTTCTACTGCTTTCTTTCTTTCTTTCTTTTTTTTTTTTTTTTTTTCGAGACAGGGTTTCTCTGTGTAGCCTTGGCTGTCCTGGAACTCACTTTGTAGACCAGGCTGGCCTCGAACTCAGAAATCCTCCTGCCTCTGCCTCCCAAGTGCTGGGATTAAAGGCGTGTGCCACCACCGCCCGGTGGCTTTTCCTTCTAAAACCCTGTAACAAAGTGTGTGTATTGCCTCCTCTTTAAGCCACAAAGATGTCTTTCATTTATAGTTTAAAATATTGGTAATTTAGTCAACATTCTAAAGAATCAAAAAAGGTCAGTTCATCTCCTGGTGACATTAGACAGTTTACTCAATCTCTTTGTTCTTTCTGGTATCCACATGTATGGTTGCTTAACTAAGAAAACACGTGCACACTTCAGAGTTGCTTAACACAACTCTTCATATGTACCTACCATTATATTGCATAGGATATGTATTTAACTATATAAAAATGTTGATGTATGTACATTTATTCATTTATTCAACAGATATTTGCAAATCACTTAAGTGATTTAAACACTTGGGAGAGTTCAATGAATAAAACAGCTTCCATAGCTTACATTCTAATGAGGGAGACAGGTAATAAAGGATCAAGTGCTATGGAGAGAGCACAAGGGAGACTTTAGACCAGGACTTGGGTAAGTGCTGCTAAGTAGGGACTGCTGAGGAGCTGACATTGGAGCAGAGGCAAGAATTCTGCATGCTAAGAGAAAACGTGTTAATTAGATTCAGCTTTACAATCTCAGATCACTTGATATTATTTTAATTCAAGCAGGTGATTTAAGTCTTATAGCCAAAGCAGGAAAATCATCTTTATTATTACTGAGTGGATATTTGTTGTAAGTAGTCGCTACTTGGTTCAGACTTCTCTCATTGGCTTACTCTTTTTTTCCCCAATTTTTATTATTTTATTTATTTACATTCCCATCTGTTGACTCCCTCTCAGTCCTCCCTCCCACAGTTCCTAATCCTATTCCTCCTCCCCATTGCTTTCAAGAGTGTGCTTCCCCTGACTCCCCATACACATACCAGGCTTCCACCTTTCCTGGGGTTTCAAGTCTTTTAAGGATTTAAGCACATCTTTTCTCACTACAGGTGACCAGACAGACCTCGGCTTTGCTTGTGCCAGGGACTTTTTTGTTTGTGGATGGGCCAGAGTATGCTGCTGGTTGGTGGATTAGTCCCTGGGAGCTCCATGGGGTCTGGGTAAGTTGAGACTGCTGGTTTTCCTATGGGATCAATTTCCCCTTCAGCTCTTCAGGCATTCCCCTAATTTAACCATACAGATCACAGACTTCAGTCCAATGGTTGAGTGCAAGTATCAGCATCTGTCACAGCAGCTGCTGGTAGGGTCTCTCAAGGGACAGCCATGCCAGACTTCCATCTCTAAGAACATCATACAATTAGTTATAGTGTCAGGCCTTGGTGCCTCCACATGCGATAGATCCCAAATTGGGCAGTCATTGGACCACCTTTCCTTTAGTCTCTTCTCCATTTTTGTCCCTACAGTTCTTTTAAACAGAAATAGTTCTGGATCAGAAATTTTGACTGTGGGTTAGTAACCCTGTCCCTCTACTTGAGGCCCTGTCTATCTACTGGCAGAGGGCTCTTTAAATTCCCTCTCCCCAATGTTGGACATTTTGGCTAAGGCCACCTCCATTGATTTCTCTCACCTCCTAGATCTCTAGTATTTACTAGAGGGTCCACCCCCCCCCCATGCTGCTTAATTCCATTCATTCTCTTGGCCCTCTGGGCTTTTCTCCTATCCCCTACTTAGCCTCCCCCTGCCCCTGTCCTATCTCCTACCCCCATACCTAATCCTGTTCCCATTTTCCTCTCCTCCTCCCCTCTCCCACCCAGATGCCTCCCTTGCTCTGCCTCCCATGATTATTTCCTTCCCTCTTCTAAGTGGAATTGAAACATCCTTACTTGGGCCTTTCTACCTTTTACACTTCTTATGGTCTGTGGATTGTGTCCTAGTTATTCTGTACTTTTTGGCTAATATCCACTAATCAGTGAGTACACACCATGTATGTCCTTTTGAGTTTGGGTTACCTCACTCAAGATGATATTTTCTAGTTCCATTCATTTATCTGCAAAATTTGTGATATCCTCCTTTTTAGTAGCTGAATAATATTCCATTGTGTAAATGAACCCCATTTTCTGTGTCCCTTCTTCAGTTGAAGGACATCCGGGTTGTTTCCAGCTTCTGGCTATTACAAATAAAACTTCTATGAACATGGTGGAGCACATGTCCTTATAGTGTGGTGGGGCATCTTTTGGGTATATGCCCAAGAGGAAGAACAATTTCCAATTTTCTGAGGAACCAGCAGATTGAGTTCCAGAGTGGTTGTACCAATTTGCAATCTCATCAGCAATGTAGGAGTGTTCCTCTTTCTCCACATCCTTACCAGCATGTTCTGTCTTTTATAATCTTGTGTCTTTAGGTACTTTGGACCTCCTAGGAGGCAAGCAGGCTGTGGTGTGTGGGTGGGTATCTTGTTGTTGATCTGGCCTGGGTAGGAAGCAGGCCTAAAGAAGTGTAGAGCTCGGGGGTGGGGTTGAGGGGTGGGGGTTGGGGGGTGAGGGGTGGGGGGTGGTGACGACAGTCCCTTGTTAGCTGGGCCCTGTGGTTGTCCCAGCTGTTGTGGGTATTTGGGTGAAATTATCATCTGTGTATTTTATTTCTGGGAACCTCTTGGGAGGCACAAAGAGTGAAGATGTGGGCAGGTATCTGGCTGCTGATCTTGCCGGGGTAGGAAGTAGGCCGGAAGAAAGGTCTTACTTTTTTTTTTTTTTAAATGTGGTGTCCATTATTTGCTGTTTGACTACTCCTGAACATGAGATCTGTCCTGGAATAGTTGATATACCCAGTGTCATTCAACTGGAGAAAGATGATTTTTCTCTATCAGCATGAAGGACTCTCTAGTAGGCCCAAGCATTGCAAACATGGCCCTAACAGAACTACAGACTCTCTAGTAGGCCCCTCCTTCCCTCTCCATTTCTAAACCATTAGATTACATTCTTGAAGCTAGGCACCAGGGTCTAGTTCTTTATTTGGCTAAGTTCTTTTGCCTGACTCATTTCTTAGACTGATCACCATGGTCTAACTATCAAAATACCAAGGTACAGAAATCAAAATCTATCATTTGACTACACTGACTAACATGTTCAGGCAGGACTTACCAACTCATCCAAGCACAAACTTTCCCATTTCTCTTTAAAAACCACTGCTGCAGAGACACCTGTCATTGTCATTGCCCAATCCACATGCACCGCCACCCTATTGACAGAAAGACACATACTCAGCCAAATATGGTGACATGTACTTGCAATGCTTGTCCTTAAGAAGTAGAAGCAGAAGACCAATCAATGAGGCTCTTACAAGCCAAGTGAGTGTTTTCCCACCAAAGCACCTGCCATATCAGGAGAATTCAACTGTACCCCTTGTAAAAGATCAAGAAGCTGGGCTTCTTGTGTGTTTATAACTTCCCTTGCTCCCACTCCCATACCGAGGGGCACAGAGGGTCAAGATGTCCTCACCGGAGTATCCCAGCTCCTTACCACCCATTGTGACCAAATCTGTCTTAATTGCATGTAGCTTAGGGGAGTGGGTAGACTAAAAGCTTTCTCTGTGGGGCTATCTACTTGGTGAGGCTTTTCAAGTGTAGCCTGTAATGGGAGGAGCACCCACAGTCTTGTATGTAACCCTTCACCTCAGTTTGTTGTTGAGACCCTAGGAAGGAACAAGACATATCTTTCCTGTCTAATATGAAAAGCAGGTACAGTTCCTATGGTTAAAACCCATGAGCATACAGAACAAGACTTTCTTCTAAAAATTCAGTTATTTCATAAAACATAGTTAGCATATAGCATCCACTAACAATGCACTATTTATACCTTGGTAAATATTCACAAGGGAAATTAATTTTACAATTAATAATTTGATCAAGAAATAAAACATTGACAAATTCCAAGAACCTTCTGAATAACCACATGTGGTCTCTCTCTCTCTCTCTCTCTCTCTCTCTCTCTCTCTCTCTCTCTAACAAAATCATAATCCTAATTTTAAGAGCACAGATTGCTACTGTCCAATTTCGAACCTTGTATCCATAAGGTCAAACTGGAAGAATATTTTTGTGTCTGTCTTCTTTTGTCAGTCAGCATCACGTTGTAGGCTTAAGCTGTGTCATTACAGGTAGAGCCACTATATCCATCCTCCTTACTGCATAGTATTTCAAATTGAGCGTGTGTGTGATTCCAGTGTTGAGGTAAACAGTTCTCTTGCACTCCATTCTTCTCTACTGGAATAGTACTATAAGTTCAGGATATGGTTTAGTGGTGAAGGGCTTACCCTGCATGAGCAAGGCCTTGATTTTGATTATTACCACTACAAAAAGCTTAAAACACAATATAAACATCAGGCTGTTGTGCCCTAACATACATATCTTTTCAGAAGCCAGTGTATTCCATAGAGGGGACAATAACTGAAAATGATTAGTGTGGATTACTATTACATGCCTTTTCTGTCAGAGACTCCAAATGCTGAGTAGATAGATGTTCACAGAGACTCCATTCCTCCAGACTCTCTTGAGCACTGTAGTAAGAGTGGTATGCTCACTAGTACTTGAAATTGTCAGTCTGCTTCAGTCTAACCTTTGTATTGTAGGAAAGGAAACTGATATGATTTAATCCACCTGCCAATATTGAGTATTGTTTGCTCGGTTGTTTTATTTCCACACCTTGGTATTTGAAAATCTTCATATAGATCTGTCTCTTCGCACTTGTTTTCTTGTTGTGCTTGAAAACATCTGGCTAATGCAATGAAAATAATTACCTGGTTTCCTCCTTTTGTTATGGAGTCCCTGGAAAAACAAACAAACAAACAAACAAATAAAAACAACAACAAAAAATACCACCACCATCAACAAAAACCAGAGAGGTCTGAAAGTCAGAATGAAGTCTTTATTTAGTGCCGGCAGGATTGTCCCAGGAAAATTAATGGGAAGCAGCCTGGACCTCCAGCAGGTTTGAGTTTTCCAGGCAAAACAAAATAAAACAAAAACCTGCAATTGTGATATATATGGAAAGACAGCTCTGCACTTCTGCAACAAACAAGTCTTGTTTACAGAAACAGAGAGATAGCAGGTCAGGTAATTTACCATTAGCTCAGGGTCACATAGTGCAGGAATTTAGGGCTGGTCCAGAGACCTGTTTGTCTTAGGAATTTATAGCCTTTACTCAAGATAGATGTAGCACTTAAATGTTCTTGGTAATACTTTCATGAATGGCACAACTGTAGTTCAGTAGTCCACTACACTTTTCCATGTCTTAGACCTTTAGAGTCTAGGGCGTCAGTGGTGTTCTAAAGCCTCTAAAAACATTTTATTTATTTTTGCATTTATGTGTATTTATTTAATTTGGGGTGTTATGTTTGTTTTTAGTGGAAGAGGTCATCCTGAGCTATATTATCACAGAGTATACTTAGCCATGTTATCTATTGAGCTCTTAGTCATTTCTTCCTGGGAAAGCTTGTAAATGCCTCACTGACAAAGAATCTCAGTCAAATAGGGTGACATACAGTTAGTTGCAATGCTAGCAGTTGGTAGGTAGGGGCAGAAGGATCAGAGTTCAAAGCCATCTATATGCTATGAAATGATTTCTAACTTCTGGGCCAACCTAGGTTACATAAGCCTCGGTCTTTAACAAAAAAAGAAAAGAAAAGAAAAGAAGAGAAAAGAAAAGAAAAGAGGGTTTTTAGTAATTTATTTGCTTGAATTTGAAAACTTCTAGATATAATAATCTTCAGTGATTATGTCTCCTCATTGGGAGAATCAGTAGTTAAACTAGTCTACATAAAGTGAGTATAGCAAACTCACGCATGTAGCATTTGGTTTAGCCCATTTTCAGGCGTGTTGAAAGCACCACTTACACTGCACAGTAAGAATCAATACCCTGAGTTTCTGTGTGTTCCAGCTGAGAGTGACAGGCAGATGTGTTGACATCATAGCGTATCTACAAATGTACCGCTGAATATATCCCCAAAAGTGTTGAAAGAGTAGCATCGGTTGTCATATTATAAATTGTAATAATAGTGTTTACATTGAGAACTGATGGGTGTAAAGAAGAAAATGAACATCTGTAAATATGTTCTAACTAGGAGGCTGGGGATTTACAAGATCACAGAAGACACAAAACAAATTGCAAAATAAAGGGATCTATTGCCTTAGATGACAACACCCATGGAAATAATGAGTCTGCAAAACACCAGCTACAGGACTCATTGAGAGGAAGAAAAAAGCAGAGAGAGAGGGTTAATCTGGTATTTAGGGGTTCTGCTTTTTTCTACAGAAATTGTTTGAAGTTAAAGCAAACAAGATCTACTCAAATGGTAAGAAATGCTATTTATCTATCAATATCTGTTTTTAAATGAAATATTGCATTCTATTATTCTCTTATCAAAATTGTAGCTCCAGACACATGTAGGAATTTGTGAATAACTAAAACATACTATACTTCATAAAGAAATGAAAACTATCTATTTTTAGGTTCTAAAACTTACAAAAAATGGATATGGTATGAGAAAGAAGATGTGACAGGTATGCCCTTCTCTCCTTTATTGGAATGGAAACTATAAGCAAAATGGCTCCAGCAGCTGTAGCTCATAAATGTATTAAGAAAATATACTGCATCTTGCCTCCTAAGATTTTTGTATGGGGATCTGATACAGCCCAAGCTAACCTTGTACTCTCTATTATATTGATCACAGTTGCTTCTAAACTCTTTGCCCTTTGGTTTCTACCTGCCATATTTGGGATTACAGGCATAAACCACAATATCTAGCTTGTTCTTCTCTCTCTCATCCTAATACTACTCATCCCCTCTGCCTTTCATCTGAAAGTTTCTCTGCTCTTTGCTGAACAAATACTTGATATTGGTATCTTAGTTAGAGTTTTATTGGTATGAAAAGATACCATGACCACAGCAAATCTTAAAAAGAAAAATTGGGGCTGGCTTACAGTTTCAGAAGTTTGGTCCATTATCATCATGGTTGAAAACATGGTGACATACAGGCAGACATGGTACTGGAGGAGCTGAGAGTTCTCCATCTTGATCTGCAGGCAGCAGAAGGAGACTGTATCATTTTTTTTTAAAGATTTATTTATTATTATATGTAAGTACACTGTAGCTATCTTCAGACACACCAGAAGAGAGCGTCAGATTTCATTACAGATGGTTGTGAGCCACCATGTGGTTGCTGGGATTTGAACTCAGGACCTTCGGAAGAGCAGTCAGTGCTCATAACCGCTGAGCCATCTCACCAGCCCGAGACTGTATCATTGGTTATGACTTGAGTATATATGTCATCAAAGCTTGCCTCCACAGTGACATACTTCCTCTAACAAAGCCACACCTATTCCAGCAAGGCCACACCTTCTAATAGTACCAATTTCTCTGGCCAAAAACATTCCAGGGTTGTGAGTTCGTGCCCCACATTGGGTACCATCTGTAGCAGTACCCAATTAAATGCTCAAATTGATCTTGGTGGTGGCAACGGCTCATTCTTTGCTACCTGCTCCAATGTTCTGGGTTCCTGCATAGAAGACACACACGATGTCTCTATATTTTGATATGCCTTAAACAGCTCAATGGCTGGGCTACTTCCTAACCTCCACATGGTTAATCCACCTCCTTCTGATGTTCCCAAGTTGTTACTTACTAAAATCTATATTCTATCTTTGTTGCCCTGGACTCAGTCAGGCAGCCCTCTTGAGGCTGCTCTCCCCTGACTCCTTCATGGGGGCTATGTTCTCTGTTCCACACATTCTCAGGCATGGCGTCTCCTCTCCTTTACCTCTCCCCACCTCTCCTCTACCTCTCCCCCACCTCTCCTGGCATGGCAGATCTCCTCTTCCTCCTCCTCCCTCTCTGTCCCTAGCCTGGGAATACTAAAATCTTGCCTCTGTCTGCCCACTCCAGCCACTGGATGCTGGCAACATTTTTTATCAATCAGAACCAACCTGGGGCCAGGGTCCCTTTAGTGTCTAACATGCAGACAAGGAGATTCTTGTGCAAGCAATTTTGGGGACCCAAATTAACATAATATAAGCAGAATTAAGCCAAACCCACTACACCACCACACTTGTTTTTTCTAAGGTGATGCCACTTTGAGCTCTGATATCCTTTGTCCCGACTACATGTCTAAGAATTTTTGCAGGAATAACACTGGCCAGGGCAACCAGCCTAGTTACCTTTTGAATCTCAGATTAATATTGAGCCTAGTTCCCACTCTGAAGTAGAGAATTATCTACACCTATCTTTCTGTCAGTTTTCTGATTGCTCTAATATTCTGCTAAAGAATTTCATCTGAGTTACTGTCAGAGGGGAGCCAGAGGATTGAGAATTGACTTCTACTCCCCAGGGCACATACACCATCAAAGAGAGAGATTTTCACATACTCTAGTTATGAAATCAAGGAAGTTTAAACTTAAAACTATTTTAGGTTTCCAGATGACAGTTTTTTGTTCTATAATAAGATACAACACTGCCTAATACAATGTCCATAATTTAAAAAATATAAGGTAAAAGCAACAGTGAGCAGTTAATGAATATTATATGACAAGGAAAAGGTCATATATAATATTGACCACCAATAGTGTCACTTCACAGGTGAGAAAAAGGAAGCACAAATATGGTGGGAAAAAACTGAATAAGGTTATAGAATGCAGAGGAATCTGCCTATGACAAAATCAGTGGTCAACTTTACAGAGGCTTGACTGCATCAACCCATATCTCCTTAGAATGGCTGTTATTGAAGCTACCTAATGGTAACCATCCATCCAGCATTTCTAGCTCACAGGTTAATAACTGTCTTCCTTTTCATGGACACTAATCTATTCTTTCTGACTCTCGTGATAATTTTATTTCAGAAGTCACCCTTCCAGGTGGCTTAAACCCCACCCAGAACTTCTTTTCCCCCTTCACGAAAAATGTCCTTGGTCTTTAATTTTCTCTCTAAATGGCCTTCTGGAGATGGCATTGTGTACACATAAACCCAGCATGGTGGTGATAGTGATTTTGCTGGTGATGAGATAATTTTTTTTTCTGTTGTAAAGTAACTTTAAATTGAATTTTGTTCTATATTATTACCTATTTCACACATGTGGCTATTATTGTGTTCTATCTATTTAGGGCCTCGATTTGAGAAAGAGAGTGGTCAACATATTTAACTAAGGCTTGCATAAGTGAATACGAAGGTTTTTTTCAGACTGTAGAAAGTTGTACTTCTAACCTTACTAGACAGCTACATAAGATTCATGTATCTTTACAGCTTGCAATTCTCTTACAACTAGCTAAACATTGTCTCACTACATAGATTACGTTGTCTCATTACACAGATTCCCCATCTGGAGAGATTCTAAGAGCACTTGACTCCTGCTTTACTTCTATTTCAGGTGTGTATGTGGTGAGAGGCATCTTGTATATTGTTGGAGGATACAAACATGATAACAAAATTATCTTTTCTAAAGGACCCCTTTGATGTGTAAGCCTAGAGGTAGAAGATATCTCATAAAAATGGGATCCCTATCTCTACTAATTTTTGCTAACAACAACAACAGCAACAATGAAGAAGTATCAAAAGACTTCTCTGCCCAGAGCTTATCCTGTGCCACAGTGTTCCTTACCCAAATACTGCCAGGAGAGAGCTGGTCACCCACCCATGAGGATACACCTGTGAGCACAGGTAATACTACCTCTTCTGCTAACAGGGACCCACCTGGAAACCTCAAGACACAGGAACTGAGGAGCAGCCTGGGACAGGATCCTTCCAGTTTCTGTCTGCACCTGGAGATGATCCTGTGCCACAGCTGTTTATACGAAAACTCCTCCCAGAGAGAACTGGACTCCCAGGAGATCTGACACATAGGCTTGCAGGAGGGACAAGCCACAGTCAGAGACAGCAAAAACAGCTAACACCAAAGATAACCAGATGGCAAGAGGCAAGGGCAAGAACATAAGCAACAGGAAGCAAGGCTTCTTGGAATCATCGGAACCCAGTTCTCTCACCACAGTGAGCCCTGGATACCCTCAACACACTAGAAAACCAAGACTGATTAAAAACCATATATCATGATGATAGAGGAATTTAAGAAGGACATAAATAACTGCCTTAGAGAAATACAAGAGAACACAGGTAAACAGGTAGAAGACATTAAAGAGGAAACACAAAAATTCCTTAAAGAATTACAGGAAACCATAATCAAAGAGGCAAAGGAAATGAACAAAACCATTCAGGATTTAAAAATGGAATGAGAAACAATAAAGAAATCACAAAGAGATAGAAAACCTAGGAAAGAGATCAGGAGTCATGGATGTAAACATCACCAACAGCATACAAGAGATAGAAGAGAGAATCTCAGGGGCTGAAGATACCATGGAAAACATTGACTCAACAGTCAAAGAAAATGCAAAATGCAAAAGGCTCCTAACCCAAATATCCAGGAAATCCAGGACACAATAAGAAGACCAAACCTAAGGATAATAGGTATAGAAGAGAGCGAAGATTCACAAGTTAAAGGGCCAATAAATATCTTCAACAAAATTATAAAAGAAAACTTCCCTAACCTAAATAAAGAGATACCCATAAACATACAAGAGGCCTACAAAACTCCAAATAGATTGGACCAGAAAAAAAAAATTCCTCCCGTCACATAATACCCAAAACACCAAACACACAAAACAAAGAAAGAATATTAAAAGCAGTAAGGGAGAAAGGTCAAGTAACATATAAAGGCAGACTATTAGAATTACACCAGACTTCTCACCAGAGATTATGAAAGCTAGAAGATCGTGGACAGATCTTATACAGATCTTACACGAACACAAATGCAAGCCCAGGCTACTATACCCAGCAAAATTCTCAATTACCATAGATGGAGAAGCCAAGACATTCCATGACAAAAACAAATTTACACAATGTCTTTCCACAAATCCAGCCCTACAAAGGATAAGAGATGGAAAATGCAAACACAAGGAGGGAAACTATACCCTAAAAAAAGCAAGAAACTAATCTTTCATCAAATCCAAAACAAGATAGCTACATAACATAAAAATAACATCAAAAATAACAGGAAGCAACAATCACTGTTCCTTAATATTGCATAATATCAATGGACTCCATTCCCCAGTATGAAGACATAGAATAACAGACTGGATACATAAACAGGACCCAAAATTTTGCTGTATACAAAAAATGTATGCAAACATCTCAGTGTCAAAGAAAGACACTACCTATACTGGCTGGTTTTGTGTGTCAACTTGACACAGGCTGGAGTTATCACAGAGAAAGGAGTTTCAGTTGGGGAAGTGCCTCCATGAGATCCCTGTGGGGCATTTTCTCAATTAGTGATCAAGGGGAGAGGGCCCTCTTTGGAGGAGCTCGGAAGATCGTGAGTTGGGTCCCAGACATTGAACCATTGGAGTTTGAGTTTTGCTTTTGATTGTGACTGTACCCTGATATTTTTCCCTCTTGAAGGAAGAAAGTATTTTGGAGGAGCCCACAGTTAAGAGACTTTGAATTTTTAATAAAAGACTTTGAATCTTAAAAGATATTGGACATTTTAACTTAATATGTAAAGACTGTGGGACTTTTAAAGTTATTTATATCTTGGGGATGAATAAGAAAGTAAGGGTTAAGACTTAATAATGATGTGTTTGTGTGTCAAGTTGACAAAGGATCAATTTTACTGGCTGGTTTTGTGTGTCAACTTGACACAGGCTGGAGTTATCACAGAGAAAGGAGTTTCAGTTGGGGAAGTGCCTCCATGAGATCCAGCTGTGGGACATTTTCGAAATTAGTGATCAAGGGAAGAGGGCCCCTTGTGGGTGGTACCATCTCTGGGCTAATATTCTTGGGTTTTATAAGAGAACAGACTGAGCAAGCCAGGGGAAGCAAGTCAGTAAGAAACATCCCTCCATGGCCTCTGCATCAGCTCCTGCCTCCTGAACTGCCTGAGTTCTAGTCCTGAATTCCTTTAGTGATGAACAGAAGTGTGGAAGTATAAGCTCAATAAACCCTTTCCTCCTCAACTTGCTTCTTGGTCATGATGTTTGTGCAGGAATAGAAACATTGAGTAAGACACTACCTCAGAGTAAAGGGCTGGAAAACAATTTTCCAAGCAAATGGTCTCAAGAAACAAACTGGAGTAGCCATTCTAATATCAAATAAAAGCAACTTTCAACCAAAAGTTATCAAAAAAGATAAGGACACTTCATACTCACCAAAGGAAAAATCTACCAAGAAAAACTTTCAATTCTGTACATCTATGCTCTAAATGCAAGGGTGCCCACATTTATCGAAGAAACTGTACTAAAGTTCAATGCACATATCGTACCTCACACAGTAATAGTGAGAGTCTTCAATACTGAACTCTCATCAACAGACCAATCATGGAAATACAAACTCAACAGAGACACAGTGAAACTAACAGAAGTTATGGACCAAATAGATTTAACAGATATCTACAGAACATTTCATCCTACCTTCTTCTTAGCACCTCATGGTACCAGTCACAAAATGGGCCTCAACAGATACAAGAAGATTGAAATAATCTCATGCATCCTATCAGATCACCATGGACTAAGGGTGGTCTTCAATAGCAACAAAAACAACAGAAAGCCCATACACATGGAAGCTGAACAATGCCCTACTCAATGATAACTTGATCAAGAAAGAAATACAGAAGTTAAAGACTTTTTAGAATTTAATGACAATAAAGGCACAACATACCCAAACTTATGAGACACAATGAAAGTAGCACTAAGAGGAAAATTAATCTCTGAATGCCTCCAAAAAGAAACTGGAGAGAGCATATACTACCAGATTAACAGCACACCTGAAAGCTCTAGAACAAAAAGAAGCAAACACACCCAAGAGGAGTAGATGGCAGGAAATAATCAAACTTGGTGCTGAAATCAACCAAGTAGATACAAAAAGAACTATACAAAGAATCAACAAAATCAAGAGCTGGTTCTTTGAGAAAATCAACAAGATTGATAAACCCTTAGCCAGAGTAAGCAGAGGGCAGAGAGAAAATATCCAAATTAAGAGAATCAGAAATGAAAAGGGAGATATAACAACAGAAACTTAGGAAATTCAAAAAATTGTCAGATCCTACTACAAAAGCCTATATTCAACAAAACTCGAAAATATGGATGAAATGGACAATTTTCTAGACCGATACCAATTACCAATGTTAAATGAGGATTAGATAAACCATCTAAACAGTCCCATATCCCCTAAAGAAATAGAAACAGACATTAAAATTCTCGCAACCAAAAAGAGCCCAGGACCAGATGAGTTTAGCAGAATTCTATCAGACCTTCAAAGAAGATCTAATACCAATACTCTTCAAGCTATTCTACAAAATAGAAACAAAAGGAACACTACCCAATTCATTCTATGAAGCCACAGTTAACTGAGTATTCTCCCGTGGTGATGGAATGGTTTCTGTTTATTCAGGAACTTGTCACAATTTCCTTTCATAGGAGTTCATTGTTGGGCATCGGTGAGCTTAGCTCAATGCCCCCAGCTGAGCTGTTTGCACAGGTTTCCTGAGAGCATAACATTCTCTGACTTAGCTTGATTTCTGTCTTCCCACCCGGTGTGGTAGGGACTTGCCAGGTACCTGACCTATGACTATGATTATTTTTTCCCTGTTGTTTTTCACCAGGCCTCTACTATATATTGTTGGTCCCTCACTAAAGCTTTGGCATTCTCCTCACCAGAATGACCCGAGTCTGTGTTTTCTGTTAATCCCCTAGGCCTAGGCCCGATACTCAGTACCATGGTGGCCCGGCGCCATCAGTTCATAAGAGTTTTTTTTTTTTCTACTTCTATTATGATTAATGTTCCAGATTTTAAAAACTGGTTGAGTGCCTATTACTTTTAGCTTCAGAAGACATCATGTATATAGAAGAGGCATTTAGCTACTATAAATTATTTTGATGACTTAAAAAAATGTCAATACTAGTTGTATGTTTTAAAATAAATTTTATTAGTTTGGTTAAAAAAAAAAAACAACTTAAAAAACTACCAAAAAAAAAAAAAAAAGAAGTATCAAAAGTTGTAGCATCCAATTTGTAAGAGAGGGATTTTAGTTGTTGTTGTTTTGGTTTTTTTGGGTTTCTTTTGTTGTTGTTGTTTTTGCTGTTTTGTTTTTTATGTAGGCCTGAAGGTATAATGCAGTACTTGCTTTGCCCAGAGTGTCTGAAGTTGTGGGGTTCATTCTGTAGCACTAAACACACACACATACATACATACAAACAACTTTTTATGTGTTATGACTGAAATATTATAAATCTCCCAGATAAAATAAGATACTCAGTTAAATGTGACTTTCAGATAAATAATATATAACTTTTATTTTTTTTTAATTTTTTACTTTCTAATATATACAGCCATAATAAAATGCTAATTCACATTTAAATTAAATTTTATTATTTGAGAAGGATCAATGATAGAATAGAAAGGGAATAAAATTTAGCGTCAGTCACATGTGGATTAAAATCTGACCGAAATAATAGCTTGACTGTCTACATTTCCTAGACTTAATTGATGCTTTTAATATTTCTCATAACACTGACTAAAGATCTTCTTTAAACTTCAAGTGATGGAGAGTTCTTTTTTCTCTAGCTCCATGAGAGAGACTTGGACAGCATAGTGAGACCCTTGCTCAGCAACAAACAACCACCCAGATGTTTTCTCCTTTATGATTTTGGGATGCCTTGGTTTCTTTTACTATGTGCCTTTCAAGCATCTGTTTAGTTATTCTGCATATTATTATGTAACAGTCTACCTTCAACTTGCTGTACATGTGCTGTGTGTGCACATGTGTATGTATATGTGTATGTGTATATGTGTGTCTGTGTGTGTCTGTGTGTATGTGTGTGTATGTCTGTGTGTGTGTGTATGTGTGTGTCTGTGTATGTATGTCTGTGTGTGTGTATGTGTGTGTCTGTGTTTGTGTATGTGTGTGTATGTGTATGTTATATACATGAGTATATATTATGAGTATTGATATGCTTTGTGTGTTCTTTGTTAGGGTCATTGTCATTGTTTGAGTCTAAAGATGTCTACACAAGGCACTTGTGTTGAAGGCTTTTTTTACCCTGTGAGGGACTTTTGAGCAGAGATTGGATCTTAAGAGCTAGAATTCCACTGATGAATTCACAGCAGGATGAACCATTAGGAAGTGGGCTTGTTGGATGGACTGGTATGTGTGCGTAACTTTGAAGGCTATATTTTGTTTCCAGAGCTTCTTCTCCCAACCATTTCCCTTTCTCTTGTTTCTGGCTACCATTAGGTGAGTATCTTCCTTCCACCATTTGCTCTGATATTTCTACCTTCCACAGACCAAAGAGCATGAAGCAAGTCAATTATGGCCTGAAATATGGGAAACCACAGATCAAAAGAAACCTATCTCCTTCAAGTCAAATTCCTTGTTATATTTCATCACAAGGATGAGAACTGGCAAAACAGTCATTTATATGTTAGAGGTAGATGACTTGTGACTGAGAATTATCAGGAATATTCTTTACCTATGGGTCTGTTGCCAGGGTTGGTTCTTACCTCTCTTACCATGGCCTTTGCAAATGACTACTTTGGGTTTCTTATGTGTTAAACTCAGAGTCCTTAAACTTCCTGTACTGTACTGGCTTCCTTCTCCAAAGACAACCGTTTAAAGAAAAAAAAATAGAATTCCTTGTTTTTCTAAAACCTGGCTCAAGAAAAAAATAATAATTCAGATTTTCCTAATAATTTAGAGAAATTTCAGAACTCACCTGGATTCATAAGCTCTCAGTGTGAAGTTTATGTATCAACCACTATGATTGTTATTTTCTGGTAATTATTGGCTAGAAACATAGTACATAAAATTATAGAGGCCTAAAATACAGATATACGAAAAAAATCAAAGATTAAAAGCTCAAAATAAAAATATCTCCTGTCAATATCATTATTAAAATATCTAGGAAGATGTTTCATAGTATAAGTATTTTATGTTAAATATAATAATATATAAGCCAAATATTTATTTCCCAGTTGTAAAAGTAGACAGAAAGAGTCCTCCTTTTTATACGTTGAATGGAGCAGCTTCTCTCTATTGAAGTTACTACACATAATGGCTCCCAGCGCTGATTTGGATAATATTCTATTCTCTCTTTTTGTACTAAGGTATTTCTTCTCCTTTCAACAGAGTTTATATTTGGAAAGCTAAAAGATGTGGAGTGATTTCTTTCCTAAATCTTTTACCTGAGAGATTTCAAATCCTATAGTGGAAAGTAAATGTATTTATTTTATGTGAACCTTATTCTGTTTCTTATCCTCCACCTATTTTCAGGACTTTACATGTCAGCAGAACAAGTCTATGGCATTGTCCTTTATCTGCATGACTAGAATATTTTTTCCCACTCCTGATACCTTCTTCTTCCTTACTTTTGTCTCAAACTCTCACTTATTCCCATGTCTCAGAAACTGCTTTTTAAAAGCATGCAAATTGTTTAAAGTTTTCCATTGTTTCTTAGAGAGAAATGAAAAGAACTATGGGCTGAGAACAGAGCATAATGAGAGAGAGAGAGGGAAAAAAAACCACCAGGACTTACAATGTTAAAATCCACAAAATATGCAAAATGCCTTGAGGCAGTATAATATCACTGTCTCACAGAAGGCAGGAAATTACTAAGAGAAATTTAAATGATGTGCTGAAGGATGTCAAGTGCATTTGGAATGGAGCTCTGGATTTTTATAGGAATTGAATACACATTTCAGTCATTAAAATGAAATGCTCTGAAATTGTTTCAGATTGAACTTTACATAGGCCAAGGAAGAAATTACAATTAAATGTATCATGCCAAGTTTTTAATTTATAAAACGAGGCACAGGATCTCTGAAGAGGAGATAAGGTGCAAAGCTTCTCTCAAGAACCCCTTCCATTTTTAGAGTATTCACAATTGTAGATCACAGGTATCTCCCAATATCAGCTCCATAAAATCGCTGGGAGAATGGTGTGACTGGAACCTTCAAACTTAGAGAAGAGATAGTGCTTCAGACAGACAGACAGACGTTATTGTGCTTGAGTTTGAATGTGAGCTCTCGGCTTCCTACCCTAGCATTCCTGCTGTCTGCTGCCATGCTTCTTCAATACAGCACACACTTATCCCTCTGGAACCAGAGCTTTGCTTTGTAGTCTGGTATGGGATGCTTCTTCATGAGCATTCAGTAACAAATCTCTTGTCTTCCTGCTCCACTGCTGTGGCCCTGATGGGTCACTTCAGGCTTAGCTTGGATTTGTCTTCTGCTTTTCCATTTCTGGCCTCATTGTGTCTCTGTTTTGCTGGTTGTCCAGTTTCTCCTTCTCTTTTCTTCTCTTTTCTTCTCTTTTCTTCCTTCCTTCCTCCCTCCCTCTTTCTCTTTTCTTCTTTCTTTCTTTCTTTCTTTCTTTCTTTCTTTCTTTCTTTCTTTCTTTCTTTCTTTCTTTCTTTCTCTCTCTTTTGTCTCGGATTCATGTAGTGATGAGCTTGGTTGAATTAACTGGACTTACAGGAAGGACCAGCATTAATTGTATTTCTGTTGCTGCAATGAACCATCATGACCAAAGACAACGTTTAAAAGACGATACTTACTGGGTTCATACATCCTGAAAGATGTGATAGCAGGAGCAAGAAGCAGAGCCCTCGTGCCTTCAGTTCAACTGCTCTGCTTTGTCTGAGTCGGAAGGTTTGAGGGCTCCTCTTCTTGCTGTCATGCAGTCATGCTCATAGCCATGAACTGAAGGTAGCAGAAGGCTTTTTACCTTTCAAAGTGACATCCTTCACCAAGGCTATACTTCTTCAACCTCCCTGGACAGTGTTACAAACTGGTGACCAAGTGTTCAAATATCTGAGCTTATGGAAGACATTTCTCATTAAAAAAGACAGAGCTGGTTCGAAAAGTTTGGATAAGACATCTAATGGTAACTTGACCTTCTGTGGCTCCTATGCAGGAACACATAAAATCAAGAAACAAAAAATCTTGTAACCAACAAATAAGGGAGTCATCAGTTCATTGTCCTGCAGATAGAAAAGCATCAAACTTACCAAACAGGGATGAGTCTGTGAAGGCCGCAGGTTAGCACAGGTAGCCTTGATTATTGTGACATGAAATGTTTATGTCCTTTAGCTTCTTCCATACTAAATCATAAATACTTCTTTCTAGTTTCTCAGTCAGCTTTATTTTTCACTCTTCAATTTTCTGAACACCCCACTACTACCCTTGAGTTTCTCAGGACTCTATTATTTGTGTTCTTAAACATTTTTTCCACAATGTAACATACAATAATTTGAGATTTTTCTTCAACTGTGCAAACCAAAGGACTCTTTCCAATTCTCAGCAAGTGTGGTCGCTTTACAATGGCAATGTTAGAATCTGAGTTCCTAGACAGTGGTGCTTCTGAAGGGAAACTCTCCCTTTCTCTGCCATCTTTACCCCTTTGAGACCCTCTCATCACTGCTGAGCTCTGGCAGGGAGAATGAGAAAAATAGATTCGGGGGAATCTAACGGCACAGCGATTTGTACAGCATAGTGAATCAAGAATGTGGTTGGTATAGCAACTCTGTAATATAGTCAGGACTCCCCTTTCTCCATAATTTCTTTTTGGTTGCATGTGTATTGTATTATATGTGAGCGTGTATATGCAGCTATGTGTGTATGTGCATGCATGTGCACCTGTGTGGGCAGGTGAACACGTATATGTGTGGAACATACATTTAGAGTCCTATGCTGAGGTTTGGGGGTTTTCTTGATCATTTTCCACCCTATTCACTGGGGCAGGGTCTCTCACTTCATCCCCAGCTAGCTGTCTCCACTATTCTAGATGGCTACTTGCTCCAGGAATCCCCAGGCTCTGCTTTCTGAGTGTCACTGAAATTTGAGATGACTACTATGCCCACTCAGCATTTACCCAGGTACTGGGGATCTGAGCTCCAGTGCTAATACTTGTGTGGCAAATGCCTTCTCCTATCTCGTCTATCTCCTTGCCTCTATTTTCTTGTGTTATTAAGAACAAAATGTTTTAATTTTAAATTAAGCTTATGAAATCATAGGTTTCTGTGGTTATTTGAATATGCTTGGCACAGGGAGTGGCTATTTGGAGGTGTGGCATTGTTGGAGTAGGTGTGTCACTGTGGGTGTGGGCTTTAAGACCTTCATCCTAGCTGCCTGGAAGCCAGTCTTCTCCGAGCTACCTTCTCATGACAATGTAAAAGGTGGCTCACACCTTTAATCCTAGCATTCAGGAGACAGAGGCAGACGGATTTCTGAATTCAAGGCCCACCTGGTTTCTACAGAGTAAGTTCCAGGACAGCCAGGGCTATATAGAGAAACCCTGTCTTGAAAAGCCAAAAAAAAAAAAAAAAAAAAAAGAAAAAAAAAGTAGAACTCTTAGCTTCTCCTGCACTATGCCTTCCTGGAGGCTCTCATGCTCTTGCCTTGACAGCAATGAACTTAAACTCTGAAACTGTAAGCCAATCCCAAATAATTGTTGTCTTTATAAAAATTGCCTTGGTCATGGTGTCTGTTCACAGCAGTAAAACCCTAACTAAGACAGTTTCCATACTGGATAGTTTTTTAATTATTATTATTGGTTGGTTTTCCTGTTCCTGCCACCCAACATCCCTGGTTTGCTTTTTGACTCCCATAATTCATTGTTCCATTTTGCTCTATTGTTCTCCTACTCTTTACACTTATAGCTTCCCTTTTTCAGTCTCAGGGGCTTCTGTCTATTTTCCTGGCCTAAGCTCATATTTACTTCCACCAGGATGCACATATATAAAGGAAATGCTATAGAATTTCTTTTCTTTAAACAATTATGTTAGAATAATTTTAGGTTCACATAAAAAATGCGAAGACAGTGATAAGTTATTCTCTGCCAGTGAAATGAGTCAAATGAGTCAATTCAAGCAGGACTAAAGTATACAAAAGCAGGTTCATATGGAAGCAGCTCTAGGGCAGCTTCACTGGTCCTGGGAACAGAGACCAGGGAAGTCACCATGGGGAAGAAGACAGAGGGGAGATGAACAAGAACAAAAGAAAGCACTCATAGAGAAAGAGAGAGAGAGAGAGAGAGAGAGAGAGAGAGAGAGAGAGAGAGAGAGAGAGGGAGAGAGAGAGGGAGAGGGAGAGGGAGATCTTAGAACAAAGTGTCTGTATTATATAGGAAAGAACTCCTGGGGGTCTGCGGGAGGTAAAATCAAGTCCCTTGGCTGGAAAGTTCAGGGCAGAGGGCAGGGTATTCCCTGCAACAGGTAGGGACTGAGGAATGCTGGGAGAACCTGGAGGTCAGGTCCACTTTGATCTGGAGAGAGAGTGTGTGTGTGCATGTGTGTGTGTGTGTGTGTGTGTGTGTGTGTGTTTGAGTGTGCGTGCACAATCGAGCGCATGCATGAGTGTGTAGACATATCAAAGCATTCCTGTGGTGTTCAGAGGACAGCTTGTAGAATCATTTTTCTTCTTCTACTATGTGGGTCCCAGGGATTAAACTCAGGAGGTCTATGACCAACTTGTTGAGCCATCTTGCTGGCCCCAATATAGTTTAATATGGAATTTGAATCATGGGCATTAAGAACAAAAAGGTGCTATGGAAGAAAACAAGACATTCTCCAGAGTATGGATGTGGGATGCTCAAGGAAAAGGTCCCTGCCATTGTCCTTGCAAAACCTGTAAGTGCCATTTTAGTTGTTTGTGAGTTGTTATCTTCAAAAAAATAAGGAATCCAAATTTGCTGCTGGGTGGGTCCTTCAGGCCTCCTGACAGGGTTATAATCAATAAGGTAGATCTCAGGGATTCAGGAACTTAACAAATGTTTACTGTAAGTAAAAGTTCACTACCTCCTTTGAGATTCCCAGAAAGAGTCCCTACCTAAGGACATACACATTCAGGGCTTAAACCTGGCCCACTTCTATTTTAATGTAAAATATTTGTATGCATATTTTTACCCTAAAGTAATATTCTCTATTGTACTAGCTGATTTTGTGTGTCAACTTGACATAGGCTGGAGTTACCACAGAGAATGGAGCTTCAGCTGAGGAAATGCCTCCATGAGATCCAGCTATAAGGCATTTTCTCAATTAGTGATCAAGGGGGAAAGCCTATTGTGCATGGTGCCATCCCTGGGCTGATAGTCTTGGGTTATATAAGAAAGCAAGCTGAGCAAGCCAGGGGAAGCAAGCCAGTAAGAAACATCTCTCCATGGCCTCTACATCATCAGCTCCTGTATTCTGATCTGCT
This sequence comes from Tokudaia tokunoshimensis, assembly GCA_036184795.1. Lineage (NCBI taxonomy): Eukaryota > Metazoa > Chordata > Mammalia > Rodentia > Muridae > Tokudaia > Tokudaia tokunoshimensis. The sequence continues at coordinate 51,822,974 of BTHU01000006.1, read as the reverse complement.
TGAGTTCCAGTCCTGACCTCCTTTGGTGATGATGAACAGCAATTTGGAAGTGTAAGCTGAATAAACCCTTTCTTCCCCAGTTTGCTTCTTGGTCATGATGTTTGTGCAGGACTAGAAACCCTGAATAAGTTATCTGTGTAGCTAACTTCACAGCAAATATCAATTGTGGGGGTGGGGTGGGGGTGGGGAGGTGAGGTGAGGGGGGGATTCTTGATTCTCAGCTGGTAAGAGGTTTCAGCAGATGCCTCCTTTCCTTTCTCATTGCCACATGTGTCTCTGCCTTTCCACCCTGCCTCTTTGGTCTGAAAAGTTCTTTCTGACAATCTCATAGTCATATTTGGGGTTTGCTCATTAGCTTGGGCCTTTTCTTTCTTTGGAGGTTTCTTGACCTAAAAGACTTTATTTTTTTAAGTTCATTTCATTTTGACAAGTTATTTAAATTCCATTCAAAACTTGACTTTTTGTGGCTGTTTGTCTTAGCTAGGGTTACTATTGCTGTGATGAAACATTAGAACAAAAACAACTTGGGGAGAAAAGTGTTTATTTGACATACATCCCAAATCATAGTCCTCTGAGGGAAGCCAAGGTAAGAATTCAAATCCAGCAGGAACCTGGGATCAAGAGCCTGATGCAGAGGCCACAGAGGGATACTGCTTTCTGGCTCACTTTCCATGGCTTGTTTAGCTTGCTTTCTTACAGAACCCAGGACCACTGGGCCCTCCCACATTAATTATTGTTAAAAGAATTACAAAATCTATGTAATGTAATAACATATATTATATTATATATTTATATAAATATATATGCATTCAATATAATTCTATATATAGCCTATATAAAAGACATATGATCCAGGCACTTTATTTGCAAGCTGTAAGCCTAGATTGGGCAGGGTTTTGTCCTATTTTAACTTTCATCCCAGTCATATGTCCTTGTTACTCACTCTTTCTCCTGGCTATGTGCTCATTGCCCATCATCTCTCATAGCGGCTTCTGCTTCCTTTGGTCTCATCTCTTTCTTTCTCTCCTTTCTCTACCTGCAGCTCACAGCCAGGTAACTGAAGATCTTCCTACCTGTGTCTTCTGCCCAATTATAGACTTTAGCCTTTTGTTGACCTATTAACTTGAGGAACAAGGTTACATAATGAGGATCTCTTCAGTTTAGGGGGTAACCAGATATTTGTGGTGTGGCCAGTATTTAGCATTTGAATACACAGAGTACTACCAGTGGTACTGCACAGTGGTACCAGACCAACTCCCTACAAATCACTAATTAAGGAAATGCCCTCTAGGCTTGCCTATAGCCAGATCCTGTAGAAGCAGATTCTCAATTCTCTGAGGTGACTCCAGCATGCGTAAGGTTGACCTAAAGCTAGCCAGACTATTAATCCTTTCATTAACTTTTTTCTTTTTCCTCACTTTAGTGTGGGCAGCTGGAAGAAACAAAGTGGCCTTCTAGACGTTTTCCTGGAGATCTCCTTAAGTAACTCATGTTTATTAGTTACAATTGACAGGCCCCATGTTCTCAGCTCACCTTTGGACTCTACATCTCTGATATCACATAAAGGGGTCTCTAGTTCTTAACCTTCCAGGGATGTTTTCTTTTCTTTCCTGCAAGTTTCACCGCAGACCCTTGAGGTGCCTTACCATTCTCCTTTACTTTTCTTCTTCAAGCCTTTGACACTTTCCTTACAGGTCTCCATAAGTTCTTCCAGATTCCTCCTTGCCCACAGACCAGTGTCCTCTGGTGTTAGTATTTACTACGAGGCTCCAAATGTAGTACCATATCCAATATGAGGAATCTATTGCTTCATACACCTGTGTGGATCAAAGTTGATGTTTGTTCTCTCTCCTGGTTTCAGTGCACATGTGCATGTGTTGGATTTACGGAGGATGTGATTGTGTATTTCTGGCTTATGATCTTATACAGTCACAATCACACAGGGATTACAGTGGGAGCAGCCAAGGCCTGCATGTTGCTCTCTTGGTACTGTCTTGGCACTTCTCTACTGTTCTCTTTTGGGTTACTGTGAGCTTCCTCCTTACATGTTGGCCTTAGAGATGAACTTCCCAATGAGCTGTCAGGGATCAAAGCTGATCATTTAAGAAAGGAAGAAAGAAGACTGCTTGCCTGTGTCACTGGGCTTCACAATTTGCCAAGCCTCGTATCTACTACATTTGGTGCGTTTTGAGATTATCATAAACCCACATAAATTCAAGATCAAGGTTATCCTGTTTTGCCTCTTGAAGGAGAAAGGAGAGAGCATAATAGTCAATTTGATTTTTCATAATTTTTAATTAGTTCAGAAAGCTTGTGCCCTTGGCATGTAAAGATAAGAAAGTGACACTATTGGAAAAACAAGGCTAGGTCGATCTGGGATGAGAGCCTTTGTGCCACCAAGAAATAAAATCTATTACAGTGGTAAATATGTCTAATGTAAGATTTTGCATTTTAAGTGTATATTTCAGCAGCACAAAACCAAAATACACAACTATTATGACTCTCAAACAGTATGTTTTGGGCAAAACCAGGTGCTGGGAGACCTGAATCATGATAAGTGTTAAGAAAGAAACCACTGTTCCCAAAGGAGACCTGTACAAAGAAAGAAGGGAGGTGTGGGGCTGGTGACCTATAGCAGAGTTGTACAGTGCTTGCTGCAGAGATCAGGGGTTGGGGAAAAACCTTGAGGTGCAGCCATGATAGCATCGTAAAGCAAGGCCATCCCTACACTTGAAAAACACAGATGGGACTCATCACAGCCGATTTCCACAGTGACATGTGCAAGCACAGGCTAAAGCATTAGGAAGAGCAGAGTGTTTAAACCTCTTGTCTCTTTCTTAGGGCAAAGATTGATCATCCCAATGCACAGAAAGCAGTCTTATTCCTGCAGAGAGAACATCTCTAATAGAGTTACAGGTGATGCAGTGATCTCATGGGAAAATGTTATTGTTGTTGTTGTTGTTGGTGGTGGTGGTGGTGGTGGTGGTGGTAGTGGTAGTGGTGGTGTTAATTCTACTTCTGCAGAACCCATCATAATGACTACTGAAAAAAGAATATTCTACTCTTTAAAAGCTGGAGAAAATTGACATTGAACTCACCTTTTGGTTTAATATATTCTGAGCAACCATGTTCACTAGCATGTGGTTATATTACATTTATGAGGCTGAGTAATTCAGACACTAGAACAGATAAGCCAAGTGACAATCCTGGTTTCATTCTGGTGTTATTATAACTCTTTGCTGTCAGGAGAGCCAGGCTGTTTGGCTTCCATTCTGTATGAAATTGTCAGTTGATAGGCAAAACTTCAAGAATAATTAAAGACTTAGGATATGTATATTCTCTTGGGAAAATCAATCTTTTGCAAATGCATTTAAATGAATTCAGTACCCTTTCTTTTAATAGTGCTTATCAGGGTGTAAACATTTATTTTAAATTTTGTAATGATGCCTCTTTAAAAATAAATTACAGTATTAAAGTAACAGAGGGGGGTGATGCATAAGAAAGGGAAAAAAGAAATCCCAGGATCACTCCCCAAGTGTCTCCTGCTGTCTCATGTACTCTTGAAGTATGCCAACTAAATCCCCAAACACATCCTGTTACCTAAGACTTTAGTAACTGTGTCTCAGGAAACTTAATTCATGCTTATTGCTTATTCAGCATGCCAGGAAGAGAAAAAATGTGTTTGGGAGGGTGGTGGAGGGGGTGTTGGTAAATGCTACAGGTTAGCTCAGCAGCTGCTGTGTGGTATTTGCATAAGTTAGGAAAAGGGAGGTTGACAGTTGCCCAGAAATAATGGCTTTTCTCTTGGGTAAATCAGACTTTGACAGAAACATTGGATTTTTTTTTTTGTGATATTAGCATCCTGCTTTGAATATCCTCAAAAATTAAGTGTGGTGTTTAGAGTTGGAGCCAGTGCAGCAGAATTGAAAAATGATGTGGAAACTGGAATTCTATTAATCCAACTCACCAAGAGATTTCCCTGGTATTAGAATACCATGGATATCCTTTAGGTACCTAATTTGCTTAAACTCGGCAACATTCAAGGAGAATCACATGTCCTATATAATACCTTTCTCAAAAGATGATAAAACTGAGAGTCAAAGAATATCCATTGATTGCTTCAGGTCTATCTAGTGATAGGCAGAGCTGGGACTACATGACTTCAACACAAATATTTCTGGTTGTATTACTGTCTCTGGGCAGGTTCAGAGAAGGTGGGAAAATGATACTAAGATAGACTTCATGTAATATTCTTCTACCTCATTCTGGTTCATTGAGTGCATTTTACCATTTAGTAGAATGTAGGATAGTAAAATAGATTGGAAATTACTCAAAACCAGAGTCAAAGATTTGGGTTTAATTTTACTTACTTTACAAAGGAGGCCAATGAACATGGACAAGCTATGATACATGAAGAGAAGACAAGCAAATCAATTTTCAGAGGGCTTTCAATTGTGACTGTTGTTTTCCCCTAATTCCCAGCTATGTGATTTTTGTTGATGTTGTTGTTGTTATCATTGTTGTTATTGCTGTTGTTTTGGGACAGGGTCTTGTTATAATGCTCTGGATACTCTGGAAGTCACTAAGTAAATCAGGTTAGACTTGAACTTACAGAGATCCACATGCCTCTGCCTCTGTCTTAATCAGTATTCTATTGCTGTGAAGAAAAACCATGACCGTGGCAACTCTTACAAAAGAAAACATTTAATTGGGGCTAACTTACAGTTCAATGGCATAGCCCACTATGATCATGGCAGAAAGCCTATCCTTTGTAGATAAAGACAAAGCACATCTACAATAGGGTGGAGGTATATCTAAGAAGGTAATTAAATAAGCATGCTAATACGAGTTTGGATGCAGATATAATGTTAAAGGTTGGTCTCCTAGAGGAGATGGGTTTTAGGTTACTGTAACCATGGCTTCCAAAGGGATTATGAACCTTGGCTCCATCCTCTTTTTTTCTCACTTCCTGGCTGATTGGGTGGACAGTTTTCTCTGCCATGCATTTCTCCACCATTCCTATTTCACTCCATCAAAGAACCATGACAATGGTCTACCCAGTCTTGTCCTGGAACCTCAGGAAAATGAACCTTCTTCTAACTTAATTATAGTACACATTTGTAGTGATGGAAGGATGATTAATGGCCTGGCTTCCAAAGTAGTGTTGCCATGCACAATCCCCCAAATCATAATGGGCCCTATAATAGGGATGTAGTTAGAGAGTGAATTTGTCAGTGATGAGTCAGATATAAGCTGGATAATGCTAATGTAAGTAAAAGAGATATGTTTCTTTAAAACCTATTATGATGTATTACAAGGTTGATGTGACTGTTTTACCACCAGACTTTTAAAAGAAGGTTATCAGAAGGAAAATATGAGAACCTAGATTCTAATTTGCTTTGTTTGTCTTTCAAAACCTGTGTTTCTCTCAATTGATATGTAATTCCAAATTTCCCACACATCTTTGAATTCTAATGTTAAATTTCTGGCTAAGAGTCTATGGTTGGTCCACCTTGTGGGGTCTCTTTACAACTATGGTCTGGAAAGCGCTCAAGTGATATATAGTGTGACCCAGAAGTACCCTTCTTCTGGTTATTCCAAGAGAAAGGGAATTATTACAAATTGGATTGAATAGATAGCTATAGTACTTTAACAGCAGTTCTCCCAAAGAACTGGTACAGGAAATGATTTATAACTACCAATTTAGGGGTTTGTGTGGAAATACAAGGTGCAATGCTCATGCACTCAAGTTGTTAATGCCTGCTTCCTGTCTTATGCTGGCCAGTTCTGCAAACAGTATTCTTAGTTTAGGCAATAGTTCTTTGTGGCCAAAGAATTTTTAACTGATGCAATATTTGGCATGCAGACTACCTGCTAATGGAATATTACCACGTTATAATATAATATGTCATAATATTACCAGAAGATCAACTCTATCTCTTCTCTTGGATCTGCTGACCACAGATTTGTGCCTTGCTTGTTTGGTAGCTTGTGAGCTTTGTGGTTATTTTTGAGGTTTAACAGTATATCAGTTTTTTCGGTGAGCTAGATTCTTTGTTTGCTTTCTTTTGTCCATTTCCATTCCCTAGAATTTGTATGGAAAGGAAATTGCTGAAATGTAGATTTCAGCATAAATGTTTCTATGGAACACAATTCTTAATTCTCATCTTGGCAGTGGAATTAACTTCTTATCCACAGACTTGAGTTTAGATGCTCTAACCTGCCCATCAACTTAATGGTTTCTATCTTGCGCTGTGACTGAAGGCCATCTGAAACAATTGCCTGGTAATGTATTATTTGATGCCATTGGCTACAAGTGACTAAAACTGACTCTGGCTTAAGCACAAAAAAAAAGTTACAGACATTAAAGAGTTGACTCACTTTTGCTCAAATGTGTAAGCATCAGATTTAGAGTCTTAACTTCACAGCAAGCGGTAATTCACTATCTTGTCTGGGCATTGCAAGACACTAATTGAATGCATGGCACCTATTTCTTTGTGTCTATACCCATCATTTCCAAGAGAGAGGACATGGTTCTAGCCTTGGCCATGTGATTCCCTACTTTCTACTCTGTGATAACATCTTTGTTTGTTTGTTTGTTTGTTTTGTTTTATAAGTGGTACACCTTAGCCACAACCTAGCATTTGAGATTTGCTGTTTTACTTTTCTGGCATTTTTTTATACCAATCATAAAAATGATGACCATGTTATTAAATGAACATAAAAAGATAAAGTATTTTTGTTTGTTTGTTTGTTTTGTTTTTAGTAGAGCTTAAAATCTTGGCTTTAACTGTGGTACAAACACAAAATAAGAACAATTTTTAGATATTGGAGTTCATTGTAATAAGGCTGGACTTCAATGTCCCTCACATCACCAAAGAATTTTGACCTCCATAGTAGCTAAGCTAAGAGTTGACAGTTCTGCTGTGTCAAGGAATAAATTGTAGGCACAATTCATATTTTCTGCTATGGTCAAAGCTATTTGACTTGAGTGATTGTCATCATTCTCAGCCCACAGGGAACAGGTTACATTCATTTAAGAAATGGTGTGTGTATTAAGATGGTTTATCCATGAAGTCATTCATCAACTGTTTCAATGAACAATGGTTCTGCTTGTAGGGTGGCACAGACATTAGGTAAGGGTAAAATTCTGGTTCATTGACTGTGATGAGTTTGAAAAGCATTCATCTCAGAAAAAGAGTAACTTATAAGGTCATCTTCTTCAAAATTGATACAATAATTATAAATATCAGGCAAAACATTCAGTCACAATTTTTGTTGTTCTCATACAAGCCACCTCCCAAATTAATTGTCTATGTTGTGGGACTGGCTGCGGAGCTTGAGCCCAAAGTCTGCTCAGGGCATCGGCCCAGATAGACTGGAAGGAACCCGTGCCACTGGTTTGGTGGAGTTCCTGCATGCCTGGGTGCTGCTGGTCTCAGTTACTCCCCGTGTTGGGACAGATGTTGTGTCCTCCTCACCTCTGATCCTATGATCCTGGACATGTTAGAGTGCTTGGGAGTGGAGCTTCCTCCTGGCTTAACCACCTGAATGGAGACTGTAATATAAAGGCACCATTAATCATGTTCTTCTTGCCATAGGCAATATCTTCCTGCCATGTGAATAAGAACTGGGGCACAGTGGTAAAGACTGGGTAACTTTATTATATATATTTGATTGTAATAAATTACCTTTATTGACAAATATTGTGGTGACATTGTAGCTAGAATAATTGTCTATCCAGTCTACATCACTGTACCCCATCATGCCTCACATTGTTTAAAGTTCTTGTCCTCATACATTTTTCCACCCATTATAAATTAGGTATTTTTACCCTTTAAATATTGAAAAGAAGTTTGCCCATTTTTCTTGCATATGTTTTCCTTCCTTGAGATGATTTCTCTCTGGAAGATTTGCATAAGGTTCAGTACAGAGTCTCACTCTCCTTCTTCCCCCATCCTTACAGGTCCAGCAGAGCACTTTACCTCTCATGGTTCAAGTCTTGAAGGTCTGAGTTGTGGTAGAGGCTGTGCGTCTAAGACTTCAACCTGGTACTTCATCTCGTTTGACTATTCATTCCAACTTCTAGACTTTGGAGATAGTGGTTTCAAACCTTGAGTTTTAGTTTGTGGTCAATGGTTTGCTCTTTAGCCTACCTGTACAACAAGATAACAAAATGGTACTATAAGGTCATCTTCACTTCATTTTCAGTTGTTTGTTCCTAAAGGGGGGTTGTATTATACCCTTGTAATACCTCAACAAAGCCTTAAAAATGGTAAAATATAGTCTTCATGAAGCAAACTTCCTAATGATAGGCCAGGAAGATTCACTATAAACAGCTGTTAAATGAAATTTGAAGAGATGGAGGATTGCTAATATTTCATTAGCAGCCACTAGCTCATTAGATCCATCTTTCACTCATAAAGATACACTGATAAAGTATTATAGCTGAAACTTTGTCTATGTTTATTATTTTCATTCAACAAAATAGACCATCAAAAAACGTATGCGGCTTCTCTATTATGAAAAGCAGAGAACATAGAAAATGCAGAACATAGCAAGGGCTAGTATTTGAGTGCTGTCTTAGATAGGGTGTGATTGTTGTCAAAAGACATTGTAACCAAGGCATCTCTTACAAAGTATAACATTTAATTGGGGTTGGCTTACAGTTTCAAAAGATTTCATTCATTATTATGATGGGAGGCATGGCGGCATGCAGGCAGAGATGGTGTTGGAGGAAGAGCTGAGTAGTCTACATCCTGATCTACAGGCAGTAAGGTGAGATTGTGTGCCACACTGGTTCATCATATGGGGCCTTGAAGCCCAAGCCCACAGTGACACACTTCCTTCAACAAGACTATACCTACTCCAACAAGGCCACATCTACTCCAATATGGCCATACCTTCTAATAGTGTCACTCCCTATGAGACAAGCATTCAAACACATGTATCTGTGGTTGCCCTATCTATTCTAACCACCACAGGTGCTTTTGGAAGTATTCTTCCTTCCTCTCTTAGCTTAAATGAGGGAGTAACCACAGAAAGTGACAAGAAAAAGGAATCTAAGTTTTCCTTAGGGTTTTTACAGAGATATCTTTGGGTATCTTTGGAAGTCTTGGTCTCTACCATTTCTTCTTGGCTTTCATGAAGGAGTCTAAAAGCAATGATTTCCCCATGTTAGATAGATGGATACAGATTGTTCTTGATTGTCATCAACAATGCTGGTATGTAGAACACAGAATTGACCTCGAAGGTATAAGCTATAAAATCTTACAGCATAGAAAAACATCAATCTTATTTTTATGGTCAGTATTTACTCCAAATGCAGATTATACACTGCCTAGGGTTTAAAACTAGAATTTACAATCTTATTTCCTTTGAGAACTTTTTCCAGGAGACAGATTTCCCATCCTTGGCCTGTGGCCTCTCTTGGTTATAATTTTCTCTTTCATCATGAACAGAAAACACAGAATGAAGCTGAACTCAGCCTGGCTCTTTTTCAGAAGATTTCACTAAATACAAGAAATATGTTAATATTTTTCGGTTGCTTTTTAAAAAAATATTTCTTAGTATAGTGTTATTAGAACATATGCCATTGAATTGGACACAGATCCTCCCCTATAAGGAGGGTGTGTTTCAGAAATAGTGGAGAAAGTGTGCAAAATTCACATAATAAAATGTATTTCCATCATGGGACTTCTGAGAGGGAGTTGGGCAGTTTGGAGACTTTGAAAGTCTTCATAGAGGTAAAAGATTGAATTCTTGGTTTTTTTTTTTTTCATTTTCTTAAGACCTGGTCTCATTAGATAGCCCTATCTACTGGAAGCTTTTACACAGAGCAGGCTGGCCTTCAGCTTATAGCAATCCTCTTGCCTCCCAAGTGCTAGGATTATAGATGTACACGTTAGCAAAGAATATTGTCCTCGTTTCTAACAAAACATTTGGACTTATTATTTTACAATTTCAAATATACATGTAATATACTTTGATCATATCCCTCTGCTTTGATATTTCCCTCTACTGAATGTCCTTCTTATTCCCAATGAATCTGCTTCTTCTTTCCATGGTATTATTATTTTGTGAGTGTGCCTATTGAACTAAAGAAGGACTGTTTCCAGGAGGATGAGTTGGGAGTTATTTGCCTCAACAAAGGTAATTTACCTGGGGTGAGACCACCAGAGAATATGATTCTCCTTGCCCCTTCAATCATTAACTGCCAATGAAGGGGTTGGGCCTCATGAGCTTCTTACCCATCCCTGATGGAATGTCAGTGGGCTCAATGGTTGGCAGGTTTTATGCAGGTTGCCATGGCTACTCTGAGTTCATAGGTAGGAAAAGTGTGTTGTATCCAATAAAAACAACTCTTTCCCATCCTTTGCCTCTTAAAATTTCCTTCTGCCCCCTCTTCCACAGTGTCGATTAATGATTGGAGGGGGTAATATCCATTTTGATGAATGAATCTGGGAGACATTCTATCTTCAGCAAATGACTCCCTTCCCTGGACAATCAGGTGATCATCTCTTCTTCATATTTGTGTTTATGTCCAGTTTCCAGTATGCCTACCTCTTCTTTTCGATGCTGAAATTTTGTGTAGGTGTGTGCATGCTGCCAAAGTCTCTGTTAGTTCAAATGTGCACCAGCCTTGTTGTGGCTGGAAAATGCTATCTCTTTAGAATTGTCGAAACTTTTAGCTCTTACAGTCTTTCCATCTCTTCATATCCCTGAGATATAAATGTTCTTTTTAGGTCTGATTGCTAATGGGCATTTTACTATTTTTCATAGCAGAAAATAGTTAACTTAGAATACATTTTTGTTTTTAACAGAGGGTCTTATGGGCCATAGAATGGCTTCACATTTGCAGTGTAGAAGATGCTGTCCTTTAACTCCTAATCCTCCTTCCAGGTGCTGAGATTACAGGCATGATTTCCAGATTAATTTGTAATTTAAAACTCATGCATCCTTTCTGTATTATAGAAAAGTTAATTAAGAATCTCACTGCTAAGCGATTCATAACTTGTAAATGGGATGATGCCTAAAGGTATCTCAAGATGGAATTAACACTGTGACAAAAAACAACCCATGTATTAGAAGTATGTGACCGGCACTCCGCCATCTTTGCTCCAGTGGCCAGGTAGTTGGGTCTGCCAGGCTCGGAGACAGACAGGCATAATATCGCTTGGGTCTCGGGTGGCTTGTGTGTACCCTGCTCCCAAGAGCTGTGCAGATCTGCAGTAACCAGTGTGCCAGCTCTGCTGTGGAACTTCTGCCTGGCAGAGGGAGCCCCGCACTGGGCAGGAGCCTACCAGCTTCCCTTTGGCGACCTCTGCTCCGGGAATTCACTACGCTGAGCCTTTGGATGTGCAGGGACTCGCCAATATAACATCACTTGGGGCAAGGCACATCAGGGCTCCAAAGTCACTCAGGAGCAGGGCAGGCCCCAGAAATAGGTGCCAGGGGAATCCAGGGGGGCCAGAAATAGCTTTGCAGGCTCACAGGAGGTCCAACCAACAGCCAGTGACAGCAGGACCAACTAACATCAGAGGTAACCAGATGGCAAAAGGCAAACGTAGGAACGTTACTAACAGAAATCAAAGTAATAAGGCACCATCCGAACCCAACTCTCCAACAGCAGCAAGTCCTGGATACCCCATCACACCTGAAAGACAAGATCTGGATTTAAAATCACTTCTCATGATGCTATTAGAGGATCACAAGAAGAACACGAATAAATCTAATAAAGAATTATAGGAGACCATGAATCAACGGTTAGAAGCCCTTACAAAGGAAACACAAAAATCGCTTAGAGAAATGCAGGAGAACATGGATCAGAAGATGGAGGCCCACAAGGAGACAACACAAAAATCGCTTAAAGAAATGAATCAACAGGTAGATGCACTTTCAAAGGAATCACAAAAATTGCATAAAGAAATGCAGAAGAATATGGGTCAACAGACGGATGCCCATAGGGAGGCAACACAAAAGTTGCTTAAAGAAATGAATCAACGGATAGATGCCCTTACAAAGGAAATACGAGAACTGCTTAAAGAAATGCAGGAGACAATGGATCAACAGATGGAATCCCATGAGGAGGAAACACAAAAATCGCTCAGAGAAATGCAGGAGAACGTGGGTCAACAGGCAGAAATCCTGAAAGAGGTAATGCGAAAATACCTTAAAGAAATACAGGAAAATACAAACAAACAAGTGAAGGATCTCAGCAAATCCATCCAGGGTCTAAAAAAGAAAGTAGAAACAACTAAAAAATCACAAAGGGAGACAACTTTGGAGATAGAAAACCTTGGGAAGAAATCAGGAGTCATAGATGCAAAAATCAACAATAGAATACAAGAGATGGAAGAAAGAATCTCAGGTGCTGAAGATACCATAGAAAGCATCGAATCAACAGTCAAAGAAAATGCAAAATGCAAAAAACGTGTAACCCAAAACATCCAGGAAATCCAGGACACAATGAGAAGACCAAACCTAAGGATTATAGGTATAGATGAGAGTGAAGATTTACAACTTAAAGGGCCAGTAAACATCTTCAACAAAATTATGGAGGAAAACTTCCCTAACCTAAAGAGAGAGATGCTGATGAACGTACAAGAAGTGTACAGAACTCCAAACAGACTGGACCAGAACAGAAATACCTCCTGTCACATAATAATCAAAACACCAAATGTACTAAACAAAGAAAGAATATTAAAAGCAGTACGAGAAAAGGGCCAAGTAACATACAAAGGAAGACCTATCCGAATCACATCAGACTTCTCACCAGAGACTATGAAAGCCAGAAAATCCTGAGCAGATCTCATGCAGACATTAAGAGAGCACAAATGCCAGCCTAGACTACTATACCCAGCAAAACTCTCAATCTCCATAGATGGATAGACCAAGATATTCCATGATAAAACCAAATTTTCACAATATCTTTCCACAAACCCAGCCCTGCAAAGGATAATAAGTGAAAATCGCCAATACAGGGAGAGAAACAACACCCTGGAAAAAATGAGATAGTAACCTTCTTGCTTCAATCCCAAAAGTAGATAACCACTCAAACATAAATATAGCATCAAGAATGGCAGGTGGCAATAATCACTATGCCTTAATCTCTCTTAATATCAATGGTCTCAATTAACCAATAAAAAGACATAGACTAACAGACTGGATACGTAAACAGGACCCAGCATTTTGCTGCATGCAGGAAACGCACCTCAGTGTCAAAGACAAACACTACCTCAGAGTAAAAGGCTGGAAAGCAATTTTACAAGCAAATGGCCCCAAGAAACGAGGCGGAGTAGCCATCCTAATATCAGATAAAATTGATTTTCAACCTAAAGTCATCAAAAAAGACACAGAAGGACACTACATACTGATTAAGGGAAAAATGCACCAAGAAGAACTCTCAATTCTGAATATCTATGCTCCAAATGCAAGGGCACCCTCATTCATAAAAGAAACTTTACTAAAGCTCAAAGCACACATCGCACCTCACACAATAATAGTGGGTGACTTCAACACCCCGCTCTCTGAAATGGATCGTTCAGGAAAGCAGAAACTAAACAGGGACACAGTGAATGTAATTGAAGCCTTGGACCAACTGGAACTAACAGATATATATAGAACATTTCATCCTAGAGCTAAAGAATACACCTTCTTCTCAGCACCTCCTGGTACCTTCTCAAAAATTGACCATATAATTGGCCACAAATCAGATCTCAACAGATATAAGAAGATAGAACTAATCCCATGCCTCCTATCAGATCACTATGGAATAAGGGTTGTCTTCAATGGCAACAAAAACAACAGAAAACCCACGTACACATGGAGGCTGAACAATGCTCTACTCAATGATAACTTGGTCAAGGTGGAAATAAAGAAAGAAAACAAAGACTTTTTGAAATTTAATGAAAATGAAGGCACAACATACCCTAATTTATGGGACACAATGAAAGCAGTGCTAAGAGTAAAATTCACAGCCCTGAGTGCAGCCAAAAAGAAATGGGAGACAGCATACACTAACAGCTTAATGGCACACCTGAAAGCCCTGGAACAAAAAGAAGCAAATGCACCAAAGAGGAGTAGAAGGCAGGAAATCATCAAACTCAGGGCTGAAATCAATCAAGTAGAAACAAATAAAACCATACAAAGAATCAACAAAACGAGGAGTTGGTTCCTTGAGAAAATCAACAAGATAGATAAGCCCTTAGCCAGACTAACCAGAGGGCACAGAAACAGTATCCAAATTAATAAAATAGAAACGAAAAGGGAGAGATAACAACAGAAACTGAGGAAATTCAAAAAATCATCAGATCCTACTACAAAAACCTGTATTCAACACAACTAGAAAATCTCGAGGAAATGGATAATTTCCTTGACAGATATCAAATACCCAAATTAAATCAGGATCAAATAGACCATCTAAACCATCCTATAACCCCTGAAGAAATAGAAGTCGTCATTGGAAGTCTTCCAACCAAAAAAAGCACAGGTCCAGATGGTTTTAGTGCAGAATTCTATCAGACCTTCAAAGAAGAGCTAACACCAATACTCTTCAAACTGTTCCACAAAATAGAAACAGAAGGAACACTACCCAACTCGTTCTATGAAGCCACAATTACCCTAATACCAAAAGCACACAAAGATTCGACAAAGAAAGAGAATCTCAGGCCTATCTCTCTTATGAATATCGATGCAAAAACCGAATCCAAGAACACATCAAAACGATCATTCACCACGATCAAGTAGGCTTCATCCCAGGGATGCAGGGATGGTTCAATATAAGGAAATCCATCAATGTAATCCATGATATAAACAATCTCAAAGAAAAAAACCACATGGTCATCTCATTAGATGCTGCGAAAGCATTTGACAAAATTCAGCATCCTTTCATGCTAAAGGTCTTGGAAAGATCAGTAATTCGAGGCCCATATCTAAGCATAGTAAAAGCAATTTAGAGCAAACCAGTAGCCAGCATCAATCTAAATGGAGAGAAACTTGAAGCAATCACACTAAAATCAGGGACTAGACAAGGCTGCCCTCTCTCTCCATATCTTTTCAATATAGTACTTGAAGTTCTAGCTAAAATAATTAGACAACAAAAAGACGTCAAAGGGATACAAATTGGAAAGGAAGAAGTCAAACTATCACTATTTGCAGACGATATGATAGTATACTTAAGTGACCCAAAGAACTCTACCAGAGAACTTCTACAACTAATAAACAACTTCAGCAAAGTGGCCGGATATAAAATCAACTCAAACAAATCAGTAGCCTTCCTATACTCAAAGGATAAGCAGGCTGAGAAAGAAGTAAGAGAAATGATACCCTTCACGATAGCCACAAACCATATAAAGTATCTTGGTGTGACTCTAACCAAACAAGTGAAAGATCTGTATGACAAGAACTTCAAGTCTCTGAAGAAAGAAATTGAAGAAGACCTCAGAAGATGGTAAAATCTGCCATGCTCGTGGATTGGCAGGATCAATATAGTAAAAATGACCATCTTACCAAAAGCAATATACTGATTCAATGCAATCCCTATCAAAATCCCAACTCAATTCTTCATAGAGTTAGAAAGAGCAATTCAAAAATTCATCTGGAATAACAGAAAACCCAGGATAGCTAAAACTATTCTCAAGAGTAAAAGAACCTCTGGGGGAATCAGTATCCCGGACCTCAAGCTGTACTACAGAGCAATAGTGTTAAAAACCGCATGGTATTGGTACAGTGACAGGCATGTAGATCAATGGAACAGAATTGAAGACCCAGAAATGAATCCTGTGGTCACTTGATCTTTGACAAAGGAGCTAAAACCATCCAGTGGAAAAAAGATAGCCTTTTCAACAAATGGTGCTGGCTCAACTGGAGGTCAACATGCAGAAGAATGCAAATTGACCCATTCTTATCTCCTTGCACTAAGCTCAATTCCAAGTGGACCAAGGAAGTCCACATAAAACCAGACACACTGAAACTAATAGAAAGGAAACTAGGGAAGAACCTTGAACATATGGGCACAGGGGAGAATTTCCTGAATAGAACTCCAATAGCTTATGCTCTAAGACCAAGAATTGACAAATGGGACCTCATTAAATTACAAAGTTTTTGCAAGGCAAAAGACACTGTCAAAATGACAAAGCGGCAACCAACTAACTGGGAAATGATCTTTACCAACCCTACATCCGACAGAGGGCTAATATCCAATATATACAAAGAACTCAAGTATTTAAACTCCAGAGAGGCAAGTAACCCTATTAAAAAATGTGGTACAGAACTAAACAAAGAGTTCTCACCTGAAGAATATCTAATGGCTGAGAAGCACCTAAAGAGATGTTCATCATCCTTAGTCATTAGGGAATTGCAAATCAAAACAACCCTGCGATTCTATCTCATACCAGTCAGAATGGCTAAGATCAAAAACACAAGAGACAGCAGTTGTTGGCGAGGATGTGGAGAAAGAGGAACACTCCTCCACTGCTGGTAGAATTGCAAGCTGGTACAACCACCCTGGAAAGCAGTCTGGCGGTTCCTCAGAAAACTGGGCATGACACTCCTGGAGGATCCTGCTATACCACTCCTGGGCATATACCCAGAGGCTTTCCCTGCATGCAATAAGGACACATGCTTCACTATGTTCATAGCAGCCTTATTTATAATAGCCAGAAGCTGGAAAGAACCCAGATGTCCCTCAACGGAGGAATGGATTCAGAAGATGTGGTATATTTACACAATTGAATACTACTCTGCAATTAAAAACAATGAATTCACAAAATTCCTAGGCAAATGGTCAGAACGTGAAAATATCATCCTTAGTGAGGTAACTCAATCACAAAAGAACATACATGGTATGCAGTCACTGGTATGGGGATATTAACCCCGAATCTCAGAATACCCTAGACACAGTTCGCATATCAATAGATTTCTAAGAAGATGGAAGGAGAGACCCCTGGTCCTGGAGAGACTGGATGTAGGGGAATGCCAGGACAGAGAAGTGATAGGGGGTTGAATGGGGAAAAGAGGGAGGGAAGGGGGCTTATGGGACTTTCGGGGAGGGAGGAAATGGGAAAGGGGAAATGATTTTGAATATAAATAAAAAAAAACTTAGAACATATAATTAAAAAAAAAGAGACAGTAAAAAAAAAAAAAAGAAAAAAAGAAGTATGTGACCCTATTCTAGGAGGGGTGGGAAAGTTTTATATTAATGTAGAAAATGAATAAAAATTGAAGAGACAAAAACAAAAGGAACTCTAATAAGCATTGTTCTCTCTTTTTTCTTTATTATTATTATTATTATTATTATTATTATTATTATTATATTATTATTTTCTATATTCTTTTTTTACATTCCAATTGATTTCCCCTTTTCTAGTTCCCCCTCCCGGAAAGTTCCATAAGCTCTCTTCCCTCCCCCTGTTCTCCATTTTCCTAAGAATTTCATGAATTCATTGTTTTTAATTGCTAAGTAGTATTCCATTGTGTAAATATACATGGAAAATATCTCTGATAAAATTGAAGAAATATATAGAAAAACACGTTAAGATTGATTATTTCATGGAAAAATTTTACAGATAAAATTGTAGGCATAAAAATATTCCTAAGTTGATTGAAAGTGGAATTATAAACATTTTCTGATAAAATTGAAAATCTACAAGGAAAGTATTTCTGAAAAAACTCAAGAAATATATAGAAAAACACGTTAAAACTGACTATATCATGAAAAGTTATACAGATAAGATAGTAGGCATAAAAATATTCCTAAATTGATTGAAAGTAGAAGTAAAAACATTTTCTGATAAAATTGAAGATTTACATGGAAAATATCTCTGATAAATTGAAGAAATTTATAGAGATAAATTGGTAGTAATTAAAATATTCCTAAGTTGATTGAAAGTAGAATTATAACCATTTTCTGATGAAATTAAAGATTTACATGGAAAATATTTCTGATAAAATTGAAAAAAATATATGGAAAAACATTAAAATTGAAGATTTTCATGGAAAATTTTATAGATAAAATAGTAAGCATAAAAATATTTCTAAGTTGATTGAAGGTGAAATTATAAACATATTCTGATAAAACTGAAGATTTACCTGGAAAATATCTCTGATAAAATTGAAGAAATATATAAAAAAACGTGTTAAGATCGAGTATTTCGACGGTGTCTTTTGCCTTGCAAAAACTTTGTAATTTAATGAGGTCCCATTTGTCTATTCTTGATCTTAGAGTATAAGCTATTGGAGTTCTGTTCAGGAAATTCTCCCCTGTGCCCATATGTTCAAGGTTCTTCCCTAGTTTCCCTTCTATTAGTTTCAGTGTGTCTGGTTTTATGTGGAGATCTTTGATCCACTTAGAATTGAGCTTAGTGCAAGGAGATAAGGATGGGTCAATTTGCATTCTTCTGCATGTTGACCTCCAGCTGAGCCAGCACCATTTGTTGAAAAGGCTATCTTTTTTCCACTGGATGGTTTTAGCTCCTTTGTCAAAGATCAAGTGACCATAGGAGTGTGGATTCATTTCTGGGTCTTCAATTCTGTTCCAGACAAAGCGGCAACCAACTAACTGGGAAATGATCTTTACCAACCTTACATCCGACAGAGGGCTAATATCCAAGATATACAAAGAACTCAAGAAGTTAAACTCCAGAGAGGCAAGTAACCCTATTAAAAAATGGGGTACAGAGCTCCACAAAGAGTTCTCACCTGAAGAATATCTAATGGCTGAGAAGCACCTAAAGAGATGTTCATCATCCTTAGTCATTAGGGAAATGCAAATCAAAACAACCCTGAGATTCCATCTCACACCAGTCAGGATGGCTAAGATCAAAAACACAGGAGACAGCAGTTGTTGGCGAGGATGTGGAGAAAGAGGAACACTCCTCCACTGCTGGTGGAATTGCAAGCTGGTACAACCACTCTGGAAAGCAGTCTGGCGGCTCCTCAGAAAACTGGGCATGACACTTCCGGAGGAACCGGCTATACCACTCCTGGGCATATACCCAGAGACTTTACCTGCATGCAATAAGGACACATGCTCCACTATATTCATAGCAGCCTTATTTATAATAGCCAGAAGCTGGAAAGAACCCAGATGTCCCTCAACGGAGGAATGGATTCAGAAGATGTGGTATATTTACACAATGGGATACTACTCTGCAATTAAAAACAATGAATTCACGAAATTCCTAGGCAAATGGTCAGAACTTGAAAATATCATCCTTAGTGAGGTAACCCAATCACAAAAGATCACACATGGTATGAAGTCACTGATAAGGGGATATTGACCCAGAATCTCAGAATACCCTAGACACAATCAGCATATCAATAGATTTCTAAAAAGATGGAAGGAGAGACCCCTGGTCCTGGAAAGACTGGATGTAGGGGAACGCCAGGACAGAGTAATGAGAGGGGGTTGAACGGAGAAAAGAGGGAGGGAAGGGGGCTTATGGGACTTTCGGGGAGGGAGGAAACGGGAAAGGGGAAGTGATTTGGAATGTAAATTAAAAAAATAAAATAAAATTAAATTAAAAAAAAAAAGATCGAGTATTTCATGGAAAAATTATACAGATAAAATTGTAGGCATAAAAATATTCCTAGGTTTTTGAAAGTGGAATTATAAACACTTTCTGATAAAACTGAAGATCTACAAGGAAAATATTCCTGAAAAAAATAAAAAAATATATAGAGAAACATGTTAAAATTGATTATTACATGGAAAATTATACAGATAAAATGGAAAGTATAAAAATGTCCCTAAGTTAAATGAAGGTAAAATTATAGACATTGTTTGATAAAACTGAATATCCACATGGAAAATACTTCTGACAAAATTGAAGAAGAATACAGAGAAACATTAAAATTGAAGATTATCATGGACAATTATACTGACAAAATGGTAGGCACATAAACATTCCTAAATTGATTGAAAGTGGAATGACAAACACCCCCACTCCCCGACGAAACCAAAGATCTACATGAAAAACACCTCTGACATAATCGAAGAAATACACAGAAAAAATGTTAAAATTAAAGATTATCGTAGAAAATAATACAGTCAAAATGGTAGACACAAAAAGCATTACTGAATTGAAAGAGGAGTCACAAACATTTTCTGATAAAATCGAAGATCCATATGAAAAACATCTCTGTTAGACTATGTTTTTTGTTAGGGAATTGAGTCTATTGACATTATAAGATATTAAGGAATAGTGATTGTTGCTTCCTGTTGTTTTTGATATTCTTTTTATGTTTGTGTGGTTACTTTCTTTTGGGTTTGTTGGAAAAAGATTACTTTCTTGCTTTTTCTAGGGTGTAGTTTCCCTCCTCATGTTGGCGTTTTCCATCTATTATCCTTTGTAGGACTGGATTTGTGGAAAAATATTGTGTAAATTTGGTTTTATCATGGAATATCTTGGTTTCTCCATCTATGGTAATTGAGAGTTTTGCTGGGTATAGTAGTTTGGGCTGGCATTTGTGTTCTCTTAGGGTCTGTATGAGATCTGCCTAGGATCTTCTGGCTTTTGTCATCTCAGGTGAGAAGTCTGGTGTAATTCTGATAGGTCTTCCTTTATAGGTTACTTGACCTTTTTCCCTTACTGCTTTTAATATCCTTTCTTTGTTTAGTGCATTCGGTGTTTTGATTATTATGTGCCAGGAGGACTTTCTGATCTGGTCCAGTCTGTTTGGAGTTCTGTAGGCTTCTTGTTTGTTCATGGACATCTCTTTCTTTAGGTTAGGGAAGTTTTCTTCTATAATTTTGTTGAAGATATTTACTGGCCCTTTAAGTTGTAAATCTTTGCTCTCTTCAATACCTATAATCCTTAGGTTTGGTCTTCTCATTGTGTCCTGGATTTCCTGGATGTTTTGGCTCAGTAGCTTTTTTCATTTTGCATTTTCTTTAACTGTTGAGTCAATGTTTTCTATGGTATCTTCAGCCCCTGAGATTCTTTCTTCTATCTCTCGTATTCTGTTGTTGATGCTTGCATCTATGACTCCTGAATTCTTTCCAAGATTTTCTATCTCCAGAGATGTCTCACTTTGTGATATCTTTATTGTTTCTATTTCCATTTTTAGATCCTGGATGGTTTTGTTCTGTTCCTTCACTTGTTTGTTTTGTTCTCTTGTAATTCTTTCAGGGATATTTGTGTTTCCTCTCTGAGGGCCTCTACCTGTTCACCCATGCTCCCCTGTATTTCTTTCAGGGATTTTTGTGTTTCCTCTTTAAGGGCTTTTACCATTTGACCCATGTTCTCCTGTATTTCTTTAAGGGAGTTATTTATGTCCTTCTTGATGTCCTCTAACAGCATCGTGAGATGAGACTTTAAATCCAACTCTTGCTTTTCCGGTGTGTTGGGGTATCCGGGACTTACTGTGGTGGGAAAACTGGGCTCTGATGTTGCCAAGTAGCCTGGGTTTCTGTTGGTAGGGTTCTTGTGCTTACCTTTCACCATCTGGTTATCTCTGGTGTTAGTTGGTCTTGTTGTCTCTGGCTGGAGCTTGCCCCTCCTATGGGCCTGTAAACCTGTGTCTGTACTCCTGGGAGACCAACTCTCTTCTGGCAGGGTCTGTGCACAGAAGGCTGTGGACCTATCTGGTTCCCTGCTGCAAATGCAGGCCGGAAGAGAAGTCTGTCCCAGCTGCTCCACTGATCCTATGCCCTGTGGTCTCCTAGCTGTACCCCTCCAGAGAGAAGGTCGAGATCTCACCTCTGCACCCCGAAGTGAAATCACTGCTGGGAGATCACTCTCTCCTGATGGGCTAAGTACAGAAGGCTTTGGAACTCCCTGGTTCCCTGCTGCAGTTGAGGGCTGGAAGGGAAGACTCCTTTCCCAGCTGCTCCACTGATCGTATGCCCAGTGTGCTCCTAGCTGTACTGCTCCAGAGAGAAGGTGGAGATCTCACCTCCGCACTCAGAAGTGAAATTGCTGCTGGGAGATCACTCTCTCCTGGAGGGCTAAGCACAGAAGGCTATGGAGCTTCCTGGTTCCCCGCTGCAAATGGCGGCTGGAAGGGGCATTGTTCTCTTATTTCTAACATAGTTTATGACAAAAGTGGTTATGTATGACTTAACATTTCTAAACATGGAATATATATTTGAACAAACAAGTAGTTGAATGGTGCGGGATGGGAGGCAGGCTTCCCACAATTGGGGAAAAGCATTGTCTTTGATAGGAGTTTATTGCTTTTAAGAGACACCATGACCACAGTTAATTCTTATAAAGGAAAACAGTTAATTGGGAGCTAGCTTAGAGTTTTAGAGGCTTAGTCTATCATTGTCAAGGCAGGAAGCATGGCAGTGTGCATGCAGACTTGGTGCTAGAGTAGCCAAGAGTTCTATATTTTGATCCATAGGTGCAAAATGACAATCTCACTGGGAATGGCTTGAACATACATAAGACTTAAAGCCCCCAACTCCACAGTAACACACTTCCTTTAATAAGGCCACACCTCCTAGCAGTACCAGTCCTTGACCAGCCTACAGGAAACAAATACATTCAAATTACCACAGATATAAGATAAGCAAAATCAGAAATTTAGAATGAAAATAGTAAAAGAATATTTGTAGATATGTTTATATGTAATGGTCAAAACTGAAACAATCCGTGTTAAAAAGATTAAACATACTATTGAGTGTATCACAAAATATCAAATAAATATGTGATTCTATGCTAATGCAAACACGATTGAATAATTGAGTTGTAGAGGAGAGGAATAATTGAGTAGTAGAGGAGAGGACACAAAT
This sequence comes from Tokudaia tokunoshimensis, assembly GCA_036184795.1. NCBI lineage: Eukaryota > Metazoa > Chordata > Mammalia > Rodentia > Muridae > Tokudaia > Tokudaia tokunoshimensis. The sequence goes on along the minus strand of BTHU01000006.1, from coordinate 51,800,236 downwards.
TTCCCATGCTGCAACTCTGTAAATTATTTATATACTGATGGCTAGTGATTGCTTTATCTGAAATGATGTGGAAAAGAGGTGGCTGTGGAGAAATCTGGAAATTAATACCTAACCAGGTGAATTAATCCACTTTGCACTGCTGTTAAAAAAAAAAATACACGGAAGACAAAAAAAAAATGTTAAGAGGGACCTGGAGCCATATACTGGCTCAGTGGTTAAGAGAACTGGTTGCTCCTCTAGAGATTCTTGGTTAAATTTCCAACTCCCACATAATGGCTCACAACTGTGAGTCATTCACAGCAGTCAGTCTGAAATTCCACTGTTTCCATAGTGAAATTTAAGGTTAGGATAAGAGAATCCATGGAAGCTCATAGGCTTAGTGACAAAAAGAGACTGACACCTGAGGTTGGTCTCTGATCTCCATACCTGGACTGTGACATGTATTCCCTCTTCTCCCCAATACTCACACACACACACACCCAGACACACACACAGACACACACACATACACACACACAGACACAGACACACACACACACACACACACACACACACACACACACACACACAGACACACAGACATACACACACGTATACTCAGGCTAGGTATGTTCTACATAAAACAGGATTACTACCTCATAAGTTCTAGAGAGCCAAGAGTGTGTACTGGCTTCTCTTCAACTTTGATGAGGGTTTAATGATAGTTGATATCATAATGGTTGGAACATGCATTTCAGAAAATGCAGTATGAATACATGGAAAGCCAGACAGCTGTGAAAGCCCACTCTTGTTCTTTCTACAACCAAGTTTTTCTTGCAAAGACACCATAAAACCTGCTTCATTGTACTCTCTCATGAGCAACATGCCCAAATTTCATTTGCAGTTTCACATTAGGAAGATCCCAGGACTTTCTTACCAACACCCAGAAGACAAAGCTCTTAGTTAGTGCATAGAACCTTGGAGGCCACACGCAAACATCATCCATCCCAAAGCAGTTAGACCATTGACATTAACATCACCAACATGTAAGCCACGTTGACGACGTGACCACTCGGTGTAAGGAAGAGCAGGACACTTTGTCTGTAGGGTCTTCCTTCCTACAGCTGTCTCAGGGTTTTATTGTTGTGAACAGATGCTATGACCTTGGCAACTCTTATAAAGAAAAACATTTATTTGCAGTTGGCTTACAACTCAGAAGTTTAGTCCATTATCATCATGGAGAGAAGCATGACAACATGCAGGTAGACATGGTGCTGGAGAAGTAGCTGAGAGTTTTACATCCAGATCAGCAGACAGTGGGAAGAGAGAGACACACTTAGCATGGGTTTGTAACCTCAAAGCCTGCCCCAGTGACACATTCCTTCTAATGATGCCAGACCCCCTAATAGTACACATGTTCTATGGGGGCCATTTTAATTCAAACCACCACAAGCTGTAAGCCCAGTCTAACAAGAAGAAAATCCTTGGAAAGCATTTTACAGAATGCTAGATGAGTCTTCTTCAAACTTCAAAGCCGTCAATGATAAAGAAAGCTGAGGACTCTGATGGTCTAGGGAGGCACAGTGATGCCCTTAATGAGGACTATGTAAAAGAAGATCTCAGCAATTAAAAGCAAATAAAAAACCAGGATGAAAATTCTCAGGCAGATGTAGCATTTGTAATAATATTTAATCTGTAATCATATCTTAGTTTTGGATGACTTTTAATTTGTAATACTATCTTCCTGTTGGGTTTCAGTTGTGGTTCATGTACCTTGCTGGGTTTTAAACAGAAAGCAAGTGTGGTCTGTTGCATTGTTTGCCAATTACCCATAAAAAGTATTAAATTAAAGTTATTTAAGTCTATTTTAAAAGATGGCCACTCTTTAAATTTATTCCACCTGTGAGGACCCTAGTCCTCTTGCCTGAATCAGCAAGTTAGGGATTCCCAGAAACTTTGCTTTAATCCAGATAGTTTTGTTCTGGAAATAATGTTGTAAGAAATGAATATATATTAAATTATTTTTGAATCCATGCCATCAGGAATACAAATGCTCATATAATGTGACTGTAACTATTTACATCAAGGGTATTCTTGACTGATAACACACCAGAAATGATAACTTCACAGTTGCTGGAGTAGAATATGATCTAAAACAATGAGCTCACACAGCAATGGGGCTTTCAGAGTTTAATTGGAAAGCATAGTCACCATGAAGGTAATTGGAGCCATGACTACAAATCTTTCTGAAAAATCATCCTCTATAACAGATTTTTACTTCCTTTATTCCTAGCTATTTCATATATATCACAAAAGAAAAAGGGAAAGGAAATTGGATATACTGGAAAGTAATGAAATCTGAAAGCCATTCTTTTTTTTTTATTTTATTTTTTTTTATTAAGTAGATAGGTAATTGCCACCATCTCTACTCTTTCAATCCCTTCCTTTCAGATTTTTACTCGGGAGGCACTTTCTCAACAGTTTTTTGTTTTGTTTATTGTGAGCCATTCTAGCCCTAGGCTTTCCTCTCACAGGATCCACCTCCATTTTGAAGTGATTTGCAGTCAAATGGTAAGTCGTGTATGCCTAGTGCATAAAAGAGACACAGATTAGACAAATTATAGTTTCTTCTATCTATTGCTCATTTTCCAATGGGTAAGAGGGAGATGGAAAGGGGTAGCGAGAGGTGGAGGGAGTCAAAGACAGAGAGAATGATATTATGTCTGTGTAGTTATAATTTTATAGGTTTTTTGCTTTATTTATTTTATAGACAAGGCTTCCTAGGTAGTCCAAGCTAAGCTCAAACTTGTGCTCATCCTATTCTGCCTCTTCAGTGCTAAAATGAGCCGTGAGAACCATTCTTCCTGATTTGCATTTACGAAGAACCACTACTCCATTTAAAATTCAACTGTCACTTGGTTCACTACCAATCTGAAGCAGATTGATAAAATCTTTATTGATTACAATTAACCAATCGCTTTTAACATTACATCCAAATTCCCATGATATTAGGTTACAAAAAAAATATGTCAGTAATTAGTAGATTCATGTGTACATCTTAAGGTCTACACACATCTAGATGTCTAACATCTCAAAAAACAAAACAAAACAAAAAAACTGACTTGATTGAAATTCCTAATTCAAAGTAGTCAAGGCAGATAATTTTTTCTTAATGTAACATTAAGTATTTTGTTAAATATTTCTTTTATACTTCATACATGGTTTTATACTTAGGTTTGAAATCTAAAAGGAAAGATCTGATTTATAAAGAATTAGCAACTTGTTAGGCATTAATTTCTGATAGAAAATCCCTGCAATGCTTGGATCTATTTTTTTAATAAGGTTTATGAAAGACTCAATCTTTTGAGGTTCTAAGATGGTATCCCAGGGACACACAAATGCCATCCTAAATTTTCCTTTCAGATGTAAAAGGTACCAAATGTGGGAACAAATCTAACGAGCTAATAAAATGGGAATATCCCTTCTTCAGGTACATTTCATTGAAGCTTTAAGGGACACTAGTGTTAGAACTGTGTCATAGTACCTCCACTATTGGGAGAGGAATTTTAAATCTGCACATATTAAAAGGGCTTTACATTGACCAATCCTAATGGTTTTGTTTTTATAATGGAAGAGTTAAGTCCCACCAAGGAAATGTCATGGCAGGACTACTGTGATAATGGGTGTTCATCTGATTCCTCTTCCTAACCCTAACCTATTATCTTGCTCAGCCATCAACTGTAAGAACCATGCAAACTCACTTTCCAGAGAAAGGTTTCTCTCAAAGCCAACAGGCTTATCCATGAAACTGCCAGGTTTTCTAATTAGTCCAAACTGGCCTCTGGAGAATGGCTTCCATCTTAAGTTCTTGAATCATCCTTTCCTCTTTGTGTGTATCCACGAAATAACCAGGTCATCTTTATGCAGTTGACCTTAGCATGTGTGAATGCTGTGCTATGTTGGTTTATACCCAGTGGATTGCAACCCCCCTAGGAAGTCAAATGACCCATTCACAGGGGTCACCTAAGACCTTCAGAAAACACATTTATATTACAATTTATAACCATAACAAATTATAGTTATGAAGTAGCAACAAAAATAATTTTATGGTTGGGGGGTCACCATAACATGAGGGAGGAGCTGTGTTAAAGAGTCACAGCATTAGGGAGGTTGAGAACCTCTGCTTTACTAAAATGTAACCTCTTCAAAGGCCTTGTTCATTTCCTCAATGGTTTGCTCAGTTACATGGGAAAAGGGAATTTAAAAGAAGGATTTAGTTTTAATTCTGTATCATGAAAAAAGTCCATATTTACACTTGTATGAGCACATAGTTGGGGACAGAAGAATGTGCAGATGAAAATACTGCAAATAAGGGGCCATTCGTGACATTGGGATCACTCATAAAGGGACAGTTTTGCCTACCAAACATTGATTCCTTTTGTTTGGGTAAGAACTCATTGATTTTCCCTGGAAAGCTTTCACATACCAACTCTGGTAACTACAACTGTGGGACAAAATCTACTGCAACCCTGAGATAACATGGTATGGTGTAAGCAGAACAGAGGAACTGATCTGGGAAATGAACAAGTTCCTCTCCCTCAGGATCAGTGCTTTGCTGACACAGGAAGGGAGTTGAACTAATCAGAACCTGTGTGGGTCTTTCCTGGTCTCTCATCACACTGAGGACTGCCTTGAGCTGCCAGGGATCATGACAACAGCATGATCTCTGAAAAACACAACTCATGAAGGAGAGGGTAGAGTCTGATTCCCTGGTGATGTCCAATTTCCTTTAATGGCCTTTTTCCTATTGCGTGCACTGTTCACCACTATTCCAAGACTTGAATGCTACACTTTTAAGCCCAAATCAGGAAGAATTCCTCTTTTCAAGGAAGTGTCTAATATTTTTTTTTCTTTAGAAATAATGAGAAGAATGTTTCAGAAAATAAAGAAAGTGGGATTCTAATAAAGATGATCTTATTTTATTTGTTCTTTACTCAGAGAGTATGACATCATATTTAGATACTGCACACTGACTCTTAGCATCTGTTTTGAAGTGTGTTCTTTGTGTAATAATTAATAATAAAATATTTAGCCAGTTCTGCTAACCTTATAGGAAAGTAGCTGCAATGAATTTAGCACAGGAATGTACAACTGTATTTTTTGGCATGCTTTAAACTTCTCATCTTTCATTATTTCCCCCTTTCTTTTCAAAACAGTATATTTTTAGGACAGAGGTCATTGAAAGTGCTGACACTGACCATTGCTCCATCATCATTTTGTTTGTGGAGATGTATGTGCGTGTTCGTGTGTGTACACATGCATGTGGAGGACACAAGTCAACCTTGATGCTGTTTCTTAAGAGCCATTGATTCTGAATTTTGAAACATGGTCTCTCATTGGTGCCTACAGCCCACATACTAGGCTAGGCTTACTGCCCAGTAAGACCCAGGGATCTCCAAGTCTGTGGCTTCCCATCACTGTCATGACAAGCCCATGTTCCACACCCTTTCCCCATGCCTGATTGTTGGTAGCCACCCGTACCGCGCCCAAAGATGGCACCGATTTCCTGTAGTTGAGTCAACAAGGCACAGCTGTTGTCCACCCCGAAGGACGCAGTGCTCATGAACCAAGTATGTCACAGCCTGCTCTTGGGGCAAGCAAATTGGGCATTGAGGCCTGCACCAATCGGGTAGCGACACGGGTCTTCTAAGCATATATAAGCAGTGCCTTTTCCTCCCTCGGGGTCCCTGTTCAGGAGAGCTGTACAATAAAGGCTTGTTCACAGAAGAATCCTGTTGCCGCGCGTCGTTCTTGCTGGCGAGACCTAAGGCGTGTGACACCTGACGTTTTATGTGGTCTCTCGAAGTGGAACACAGATTCTTCCCTTTTTATGATTGGCACATTGCTGATTCAACAGTCTCCTCATCTTTCTATCATCATTTGATGGGCCTCAGAAGGACTACTGAAACATTGAGTAGTAACTATATAGAAAGAAGGTATTGATTCTAAGTACTGAAGAACAAACCTAGTGGATGAACAAAGTTTTACTGAACAACACGCCAAAAAAGTTGGAATACTGCTGGTTACATTTCCCTCCTTTTGGGCCAGCTAAGCAATAAGTGTTTTGCTTAAAGATACACATGCATATTACTGAATATCTAGTTATGCATGCATTGTTGTGAAATCACAAGGCCAAATTGATTTCAATGTATAGCACTCCAGCTTTTGAATTACACATTATATTTTTCAGTACTATGGATTTTATTTGTCAGACATGTTGTTCTATGAGTACTTAAGTGAGCATATGACTGTTTGCATTTGGACTTTAGCTACTTCGTGGGTTCCATTTTCTTCACCCTCTCCACCCTTTTCCACTCTCTCAATCCCCTAACACTAGATAAGAGAGAAAAAAAGAATAGAGGGAAAAGGGGCAAAGCTATCATTAGACTACTGCTGATTAGGGGTATCAAGTTCCTTGGGGCAAGTTTGATCCTTGCCATCAGGTTATCTAATTTCTCCTTCTTGTTTCTTCTTCATGCATGACTACATAACAAACCAAAACCAACAGCAACCAATCAACAACTCACCACCACCTCTAACAACAACCACCTCATCTCTTAGGGCCCTACCATTTATACACTCTCTGAAAAGTCTCCAGAATTCCAAATATCATACAACTGCTGAAACTATCTGCAGCTGAAAAAAAAAATCGCACCCCTGCTAGAGCATGAGGCAAATCATAGTTAACTGCTGAGGACAATCTGAAGCAGCCTCATATCCTATACCTGGGATTTTGAGATGAAGCCAAAGTGTCAAAATTATCACTACAAATGTTACTCTATCCATAGTTTTTTGATTTGTTCAGCCTTTCTATACTTGGAAGCAATGTTGCTTTGTCATTATTAAACAAAGCTGTAGTGTTGCTGGTGATCTTGTAAAAGTGATGATACCTCCCCCACAACCTGCCCCTTACCCCCATCCACACGTCCCCAATACCAAGAGGACTGCACTTAAAGTGTTTGCTTTGAATTTGTTTGGGGAAGATGTTTGTAAAATGGCCATGATTTGCTTTTCTTTGTGATGTTTGTGAGAATTCCTTAATCTATGGGTTTATGACTTTTTTTTTTTGGCTTAGAACAGTCACCAACCATTATACATAAAATATAGTTTTTCTCCTATCCTTTCTCCTCTCATATTAGGACTCATTTTATATATAAGACCTCTTTACTGTGGTTGAGAGTCTGCTATGATCAATGTACTTTCTTTTTTTTTTTTCTTGTCTTTTTTTTTATTTTCTAAGTTTTTTTTAATTTACATTCCAAATCATTTCCCCTTTCCCGTTTCCTCCCTCCCCTAAAGTCCCATAAGCCCCCTTCCCTCCCTCTTTTCTCCATTCAACCCCCTCTCGTTACTCTGTCCTGGCGTTCCCCTACATCCAGTCTTTCCAGGACCAGGGGTCTCTCCTTCCATCTTCTTAGAAATCTATTGATATGCGAATTGTGTCTAGGGTATTCCTAGATTCTGGGTTAATATCCCCTTATCAGTGACTGCATACCATGTGTGTTCTTTTGTGATTGGGTTACCTCACTAAGGATGATATTTTCAAGTTCTGACTATTTGCCTAGGAATTTCGTGAATTCATTGTTTTTAATTGCAGAGTAGTATTCCATTGTGTAAATATACCACACCTTCTGAATCCATTCCTCTCTTGAGGGACATCTGGGTTCTTTCCAGCTTCTGGCTATTATAAATAAGGCTGCTATGAACATAGTGGAGCATGTGTCCTTATTGCATGCAGGTAAAGCCTCTGGGTATATGCCCAGGAGTGGTATAGCCAGATCCTCCGGGAGTGTCATGCCCAGTTTTTTGAGGAACTGCCAGACTGCTTTCTACTAAAAAAAAATTACAGTTGTGTCCTGCTTGTAAGTTATGGTAGTGCAATGGTGGTGCAAACCTTATGGGAGTAGCCAACCAATGTCTGGTTTGCCTTAAGTTCCATGCCAGGAGATGAACCCACAATTGACACATCTTGGGTACCCAAGAAGGTTCTAGATAGCTCAGGAACCTAGGATTAACCCAAATAACTGATCTAAAAAAGAAAGAAGAAAAGCAGTTTCAGCTCTGAATCACTCTTGGATTTGCTGCTTGGCTTCCTCCCTACTCACACAGTCTTATAATGTCACACTTATTCAGCACTCTTACATCTTTGAGTAGGACGAATAGAATATTTCTGTGGGATAACCTGAATGCTCTATTTGCTGCAAATTCTATTTGATGTCTCTAGCAGCCACATACTGCTAAAAACTTGAGATGGCTTCTCCTTTTGTCATTAGCCTTTGCTGAGTTTCTTAGCCTCTTTATTGATTCCAAATGCTAAGGACAAATTTCTAGAAGTAGAGAGAATTACAACACCAAGTTCTTGTCATGGTGTCCTACCTTCCAGGATTTTGGGCTTCTGTCTGCACTACTCTGGAAACTCATCAGCTCCTTACAATAACTTTTAAAGGATTCTAAGTTTCCAAAGAATTTGGTAGAAGAGTTGGTCAAGTTTCCATGCGCCTTAATTTGAACATTGGTTGGTTTGTGCTACTTGGACATACAGACCATTGATTCTTTATATGAAGTTACTACTTTGTAATTTTTGTTAAAATTGCATTTTGATTTATAGAAGATTTGTAGTCACATTCAATAGATTGTGTCCAATCTATTAGTCTTTTCCTTTAAGGCTTCAAGTAATGCTTGAGAGTAATTCTTCTAAATCCTTATTCACACTTCATAACCTTTGAACTTTGGCTTTTTTACATTAAAACTTAAATTTAAAATTTATCATTTCATTTTCTTTCATGGAATGTTTTGAAAGTATCTTTTCTGAAGAAAGAAATTAAAGAAGACCTCAGAAGATGGAAAGATCTCCCATGCTCATGGATTGGCAGAATTAATATAGTAAAAATGGCAATCTTGTCAAAAGCAATGTACAGATTCAATGCAATCCACATGAAAATTCCAACTCAATTCTTCATAAAGTTAGAAAGAACAATTCTCAAATTCATCTGGAATAACAAAAAACCCAGGGTAGCAAAAACTATTCTCAACAATAAAAGAACTTCTGGGGGAATCAGCATCCCGAAACTCAAACAGTACTACAGAGCAATAGTGACAAAAACTGCATAGTATTTTTACAGTGACAGGCAGGTGGATCAATGGAATGGAATTGAAGATCCAGAAATGAGTCTACACACCTTTTGTCACTTGATCTTTGACAGAGGAGCTACAACTATCCAGGGGAGAAAAAAGATAGCCTTTTCAACAAATGGTGCTGGTTCAACTGGCAGTTAGCATGTAGAAGAATGGAAATCGATCCATTCTTATCTCCTTTTACAAAGCTCAAATTCAAGTGGATCAAGAACCTCCACATAAAACCAAACACACTGAATCTAATACAAGAGAAAGTGAGGAAGAGCCTTGAGCACATGCGCACAAGGAAAAATTTCCTGAATAGAACACCAATAGCTTATGCTCTAAGATCAAGAATTGACAAATGGGACCTCATAAAATTGCAAAGCTTCTGTAAGGCAAAGGATACTGTCAATAGGACAAAATGGCAACCAACAAACTGGGAAAAGATCTTTACCAACACTACATCTAATAGAGGGCTAATATCTAATATATACAAAGAACTCAAGAAGTTTGACTCCAGAGAACCAAATAACCCCATTATAAATGGGGAACAGCCCTATACAAAGAATTCTCAATTGAGGAATATCAAATGTCTAAGAAGCACCTAAAGAAATGTTCAACAACCTTAGTCGTCAGGGAAATGCAAATCAAAACAATCCTGAGATTTCACTTCACACCAGTCAGAATGGCTAAGATCAAAAACATAGGTGACAGCAGGTGCTGGTGAGGATATGGAGAGAGAGAAACACTCCTCCACTGCTGGTGGGACTGCAAGCTGGTACAACCACTCTGGAAATCAGTTTGGCACTTCCTCAGAAATTTGGACATAGTACTACCTAAGGACCCTGCTATACCACTCCTGGGCATATACCCAGAAGATTGTTCAACATGTAATAAGGACACCTGCTCTACTATGTTCATAGAAGCCTTATTTATAATAGCCAGAAGATGGGAAGAACCCAGATGACCCTCAACAGAGGAATGGATACAGAATATGTGGTACATTTACACAATAGAATACTGCTCAGCTATTAAAAACAATGAATTTATGAAATTCTTAGGCAAATGGATGGGGCTAGAAAATATTATCCTGATTGAGGTAACCCAATCATAAAAGAACACACGTGGAATGCACTCACTGATAAGTGGATATTAGTTCAGAAGTTCAGAATATCCAAGATAAAATACACAGACCAAACAAAGCTCAAGAAGAAGGAAGACCAAAGTATGGGTACTTCAGTCCTTCTTAGAAGGAGAAGCAAAATACCCATGGGAGGAGATACAGGGACAAAGTGTGGAGCAGAGACTAAAGGAAAGACAATCCAGAGACTGCCCCACCCATCCCATATACAGTCACCAAACCCAGACAGTGTTGTTGATGCCAATAAGTACTTGCTGACAGGAGTCTGATATAGCTGGCTCCTGAGAGGTTCTGCCAGTACCTGACAAACACAGAGGTGAATGCTCTCAGCTAACCATTGGACTGAGATCCCCTATGAAGGAGCTAGAGAAAGGACCCAAAGAGCTGAAGGAACTTGCACCCCCATAGGAGGAACAACAATATGAACCAACCAGTACCTAGAGCTCCCAGGGACTAAACAATCAACCAAAGAGTACACATGGAGCGGTCCATAGCTCCAGCTGCATATGCAACAGAGGATGGCCTTGTTGAACATCAAAGAGAGGAGAGGCAACTTACTTCTGAGAAGGCTCAATGCCCCAGTATAGGAGAATACCAGGACAGGGAAGTGGGAGTGGGTTGATTGTTGAGCAGAGGGAAGGAGATTGGTTAGGGGGTTGTCAGAGGGGAAACCAGGAAAGGGGATAACATTTGAAATGTAAATAAAGAAAATATCTAATAAAAAATGAAAAAAAAAATAAAGTATCTTTTCCCTCACTTTAACAATCATTGGTTAAATACATCTTTCTTCCTCACTGGCATGAAATTCTACCTTGTACAGACTGGAAATTGTAACATACTGTCTGTTTGCTTCTGAACTCTCATTGGTCTGACTATGATTAAATCAACCATTCCTGTGTTAGTGACTGAACTTCAGTAATTCATTTTACTATGCTTCAGTTTAAGTAATTTCTCTCCTTTGTCTATATCACAATGTCTTTAGATGACAGAGACAGTAACAACTTGAGCTAAGGTGGCAGCCATGGCAATACAGGACAGGGTCAGAGGAGTGGCCTTGAGGACTCTCACGCATAGAGCTTGAGGGATTTGAAGGCTGTAGAAAATGTCTGTTCACATACAACTTTAAACCTTCTGGCTTGGTATTCTCAAAGATGGGAGAGTCATTAAATCTGTGATTGAGAATATAGGAGAAACAGATTCTAAGAAACAAGAAGGATCTCTGTGTGTAAAACCAAAACAGGGACATACTAGATCTTTATAAATATCTGATGATATATTGAATTCTTCTAATGTTGGCTACAAGGATAGAAACTTGAGTTGGAAGTTAAAGACTTCAGATTACATACCAAATAAATTTACTGTAGCACCAACTCTAAAAATATATGATTTTTCAAGAGGCAGCCCTTTCCATATTCTAAAACCCTATGAAATATGCCAGTAGGCTATAAATAGTGTTTCAGTCAAGTGAGAGACCCAGACTTAGGCAAGAGGGAGACAGAAGATACATTTATCAAGCTTGGGAGAATTAGGGGACAAAACGTTTCAAGTGTTTGCTAGTTACATAAAAGTTTCTAGCAAAAAACATTTGGAGCATTTCCCACATTAATCCTAGGTTTATCTAGAATGAAGGCTGGCCTATTGTTACGAGAGTTGAACATTATTCTGAAGATCTGTAAGCGTTTGGTAGATGTTCTTTCATAATCAGGCAATTCATCCAGAATCCAGTCTGAGGAGAGTGAACAAATTTTTAACATAGTTCAACTCTATGGACCTCAACCAATCTTCCTTTTTTTACTTATAAAACAGACAGCCTCACTTCCAATTGTAAGTGTAACATGTAAGATGTTGTTTGAATTAAGTACAAAGAATAGGAAATATTAGAAAAAAATAAATAAAGAAAGAAAATCCTAGCATCACCACAACAGAACTCTGATGTAAGGCAGATGTGGTAACACGTGACTGTAATCCTAGGACAGAGGCGAAGAGGATTGGCATGAGTTTGATCCCAGCCTGGTCGCCAAAGGAAAATTTTGTTTTAAAAAAACAAAAATCAAAATAAACAGAAAGAGTGGTATTGATGTTTCGAAATTAGTTTCACAAGGTTTCTGTTATTTTTTTTTCCTTTGGCTTTGGGCATTTTTCAATTTTAAATTTAGATCATAAGAGCAAAATTATAGAATTTGGGGCTTGTACAGTTTATTTATTTATGGTTTTTTTATTATTTTCTAAGTTTTTTTTATTTACATTCCAAATGATTTCCCCTTTCCTGTTTCCTCTCTCACCGAAAGTCCCATAAGCCCCCTTCCCTCCCTCTGTTCCTCATTCAACCCCCTCACGCTTGCTTCTCTGTCCTGATATTCCCCTACATCCAGTCTTTCCAGGACCAGGGCTCTCTCCTTCCATCTTCTTGGACATCTATTGATCTGTGAATTGTGTCTTGGGTATTCCAAGATTCTGGGTTAATATCCCCTTATCAGTGACTGCATACCATGTGTGTTCTTTTGTGATTGGGTTACCTCACTAAGGATGCTATTTTCCAGTTCTGACCATTTGCCTAGGAATTTTGTGAATTCATTGTTTTTAATTGCAGAATAGTATTCCATTGTGTAAATAGGGAAATGCAAATCAAAACAACCCTGAGATTCCACCTCACACCAGTCAGAATGGCTAAGATCAAAAACACAGGAGACAGCAGGTGTTGGCGGCGAGGATGTGGAAAAAGAGGAACACTCTTCCACTGCTGGTGGGATTGCAAGCTGGTACAACCACTCTGGAAAGCAGTCTGGCGGTTCCTCAGAAAACTGGGCATGACACTCCTGGAGGATCCTGTTATACCACTCCTGGGCATATACCCAGAGGCTTCCCCTGCATGCAATAAGGACACATGCTCCACTATGTTCATAGCAGCCTTATTTATAATAGCCAGAAGCTGGAAAGAACCCAGATGTCCCTCAAGGGAGGAATAGATTCAGAAGATGTGGTATATTTACACAATGGAATACTACTCTGCAATTATTTATATTTTTAAATCTACATTTAAGAAGTGAGTTCCAAAGAGGAAACAAACATTTAAATATAGGTGCTTTCTGTTTTGTTTTGTTGCTTTATCTTTATTTTATTTAAGTAATTTGTAAGTAATGTTAGGTCCAGGAGTCTTTCCTTTTCTTTTTTCTTTTTTTTAAATTTATTTATTTATTATACGTAAGTATATTGTAGCTGTTTTCAGATACCAGAGGAAGGCATCAGATCTCATTACAGATGGTTGTGAGCCACCATGTAGGTGCTGGGATTTGAACTCAGGACCTTTGGGAGAGCAGTTGGTGCTCTTATCTGCTGAGCTATCTCTCCAGCCCCCCAGGAGTCTTTTCTAAGCACTGCTTTAAATACTTTCTTTCTCAGTGCAGAGACCAGAAAGTTCCCATCAATTTACTATATTAAGTCCTGAGTCACTTTTCATATAGCACCTCCTCCCTTCCTTTAAGCTTCAGCAAAAAATTTTAATGTGGAAAGATAAAAGGTAGTTTCTATATGTCCTCAGAGTATCAGATTTCTAAAAACAGCTGACAACAGCTTCTTTTGTAACCAAGTTTAATGTAGAAGCACAATGAGTATGCAAAGCTCGAATCCAGGTGCAGAGAGGTAACAAATGGATTTAGTGGCATATTTAATGTAAGACATTGTGCCTGCATTCTGGTCATGTCCAGTGGTCATGCCACAGGCCACTCTGTTTCCTCACAATTTTGCCACAGCTGTGGATGCACAAGAACCAGCAACTTGCCAACCTCATTACTTTGGGTAGTGAGGTAGTTTGTCAGTTCAGACAAACACACCCCTCCCCCATGGGTTTCTACTTCAGTGTCAGAAGGAAATGCAGTCACAGGGAGAACAAAAAGAGCTTTACCCACTGTCTCCTGCCTATTCTTGAGTCCTTCGCTGCTTGAGCTGTTTGTCCTAGGCTTGGCTTTCCTGTGACCTCCCTACCCCAGGTAGAAACTGAAGACCAGCTACTGCAGACAAGGACCTCCCCACCTTTGGGGTGTTCTACCCTGATTTGGCTCCCCTTTCATGTTCTGCCTGCCTGGGAAATTATGAGCAAAGACAGCAACAGTAGACAATTGACATCTAGAAGCCACAAGATTTTGTAAAGATCAGGTCTATACACCACGAAGACACAACAATGGCTTTATCTCTGGAAGAATTTATCCACTCCCTTGACCTAAGGACCCTTCCCAGGGTCCTAGAAATCCAGTCCGGCATCTACTTTGAAGGTACGCATTTTTCTAATTCTTTAATTTGATAGAATGTTTTTATAAAGTCTCTTGGGAATTTGTGGGAGAGGTTATAATAAGGAATACGTGGAAGGCTGTGTGTATAGCTCAGTGATACGAAACTTAGGTTCAAACATCGGCACACCCAGCAGACCAAATCCAAGTTGTCTGAAGGAAAGTTGAATACATGCGCGCGCACACACACACACACACACACACACACACACACACACTCACACGCACACACACACACACACACTCACACACACACACACACACTCACACGCACACGCACACACACACACACACACACACTCACATGCGCACACACACACACACACACACACACACACACTAACAAACTGTTGAATAGCAGAGAACTAGGCATTCAACAGGTCCACACAAAGGATGTTGTGACTCTGCCCTAATCTTTGAAATTAATTGCCATCGGGTAAAAAAGTTTAATATTGTGGATACTTGTTTTTAGAGCTTTAAAAACAGCAACAACAAAACAAAAACCCAAGCACTACCAAACTTGTTCTGTGCTTTGTTTCACCCAAAATGATTGTGCCCATCAAGGGCACAGTCTTACACTGAAAGCTGCTAAGTTTGGACTTCTAAGCTTGCCTTGTGCTCCTGTCTTCTGTAGTGAGCCTCTACAAACTCTTTAACTAGTGACAACTTTTGTTTAAAGATAAAGAAATTAGTACCCGTTGACTACAGAATATCTTTTAAAATTTGTGTAGAAAAGGCAAATTTCAATGAAAATTATACTAAGTTGGTAAATTTTGGTATAACTTACTGGAGTATGTAAAATCCCCTAATATGTATGCTAACATTTTAAAGTTAGTTTGGCCTGCATAGTGGTGGTACAGCCCTTTAATCCCAACACTCAGGAGGCAGAGACGGGGTGGATTTCTATGAGTTCAAGGCCAGCCTGGTCAACAGCCAGGACAGCCAGTGCTACAGAGAGAAGCCCTGCCTCTAAACAAAACAAAACAGAAGTTTTAAATTTGGTTACATATAAGATTCTGAAAACATTTCCTAGTCGGATATCAATTCTTTGCTTACAAAAAGGAGAGAATTAAAGCAAATCAAAAAACTGGGTCTAGTCAAATTACTAGGAAGAATGGTTGGCATGTGAGCTTTCACACTCACAGGCTGTCCCAGACTTCCCATGGTTAGATTTCCAATTTTTTGACTTTTCACTGTAGTGGAATTGCTACAAATCATCCAGTTTTTTTTTTCATTTGAAGTACAATAGTCAATAAGTCATATTGAATATTAAACACTTTGTAATATAAAATGGACATCTTGTTAAATAAATGGTTTCACTCACTGTAACTAATACATGATCTGCACATAATTAGGGTAGAATAGATTGAGCTGTGATTGTGGGTTGTTAGGTGTATCTTGTATATTTGGGTTGAGAGTACTTGTCCTCAGAATATCATGAGGTTATGTAAGTTTTTGTGAATTGATTGTTTGAGATCCGGCCATCTTTTATTATGTCTTCCTCCTACCGTGCAGGAGCTTATGATTTTAAGTCAGCTATCAGCTGCTTCTTGTCTCATGGTTTATGCTTTCAGGGCTTTATGGAAGATATCTTTTTTTAAAAATCTTTTTATTGGATATATTCTTCATTTACATTTCAAAGGTTATACCCTTTCCCGCTTCCCCCCCCTCTCAGAAAACACCCAACCTATTCTCCCTCCCCCTGCCTCCAAGTAGATGCCCTTCCACCCAACCCACTCCCACCTAACCCCCTTTGATTTTCCCATGCAGGGGCATCTATCCAGCCTTCATAGGACCAAGGCCCTCTCCTCCCACCAATGCCCAACAAGGCATTCCTCTGCCACACTTGCAGCTGGAACCATGTGTACCCCTTGGTGGATGGCTTAGTCCCTGAGAGCCCTGGGGGGTCTGGTTGGCCGACATCATCGTTCTTCTCATGGGACTGCAAACCCCTTCAGTTCCTCCAGTCCTCCCTCCTATTCCTCTACTGGGGACCCCACGCTCAGTCCAATGGTTGTCTGCTAGCATCTGTCTCTGTATCTATAAGGCTCTGGCAGGGCCCCTCCGGAGACAGTCATAACAGGCTCCTTTCAGCAAGCATTTCTTGTCACCCATAATAGTGGAAGACATCTTTCTACACCTCTAGGGAGAGTTTTGATAACAGCTTCACAGTTTCAGATTTCATATTTAAATTTTAGTTTATTTGCAGGCTGCATTGCTTTGCAATATATAGGGACCCAGTTTTACTTTTCTGTATATCTTCAGCTGATTTTTCCAGTATCATTTTGTTGCTTCCAAATCAGATAATATGCACATGCAACATTTGTCTTTGAAATACCTCTTCTGTTCTGTTAGTTGATTTTTAAAATTATTTTTGGGCATTCATATACATCGTATAACTGGTAGCTATGACATTAGTATTAATATATGTTCAATGTACATCTCATTCTAGTGTTTTTATTCCATGTTCCAAAGTTAACTTAGCTGTTTACAGATTTTCTACATGTAGAAAAATAACAATTGATTCTTTAAGAAATCTAATGATGACCTTTATTGGATAATATTGATTTTATATATTAACTTGAAGAAATGTTAATCTCATATTTTATAAAAGAAACCTATTCATAAACCTGTCTTTATTCTTTATAAGTTTACTACTATGCTACCTCTTAATAAAAATGAATTTCCACATAGTATATACATCCATGTAACCATCATTCAAGAAACAGAAAACCACAAGTTTTCTAGAGGATTCATCTTATACACTTTTCAATTGTTATCTACTCCCTTTCCCAACCTAATCAATACTCCTTGACTTCTGTTCCCTCGTAAGCTTTATCTAAATGGAAAATTATGTATGTACTCTTTTAGTTGGCATACAAGTACTGTAAAGATATTCTGGATGATTCTATACAATTTATTAATTTCTAATGTATAATAATTTTTCTTTCTTCTTTCCAGTCTTAGTACTGTTAATTGAAACTCAGGCCTTTGTGCATGCTAGACAAGTGCTCTACCATTCAGTAATAGTCCCAACCCTCTTCTCACTTTTCATTTTGATGCAGGGTCTCACTTAGTTCCATAGGGTGGCTTTGGATTCGCTCTGTAGCTCAGGCATGTCTTCAGTTTGCAATTCTCCTGCTCCAGCCAACAGAGAGTTCAGGTTTATAGATATAGGCCATCAGTTCCAGTTATGTAAAATAATATAGCATTGGATAAATATACCAGGATTACTTACCTGTTCTACTTCTGCTCGGCATTTGGATTAAAGTCACTGCTAGTGTTTTATCATGAAACTATTATACATCCGTGTTCACAAGAATATAAGAATAGAAGTAAAAAAATTGGGATGTTGAATAGTATGTATATCGTGCCTGGTGGGTAGTGAAATAGAAGTTCCCTAAGTGGTTGTTCATTCTACATTTCCAGCAGAAGTCTCTTGAGTGCTCCTGTTAACCTAAAGACATAACTTGTGATTGGTTGTCTTGATTTTAGTCTTTCTAGTAGGAACACTACAGGGAGATCAGGTTTTAGTTCATATATGCCTTTTGTCTATTGAGATTGAAGACATTTTCATTTCTATTCTGTGATGTTTGCAGATTCTCTTTAGGTCATGGTTCCTAGGTATGGCTTATTTATATTAGGCTTTAAAATTTTTTATTAATGACTCAATGATATGTATATACGTATGTATGACAATCTGCTTTCTGTTCTGAGTATCTTCTCCCACTGTTTAGTTTGGCATTTCACTTTCTCAGGAGTACGTTTTGATCAGGTGAAGTTTTCAATTTTCCTGTTAGGTGCTCAGTTTACAATTACATTTCTATTATATGTTGCTAAGGACATTTTTTCTTTACCATGAATTGTGGAACTCTTATATATTTGCCTCTAGAAATTTAATTATTTACTTTTTCCTTCATGTGTATTCTCTCCACGGAATTGATTGCATATGCTTTGAAAGGAGGGCTAAGCTCTATATTAATTATTAGTACAGTTACATTGAGAGAGAGAGAGAGAGAGAGAGAGAGAGAGAGAGAGAGAGAGAGAGAGAGAGAAAGAGAGAGAGAGAGAGAGAATGAATGAGAATCTCTCTATGTTGCTCTGGTTGTCCAGGTATTCACATGTACAGCAAGCTGGGTTTGAACTCATAGAAATCCCCTTGCCCTTGCCTCTCAAGTGGTAATATTAGACCATACCGTACCTGGCTGGAAAACTCTTTTTGCTAATGCTGTACTGTGTCCCCTAGTCACAAATACTGTGCATTGGAGCAGGGTCTTTTCCAGAAGCTTATGTGCTTCTCCAGTTATAGGACTGTTCTTTTACACAGTTTCCCTGTCTGAATGCACGTGGATGTGCAGCAGTATAGAACACTCAGCATATGCTATATAAGGATATGCCACGGGACTGTGGTTCTCAAACTTGATTGCACATTTGAAACCTCTGACATGTTTTGAAGATGATCATCATCTGGATGTGTCTCTACATGTAAAGTTTTAATTATCTGAGAGGTAAGGTAGCACTGGCAGATCCTAGACATCTCCCTGATGACTCTAAAGTGCAGTCAAACTGAAAGCAACTAATGCAGAATAAACTGTCCAATGTGTTTTTATATTTCAAGTTGGGCTCTTCAAATTTTCATATACATTTTAGAATTAATTGTCAACCTCCACACAAATCCTCTCTGAATTCTGTTCAGCAAAGCAATTTTAGGGAAAATTAACATCGTTGTAGATTGAGTCTTCCAATCTATGAGCTGAGTATGCCTCTCCAGTTGAGTCTCTTCTTCTTTGAGCAGTACTGTTGGTGCTTTTGTTGTTGATTTTTTCATTGTTTTCACGTTTACTCTGAGTATTTTTTTCACACCATTATATTAATAAATGATATTTAAGCAACTGTGGAGGCCCATGCCTATAATCCCAGCACTAGGGAAACTGAGGCTAAAGTTTGGAGGCCATCCCGGGATTAAATAGTTTCAGGCCAACCTAAGATAGAGAGTGGTGACCTATCTTGAAAAGCAAAAAAAAAAAAAACAAACAAACAAAAAACAATAAAATAAGACAAACAAAAAAAAATAGAGCTAGAAATTCATCCATGTTTTTGTTTTTGTTTGTTGTGTTTGCTGAATTTTAAGATATTTAGGTTATTGCAGATATTTTAGACAATTCGAATTTGGTCAGATCAGATCTGATTTCTCCTTTCTGGGACTGTATTTTCTTCTTTCTTGGAACACTCGTCAGCATTTTTAGCATGAAATCAAGCAGGGTTAGTGGTAAAGTTTATACTGTTACATTTATAGCCACAGAAAGCATCTGCAATGCACCATTTCACCAATAAAGGCATTTTTTTTTCAGCAGAGATTTTTAAAAGGTAATAATTTAAATCATGTTCCCTATTCTTTAGTAAAAGAATCTGACCTAGGAAAATTGTTTACTTTTATTAAAAACAAAAGTAAAACAAAAACAATGGGCTAAAGAGGTATCTTAGTGATTCAGGTAGCATAGTGCTCTTTAGAGGACCCAAGCTTGGTTCCAGCACCCATGTCAGGTGGTTCATCACTAAAGCAATTCCAGCTCCAGAGGCTCTGATCTCACCTCTGTGGGCACCTACCTTCCCATGTACATACCTATTCAGAGGCAAACACACATTTGTATAATTAAAACTAATAAAATAAATCTTTGAAAAGAATCAAAATATAAAGCAATCTCTAGTTCAGGAAATGTCGGTGTAGAGTGGTCCTGTATCCTAGGCTGGTTTCTCAAACACCCTCACAAGCACATGGCTACTACTGTTGCCATAGTAACCAGGTAACATTGCTTTTCTTTCCTACTCATTCTCACTGAAGTAGAGGATGCCATAAAATACTGTCAGCATATTGAAAAATTCTCGTATGAATTCTTGTAGTGTGTCATATATATATATATATATATATATATATATATATATATATATAAACATTGGCTTACCTAAGTAGACACTGGTGTCCTCTGAAGTCTTTAAGAGTTGTTCTTGCTCATAGCTATTTTTGGGTTTCTTCTTACCTTTGTTGTACAGAGCAGAGCTACAATGGGAGTGGGAATCCCTGTCTTATGTTAGTCACAAAGAAAATCATCTCAAATTCCTTCAATGACTTCTAATTGCTGGCATTTATTTTACACTTCAGAAAATTCCTATCTTTTCCTTGTTTGGTAAGTATTTACATGATAAGTTGTTTTGAAGTTAATGGTATTTATTATTAGGTTAATAACATGGTTTTCTTTCTTAAATCTGTTTATTTGAGCTACCTTTAACTATAACACACACACACACACACTATTCCAACTGGCTTTAAATATTCATCAGGGAACCACTTGAAAAATTTGGGTGAAAGCTCATTGTATATGTACAGCCATGTGTCAGGGAAGTTGGCATGTTCCACTGTTTCCGTAGGACAAGCATTAGAGTGAAGACCCTTTACAGAGGACTTCAGGGTTATGTAGGGCACAGTTACTCATTGAATGTAGCACACTGAGGATGGACTCAAGAAACATCTCTTATTAAGGGCTGATGTCACTCAACAGCTTTCCCATGGCTATTGCTAACAGCTTCAGTAACCTGGGTCTTGGGCACCCTTCTTAGTGGCTAGGATCGTCCAGAAATGAAACTATTAGAATTCCAGAATCCTGGATGAGGGCCAACAAGATGGCTTCCCTCAACTCAATTCATCAGGGTTGTTCTCAGCACCACTCTGTCTGCTGTGCTAACAAGGCTTGCTGTATACTCCTTATACTCAGGATTTTCATATTTAATCACAAGTAAAGTAACCAGTAGGCTTATCTATTTTAGACCAAGATAATTTTACCTTTCTGAAATGAGCTCTGTAGATGTTACTGTTTTCTAGTTTCCAAGATAGTGAATCTTCTAAAAGATGAATTTTAACTTCTTGCAAATTTAGTAGACTTTACCTGCAAGACTCTCAAATGTGAAATTATTTGGATAGAAAACGGCTTGATTTCATTAATATTCTCTAGTTTTTTGTTTCTTTCATTGATTTTTGATCCAATTTTCATGACTTTCTTTTCTCGAGTCTGGTCTCTTGGAATCTTTATGTCTTTACATATTGAACTATAGTCATTTAAAAATCGTTACTTCCTTCTTGATAAACATATTTAATACTAAAGTGTTTATCTATGTGTTTTTGTCATGTATCTTTTTCAGACATGACCTTGCCCTGTACCCTACACACTGTCTCTTTTTTCAGTTCCTTTTCCCTTTTTGAGGAAGAGCCAGTTTGGGCTCATACTGGATCCTCTTTGCCTTAGTCTCTGGGTTGCTCTGCCAGGATTGAAAACTGGGATTACCACTTTAGCTTTCATTAGTTCTCAATTCTAATGATAATTCATTTACTTTTAAATTCAGTGGCTATTTGCTTATTATTCCTGTAGGATCTAATTTAGCTATTTTTTTAATGGGTTTTATTCTATTGCATTGGAGAACAACGGATCATGGCTTTTTCTTTTAATTGTCTGCTCTTCACTATACATTACGGTATGAAGCATGTCCTACTTTAAGGCTACAGAGAAGCTGAAATTGAAAACAACAGACATGAGGTGATGTGTGGTTCTGTGGTACCAGACTGAATTCTTTTAATGAAAAACAACCATGGTAGCAGGAACCATGCAAGAACATTCTAGCATACAACTTGTGACTCATTTTTGGAAGGTACTCTTATCCTACTAACGTGAAACAAAGCTGTAGGTCATGAACTCAGGCCTCTGAGTCCTGGGTAAGTTAAACATGAACAATGATTCTGTCCCTCAGCATATGGTGAGGGAAAATGAGGATTCACCTCACTCTAAAGGATAAGATAGAGACGAGGTGAACATATTTAGCCAGATGAATAGCCCACAGAAATCCTCTTGTGAATCATAACTGTGATTATCACTACATAAACAATTATATGTGGTATGAAAACCTTATCAACCATTTCTAAACAAACAAAACAAAACAAAACAAAACATAAACCCCAGCTAATTTGAATCTTAATGCTTCATACACAATACAGGTGGAAAACAGGGGGGAAAAAAGTAACAATTAAGACATTAACAAAAACTCCCTAAAAAGCCTTACAAAATATTAAACTAGGAACTTAAAAAAGTACCTGTCTAGGGTGCGGCAAGGAGGCTCAGCAGGGAAGAGCGCTGGCTGTGTGCTCTTACCCAGAACCCGGGCTGATGCCCAACCACCTGGCAGCCCCACCTCTGTAAATGTAGCTAAAGGAGGCACCAGGTACATAGAAATGTGTGCAGAACATTCATACAAATAAAAGAAAAATAGATACATCTTAAAAACTTTAAACTAAAACCAAAAATCTTTAGAACAACAACAATAACAAAGACCCAGATTAAGATAAATTGAAAACCAAAGGATATATCCATGGTAAATGCAATAGGAAGGATATACATATCCTGACGTTCTAAGTCTTGTCAACATAAAGTAAATATAAAATGCAAAAATTAACAAAAAATGTAGAACAATTCATATACCAGATAAGTGATTTTTACGTTTGGTTATTTATTTATTATTTATTTGTGTGTTATGAATGTGCACGACTAACAAAGTGGTCGCTAAACAATAAGTCTTTGCTTACCTTTTTAAAGGTGAAACATATAAAAAATGTTTCATAAAACTCCATACAGAAAGCCAGTTTGTGGTATCCTCCTATAATTCCATATACAGGAGGCAAGAACAGGAGGCAGGAAGATATTAAGTTGGAGGCTAGCCTGGGCTGCACAGTGATACCTTGTATCAAAAACCAAAAGCAAAATGAAAATTAGTTACATGTAAGTATGCACCAGCAGAATCAAGGGGAGCCAGGTGATGGGTAAACTTCACTGGGATTCTGTGTAGCAGTTAGGTAATTCCCATGTAAAATATGCACAAATACCAGATCCTCAGAAATTTACGTCAAAATAAAATTTCAAAGAATAAAAAGTGGTATCTACATGAGAAGGTTCATTGAAACAAATTTTACAGACAAATACTAAGCTTATGTCAGCATGGAGGACCTTGTATAAAATTTAAAAATCCATTATCAGAAATTATTGCCCAAGAGGCCAAAATTGCATTTAGGAACAAAATGCAAAGTTCCTCTTTTTTTGGAAAAAGTTTACATTTAAATGCATGCTAATAGAGTCAGTGCATCAGAAGGAGAATTATACTAGGGTAATCAGAAGTCACCCCTTAATTTTCTTCCTACATACAAGCAAATCCTTGCATCTCTATTTCCAAAATGTAGGATGTAACTGTTCATTTCCCTTAAACCTAAATCAAGTCCCCAAGGTTTCTCCCCTGGGTCCTGACAGCTCTGATGAAACAAAATTTGAACAGGGGTCTGAATACACAGAGGAAATGTGCACTTCAAATATCTGGGGGAATTCACAGTCTTGTTGAGGACAGAGCAAGTACAAACCTGCAAAGAACCAGCTTCATGTAAGGGGTTAGGGCCGGGATGACAGATGTGAGATTCAGACAAAGCAATTGAGGGGAGAGATTTGGAAGACAATGCTGGTCAAAGCATGGAAGACACTAGTGATTGACAACTTAGCACTAGGTGGTGGAGCTGATGCAAACAGGCTACCTGTAAGATGAGGTGGTCAGGAAAGACCTGTGGAGTCAGACAATGCGAAAATTGAGAGATCTGGAAAGAACAGGTGGGGAAAAATCATGTGGACTTTAAAAGACTTTTAACTCATTTGAGTAGGAGAAAAAAAAAATCCTTGTACCTGGAACATATAGAAAGTAAGGCATGGAATTCAAACACCAAAGATTGTGTTGTAGGCAATGGGTAAGGGATCCAAGAGCCTTTTGCAAAGATTACTGTCTGCTCTAGAGAACAGGTGAGAGTGGAGCAAATGGAAAGGAGAGGGAGACAGATTAGGGGAGCACACAACATCACAGAGGGCAGTGGGGCTCTGGTTTAGGCTGAAAAATGCAAAGGGTTTTGACTAAGCCACCAACCAGGCAGCATACACGGGCTTGTCTGTAGCCCAGACTCAGATAACAGAGGACTGCCTGGTCTGGCCTCAGTGGGAGAAGATGTGCTTAGTCCTCTAGAGACTTGAAGATCCAGGAAACGGGGAGACCTGGTGGGCAGTGGGGGGGGGGCAGATGGTAGGGTGGGGGATGGAGAGAATAGGATGAGGAATCGTGGGAGTGGGGAACCGGAAGGGGGGCTACAGCTGTAGTGTAAAAATAAAAAAGGCAAGGGCAATCCAAAGCTTGTTTTTAACTGTAGGGCTTTACAAGGAGTACGAAGCAAAGAAAGGACTGAAGGATGCATACAGGGTTTTGATGGAAGTTACTGAATGAAAAACTGAGTATTGGATAGAGAAGTGGTCAAGGGATGTGAAGGAGAAGAGACAAATACATTGGTGTTTAATCTAAACACAGGTTAATTTATCTAAGTATAAATCTCAGAAGCATTACTGAAAAGCCAGTTTTGTTCATAGAGAAAGCTTATTCAAGACTGGAGTGATCTATATAAGATCCTACTCATCAGGATTTATTTGACCAAAAATCTTATCATTGAAGAAAGGATGTATACTTCATACACGTATACTTCATACACATATTATTCTATTGATATTTCTATTCACTCTAGAGCATTAGGTGGTATAAACTTGTAAACGGGTAAAGATAAAGTAACCATGATTTAAATAAATCAAATTTTAATTCAGATTATTCATCTATTTTTCTTTTACAAAACTGTGATTTTGTTATAACATTAATTCTTGATATTCTTGTGAAAAGATAGGAACTGAAAATAATTGAAAATAAATATTTTTGATACCTAATATGCTCACTAAATTCTCTGCAATGTGATTCTGATGATTGTAATTTAAATAATTTCAGTACTAATTTTTCAGGGCAGCCAGGAAAGATATCTCAGAAGATCCCAATATGCACATATTCAATAGACACACAAAGAAGGTTTATAATTAATACTTGTGGATATAACATCACATGTGCAAAAACATTCATAATTCTAGTCTTAGTCATCTCAGAAAAGGAAAAACTGTACCAAACTGAGAAGCTTGGGTTAGGAGTGGTCCTTTCTTTATATGATCTGCAATCTCTAGTTCTCAAATTTCTATGTAGATATCTTGCAGAGCTATTGTCTACTATGTAACAAGTGGTAAGAGGATAACCAATTCTAAAGTTATCTTACCATACACATATGAACTATTTAGGGTTCAAGCCCTGGATAATTTTAACATGTGAAGGATAAGTTGATCTCTGTAATCAAATCATCTTCAATTATTTGAAAGATAGCTTATCATCAAGAAACAGTTATGAGAAAAATTTAAAGGTCTCAATATATTTTACTTTTGGATATGTGGGAGGCATGTCTTTTCTTGCCCTCTTGAGATAATATGACTTAGTTACATGGGTGACTATATGAGCTGTAGGGAGTGTCATTTAGAAATAGATGCTTTAATAAACAGTGCAGAATTTGCCATGTTCTATTCTTGTAGATTGTCAAAATGGAACCCCCTCAGCCTTAGTTACTAAGTAACTACAACAGAGACCCTGTCCTCATCCGCCTCTGCTGGGTGTAGGGCACAATAAGTTGTGTGTCTTATTGCTGAAATTTCTACTATCTTGATGTTCTTTAGAAAAATGTAACATAACCTAAACTTTATCACTGTATCAATGACCACAATGTTATATTTATTATAATTAGGAGGGAAGTCCTTATCAATTATAAGTAATTAGACATTAGCGTATCTGAATCACATATTCTCAGGGACCTTATTGGAGTAATACTATTCCCATTTGTTCATGGAGAAGTGAGATCTCCACATAGCATTTAGGAAAGATTTTTCTGTAGCTTCTTGACTATCACTTTTTTTTTTGACTAACATTACCACTATTTGATATATGCCACCATGTTGGTTTTCTTGTAGTTATTGAAATTTTGGCAAATACTCAATGCATTTCAATCCTTCTAATTTTTAAGGACTTAGCTTTCACTTTATAAAATTATGTGCATGTGCTTAGCGTTTTGGTAACGGTGGAGCCATAAAACTATTCATAAGCACTACAAGAAAAATTACTGTTTTTATTTTTTGTATTTTTATGTTATATTTATGTTTTATTCACAAAAATGTAAATGAACTTTTAAAGGGAGAAATGTTGATGATGACCCCTCACCCCTCTGCTGTATCCAGTCTTATCTCTTTGCACTATTTCGAATTATTGTCTTAGTTTAAATCATCAGATTTTGTGCTAGGATTATCCAAATTTCCACCCAACTTACCTTCTTGATTGCATCTTTGGAAGCCTAAAGTCTGTCTTCCATCCTGTATCCTGAGTCATATGTCTGATATGTACATTAGAATATGTCACTTCTCTGTAAACATCTTCCTATGGAGTTCCATTTTTTCTCTCTCAAAATAGAAACTTCAGTCAGTAATCAAGTCCCACATTGTTTCTCTGCCCCATTAGCTAAGTTTCTTGTCTACTGGTCTTTCCCTCAGCTATGTCTGTCTTTTCCACTGTTTACACAAATATGTAGGCTAGTCTCATTAAAGCTTTCCTAGAATTCTCTTCATATTTCTGTGAAGCTTCTAAAATACACATCAGTTTGGCTAAACCGCTTGTCGGTAAGAGTTACTAAACATACAATTTCCCACATCCTTTGTCTTCTGTGTTCTGTTCTTGAGTTTTTACCAAAACATCTATTTCCTTCATGCATCCAGGCTTTAATTTGGGTGTTGGAGGTTCTTTCTCTTAGATTTTTCTTGCAGCTTCATTGGAGTATAATTTGCCTTCTATAGGACCCATGTTGGACTATACAAGTCAGTGGTTGCTTGCAAGAACTGCACTACCATCACATAATTGAGTGACCACACCAAAGAGCTACTGTGAATGTTTTTTTCAGGAATCCCCACGTATATTTCCAGTCTGAGACAACCATGGGGAGGTTTTTTGTCTGAATATTTGCCTTTCATAAACAGGTCGTATATGAACCATGCATGAACTCCTCTATTGCACATAGCAACTTCACTTCACTATCATGCTTTTGTGGTTCCTCCACATTGTAAAAATGTATCAGTATTTTGTTTCCTTTTGTTCCTAACAGTATTTTATTTTATGGAATGCCATGTGTTTGCCTTATTTAAGAAACTCAGATTGTTTTACATTTGGAGATATTTTGGGTAATGTTCCACTAGTTATACATGAAGAAACAATTTTACTTCATCTTCCCCAAAGCTTTATGCTGTCTATTGTATCTCCTTGTAGTTTTAAGTTGAATTTCTTAATGATGATAATAATTGTCCCTTCATGTTGTACTGATTAGCAATGTATTTTTTTCTTCTTCAATAAAATGCCCCTTCATATCATTTGTCAATCTTCTTACTGTATTGATTTTTGTTATTGACTTATATGAGTTTTTACATATTCTGGCTATTTAATTTGCAAACGTTTTCAAATATGCAAACATGTAGATATTATCTCTTTATGATCTACCTATTCATTTCTGTCTTCCTTTGAAGAAAAAATGTTTTAACTTTTAAGAAAGTTCAACTTATAAAACTCTTTTTCTTTTTTATGACTCATACCGGAGATACTAAAGGAAATGAGCAAAACTTAGTTAAAAATGTGAAGAGTTTTTCTTCAGACAATTTAGATAGCATAAAACATTTATTTTCAGTCTTTGTGAAGGAGAAAAATGTTGAGGAAACAACACACACATTTGCAGAAGTCAAGGCATAATTTAGTCTAACTAAATCCCCATTAATATAAAGTACAAAATGTTTCTTACAGCAATTGTTAAATGTTAAGAAAATGGTTTTTTACTCTTGGGATTAAAAATAAATTTACAGAATATGTTTTGAATATTATGCCTATTATAATGTTTGTTGTTTCTGCAAAAATATGTTGAAACCATGGAAATTATTTCTTAAAATTGCGTCTCTTCATTTATTCCTTTATTTTTTCACCTACAAAATGCATGAAGTATTTTTGGTTCTAAAGCATCCATATGCTGAAAAAAGGAAACAGTTGCTTTTTAAAACAATATTTTTTTTAGTGCAGTGTAAAAGTGTGCATTAGGATAAAATAATTCTCAGAGCCTTGTGAGAGTATGAGAGTCAGAGTGTACTCACAGAGTGATGGTGTTTCTGAATTTGCAGCCTAAAGAGAAGATGACTAGGCAAGACTCAAACTTTTAGAATGAGAGACAGTTGTTTATTAGAAAGATGTCCGATTTTAACATTCCAAATGTGGTCTAATCAGGGAGTTCTGAATAGTAAGAGTACTTGTGATTATATTTAAATTGCTTTTTAATTATACAAAGATGTTGAGTTTCTATGTGGGCTCACTAAGGTCTTAATGGCGGGCCACTGATCTGGTGACTAGATGTATTCCTCTAAGAAAAAGACACCAGACATCTTTGTGTTTTCTGTCTGCCCTTCGCTCTGTCTCTGTCTGTTTACATATATGCATTAGGGATCAAGCACATAAAAGTGGTGTGAGAAGGCAGCAGGAAGTAAGTTGGGACCAGAATCTGAATTAGTCATAAATGTATCGTGGACTTCTAGTCCAACAGCCATGAGGAAGCAAGAATCTGCTACTTCAATGCTTGTCCTAGCAATAACATTGTAGGAAAGCTATATTTTGTGATTACAAACTTTTTTTTTTAAACTACAGGAAAAAAAGTCAAGAATACATGGAATGTTTAAGACAAACATCCATTCTGGTAGAGTTATACAGAGTGGATTTGAAAGAGGTGAACATCTAGGAGCTAAGAGAAGCATTAAATCAGGATTTTGTGGTCATTTTGAATCTTCTGGTTTTCTGAGGTCCTGGTAGCACGTCAGCCAGCAAAGAGGATGTTAAGGGTTTTTTTTAACTACCTGTACAGGTAGTGGTTGGAGGATACAGCCCAATGAGTTTGAAGCCTTTATAAAACAGTAGCTACAAAAAAAAAAAAAAAACCCCTAGGCAGCTAGAAATGAGTTTCAGAGATACAAGAAAGGTCAAAGATAACAGGCCTGGTCTATCATACTCTGTATCATATGAGTTGCAAAGCACATTAATATGGGAGACGCCCACAGAAGAGAGGCTTATAAAACAAAAGCAAAAGGAGACCCAAACCAAACTAGACAAGTAAAACGAAGCATCGTCTAAGACAAGCAGCAGATAGTTCAGCGCCTTATGGATGGAAAGGAGTATTGCAAGACTGTTCAGTGTGAGGGACAAACACTTAACTTAAGAAAGTGGCTTATTGCAAAGAAATTATTTATTTAATAACTATTGATTTCCAAGTTCTTCATTTTTAGTATCTATGGCTATAATTGCCTGACTCTCAAGCACATTTTGCACACCAGAATTTTAGCAGAACATATATACATGGGAAAAAGCTCTATCTTAGACTTTAAGTAAGAACCCTTAATATATCTTTACAAATATAAGCTCATACAGAAAAAATATGAATAAATATAAATGTTATATAGAAATATATAGTGATGTACATTATACATATATAGTGAAGTATATTAAGTAATACTTTTTATATGAATATAATGAAGTATGTTAGTGAATACTTTGTGTATGCTTTTCTACATACAACTTTAATACCGATTGTATATAGGTACTCATATATACATAATTATTTAGTTTAGTTCATTCTTATATTTTTAGTTATTTAATCCCTGGAAATTATTTGTGAGATAATAATAATTATTATTAATATGATTGCCATTGTTCAAAGTCAATTATCTGCTAATATATCTCTAGGGATTAAACTTAGAGTAATGTTGATCCTTGTTCTGCCTCCTAAAGAGTTTCAATGAGGAATCTTAGCATGATTGGCATCACATGGAAGTCAGCAGTGTCTTCAAGACATTTCATAATACACTAACAGCGTTTGCCTGTTCAGACCAAGTAATTCATATGACAGATAAGAAGAGGCCTTTTAATATATCTTTACTCATTTTGTTATAGTATGAGGACTTTGAGGTGGGAGAATTCACTCAAGAACTGGTTGAATAAGTAGGTTGAATCATGATTTTTAGTAAATTATTTTGCATATGGATAGACATTTTAATGGGTTTAATACATGTATTGGTTCAGATGGTAAAATTCTGACTATTTTAGCACCCACTTACATCTTATTTTATGGATAATCGAGCTTAATATTTTTCTACCTAAATTTAATCAACCAGGGCTATGGCAGAGAAATTAGAGAAAAATTGGAAATTATAGAATGATATTCCAGTTACATCTACTTACATTTCACAGATTATATATATTTATGCCCAAAATTTTTTCTTTTTACTATGAATTTTCAACATTGATATTGGTTTATAGCAAATGACAATGATTGAAATTACATAACTTTAATGACACATGGCCCTGTCACATTAAAAAAAATCAAGCTCAAGAAAACCAGAAAGCTCATATTTTTCTATATCAGCTTATACTTGTAAAGACTTATTAGGGGCTCTTACTTAAATCTTAAGATAGAGATTTACCCATGTGTATATGTTCTGCTAAAATTCCGGGAAGCATAATTGTGCTTGGGAGTCAGGCAATCTCTAGTCACAAGACACTAAAAAGGAAGGACTTAAAAATCAATAATTATTAAATAAATATTAATTTTTCTGTGAGACTGGTATATGGTTGAGAACAAATGACTGTGAGATAGAATTTGCGCTCTTTAAATGTTTAATTCAGTTTTAAAACATACTGGGATTTTATGTATATGACAATGTACAAAGTTCTACTTTGGAATAAATTTTTAAAAAACATATTTTTTTTATCTGAGTGATGTTTGATTTTTTTCTTTGCAAACTTTGGAGCAATTTTTGTTTTCCATTTGCTAATACTAGAGGCTTTATACATTTGTGCAATATGAAGCTATATTTTAATATGATTAGATATACATTTAAAGCATATGAAGCTTAAAAGTCTAGTGCCTGTGTGTGTGTGTGTGTGTGTGTGTGTGTGTGTGAGTGTGTGTGTGCGCACACACGTGTGTATGTGCACATGCATGTGTGCTTCTATGTGTGTGCTTGAGTAGAATACATTTCTTCCTAAAGTTTATCTTAAACAGGTCTTATAATTTAGGAGAAAGCTCTAAAGCAGGTGCATTACAAACAAGCAAAAAAGCTTGGGGAGAAGTAATTTCAGATTTTTTTTTTTGGTTCCAGAAGCTATAAAAGAAAATCACTGCCAGTACTTTTAATGTTGTTTACTTAAGTGGAGATGTGCCAAATGTAGATGTTATTTACATCTATGGTGGTGTAGTCACACTTGAAAATTTCTCACTTATATGTTGTTAAATATCAACCTTGACTGTGAAATAAAATGCAGCCAAATGGAGTGCAGACAACTGATTTCTTGAGCTACCCCATGTATGTGCTTAAGTTATATGCATCCTTCATTTTATGGGCATAAGGGAACAGTGAAGAACAAGATAAATACAATTTCATTTTATTAGCTGCTGCATTTACAGAAGTCATAACATGCATGACTCCGTTAGCTCTAGGAATTGCACATTCCCCCCCCCCCCACAGGTACAAGTTCTTGGCCAATTATTTGCCATTGAATAAAATTATGAAAAGAAATATGAAGAGTCTTGTCTCAAGGGTAGTAACCATGATTCTGTATTTGTTGACACTTGCTGAATCTGTCTGGTATTACTAAATCATGAGCAAGTCAGTGTGTGAGAAAGCATTTGTGTGCCCAAAGTTCAAAATTTCATATGTTAACTCAATCTAATTTGCTTTAATTCCAATATATATTTAAATTTTAAAGCTGAGATTTTTAATCAAAGCTGTGTAATAAAATATAGTACAACTTTCTCAAGGTAATTATCACTATTTGAAAATACATTTTTTGGTAATTTTTTTATTAGATATATTCTTTATTTACATTTCAAATGTCCCTTTCCTGGTTTCCTCCCCACCTCTGCCCGAAAACCCCCTAAGCCCTCCTTCCTCCCCCTTCTCACCAATATACCTACTCCCACTTCCCTGTCCTGGCATTCCCCTACACTGGGGCATCTAGCCTTCTCAGGACCAAGAGCCTCTCCTCCCTTTGATGTGCAGCAAGGCCATCCTCTGCTGCCTATGCATCTGGAACCATGGGTCCCTCCATGTGTACTCAATCGATTAGAAATTTTCACAGTTTGATTTCTAATTCTTAGAAAGGATAGTTAGCAAGGAAGAATATTTTTCTTCAGGCTCAAGTGTTGGTTATAGTGACACAGCATTTGAGTTAGTTAGGAATGAGCATCTTCCCAGGATTGATGTATGGATTTTAACCACAGACCCACGTGCCTAACAACAACAGCAACAACAATAACAATAACAACAAAACATTGTTGGCATCAGGAAAAGGTTAAGGCATATTCAAATAGCTTTTTCCTAAAAACTTTTGAAATGAAGTTGTATTAGTTTTGAAGTCATTATAAGACCATTTTGATTTTTTAAAATGAATAACATGAGTGTCTAAACACTTAATTTTCTTAAGAACTTTTATAGAACAATTTGTCTATTATGTTTTCTTTTCTTTATAAATGAACCTTCTTTTAGAATGAGAAATGATCCTTAATCACTCAAACTAACTTTTTGATTTTAAGAGATACCATGAGACATCCAGGCTAAGTAAGTTGTATTCTCTTTCGATTTTTATCATTATTTCTGTGTGCGTGCGTGTGTGTGTGTGTGTGTGTGTCTATGCCTGCATGCTGTGAGTCTGTTTTCTCCTTCTATCTTAGTGTGGGTTCTTGGGATAAAAGCCAGGTTTACTGGAACTGTATGGCAAGTGCTTTTACCAACTGAGCTACCACATCAGTGACTGCATTTATTTTCTATTAACAAAGAATGATAAAATCCTTATTATATACACAATTACTTTTATAATGAGAGGTGTCACACACTGGCCATGTGCTGTTAAAAAAAAAAAGAAGGAAACATCATTGTCAGGTAAGAGTGGCAAAAATATTTCAAGGGATGCTTTATGGTAATGCATGATAATGTATAATGTATAATCCAATTCCTGGATTGATACTGTTTCTATCATTTATTAATTTGACCACCTGAATTTTCATATTATATACCTCAGAGAACATTTTCTGTACAGAAATAATATTTTGAAAAGGAAAAAAAATTCCTTTTAGTATATATTTAGCAATTAATATTTTCCTTTTAAAATAATGTTTAGCAAGTTAATTTCATAATATAGGCTTTAAGGTAAAATGAGTGTTTAACTCTGTTGAACATAGACAAATGAAATTTTAATTTTTGCTATTTAGAACATTCCATTCTTACTAGGAAAAAAGGTATTAATTGATAAGTTATCATTAAACTATAGGTAGTTCAGTTTAACTATTATAGATTTCATTCATACTACAAGTAGCCTCTAGAATTGTTTTTGC
Organism: Tokudaia tokunoshimensis; assembly: GCA_036184795.1. Classification (NCBI taxonomy): domain Eukaryota; kingdom Metazoa; phylum Chordata; class Mammalia; order Rodentia; family Muridae; genus Tokudaia; species Tokudaia tokunoshimensis. Next base: position 51,766,227 of record BTHU01000006.1, on the reverse strand, counting down.
TGTTAGCTTCCATTCTGGTTACTATTTGAGTTCAGAGCCCCTTTTAAAATGGCAAAGAACCACACAAGACAGCCTGCATGTTTTTATGTAATTATAGGATTCTGTTTGGTCATATTCAAACACCCCTATTTATTAAAACAACTTAGTGAAGAATAATAATTTAATTCTTTTTGTGATGAATACATGGGAGAGGAGACTGTGGGAAGTGGACATGATCAGATCCACTGATGTGTGTGTGTGTGTGTGTGTGTGTGTGTGTGTGTGAGAGAGAGAGAGAGAGAGAGAGAGAGAGAGAGAGAGAGAGAATGTCAAAGAATAAGTAAGATTTATTATTTTAAAATACCAGATGAAAAAAACATTACATCAAACTTTCCAGAGAACATAACTTTTTGTTGCAAAGTGCCAAGAATTGATTTACTCTTTCACTGATATTGGAATCTTGGTGGATATTGTAACCCTTAGTCCTTGGAAGTAGATGGCTTACTGTTGGTCACTTATACCATAAATGTACTGGCCTAGTACAATTCAGAAAGGACTTATATCAAATTTTACATGTGCAGAATATTTTATTTTTAATTTTTGCAATCAGGATTAAAACAGTCTTGCGACCCTTGGGTTAGCTTGACAGTATCCAGCTGTTAGTCTTTGGAAGCTCTCAGACAGTACCATGCATGAGCAGTTCTTGTGATCTGTGTAGCTACATTTACCCTCGTACTACTGTGGTTAGACAACAAAATTGCTTTGACTCAGTCACTGAGATGGAAAGTCACATACAGGGCATGTGATGGTTAGTTTTAATAGTTAAAGATCTAAATTTACTTGGGAGATGGACTTGTGAGCACGACTATGAGGGATTCGCCTCACTGCACTGAGATGGGCAGGCCTATCCACTCTGGCTGGTAGCATCCTCTAGCCAGGATCCTGGATTCCATAGATGGAACATGGAAACTGAACAGCAGCATACATTCATTGCTGCTTTCTTCCAGATTGTGAATGCAAGGTAGACAGTTGTTTCCAGCCTCTGCCTTGACTCTCTTGGCAGAAGAGATGAAGTTTTGAGCTGAGCCCCAGAATAAACACCTTTTCCTTTAAGTTGCTTTCATCAGGGTATTTGTCCACAGCAATAGGAAAGTAACTAAGTCAGAACCAATACTGATTCCCTAGGCAATCTTGTTCCAGTTCTTTGCAGGAACTGGAGTGCCCTTGTTCTATCTGGAGCTGGTCAACACATTTTAAATACTGCTCATTTGACCCTAGAAACAGGCATCATACAATCGTTATCCTAATAAATAAAACCTTTGTTAGTATAAGATAAATATAGATGACATTTCTGGTAGCTTGGGACTTATGCTCCAGATTTTTCACATTCAGCAGCTCTAGCACGCATTTATGTTTCTAATTAGCACACTTCAAATGTTAAACAGTATTTCCTTCATCCTTTGCTCAGATATAAAACTGTTGAATCTGTATCTCGTTGTCTATGCCAGAATATGTTAAGCAAATTACATAGTTACGATAAGCATAAACATTTATCTATACACATCTTTCAGGTGCTTCATTCTTACTCTTAATGAAGAAAATTGAGTCATGGAGTTAGTTACTCTTGTCTGTTTTATTTCACTCTCACAGATTTAACTCATAACTAAATCTTTATGCTATTCCAGACTGATACATAGTATTACTATACCCCTTTACTTTTTTTGTGATGTAAAACAGTGTTTACAAAATCAACTAATATACAATTTACTATGTCCTATGCTATATGGATGGAGAAGAGAGGGAATAGAGAGTCACTGAGATGAATTGACTTTGAGAGTAACAAATTAACACCACAGGTCATACTTGGGGATCTGATGAGAGGCTTCAGCATTGCCAAACAAAGCAGCGAATCTGTCTTAAAGATTCCCCAGGGAGAGGAAAGGAGCCACAGTCAAATGCTGCAGGCTTGGCTAATATAGGGCCTGTAGTGAGGAAAAATCTGCTTGATTCAGGGAGGCAGAGGGTTCCAGTTCTTTATGAGACCAATGGTTGGCCCTCAGCTCTTCACAGGAGCATATGCAGGCCAGAGAGACCTAGCAGTGTGAATGTGTTTGTGAGGACGTTGGGCACAGCACCTGAGTGGTCTTGAAATTTTAAAATCCAGGTGTGGGGAGGAGTGGCAGTTGGTTGATGTGGGAGGAGGGTAAAAAAGAGAGCTAAGTGTGGCCTGGTGGTGTTCTACTCCATGTCTGAAAGCGTTGATGAATAAATTGATAAACTTATGGGCTGTACACTTACATATTATACTTTTAGACTGTGTGAGAGTCTTATATTAAAAAACAATCCCACTTCTGATTCTAATGCATCCTGCCTGCAGAGCTAGATAGGACGATCCTACTGAAAGATGGCACTTTTTCTTTGAGGCATACATTGCAGATTGTGTTTGTTGCCTTTTTCCCAATCCTTCCTTCCCAATGAGTCTTCGAACCTGCTGTTTTGTTAGTATCCTAATGTACCAACCTACACATTTCTTTGTATTTAGTTTTCTGCTTTTTTCCTTAGGTTCTCACGCATGCCTGCATCACCCTGCAATGTATCTCTTTTACTCCTGATGTCTCTTGCTGCTTTGCAAGCAGATGACTCTTCCAAAAGGTTTCTCAGAAAAATAATACACCATAACCGACCTTACAAATCTACTTGTGGTAGATTCCCTCCAACCTTAAACATTTTAGTTAGAACATCATTAGTGGATGTCAGTGGATATCAAACAATCCTGGGTGGGAGGGTGGCATATGTATTTTAGGAGTCTCGTATTCCAGTGCATGCATAGGTGAAGGCTAGATATCTGTGTCAGGGTGTCTTTTATCATTCTCCACTTTACTTCCATTTGGGGGTGATGTGTTTTGTAAAACCAAGGATATGTTTTGTAGAGTGCAGTATGGTACAGTGAGAGGGGGTACCTCAATGGGCCCATGCTAAGATATCCTTCCCCTTGAGGTACCAACCATAAGACTGGTACAGTATAGAATGGACTTTATTTGGGGGAATTGAGAAGGAAGTAGAGGCTGAGAAAGAGGGGAGGACAGAGAACAGGGAGAAAGAGAGGAGGAGTGGGAGTGGGAGCTGGAAATGGAGAAGGCAGCTAGGAACACATAGAGCGGGTGGGAGAGGGAGAAAGGTGTCAGAGAGAGAAGAGAGTCAGAGGAAAAGGTCAGAGAGCGTGAAGAGAAGTCAAACGGTCCCGTTTACAGCAAGCCTGGCCTACCTGGCTGTTGCAAGGATAACTGTTGGGTAGAGCCTAGAAGGAATGCTAACAGGAGGAATTTTAATAGGAATAGGACTGACCAAATCACCTATTTCAATTGAGCACCGTAGGTACATAAGGTGGAAGAACCGATTCACCTAAAGGGTAGAATTGTGTAGGTCAGTTGTGTATAAACTTTCTTTATTTATATTTACGATATCTGGAGGGTTTTTAACATGGTCTCGTTTCATTCTCCTCCTCCGTGTTGAGCTCATCTTCCTCTTTTCGTTGCAGTTTTCAATCTTTTGTTTACTTCAGTGATTTTTTTTTCTATGTTTCTTTTCAAATGTTCTTAAGCTAGGGGCCTACTGATCTGAGGCTTTGCACATCTAAATTAAGTCACCAATGCTAAAGCCTCCTCTCTTTTAACTCAGTTGTGTTACACAAGTTTTGACATGTGGCATTTCCGTTGACATTGATTTCAGTACATTACGTGGCTTTATGCTGTCTGATTTTTAAGTGTAAAGAGAATTTCCTGTTATCTTTTTTGAGTTTTAGTTTTAATTCTTTGTGATCATAGATTATTGTGACCCAATTCTTTTAAGTTTGATGAGTCTTTTTAAATTGTAAGTTTATTTTATTATATCGTATGGACATTTTGTCTATCTGTATGACTGTTTACCACTTGCATGTCCTAACCCTGTGGAGTCCAGAAAAGAGCATCAGAGTCTTTGAACTGGAGTCACAGACCCTGATCCTCTAGATGAGCACCCAATGCTCTCATCTGATGAGCCATCTCTTCACTAACCCCACACCCATGCCTTTTTCATAAGGCACTGTGGTTTTGTGAGCATTTGAACACTGCATTTTTCTGTCATTAGGCGGAGGGTTATTTCTGTGGCCACTGGATTCTGTAGTTGACAGTGTTGCTGAGTCCCTCTGTGATTCAACTGATAATAACATGCCTACCACTTTGATGGGTTGTTACGAGGGGGTGCTGTAGTTTCCAGGTGCAGCTGTGACTTCTGTTTCCTCTTCTCAGTTATCACAGGGAGTTTTCGGCCTCTGTGGTTTGGTAAGGACACACTGAACATCATCATATCTCCTTAGTAAACCGACTCATTTCCCATCCTGTTCTTTTTTCTCCCTTTGTATTAGATATTTCTGCTGCAAATTTCACTCTAACATATACCAATTTCTGCTTTCTTTGATAAATGTTTGCTTGGCATATCTTTTCCAAGACTTCTTTTTTTTGAAATTTCCTGTATTATTACAGTTGGAGCAAGCCTCCTGGGACACCTTTGGGAGAAATAACAGATGGAATTTCACAAACACTACCCTAGGATCTTAAGAATGCAAGATTTTTGGTTTGTGAAAGTCTGTACTTGCACTATTTGGTACACGGATGCTTTACATTGCTGGGTAGCAACAAAATTCCTGGTTTTTCACCAGACATCACCCCATTGGAGGGAGAAGGGATACTTGAATGCTTTGTGGTGGGAATGAGAGTCCAAGGTCTTATTGTGGTTTTCACACAGGGTTGGGAAAAATAGCAGTGCCTCAATAAGATGGAAGTCCTGATGCTGAACTCTACTCTTTCTGATACAATCGGAGCAAAGCACAGAAATGAGACTGTGTGCAGGTTATCTATGGCAGTCTTGAAAGGGAAGGTACCCAGCGAGTTACTCTTCTTTCTTGATGTGTGAAACACAGCTAGTTTTCTGTGACATTTGGCTGCAGTAGTGTGGCCATTGTACACATGTTGCTTCCTGATCTTTCAGCTAGAGTCAACAGGCTTTTCATGAGGATTTTGTTTTGTTTAGAGACAGGGTATTGTTATATTGCCAAGATCAGCCCCCCAACATTTTATTAGTACATAATTAAGGGTGGACTTATACTCAAGGTTTTCTAACTCAGTATACTGAGGACTAAGATTATATAAGCAAATGAAACTTGAACATATTTCAACTGTACCCACTTGGCATTTATAGATTATATAAGCATGCAAAGTTTGAACATATTTTAGTTGTACCCATTTGGCATTTCTAGGTTGTTAGCTTTTTTGGCTTCAGATCTGGAATATGTGAGGGTAGGAAAATGTAACGCGTGTCTATCTTCTCAGAGGCAGAAACATTTTTATAAGATTTTTGTAGCAAATGTAAGATTAATATGTCTGTAACTCAATAAATGCTTGTTGAATGCTAATTAAATCTTGTTGGGTGGTTTATAAAGAAACCATAATAATGATATTCTCCAAGTTCAGAAGTCCAGATAGTTTCTACTAGTATCACCCAATTTTCCTTCATAGTAACTATATTTTATAAACATATATATATATGATTAAAGTGTTCTGCTATGTTAAAAATTTCATCTAAGTTGATATTAACAATTCATATTTACTCAGCAATATAGTAGCAAGTGATAACATAATTCTTTTATTTGAAATATACATATATTCAATTAATTCATTAAAAATTAATAATAAAAATATAAGTCAATAAATAAACAAAAAGATTCAATTTAAGTGGTTCATTTTATTTTTTCATTATTCTTTGACAGTTTCCACACACGGATCTCACATAGTTTGGTAATTGTCGTCAGGATCATCCTCTCTCATGCCCCTCCCTCTCCTCTTCACCCACTTCTTTTTACCAAATCTCCTCTCTACTTTTCACGCTTTTTTGTTTATTTATTTGCTTCTGTGTTTCATTTTTCAACTCACTGACTTTAATTAGGGTTGCTTTCGTGTGCATAGATGGGGGCCATTCACTGAGCCATGGGCAACTTACTAGTGGCGTGCTTACTAATGGTATGCTTACTAATGGCATTAACATTCATTAATGCCAATAGTTCCCCAGGAACAGGTGGAACCTTACGAATCTCTGCAGCATCTTGGATAGGTCTTGTGCAGGTTTACATGGCTGCTGTGAGTTCATGGGTACAGTGACTGCTACATTTAGAAGTCAGCACTTCATACAGTTCTTCCCATCTTTCAGCTCTTACACTCTTTTCAACCCCTCTTCCACTGTGTTCCTGGAACCTTGAAGTGGGCAATTCAGATGTCTCACTTAGGGCTCAGTAGTCACATCAGTTTCTGCACTAACAATTGTCAAATGCTAAGAGAGGCTTCTCTGACCAAAGCAGAGAGCAGCAATAATGTATGGGTATAAAAACAAATATTGAAAAAGAAATATGGCACCATGTGCATTTAGCAAATTAGCAGCAAATCCATCTAGGGCCTATGAACTGCCTAGTCATGGGCTTTTGATTAGGTTGACAAAAATCAGTTATGAATTCTCTCCAGTGGAGAAGACATCAGAGCCAATCAGAGAGTGATTGGTTACCCCATAACAGTCACAGCAGCATTATACCCAGGAGGGCTTCATGCCTGGCAGATAGTTACTTAGCTCATAAGATTCATATCTAGATAAGACTGATGACAACTTTTCTCATCCAGGAGTTTTCATAGCACCTTTGGGTGTTAGCCAGTAAGGTGGAAGTATGTAGTTCAAGTCCAGCCTGATTTCTCCATGTCCTGGAACTATGTGTGCCTTTAGTGACAGTGTCTCACCATCTAGTTCTTTTGGACAATCAAGAGCAATGGTAGTATCCCATACCGTTTGGGAGACCTCTAGGATTTTCAAGTCCTTGATCAACAATTTGCCTCTGGCACTGGAATTTTTATTTAATAACTCATGGGTTCTGTGAACACCATTATCCAGTCAGGAAGTGTACTCCAAGTTTAAAAATTACATTTTTAAATGTAATTTACTTCTAAAAAATGTAATTTACTTCCAGGCAGTTTCCACATGACTTTTTGCTGCATTTTGAGTTGGATTCACTTTCCATTCATTCCTTCTCTGTTCCTTCCTCATCTTTCTACCCTGAGAACAGGTCCTTCATGAATACTTGAAAGATTTATGCTTTGCCTTGTTACTTCTCAGTCAATTTTCATATGAATGATAGCAGTGTATCTTCTCCATTGGCAGAGGACTGTAACTACTCCCCCAGCACATGAAAAGAAACATATACAAAATATGAGTATTTATTTGGGACCCTAAGTGAAATGACAAAGCAATGTCTGACTACAGTGGATTAACCAAATCTAGTGGTCATCTAAGACCCACCTGAGCTGTGTGGGGTTTAATATGTTCTCACACATGAATCCTGCTTGTTACATACAAGGGCCCATTGACAGAGAGTTGGGACTGACAGACATTGGATATACCTTTACTTTCAATTGGACTCCATTTTCTCAAGTCTCAATTTTCTCTTCCATATTCTTTTCTCTTATGATGACTGGCCAAGAAACTACTAATTTTCAGTCAGGAAAGTACCCGTCTCTACCTATAGGTGACAATGCTCTTCATCTTTTTTTTTCTTTTATAGAAAATATTTTTTTTTCTTATTATGGTTTCCTCTCCCTCTACTTTTCCTAGTTCCTCCCCATTTCCTCTCCCATCCACATTTACCTCTTTTTTTATCTCTCATTAGAAAACAATCAGACTTCTAACATATGATAATAAAATGCAGCATGATATAATGAGATAAAACAAAAACAAACACAAAATAAACAAACAGAAGAAAAAGGGGCCAGGAAAAGGCTCAAGAAACAGATATCATCATAGATACCCACTTTTTTGCATACTCTGGAGTTCTATAAGAACGCAAACCTAGAAGCCATGATAAATATGGGGAGGACTTACTTACATGATAAAAAGAAAAGAGAAGTAGAGAGAGAGACAATAAATAAATGAATAAATAAATAAAATTTAAAAATAAAAATAAAAAGAACAAAAAGAAAAAAGTCCTGGGACAAAGAGACTCTAAGGATGTCATTGATTTCATTTCTGTTGGCCATCTACTACTGAACACACAGCCTACCCAAGAGTAATGGTTCCCCAGTGAGATTCTGTTGGAGAAAACTAATTTTTTCATTTGCAAGTAGTTTTCAATTGGAGGTGGCTTCTGGTTTGAGGATGCAGGCATGTGTTCTCTTATTTTATCTCCAGGACCCTAACTAATACAGACATGTGCAGGCATGGTGCATTATGAATTATATGTGTCAGTCCTATTGTATCTCAATTCCTTTGTGACCTCCATCTTTTTTGGTTTTTACACGCTTTCTGCTTCTTCTTCCTCAGGGCTTTTTGAGCTCAGAGAGGAAGGATTTGATGAAGAGCTTCCATTTAGGGCTGAGTGTTCCAAGGTTTCTCACTCTGTGCATATTGTCTGGCTGTGGGCTTCTGTATTTATTGGCATCTACTGCAAGAAGAAGCTTCTCTTATGATGTCTGATATGATACTGATCTATGAGTATAGCAGAATGTCATTAGGAGTCATTTTGCTGTTACATTTCTTTAGTAGAATAGTAGTATTCTGTTTCACCCTAGGTCTATGAACTAGCTAATCTCAGGTTCTTGGCCACTGAAGCAGTGTTGTTTATGGGTCTCATCTCATGGAGTGAGCCTTAAGTCAAATCATATTTTGATTAGTTACTCCCTCAGCCTTTGTACCACCTTTGCACTAGCATACCTTGCAGGTAGGACACTATTATAGTTTGAAAGTTTTGTAGCAGAGTTGAGTTTATCATTTTCTTTGGTAGAGTGCAGAGTAACATCCTCTACCAAGAATCTACTAACCCTTATGGGTGAAGGCTCTAGGATGGCACCAGCTCAACTGGTCTGTGTTCTCAGTGAGTTGTGTAGGTACTGTCTTCAGCAGACAGTTTGTGGAGCACAACCTTGGTAAAAGTCTAAGTTGCTTGGATAATCCCATAACATCCCTTTGGACAACAACTCAATTAGATAAAACCCATTTACCATACTGGAACTTTCATTTGGTGACAAGAAATTTCCATCTGGGGCTCATTCTCTCCCATTATTTGGGGATATTATTTAAATTGCCTTCATATATGTATATATTGCGAAGTGTCTACTGAGTTAGGGTCCCATTCAAATGGCCCTTAGTTTTAGCTGTTTTTCACCATATTCCTTCCCTTGTCCTCTTCCTGTTGATTCTCCTGTTCTATCCTTGCCCTCATTTATCCATAGATTTGTTTTTAGAGGAGATCTATATTTTTCCTCTGGTTTCTTACTCTATACTTAACTTTGTGGTTCTATAGATTGTAGCATTTTTATCACTGATTTAACACTGTTCTTCATCTTGCTTAAGAAAGTCACAGCCACTCCAACAGTTTGACACTATGCTGCATTATTCACTTTCATTATTATATGAAACAAATATAAGAATAATTAATATTTACTAAACCCCAAATAAGTGTTGAATGAATTCTATGCATTACAGTTATCATTTGATGCTCAAAACAAGTATTTGATATAATACTATTTTTTTTCTCATATAATGTTAAGAAAACCAAGACACTAACTGCATTTAACATATGAAAAATTCACCTGAGATCAATAAACACATAGGTATTGTCTTCAGCCAACAGTTTGTGGAGAGAAACCTGTAGGCTAGCAACATCCCAGTTGTTTGGGGATTCCCAAATGGAGATTCTAGATTCAGACCTGGCTAGAGAGTAGGCATCCTGCCAGTTCTTTCTTCCTCTTTTGTTCCCTCCTTTCCTTTCTTCTTTCCTTCCTTATTGTACTAGGGATTAAATCTACGTCCTTATACACACTGAGAACAATTCCTATGAAACCCACACCCCCATGAGAAGACATTTTTACCTATAAAATTTTTCTACTTAAGCTCAAGTCAGAATGGAGAAAGTCCCATTTGGTTGGTCTCTGTATCTCTGTTTCTCTGTTGTCTTCTCAGTGGGTATGGTCATCAATTCTAAAAGCTCATTCTGCACTCTTATACTTAGCAGTGAACTTCCTGTCTTAAGTATTTTAAATAAAATACACATCTGTTTTCCCATATGACAATGCAAATTTTATAGATGCAATGTGGTCCAATTTACATAATGAAATATTTAAATACCCTTCTGCATTTTTGCTTGCCCAACTGTCTTCTGTCTTCTAACTATACCTCCCTTTCTGTAGCTCTTTCAGATAAAGGCAATATTACACTGTTCTCTTGAAGGTTAATTGTAGCTACTTCATTGAATGTTGGACATTGAGTGGTAAATGTGTTCAATGCATGAAGTGTCTTCTGCTGTTGAAATAAAATAAATATTTAATTTCTTCCTTGTTTATTTCTTCTAGCTTAAATGTAGATGTTATAATAGGAACTTTGGGGTCATTTTAGAATATGTAGGATGGAGAAGAGACTAGACAGTAAATAAGAAGGAGTTGGTCTTATAAAGATTCCACATAAACATATGCTACTTCTTACCACTGATCTGTTATCTAAGAGAGTGTAATAGATTTTCCTATTTGGGTCCAACAAGATTGTTTAGTTTGTAAAAACATGTGCCACTTGACTTGATTGATCTCCAGGATTGAAGGAAGGAGCCAATTCCCACAAATTACACTGTTCTTACATGGCCAACATGGGATATTTATGTCCAGTATACATACATATATATACTCAAGACAGAATTAATAAACATGCAATAAAATGTTTGTGTTTAAGGAGCTGTTGTTTTGGATTCGTTTTATCAGTTGAATGAACAGCCGTAGAGTAGGTTTGATAATCAGTGCTTCTATCCATCATTTTCTATCCCATAGGTATTAGAACAAACAAATTGCTTGGCTAAACACTACGATCAAATCACTTATTGGCTCAGAGTTTTATCAAGAATGACAGTGTATATTCAGCTATTTTTTTTTCCTGGAAGAAGAAAGAAATTATCAGAAAGCAGTGATCATCATAGTCTACTTTCTATACACAGAAAACTACTTCCTTCCTCCCCACCCCCACCCTTAGATACTAACAAATGCATCAAAGATAAAAGAAAAAAAAATTAGTTGCCCTTAAAACTCTTTCTACCTGGTATCAATGTATTCTAGTTTTGTTATTTTGTTTTTAAATTTTCACATGCTATCACACTCAAGCACATATGCAAAACCTTCTGAAAATAAGCCTTTCAAAGTACAGGCAGCCACCTCTGCCCTATAGGAAAAAAAAATAAATTCCCAAATCAGGCCACAGAATCCCACCAATCCCTGAACTTGCCCCAAGATTGGGCCACAGAATCTCATCAATCCAGGCCACCCTGGAAAGTTCCACCCAAAAGAAACCCTGCATAAAGCCTGCATCCTGCTCAGTTCTTTAATGCTTCTTGCCCAAGCAGAAGCAGCCATACTCTGTGTCTTTCCCAATAAATATGTGATGTTTGTTGTGCAGCAGGACTTTGGGGTAATCCTTATCTCTCTACTTCCCTTTCCCTTCAGAGCTGTACCACTTGCACTGGGAAACCTTTCCCCTCAGAGCTTTAGCACTTACACTGAATAATTTAGTGCTGTGTCTGTGAACATGCTTAGAGATGAACATTTGGGATGTGATAACCTATCAAGGAGCTATTTCCTAGAGAAGACTGATTCTCCCTCTCTCAGCAGTCATTGATTCTCTGTAGGTCTTCATCTAGGTCTTGGGTATGTGAAACTTTCCATATCAATGATGGCATGCTCTCCAGTGCCATCACTATACAGGTATTGTTTAAGCAACTATAGTGTTGATATTTGATAAGTGCAATTTCCCTGTGATGTAGAGAAGACACTATAAGCAGGTATCCTTATATTCTGGCTCTTATAATCTTTCTTCTTCCTCTTACATAATGTCTCTGAGCCTTAAGTATAAAGACTGCAATGTAGATGTACCGCCTAAGGCTAGGCATACCATAGTCACTTATGTTCTGTACTTTGAACAGGTACTATATCTGTAATAGTTCTCATCTGCTACATGATGAAACATGTTTGAAGATTGAGATCCTTTTTTCTCTTTCTTTTTTTATTGGATGTTTATTTACATTTCAAATGTTATCCCCTTTTCCTGTTTACACCCTCCCGGAAACCCCCTATCCCATCCTCCCTCCTCCTGCTTCTATAAGGGTGTTCCTCCACCCACCCCACTCCTACCTCCCCTCCCTCAATTCCCCTACTCTGGGGCATCTATCAAGTCTTCATAGGACCAAGGACCTCCACTGCCATTGATGCTTGACAAGGCAATCCTCCACTACATATGCAGCTGGAACCATGTGTACTTCTTGGTTGATGGCTTAGTCCCTGGGAGCTCTGGGCGGGGGGGGGGTCTGGTTGGTTGATATTGTTGTGAAGATTGAGATCTTAACTTATAGTGGGTATAATAATAAGAATTTATAATATAGTTAGAAATTATATTAGCTTAGGAAAAAAGCAGTAGTAGATTCTTCTCTAGAGTCTGACCTCTCCAGTCACAGGTAGTAAGCTAGATTTATAGCATAAATTTAGGCATTTAATTTAGCATTTAGACATGAACTCCTTCTAGTTAAGTGGGTATTACATTCAACCAGAGAGCTATTGTTTATCTCCAAGGTAAAGCTATCACTTTTGCACCATAGGGACTATCTTGCCAGGTCAGTTATTGTTGTAATTTATAGGTTTTGCAACTTTATGGATGTTTTAGTTATTGTTGTATTACTGTGAAGAAATACCATGACCAAGGTACCTCTTAGAAAAGAAAGCATTACCTGGGACTTGCTTACAGATTTAAGGGTCTGTGTTGGGGTTCAGGAACTTGCCACACAAACCATACTTACCCCAATCTCAGTTAAACCAGAATAATTTATTGAATGAACACCATTGTACTGGCTGGTTTTGTGTATCAACTTGACATAAACTGGAGTTATCACAGAGAAAGGAGCTTCAACTGAGGAAATGCCCCCTTGAGATCCAGCTGTAAAATATTTTCTCAATTAGTGATCAAGGGGCGAGGGCCCCTTGTGGGTGGTACCATCCCTGAGCTGGTAGTCTTGGATTCTATAAGAGAACAAGCTGAGCAAGCCAGGGGAAGCAAGCCAGTAAGAAACATCCCTCCATGGCCTCTGCATCAGGTTCTGCTTCCGGACCTGCTTGAGTTCCAGTTTTGACTTCCTTTAATGATGAACAGCAATGTGGAAATATAAGAATATAAGCGGAATAAATGCTTTCCTTCCCAGCTTGCTTCTTAGTCATGATGTTTATGCAGGAATAGAAACCCTGACTAAGACAATCATAATACTGGAGGACTGCAAAAAGGACTTGGAATCCTAATTGAGATACTAGCATGCTCTCATAGTACAATTTTTATAGGAAAAACCAAGTTTAAAAGTTTAAAGGAGAAGGAGGGAAGCAATTGGCTTAGTAGGCAAAGTATTATCAGCTAATCTTTAAGCTGTTCGGTCCTGAGAAAGGTAAGTGTAGTGGTGCATGGTAGTAAATAAGATAATTTCAGTATATTGAGAAAACAGTATGAATATTATAATCAAACCTTTTGGCTTATTAGTAGCATTCTTCAGTGTCAGTCACAAAAAACACAGTGAGCTTATATGTAAGTGCAGAAAGGGCCACCCAGTGGTCAGCTCTGACTCAAGCCATTTTAGACATAACATTTCATATTGACCTTTGATATGATGAGTCCTACATAAAGCTTTGTGGAATTTTTTAAGGTTAGCAAACCTCATAACATTCAGAACCTCAGAAACCTTATAACAATCAGAACATACAGAACAAAACAGTATGGCCAGTATGTCCTTGAGCCAAGTCACTTCTCTGTGTCAGAGACTGGAAAGCATGTTACAGCATCAATACAAAGTAGCTGGCAGGCATGGAACAAAATTGCTACAGCTATTTTGAGGGTGTGTGTGTGTGTGTGTGTGTGTGTGTGTGTGTGTGTGTGTGTGTGTGTGTGACAGACCATAACAGGTTGGTCCATGATCATCATGGAAGGAGGTATGGTGCTATATCAGTAACTGAGACCTTTACATTCTGAAGACTCAGGCAGAGAAAAAGACAGACAGAAACAGAGAGACTGAGAGAGAGAGAGAGAGAGAGAGAGAGAGAGAGAGAGAATGGATCTTAGTGTAAGCTATTAAAAACTCAAAACCCACTCTAGTGACACCCTTTTTCTAACACAGCCATGAATAATTCTTCCCAAGCTATTATTGATTTTATTACTTCTGATGTAGTGATGAGATGATAGCTGTACCCAAGATATGCAGATATATGGTTTGGACCAAGCCCAGAGTATTTACTTCTCTGTTCTAATTATCTCAAGTCCTAGGCCTGGAAGCTTCCTGCCTCTACACAGAATAATCTTCTAAGCTGACTGATTCAATCTGGCCACTCTCAGCTTCTGACTGAATTGCTCTGCCTAGCCTCATGCTAACTTTGGGAATATATTCTAATCTTCTGACTCCTTCTCATTCTCTGGTTCATTCTTTCTTTACCTATATCTATCTTGTTCTCCTGGAACTTGTCTCTATAAAACTGTCCCAGTAAACCTGCCAAACCAACCTCCCTCTGCTCTTAAGTAGCTTCTCTTTCCTTTGCTGTTCTCATGAATTGGGAATATCTTATCAGTGACTCAGTTTATGAAATCTTTCCCTGATTTGTCACTTTGTCTGCCCCTCAATTAGACATTACTTTCAAACATTGGTGCTTTCCTTTAAAACAAACCATATCTTCTTTGGGATTAAAGGTGTCTACTAATGGCATGTCTGTATTCCAGCCAAATTATACTGTAATCAATGGTTTGCCTGCATTCCAGCTAGATTGCACAGACCTAGGCCTTTGTTTGTGATTCCTTGTCAGAGCTGCCATGTTGCTGGGTTAAAATTCCTCTAAACCAAGCATTTTGACTCTCTGATGTACAAGCACACAAAAATAGTTTATAAGAGCAATTCACACTCAAACTACCCAGTAAGATTACTGATTTCTCTTCTTAGGCAACTTGCGCACTATCTTCTGAAACTATCAGATACAGTCCTCAGGGAGTAGATTTCCAGATCAGTTCCAGTTTATTTCCTACATGTTCTGTGTTTAAATTATGTGATTTCCTTATCAATAGGATCTTACTCTCAAGTTTGTGGAGACAACCAAGGACAATGGCAAAATTTTATATTGTTCTCAAAGTCTCTTAGACTCCCCTGACCAACCAATAGGTTGAAGTGAGGGTCATTATGCTTCCTTGTTGGAGGAATTGTGTCACTGTGGGGTTGGGCTTAGAAATCATCTTCCTAGATGCCTGAGGATGCCCAGTCTGTTCCTGGCTTCCTTCGGATAAAGATGTAAAGTCCTCAGCTCCTCCTGCACCATGCCTGTCTGGATGTTGCCATGCTTCTGCCTTGATGATAGTGGACTGAACCTCTGAACCTGTAAACCAGCACCAAGTAAATGTTGTCTTTTATAAAACTTGCATTGGTTATAGTGTCTGTTCACAGCAGTTAAACCCTAACTAATACAGAAGTTGTTAGCATTATATATAACAATTCTACAGATTCTTTTATAGGACCAAAGAGTCATTGATATTTCATTTTATTTATTACATTTCTTGCTTTTATTCTTAAATTATATTTTTGTGTATGGGTGTTTTTGCCGGCATCTATGTCTGTGAATCACATATGTGCCCTAGTGCTCACAAAATCCAAAAAAATGGTATCAGATCCTCTGAAACTGAAGTTATAGATTTTGTGAGTTCTCAGGAAGAACATGAGTCTTGTGGGAGAGCATCCATTTGTTCTAATTGTTATGCCATCTCTCTAAATCCCCAATTTCTTGCCTTAAAGAGCAATAAAAAATTTGCACAAACATATATTGTTTTAAGATTATTAATTAAGATTATTAGTAAGATTATTAAATAATCCATTTTCTTATGGTATTTTCTAAGTTTTTTTATTTACATTCCAAATCATTTCCCCTTTCCCGTTTCCTCCCTCCCCGAAAGTCCCATAAGCCCCCTTCCCTCCCTCTTCTGTCCATTCAACCCCCTCTCGTTTCTCTGTCCTGGCATTCCCCTACATCCAGTCTTTCCAGGACCAGGGGTCTCTCCTTCCATCTTCTTAGAAATCTATTGATATGCGAATTCTGTCTAGGGTAATCGGAGATTCTGGGTTAATATCCCCTTATCAGTGACTGCATACCATGTGTGTTCTTTTGTGATTGGGTTACCTCACTAAGGATGATATTTTCCAGTTCTGACCATTTGCCTAGGAATTTCGTGAATTCATTGTTTTTAATTGCAGAGTAGTATTCCATTGTGTAGATATACCACATCTTCTGAATCCATTCCTCCGTTGAGGGACATCTGGGTTCTTTCCAGCTTCTGGCTATTATAAATAAGGCTGCTATGAATATAGTGGAGCATGTGTCCTTATTGCATGCAGGTAAAGCCTCTGGGTATATGCCCAGGAGTGGTATAGACAGATCCTCCAGGAGTGTCATGCCCAGTTTTCTGAGGAACCGCCAGACTGCTTTCCAGAGTGGTTGTACCAGCTTGCAATTCCACCAGCAGTGGAGGAGTGTTCCTCTTTCTCCACATCCTCGCCAACAACTGCAGTCTCCTGTGTTTTTGATCTTAGCCATTCTGACTGGTGTGAGATGGAATCTCAGGGTTGTTTTGATTTGCATTTCCCTAATGACTAGGATGATGAGCATCTCTTTAGGTGCTTCTCAGCCATTAGATATTCTTCAGGTGAGAACTCTTTGTTTAGCTCTGTACCCCATTTTTTAATAGGGTTACTTGCCTCTCTGGAGTTTAACTTCTTGAGTTCTTTGTATATATTGGATATTAGCCCTCTGTCGGATGTAAGGTTGATAAAGATCATTTCCCAGTTAGTTGGTTGCCGCTTTGTCATTTTGACAGTGTCTTTTGCCTTGCAAAAACTTTGTAATTTAATGAGGTCCCATTTGTCTATTCTTGATCTTAGAGCATAAGCTATTGGAGTTCTGTTCAGGAAATTCTCTCCTGTGCCTATATGTTCAAGGTTCTTCCCTAGTTTCCCTTCTATTAGTTTCAGTGTGTCTGGTTTTATGTGGAGATCTTTGATCCACTTAGAATTGAGCTTAGTGCAAGGAGATAAGGATGGGTCAATTTGCATTCTTCTGCATGTTGACCTCCAGCTGAGCCAGCACCATTTGTTGAAAAGGCTATCTTTTTTCCACTGGATGGTTTTAGCTCCTTTGTCAAAGATCAAGTGACCATAGGAGTGTGGATTCATTTCTGGGTCTTCAATTCTGTTCCATTGATCTACATGCCTGTCACTGTACCAATACCATGCGGTTTTTAACACTATTGCTCTGTAGTACAGCTTGAGGTCCGGGATACTGATTCCCCCAGAGGTTCTTTTACTCTTGAGAATAGTTTTAGCTATTCTGGGTTTTCTGTTATTCCAGATGAATTTTTGAATTGCTCTTTCTAACTCTATGAAGAATTGAGTTGGGATTTTGATGGGGATTGCATTGAATCTGTGTATTACTTTTGGTAAGATGCTCATTTTTACTATATTAATCCTGCCAATCCATGAGCATGGCAGATTTTTCCATCTTCTGAGGTCTTCTTCAATTTCTCTCTTCAGAGACTTGAAGTTCTTGTCATACAGATCTTTCACTTGTTTGGTTAGAGTCACGCCAAGATACTTTATATGGTTTGTGGCTATCGTGAAGGGTATCATTTCTCTTACTTCTTTCTCAGCCTGCTTATCCTTTGAGTATAGGAATGCTACTGACTTGCTTGAGTTGATTTTATATCCGGCCACTTTGCTGAAGTCGTTTATCAGCTGTAGGAGTTCTCTGGTGGAGTTCTTTGGGTCGCTTAAGTATACTATCATATCGTCTGCAAATAGTGATAGTTTGAATTCTTCCTTTCCAATTTGTATCCCTTTGACCTCTTTTTGTTGTCTAATTGCTCTAGCTAGAACTTAAGTACTGTATTGAAAAGATATGGAGAGAGAGGGCAGCCTTGTCTAGTCCCTGATTTTAGTGGGATTGCTTCAAGTTTCTCTCCATTTAGATTGATGCTGGCTACCGGTTTGCTGTAAATTGCTTTTACTATGTTTAGATATGGGCCTCGAATTCCTGATCTTTCCAAGACCTTTAGCATGAAAGGATGCTGCATTTGGTCAAATGCTTTCTCAACATCTAATGAGATGACCATGTGGTTTTTTTCTTTGAGATTCTTTATATAGTGGATTACATTGATAGATTTCCTTATATTGAACCATCCCTGCATCCCTGGGATGAAGCCTACTTGATCGTGGTGAATGATCGTTTTGATGTGTTCTTGGATTCGGTTGGCAAGAATTTTATTGAGTATTTTTGCATCGATATTCATAAGAGAGATTGGCCTGAGATTCTCTTTCTTTGTCGGATCTTTGTGTGCTTTTGGTATTAGTGTAATTGTGGCTTCATAGAACGAGTTGGGTAGTGTTTCTTCTGTTTCTATTTTGTGGAACAGTTTGAAGAGTATTGGTGTTAGGTCTTCTTTGAAGGTCTGATAGAATTCTGCACTAAAACCATCTGGACCTGTGCTTTTTTTGGTTGGAAGACTTCCAATGACAACTTCTATTTCTTCAGGGGTTATAGGACGGTTTAAATGGTCTATTTGATCCTGATTTAATTTTGGTATTTGGTGTCTGTCAAGGAAATTGTCCATTTCCTCGAGATTTTCTAGTTGTGTTGAATACAGGTTATTGTAGTAGGATCTGATGATTTTTTGAATTTCCTCAGTTTCTGTTGTTATCTCTCCCTTTTCGTTTCTGATTTTATTAATTTGGATACTATCTCTGTGCCCTCTGGTTAGTCTGGCTAAGGGCTTATCTATCTTGTTGATTTTCTCAAAGAACCAACTCCTCGTTTTGTTAATTCTTTGTATGGTTTTATTTGTTTCTACTTGATTGATTTCAGCCCTGAGTTTGATGATTTGCTGCCTTCTACTCCTCTTTGGTGTATTTGCTTCTTTTTGTTCCAGGGCTTTCAGGTGTGCCATTAAGCTGTTAGTGTATGCTGTCTCCTGTTTCTTTTTGGCGGCACTCAGGGCTATGAATTTTCCTCTTAGCACTGCTTTCATTGTGTCGCATAAATTAGGGTATGTTGTGCCTTCATTTTCATTAACTTTCAAAAAGTCTTTGATTTCTTTCTTTATTTCCACCTTGACCAAGTTATCATTGAGTAGAGCATTGTTCAGCCTCCATGTGTATGTGGGTTTTCTTTTGTTTTTGTTGCCATTGAAGACCACCCTTATTCCATAGTGATCTGATAGGAGGCATGGGATTAGTTCTATCTTCTTATATCTTTTGAGGTCTGATTTGTGAGCAATTATATGGTCAGTTTTTGAGAGGGTACCATGAGGTGCTGAGAA
Organism: Tokudaia tokunoshimensis; assembly: GCA_036184795.1. Lineage (NCBI taxonomy): Eukaryota > Metazoa > Chordata > Mammalia > Rodentia > Muridae > Tokudaia > Tokudaia tokunoshimensis. The sequence continues at coordinate 51,746,784 of BTHU01000006.1, read as the reverse complement.
GAAGGTGTATTCTTTAGCTCTAGGATGAAATGTTCTATATATATCTGTTAGTTCCATTTGGTCCAAGGCTTCAATTACATTCACTGTGTCCCTGTTTAGTTTCTGCTTTCCTGAACGATCCATTTCAGAGAGTGGGGTGTTGAAGTCATCCACTATTATTGTGTGAGGTGCGATGTGTGCTTTGAGTTTTAGTAAAGTTTCTTTTACGAATGAGGGTGCCCTTTCATTTGGAGCATAGATATTCAGAATTGAGAGTTCTTCTTGGTGGATTTTTCCCTTGATCAGTATGTAGTGTTTTTCTGTTTCTTTTTTGATGACTTTAGGTTGAAAATCAATTTTATCTGATATTAGCATGGCTACTCCGCCTCGTTTCTTGGGGCCATTTGCTTGTAAAATTGTTTTCCAGCCTTTTACTCTGAGGTAGTGTTTGTCTTTGACACTGAGGTGCGTTTCCTGCATGCAGCAAAATGCTGGGTCCTGTTTACGTATCCAGTCTGCTAGTCTATGTATTTTTATTGGGGAATTGAGACCAATTGATATTAAGAGAGATTAATGCATAGTGATTATTGCCACCTGCCATTCTTGACGCTATCTTTATGTTTGCGTGGTTATCTTCTTTTGGGTTTGATTCAAGAAGGTTATTATCTCATTTTTTCCAGGGTGTTGTTTCTTTCCCTTTATTGGCGGTTTCCACCTATTATCCGTTGCAGGGCTTGATTTGTGGAAAGATATTGTGAAAATTTGGTTTTATCATAGAATATCTTGGTCTCTCCATCTATGGTGATTGAGAGTTTTGCTGGGTATAGCAGTCTAGGCTGGCATTTGTGCTCTCTTTGCGTCTGCATGAGATCTGCCCAGGATCTTCTGGCTTTCATAGTCTCTGGTGAGAAATCTGATGTGAGTCGGATAGGTCTTCCTTTGTATGTTACTTTGCCCTTTTCTCTTACTGCTTTTAGTATTCTTTCTTTGTTTAGAACATTCGGTGTTTTGATTATTATGTGACGGGAGGTATTTCTGTTCTGGTCCTGTCTGTTTGGAGTTCTGTACACTTCTTGTACGTTCATCAGCATCTCTCTCTTTAGGTTAGGGAAGTTTTCCTCCATAATTTTGTTGAAGATGTTTACTGGCCCTTTAAGTTGCAAATCTTCACTCTTATCTATACCTATAATCCTTAGGTTTGGTCTTCTCATTGTGTCCTGGATTTCCTGGATGTTTTGGGTTACACGTTTTTTGCATTTTGCATTTTCTTTGACTGTTGAGTCGATGCTTTCTATGGAATCTTCAGCACCTGATATTCTTTCTTCCATCTCTTGTATTCTATTGTTGATGTTTGCATCTATGACTCCTGATTTCTTCCCAAGGTTTTCTATCTCCAAAGTTGTTTCCCTTTGTGATTTCCAAGTTGTTTCTACTTCCTTTTTTAGTTCCTGGATGGATTTGCTGAGATCTTTCACTTGTTTGTTTGTATTTTCCTGTATTTCTTTAAGGTATTTTTGCATTACCTCTTTCAGGATATCTGTCTGTTGACCCACTTTTTCTTGCATTTCTCTGAGCGATTTTTGTGTTTCCTCCTCATGAGATTCCATCTGTTGATCCATTGTCTCCTGCATTTCTTTAAGCAGTTCTCGTGTTTCCTTTGTAAGGGCATCTATCCGTTGATTCATTTCTTTAAGCAATTTTTGTGTTGTCTCCTTATGGGCGTCCGTCTGTTGACCCATATTCTTCTGCATTTCTTTATGCAATTTTTGTGATTCCTTTGTGAGTGCATCTCCCCTTTGATTCATCTCATTAAGCTATTTTTGTGTTGTCTCCTTGTGCGCCTCCATCTTTTGATCCATGTTCTCTTGCATTTCTCTAAGCGATTTTTGTGTTTCCTTTGCAAGGTCTTCTAACCGTTGATTCATGGTCTCCTGTAATTCTTTATTAGATTTATTTGTGTCCTTCTTGTGATCCTCTAATAGCATCATGAGAAGTGATTTTAAATCCAGATCTTGTCTTTCGGGTGTGGTGGGGTATCCAGGACTTGCTGCTGTTGGAGAGTTGGGTTCGAATGGTGCCATATTACTTTGATTTCTGTTAGTAACGTTCCTACGTTTGCCTTTTGCCATCTGGTTACCTCTGATGTTAGTTGGTCCTGCTGTCACTGGCTGTTGGTTGGACCTCTTGTGAGCCTGCAAAGCTATTTTTGCCCCCCCTGGATTACCAGGATTCCCCTGGCACAGATTTCTGGGGCCTGCCCTGCTCCTGAGTGACTTTGGAGCCCTGATGTGCCTTGCCCCAAGTGATGTTATATTGGGGCATCCTTGCACATCCAAAGGCTCAGCGTAGTAGATTCCTGGAGCAGAGGTCGCCAAAGGGAGGCTGGTAGGCTCCTGCCCTGTGCATGGGTGTGTGATCTCTCCTAGATTGGGGGAGAGGGGGCGTCCCTCTGCCAGGCAGAAGTCCCACAGCTGAGCTGGCATGCTGGTTACTGCAGATCTGCCCAGCTCTTGGGAGCCGCGTACACACAAACTGCCCGAGACCCAAGCGATATTATGCCTGTCTGTCTCTGAGCCTGGCAGTCCCAACTCCCGGGCCGCTGTAGCCGGGTTTTCTTTCATAAAATATATTCTGATTACTGCTAAAATGCTAATTTCTATTATTTAGTAAAATGAACCTGGCCTTCAAAATACTGATAAACACTTTTAAAAATTTACTCTTGATTTCTATTCAATAATTCATAAGCATAATATGCAATTAAGTACTTTAATGCTAATAACTTTAGGGAAATCTATAACATGGTAAAGCTTTACTTATGTAAAGCTTTTTATAGTGCACCTGAGGCCCTGGAGAATCAACAGGAATATTGTATTCATATTCATTAAGTGGGAAGTAAAGAACAGCTTTAAAACTGTAGGTATATAGTAGCTCTACTTACCATCTAAATTATAAAACATAGGCAGGCTTTTAAAAGTAAAAACATGTATTTGATACTAAATCTTTACTTAAAAAACAGTGAGTCAACTTCCTAAGGCACTTTATTTGTCATATCATTCTGTTGCTTGGCATTTGTAAAATGTAGGGATATTTGATCAAGTATAGTATGAAGAGATGAGGAATTATGCGTCTGTCCCATTATCAGAGAATAGAAAAGGCTTTGGGGCTACATAGGAGAAATATTCATTTCATACAGAGATACTTACCGCTTACCTCATCTTTTTGCTCTGGCAATCATTGACACAAAGATCTTAAAGATTACATCAGTAATAATGAGCATGTGCAGAACATTATAGTACAATATTAACAATTAGGTTAATCTAATAGACTTTACCATTTAAGACACTGAATTATTTCTCCTCAAGTGTAAAACTCTTATGATTGAATTTTTATCACTCCAAGTAGTTGTAAAGTTCAGCTTTTCTCTCTCTCTCTATTTTATTGAAAATAGATTTTTTTTCTCGTCAAATATATTCCAGTCACACTTTCCCCTTTCTTGTCTCTTCCCAGCTCCTATCCCCAACTCCTCTCTCCCCAAGATCCACTCTCTGTATAATTCCCTTCAGAAAAGAGCAGGCCTATAAGAGGCAACACTGAAACAGGACAAAGCAAGATACAAGACAAGTTAAAAAAAAAAAGCTCTCTATGGAAGTTAAACAAGGCAACCCACTAGGAGGAAAGAGTCCCAAGAGCAAGAAAAAGTGTCAGAAACACGTTTTTAATCTCTTCTTTTCCTCTCTCTCTCTCTCTCTCTCTCTCTCTCTCTCTCTCTCTCCTTTCAGTTCTTTCCAATCCATAAGTACTTTCATTTATTTTGTTTGTTCAGATTTTATTTTATTTGAAATACAATATCAGTATGTAGCCTTGGCTGACTTGGAACTTCTTATGTTGCCAGGGACCTTTCCTGCCCTTCAAAGGTACTGGGAAGTGACACAGCAAAGGATGAAGGCCAGAGGCTGATGATCTCTAGTCTTATAACTCTCTCTTACTGTTCTGGGGGCCAGAAGCTGGTGGCCTCTGGAAATTTAACTTTTTTTGTTATTCTGTGGCCAAAAGCCACTGGTTTCTGGCAATTAACTCCTGCTTATAAGATGCAGGGGATTAAGAAAAGAAGCTAACTATTTGAATGTTGGGAATTGGTTTTAGTGCTTTGTCTTATTTTGGCTCCCAAAAAGCCATGCTTCCTGACCTGAGGGTCCCTGCTCCCAGCTGGCCCAGGACAGAGAAGGGAGAGGGGGTTGAATGGGGAACAGAGGGAGGGAAGGGGGCTTATGGGACTTTTGGGGAGGGAGGAAATGGGAAAGGGGAAATCAGTTGGAATGTAAATAAAAAAACTTAGAAAACAATAAAAAAACTTAATTGATAATAAAGAATTGTCATACAGCCATTGGCTGAGCAACGATAAGTGACTCAGAGGGAGAAGGATCAAGTTTAAGAGCTACAGGAGAGAAAACATCCAGCAATGTAGGTGGAAAGGGAATACAGAGCTATGGGGCAAGGTTCCCCAGAAGGTAACAGGATGATGAAATATCCAATTTGGAAGGTGTTAAGCCAGGAATACTGGAGGGAAATGTATGCTAGCCAAGGGGAGGATTAGAACTGCTGAGCCATATATATGTATGAATATATATATATATATATATATATATATATTCTTCAAGGCATATTAAAATTAAGCCTGCATGTGTGTGTCTTTCATATGTGAATCCAGAGTGCTCTGGCAGGTGGCTGGAAGTGTGACCTGCTGGGAGCATAAAACAGTTTAACTAGTTCACTGCTACACGTGGGCTCTTTATTCTCTGGTTCAAGGGTCCTTTGATGACCAGGCAAGAGGCTTGGAGTTCAGTAACTCTTCATGAATCAAAGAGAAAAGAAAAGAAGAAAGAACAGAGAGGCACACATACTGGATAAAGTTGGAGAAAGTCACACTGTCATTTTATTGTGGTTCTTAGTTTTTATAGTTTCTCAGGATAATTAATCACATAGTTTTCTAAGCATTTTTATGTTCCATAAGTTCATATAAGTTTAAAGCAATAATTCATGCCATAGATGAATAAATTTTAAGGAATTACAACAGAATTGTTCATGTCTTTTAATTAAGACTAGTATCTCACTAACTAGTATCTGTTACTAGCCCCCGTAAGTTCTTTATCAGTTTAAAGCACGAATTTTTATGTCACAAGCTAGCCTAGTTTTGTCAGGAGACAAATCATTTACATTGTACCTTATTAGTTTTAAAGTTTTGCTTAGTTAAACTATTTTAATTTTATTTTATTTTCTGTCCTTATACCTAAAATAAATTGTCCATTCCCAGTTTATGATTTTGATACCATTCCCAGATAGTGGTCCCACACCTGACCTAGAAGGAATGTTTTCCTTGATTGTAAATTAGTTTCAAATCTGCTTTCTTTCCCTAGTGTAATTAGTCCATGACACAGGAAGATTTACAGAGCTCTGTTTAAAGCTTTTATTTTATAAGGGGCAGGAAATTACTTGTATAAATTTAGGAATTCTATAAAATCATAATCAGGAACTATGAAACCATCCATTTGCCTATACAACATTACTACATGAGAGTATATCTTCATGTTGATCTGCAGAAAATCTGTCCAATAAATCAGTCTAAATGCCCAGGAATGATTAGGCTATGTAATAGTGACAGGAAAGCCATATCAGCTGAAAAAAACAATCCTGGGATAAAGTGTCTAAGGATCCTGCAACTCAGAGCTCACCCATCATAGTCCATGCAAAACGGTGGGCCATGTCCAGAAAATTCATTTGTATGCTTTATTCCTAGATGGCTTTTGACACTATGTAGAACAGGCTGGCTTCCAGCTGACAGAAATATGCCTACCTTTGCCTCCTGAGTGCTGAGAGTAAAGGTGTGTGTCACCACACCTAGCCCCAAATACAGATTTTCAAAGCCTCACTTATATACACTGCAATGTCTTGCATACTCTTATTTTTAGACTTGACTTCTTAGATAATATTTTAACTCCTAATTAGTGAGAAGAAGCTCATCTTCTTCACATCCATAGAGATCTTCCTTGGATTCTTTTGAGTGAAGTCATTGTTAACTTTATTACTCTTTTGAGTGGCATGTTGGGATGAGCCAAGCATGAACTTGAAAGATCAGTTCTCATTAACAATCAAGGTCTTGCTCTACTGTCAATTAAGCAACAGGCTTATGCCCGTGTGCCCAGTGATCCCAACACTGCATTTGAACAGCATGTTCATCTAGTCTTAGGTATATTCTTTAGAAGGTGGGGAAGAATTTGTCTTGGTCTTGTAGAAGATAGGAACATCTTTTGATAGAATCCCTGGCATGCAAATGTGTATTCCAGCTATGGTTCCTTTAAGCTTCATTCAAGTGGTGAACTATATAGAAAAGCTGAACAGCTCTCTCTGATGGTATCTTTAATATTTTATCAACCACAATGCTGAGGGATATGATTCTAATATAATAATTTCACATATAGAGGCTTCCTTTATTGACAGACTATTTCCTGATAATATATACTATGCCTGAGCAGAGAATCATCAACATATTTACAAGGAGCAAAGATGTCTATTGGAATGCCTCTCTAGACAATGTCACTTACTAGCTTATGTACCATAGAAAATTACCAGCAACTATATTTTAAAAGTAAGACTTCCTAAGTCATCCCTGTCTATTAAAAATCTTCATATGATTGCCCCTGTAAAGTCCAGCATATAGAGCTGTCAAATATAAAGGAAAGTAACAGCCATGCCGGGTGGTACATACCTGTATTCCCAGTGATTAAAGAGACTGAGGATACATGCTTTAGACCAGCTTAGGCAACTTTGTGAGACCTTGTGTCATAATAAAAAGTGAAAAAGAGATGGCAATGTAGCCCAGTTGTGGAATGATTACCTAAGGACATAGGTTCAACCCGTTGTACATAATATAGAAAACTATAAGTAGAAATCACATTGAAGAACCACCTACCAGGTACATTCTTTAGAGTATTCAGAAGGTAGCTGAACAATCTGACATGTGCTTATCACTTTGATAGTAAATACGCCGATAAAAATTACAACTCACATAGACCCTTGACTAGGACATGCTCATATAAAAAGACACTGATGAATTTCCAATAACTTACCATTTACAGTAAATATTAGTAATGAAAATATTCACTAGAGATTTAGTAATGGGACAGAAGCTATATAATAGCTGTGTGGGTAAAACAGTGGGAGAGTTTGTACATTTTTTAAAAAAAGATTTATTTATTTATTTATTTATTTATTTATTTATTTATTTATTTATTATATGTAAGTACACTGCAGCTATCTTCAGTCATTCCAGAAGAGGGTGTCAGATCTTGTTACTGATGTTTGAAAGCCACCATGTGGTTGCTGGAATTTGAACTCAGGACCTTCGGAAGAGCAGTCAATGCCCTTAAACACTGAGCCATCTTTCCAGTCAAAGTTTGTACATTTAATTAACATATTTTACTGGGAAATCATAATATATCTCCAAAATGTGCATTATGTCAATAATAAAACAATTATGTACTAAATCAAACTATAATGACAGTCCCTAAAGGTCTACCAGGTAATGTGTACAAAGTGGTATTAGAGCACAGAAGGAAATGAGCATTTCTTTAGGTTGCATATAAGGAAGTTTTGAGGATCAGTGTTAGTTGAATATTTAGGGTCGATTGAACTTAGATCTATGAAGCGGTAAATGAATGAAGGACACAACATAGTTTGTAGTATAGTGTATTTGAGCACAGAGAAGAAAACCTCCAAACAATGGGACTTTCTCTTTCCTGACTGCCACATAGTTTTTAACTTTGAGGAGAAATGGAAAGGAAAAAAAAAGTCTATTGAACCAATTGTTTCAGCTATTCCTCTGTGATCATAGCATTGCTTATATGGATTGTCAAGGAAGGAATGAGCTCATAAAAGGATATTAATGTGTCCTTTTTATTGAGCAAAATGGCATTACAGGAAAGGTGATTTCAAAGGCACATGGCTCTTTCATTACAGCCTTCAGGGGCAATGTTTGATCACTGAAAACAGGCTGCTTTGTTCCACTTTGCTCTGATGTTTGGCATTATCCTGAATACATATGCTATGACTTGGAAAGAATCAGTCTGTAAAGATCTAATAGATTCGGGACTTGCATATTCAAAATACATGTATCCTGGTTAAAACGGAATAAAAACTACTTGAATATGTATGTCTATATATAAGCAAACATATTTCAGACACACATCTCAGTAAAAATCTAAAAACCAATCACACATACATGTTTATTCTGAGAATGTGAAAGTTGCCTATTTTTAAAATTCATCATTATATTAAAACTCAGGAAAACATATTTTAGGAGGTGGTATATTGGTAAGGGCAAAATATGGGAAACTTGCCTGTTTCAGGGATTCTACAAGTAGCTACATGCTTTCTTACCTGTCACTGACATAATTTCTTAATTTTGATGACCCTTGAGGGAGGGAGAGAGGGAGAAAGGGAAGGAGGGAGGGAGGGAGGGAGGGAGGGAGGGAGGGAGGGAGGGAGAAAAATAGTGAATAGTGACTTTCCTATTTTGTTAGAAACAAAAAGATAGTCACATGTTAAAGAAAAGTTTTCTGTATTAGCATTTGCATGATGTTCTTATCCTAAAATTTTTTATTACTAAGTAGAGAGATAGTTGCTTAAAGAGAGACTAGATGCTTTCCATGTGGTATCTAAAACTCATAATTTTGTTGTCATACAATTCTCTGGCCTCTTGCCTCTACAAATGGATATAAAAATTTTGCACAAATTTATCTTTTGAATTTTGCATCCCTTTGAACTTTTGAAAGATGACATTCCCAGTCAGTCAGTTGGCTATAACTCATATGGAAGAGTAGATACTCATTGTACTGAAATTCAGTTCAACACTTTCAGCTAAAAGTTGTTCAATTATATTATGTCCTATTTCACATGATAAAGAAAACTTTTCCTTAACACATATTACAATTCCTTTCGCTCCCCTTCTCCACCTCAGTGACACAAGGTTTTCTGTGGGAGGGTGGCACATTTTACTCTGACTTCTTTTGCAACAATCCCCAAACAGAGGCTATTTCCGTTGTGTACTTGCAGCCCAGACCAATGCTTTACAAACCTTAATGTGCTTATTAACCATCTGGGGATCTTGTTAAAAATGCAGGCTCTGATTCAGCAAGTCTGACCGAGAGATTCTAACAAGCTCCCGGGTGACATGGTGGACTAGAGTTGGGTAGTTAATGTCTAGAGTACAAATGACCACTTATTAAGTTGGCATTTGTTCCGAGACCCTGATAACTGGAAATGTAGATTCCCTAACTTTGGAGTTACTTCACACAATTGTTTTGTTCAGTGTAAACTTAATTAAAAAATTTGTATAATTTTGACTCTCTCCAAAACAGAAACAAAACAAACCTTCTTAAAAACAAAAGCAAACCCTGTCTAACTATCCAGGTTAGGCCTAATAAACTGCTGAAAATTTCTAGAAGTTTCTTTTTGCATCTTCGTGCCCTCCCAATGCTGTTCTCTCTGCTCATCCTTGCATCATGCAACTCATCCTTTGAAGCCCACATTGGCTTCAGCCTCCTCCTGGATTCCTTCTCCTTATCTTTTTCCCATGGAAACAAATTGCCTCTGAGATTTCACAACACTCTGCATTTCATATATTATGCCTTCTTCCTGTTCTTTTGAAATGGTCTGTCTACCTGTTCACTTTTTGTAGGAACAGGCCTCTGTGGATAAAGACTATATATATTATTCCTAATACATACTACCAATCATGAGGCCTAACATACTCGGTTTACTGACTGAGTGAAAAGGTTGTATTGTAATCATACAAAAATATAATGTAATATATTTGTCCCAATGAACCTTAAACTTGAATCGAAAATAATACAAACTAAACTCATAAACAGTTAAATATGGGATGATATAATAGTAATGGTATAAAATGTTAGTATGTGGTTTATCATAGCAAATATGTGCTCTGAGGTCACTGACAGAAAGTATTGCCATAGGGCAGTGGTGGCGCACGCCTTTAATCCCAGCACTTGGGAGGCAGAGGCAGGTGAATTTCTGAGTTCGAGGTCAGCCTGGTCTACACAGTGAATTCCAGGACAGCCAGGGCTACACAGAGAAACCCTGTCTCAAAACAAACAAACAAACAAACAAATAAACAAAAAAACCCAACCAACCACACAAAAAGTATTGCCATGTTTTTATAAATTATTTATTCTATTCTTCAGTTTATTTCATAAAGTACTTGAAACTGGTAACTCTATGTAGTAAGGTTAACGAAGGTACAGGAACATAAGTAGTTAAGAGAAGTAGTATGAGTAATCAAAAGGGGGTTGTGGCTCAGATACTGAAAGCTCTAGGAACAGATGAGCTAATCTTCAGGACTGATGTTCTCTGCACAGGATGGTAGTGCTTACAGGTTGGACTTCTTCTTAGAAGGCTCAAGTCCACCTAGGCTGTTAGCAGCTCCCTGCCCTCTGGCCTCTTTTGTTAATATTAGGGTAAGAACATCATGCAAATGCTAACACAGAAAATTGCTCTTTGACATGTGACCACCATTTTGTTTGTAACTAGGAAAATCACTACTCACCATAGTCTCTCTGTCTTTGTTTCTGTCTTTGTCTCTCTCTGTATGATAGAAATCTGTTTTCTTAGGTTGTCTAGGGGTGGTCGTGCCTCTATGTAAATTTTCCCTATACACATCATGTCCCTTCAGATGTCTTTGATTACGTCACAGCATGTTCCCTGTTGAGACACAGATATGATCAGAGCATTTTGAACTGGGTGAAATTCCAGCTTCAGAAACATTTACCAAAACCATGAATACTGTGAAAGGTTTATAATATCTTGCCATATATCTGGCCAAAATCTGTGAGGACACCAAAGAAGAAAGGGAAATAGAGAATTTATTTTCAAAAGAGAAAAATTCAGAAAGTACACAAAGCTATCATTTTGTCCTTGTAACCTTACATTTAGTATGGTCAAGAAGCTTTGAGCCACCATGGAGGGAGGGATGAATTGTTTTCCTATTTGCTTGTCTGAAGCTGTGTAATGTTCCTTACACCAGTTATAAGTTACTGTTCATTGGTGACACCATTGTATTTCAGAAAAGGCCCATGAGATCTCTTTAGACTAGAATTACTGTGTGGAACTACAGCCACTCACCTTTTTGGAGCTCATAGTTTGATTGTTCTCCTGCCTCTTCTCCTTGTATTGGGAGATACAGAAAGAAAATAAATGAACAGAAGCCCCAACGTTAGCATCTGTGATGAAAGGTTTGTCAAGGAGGCTGAACCCCTGAACTGAAGTGGAAGTGATTCTTTTCTGTTTTGCTGGGTTGTTCTGCCACCTATTGCCATAAAGGTATCGAGTGTTGTCTCCAACTTGCCAAGAAGCAACAGATAAAAATGGGCAAGAAGACTTACATTCATGTTGATGACGAGAACCACATCTGAAAAATAAATAGGAAGCTGTTGGTGTGAAGTCCTGGTGTGCAGACTGTTCTGTCTTTGGCTCTTGGGTTCCATCACAGCTGTGTTTGCAGTACATACTCAAATTGCTGCTGACTTATATGGGCTAATTCTGTGACCTGGCAAAACATACCAAATATCCTAGCAGGTAAAGGGTGACTGTTGTTTGACCTTGAATAAATGAGCTAAAGGTGATGGGGAAACCATAATTGAATTAAAAACAAACAAACAAACAAGATTGTTTTTTCTTTGCCCAGTGGTTAAGGGGAAAATCCAGTGTGTTTCCTGGTACATGGTATACATTTTGGGATAGTCGGGTTAAACTTCTGTTTAGCTTAGGGAGGAATTGAGTGAGAGCAGTTTATATGAGGCTATGCACATCTATTTTCTCCTTCACTGTTGAACCTTTTTTTTTTTTATTAAAAAGATTATTTTCTTTCTTTTCAGGATCTGTTTATGAGATGTTTGGCAATGAATGCTGTTTGTCAACAGGAGAAGTGATCAAAATCACAGGTCTCAAAATTAAGAAGATTATGGCTGAAATTTGTGAGGGTGATATTAGAGGTTCTGAGTCTCTGAAGCCTTTTGAGCTGCCCATGAATTTTCCAGGTATAGTCTATTGCATCCATTTCACAGAAAATAGAAATAATGGTAGTTTTCCAACTCTTCTCTGTTATTTTAAAAAAACCAAAAATTCCAGCCACTTGATTTTAGCACATGAAGATTTAGGAGTCAGGTACTGTGGTGAAAGCCTCCTGGCTCAGAGAGGCAAAGAAAGCACCCAGCTGATCTTCCTACTCCACTAGCATCCTAGAAGGAAAAAGCTTTCTCCTCCTTCACCCTACCTTAAATACCTTCCAGCTTAAGGTCCCTCCTTTCTGTTTACTTAAGTTCACTCTCTGTCAGCTGGTTGCCAGCTCTGCCTCTTAACCTAGAGTTGACGTTATTCAGTTCTTGGATTAAAGGTGTGTACAAGGGCTGAGCCACACCAAAGTACTTGTTTAAAATAAACTAAAAACTCTTGGTTCAAAGATGTACCCTAGGGCTGAGACACACCACAAGGTTTTACCAGTTCACAACCTTGCGTTTTGCAATGTGATCAAATATCCTGCAATGTTTCTCTTGTTGCTGCTGCTGCTATTGTTTTGAGATAGGTTCTTACCAAGTAATCCAGACTGACATTGAACTCAAGATTGTCCTGCCTGGCCAGCTAAGTGCTAGAATTACAAGACTGCAATGGTGCTAGCTTCCCAAACTGAGCTATGTGTTGTGTGGGGTGAAGAAGATAAAATTCTTATAGGTCAATCAATTCTATATCTACAAAGGAAAACCTGTTATGCATTTTTCATTCTTCTTTTACCTAGGAACTAGTCATTTTGGTTAAGAAATAACTATTTACAAGTATTTAGTGTTTCTTTAAAGTTAGATTCTTATTAGTTGTTACATAGCAACATAAACACATTAATGAAGTAATGTAATATTTTTATAATGCATGTGTACATGATATTTAAATACTGTTAAATAGCTATATCTTATCAATTATTTAGTTTTTTGTGTGGGAAAAATTGTAAGAACCTATCCTTTAGTTTTTCGAAATGTACAGTTCATAATTGTTAATGGTAGTCACTTTACTGTGCAATAACACCCCAGAACAGCTGTTTTCTTTTTTTTTAATTTTATTTTCTAAGTTTTCTTTTTTTATTTACATAAAAAACCATTTCCCCTTTCCCATTTCCTCCCTCCCCAAAAGTCCCATAAGCCCCCTTCCCTCCCTCTTTTCCCCATTCAACCCCCTCTCACTTCTCTGTCCTGGCATTCCCCTACATCCAGTCTTTCCAGGACCAGGGGTCTCTCCTTCCATCTTCTTGGAAATCTATTGATATGCCAATTGTGTCTACGGTATTCCGAGATTCTGGGTTAATATCCCCTTATCAGTGACTGCATACCATGTGTGTTCTTTTGTGATTGGGTTACATCACTAAGGATGATATTTTCAAGTTCTGACCATTTGCCTAGGAATTTCGTGAATTCATTGTTTTTAATTGCAGAATAGTGTTCCACTGTGTAAATATACCACATCTTCTGAATCCATTCCTCCGTTGAGGGACATATGAGTTCTTTCCAGCTTCTGGCTATTATAAATAAGGCTGCTATGAACATAGTGGAGCATGTGTCCTTATTGCATGCAGGGAAAGCCTCTGAGTATATGCCCAGGAGTGGTATAGCAGGATCCTCCGGGAGTGTCATGCCCAGTTTTCTGAGGAACCGCCAAACAGCTTTCAAGAGTGGTTGTACCAGCTTGCAATCCCACCAGCAGTGGAGGAGTGTTCCTCTTTCTCCACATCCTCGCCAACAACTGCTGTCTCTTGTGTTTTTGATCTTAGCCATTCTGACTGGTGTGAGATGGAATCTCAGGGTTGTTTTGATTTGCATTTCCCTAATGACTAAGGATGATGAACATCTCTTTAGGTGCTTCTCAGCCATTAGATATTCTTCAGGTGAGAACTCTTTGTTTAGCTCTGTACCCCATTTTTTAATAGGGTTACTTGCCTTTCTGGAGTTTAACTTCTTGAGTTCTTTGTATATATTGGATATTAGCCCTCTGTGGGATGTAGGGTTGGTAAAGATCATTTCCCAGTTAGTTGGTTGCCGCTTTGTCTTTTTGACAGTGTCTTTTGCCTTGCAAAAACTTTGTAATTTAATGAGGTCCCATTTGTCAATTCTTGATCTTAGAGCATAAGCTATTGGAGTTCTATTCAGGAAATTCTCCCCTGTGCCCATATGTTCAAGCTTCTTCCCTAGTTTCCTTTCTATTAGTTTCAGTGTGTCTAGTTTTATGTGGAGGTCCTTGATCCACTTGGAATTGAGCTTAGTGCAAGGAGATAAGGATGGGTCAATTTGCATTCTTCTGCATGTTGACCTCCAGTTGAGCCAGCACCATTTGTTGAAAAGGTTATCTTTTTTCCACTGGATGGTTTTAGCTCCTTTGTCAAAGATCAAGTGACCATAGGAGTGTGGATTCATTTCTGGGTCTTCAATTCTGTTCCATTGATCTACATGCCTGTCACTGTACCAATACCATGCAGTTTTTAACACTATTGCTCTGTAGTACAGCTCGAGGTACGGGATATTGATTCCCCAAGAAGTTCTTTTACTCTTGAGAATAGTTTTAGCTATTCTGGGTGTTCTGTTATTCCAGATGAATTTTTGAATTGCTCTTTCTAACTCTATGAAGAATTGAGTTGGGATTTTGATGGGGATTGCATTGAATCTGTATATTGCTTTTGGCAAGATGGTCATTTTTACTATATTAATCCTGCCAATCCATGAGCATGGCAGATTTTTCCATCTTCTGAGGTCTTCTTCAAATTTCTTTCTTCAGAGACTTGAAGTTCTTGTCATACAGATCTTTCAATTGTTTGATTAGAATCACACCAAGATACTTTATATTGTTTGTGGCTACCGTGAAGGGTATCATTTCTCTTACTTCTTTCTCAGCCTGCTTATCCTTTGAGTATAGGAAGGCTACTTACTTGCTTGAGTTGATTATATATCCGGCCACTTTGCTGAAGTTGTTTATCAGCTGTAGGAGTTCTCTGGTGGAGTTCTTTGGGTCACTTAAGTATACTAACATATCGTCTGCAAATAGTGATAGTTTGATTTCTTCCTTTCCAATTTATATCCCTTTGACCTCCTTTTGTTGTCTAATTGCTCTAGCTAGACTTCAAGTACTATATTGAAAAGATATGGAGAGAGAGGGCAGCCTTGTCTAGTCCCTGATTTTAGTGGGATTGCTTCAAGTTTCTCTCCATTTAGATTGATGTTGGCTACCGGTTTGCTGTAAATTGCTTTTACTATGTTTAGATATGGGCCTCGAATTCCTGATCTTTCCAAGACCTTTAACATGAAAGGATGCTGAATTTTGTCAAATGCTTTCTCAGCATCTAATGAGATGACAATGTGGTTCTTTTCTTTGAGATTGTTTATGTAGTGGATTACATTGATGGATTTCCTTATATTGAACCATCCCTGCATCCCTGGGATGAAGCCTACTTGATCGTGGTGAATGATCATTTTGATGTGTTCTTGGTTTCGGTTGGCAAGAATTTTATTGAGTATTTTTGCATCGATATTCATAAGAGAGATTGGCCTAAGATTCTCTTTCTTTGTCGGATCTTTGTGTGATTTTGGTATCAGCGTAATTGTCGCTTCATAGAACGAGTTGGGTAGTGTTCATTCTGTTTCTATTTTGTGGAATAGTTTGAAGAGTATTGGTGTTAGGTCTTCTTTGAAGGTCTGATAGAATTCTGCACTAAAACCATCTGGAGCTGTGCTTTTTTTGGTTGGAAGACTTCCAATGACGACTTCTATTTCTTCAGGGGTTATAGGAGAGTTTAGATGGTCTATTTGATCCTGATTTAATTTTGGTATTTGGTATCTGTCTAGGAAATTGTCCATTTCCTCGAGACTTTCTAGTTGTGTTGAATACAGGCTTTTGTAGTAGGATCTGATGATTTTTTGAATTTCCTCAGTTTCTGTTGTTATCTCTCCCTGTTTGTTTCTGATTTTGTTAATTTGGATACTGTCTCTGTGCCCTCTGGCTAGTCTGGCTAAGGGCTTATCTATCTTGTTGATTTTCTCAAAGAACCAACTCCTAGTTTAGTTGATTATTTGTATGGTTTTATTTGTTTCTACTTGATTGATTTCAACCCTGAGTTTGATGATTTTCTGCCTTCTACTCCTCTCGGGTGTATTTGCTTCTTTTTGTTCCAGGGCTTTCAGGTGTGCCATTAAGCTACTAGTGTATGCTGTCTCCCGTTTTTTTGGTTTTTTTTTTTTGGTGGCACTCAGGGCTATGAATTTTCCTCTTAGCACTGCTTTCATTGTGTCCCATAAATTAGGGTATGTTGTGCCTTCATTTTTATTAAATTTTAAAAAGTCTTTGATTTCTTTCTTTATTTCCTCCTTGACCAAGTTATCATTGAGTAGAGCATTGTTCAGCCTCCATGTGTATGTGGGTTTTCTGTTGTTTTTGCTGCCATTGAAGACCACCCTTATTCCATAGTGATCTGATAGGAGGCATGGGATTAGTTCGATGCTTGAGGTCTGATTTGTGACCAATTATCTGTTCAATTTTGGAGAAGGTACCATGAGGTGCTAAGAACAAGGTGTATTCTTTTGCTCTAGGATGAAATGTTCTAAATATATCTGTCAGTTCCATTTGGTCCAAGGCTTCAATTAGATTCACTGTGTCCCTGTTTAGTTTCTGCTTTCCTGAACGATCCATTTCAGAGAGCAGGATGTTGAAGTCACCCACTATTATTGTGTGAGGTGCGATGTGTGCTTTGAGCTTTAGTAAAGTTTCTTTTACGAATGAGGGTGCCCTTGCATTTGGAGCATAGATAATCAGAATTGAGAGTTCTTCTTGGTTTATTTTTCCTTTGATCAGTATGTAGAGTCCTTCTATGTCTTTTTTGATGACTTTAGGTTGCAAGTCAATTTTATCTGATAGTAGGATGGCTGCTCCGGCTCGTTTCCTGGGAGCATTTGCTTGTAAAATTGCTTTCCAGCCTTTTACTCTGAGGTAGTGTTTGTTTTTGACACTGAGGTGCGTTTCCTGCATGCAGCAACATTTTGGGTCCTGTTTTTGTATCCAGTCTGTTAGTCTATATCTTTTTATTGGGGAATTGACACCATTGATATTAAGAGAGATTAAGGAATAGTGATTATTGCCACCTGCTATTCTTGATGCTATCTTTCTGTTTGAGTGATTATCTACTTTTGGGTTTGATGCAAGAAGGTTACTATCTCATTTTTTCCAGGGTGTTGTTTCTCTCCTTGTATTGGCGGTTTCCACCTATTATCCTTTGCATGGCTGGGTTTGTGGAAAGATATTGTGAAAATTTGGTTTTATCATGGAATATCTTGGTCTCTCCATCTATGGTGATTGAGAGTTTTGCTGGGTATAGTAGTCTAGGCTGGCATTTGTGTTCTCTTAGTGTCTGCATGAGATCTGCCCAGGATCTTCTGGCTTTCATAGTCTCTGGTGTGAAGTCTGATGTGATTTGGATAGTTCTTCCTTTGTATGTTAATTGACCTTTTTCTCTTACTGCTTTTAATATTCTTTCTTTGTTTAGTACATTTGATGTTTTGATTATTATGTGACGGGAGGTATTTCTGTTCTAGTCCAGTCTGTTTTGAGTTTTGTAGGCTTCTTGTACGTTCATCGGCATCTCTCTCTTTAGGTTAGGGAAGTTTTCCTCCATAATTTTGTTGAAATGTTTACTGGCCCTTTAAGTTGCAAATCCTCACTCTCATCCATACCTATAATCCTTAGGTTTGGTGTTCTCATTGTGTCCTGGATTTCCTGGATGTTTTGGGTTACACGTTTTTTGCATTTTGCATTTTCTTTGACTGTAGAGTTGATGCTTTCTATGGTTTCTTCAGCACCTGAGATTCTTTCTTCCATCTCTTGTATTCTATTGTTGTTGTTTGCATCTATGACTCCTGATTTCTTCCCAAGGTTTTCTATCTCCAAAGTTGTCTCCCTTTGTGATTTCTTAGTTGTTTCTATTTCCTTTTTTAGATCCTGGATGGATTTGCTCAGATCCTTCACTTGTTTGTTTGTATTTTCCTATATTTCTTTAAGGTATTTTTGCATTGCCTCTTTCAGGATTTCTGCCTGTTGACCCAAGTTCTCCTGTGTTTCTCTAAGCGATTTTTGTGTTCCTCCTCATGGGCTTCCATCTGTTGATCCATCGTCTCCTGCATTTCTTTAAGCAATTCTCGTGTTTCCTTTGTAAGTGCATCTATCCATTGATTCATTTCTTTAAGCAATTTTTGTGTTGCCTCCCTATGGGCATCTGTCTTTTGACCCATATTCTTCTGCATTTCTTTATGCAATTTTTGTGATTCCTTTGTGAGTGCATCTACCTGTTGATTCATTTCTTTAAGCGATTTTTGTGTTGTCTCCTTGTGCGCCTCCATCTTTTGATCCATGTTCTCCTGCATTTCTCTAAGCAATTTTTGTGTTTCCTTTGTAAGGGCTTCTAACCGTTGAGTCATGGTCTCCTGTAATTCTTTATTATATTTATTTGTGTCCTTCTTGTGATCCTCTAATAGCATCATGAGAAGTGATTTTAAATCCAGATCTTGTCTTTCAGGTGTGGTGGGGTATCCAGGACTTGCTGCTGCTGGAGAGGTGGGTTTGGGTGGTGCCATATTACTTTGATTTCTGTTAGTAACATTCCTATGTTTGCCTTTTGCCATCTGGATACCTCTGGTGTTAGTTGGTCCTGCTGCCACTGGCTGTTGGTTGGACCTCCTGTGAGCCTGCCCAGCTATTTCTGACCCCCCTGGATTACCGGGATTCCCCTGGCACTGATTTCTGGTGCCTGCCTTGCTCCTGAGTGACTTTGGAGCCCTAATGTGCCTTGCCCCAAGTGATTTTATATTGGGGAATCCCTGCACATCCAAAGGCTCAGCGTAGTGGAATTCCCGGAGCAGAGGTCGGTCGCCAAAAGAAGGCTGGTAGGCTCCTGCCCTGTGCAGGGGTGTGTGATCTCTCCCAGAGTGGGGGGCGGGGGTGGTGTTCCCTCTGCCAGGCAGAAGTCCCACAGCAGAGCTGGCGCGCTGGTTACTGCAGATCTGCCCAGCTCTTGGGAGCCGCACACACACAAGTTGCCTGAGACCCAAGCGATATTATGCCTGACTGTCCCTGTGTCTGGAAGTCCCAGTTGCCCTGATGCTGGAGCAAAGATGGCAGAGTGCACTCTGCACTCTCTTGGCGCAGATCACTCTGCAGGGGAGATGGCCCACAGCAGAGCTGGCGCCCAGACGACCGCAGCCCTGTTCTGTTCTTGGGCGCAGATGGAAGCCTAACAGGCTGTGTCCCAAGCAATGTTATATTGGGGGTAACCTGGTTACCTGTCTCCTCAGTGCAGTCAATCCCGGAACCGAATGCTGTTTTCAAGAAGTGTGTTTTGCCATATGTTTCTCTAGATGGTCGAATGAAAGTCAGGAAATCTGTTGGCTGAGCATGGTGATGCATGAGTATGATCCCAGTACTTTGAGATAGGAATATCAAGACTTCTAGTCCAACCTGGATTGTATAAAAAGGCCCTGCTTATATATCCCTCTCCAATAAAATGATAAAAATAAAATCAAACAACATTTTCATGAGGTATATAAAACTATTTAGCATCATGTAAACATATTCATTCTATTATTTAAATAGTCACTTGCCTCTCTTGCTGTGCACATGATCTTACTGACGTGGTTGCTCCTCTTTATCTAGGTAACTGTACCAAGGTTTCCAACACCATGACTTGTAGGAACTTGTTGCCCTACATCCTAATCATATATTTTTCTAATGTTCCTGTTATGCCCAAACCCCAGGCAATGGCCAGAAATTGTGATACTGATGTAATAAACAAAGAGAGTTTTTATTGTATGAGTGTGGACCCAGATCTCACTCCACAGGTTAGGAAAGTGACGCTTGAGTCTAGGGGTTTGGTTACATATATATAATATATAATATATATTATAGAATATATTACACACACATGTATGTGTGTATATGTATATATGTATATAATATATTATATACATATAATATATTATATGTATATTGTATATATTATATGTATATATTATTTATATACATATACTATATGTATTTATTATGTATGTATATGAAGATACATAAGCTGGGGCTCTCAAGTCCTGGCATTACATGATTGAGTAGGGGAAAAGGAGTGCCGTCCTTCAAATCTGACATCATTTGTTCACAGAGAGAGGCAGAATTGCACAGCTGGAGAATGACCTTTTTGACCTGGGAAGAAGTAACTCATTCCATTATAGGAGGGTAGTGTGTTTTTACAAAGCAGTCATAGCTTTCTGGGAACACTTATTTTCTCCTTCTCATAGCTCAAGAGTGGGCTTTATCAATCAAGGATACCACCTCTTGCATCTTTAGAGCCATCTACACTGGAAAAGTGATATTGGTTAGAATTATTATGACAAGGGAGTGCAATGTTCTGTGCCAGATGTAGAGGGCAGGTTGGGTTCCCCTTTATCTGCCTTCTTCAAATGCCACAGGGAGTTTGTGAAAAGGGAGTGCTGACCATTCTGACTCAGTACAGGGACAAGAGAGTGCAGGGTTTAATTTGCAGAGATGAGGGCAGGTTACCTGTGTCTTCATTCTTCCCTCTGCTAGTAACTTTAGAGGCCTATCTTAGGTTCTCCGAAATCTGAGTTGTCTATGCTAATTTGTTGATATTGTGACCTCATTATTACCAATTGAATAGTTCCCAGCCTCTGTTTCATATACTGAAAAAGCTTAATGATAATGTATGGCCAGAAATTGAGGAGTAGTAAAATGATGATTAGAGGTCCCACAAGGGTGGAGATGAAAGTTGTTAATCAGGGGGAGGAATCAAACAGCGAGTGGTACCAATTCTTGTAATTTTCCCATTCCCTTTGATGCCTATCTATACTCTTTCTGACTTTGGATAACAATTTTCTAATAACTTCAGAATGGTTGACATAGAAACAAAGTGACACATAACCCTCTTAGTTGTAGAAACACTAAGTATAATACTTGCCCATTTTGTGGTACTACCTCTGCCAAAGAGTCCCATTATGCTCCAAGTGTGACATGGATTTTTTTAGGTCTTGGATATCTTCATCTATGTCGATCTTTAAGTTATTGTAATTCTTTTTCTGTAACATCAGAGGTTATCCCAGTGCCTGCTATGGCTACTCCTGTCCCTAGGATTATGGCTAGGGTTAAGGAGATAGGTTCCCTTTTCTGTCTCATGAGGTCTCTTTCAACATGTCCTACTAGAGTTTTCAGTACTCTATTTGAATAATAGGTTATACATATATATAGGTTTGGGGGTAGAGGAATTAAGGACTTCTCCATGCGTACATGGGGTCAGTCCCTTTGAACAAGACCACCATGGTGATGTTTGTTCTAAGGGAATAATCTATTTGGGATGGATTTGGAAATGGTTTAATTGCAGTGGTGCTGGGGCAACAGAGGGACCTTCCCCAGGTAGGTACTTTGCCTTGATATTATCTGCAGGGTTAAAGCAGGACCTTCCTGTGACTATCTATATGCAGTATCTCTTTTAGACACATATTAACCCAACATCTTCATAAGAGCGGGGTCTGGCATTATAACATAACCAACAAGAGGTGGTAAGTTGTGGCTGGGAGGCATTTAGAATTTGGAAGGTCTTTAACATCATTAACCAGAGGGGTTTACTGGTTCTGTGTGTTTCAGGAAAAGTTCTGGAACTGAAGATCCCTGCAATTGAGTGACTGGAAATAAAGTAGTGACTAGTCTGGAGGGTGGTGTTAACACAGGTTTAGGGTTTGTCAAAACCTGATTTGGTCCTACAGCTGTTGGCAGTGGATTTATAATTGGCCTTATCAAGAGTCTTACTATAAAAAAGCAATCTAGAGTTGCTGACTATGATAATATGAAGCTAGAGGACGCATGATTTCCTAGCTTCCCATCATTTAGCTTGCCTTTCTTTGGCAGTGAACATAAGTAAAACTTTGGAACTATCTCTCTGCTGGGAAACCGTGATAAGGTCTTCTTTTGACACCATCCACTCCCAGTTCCTATGACTGATGTTTCATATCCCCAAACACCATAGTAAAATTGTTCAGGACCCCACATGTGGCAGTTCTTTTTCCCCCAGGACATATATAAAAACTCTCTCATCTCCACTTGGGGTATGAATCTCGTAAATTCTGTTGAGTGTCAGGCCATGAGTTATCAGACAGCCAGCAAAAATCAAAAGTCAAATCTGGAAGCCAGGGTGTCCCAAGGGGCTTCTTCATACAGGCTAGCTGGGCATGAGAGCCAGTCTCAGGATTTTTAATTGCCCGGGTTAGGTCAAAAGGCCGATGTGTGTTAGGGACTGTAGTGCACACAGTTAACAAAAAGTAGTAAGCTCAAGACCGGGTTAGTTTTAACTTGAGAGGATTGGTGCTCTTTTGAACTTTCTATTTCAGAGACTGTGGAATGTGGTATTCTTCCTCTGGGAAGTAGGAATCAAAGGATTTTTCCATCTGGGCTCCAGCATGTCCCGGCAAAATCTCTTCATGTAGACCCAGTCTCGTGGTTGAAACTTGTGTGGTTCTGGAACTGGGCCTGCTTCATAGAGGGTACACAATTTGGGCCAAACACAGTTGTGTGCCCACTGTGTTGCTCTGATCTTAGTTATTTATCGTCTTTTAATTTTGTAATAGCTGTCGACTGAAGGTTAGGTACAATGGGGTCAGGGACACCATATTTAATCACAAAGGGGATTAATCCTATCTGGTAAGGGGAGTTCCTCGCCCGATATATGGCAAAGGGAAGGAGCATCACCCAGTCTCTGCCAATCTCTATGGAAAATTTAATTAAGGTCTTTTTTAATGTTTTATTTATCTTTTTTTTTTTTTACTTGTCTTGAACTTTGGGGTCAGTATGTACAATGTAATTTTCAGTCTGCCCCAATAAATCTTGTTACATCTTGTTACTTTAGACACAAATGTTGCTCTGTTGTCTGACCCTATCATATGAGGGAATATATAGCTGGGTAAGATATCCTCTAGCAACTTCTTAGACACTACTTTTGTAGTCTCGGCCTTCATTAGAAATGTTTCCATCCATTTGGAGATGTGTACAAATACCAGCAAGTACTTGTAACTGTATTTTCCTGTTTGATTTTTATACAATCAATTTCTCAGTAGGCTTCCAGTCTCTTACCTCGAAGTCGAGAGCCTTGATGCTTGGTAGTGCTATTGGTGTTGGCTAATTGGCAAGTTCTGTAGCTTGACACGATATTTTCGATGGAATTTTGCATGTCTCCCAAAGTCACCTTAGATTCTCTCACTTTGTCGGCCATCCATCTTGCTCCCATTTGAGTGACTATGGATTTTCTTGAGGATAGATCTTGTCAAGGACAGTGGGTAGTATTAGCTTACCTTTAGTCATTTGCCACCAGCTTTCTGAACACTGACTCATAGGCTGATATTTTTGGCCCATTTGATCTCTTCTTGCATATAGATTAGGCATTCTGGCAGGTTGGGGTTGGGTGGCTTTGGCAGAACTGCAGCCAACATGGAGGCTGGTGTTTCTTCTAGGACTACCTTCTTGGCAGCTTTGTCAGCTAAGTTGTTACCTCTAGTCACTAGCATTGCTTCTTGTTGATGACCTGGACAATGTATGATTGTCACCTTCTTTGGCAACCAGGGGACTTTGAGTAACTATTTTGAGTAGGATATCATCTTTGTTTTTGATAGTTTTTCTTTCTGCAATGAGGAGCTCTTTCTCCTGGTAAATGGCTCCATGTATGTGAGCAGTTGCAAATGCATGTCAGCTGTCTGTGTAAATGTTAACAGTCAGTCTCTTCCCCATGGTGAGAGCCTAAATTAGTGCTATCAGTTTGGTCCTTTGAACTGAAGTGTCTGGGGAAAGAGACTGAGCTCAGATTACCTCCATTTCTGTGGTTACTGCCATTCCTGCCTTCACCTGACCCTTGAGAATGAAACTGCTTTCATCTGTAAACCAAGCCCCCTCTGCCTCTGGAAGAGGGGAGTCCTTTAAGTCATGTCGGGTACTATGTATCTGGGTCAAGATTTCGCTGTATCAGTGGAGCTGATGGTCCAAATCAGGATCAGGGAGAAGGGTCACAGGATTCAAGGAAACAGGTGACTAGAAGGTAACTCAGCTAGGGTTATTAGTAAAGTCTGGTAATGAGTCATGCAGGCATTACTGAGTCACCGGTCAGGAGGCTGTTTGAGTACCCCTTTAATTGCATGGTGGGTCTTTATGGCTAAATGTGTCCCACAGCTAATTTGTCTGTTTCTTCAACCAGTAATGTTTTAGACAAAATGATACATAGGCAAGGTGGCCATCCTGTTGCTACTGGGTATAATTTTTGGACAAACATGTCATTGGCCATTTCTATGTCCCAAAATTTGAGTCAGGACCCCTTTGGTTATTTTGTTTTATGTTTATCAACATACAGGTGAAATGACTTAATAATGTCTTGTAGTCCCAAAGCAGGAGCTGACAGTATGACCTGTCTTACTCTCTCAAAGGCCCTTTGGTGATCCTGAGTCCAAACAAAGTCTTTGAATTCCCTGGTGGCTTCATATAAAGGTTTGGCTATTTCAGCAAAGCCTAGAATCTATAGTCTGCAAAAGTCTGTGGACCCCAAGAAATCTCTTACCTGTCTTGGGCTCTGGGGTGTGGGGATGTTGAGGACAGTCTCTTTTCTCACTGTAGAAAGTCATTGGTGGCCCTCTTTCAGAATATAACTGAGATAGGAGGTGGCTTTGGTCTTATAGAACTGCGCTATTTGGCAGATGTCTGATATCCCTTGTAAACCCAGAGCCTGTAGGAGACTCTGGGTTCCCTTCTTGCAACACTCTCTAGTTTCTGCTGCAAGTAACAGGTCATTTTCATACTGAAGAAGTGTTATATCTGGGTTATTGGCCCTTTACTCACCCAAGTCCTCATGTAAAGCTTCATCAAAAATAGTGGATGAATTCTTGTAACCTTGAGGCAGACAGGTCCAGGTGAGTTGTCTATTCATGCCTCCTTTAGGATCATGCCATTCGAAGGCAAAATATTCCTTGCTTTTGGGAACCAAGGGTAAGCTGAAGAAAGCATCTTTTAGGTCAAGAACAGAATACCATATCTGATCTGGTGACAAGGAGCTAAATAAAGTTTAAGGATTAGGCAACATGAAGTGTATGTTTATTACTCTATGGTTAACTTCCCAAAATTCCTGGATGAGGCAGTAGTCATTGGACTTTGGCTTCTTCATAGGCAATAATGGAGTGTTCTAGGCTGATTGACATGGCCTAAGGACTCTCAAGGAATCTTTTCAGATATAGGGGGTGATCCCCTTCCATGGCTCTTAAGACATGGGATATTGGCAGACTTGTACTGGATTCACCCCCAGTTAAAGCTTTACAAATACAGTGTGTCAATGTTTTGTCAAGCCCATGCCTCTAGTTTATATCCATGCCTGGGGAAACTTTGTCAACCCAACCTCTAGATCTTGTTCGGGGCGGCTGGTGACTCATAGTCTATACTCAGTTCCAGAGGCCAAGTCAAGTGTCAGCACCTGGATCAGATCACCGTTCTGATCCATTAAGTAGACTTTTCCAGGTTTAAAATGAATCTGGGCACTCATTTTATCTAGGAGATCTCTCCCCAGTAAGGGGTAGGGGCACTCAGAAATGACTATGAACTAATGGTTTACCCATCCTATTCCCAAGTCCACTGTTCTTCAGGTAGTCCATGAACATTGTTTGGAAACTGTGGACCCTTAGACCCAGGACTTCTTAGTAGACAATGGCCCTTTAGCCTTTATGAGCACTGAATGTTGAGCTCTAGTATGCACCAGGAATTTTAGGTGCTTCCCCTCCACTCTATAGGTTACCCTGGGCTTGGAGAAGGGGTCTGAGCCCCAGCTCACTCAAATTTTTTTCTTGGTGACCATAGTCTTATTATTTGGCTCTCTCTTTGGGCATTCTCTAGCCCAATGTCCTTCTTACTTAGAATAGGTACATTGGTTCTTACCTAAGATGGATGGACAACTTCCTCTAGGCTCTTTCCCTTCAGCAATATTTTGGAGTCGGTGCTTCCTCTCTCTCTAGTCCAGATTACTATTGGCTAGAGGGACTTTGGCTAGATCTGTTTATTATCTTCTCTGTCTTAATCTTCTTTTCATCTTTAGTCTCCCTTCTGTGGTATACCTTCTCTGCAACCTCCACTCAATCTTTCAATGACTTCTCTCTTAGTCTTTCTAACTTCTGTAACTTCCTTATAATGGCTGGTGCTGACTGATATATAAATGCCAGTGCATTTATAAATTCATTAGAGTTCTCTGTCTCCTCAGGGTTTAGGTGTGTATCATGGAAGAAGTACTTCCACTTGAAGTTTATCCACTTGATAAACTCTGTTGGGCCTTTATCATCCTTTTGCCTGACATCATAAACGTTAGCCAAATTTGTGTCAATGAGCAGCTGTCCCGAGACCTGCCATTAGAGATTGGTGATAGACTGTCAGGGATCTTCCCTCCCTTCACCTGTACTGTAGTCTCAAGCTGGTCTCTTGTGGGGAAATCCTTCAGGAATGTCAGCAGGGACCTGGGTTGGAGTGCTGTTAGCACCTGGAATGTTCTTTAGGACCTCCAATATGATGTGTTTCTTTTCCTCAGTTGCAGAAGATCTGTAAGAGTTGCTGACAATCATCCCAAGTGGACTGACACATAAAAAGGATAGTGTCTAAGTGACCAATGAGCTCTCTAGCATTGTCTGGCATTCTGTCTCCTCCAATTACAAAAATCAGCAGTAGCCAAGAGACAACAGTGGTGGAGTTGGTTCTCCTGTTGGTCAATTGGTCCTTTCTACCTTAGGGGTAAGACAATGTAATCTGCCTTGGGCTCTATAGCCTCAGGAGGAGCGTCTGAGTGCCTGCTTCCCATCCCCTTGCCACCCACCCTCTATTCTTGAGCTTGACACTATTGGGACTAGTGGTACCTCCTTGGGGGAAGCATGGGCAGGGCTGGAGCTGGCACAGCCGAAGCTGGTGCCTGTGGAAACACTGGTACAGCCCAAGTTGGGCCTGAGGGAACGCTGATGCAGCTGAAGCTTGGGTGTAAGGCGGTGGCAAAAGAACCTCTTCCTGCGTAATGTCCTATACAATGAGAGAAAGAGGTGCAGGAGGTTTAGGGACTTCCCATTTTCATTCTTCTACCATTAGGGCTGACGCTGTTCCTGGTGATAAAGAAGCTTTAGCCAAGCTAAAACCTTCCAAACCACTATATAGAGGACTAGATCTGGGTGTCCTGATGCTTTTTGGAACACTCTGTCATGTACTTCTAACAGTGCAGGGAGGTGAAAGGTCCCTTCTGGTGGCCACCCAACTCCAAAGGCTGGCCACTGTGAGCTGCAATACGTGTACATCTTACCCTTCTTCATATTTACTGAAAGATTGTGAGGTCTAGTTCTCATTTCCTTAAAATGAACTAAAACAATGTTGAGCTAAAACAATCAGTCTGTCCCATATCATCTATCAAAGTCCAGTACAACATGAAAGAAAACACTACAAGGGACATAGCAGACAGACCCACATGCCTGAAGTAGCCGGTTACCACTGGAATGAAAAATAAATCCAAACACTAGGACTCACAGACTCACACCTCAGAAAGTGGAAGCAAGGCAGGGAAGAAAGCAGTCTTTGAGAAGGCCCTTCCACAATCACAATTTCCTCCCCTTGCCCACAGGTAATAGACAAACTCTCAGGAGTACCAGGGATGTCTCCCTGGCCCCCACAGTGGTGGCTCTCCATCGAGTCCGCGTTCGCTCTAGCCACCTTCTGCTGCTTATCCAAACACCGTGAGGCTTTTTCCAATGCCAAAAGCATGAACAGAACAGATACAGGCAGTTCAGAAACACTGACACTCACCACTCATCAGTTGGCACTAGACTCTCCCAATTGCAGTTTCTGGAGATCTGCTAGAGAACCACAGACGTGCCCTAGAATGTTATGCCCAATTCATGGGAACCCCAGGAGATCACCAGAAATTGCGATACTGATGTAGTAAACAAAGTTGAGTTTTTGTTATATGAGTGTGGATGCAGATTGCAGTTCTTCCAGCTGCACAGGTTAGGAAAGCAATGCTTGAGTCCAGGGGTTTGAGATATATATGAAGATGCATAAGCTGGGTCTCTCAAGACCTGGCATTATATGATTGGGTAGGGGAAAAGGAGTGCTGTCCTTCAAACGCAATAGCATTTGTTTAGACAGAAAGGTGGAATCGCACAGCTGGAGAAGAACCTTTTTGACCTGGGAAGAAGTAACTCATTCCATTATAGGAGGGCAGCATGTTTTTACAAAGCAGTCACAGCTGCCTAGGAACACTTAATTGTCTTTTTCCCATAGCTCAAGAGTGGGCTTTATCACTTCAAGGATATTAACTCTTTCCTCCTACACCAGGAAAGTGCTATTGGTTAGAATTATCAGGAAAAGGGAGTGCAATGTTCAGTGCTAGATGCAGAGGCCAGGTTGGGATCCCCTTTCTCTTCCCTCTTCAAAGGCAGGAGGCATCTGCACTGGGGGTTGTGGAAAGGGAAAGCTTACTCCTTCTTTTATATCCTTCCTGCTCTTTTGTAATGATGGTTTTCGTGCTTGGCTCAGGGCAGGGTCAAGAGAGTGCAGGATTTGACAGGGGCAGGTTACCTCTGTCTCTTCATTCTGACAGTGTGGGTACCACAGCATGCGTATCATTGGGTGGTCATCAGATTTACTTGTCTTGTGCTCTAGACTACGGGCTATCAAACTTGCTCTAAATAGTCAGACAGTAAATTTTAAGGCTTTGTGGCCAGATTGTTGTTATAACTACTCTATAGCAATCTTGTAACATGAAGGTCACTGCAGGTAACCAACCGATCAACCAATGGTCATGGTTGTGGCTCAAAAAACCTTTATCTATAAAAAGTAGCTAGCAGGATTTGGCCAGTCAAGCTATTTGTTAATGTGTCCTCAGCACTACTAATTTCCAGTCTTCATAGTTCTATCACCACATACATTGAGGATAAATTAAAAAACCTGTCAATTGGATGAATAAGTGAGTAGCGAATGAAAATAATCACAAAAGCATTACAATATAATATGCTTCACAGTATCATTAACATATGCCTGGGCTATGTGAAAAACTACATAGGATCAGTAGGTCATGTTTCAGAACATGAATTTTTGTAGTTCCACAAGCAATTTGACCATAATTTGGTTGAATTACCTTGACATGTTATTTTTTTTCACTGTATGTAAAGTTAAATACTAATATTACTACTTGTCTCCTAGTGCCTTTATGGAAGATAATATTGAAACATAATTAAAGTGCTTGTTATGGCATCTGGAATATAGCAAAGTTCACAAAATAGTGATAACTTATATTACTGTTATTAAGATTCTTATTGATACCATGGGGGAAGTCAGAAAATGCTTTTCAGAGAATGTTATAATTGTCCTGCTATTTGGAAAGTGAAATAAATTAGTTATATTAAAGAGAAGATTCTTTCAAGTGTTTGAATTCTCTGTCCCTTTCAACCAAAAGCTTACTCCTTCTTTTATATGCTTCCTGGTCTTTTGTAATGATGGTTTTCATGCTTGGCTGCACAGTGAACTCATCTAGGGAGATTAGAAAGTTATGATACAGGAGGTATCCTGATTTATTTGGGAGAAGTCTGGTCATGAAGTTTCTTTAAAGCTCCCTAGGTAATAATAACATGAACCTGAGGTTGAGAACCAGTGCTTTAGAGCAAGCATTCCTAAGGAGCAAAGTTAGATGCAATCACTCTCTCCATATGTATATGTATTTATGTATGTCAATGTGAATTCATATGCATATGCATGTATGTGCATATGTGTGTATGTGCGTACATATGTATATTTATATGTATAAAATAATATGTATATTACAAACATACATATACTTATGCACATATGTACATATATACATGTATATATACATATTTATGAATGTGTGTGTGTGTGTGTGTGTGTGTGTGTGTGTGTATGAGACAGGGTTTCACTATGTATCCCATTCTGGCTTGGAACTTCCTTTGTAGAACATTCAAACACACATAGAGTGCCTGCTTCTGCTTCCAAAATGTAGCAAGTAGAGGCATGTGCTTTCACACCAGCTTAAGTATTTTTATGCCGTTATTACTTAATTTAATTCTTTTTGTGTGTATTTGGAGTTAATTTTGTGTTTGTTGGACTAGCATGATCTAATAGATAACAAGGTGGCTAACAGCAGAAGCAAAAATCATTTATTACTGTAATTCTCAGTATACAGAATAAGATGTACAGAATAAACATTCACTAAGTTTAAATGTTCAGAATTTTCAGATAGAGGATTAGTTTCTTATTGAACTAGTGAAAACACTAGGGTAGTGGCTGAAGTCTAAGGTCATCACTATTTGGAACTTCCTTTGGGCTGGAGTTAGAGATTTTTTTTTCATTAATCGAGTAAAAAGTTTAAAGATGTTTACAAGTGAGTCTTATTAACAGGGTCAGAATTAAAATGGAGGTGATTAAGGATGATAGGGGAATGTTCTCTTCTAAAAACAGACTCCAAGATCCTATATAAATGTTTATTATTACTAGGGGCAAAGATCAGAATCAAGGTCATTTATCACAGATCTCAACAGTAGCATATGCTTATTCTACACTAAAACGTTTCATTTAAACTCCAATTATATTTTAAAATTTAAAATCCCTGTAGTACCTTTAACACAAATTTTTATTGGTATATATTTATTATGCATAATGATAGGCTTCCTTTTCCTTGACTGTATCATGTACTTTGGATACATCCACTCTCTCTCCTTTCTTTCCTCACATCTCCTGTTTTCCTATTCATTCCCATTTCATGTAGACTCTTGCTTCTTCATAAAAATATGTTTGCATGTATATATATATACTCTATGTCACTATATATATATATATATATATATATATATATATATATTCTATGTCATTTTACATATCTGTATGAAAACCTAGGACCCACAAATAAATGAGAAATAGAAACAAGTGATATTGTCATCATCCTTAGCTGTGTCTATTTTTTTCTGCAAATGTTATAATGTAATTCTTTACGATTAAATATAGCTTCACTGTGCAAGTACAGCACAGTGTATCAGTGCTTCTGTTGATGACTATTTAGGATGATTCCATAACTTGACTTCTGTGGACAGTGCAGCAATAAACATAGAGGAGACAACATCTCTATTGTATGTTGATTTATAGGCTCTGGTCTTATAGCTCAATTTGATGTATTTGGGTCATATGCTAGTCCTCCTCTTAGCTTATTGAGGAATCTTCTTATTTATTTTCATGAGGCTGTAATAATTAATATTTCCATGCCAGAATTTGCTGTTATTTATTTTCTTAATGATAATCATTCTGGTGGGAATAAGATGGGAATCCCAATACTGTATGATTGTATTTTTTGGGGGGAGTGCCTAAGGATTTTGAACATATTTTCTTAAAACTGTTAGTTACATTGGTCCATTTATTGAGTTGTTCAGAAATTTTGGAGCTTAAGGTTTTTGAGTTCTTCATGTAGTCTAGAATTTTAATCTTCTGTGTGGCTATCAATGAAGTTGTCTAGTCACCAAATCATTCTCTTTGCTGTTTAGAAACTTGTAAATTATATCACATTTATTACAGTTTCAAAATTCTTTTTTTTTCTTTTGACAGAACCAAACCAAGGGAGTAAAAGATATTTATAATAAAAAACTTTAAACCCTGAATACTGTATGGAAAATACACTAAACGGGGTGCAGAGATGGCTCAGGGGTTAAGATCACTGTCTGCTCTTCCAGAGATCCTGTGTTCAATTCCCAGCAACCACATGGTGTCTTACAATCATCTATGATGAGATCTGGTGC
Source organism: Tokudaia tokunoshimensis (assembly GCA_036184795.1). Taxonomy (NCBI): domain Eukaryota; kingdom Metazoa; phylum Chordata; class Mammalia; order Rodentia; family Muridae; genus Tokudaia; species Tokudaia tokunoshimensis. The sequence goes on along the minus strand of BTHU01000006.1, from coordinate 51,714,826 downwards.
CCTATTCTGGCCTAAAATCATGCATCATGCAGCCAGAACTCTATACATAATAAATAAATCTTAAAAAAAAAAAGGAAAAGAAAGACACTAAACAACAGGAAGACTCCCCTAAAGGTATTTTAAAACATCTTGTTTTATTTGATTAACTCTTCAAATTTCCTCTTATGGTTGATTTCTAATTTAATACAATTATAAGAGGACATACTTTTTACATTTAAAAATATACTGAGACTTATTTTTATACTCTATGTAGAAGAATATATATTCTACCATTATAGAAGTCTATTAAAGATACTTGTTCATTTGTAGAAGGATTTATACCACCTAGGTGATCTTCCCGACTTGATCTTTCACAATAGCTTGTCTATTATTAAAATCATGCGTGTTTATGTTAAATAAAAGTAAACAGGAGTTATTTAGGGAGAAAAAGAATAAACAGGAAAAGGTATGGGTATGAAAAGGGAGGTCAGTGGAAAAGGGTGGGTCAGGGGATAGAATATGCTCATCAAAGAATATAAATATGTATATCTTTTAAAAAGAACTTCTTCTTCTTCTTCTTCTTCTTCTTCTTCTTCTTCTTCTTCTTCTTCTTCTTCTTCTTCTTCTTCTTCTTCTTCTTCTTCTTCTTCTTCTTCTTCTTTTTCTTCTTCTTCTCCTTCTTCTCCTCCTCCTCCTCCTCTTCCTCCTCCTCCTCCTCCTCTTCCTCTTCCTCCTCCTTCTTCTTGTATTATTTGGATCACTAAAGTTCTGTACTGTTTTGTTTAATATACTTTAAGTGTCTGGGGATATGTGTATATGTGTTTATAATTGAGTTGGAGAATCTCTTTTATCATCATGTTATCTTTGTCAGTAATAACATTTTTAAATGTAAATTGGGTTCCAATTTATTTTTAAACATTGCATTGATTTTTAGCCAAGCTTAGCACTGTTTTTACAATATTCCTGCTATAGCCTACTGAGAGCTGAGATTATAAGTGTGCACTAACATGCCCTGCTATATTTTGTCTAATTTAAAATAGTTTCTTCAATTGTTTTTTGCTTTCTTATTTTTAACAACAATTTTCTTATTTTACAATCCATCATCTACATTTTTACTCTCTAGCTACTTATGTCTTTAAATTTAAAGTCTCTTTTGATTCACATAGTACATGCTTTGATATTTTTCTTCTATCATATTAAATGCGTTTTAATCATTATTTATCTACTTTTAGTTAATATGATAACTGACAGCAAAGAATTTATTGCTATTATTTTGCCTTTTGTTTTCATGTTTTGTACTTTTCATTGCTATCTACTTTTTGTATAATAAATAGTTTTTAGCATTTTACTTTAGTTCCTTTGCATTTTGATAGATTTCACATTTTAAGAGAAGTTTTGGGTTCATAACAAAATTAAGTAGAGGACTCTTTAGTGAGATTCAGTGTCCAAAACACCAAAATCAACCAACCAAACATACCAAAAAAGAGAAGTCTCCCATGATTATTGGACTACATAGTATGTTTATTTTAAAAAAGTACCAGACTGTCCTGCAAAATGACATTTGTGCTCTTATGAGCAATGAATAAGTGTTCTTGTTCTGTGTCCTCACCAGGCATTGGCTTTATCAGTGTCTGCATTTGGTCATTCTATACATACAAATCTATGGTATTAAAGTCATTTTTTAATCTGTAATTCCCATGTGGAATTTTTTTGAAGAGGTATTCGTTGAAGATTTTTTTGCATATTAAAAAATGTGCTATGGATTTTCTTATATTATGAACTCTTTGTATACTTGTGATACCCACCTTTGATCACATTTAGCTTTTGCTAATATTTTTTCTTAAAACTGTGGTTTGCCTTCTCATTCTCATTTTTGGGTAAGTTTTTAAAAAGTCTGGTTTACAGTTTGTTTCTTTTATAGCTTGTTCTTTACAACTCTATCTAATATTCATCTTAAAATCCAGCACCATCTATGACTTCTTAAGTAGTTACCTGGTTTTTCGTGATTGTAAGTTCTATACCTATATTCACTTCTTGCATACAATGGTCTAGCACATTTAGTTCTCAAAGTATATCTCTACTGAATTATGTTTCTTATGTTTTCTTTAGTGGGTTATGTTTTATGGAATCATTCCTGCACTGTACATTGTATCACATTGTCAGTATTTTCATCCTTTCACTAACAGCACCTTTTCTATATTGTTGTTTACTTTGTAATAAGTCTTGATGTCAGGTAACTCTTCTAAAGTTGTCATTCTTGTTCCAAAATGTTAACTATTCGGTGCTTCTTTGCCTCTTCACATCAATTATAAGTTTTTAATAACATTCATAAGATAACTTCCCAGCATTTTGACTGGAATTACAATTAATTTATAGATCTAGGTGGGAAGAATTGAGTTTTTATTACAGTAGTGATACTTTCTAGCCATAAATGTAGAATATTATTCTATTAGTTTAGACAGTTTTGCTTTTATCAGAATTTTATATTCTTCTTCCTAGAGAACTAATATATATATATATTCTTTTTTTTACTATTAGATATATTCTGTATATACATTTCAAATGTTGTCCTCTTTCCTGATCCACCCCACCTGAAAAATCCCCTAACCCATCCCCCCTCCTCCTGCTCACCAGTCTACCCACTCTTGCTTCCCTTTCCTGGCATTCCCCTATACTGGGAAATTCAGCCTTCTCAGGACCAAGGGCCTCTCCTCCCTTTGATGTCCAACAAGGCCATCCTCTGCTGCATATGCATCTGGAGCAATGGGTCCCTCCGTGTGTACTCTTTGGTTGGTGGCTTAGTCACTGGGAGCTCTGGGGGTACTGGGTCTTTCAAATTGTTGTTCCTCCTATGGTACTGCAAATCCCTTCAGCTCCTTGGGTCCTTTCTCTAGCTTCTCCACTGGGGATTCTGTGCTCATTTCAATGGTTGGCTGAGAGTGTCCCCCTCTATATTTGTCTTGTACTGGCAGACCCTCCCAGGTAACAGCTATATCAGGCTCCTGTTAGCAAGCACTTGCTAGCATCCACAATAGTGCCTGGGTTTTATAACTGTATATGGGATGGATCCCTAGGAGGGGCAGTCTCTGGATGGTTTTTCCCTCAGTCTCTGTTCCACATTTTGTCTCTGTATTTCCTACTGTGGGTATTTTGTTCCCCCTTCTAAGAAGGACCAGAGTATCCACATTTTGTTCTTCCTTCTTCTTGAGCTTCATTTGGTCTGTGAATTGTATCTTGGGTATTCCAAACTTCTGGGCTAAAATCACTTATTAGTGAATCCATACCATGTGTGTTCTTTTGTGATTGGGTTACTTCTCTCAGGATGATATTTTCTAGTTCCATTCATTTGCTTAAGAATTTTATAAATTAATTGTTTTTAATAGCTAAGTAGTATTCCATTGTATAAATGTACCACATTTTCTGTATCCATTCCTCTATTCAGGGACATCTGAGTTCTTCTAGCTTCTGGCTATTATTATTTTTTTTTCAGTTTGTTATTCTCTTTTTTCATTAGATATATTCTTTATTTACATTTCAAATTATTTCCCCTTTCCTGGATCCCCCCTCCACTAAAGTCCCATAAACCCTCTTCCCTCCCCCTGTTCCCCAATCAACCCCTTCCTGCTTCCCTGTCCTTGTATTCCCCTACACTGCTGCATTGAGCTTTTCCAGGACCAAGGGCCTCTCCTTCCTTCTTCTTGGGCATCATTTGATATGTGAATTGTTTCTTGGGTATTCTGATATTTTGGGCTAATATTTGCTTATCAGTGAGTGCATACCATGTGTGTTCTTTTGTGATCGGTCACTTCACTCAGGATGACATTCTCCAGTTCCATCCATTTGCCTAAGAATTTCATGAATTCATTGTTTTTAATAGCTGAGGAGTATTCTATAGTGTAAATATACCACATTTTCTGTATCCATTCCTCCATTGAGGGATATCTGTGTTCCTTCCAGATTCTGGCTATTATAAATAGGGCTGCTATGAACATAGAGGAGGATGTATCCTTATTACATGCTGGAGAATCCTCTGGGTATATGCCCAGGAGTGGTATAGCTGGGTCCTCTAGTAGTATTATGCTCAATATTCTGACGAAACGCCAGACTGATTTCCAGAGTGCTTGTACCAGCTTGCAATCCCACCAACAGTGGAGGAGTGTTCCTCTTTCTCCACATCCTCGCCAGCAACTGCTGTCTCCTGAGTTTTTGATCTTAGCTATTCTGACTGGTATGAGGTGAAATCTCAAGTTTGTTTTGATTTGCATTTCCCTGATGACTAAGTTTGTTGAACATTTCTTTAGGCGCTTCTCAGCCATTCGACATTCCTCCATTGAAAATTCTTTGTTTAACTCTGTACCTCATTTTTTAAATAGGGTTATTTAGTTCTCTGGAGTTTAACATCTTGAGTTCTTTGTATATATTGGATATTAGCTCTATGTTGGAGTAATATATATTTTGATATAGTTATAACTATTGCTTTTAGAGATACCTAATTTTTTTTTACTACATTTTAATTTATTTATTGGGGAAGGTACACATGGGCCAAGATGTGCATGTGAGGGTCAGAGGACAACTTATGAGAGTCAGTTCTTTTTATACTATATGGATCCTGAGGACCAAGCCCAGGACATCTGATTTGCTGATCAGCACCTTTATTTCCTAAACCATTTTGCCAGCCCATCATTTTGAGGATATTATTGACATTTTTAAATTTTCAATTATTGCTTGACTATTGCTTACAAAAATATGTATTTAAAAATAACCATTTGTTCCCTGCTGGAATTGTCCCCTTGTTTTCAGGGATGGTTTTATTCGACACTAAGGAGGATTTGTTGTTGTTGTTGTTGATTCCTTAAGATGTTCTGCATGAACAAATGTGTTATCTGTGAGCAAAGAAATTTCAGTTTGAGCCTCCTACCATTGGTGACTAGTGGAATTTTGAAAATAAGGTGAAAGAGGCCATGCTCGCCTTTACTCTCATCTAAAGAGCAAGCTCTCCATTGTGTTGGCAAGTCTCCTTGGATTCTAAGTTGCTGAGGTTTGTGCTATTGCTTTTTGTACTCTATGGATATAATATCAAATGCTTTTTCTGCATCTGTTAGTCTGATCATAATATTATCTTCCTTTAGCTTGTATATATATAATATTAATTAATTTTTAAATGTCAAATTATTCTTACTTTATTAAATAGGAACCACAGTGATCATACAGAATAATTTCTTTCTACCAGCACAAGATTTAATTTGATATTTTCAGGGATTTTTACACTTAAAGTAAATGATAGTGTATTGAAAACTATATTGCTATAGAGTATTCTTTTCTTATTACATTGGCATTAGGATAATGTTGGGATTATCCTAGATTAAATCAGAAAGTATCACCCTATTTTTATGTTTAGGGAATATTACAATGTATTTCATAATTTGTTTCTTAAATGTTTATAAGAACTTAGCGGTGAACCCCATCTGGACCTATCATTTTCTTGTCTGGAAGTCATTAATTATTAATTCAATATCTTTGATGAATAAAAATCTATTGAGAGATCATGTTCCTTCTTTGGTGAGTTTCAGCACATTGTGTCTTTTGATGAGGTGATTATTTCATGGTGAGCTAGCAAGATGGTGAGAACGTTTTCATTCACATGGTGCACTTACTAATACTTGCAGTGACACAGGATCTGCAGAAATCTCAGTCTATTTTGATTTGAGGTATTTCTGTCTACTTTCTCTCTTTGTTTTCATTACTTCAGCCAAATATTATTCTATTTTCTTGATCTTTTAAAGATGTTAAAAGAGAGACTTTTTGTGTGTGTTACACATAGACACTTGTACCTATACACATGTGCAAACACATGCACAGACAGGTCCATGCAATACACATACATATTCATGTCCCCTCATGTACTCACATGCACATATACTCACACATGCATACATGCACACATATATGCAAATGGATGCACAGATATGCTCATACATGCACCCATACATACATGCATCCACTTATGCACACACATGCACATTTATACACACACACACACACACACACACACAGAATAAATTTTAACACTTTATTTGCAGTTCTCTAATGACAGCAGAGTTCCTTGATTTTTATCAGGGAGAGTGTTTTCATTTCTTTTACGTTTGAAGGACAATCTCACTATTTGTTGACTGATGTCAATGAGCTGTTTTTCTTAAATATTTTATGAATTTTTCTTCACTGTCTTGTTTAATGGTTCTAGTAGATTCAATGCCTATTTCGTCCTATCATAGATGTTTCAGCCCTCAGAATTCTTTGGTAAATTTTCTGTAGTATGCTGAGATGCAGTTTTTGCCCTTCACCCTGCTCAGTGTCCTCTGGCTTCCCTGAACCTCTTTACTGAATCTGCTTTTATGTTTAGCATTAATTTGGAAACATTCCTTATTAGTTCCTCATGTTTCTTTGCATTCTCTTCTCTTGACATTGCTATCATAAATAGTTTGTATCTTCTGTTTTTCATGGTCCTTGGATATTCTGGGATTTTTAAGATGCATTACTATATTTCCTGCTTGTTTTCTGAGAAGATTTTGAGATTTTTTCCCCCCTTGTTCTCAGAGTGATTCGGATATGTGAGCCTGACCTCAACACTTATTTTGTTTCGCCAAAATGTGTACTTTTCCTTGAGTATATATGCATTATAATTTTGTTCTTGCTAACCAGCCATGAGTGACAGCTGCTGAGGCATATATAGAGTGACTGGCACTATATATGCCATAATGAGGAGATGACAAATTGTAGAATGAGGATGTATCTTCTGTAGGTCTCATTCTCAAGTTGAGCCTGTGCCTCTGAACTATGACTTTCTTGAAAGCCTACCCTGACCTTAGGTGGGACAGGATGGGTACAGTGGGCTGCTTTTGTACAGATGGTTATCTTCTTCCTCTAAAGTAGAAGACTAGAAGAGCTGGCATTATCATCCTTGCCTTGGGCTAGGTAAGCTTTGATAAAATTCCAATGGTTTATGAGTTGGTAAATGAGTTTTTCTTGTGGGCAATTTGGATTTCCTTAGAGAGCAATTTCCTCTTCTTGTCTCTTGGGCTGTACCACTCCAGCTTCATCTCTCACATAGAATTTCATTGGCATTTATATCTGCAGATACACAGCCATCACCTTCTGCCCAGGCTTCTTTCCTAAATCACAGATGTGTACTTAATGTCGAACTAGACTTTTCAGCTCATACACATCATAGACATTTAAAGAATCCAAACTTAGAAATAAAATAGACTTTTACAGTATTTTTTAGTGCTTGTCCTGTAGATTACAAGGAACATTTTTATTTTTAATAATTTAATTTGGAATAATTAATTTGATTGTCTTTCAGATATTCACTTCAAAAAAAAAGTCAAATTTCAAAGGTTTTGTGAGTTTTTCTTGATCTGTGATTTTCTGTGCCCTGTTTATACTCCCATAGTTTCCATCTTCCTGTGCAGATCTGTGTCTGATAGATCTTGGGGTTATATTCACTTTCTATCTTCTTCATACTCTGTGCAGTCACAGTCAACTTCAAATGTGACTAGTTATCTTCTTTTGTAAGATAGCATTCTCATGCCTTTATCTCTATAAACCCAATTTCCTTGATTCTAAAGTAACTTGCACGAATCATTTTTCTGTGAAGTTTGATGTCTAGGCTTCCTCAGGCATAGTTTCTAATGGATTCAATGGATTCTCCATCTGCCAACCCTGCCTCTTTTTCCCTCCACTCCTTCTCCCCTCCTGGAGATCTCCCTCCCTTTTCCCCTTCCTCTCCCCTCATTCCCCTCCCCCCATCTCCATTTTTGTACCATGTTCTCTCTCATTTTGGGGGGAGGGTCTGATTCATTCTTTTTCTTAAAAACTAAATATATTTTAATATATTTTTGTTTATTTCTCATGTGTGAACATGTGTAGTTCACATACATGCCACAGTGATCATGGAAACTTTAGAGGATAACTCTTGGGAAATGGTTCTCTCCCTCTACTGGGTGGATCCAGAACTCTAACTTAAGTTACCAGGATCACAGGTATCTTTATCTCTGTTAATCTCACCTGTCCCTGAAATCTGAATGTTTCAAAGAACTGAATGTAGCCACACTAAAAACCCTGCCCTTCTTCTCCTTGATGTTTTTTATTGCTAGCTGTTCACCATTTTTTTCTTACTAAAGTCCACTCTCTTTGTCATGTGTGACTACTTAATACTTTTTTTTTAAGTAAACGAAACAGTTGTTTTGCAGGCAACTGTTACTCTTTGAATCCCTTAGAATCCAGTAAATGCATTGGGAACTGTGGCCAAGGAAGCCTCTACATTGAACTTTACTTTAGCATGGAATTCTACACTTGGGTGGAATTGTCCATGAGGAGTATGTGGCCTTCTAAACCCTATGCCTTTTTGTTGAGGCATCCCAGTATCCTTAGGACAGCTCATGAACCCTGCTTATTTTAAACTTCTCACGCCATACCCTCGGTCTTAGGATGGCAAAGACTACCTACTGTGTGTTTGGCAAATGCTTTCAGGAGAAGGGTTTTTTTTTTTTTTTTTAATTTAATTTAATTTTATTTTTTTAATTTACATTCCAAATCACTTCCCCTTTCCCGTTTCCTCCCTCCCCGAAAGTCCCATAGGCCCCCTTCCCTCCCTCTTTTCTCCGTTCAACCCCCTCTCATTACTCTGTCCTGGCGTTCCCCTACATCCAGTCTTTCCAGGACCAGGGGTCTCTCCTTCCATCTTTTTAGAAATCTATTGATATGCTGATTGTGTCTAGGGTATTCTGAGATTCTGGGTCAATATCCCCTTATCAGTGACTTCATACCATGTGTGATCTTTTGTGATTGGGTTACCTCACTAAGGATGATATTTTCAAGTTCTGACCATTTGCCTAGGAATTTCGTGAATTCATTGTTTTTAATTGCAGAGTAGTATTCCATTGTGTAAATATACCACATCTTCTGAATCCATTCCTCCGTTGAGGGACATCTGGGTTCTTTCCAGCTTCTGGCTATTATAAATAAGGCTGCTATGAATATAGTGGAGCATGTGTCCTTATTGCATGCAGGTAAAGTCTCTGGGTATATGCCCAGGAGTGGTATAGCCGGATCCTCCGGAAGTGTCATGCCCAGTTTTCTGAGGAGCCGCCAGACTGCTTTCCAGAGTGGTTGTACCAGCCTGCAATTCCACCAGCAGTGGAGGAGTGTTCCTCTTTCTCCACATCCTCGCCAACAACTGCTGTCTCCTGTGTTTTTGATCTTAGCCATCCTGACTGGTGTGAGATGGAATCTCAGGGTTGTTTTGATTTGCATTTCCCTAATGACTAAGGATGATGAACATCTCTCTAGGTGCTTCTCAGCCATTAGATATTCTTCAGGTGAGAACTCTTTGTGTAGCTCTGTACCCCATTTTTTAATAGGGTTACTTGCCTCTCTGGAGTTTAACTTCTTGAGTTCTTTGTATATCTTGGATATTAGCCCTCTGTCGGATGTAAGGTTGGTAAAGATCATTTCCCAGTTAGTTGGTTGCCGCTTTGTCTTTTTGACGGTGTCTTTTGCCTTGCAAAAACTTTGTAATTTAATGAGGTCCCATTTGTCTATTCTTGATCTTAGAGTATAAGCTATTGGAGTTCTGTTCAGGAAATTCTCCCCTGTGCCCATATGTTCAAGGTTCTTCCCTAGTTTCCCTTCTATTAGTTTCAGTGTGTCTGGTTTTATGTGGAGATCTTTGATCCACTTAGAATTGAGCTTAGTGCAAGGAGATAACAAAAAGTTAGTAAAATAAAGATAACACTCCAGTTTGGCTTTGCAAGGGAAGTACTAAATATATTGAATAATTGCAGTTTTCTGGAATTGTGTTTGAAGAGCCTTCAGCCATCTTCTTCCACAGTATGATTTTTTTTAGGCTGCTGGTTTTGACAACTACCATGGAAGTTTGGTTGGAGACAATGGAAGGTGGAGACTTGATTACTCTGCTTGTGAGATTCAGTCACATTTATGAATTCTTCTTCGATTTCTCCAACTTCTTGGTTAATTTTTAAGCCCTGCTTAGAAACTGCTAAAAAGCAGTCTGCTGTTTTTTTGTAGGAAGTAACTTCTAGAGACTCCTGCTTTATCATTTTTGATGATTTCCATCACTCTGTATTGAAGTATTTAAACACAGATACACATTTCTGGTGGTGAGAACGGGGGAGATGATCCCACAAAGTCTCATTTACAAGTAAATAAAAATCCACTGACAAAAGATACAGACCTTTGCAGCAAGACCATGACTGTAAAAACTCAGACTCAAACAAGCATCAAGGCAGGAAAGGTTTGTGGGGATTCAAAAGAGGTGTTTTAGGGAACAGGTACAAATTTTCTTTGCTATAAGGTATATGGGAGAGTGAATTTTCAGTACATACCCATTCATACACTCTAATATAATGCTTCCATATGTCTCTATTTTGTCACCTCCCAAATGCTCAAATACATTAAAAGATAAAAAGTGAATATTCCATTTCTCTGTGGGAATAAAACAACTGCCCAAGAAGAACAGTTTATTCTTTTCAAAGACAGCTCTCTTGACTGAGCTAGAAAACTTAGCAGTTGCTGCCATACACAACAAAAATATATTCTGATGACTGGTAGCTGATTGCATTATCTGCATAGATTGGTAAATCACATCATATTTGGTTTATAGAGAGCATCCAAATTCCTAGATTACTTTCTTGAAAGATTTATTCCTCCTTTGTAGTATGAGGAAGAGTGAATAGCAAACATCTCCTGGTTAGTCATGAGAAATACCCTGGAAGAAAATGTTTCCCTATATCTTTATGATGAACAATGATGTTTTTCCCAAACAGCAGTTGAACTCTGTATCTCTGATGCTCTGGTTTCCCTTGAAATCTTATAACTCTTTTGCCTTTTACATTGTGTCTCTAAACCATATGCTCAAGGAGAGCTGCAGATCTATCCATAAAACTGCTGCTAAAATTACAAGACTAGATTGAAGAAATTTTTCTCCTTGAATTTTTATATCCTAGTCTATGAATTGTATCACTGTGCAGGAATCCTATTTCAGGAGACAGGGAGTCTGTGGAAAATGTAAAAGCAAAGCTCAGGAGTGGCTTATCCTATTACTCCACACCCCAAGCTCTCCTATCACACTGCAGAAAGCTAATGTGATGATGCATCAGGCACCATTTTGAATATGTGTGTGTATATATAAGTTATATCAATTCACATTTGACATTTGTGTTAGTGAGAGGCAGAGTAACCTGCCCAAAGTCATGTAGTTAGTAAGTGGTTTTTATTTAAATTTGTACTAGCTTTGTCCAATAGAAATGAGTTGTATAATAATTTAAACAATTCTAATAGGTACATTAAAGTATTATGTATTAAAAAAATCACCTCCAAATTCAGCAACTTCAGACAAATCGTCTTACATGCTTTCTTGAGCATATGAAAAAGGTTTTAAAAAACATTAGTTAACTATTGCTTAAAACTAGCCTAATAAAAATACTTCTAAATAAAATTCATTTTGGTAAAATGATAAAAATTATCAAATCAATATTTTTGCCAATATTTGAAATGCCTAATTCATTAGCATTTGTTGAAGTGAATTTTCCCATTGCTTTATTTGGAGACTGATATATTTAATTCATGGAATAACTATAATCTTACATTCAGTGTGTCTGTGTTATGGGGTATTCACCAGAGAAGACTGCTTAGACATGGCTTTAAGTCAATAGAAAGTCTTTATTAGTCAGATGGAAACTTCAGATTGTTCTAGAGATCCCAGTGTAGCCCAAGCCTTTCTCAAGGTGAGCTTTTAAGGACAAAACCATATTCTTGGTTGACATACTTCAGGAAATAAGAACAGTTAGCCAGGAGCAAAACTAAAAAAGCCAAAAAGCAAAGTTAGTATTGATAGAGTAGGCTTTATTCTAGTTTTGGCAGGTGGTGCTGCATACTTACTGAGTTTTATAGATTGAATGGGAATTCCATCACAGGTTGTGCTAAGGTCTGGGGGGTCTACTAAGGTTTGGAATCCTAAAACAGGGTGCTGGCTAGGTGTTTTTGTTTTGTCAATTTGACACACAATCAAGTCCTCTGAGAGGAGGTGAGAAAAATACCTCTATAGGATTGACTGGTAAGCAAAAGTGTGGTTACTTTCTTGATTAATGATTGATGCGGGAGAGCCCAGGTAACTGGGAGGGCAGTGCCATCTATGGGCAGGTGGGTTTGTACAATATAAAAAGCAGTCTTAGGAAGGCAGGAAAAGTAAACCAGCCTGTCTCCAGGACCTCTGCTTCAGTTCCTACCTCAGGTTCCTGCCTTGAGTTCCTGCTCTGACTTCCCTGACTGATGGACTGTGACCTGTGAGTTGTAAGCTGGAATAAACTCTTTCCTTCCTGAGTTGCTCTTGGTCTTGGTATTTGTCACAGTAACAGGCAGCCTAGGAAAACCAGAGAGCCCTTATGTTTCATCCTCCCATTGAAGTACATATCTTTTCCACAGCTTATAATCATGGGCACTTCATTTGTCTAAAGTATGAGTTCTTAAAACTGTGATAAAACATTATACACAATATTTAAAATGTAATTTTCTGATAAGTATATCTTGATTTGCTGTTTTTGAAGAAAGATTGTTAAAAGAAGCAAGATGTAAGGAAGGTTTTGTTCTTTCTGCCTGGCTGTGAGGACGAAAGGAGTTCAGAGTGGCTCCGTTTAGAAATCTGTCTCACAGAACATGCTTCCACAGAAGCGGGAACTAGTTTTCCACATTTTCTGGGTCGGTTTCTCATAAGCCATGTCATTCCCAGTATGCTCACTTAAGAAAATTAAACTCAACTGTGACTATCAAAATATTTTCCTGGCAAAAAAAAGGAATCCCTGTACAAACTATGAGAGAAAATCCAAACTAACATGCCAAAGAAAGACAGCCTTTTGGAGTAATTTACTGTTTTAACATTGGGGTCAACTGTCTTGTACATTTAAAACATAGATTCCTTTCTAAGTTTCTAGCAATCACGTCTATCACCTGAAAGACAAATAGATTTTAAAATTCCAGGATAAAACAGTTTTTTACTTTTCACCTATGTGTTCATTGTTTTCTAGCATTAGGCCCGTGTTTTATGCAAAAACAACTGTTTGAAAATGGGCATCCCTACAGCTGCTGATGTTCCATATTTCGTGCCTCCCTCTAAGGTCTATTGTATGACTTCATGTTCATCTTTTTCTGTACATGTAATTCCCCCAAGGATGTTGTCTTTAGAGCAACATCATGGGAAGGCCATCTTGAGAGCATCTAGGTTGTTGTTGAAGACTGTGACTACTGGTATTCAGGTCTTTTACTCCTAACAGAATAGTAGGAGAGTATGTTATTTATACTCCCTGTTATTTCAAGGATTTAGAGGCTGTTTATAATATCCTTCATAATAATATCTAGCAGTAAAATTAGTACAAATTCTGCCTTCTAGCTTGCTTCTTTTTATAAGAGTCATTGGAACACAAGCAGGTTTTCAGATACTCCTTGACTCCACAAACCAAAATGCACAGTGCCCGCCAAGACCAACAGTCCCACCAGAGTGATACTGCGCATTGCACTGCGATAGGGACTGCTGACGCCCAGGTACTTGTAGAGCACGAGACTGCCTGGCTAGTGGGGAAGGAGGTCTTTGATCAGAAGGTGGTGCAGTTTAGGCTTGGGCCTCCCAGGTACCTGTTGAGGAAGTTGCTTGGCTGAGAGGAGGCTTGATCCTTCCCTGGTGGCTGGAAATGCTGAGACCTGCTCCATACTTCTATGTGGTGGGTTTCAATAAGAAGAGACAGTTCATAGTTTTAATACTTTATTATTAGAAGAATAGAAAGAGAAAAGGAAATAGAGAAGTAAAGAGAAAAAGAGAGGATAGAGAGAAGAGAGAAGGCCATGACCACATGAAAAGGAGTGGGGGGAAAAGAGTGGAGAGAGAGGGGGAACAGAAAGAGACGAGGGGCGAGAGAGATGAGAGAGAGTGAGGAGGGGCAAGAAGCCTCCTTTTATAGTGGGTTGGCTTACCTGGCTCTTCCAAGGGGCAGGAAAAGCCTGGATGTAGTCAGGTTACTGCAGAGGTGGAGTTCAGTCAGGACACTAGGGGCCTGGGGCATGTCCACAAGTGACTGATGGTCACAGGATTATGGAGTTGAGGAGTCAGCAGTCTGGGAGCATAGTTCATGGGTTCCATCCCTGTAGAATTGTTCTATCGGGTCTCCAGAGTTGCCTTGCTCAACCAAGCTACAGACTGTCTCACACCACGGTCCCACATCCCTCAACCTAAACTACAGAGGAATATTGATAAAAATTGCATGATATTGGTACAGAGACAAACATGTTGATCAATGGAACAGAACTGAAGACCCAGAAAAGATCCCACACACCTATGGTCACTAGATCTTTGACAAAGAAGACAAAAATCTACAATGGAAGTAAGGAAAGCATCCTCAATAAACGATGCTTATCTAACTGACTATCTGTATGTAGAAAAATGAAAATAGACCCATAGTTGTCACCTTGCACAAAGCTCAAGTCCAAGTGGATCAAGGACCTCAACATAAAACAAGTTAAACTGAATCTTACAGAAGAGAAAGTAGGAATGAGTCTTGAACTCATTGCCACGGTGGGAAATTTCCTAAACAGAACTCCAATGGCTCATACACTAAGATCAAGAATTGATAAATGGGACCTCATAAACTTGAAAGCTTCTATAAGGCAAAGGACATAGTCAATAGGACAAATCGGCAACCTACAGATTGGAAAAAACCTTTACTACCCACACATCCAATAGGGAGCTAATATCCAAAATGTATAAAGAACTCAAGAAGCTAACCACCAAAAAAACCAAACTGCCCAATCAAAAAATGGGGTATAGAACTAAACAGAAAATTCACAACAAAGGATTCTCAAATGACTGAGAAACACCTAAAGAAATGTTCAAAGTCCTTAGTGATCAGGGAAATGAAAATCAAAATGACCCTTAGATTCCATGTTACAGCAATCAGAATGACTAAGATCAAAACCCCAGGAGACATCACTTGTTAGCAAGGATGTGAAGAAAGATTAATACTCCTCCATTTCTGATGGTATTGCAAACTGATACAACCACTCTCAAAACTGATCTGGAGGTTCTTCATAAAATTGCAAATAGATCTACCTGAAGACCCAGCTATACCACTCTAGCAATATACCCCAAAGATGCCCCACAGGGGCACGTGTTCCACTATGTTCAGAGTGGCTTTGTTAGTGATAGGCAGAAGGTCAAAACAACCCAGATGTCCCACAACAGAAGAATGGATACAGAAAATGTGGTTCATTTACACAATGGAATACTGTTAAGCTATTATGAACAAGGACATCTTGAGTTTTGCAGGCAAATGAATAGAACTTGAAAATATCATCCTGAGTGAGATAATTCAGACCCAAAAGAACATGCATGGTATGTACTCACTAATAAGTGGATATTAGCTAAAAAAATTACAGAATACCTAAGATACAGTCTACAGAACTCAAAAAGTTCAACAAACTCAAGGGCCCAAGTGAGTACGCCTCAATCCCACTTGGGAGGGAAAAGAAAGCAATCATCCCAGGTGGGAGGGAGGGAGGAACCTGTGTGGGAAAGTGAATGGATGGGGGGGGGCAGAGAGGGGAATATGATCTGGTATTAGGTGGAGCAAAAGGGCTGAAGCTCTGAGGGCCAGAATAAAGAATGAAAACAGGCAACCTCAGGAGGTAGGAGATGAAGGGACCCTCCAGAATGTACCAGATATCTTGATGGTGAGAGACTCTCAGGTCTCAAATGGAAGGACCTTAGGTGGAATGCCTTACAATGGGGAGAAGGAACTTTTCGAGCCCACCTCCAGCAGAAAGACAGGGCATCAAATGAGGGATGGAGTTGCCATCCCAGTCAAAACTCTGACCCATAATTGTTCCTGTCTGAAAGAACTGCAGGGAGAGAAATGGGAAGGATCTGGGGAAAAGGAGGTCTAGTGACAGGTCCAAAGTGTGATCCAGCTGAAGGGGAGGTCTGACACTATTACTGAGGCTATGGAACACTCATAAAAGGGACCTATCCTGACTGTCCTCCGAAAGACCCAACAAGCAGCTGAAACAGTCAGATGCAGACATTTGCACCAAACCAGTGGACAGAAGCTGCTGACCCCTGTGGTTGAATTAGGGAAAAGCTGGAAGAAGCTGAAGAGGAGGGTGACCCTGTAGGAGGACCAGCAGTCTCAATTAACCTGGACCTCTGAAATCTCTCAGACACTGGACCACCAACCATGCAGCATATAGCAGCTGATATGAGGCCCCCAACACATATACATCAGAGGACTGCTGGGTCTGGACTCAGAGAAGATGCACCTAACGCTCAAGAGACTGGAGGCCCCAGAGAGTTTAGAGGTCTGGTGGGGTGGGGACATCATGGACACAGCGGGGCAGGAAGGAGGTATGGGATGGGGTCAGTCAGAAGGTGGACCAGAAGGGGAATAAAATCTGGAGTGTTAAATAAAAAAAAAATTTAAAAAAGAAAAAGGAAAGATCAAAAATATTTAAATATTTTTCAAAATGTAATTCTGAGGAACTATTTTTCTACCTATACTAGTACCAAATACACAGTTATAAACTGTATCATATATAATGGAAACAGAATATTGCTTTGGTGGTAGAGAATTAATTTTTTTATTATGGTGAATCTTTTTATTTGCAAACAGAATGTATGTCCATTAATAATTACAAACAATTCAGAAAAAAGTACATCAAGTTGAATCATCATCAACTCTCCAATACATAGCAAAAAAAAAGGAAAAGAAAGATATGAAAATAACATTTAGGTAAGAGTAAGTCTATTTTAAATAGCTTCCAGATTAAAAATTATAATACTGATTATAACTAAAATATAAAACAAAATGAAACAAATAAAACTTACCTTAATGGACAGATCTGTAGTCTCACGTATACTAGTATCTGAGGTGGAGATCACCTAAGACAAGGTCTTCCTGGGCTTCAGAGAGAACTGAAGTCTTGCCTGACATCTTAGTTAGACACTTTCATAAAAGAGAAAATGGGAAAACGGGGCTGAGTGTGTGAATTAAATTAGTGGTAAAGCAGTTGGCTTGTGTCTGTGTAGCTCTAGGTTCAATTTCTAAAGACACACAAACACACTATCAACAATGAAGTTGAGGTATGAATGATGGACAGAAATCATTCAAATGGTCTTTACTCATATGGATCTAGTTTGTACTCACTGGTTAAGTTAATACTCTGAAATTAAATTCATCAATAGATTGCCAGCCCTTCTGAGAATATTTGATAAATTTCAAGTTGTACTTGACAATCAACTACCAAATATTCACTTTGCATATGTGCAGAGCTTGTTATGTAGGACTGGGTTGTCCTTGTCTATGCCTTGGTCCTGCCTTTCTAGAGTGGTAGTCTAAAGAAGAAAGGGCCTTCTGTACATATTAGAGTAAATTCTAAAGCAATACTCGCTTCAGAATTTTTATTAGAACAAGATAATGCAGTCAACTTAAAAGTCCAGGTGCATATATCATAAGAAATAACAAATGTTACACTGTGTTATTCAGTCATTAAAAGTTTTATGTGTGAAAACTTCTTAAAGCATTAGGTTTAATCATGGTTTGAAAGGCAAGCTATACAAATAAATTACATAGTTGCACTTCAGTGTTTTGAAAAAATATCTTTCTGTCTATACAGAAAGATTCAGTGTATGTCAAAAAAAAATTGAAGAGGCTCAGATCTTCATTTCTAGTGAAGACATTAGTGATTTTATTCTGAAATAACTAAAGTTTTATAGCTAATATATCTGCATAGTGAGTACTAAAGACATTTGCTGTCCCTCTACAAGTTAAAAAAAATAGGTGTGAGTGAACTGTGGCTAAGTTCTTGAACTCACAAGTTTCACCATTCCCTGGGTTGGGAAACATTTCATAAGAACTCTGTCCACCTTGACATGTCACAGCAGGTAAGCAGCAGTTACCTGCTTTTCCCATGATTACCTGTTAAAAATACATAGGCACATTTCATTAAATTCAGCTCAGCCCCAAAAAACCTTTATAATACTTAGTTTCAACTGTTGTTCTTATTTTTGGCTTTTTGAAATAATTGGTACTTTATTCTTAGTTTTGATGATGTAGTTTTGATATTTTCTATCATCTTTGTTTGTAAAGTGATTCTTTTTTTAAAATTTTATTTTATTTTCTAAGTTTTTTTTATTTACATTCAAAATCATTTCCCCTTTCCCGTTTCCTCCCTCCCCGAAAGTCCCATAAGCCCCCTTCCCTCCCTCTTTTCCCCATTCAACCCCCTCTCGCTTCTCTGTCCTGGCATTCCCCTACATCCAGTCTTTCCAGGACCAGGGGGTCTCTCCTTCCATCCTCTTAGAAATCTATTGATATGCGAATTGTGTCTAGGGTATTCCTAGATTCTGGGTTAATATCCCCTTATCAGTGACTGCATACCATGTGTGTTCTTTTGTGATTTGGTTGCCTCATTAAGGATGATATTTTCAAGTTCTGACCATTTGCCTAGGAATTTCGTGAATTCATTGTTTTTAATTGCAGAGTAGTATTCCATTGTGTAATTATACCACATCTTCTGAATCCATTCCTCCCTTGAGGGACATCTGGGTTCTTTCCAGCTTCTGGCTATTATAAATAAGGCTGCTATGAACATAGTGGAGGATGTGTCCTTATTGCATGCAGATAAAGCCTCTGGGTATATGCCCAGGAGTGGTATAGCCGGATCCTCCGGGAGTGTCATGCCCAGTTTTCTGAGGAACCGCCAGGAAGCTTTCCAGAGTGGTTGTACCAGCTTGCAATTTCAAGATAAATTTTCTCCATGTAGCCCTGGCTGTCCTGGAAGGGAACAAACTTTGAGACCGAGATGCATGTGCCTCTGCCTCCATATTTCTGAGATTAATGACATGCACTACCACTGCCAGGCTGTAAGTGAAAATTTTACTGGGAATTTGAAGAGGACTCTTAAACTGCCAAAAACCTTATTAGTTATGACTCATAGGCAGAAAGCACAGAAGAAGCCCAGGTTGTCTACCTTCCTTGTGTAAATTCCCATCCTTTTGATTTTTATTTGTATATATATATATTTGTTATTATTTCTAAAGTTGAAATTAGCTTCCAGGAAACACTAAAAATGTTCCTTCAAACACTAAAAATGTATAAAATAATATAAACTGGCTACACATTAATAGAGAACACACACACACACATACACACACACACACACACACACTTGTAATGTATGAAGCTAGCTACCACAACACCATAAAAAGCTGTAAATAAACACAAACATTTAGTATAAGACCCTTGATGTTTAACTATAGAGTGTCACTTTTCCTCAATTATGTTCCAATGTAGAAATAGTAACAATACAAATAGAAACTTGCATCTATCTGATATCAGTATTTAAAATACATATCCTGCACTGGTCATTTGTGTACAGTAAGCTCACTTCATCCAAAGGGAACAAAACTTACTATACAGGATGAAGGGTGGGAGGCAAGAAAACAGGACAAGCATCTTCTAATGAGCAATGCTCACAGGCTCTGAAGACCTTCAGCAAGCCACACTCCCAGGAGACGGACTGGAAAACAGGGAGGGATAGGTTGAAGGTTTAGCTGGAGGCGGGATGATGATGAGTTTGTGAATTGGGAAGTCATGTGTCCCCTGGAATACTGGCTATGACCTTGGCTAAATTGTTTCTTAGGTGGCCCGAAGAGACTATTCAGAGGACAGCAAATGGGTTTCCAGATAATTCTCATGGGGCATCATGGGTTGCAGAAGTTTGAAAGTATCATGTTCTGGTGGGAATTTCTAATCCACTTCGTATGGACCCAAAGGGCTATGCTGTGAGCAGTAGGTTCCTTTTCTAGGCAGGTGAATTTAGGTGGCGTAATGACATCCGGTTTTATGTTGCAAATCAAATGATTTAAATTATAATCTGCAAAGTCTTTTTCAAACTTAGGCTTACCTCAGAAAATTACATCTCTCTACATTTGAGTAGAATGTAAACGGATTTTAATTGCGTTTGTATTACTGTGGGTAACAGATTTAAAAAGAAAAAGGAAAAGCCACTGACTACATGGAAAGAATCAGCAAATACATCAAACAAAGCAGCATGCTCCCCAGAAACACCATGCCATATGCTGACAGTTACAAAAGAATAGCTGCTGTTTTCACCCTTCACACCAGAATAATTTTTTCAATACTTACCTCCCATGTGTAGAGATGAAAACATATGGGGCTTTACATAATCATAAGCACAAACAGGTGGCTACTTACGTACATTTAATTTGCAGGCAACATCAATACTGAACAACACAACCAGCCCCACATGGCTCCCAAAAATCTTGCCATGAACATTCCATTAGCAAATTAAGATCATTAAAACAGAGGGAGGAGCGCTCCCACCCCTACTCCCCCAATGGTGTCAACTACTTTTCAGAGTCCTGAATAAATTGTGTTTTCAAAACTACCTTGGCGTTTTGTGACATCTTTTGTTCAGGGAAACTTGGGTGACTGTGTTTAATGTATACCTTGTAAATAGCTACACATGTTCATTTAAATGTGCATACATCTTTATGCTCACTATCACTCCTATTTATGAACAGAAAATTATGGTAGGTAAATTTTAAGCCCTTTATCAAAGCATGGGTACAGATTCCTGAAAGCAACTTGGAAATACTTCTCCAAAGGTTGGCTACCTAAATATGTCACCTGAGGCTTACTTCCATTTTCAAACACTGTGGTAAAATCTGTGGAAATTATTATTACTGGGAAAATTTGCTCAGTCTATGTTAGGGGCTGAGTGGCAGCTTCTGTTTTTGTCTATTTGACCCAGCCTAGAATGCTTAATGTTCTTCAGTTGGCATTGAACTTGTAGCAATATTACAAGATCTAACCTTACAATCAGCCTTCCATGGCTTTGAATCCCACAGTGAAAAAGTACAACAGAAATAGTAACCAGTGTTTTGCCTAAACATGCTACCTGTTTTAGTTTAAATATCATAATAACCTTATAAAGTAGGTGATATCATCTCCGTTACTCTTTAGAAGAGGACAATGAATCCCCAAGGGTTTATGTTCTCACACATAGTGAAGAAAGGGCTGGGCTAGACCTGAACCCCAGTTTTCAGAACTATCAATCCCTACTTGAAACTACCTAGCTAGTATCATCCATGCACTTGGATTCTAGTGCCTAAAGTCCATCAATCTATGGCACTTTGAAGACCCTCAAACAAAACTTTGTGTGATTTTCTGAGGCATGGATGTTCTGTAGAAATTCTGTCCAGCCCTGAAGTCTCCATGTATCTTTCCATGACATAAAGGACAGGCCCATGTGGGTTGAAAAAACTTCAGGAGTTATGTTCTCACTAAGAGTTTCTGAATCCAAGTTTGTTACTCGCTTTTATCTTACCCCTAGGAAAGAGAATGTACCATAGACAAGTCTATATGTCACACTTATTACAACAGATAATATCTGAATTGATATTATGAATTGTATTGGAGGCTAAACATCTCACACCTATTGTACAATGTCCTTCCAAAGAGTTTAAATGCCTCTGAGAAAGAGGTATTATTGGTGGTGTCCATTTACCTCATGCAAGAGCTAAAGAAAATAAAGAAAATGAATTGGGAGGTTTTCTTATCTATTCTCTACTTCTGGGTAAAAGAACTATTAAAAACTTTATATAGCCATTGAAGACCATCTCAAGTCATGTAATGATGCATGGACATAAGATTTCTACAGGTCAGCTTAATCTTACTGACCTAGTTAGTCGATTGAACTTCCATGTAGCATTTCCAGGTCAGGCATTTGGAATTGCTCTTCCTTCCTTATTGGGTTCTTTTTGAGACTTTCTGCAGCTGGTCTTAGTCAAGAGAATGGGAAGCAATCATGAAGAATTTTCTATGAAGTTTTCTATGACTTCATCATAGGCTCATGGGGTTCCATTTTGTCCTGTCTTTGACTAGGAAATATAAGGGAGATTCACCTGTAGCTATCACTGTGTGCTCCCGCATTTACTTAAGGACTTTAAACTTTTTGTTTTATAGGACAATTCATGTACACAGTTATAACCTGAGCTTGACCATAGATTTATATGCTAGAAGTCCTATGAAAACACCATGTTTGGGAAGTCTTTGTAAAAGTTTTCATAGGGATACACAGCTCTACTACAAAATGTCTTGGGGATGCAACAAATTGGTAGAAAAGCAATGAGATATGTATGAAGTGAGAGACCTTACAGACTAATGCTGAATAATATGGATGTTTAGGAATTGGATTGCAAATCAAACAATCTTTACAGATTGTGCAAGGAAACCTCTACGTTACTTATGGTAAGACAAGATTAACAGAAATCTAAAACTGGACAGTTTATCTTCAAGCCAGCTATTTCACATGTATCATTCCTTTAAAAAATTTTAACATACACTTCTAACACACACACACACACACACACACACACACACATATATTGGTGGTAAAAGGCCTCCACCAGTGGCATCTCTTTTTCAGAACCATTTATACTCTTTGGAAGGACATTCTACAACAGACTTGAGACACTTAGCCAACATTTTAATTCATAATATCAACTCAGATGACATGATTTTCATTCATATATATATATATATATGTGTGTGTGTGTGTGTGTCTGTGTGTCTGTGTGTCTGTGTATGTATATGTATATGTATATATGAAGATATATTATAAAAGAATTCTTTTAGAAAAATTTTTATCTGTTTCTGTTTGTATATATTGTATTTACTTGTATCTTAGCGGTAAATGTTTCTTCAGAGTTACAGTATATAAAGTTCATATTTGTACTTTGGAGTATTAAGGAAATTTTTCAGCCACTTGTTTCATTATTATTCCTTATCATGTAGCTTTGGGAAAACTTAGGTATCAGTAGAAATGTCAACTCTGCCTCCCTGTTTGGTTTTATTCCCATGGGTTTGTGATGATGGTATTATTTTCAGTGCATGGTTCTTATAGTGCATATGTAAATGTATTCATCTATTTAATGAGGATTGCAGTATTTGAAACCTATAATCATATATTTTAAAAAAATCTTCTTAAATATGGCTGGTGATCTACAGCACACAGAATGTACATGAACTTTATTGGTCAGTACTGGTTACCTTGCTTTACACATCACTGCAGTCGAAGCTGAATACCATCTGGTACCAGGGAAACCAGACAATGCTTTAAAAATAATTTTCTTCTCCTGATTTGAAAATTATCTTTGACAGGTCTATGTCTTTCTACATCCAAAAGGGAAGTTAGATACCAACATGGAAACAACTCTTGTCAACCTATGAAAGGCTAGGCAGCTTATGATTCATAATAATAATGAAAAGTTGAAATGCATATCTATGATTAAGCCATTGTACTTTTGAAAGCCAAAAACATTACTATGTTTCTACGAGTTCATGATAAGAAAAAAATATTCAAAAGTTCACAACTTTATTTATGAAAATTCTTGTTTTATTAATGTGAACAATTTTATGTTGCTATTTTGAAAATGAAATTGTATTATGCATGCAAATTGCTGACCATGATGAGCTGCTAATAAGTTAAAAACTCTAATACTGCAGATATGAGAAGATGATGAAGAAAAGTAGCAAAATTTTATTTCAAAATTATTTATTTTAGAGATGCAAGAGATAAGTTTGTTTGGAGCTAGGAAAGAAGCTTGATGGTTTGACTAAAGTAAAAAGAATCAATAATCTGAATGTTTTTATGTGATATATTCAATGTCATGCTCTGATTTATTTTGAGGAAATACAACTTTTAAATTAATTTTACATTTGTTGAAAATTGATTACAGAGAAGAGAAAATGGTAGAAAACTGATGAGAACAAATTGTCAAAAGAGAACTGAGAGTACTTATCTCCCTGGGTTTGGGTAAGGCTGGTCTGTGCAAAGGGAATGCCACCTGGGAGAGCTGCACCCATGCCTATGACTCAGAATAAGCACACTGTTCTTGTGAACAATATCTTTGTAAGTCATATGTGTAACAGGGAGACAGATTGGCTTGGTGGCTAGATGTAGAGTGTGATGTTACAGCTCTGATTAGTGATTTTGGGGCCATGATTAGGCTGTGAGAATTGTGATCTTTTCCATGTTTCCCAGTAATGATGTTTGCTTTACTGCTCCCATAAGATAATTGTGAAGAAAAATGATACATATGAAAAAAATGCTCAGATTTGTACAACTCTTCTTAAAACATTTCACTTGTTAGTGTTTTGAAAATCATTAATTGCTGGTTAAGGGCTGACAAGGTGGCTCAGTGTGTACATGCAATTTTGCTAAGTCTGATCACCTGGCTTTGAGCCACAGCACACACATCATAGAAGAAAAGAATGGACTTGTTCAAGTGCCCTCAGCCATACATGTCTTGGCCTTGGCCCTCTCATACACATAGGTACATATAAATCTAATAAAAAATTACAAGTTGTAACTCTATCAGGTGTAAAAAGACTTGAAAGAATAAATTCACCTATTAACTAGCTTCAACACTTTATTTAATTTTCTTATAATATTTTTCTCAAGTTACATGTTTGTTTCTTTAAAAAAAACTCTTAATTTATGAATAAAAGTAACAGCTAGGAAGATGGCTCAGCAGGAAGTTCACTTGTCATCAAACATGATAACCTGAGTCTATGGGGTCCACATGGTAAGAGTTAAAAACCTATCTGCTGTGGGTTATCTGCTAACTTCCACATGTTTTCCATGGCATGTGTGTCGCACACACATGAACATACAATAAGTAAATATATATGAAGAATAAATCACATACATTATTAGGAAAAGCAAGATCATAAAAGGCCTCTAATTATGAATGTATTAAGAATTAGAAACAATAGTCCTCACATCATCTCTTTGTGTGTCCTAAGTGTATGTTAACCTGTGTGCTATGTCAGATTCTAAGAGAAAGCACATAAATTCATAGATACAGCTTAGTCTTGTGACAGGACACCCAAAGAGATGGTGTGAGGACTGTGATTTACCTGAAATAAGAGTAGTCCAAGGGGGTCAGGTTGTTTCTAATTCTTAATACATTCATAATTAGAGAAACTGATCTACTACACAACTTCTGCACCCAAGGCTCAGGGAACATCACAGAAGACTGGATGGGAAGATTGTAACAGCCAGAGAATCAGGGAAACTGTAAAACTGTGCCTTCTAGAAATGACAGAGCAACCTCACCAACCATATCTTATTAATATGTACCTAAACATGACATGGAGGAGCATAATATCAATAGACAATGCTAACAGGGAAGGGGGAAATATCAAGAGGCCCCACCCCTAGACAGGGATCTATAGACAACCAAGGGATGCGGAGAGCAAGAGAAACAGTTCTCCTTAGTAATGAACACTTTAATTGGTTATCCAATGTCAACTGGACAGTGCTGAAATCATACACTATTAGCTCTAAAGAGATTGAACAGAGTGTATTTATAATTGCACACACAAACCTCATATGCTTATACCTGCACAAAAATCAGTCCAATCAATAATCTAAGCTAAGTTCCATAAAGCTTTGTGAGGAGCACTGATATACTAGGATATATTATGTCATGATTTATTAATGTGTATTTTCCTCCAAGAATTCTATAAGAAAAAAAAGGGGGGGAAAATTGTACATGTCAAATTCCCCTTTTGAGAGACATAGGGCTTCAAGTATGGCCAAGAACTCCAACATTAATTAGAATAATGCAATTATTGTTCATTATGGTAAAGAATCCACAACATGAATATATCTTAAAGTGTATGGTTAGATTATATTTAATTCATCCATCATTTAGTTGCAGCTGTACAGCTTTTCAATCAAAATCTGACCAAATCCATTTACTTCTAGGAAATGTATTCCATTCTTTAATTCAGTGTGTCTCCAGAAGAATACATTCATGGAAAAATTAATCAAGTCTTCTCTTTTTAAAAATTAGAAAAATGTTGAGAGTATAAATTCCTTTCTCAAAAATCACATTGATAATCAGGATGGCACACATCATCATCAGATTTCCTATTTCTAAGGACAGAATATTTAGTTTTTCAAGAAGCTTCCTCTTGTTTCCATTTCTGCTCCTTTTAACATGATTTAATAATTTACAAGTATATTCTGACATTTTTCCTGGATGAGTCTAAGAATCAAATAAGCCTATTAGGCTGAGGATATCGTGCAGTCAGTAAAGAGGTTACATAGCAACCACGAGACCCTAAGTTCTGCTCCAAGAATCTAGGTAAGACAGTTGGGCATGATGGTTTGCATCTTTCATCTCAGGTCCTGGGAAGTGGAGAAAGAGAAACCCTTGGTACTCACTGGAAAGCCAGTCTCACCCAATTAGTGAGCTCTAGGCCAAAAAGAGACATTATTACAAAGGGCAAGGTTCCTAAATATGATACAGCGATAGTCCTCTGGCCTCCACACATATGTACATGCACACTCATGTGTGCACACTTATGTCTACACACATGTGCATAGAATAAGTACTTAATATTTAAAAGTTATACTATGCTTATGATATGGATTTATCATTTTGATTTTCGTATGAGTACTTTCATTGTAATAATGTACACAATTCTGTTCTTAGGTCTCTTTAAGGTCATGGCTGATAAAACTCCATACCTGTCAATGGAAGAAATCACAAGAACCATTAATATTGGACCCAGTAGACTAGGTCATCCTTGCTTTTATCACCTGAAGGATATAAAACTAGAGAATCTCACTATTAAGCAGGGTGAGCCAATCCGGTTCAACTCAGTTGAAGAGATTAATGGAGAAACGCTGGTGAATTGTGGTGTGGTAAGGAATCATCAGAGCCACTCATTTACTTTGCCATTGTCACAAGAAGGAGAATTTTATGAGTGTGAGGATGAACATATCTATACCCTAAAAGAAATTGTTGAATGGAAGATTCCCAAGAACAGAACACGGACAGTGAAACTTACAGATTTCTCACATAAGTGGGACTCAACCAATCCATTCCCAGAAGATTTTTTTGGTACATTGATTCTCAAGCCTGTTTATGAAATCCAAGGTGTGCTGAAATGTAAGTATCCATCAAAGATGGTATCCTGTGTGAACATGTATTGCGGGATTTGGGCTAGAGAAGCTTTTAGAACCTGAAGAATAGAACTCTGTCCCTATCATTTATTAGGTCTCTTAGACCTAGATTCTTCATCTATACATCTAACCACAGATAGCACTGCCTTAAAGAGAAAATTATGAAGTGAGTACACAGATATATTATAAACTGTTTAATGCTCTACCCAAACATAAGTTGCTAAACTATCAGATGCAGGTAGAGTAAAGTACTTGTTTTTATTACTGGATATTAAGAACAAAAATCAGAAAACAGTTTTCTTTACAGATTTCCTTATTCTTACTTCATGACAACTTTTGTTTCCAAATCTTATCCACTTATGACTGGTCACAATTTTTTTTGACATAGATTCCCTGACTTAACAAAGATGATATGTTAAAGTAATTTTCACATTGGTGTATTTCAAAATGCAATTTTCATTGTTATTTTCTTTCTTTTTTTTATTTTCTATATTTTTTTAATTTACATTCCAAATGATTTCCCCTTTCCCGTTTCCTCCCTCCCTGAAAGTCCCATAAGCCCTCTTCCCTCCCCCTGTTCCCCATTCAACCCCATCTAGCTTCTTTGTCCTGGTATTCCCCTACATCCAGTCTTTCCAGGACTAGGGGTCTCTCCTTCCATCTTCTTGGAAATTTATTGATATGTGAATTGTGTCTTGGGTATTTCGAGATTCTGGGTTAATATCTCCTTATCAGTGACTGCATACCATGCGTGTTCTTTTGTGATTGGGTTACCTCACTAAGGATGATATTTAAAACTATTCTCAAGAGTAAAAGAACTTCTGGGGGAATCAATATCCCAGACTTCAAGCTGTACTACAGAGCAATAGTGTGAAAAACTGCATGGTATTGGTACAGTGACAGGCAGGTAGATCAATGGAACAGAATTGAAGAGCCAGAAATGAATCCACACTCCTATGGTCACTTGATCTTTGACAAAGGAGCTAAAACCATCCAGTGGAAAAAAGATAGCCTTTTCAATAAATGGTGATGGTTCAACTGGAGGTCATCATGTAGAAGAATGCAAATCAATCCATTCTTATCTCCTCGTACTAAGCTAAATTCCAAGTGGATCAAGGACCTCCACATTGTTATTTTCTTATATTTCAAAATATCTACAGAGGCCATTACTATTCCAAATATTTCAAACTTAGGGAATATTAATAGGAAGTCAGTAAAGAATTCTGAACCTGGTTCCAGCCAAGCATGACAGCATGCCCAATACCCATAGCTTCTCTGGAGGTTGAGGCAGGAGGATGGCAAGTTCAGGCCTGTCCAGGTGACACAGACAGTTCAAGGCCAGTATGGTCAACTTAGCGAGACTGAAAACAAAAACTAAAAAGGAGCAGAGAATACAACTGAGCAGTGGGGCAGTGGCTTAACACAGGTGAGGAATAAGGCTCAGTAACTTTCTAAAGGAAAGTTCTGGATGAGCTATGTTTGCCCTCTTAGAGTTGTTTGTAAGTAAATTAACACAGTACTAAATAGTTTAAGATCATCAAGTAGAACCAAAATATATTGTCAAAAACTACCTTCTTAAATATCTCAAAATTGATTTTTCTCTGCCCTCATTGTCCTTACATACTTACAAAAAGAAAGCATGGAAATTTTTTGATAGGTTTTAGAACTTTGTGTTGAATTCTATAATACCAAAAAGTTTAATTAAAATTTGATCAATTTATTTTGAACTAAAGGTATAGAAAGAGTTTGCATGGTTTTATTTTATAAAATATTGACACTGCAGCAAATTTTAGAACTTACAGTAATATTCAGTTACCTGTTTCAAAGCAGGCAACTGAAATGGATGATTGAGTTTTTCTTACTATTCATGAATAATAGACAGTATTTTATTATTTTCAAACCTTCTGATTTTTCTAAAATAATCATCTTCTACCTGTCATGTGCTTACAAATGAGAACAAACCCAGAGCCTAAACATGTGGAGAGAGATATTAGAACTATTAATGAATTTGGATTAGGAATCAAGTGTTGTTAGATGAATTAATTAGATGTAGTCAAACCATGCAAAATTAGACAAAATTAAAGACCAATTTCAAAGGTAACTTGTGACAAAGTGAGTAAGCAAATGAGTTGAGATTCATTACAACTCTAGAAAAAAGAGCAGACAGAGATAAACATGAAAATACATAGGGCATGTATGTGTTTGTTGGGGAAAGAAGGTGACCATTCACATAAAGTCATAAAGACTACCCAAAGAGATAAACTTGAAATTTGTCTTAATCAAAAAGGACGATTAAACTGGAAGATGTAGAACATGTGAGTATAGTAATTCTAGTGGAAAAATCAACTGGATGCTAGAGTTCTGTTCAATGGACATAGCAATGGGAAAAACAGAAAATATAGATGTACTTACTATATGCAAGATGTACCATCAGCAGGATCTAGAAGTCTATTGGAAGCCAACTTGGTCAACTGTTCCACCTTACTTTCAGCCTTCGATTTTATCTACTGGTTGGATAAATATGCGTTCATTAAATATAAACAGCAGAAGGGCAGAGTTTAGTAGATTGTTCAGGTAGATTTAAATAGGATTTTCTGCCATTTAACCAAGAACCAACCTTTGGTTAAACATCCTTCATGAAATGTTTAAGCATAGTTTCTACTATATATTAAAATGAAACTTTCATGTTCATTATTCTGGGTAATTTTTCTTTAGGAAATTTTAAATATTACTCCTTATCTGTATTGGTCTGATATGAGCTTGCATGTATACAGACTGATTCCTGAAAACAAAGTAGGAGAACCCATCATAGTGACATATTTTTAAAACTTTTGGGTTACAGATATTTTTCTCTTAGTATGAGAAGGAAATGATGCTTTAACTCTGTTGTGGTCTTCTGCATTATTATTATTTTTAGATTGAGATTAGATGCTCCTTGAATTTAAGAGATATTGCACAGTTGCTTTTACTGTGCCTGGGTATCAGGCAGAGTCTAAACCCTGTAGGCCTGAGTACTTTCCCCACCCCACAAAGTGACAGGAAATAGAACTGGTCTGGGAAAGATAGAATATTTTACATTAATCTTAGTGGAAGATGGAAAATTATCTAAATAGCTATGAAATATTGATTTCCTGAAAAGAAAAACATTACAAGTAATGAAAAGGGAATATGAACATTTTACTCTTGTGGCTGGTTTTTAATATGTTATTAATGTGACAATTTGTATCCCAGAAAAAGGAAAATCCGTAGAAATAAATTACAGCACTTTGCATGTGAGTCATGACCCCTTTTGGTGTCAAACAACCCTTTTACAGGGGTCACCTAAAACCATCAGAAAATACAAATGTTTATATTACAAGTCATGACAGTAGTAAAATTCCATTTATGAGGTAGTAATGAAAATAATTTATAGTTCGAGGTTACAATAGCATGTGGAGCTATATTCAAGGGTCACAGAATTAGGAAGGTTGAGAGTCACCATGTTAAAGGGAAACACATGTTCCTGGTTTCTGGTCAAAATTCCTTTATAGGCTTAGTATCTTCCTGGCTATCAGGAACAATAAGACATTGGTTAAAGAGTTACCACATTTTCAGGAGTGGTAACTATCTAAAACCTGTAACCACTGGTCTCATTTGAAACAACTAGTTTCAAAATGTGATTTTGCTTATTAAAAAATATAAAATTCATGTGATGAAGCACATGGAAGTTTCAGTATTGACAAATGAAAACTTGAATTCTCTAAGTTTGCTTTATAAAAATAGAGGTCTTGAATATTGATTTTGTAAATCTTGTATCTTGATGCATGGATTAATAATTAGATCTTTGTTAACTAAAATATTCTGGCATCAAATAGATCCTTTTGCCTTTTGGAAGAAAGCTTAATGCTTCCAAAAGCTTGGTTGCCCAGTCTTCATGAAGTTATATAAAAATATGAATTCATGTCATAAGCTCAAACCACTAAGCAAAAAGAAGACTTAGCAAAATTGTTTTGTATATCATATATTAGATAATAAATGAACAAGAGAAAAATACTTTCATTTATAGTTTCCTAATGCCTTGGACTTGACCATGCTGTTTTGCTGGAGTATTCCCCTTGTTCCTGTCACTGAATTTTTTTTTTTAAAAAAGATATTTCAATCATTTATAAAAACCAAAAAAAAAGCTATAATACCCAAGAAAGATATGACAAGGTTACATGAAAACTTTATATCTTTGACTGTTCTCCAATTTCCCCTATATTCTCCTACTCTTAGATAACTCTTGTTAGTATTTTCTCCCCTGCTTTCTGGTATTTGCCTTCCTGCTTCCAAATGATAGGAGCATGAGTAGATTTTCAAGTCATGGACCATTTTGGATAGTAACAATTGCCACTATATTTGAGAAATAAAAGAAAAAGAAAGAATAGAAAAGAACTCAGCCATGCATTTTTTTCATAGTGAAGCTATCAGTCGATCTCTCTGTGGTATAATTCCCCCCACCCTGAGGTCATTCCTTCTGGAGTTCCCATCCTTATAGTTCAAATTTAATATGTTGCTATATAAACCTGTTATATAGGGGCATCCATTACAACCCACTCTGGTGGTGCCTTCTTCTGACTTGCTTTTGTGTGAAGTAGCTATTTCCATAATCAATAAGGAATCTCTTCTTTATTTTCCTCTAGTTCTGACAAGACCCATCCTCTTCATACTTTCTAAGTCAAGAATCTGCCGGTTTGAAAACTCTTTATCCCTTACACCCACACACAAAATGGACAGTTTAACCACTATGAAATTCTAGGTGGACAATGTGATGTCCTAACATCTCTGCTCCTCTTTGGTGATTACCTTTGAACGATTATGGCATCCTATGATCTTAGCTGTGTTTGTGGCAGGTCTGAACTTTCATAGTAATGATAATTTTGCATCTGGCAACTTAGGTGTTTCTTTTCTAAAAAGATTTTTTGTGCTAATGTCTTCTCAGTAACATTTTGTGGTCTGCCTGTCTTTAACTTTCAACTGCATATCAAAACCTCAACCCCAAACTAAGACATTTTCCTTTTTGCCTCCTTGACTTAGTTTACCTTCATGGAAAGTTCCTTCAGACAGTCATGATGAATTTTAAATTTCAGCTTTCATATTTTTACCTTCTAAAAATTATATCATATATAGTTTTAAATGTTAGTCGCCCCAATTTAGCTTTAATGATGCAGTATTTTAATTCAGAGAAATTTCTATATTTTTCTGTAGTTTGAATGCATTTATATCTTTCATTTGGTTTCCTGTTTTGTTTTGTCTTCCTTCATGTTTTGATCTATCATTTTAGTTAAGTGGTTTCCTTAAGTTACTGCTGACTATTTGCCATGTGTCCTTATGTACATGTGAGATGATTTAAACAAAGCTTCAGTTCTATAGACTCTCTGTGTTGATGAGTTCTAGGCTTCTCCATGTAGTGGCATTACCACTCCACTTCCATTATCTTTCCTCTGGAATTTACATAGTTTCACCAAGATTTTATTCTCCTAATTTTTGTGGTTATGAAGTTATTGCATCCAAATGACAAGTAGCTGAAGGACTCACCATGATCCCTATGGTTTTAGATATTGTGATGGTTTGTATGTTTGGCCCAGGGAATGGCATTATTGGAGTAGGTGTGGCCTTGTTAAAGTAGGTATAGTCTTGTGGGAGTAGATGTGTCACTGTGTGTATGGGCTTTAAGACCCTCCTCCTAGCTCTTTGGAAGCCAGTCTTTTCTGCAGATGAAGATGTAGAACTCTCAGCTCTTCCTGCACCATGCCTGCCTGGATGCTAGCATATTCTTAGCTCGATGATAATATACCAAACCTCTGAACCTGTAAGCCAGTCCCAGATAAATGTTCTTATAAGAGTTGCCTTGGTCATGGTGTCTGTTCACAGCTTTATAATCCTAACTAAGATAGATAATATCATTGTTTTCAGACTTATACTTCCTTCCAGTGGCCCAGGGTTCTGAAGTCCTTTTTCCTATGTAAAGAGAGAGGTTGTAGCAGAATTTCCCATCATTCCTAAAGACCTGAGTTTAATTTTCAGACATTTGAATAAATTCCTTTTTAAAACTCCTCCCTTTGTTTTCATATTTAAATGACTTGGATGTCTCCAATTCCCAAGCATTTTGGGAATTCTGTGGGCAGGAAAGGCTTCCTTTTATCCATGTCTCTGTGCTCATGTACATGCTCATTCTTTGTCCTCAACCATTTCACTGTCTTACAGCTGATATCTACTTTGCTGATGTCAGATTTGCTGACTCTAGCTCTTTTTTTTGTTTTGTTCTGTACTGGTTTTCTTTCTTTCTGTGTTATTATTTTATCCTTATAGTAAGTTTGAAGTATAAAAGGATTGCAAAGATATATTTTATGCATATTCCTCTCTGCTCACTTATTTTAGTCCTTGCCCAGAATTTTGGCTAGACCTACTGTAAATTCTGAAAGTACTAATGATATTATTGCAAATATTACTAAATGCTTGTGCATACATGAAATAAAATTGAAAAAATTTACAAAATAATTAGCAAGAAAATTTAGGCAGAAGTGGTAGAACTGGAGAGCAAATTTTAATTTAAGATTCTGGAACAATGTAGAACTGCCAATGAGTAAGTAATCATTGCTATTCCTATTAAATACCAATATAGGATAAACATAATTGACTAGAAATCAGAGCTATAATTTATAAGAACTTTGTTCATGTAGAAACTCCATATCCCCTCCATAATCTCAATAAGAATATCTAGGCAAAATTTCAGTGTATTCTACAAGTGAAAATCATGTATCCAAGGAAACAGGTATTATGCAATACCAACCAAGGTATATATTTGTTTTCTCTAGAAAGATAATTTTTAGTGGGGACCACAAAACTTAGACTGAAATAAAAGTGTTTCTCTGGTGGGCCATACAGGAAGGTACAACCTTCTGATTAATATTTTTTTACACAGTGGAGACTTTGTCTGAAAGAACAAGAGGAGAGAGAGGGAAGAGTGGGGGAGGGGAGGGAGAGGGAGAGAGGAGAAGGAGGGAGAGGGAAAGGGAGAGAGAGAAGGAGAGGGAGAGGGAGAGGGAGAGGTGAAATAACTCAGGAGCACATGTCTTGATTTGTTAGAGAAAAATAGAATCAAAGTGTTTTTCATAACAATCCCCTTTGGATAACCTGATAACATACCCAGCTAGAATAATTCATATTTACCCAGAAGGAAAATTTGGAAAGTCTAAACTACAGTTGTCAAGTACATATTGCTTCTGCCTCAACCTAGTTTCAAACTAGAAAATTTGCAACAAATACCTCCAGGAGTGCCTCTCATGCTAAGTTACTGCAGTCTTACCTGTCTGTCATTTTGAAGTCAAAGACAATACTTCAGTAAGTGACATTTTCTAACTCAGCTAACATTCTCTCTAGATTGTTTTTATCACAAAAGATTTACTTTTCCAACTGTAGAATAACAAATGCTCATTAAAAGAATTCATAATGCATGTGGACATACATGCGCACACACACAAACACATGTATTCATGTGCATATACACACATGCACACAGACATTCACACACATGCACGCACATGCATACATACATATACTCTTAAACAGCTATAACTATACTTTACAAAATATTATTGGGTATACTCAAAATGATTTTTAAATTTTTTGAAATGTGATTTATTCCTCCCTGTACTATGGATATCTTAAATAAAACAGTTGACACTGTTTTCTGAGAATAATGAAAGTGTAGTAGAGATCTGGGGAAAATCTTTTGATATAACAATATTCACCATAGG
The DNA here is from genome assembly GCA_036184795.1 of Tokudaia tokunoshimensis. NCBI lineage: Eukaryota > Metazoa > Chordata > Mammalia > Rodentia > Muridae > Tokudaia > Tokudaia tokunoshimensis. The sequence continues at coordinate 51,679,946 of BTHU01000006.1, read as the reverse complement.
AATAGTTACATCTACCCCACTTTTAAAACTTAGGATATCAAGTTTTATTTATTTGCCCACTCTAGTAAGCCTCCCACTAAAAACAGAATGTTTTAATTCAGAGCAAGAGACATTGTAACATCTTTTCAAGTTGTTTGAACATGGTATTCATAGGTAGAGATTTTTGAGGTGTGTTAGCTTTAGTGTTGCCCATTTCATGAATTTTGGAAGTCATGTTGCTGTTACTTCTAATGTTTCTTCTGTTCTCTCTTCTTCTGAGTGTTCCCATGACATGTGTGTTGTATCTTTTGTAACACAGTTCTTGGCTATTCTGTTTCATTCTTTGAACCCTTTTGTTTTATTGACCTATCTTACAATTTCTCAATTCTTTTCCTTGGCAGTATCTAGTCTATTGTGTAATCCATCAAGTCACTGTTCCTGTTCCAGTTACATTTCTCCTAGAATTTCTATCTCTCTCTCTCTTATATTACCCATCATTTTCTCTTCTGTCTGTTTGCATATTGATTAGTCATTAAATAGTTGGTATGATGTTTCCAAAATGTCTTCCATATTAGAGTTTGGTTTTTTCTTTATTGCTGTTAGTTTGCTGATAATCAGAATCTTGTGTAGCCCATGCTGGCTTGAGGCTAACCATGAATTCCTGCTTCCATATCCCAAGTATTGGGATTAGAAGTATGCATTTAATTTAATTTGGTTTTGACACCAACCTTGTTTCATTAGATTTGTCATTTTTATTTTACAACATAACTTATAGTTATTCACATAGAAAGCCAGAAATTATGGTTCAAATGAAAGAAACAAAGTTAAATAGTTAACAGTATGAGGTTTCTATACATCTATGGTTAGGGAGAAGGTGGTTTGTTTGTTTCGGTTTTTTGTTACTGTTCATACTATAGCTGTGTCAAAGGCTAGAATTTCCTGTAGTATCTTTATTCAGTCTTGTTTTCATTCTTTAGGGACTCCTTTGGAGGAGCTTAGATGGTAGTTTTCTATTCAGAACTCTGTTAACATATATGAGTAGTCAAAGCTTTTGTGGGTGCTGTATTGCATAATCTTATAATTTGGACTTAGTCATTCAGTGAGCCTGTGTATCTGGGATATGGTTTTCATAAGTGTTTCTCAGCCTCTTCCCCCTCTCCTACAGGGGTGACAAACTACCAATCTTAAGCTGGAGTTGGGTATTTCCCATCCCCTGTGTGGAAATAGAAGAGTTAATTGGGTATTTCCTTTTTCCCCCCGTTTAACACCTAAAGCAGCATTTGTTTTAGTTGGATAATACCTTTCTTCCCATTGGTTAAGGCTTTGGTAAAATCCCACATGTTAGTTAGGCTTTGATCTGATAATTGTCCCTACATATGTCCTTTAAAGAGATCAGAGGTTCTGGCAACTGCTCTTTTCTTCACCTTGTAGATAACCTGTTGTGGTTTCTGGAAAGAAGGCTCAGGAAAGAGTAGGAGGCTCTGTAAAGTACAGTTGCCCAGGTTAGTCTCCTGTACACATTTAGATTCCAGCAACTAATCAATACCCCTACTGGTTCTTACCCATGTCCAGGCTCCAGTAGAGGTTCTGCTTACAGTAAACTAATGCTCTGCATCACCTCCAGTTTAATTTTAGGCATCCTTTGACCCTCATTCTGTGATGGAGCTAAAGCATATCACCGCATTATCTTCGTGTGTGTTTAGACACATACAGAATGATTTTGTTCAGTGTTTATTTTTTTCCACTGAATAAAAACTTGAGCTTAGGAGCTGGAGAGATGGCTCAGTGGTTAAGAACACTGACTGCTCTTCCAAAGGTCCTGAGTTCAAATCCCAGCAAACACATGGTGGCTCACAGCCATCTGTAATGAGATCTGATGCCCTCTTCTGGTATGTCTGAGGGCAGCTACAATGTGCTTACAGCTAACAATTAATAAATCTTTAAAAAAAAAGGTTTTAGGGAGGTCTCCATTCAAAAAAAAATCATCCCCTCACATTTGTTTAAAAATAATTGAACTTAAAACAGTTTATTTTGCCAATATTTTTAGACTATTACATCCCTATTATTTTATAGAAATTTGAGAAATACTCATTCTATAGAGCAGGTCATTGAATGAGAGAAATTTTAACTTGAAGAGATTTATCTCAAATGAAGTCTGCATGTTTTGACAGTAAAACTATTTTTACCTAATTAAATTTTAAATGGAAGTATACTTAATGACAACTTTTAGTGTTCACTCAAAGGACATCAGGATGACAGCTGCTTTTCTCTCATTTAATTCTTTAACTACTATGATGGAGACATCATTCTAGACTAGAATATATCGATGGGCAGTTGATGGGCAAAACATCAAAAGACCTCTGATCTTGGTGAATACATTTGAATTTAGAAAACAAAATATAGAAAATTTTCATTATGAGTTGTTGATATGTTCCAATTTGAGGTAATAAATAATAGAAAATGGTCATAATTAACATGCTTGTTCTGTGAAGTTACTGAAAGCAAAGGAAGGCACGGAAAGTGCAGAAACCAGCAAGGATACAGGGCATCAAGGGTTATGGTTTTAAGTGAATATTTAGAAGGGATTATATTGAGGAGGCAATATTTGAACATACTTCAAGAGCAAGAGGGGTAGGCCATGAAAATATGAAAATATATAGTTAGAGGACCAGCAAGCACAATAAATAGGGTATACAAAAACAAAAAGTATTGACAACAGAACAGAGAGAGAGAGAGAGAGAGAGAGAGAGAGAGAGAGAGAGAGAGAGAGAGAGAGAGAGAGAGAGAGAGAAGTGAGTTAGAGTGACGCGAGGTATCAGACCAGATCAAAGAAAGTAGTACCAAGGACCAGGTAAGGACTTGGAAAGGATTGGATGTATTTGATATTGTAGTTCTATGAAGAGATGGTAGGTATAATTGATGTAGCATTCAGAAAGTGTCTCTGGCTACTCTTTTGATGTCTGACTTTATGGAGACTCATTAGGAAGACTTGCAACAAACCTAGTAAGAAACAATGTGACATAGAAAAGCATTGTCTTGACTGGGATGCAGAACCTCAAGTAGAAAAAAGAGGAAATCTGAAGATGTCTTTGGGCTTGGTGGAATGAAGAAAGATAAAGGGGATGGAGAAATCATCAGTTACCATTCTCTTTGTGCGGAAGGTCAGACATTACCTCAAGAATGTTAATCTTAAGATACCTGCTATGTGTGTAAATAGAGGTGTTAAATATATACATAGAATCCAGGAACATCATTTTGCAAGAGCTGTAACAGATAGATGCTATTTAAAAGCATGAGCATGCAATATGAAGGTTATAGATAGAGAACTGTAGGTGAAGGATGTATAGATAGAGAATGGCAGCCAAGATACTCAAAAAGTCATGTGTGTGTGAGTAGCAGGTGGCATGGAAAGAAAAGAAACAGGATTAAAAAACACAAAATAGAGAAAAACAGATCAAAGTGGAAGGAATCAAATGTACTTTGTCAAATGCTGTTGGTATGTTATATAAAAACGAGACAGACTAGCATTACTTTAGAAGAGTTAGAAATCAAAGTACCAACTCACAGTAACTTTTTATTACCCTCACAGATTGGAGTGTCTTACAACCCTCATCAGAGAAGTTTCTTTTTGCAGGAGATAGAGACTAACACAGAGATCACTGACTGATCAAAGTGTAAAGAATAAATGAGTGTAGAGTGCTCAGCTCTAAGTGTGTCGTCTGTGTCATACCCCTTCCTTCTGGGAAGGGACCATGCTGAAGAGGCTGCAGAAAGAGTGTAAGACCTGAAAATAGTGAATGACTACAAGGAAACAGTGTGTTCTGCACACAATGGCAGCTATAATATGAAGTCACAGAGATTTGACAGCATGTATATGACCCGTGCAAACTCAAGCCAGTCCAAATCATAACACAGAGAGCAAAGAGGGGCAAGGAGTCCCACTCCTGGCTGAGAAATTATTAATAACTGACAGCTTCTGGGAAAGAGAAATTCAGTTTTCTTTAAGAGTTTTGGTTTCTCGTAGCTGTAATATAAGCCACTGGCTGGCCACATATCTAAGTATATGTAGGCATCACTAACTGGACTTGATGGGTTTTAAACAAATGGGGGATGTGTGAACATGATCAAAATATGAACATTTTGAATGATTAAAGATATTTAAGAGAAATAAAAGTAGAGATGTTAAGTCAGTCAGTAGACAGTAAATTTGAATACAGGGGTTAGGCATCCTGACCTAAGATTTCTCCAGAGACCATGAAATTCTCCAAAAACAATAAAGCTATTCTTTGTCCACTGCACACACAACGATGGTAGAGAAATAGCTGCATTATGGCTCTACTATTCTGATGGGATCATTTAGAGCTACTCCCAAACCCCAAATGGCATCTAGTATACAAAATCATATTGTTCCTGTATTTAAAGAATGTATGAAGCTAGGAGGGTCATCTAGAGCTTGTTCTAGTACTCAAAAAACTGACCATTTTTATTCAGTTAACAAGATTTTAGTTTCTAAAATTGCCTGGGATTTAAGAAGCCCAATGATACATATTCTTAATTTGAGAAAGAAGCTTAATTCAATGAACTTTACAATATGAGAATTTGGGGAGTATTTTTTCTTGAAGCTCCTCTTTTTGTTATTTCTTATTTTAAATGAGTCTACAAATTTATAGAACTCCATTGTAGAAACCCCCATTCATTTTATTTTATTTTTCTTCAAAATAAATCAATTTTTCATGCTATGTTATTACAAGCTCTGTTATAAAGAATATATGAGATGACATAAATTATATATGATATATTGTCAGATGCTGAATAAATGAATATTGATATTTAAAAATATTAACATGTAATGTTTTAAAAGAAAATATTTTCTAAGCTTTTGTGTTTTTAATTTCCAAGAACGTGGGACAGTGTCAGGTGCAGTGTCATATGACTATAACCTCAGTACCTAGGAGGAAGGGGCACGAGGGTTGCCATATGGTGAGGCCAGTCTGGGAGACACAATAAACTCAAGATCATCAGCCATGGCTACAGAGTTAGGCCCTGTCTCAAACAAACCATCACCAATAAGAAATCTCTTAACTCAACTGCTGCCCACCCCCAAACAACAGCCAAGCAACTACTCAGCCAACCCAACAAGAACACTTACCTACAGTGACTAGAGATAACGGGAAACAATATGGATTTATGAAAAATGATTATAAAGCTTGTGTTAGAAAGACATACCAAAATATATGCTATTGTAAATCATCCTAATTCAAGAAGATTTGTAATAATATTTTGAGATTACTACTCAGAGAGTAATTATATGGACACAATGTTTTAAGTGGCTCTGAATTCTCAAGACTTCCTAGAGCACAAACTTGCTTGTCCTCAGTGACATAGTTGTGTGCCCCCACCATTTTACCATGTGTATCCTTTCGTTGTGAGCCATCCTGTAACACTATTACTACTTGGGCAAAATATAACACTGGTGGAGAAAAGTTAGCTTTGACATTTAAAACTTGTCTGTCTCTATGCCATACTTAAAATATCTTACATTTGGTGGATTTTAATTTTTTTTGACATGTTGTTTTGTCCCCTAGTATAAGATTTGTGTGAGGGTTGTGTTACATACCTTACACATGAGTTTCTTTATGAATTACAAATCTTGTTTCTATAATAATTTTACATATAATTCCTGAATCTCAGAAATGTAACTTAAAATCAAATGATAAGACTTTTACACTTATCTCTTTATATGTACATTTATATGGATGTATGATACATGCCATAAAATATATTCATATATTTAAGAATGAGCAGCATTTGAGTCAGGAGTGATTAGTTACCATTTGTAGTCGTGAGAGAAGTGATTTTTGTTGAGATTTACAGGAATACAGGGGTTGGGTAACCTCTACTTCTTAAGTTGATCATGTTGGTATATATATCATTTTGTTTTCATCATAAAGTTTCAAAACTGAAAAGTCACACATAAGGAAAATTTTATTATGATTATTTGAATTCTTTTCTCCCTCCTACATGAAATTTATCTGTGGTATCAGGAGGCTATCTCTACTGGGGACACCATCTCATGAGAGCTCTTTCATTTTCAGTTCAAAAGGACATAGTCCGGATTCTCCCCAGTTTAGACGTTGAAGTCAAAGATATTACTGACTCTTATGATGCTAACTGGTTTCTTCAGTTGCTGTCTACAGACGATCTTTTTGAAATGACCAGCAAAGAGTTTCCTGTAGTAGCTGAAGTCATCGAAGTGTCTCAAGGGAACCAACTTCCCCGAAGTATTTTACAGCCAGAGAAAACCATTGTCATCCACAAAAAGTACCAGGCTTCGAGGATCTTAGCCTCAGAAATTCGCAGCAATTTCCCTAAAAGACACTTCTTGATCCCTATTAGCTACAAAGGCAAGTTCAAAAGAAGACCCCGGGAGTTCCCAACGGCCTATGACCTGCAGATAGCTAAGAGCAAGAAAGAAACTCTCCACGTGGTGGCCACCAAAGCTTTCCATACACTTCACAAGGAACTGTCCTCTGTGTCTGTTGGAGACCAGTTTCTAGTGCATCATTCAGAGACCGCAGAAGTTGTCTTTGAGGGAACAAGAAAAGTAAACATTCTGACCTGTGAAAAAATCCTCAATAAGACCCATGAAGTAGCTCAGCTTCCTCTGTATATGGAAGGAGGTTTTGTTGAGGTGATTCATGATAAGAAACAGTATCAGATTTCTGAGCTCTGTACACAGTTTTGCTGGCCGTTCAATGTGAAGGTGGCTGTGAGAGATCTTTCCATTAAAGATGACATTTTGGCAGCTACCCCAGGACTGCAGTTGGAGGAGGATATCACAGATTCTTACCTACTTATCAGTGACTTTGCAAATCCCAGGGAATGTTGGGAAATTCCTTTGGGCCGCTTGAATATGACTGTTCGATTAGTTCATAGTAGCAGTCTGCCTGTGGACGCAGGGCGACTTCAAGTTAGGAGTCTTGTAGAAGAGATTACAGAAGAACAGTATTACATGATGAGGAGGTATGAAAGTTCTCTATCACATCCTCCACCTCGCCCTCCCAAACATCCCTCGGCTGAGGAAATGAAGCTAACCTTGCTCAGCTTAGCAGAAGAGAGAACCATCAATCTGCCTAAGTCTCCCAAGGTAAGACAATGATTTCATAGATTTTCTTCTTTTTGAGATAATGTTTTGAGTTACTTCTGAATGTGCTTTTCGTTTCCTTTCTTTTCTTCATACCAATTTGAAGCAAATCTGTCTGATGCATGCTACATGAAGGAATGTCAACCCAGCGGAAGCTGCTCTGTTGCAGCATTTGTTACCCCACCAGTTTATACAGCATGGCATCTATGTAGAGGTAGAAATAGAAGGGATGGCATTTGGATATGACCACAGAAACTGACATTCCAATGGGCTTTGGTGCTTAAATATGTTTAATAAGATGTCTCAAATGAAGATCCCTTTTACTCTGGAAATGTGTTTCGTTTTTCTTAGGTAGACGTATCTTAATACCTCACCCAGGAAATGAGCCTACAACATACTCCCAGCATCATAGTATGGGGAGTTTACTGGTAACATCCATCTCTAACTCATGTCTTCATTGTGTTTTATGTGCAGAAAGATATAAATAACACTCGGTAGGACTGTGTCAGAGAAAGAGAGCTTTTGCCCACATAATGCTGCTTAGAATTGTAATCATTAGCAGTTCTATTAGAAAGAAAGCACTAGGAGGTTTTAACAGATCCAAACTGCTCAGGACGTTAGTTTAGCATCATTTGTACTTGATGCTGTTGATTCGTGAGCATGCCTGAAGGATATCTGAGCCCAACTTGCTCCCTCATCCAGGATACCTATCTTTTTAGTGTGTGTGTGTGTGTGTGTGTTTCTATGTTGTATGGAAGGAGTGTGTTCTTTCCCAGCAGATGATTTGATAGAAGCATAAAGAAAACTAACCAATTGGTAAAAGACATACTTTCAGATTGCTCCTCATATTTAGGAAAGATAGCAGTGCTGGGCATCAAGATGCATATATGGATATTGATCTGCTTGCAATTGTACATATCAAGACTGTTTTAATTGCATGCTAAAGGTTAAATCCTTAAGAGTCTCTAAACTTATTTTCTGTTAAAAGAATAAAACCACCAAATTCATCTCTGGAAAAATAATCTTAAAAAATGACTAAAGAGAACAGTTCCAAAATAATATTGAGCAGCCAACATGAAGGAATTCTTTAATACTTGCACTTAACATATTGCTTTCACTGAATTGAATGATACTAACATTGGTGATTTGGGCAGATTCAGTGTTCCCAGGTTCTTGGCATCTTGTCTTAAGAATGAAGCAAACAAACAAACAGAAAACCTCACATATATTTGCAGAAGTGGCAAGGAAACATTATTCAAAGCAAAGTCATAGAGCAGATCAAAACCATACTATTAGAAGTGATAGCGGGCCGCATGAGTGAAGATATTCAAGGGCTCTATTATTATTTAGGTTTTCATTTATGGGGTCCAAAAGTTGCTGACTTGCATACCTGGGAAGATAGACACTCAATTGATGGAATGCTTCCACCTATGGGCCACTAGGCATTTCTGTGAGGCATGTCTGTGAATACTATGTACATAGTTTGGGTGGTTTTCCATTTTGATTGACAAGCTCACATAGGTTTTGGTCATTGTGGATGTCCCTGTCCAACATGCTTCTGATTTTAATTATAATCAAGCATAAGAAGGTGAATAGGGTATTGCTAACAGATTATTAGGTGCATTGTTCAGATGTGTGTGTGTGTGTGTGTGTGTGTGTGTGTGTGTGTGTATAGTATATGTGAGTTAAAGGTCTCAAGATGCCAAACATCTAAAGTATGAATGGTGGTGTAGAACTCCAAATGACTCAACCATTCCCTATTCTTGCCTACTTCAAAGTGAGAAATGGATATTTTCCTATATTATATTGAAGGGTAGAATAATATCAGCCACCCAAAGATGTATAACTTCCCAGAACCTACGGGGATATAACATGGCATGACAAAAGAACTTTTCACGAATGTTTAAAATCCAGGACCTTGAAATGAGATTATCCTGAAATACCCAGATAAGTATAATACAATCACTGAAGGCTTTATAAAACTTTTCCATGGAGGCCAGCATTACATGGAGATATGATTAAAGCATGCCCAAAGAGACTATGCTCCTGTTTTCAAAGAGAGAGGAATAACAAAATGATTCCTGGTACTCCTCCAAAGCTATGAAGCACAGACAAACATGGTCTTCCATAGGTGGTCTAGAAAGAATCAGCCTAGCAGATAATGCATCAAGTTGACTCTATCACTTATGGGTTGTACTTTTGACTTGCTGAACTCCAAGATAATAACCTTATGTTATTTAAAACTGTAAGTTTATAGTATAACATTATACCAAGAATTAAAAGATAAAATGTGACCTGTTGGAACAACTTTAAATATAGAAGTTTCTTGTTTATCCCAGCTAGCTGCCAAATAAATGAGACACAGACTATAAGAGTTATGCTGTATGACCCAGGCTACCTTTAATCTCACGTATTTCTTGCCTTAGGCTTCAGAGCAGATAATAGATTTGTATCTTTGCATACAAATAACACTCCTTTTTTAAAATTAGATATATTCTTTATTTACATTTCAAATGATTTCCCCTTTCCTGGTTCCCCCTACTCCCGAAAGTTCCATAAACCATCTCCCTTCCCCCTGTTCCCCAATTAACCTCCTCCTGCTTCCCTGTTCTGGTATTCCCCTACCCTGCTGAACTGAGCCGTTCCAGGAACAGGGGCCTCTCCTCCCTTTGATATCCAACAAGGCCATCCTCTGCTGCCTATGCATTTGGAACAATGTGCAACACCATGTGTACTATCTGGATGATGGTTTTGTCCCTGGGAGCTCTGAGAGTACTGGGTGATTCATATTATTGTTCCTCCTATGGTGCTGCAAACCCCTTCAGATCCTTGGGTCCTTTCTCTAGCTCCCCAGTTGGGGACTCTGTGCTCAGTTCAATGGCTAACTGAGAGTGTTCCCCTCTGTATTTGTCATGCAATAACAGAGCCTCCCAGGTGACAGCTATATCCAGCTCTGGTCAGCAAGCACTTGTGGGCATCGATAATAGTGTCTGGGTTTTGTAACTGTGTATGGGAAGGATCCCTAGCTGGGGTAGTCTCTGGATGGTCTTTCCCTCAGACTCTATCCCCACACTGTCACTGTGTCTCCTTCTGTGGGTATTTTGTTCCCCCTTCTAAGAAGGACCATAGTATCCATACTTTGTTCTTCCTTCTTCTTTGGCATCACTTGATATGTGAATTATGTCTTGGTTATTCTGAGCTTCTGGGCTAATATCCACTTATCAATGAGTGCATACCATGTGTGTTCTTTTGTGATTGGTTTACCTCTCTTAGGATATTTTCTATTTCGATCCATTTGCCTGAGAATTTCATGAATTCATTGTTTTTAATATCTGAATAGTATTCTATTGTGTAAATATACCACATATTCTGTACCCATTACTCCATTGAGGGACATCTGAGTTCTTTTCAGCTTCTGGCTATTATAAATATAGCTGTTATGAACATAGTGGAGCATGTGTCTTATTACATGTTGGAGAATCCTCTGGGTATATGCCCAGGAGTGGTATAACAGGGTCAATGGTAGTATCATGTCCAGTTTTCTAAGGAAACTACTGACTGATTTCCGGAGTGGTTGTACCAGCTTGCAATCCCACCAGCAGGGGAGGAGTGGTCCTCTTTCTCCACATCATTGCCAGCACCTGCTGTCTCCTGAGTTTTTGGTCTTAGCCATTCTGACTGGTGTGAGGTGAAATCTCAGTGTTGTTTTGATTTGCATTTCCCTGATGACTAAGGATGTTGAACATTTCTTTAGGTGCTTCTCAGCCATTAGATCTTCTTCAGGTGAGAACTCTTTGTTTAGCTCTGTGCCCCATTTTTAGTAGGGTTATTTGGCTCTCTGGAGTCTAACTTCTTGAGTTCTTTGTATACATTGGATATTAGCCCTCTGTAGGATGTAGGGTTGGTAAAGATCTTTTCCCAATTTCTTGGTTGCCGTTTTGTCCTATTGACAGTGTCCTTTGCCTTACAGAAACTTTGTAATTTTATGAGGTCCCATTTGTCAATTCTTGATCTTAGAGCATAAGCTATTGGAGTTATGTTCAGGAAAATTTCCCTTGTGTCCATGTGCTCAAGGCTCTTCCCTAGTTTCTTTTCTATTAGTTTCAGTGTGTCTGGTTTTATGTGGATGTCTTTCATCCACTTGGACTTGAGCTTAGTACAAGGAGATAAGAATGGATCGATTTGCTTTCTTCTGCATGCTAGCCACCAGTTGAACCAGCACCATTTGTTGAAAAGGCTATCTTTTTTCCACTGGATGGTTTTAGCTCCTTTGTCAAAAATCAAGTGACCATAAGTGTGGGTTCATTTCTGGGTCTTCAATTCTATTCCATTGATCTACCTGCTTGTCACTGTACCAATACCATGCAGTTTTTAACACAGTTTTTCTATAGTACTGCTTGATGTCCAGGATACTGATTCCCCCAGAAGTTCTTTTACTGTTGAGAATAGATTTAGCTATCCTGTTTTGTTTTTTTGGTTTTTTTTTTTTTTTTTTGTTATGCCAGATGAATTTGACAATTGCTCTTTCTACTCTATGAAGAATTGAGTTGGGATTTTGATGGGGATTGGATTGAATCTGTAGATTGTTTTTGGCAAGATGGCCATTTTTACTATATTAATCCTGCCAATCCATGAGCATGGAATATTTTTCCATCTTCTGAGGTCTTCTTCGATGTCTTTCTTCAAAGACTTCAAGTTCTTGTCATACATATCTTTCACTTGTTTGGTTAGAGTCACACCAAGATACTTTATGTTGTTTGTTGCTATTGTGAAGGGTGTCATTACCCTATTTTCTTTCTAGCCTATTTATCTCTTGAGTATAGGAAAGCTACTGTTTTGCTTGTGTTAAAATTATATCTGGCCACATTGTGGAAATTGTTTATCAGCTGTAGGGGGTTCTCTGGTGGAGTTTCTTGGGTCACTTAAGTATAATATTATATCGTATGCAAATAGCATTAGTTTGACTTCTTCTTTTCTAATTTGTATCCCTTTGACCTCCTTTTTTGTCTAATTGCTTTAGCTAGAATTTCAAGTACTATATTGAATAAATATGGAGAGGGAGGGCAGCCTTGTCTAGTACCTGATTTTAGTGGGATTGCTTCAAGTTTCTCTCTATTTAGTTTGATGTTGGCGACTGGTTTGCTGTATATTGCTTTTACTATGCTTATATATGGGCTTGAATTCCTGTTCTTTATAAGATTTTTAACATGAAAGCATGTTGAATTTTGTCAAATGCATTTTTAGCATCTTATGAAATGTCCACATGGTTTTTTCTTTGAGCTTGTATATGTAGTGGATTACATTGATGGATTTCCATGTATTGAACTGTCCCTGCATTCCTGGGATGAAGTCTACTTGATCATGGTGAAAGATCATTTTGATGTGTTCTGGGATTCAGTTGGCAAGAATTTTATTGAGTATTGTTGCATCAATATTCATAAGGGAAATTGCTCTGAAGTTCTCTTTCTTTGTTGAATCTTTGTGGGTTTTTTTTTTTTTTTTTTAGTATCAGTGTAATTGTGGCTTCCCAGAACGAATTGGGTAGTGTAGTGTTTCTTCTTTTTCTATTTTATGGAAAAGTTTGAAGAGTATTGGTGTTAGGTCTTCTTTGAAGGTCTCATAGAATACTGCACTAAAACCATCTGGTCTTGTGCTTTTTTTTGGTTGGGAGACTGTCAATGACCACTTCTATTTCTTTAGGGGTTATGGGACTTTTTAGATGGTTTATCTGATCCTGACTTAACTTTGGAATTTTGTATCTGTCTAGGAAACTGTCTATTTCATACAGATTTTCCTATTGTGCTGAGAATAGGTTTTTGTAGTAGGATCTGATGATTTTTTGAATTTCCTCAGTTTTTGTTGTGATATCTCCCTTTGCATTTCTGACTTTGTTAATTTCGATACTGTCTCTGTGCCCTCTGGTTAGTCTGACTAAAGGTTTATCTATCTTGTTGATATTCTCAAAGAACCAACTCCTGGTATTGTTGATTCTTTGTATAGTTATTTTTGTTTCTACTTGGTTGATTTCAGCCCTGAGTTTGATGATTTTCTGCCTTCTACTCCTCTTGGGTCTATTAGCTTCTTTTTGTTCTAAAGCTTTCAGGTGTTCTGTTAAGCTGCTAGTGTATGCTGTCTCCAGCTTCTTTTTGGGGGCACTCAGAGCTATGCGTTTTCCTCTTAGCACTGCTTTCATTTTGTCTCATACATTTGGGTATGTTGTGCCTTCATTTTCATTAAGTTCTAAAAAGTCTTTATTTCTTTTGTTATCTCTTCCTTGAGCAAGGTATCATTGAGTAGATCATGGCTCAGTTTCCATGTGCATGTGGGCTTTCAGTTGTTTTTATTGCTATTGAAGATCATCTTTACTCCATAGTGATCTGATAGGAGGTATGGGATGAGTTGGATCTTCTTATATCTGTTGAGGTCTGTTTTGTGTCCAATTATATAATCAGTTTTGGAAAAGGTGCCATGAGGTGCAAGAAGAAGTTGTATTCTTTTGATTTAGGATGAAATGTTCTATAGATATCAATTAAATCCATTTGGTCCAAAACTTCTGTTAGTTTCACTGTGTCTCTGTTTATTTTGTGTTTCCTTTATCTGTCCACTGAGGAGAGTGGGGTGTTGAAGTTACCTACAATTATTGTGTGAGGTGCAATGTTTGCTTTAAGCTTTAGTAAAGTTTCTTTTACGAATGAGGGTGCCCTTGCATTTGAAGCATAGATGTTCAGAACTGAGAGTTCTTCTTGGTGGATTTTTCCTGTGATGAGTATAATGTGTCCTTCTCTCTCTTTTTTTTTAATTACTTTTGATTTAAAGTCTATTTAATTGGATATTAGAATGGCTTCTCCAGCTTGTTTCCTGGGACTGTTTGTTTGGAAAATTGTTTTCCAGTCTTTTACTCTGAGGTAGTGTTTGTCTTTGACACCGAGATGTGTTTCCTGTATGCAGCAAAATGTTGGGTCCTGTTTATGTATCCAGTCTGTTACCCTGTCTTTTTATTGGGGAATTGAATCCATTGATGTTAAGAGATATTAAGGAATAGTGATTGTTGCTTCCTGTTATTTTTGATGTAATTTTTATACTTGTGTGTTTATCTTCTTTTGGGTTTGTTGAAAGAAGCTCAATTTTTTGTTTTTTCTAATGTGTAGTTTCTTTCCTTTTGTTGGTGTTTTCCTTTCATTATCCTTTGAAGGGTTAGATTTGTGGAAGGATACTGTGTAAATTTGGTTTCTCTGTCTATGGAAATTGAGAGATTTGCTGGGTATAGCAGCCTGGGTTGGCATTTATGCTCCCTTAAGCTCTGTGTGACATCTGCCCCAGGCTCTTCTGGCTTTCATATTCTCTGGTGAGAAGTCTGGTGTAATTCTGATAGGTCTATCTTTATATGCTACTTGACCTTTTCCCCTTACTGCTTTTAATATTCTTTCTTTTGTTTAGTGCATTTGGCATTTTAATTATTATGTGATGGGAGGAATTTTTTTTCTGGTCAAATCTATTTGGAGTTTGCTAGACTTCTTGTATGGTCATGAGATTCTCTTTCTTTAGGTTAGGGAATTTTTCTTCTATAATTTTGTTGAAGACATTTATTGGCCCTTTAAGTTGGAAATCTTTACTCTCTTCTATACCTATAATCCTTAGGTTTGGTCTTCTCATTTTGTCCTGTATTTCCTGGATGATTTGTGTCAGGAACTTTTTACATTTAGCATTTTCTTTGACTGCTGTGTCAATGCTTTCTATGGTATCTCCTGCATCTGAGATTCTCTCTTCTATCTCTTGTATTCTGTTTCTGATGCTTGGATCTATGATACCTGATTTCTTTCCTAGGTTTTCTATGTTCAGAGTTGTTTCCCTTTGTTTTTACCTCCATTTAGATCCTGGATGATTTTGTTAAATTCCTTTACCTGTTTTGTTGTGCTTTCCTGTAGTTCTTTAAGGGCTTTTCCCTGTTTTCTTGTTTTCTCGTGTATTTCTTTAAGGGAGTTATTTATGTCCTTCTTGAAGCCCTCTATCAGCATCATGAGCTGTGATTTTAAATCCAGGACTTTTAAATCTAGTGTTTTTGGGTATCCAGGACTTGCTGTTTTGGTAGAATTGTGTTTGGATGGTGCCATGTTGCCTTGATTTCTGTTAGTAATGTTCCTACATTTGCCTTTTGCCATCTGGTTATCTCTGGTGTTGGTTGTTCCTGCTGTCCCTGGCTGGTGCTTGTCCCTCTGTGTGCCTGTAAGCCTGTCTCAGCACCCCCGGGTGCCTGGCTCTCCCCTGGCACAACGTGCTTTTGCACTGCCCAGCTCCTGGCTAACCAAGTCCCAAGTGATCTCACACTTGGGTGTTCTCTGAGTTCCTGGCTGTAACAGCCCCCTCAGTTACAGGAGTGAATATGGTGCCAGATAACCCACCTTTAACACTGATGATCCACCTCTCCTTTTCTTCTCTTCCCCTTCCTTTCCCCCTTAAGATGTCTTTTCATTCCCCTTTCTTCCTTTCCTCCTCTCCTTTCCATCTTCCTTCTTTTATCTTTCTTACCCTGTCAATGCTAGGTTAGGTTTTTATGTTGACATATCTGGAGAGACAGACTCAGCTGACAGAATGTCTCCATCTAATCGGCCTGTGGGCATGTTTGTGGAACATTTCCTCAAGTGATATTTGACAGAGGAAGGCCAGTCTACTATGTGCTGTACTACTTTTTAGGAAGGTAGTCCAGTGCTATATAAGAAAGTTAGCACAACAGTTGAAGGGGAGTAAGTTTGTAAACAGCATTCTGTCTCTTCTTTAATACCCACTTCCAAGTTCCTGCCTTGGTATCATGCCTTGGTTTCTCTTGATGATGATAGCCCCCAAACTCAAGCCAATTAACACCTCCCAGTTCCTTTTGATCAGTGTTTATCACAGTAACAGAGAAACAAGCCAAAATACCCTCTTTCTTTCCTTTCCTTTCTACCCTGTAAAGTGAGTTTTATCAGCTCTTGTGACTGTGGAGAACCTGAGGAAATGGTTAAGGGAATGGAGCTCTTGACAATAACTATTGTGGCATTCATTTTTCTTTCTGTATCAGTTTTACTATCTCCAGCTAGTTTTGTTAACATGTCACTGGACTTCTGGGAGTTCTTACATCATGAATTTCAATTTCAATACTAGAAAAGGATGTTCTATCATTATCTAGACTGAACTCAGAAAGAAAAAAAATGTGTAGGTTGTACCACATACCTTTGTCCTGACTTTGTTTATTGTTTGCTTCAACCATAGGCAAAGTGGCAGGTGCCCATGGTCACTTAGGAACACTATGAATTCATCTAAGATGTTTGAAAATTAGTAACATATGGGGACAGGTCATAAGAACTAGATGCAATTGAGTTCTTTTCCAAGGTAGGATTACCACCTATTTTCTCGGGTTTACAGTATCTCAGCAAGAACAAGAGCCATGACAGTAGCAACTTGAAGACTCTGATTTATGTACAGGCAGAAGCATAAAATGGGACACTAGATCTTAGGAAAACTGCACCAAGGTCAATGTAGTCTTACATGGATCCTCCCACTTGCTCAATATAATATTAATAGATGGATGATAATATACAGAATCTAAATACAGGTGGGGAGTTGTAGGGATTATTGATGTCATAATGTGAAAATAAAATCTTTAAATTCTATACAACTGAAGTTTTAATTAGACAGAAACAATGTTGTAAAGTGGCTGAATAAACAATACTGTGCCTCTAATGTGTCCTGAAGAGAAATGATATAGGGTAGATTCCTGCTCAGAGGTTATACTTTCTGTGTCAGGACTCGTTTCAGATAGCTTGGAAGAACATAGACTCCATGGGGTTTCACCAGTCATGGATATATATGGCTATAGCTTTTGAGTACCACACAGAAGAAATGTAACTTCTATATCCTGATGAAAGGGCCCATAACCAGAGAGAAAAATAAACCTTTGGTTGAAAGATGAGATATTCCACATCTTCAGAGACTGTGGCTGGGTCCAGAAACCTTGCATTTCATGAACTCTGTTTGGCCATTTAATGCCCCTGTGTCTACTTGCTCCTAGAATTTCTAGACTTCTGTTGACAAGAACGCCTGGAGGAGACATTAAGGCAAAGAGCAAGGGAGGCAGTCATTTCAAAGTTCTGTGCAGCAAGCAAAATCGAAACGTTGCAGCAGAGAGAGCTGGTGCTGCAGAAGGCAGGAGAGCCTGAGTTCTGCTCAGTGCAGCATAAACTGTACGCATATGCAGACAGCTGCTGCTGACCTGGCACTTCCCATCTTGGCCATGACAGTGAGAGTGGCTGGCATGCATTAAAGAAATATAGACTCCTGGACCATATTATGACTTTAAGAGAACAGTGATGAGTGTGGCAGACAGTTGTAACTGACAGGATTCCATCTGAAACACCATGATTTGTTTCCTTTCTCACTTGCTGAATGTGGTGTAGGTACTAGGAGTGTTGAAAGAGATGTCTGTTTGTCATAGAAGTCAGGAATCCACTTTTTCTCTAAATGGAGATTTTTTTATAGCAGTTTTCACAGGCCATATGCAATGATGATAGGAAACAGACACCTTTACAAACTTCGTATTTGAATTTCTAAAATAGACAAAGAAAGGTCACTTAGGATCCTGTCAGAAAATAAGCAGTTTTTAGTTAGGAGATACAAGTTTAGCACCCCTCCCCACCACATCCCCCCAGCTGAGGACCGAACCCAGGGCCTTGCACTTGCTAGGCAAACACTCACTCTGCCACTGGGCTAAATCCTCAACCCCAAGTTTAGCACCTTAAAAAAAAAAGGATCAGATAATTGTGTGATGTTCTTAGGATATGACACAGATTAATAAGTCATGATTTTCTGAGTTGCCTGAATTTGGTTGGGGTCCAACCTATTGGAATGTAAATTACCATATGTAGCAAAAGCCAGTGAAAAAGACAGAAGAGATGGGCTGAAAAGGGATTAAAGAAGTGTTAGGTTGAATCTTGGGCAACCTGAAGGAAGCCACATGTAAAACTTGGAAGGGAGAGATCTGTGCCCTCCGAGTATGAAGAGCACTGGTAACTTGTTTTTCAATTTCTACACGTGGAAGAGGAATACAAACTGAAAATTTTGCCCTGGTCATACTGTGCTATCACTTCTTGTGAGATCGCTGACATCTGGTGCTTAGTACTCAGATGTAAACGAACTGTTTATTTTCAGTAACACAGTCCAAGATGTGAACCGATTTCAAAAGAGTTTCAAAAAATCACGAATACCTCACCAAACTAATGAGAAATACATAACATTTTTTTTTTCTGGGGAATTTATGTATAAAAATTTCTTTAATGACAAGAGTGAAATACATTCACAATTGGAAATTTTTGAAAGAAATTTTGGCCTTCTTTGATCTTCAAACAATTGAATAGTCTCTCGCCAGTGAATAGTGATATTTTAATTTAAAAGTTTTAGTTACAACTCTTCTCCACTTTTTACCTGTGGCATCAGAGGCTAAAATATTGCCAAAATTGTGATTCTCATGTTATAGCTATTAGTGACTATTTCTTCCCTTTCAGTTGTAGAAAAAAAAGTAAATTAAAAAATTTGTTTTCTCAGTATTTTAGTAAAATAGTTAAGTTAAAATTGGAGCAAATGACTTTGTATTAGATTTCTAGCTTTTAAGACAATTAGATTAGGTTTTAGTTTTATTTTTAAATGTGGCATGGAAATCCAGGTTTGAAGCATAACAGAATTCAATACACAGTATCTACAAATGAGGCCATTGGATCACCAGCGTTCTGTAATGACACAGAGATTTTAGGGTCCACAATCATCCACAATCATTTGAAATGAGCACAGACTGTACAGACTCTTTAGATGATTTATTTATATGTGTGCATATATATATATATATATAAACATGCATATATATCTCAAACCAGAAAATTATGTATATTATATAGTATGTATGTATGTATGTATGTAAATATAGAGCATAGACACCTGGGTATATTGATGCATCTTTGTAATCCTATCACTGCAGAGGCTGAGGTAATGCAGGTCATATGTCCAAGGTCATCTTGGGATAATGTAAAGAAACATTGTCTTGCACTAAAATGAAAGGTAAGGAAAGAGAGCTGGTGACAGATCTCAGCAGAAGCCAAGCCTAGGACCAAAACTGAGTCTCTGGGAACCTCATGGTAGAAGGAGAAAAACTACTCTGCAGCTGGTCTTCAGACTTCTGCTGGCACGCCTGATGTATGCGGGGGGCAGAACTCAAGACTGTATGTAGTAAGTAAGCACCCTATCCTTTAGCTTCACCCTTAGTTCATGCCGGGTGCCTTCGGATGGCTCTTCTCATAGTATTCCTTAACCCTAGGTGTTTTTGAGCTAAGTTTCATCCTCTTCTGTGTCTAGGTTTATTTTTAAGTTGCTATCTATACCCACAAATTTATTTTTAAATTTTATTAGGTTTATTTATTTTTTAAATATGTAAATGTTTTGCCCTCATGTATTTTTTGTATCACCCACATGCCTGGTGCCTGCAGAAGTCAGAAGAGGGCATCAGATCACCTGGAACTGAAGACAAAGAGAGTTGTGAAGGACTGTGTTGATTCTGAGAACTGAATCTGAATCCTCTTCAAGAGCAGCAAATGCTCTTAATCACTGAACCATCCTGCCAGCCCCAACGTGCACACATTTCTTATGCATATTAAATGACTTTCAGTAGAATTAATTATTTATATAAGTTAATTCATGAATTCACTAAAAATTGTATTATACATTATAGTTATCTTCAAAAATCTGTTTCCGGGGCGAGAGAGATGGCTCACCAGTTAAAGGTGATTGGTACTCATAGAGGAGTGAAGTTTTGTTCCCAGCACCCACATTGAGTAGCTTACAACCACCTTTAACTCCAACTCTACGGGCTCCCAGGCCTTCTTTTTGGAATCTGCTTGGTTCCTTTACATTTACACACATACATGCACATAGACACATGTACTCAATATGTTAATAAATAAGGAAATGAAAATTTAAACAATCTGCTTAAAGCAAATCTGGGAAGGGAACATCTCTGTTACAGAATTGGGAGGCTAATATGACACCAGGTGATCTGCATAGAGTTTGCAATTCCAGTTGCATGATATTTTAAAGGTCATGAAAGTCCCCAGAATGAGAAGAGACTTTGTGCTGCTACAGAACTAATAAATATGGGGCATGTCATATGCAGAACTCTGCTTTTCTGGCCCAATACTGAGAAGAAATCTCAGAGTCCCTTGACAGCTCTCAGATACAGGAACTGAGGTACTAGTACACGGTATAATAGTTGCTAAACTGTCTAAACAAATGAAACCAAGACAACAAAACAACAAACAGCCCCTCCCAAAACCCTTCTTAACATTAAATCTGCCTTATCTATTTATCTTTCAAAATGCCAGCACAATCTATTGACCAGTCTAAAGCAGGTATCTGAAAATGGCCTTTTGCTTTTTTCTTCTTTCTTTTATAAACTATTACAGCCCATTGGTCCCATCTCCTTCATGCCTCTTGAACACTGCTGTGATTTTTACACTTCCTCAGCATACAACCCTATTATTTCAGGTTTGTGTTTATTATTATTATTATTTAATTTTTTTTTACAGTAGAGTTGTTATCCCCTTCCCAGTCCATCCTCTGACAGTTCCTCATCTCATTTTTCCTCCCCTGTCTCCAAGAGGATGTCCTTCCCCCATACCAAAGTTAAATCAAAAGCAGGTAAACTGTATAAACAGGCCCATGTACCCTAAGGAATTGAAAGAAGTCACTACAAATCTCCCAACCAAAAAAGAGAAAAAAAAAAAAGCAAAAAAAAAAAGCCCAGGACTAAATGACTTTAGTGTAGAATTTTACCAGACCTTTCAAGAAGAGCTAAAACCAACACTCATCAAACTACTCCATAAAGTGGAAACAGAAGGAACACTACCTAATTCATTCTATGACACCACAATTACTGATACCTGAACCACACAAGAACCCAACAAAAAATGAGAACTTCAGACCAATTTCCCTTATGAATATACGTGCAAAAATACTCAATAAAATTCTTGCAAACCGAACCCAAGAACACATCAAAGTCATTTTCACCACAGTCAAATAGGCTTTATCCCAGGGATGCAAGGTTGGTTCAATATACAAAAATCCATTAACATAAAAAAATATCACATGATCATCTCCTTAGATGGTGAAAAAGCATTTGACAAAATACAACATGCCTTCATGTTAAAAGTACTGGAGAAATCAGGATTCCAAGACCCATACCTAAATATAATAAAAGCAATATACAGCAAACCAACAGCCCATGTCAAATTAAATGGAGAGATACTTGAAGCAATCACATTAAAATCAGTGATAAGACAAGGCTGCCCACTCTCCCGGTATCAGTATCTATTCAATAAAAGTTCTAGCTAGAACAATAAGACAAGAAAAGGAGATCAAGGGGACACAAACCCGTTTGTGTTTTTTTAGTGCAACTTGTACCAATTCTCTGCTTCTTTTTTATGTGATGGTAAAACTAATCATCCACCTTACTGACTTCTTTATCATCTTAAGAGAACACACCTTCCCATGTGCCACCCAGTGGGCTCTCCTTCCATTTCTTCGCAACGGTCCTGTGTTCCTGACTTGAATATCTTGTACCTTGCTTCACACTTAAGTATTTGGTATTTTATTATACTGAAAAATGTTCAGTTATAAGAATTTTGTTCATTTCCGAGTCCCTTATATATTTCTAGTGGAGATCGGTATTCATGATATCTTGTTAAACATTCGTTGTGGACATATTAAAATTTTAAAAATTATTGTCTTTTCAATGGTTTTCTTGATATTATTAGTAGCTTCAGCTGATGTACAAGGAAACTGAGGTGTATAGGATAATATTTATTTACATATGCAACTAAATGTAGATACTAAAGGTATACTATAATATGTACAAGGAAGACAAGTAAGAGTTCATATTAGAACCAATACAGGAAATAGGCATAAATCATGATAGATGATATAATGTTGTTCTTTTAGCTTTAACTCTGACTTGGATTTTTTTTTCTGGTGGTGGATAAGTGCATAAAGATATATTTGATACTGAAAGTGTAAAATCTGATGTGAAGCTCCACAGACTCAGAATGCCTGTTTCATATGGAAGTGAACAGTGGTACACAGGCTTTGGATTCCTCTGGCTTTAATGTTTTTATTTCCGATTTTTAAAATAAAGTTTTAATACGCTTTTTAAGAATACCATTCCTCAAAGAGATATCATTAAGCATTAAAGCTAGAATCATTTGTTTTATTTTATGACATAAGTATCTCACTATGTAGTCTAGAGTGGCCTTGGATCCTCCACCTTCCTGCCACTGTCTCCCAAGATCTGGGATTAAAAGCATGCAGGACAGGCCTGGCTGATGACTGGACATCTAAAATTTCGGAGCACTCCTCTACATCCACACACTTGAGATTGATGCTCCACAAATCACACAGATTACTATCATAGCTTACTTATTTATTTACTATCAGATGCTAAAATGCTCTTTTTCTTTCCTGTCTTCTCAACTAAATTCTGTGCTTTAGCTTGGAATATAAGTTTATTTCTTTAAAACTTATCCACAAACTGCTTGTCAATAGACTTTATCGATTCTGTTACTACTACTTTTCAATTTTTTTTATTGAAAAAGGAAGAAAAACATTTTATGATAAAATTAAAGGTTTACATGGAAAATGTTTCTGACAAAATTAAAGATGTATATAGAAAAATACATTAAGATTCACAATTTTGATGTAAAATTTAAGAGTAAAATGGTAGACATAAAAAACATTGCTAAATTAATTGAAAAAGGAAGTAGAAACATTTTACCATAGATTGAAGATTTACATGGAAAATATTTCTAATAAAACTGTAGAAAAATATAAAATAACATTAAAATTGAAGATTATCATGGAAAATTATGGATAAAATGGTAGGTATAAAATATGTCTAAGTTGATTGAAAGTGGAATTATAAACATTTTCTGATAAAATTGAAGGTCTATAAGGAAAATATTTCTGATAAAATTCAAGAAATATATAGAAAAACATGTTAAAATTGACTATTTCATGGAAAATTGTACAGATAAAATGGTAGGCATAAAAATATTTCTAAGTTGATTGAAAGTAGAATTATAAACATTTTCTGATAAAATTGAAGATTTACAAGGAAAATATCTCTGATAAAATTGAAGAAATATACAGAAAAATACATTAAGATTGACTATTTCATGGAAAAATTATATTGATAAAATGGTAGGCATAAAAATATTCCTAAGTTGATTGAAAGTGGAATTATAAACATTTTCTGATAATATTGAAGATCTACAAGGAAAATATTTCTGATAAAATTCAAGAAATATATAGAACACATTAAAATTGACTATTTAATGGAAAATTATACAGATAAAATGGTAGACATAAAAGACATTACTAAATTGATTGAAAGAGGAATTACAATCATTTTCTGATAAAATTTAAGATTTACATGAAAAATATTTCTGTTAGTCTGTTTTTTGTTGGGTAATTGATTCCATTGATGCTAAAAGGTATTAAGGAATAGTGATTATTGCTTCCTGTTATTTTTGATGTTATTTTTATGCTTGTGTGGTTACTTTCTTTTGGGTTTGTTGGAAGAAGATTACTTTCTTGCTTTTTCTAGGGTGTAGTTTCCCTCCTTGTGTTGGCGTTTTCCATCTATTATCCTTTGTAGGGCTGGATTTGTGGAAAGTTACTGTGTAAATTTGGTTTTTATCATGGAATACCTTGGTTTCTCCATCTATGGTGATTGAGAGTTTTGCTGGGTATAGTAGTTTGGGCTGGCATTTGTGTTCTCTTAGGGTCTGTATGAGATGTGCCCAGGATCTTCTAGCTTTCATCATCTCAGGTTAGAAATCTGGTGTAATTCTGACAGGGCTGCCTTTATAAGTTACTTGACTTTTTCCTTTACTGCTTTTAATATTCTTTCTTTGTTTAGTGCATTTGGTGTTTTATTATGTGCCAGGAGGACTTTCTGGTCTGGTCCAATCTGTTTGGAGTTCTGTAGGCTTTTTGTATTTTCATGGGCATCTCTTTCTTTAGGTAAGGGAAGTTTTCTTCTATAATTTTGTTGAAGATATTTACTGGCCCTTTAAGTTGGAAATCTTCACTCTCTTCTATACCTATAACCCTTAGGTTTGGTCTTCTCATTGTGTCCTGGAGTTCCTGGATGTTTTGGGTTACAAGCTTTTTGCATTTTGCATTTTCTTTGACTGTTGTGCCAATGTTTTCTATGGTATCTTCAGCACCTGAGATTCTTTCTTCTATCTCTTGAATTCTGTTGTTGATGCTTGCATCTATGATTCTTGACTTCTTTCCAAGGTTTTTTATCTCCAGAGATGTCTCACTTTGTGATTTCTTTATTGTTTCTACTTCCACTTTTAGATCCTGGATGGTTTGTTCAATTCCTTCACTTGATTGTGTTTTCCTTTAATTCTTTAATGGATTTTTTTTTTGTTTCCTCTTTAAGGGCTTCTGCCTGTTGACCCATGATCTCCTATATTTCTTTAAGAGATTATTGTGTTTCCTCTTTAAGGACTTTTATCTGTTGACCCATGTTCTCCTGTATTTCTTTAAGAAAGTTATTTAAGTCTTTCTTGAAACCCTCTATCAGCATCATGAGATACGATTTTAAATCCAACTCTTGATTTTCCAGTGTGTTGGGGTATCTGGGACTTGCTGTGGTGGGAGAAATGGGCTCTGATGTTGCCAATTGGCCTTGGTTTCTGTTGGTTGAGTTCTTGTGCTTGCCTTTCGCCATCTGGTTATCTCTGTGCTAGTTGGTCTTGCTGACTCTGGCTGGAGCTTGTTCTTCCTGTGGGCCTGAAAACCTGTGTCCTTACTACTGGGAGACCAACTCTCTTCTGTTAGGGTCTGTGAACCTCCTGGCTCCCTGGTGCAAATTGCAGCCTGAAGACCTCTGTCCCAGCTGCGCCACTGATCTTTTGCTCTGTGTGCTCCTAGCTGTTCCCTTCCAGAGAGAAGGTGGAGACCTCACCTGCGTGCTCAGTCCTGAAAACACTGCTGGGAGATCACTCTCTCCTGGCAGGCTGTGCACAGAAGGCTGTGGAGCTACCTGGTTCCCTACTGCCACTACTACTTTTCAAAAGAGTTTTATTTTATAAACAAGCACATGTATTGACTCTTGCTTCTGTGGGTGACATTATTTTATAATCATTTAAGTCTATATATGCAATATAAATATCCAGTATATATATTGTGTATGTGTGTCTATGCTTTATTCAATATTAAATTCCCTTGTTTTTTATTATGGGATTATTTAAAATATATCAATACTCTTTATTAACCTATGCTTTGAATTTTCTCATGATTTGTTACATTATATTTTAAGTAAAAATCAGTTCACTTATTTTATAGGGGCTATTTTATTCATTCATCTGTGGCCATGTTTGGGTTTCATCTCAGAATCTTACACATGTTAGCAAAGCATCTCAACACTAAGCTACATCCATAGACTGACTTTCCTTTGTGGGGGTCAAAATTCAAGGGCAAATATTCTTGCCTATTCGGAGGACATTCCTAGACTGCTATCTTTCTGCCTCTCTTTCTCTATCCCCTATTCTCCTTCCCCATCTCCCCCTCTCTCCTTTCCTGTCTATTCTAGGAAATCAAACTCAAGAACAAACATATGCTGAGTAAGCATTCCACCATTCAGCCCAGCACCTGTATTTTAAACTAAGATTTATCATTATATGTTCATATGTTGGTATTCATGTGTATATCTTTTATATGATAGCATGTCTTATTTATTGGATAATAAAATCAAGTTAAAATCAGCAGAAACTTTATCAAATTAATATTTTATTCTATCAATTTTATATTTCTAACATTAATGCATATATGGATTCAGGGACATATATGTACATGATTCTATATCAGTTGTTCCTGCAATAAAGTGATCTATGGACACATGAGTATGCATATACATGTATGTAACCTATTATTTGACACCAGTATCATACAGAAAGTCCCAAACCTAAGAAAAATACAGGTTCATGTAGCCCAACTTTTAAAACTGAGTTGCTGAACTATTGACTTAGGCAAGTCTTAAAACATACACTCAATTCTAGCACCACAGCCAAGCTCCCCATCTTGGCACAGAATCACATGTCTTTAAATAGTAGGGATATTCTTCTCATCTAAGACCTAATAAGAAAATGTTGGAGAAATTAGCAGAGTGAGAGAGAAGATCATTTTTCAGGGCTTGTTGACTACAGTTTGAATGTTTTTTATGCTGGACATTATGGGTAAAGGAGGTTGGCTCTTTGCCTTCAGTCCTCTGATACCAAATTATGCTAACTTCATATGATCAATTTGGTGCCTTCACATTGGACTATGGGATTTTTAGGATAATAAGAACTTGTGTTTTGCCCATATCAATGAAGTCTGAAGAGGCTATGACAGGAGCTTCCTCCTGCCTGGTAAGAATTAAATTGAGAGAAAATGACCCTTCTAGCAGGGTCACAGTGATGGTATAGGTTCCCTGGAGTGAAGACATGAACTTAAGAGAGAAGAAGAGACCTTGTTTAGCAGTTTCATTTGCAGGAGCAGATGAACTGAGTGTGGTAACCAGAAGTGTTGGCCTTAATTAGGCGGCTTCACTTCTAAAGTACAGTTACCAAGTAAGTACAGTTCCCATGAATGAAAGGGCATTGTTGAATCCTTCTATGGATATGAATATACAATGATGACCTGAGAGTATGTGCTCTTTGTCCTTATTTTCCCTTTTATTAAGCTCTGTGCTGAGACGTCAAAAGGAAGATTTAGTTAATAAAGAAATACTACTAAGAAACTGAACATCCTTATATTTTTTGCTGTAGACAAATGGCATAAGGAAGGATTCTGAAGTTTATTGTACTAAAGTGAGGTGAAGTTAAGTATCTGTTATTTGTCTACCATAACTGTCATATGTCGCTCAGTGTGTGGTATGTGTATGCGGTATATGGCAGTGTGGGTACACATGTCTGTGTGCACATATGAGAATGCTGAGGATGCTAGGAGTTCCCCTCTGTCACCCTCTACACTATTGTTTTCAGGCAGAATCTCTCATGAACCAGAGCTTGCTGTCTTAGTTAAGACTGTCTGGCTAGATCTGCCTGGCTCTGAGCCCCAGTACTGGAGTTATAGTCTTGTGAGGAAATGTTCATATATTTACATGGACACTTTGATTACAAATTCAAATCCTTATTCTTTCAAAGCAATGGCAATCTCTCTAACAAATTTCAATTAAAACCAAAACCAATTGTTTACTATTCCCTTAAGAGATCTTTCAAGGTTATAATATTAGTAATTTGAAGTGATGCACAAAAGCGACAATCAAGTTGTTTCTGGATAAACTTTATGTATTTTCTCAGTGTGTCCCTTAGGAGCCTGTGTATTTGTGCTGCTGAAGAGCCACATACCTTGTATTTATCTGTGTACTCATTCATGCGTGTTTGAATGCTCAACACCAACAATTCCCATTCGTATTTCTGCATCTCAAGGTTTACTAAAATAGCTGATGAAGAAGATCTGCCCTTAATTTCAAATAATTTTTGGCAGCCTAATGCTTCACTCTGTAACTCCCAAAAATCTATGTGGAAACTTAATTTTTTTTCCTAGTTAGTATTCTTTGATGCCTTACTCTTTATTTTTCTTGTTTAATTTTCAGTCCACTTAGGATCTTTCAGTATAGAAATGACAGCTATAACAGGTTTTCCTGATCTTAAACTTCCAAAGTTATGAATGAATTTGTTCTCATATTTTTTAAAGGAACTACAGAGAGTGCACTCATGAATAAGCATGAATGTTTGCAAGTCTGGTAAAAGCTGCAGACAGGAAATGAGTGCTTTGCCCCCAATGGCCAATGTCTGTCTCTGAACCCTCTCTAAGTCCTGCTTCTGTGAATCTAACAAAAATCAGAACCATTATACTCAGGGTTACTCCACATTTTCTTGATTTAATTTACTACTTTATACTATATCAGTATAAGAAACTTACAATGTAGCAGCTCTATTGTGTCATATATATATACATACACGTGTGTGTGTGTGTGTGTGCACTCACGTGCACACACTCTCTTTAGCATTCTTATTTTTTCAGTAACAATGAAGACTCTTAGTTACCTCATTCTGCTTAATGAACTTTTTAAAGGACCTCATTAATTTAAAACAAAACAAATACCTTGTGATAATTTGATTAAAATGGAATTAAACAACTATTTGGACAATTTGAACTTTGAAATTCGATTTTGCCATTTTGTTAAATGGTTTGACAATTATTCACCTGAATCTTTTTATTGAAGACATGGAAATTTTTCTAGTAAGTTCAGGTATATTTCTGAAAATTCTTCCAATATAGGATGGAGGGGATGTGAGCTGAAATGAAGTAGGAGAAGACTGTGGTGTGTGGGTCTGTCAGAGTGGCTTAACATTATGAAACTTGAAATGAACTAAGGGTTGAATGGAGGAGTATTTTGAACCAATTCACTTAGTTTAGGTCCCACTCTCTTTTGTGCTGTGACTAGACCATGGTAGTAAAGATTAAGAGTAGAAAGAGAAATGTCAAGCTTGGGAATATTGTAGCAAGGGATGTTTGTTGCCAGTTGCATGGAGGATGGTGGTGGTAAAGGTTGTAAACACTACCCCATACCATGTCTACTTGAGTACTAAGCCAAAAATGTATGTTCCTGGCTGCATTTCCTCTCCTACTTTTAAAGAATACCTTTAAAGAATGTTCATTTCATAGCTTGACTGCTGACCTTTAAAATTTAGTATATTCCCACCTGAGTTCTTTTATTAACAGAACTGTCTTTTCTTAGCCTTTAAGTAAACTCAGGTCTTTGTGAAAATTTTTGAGCATTTCATTTGATTTTATATAACTATGGTTTAAAACAATAGAATTAAGGGAATGTGGTTTTTGCCCTGAATTTGTTACTCATTTGCATTGTGATATGGGATATTCATCCTATCCTTGCCCATAGATTTATGTCTCAGCGAAAAACCAGAACCTTTCCTTTAGCTAAAATGTATACACTGTGTTTATATGCTCTATATTAAAGAGATGTAATTAATATTTTTTATTTGAGTACCTTAAAGTATCAACAGGATAGGATATCTTCTTGTTGCTGAAAGCTGCAGTGAAGAAACAAGAAAGGTCTCAGTGGTGGTTTGAATGTATTTGGCCCAGGGAAGGGGACCCTTAGGAGTTGTGGCCTTATTGGAATCATTGTGGTCTTGTTGAAGGAAGTGTGCCACTCTGAAGATGGGCAATGAGGCCCTTGTCCTTGCTGCCTGGAAGCCAGTCTTCTCTTAGCCACTTTCATATGAAGATGTGGAACCCTTAGTTCCTCCTGCATTATGCCTGCCTGGATGCTGCAATGTTCCTGTCTTAATGATAATGAATTGAACCTCCGAATCTGTAAACCAGCCCCATTTAAATGTTATCCTTATAAGAGTTGCCTTAGTCGTGGATTCTGTTCACAGCAGTAAAACCCTAAATAAGACAGTTCCCAAACTGCCTTCTTGTATTTTGGGTGACAGTGATCTTTCTGGTAATATTATACTATACATTTCTCTGTCTTTGGTACTCAAAATGTGATGTTGTGATGCTTGATTTAATGGGGCATGATTTTTCATGTAGTGGGGATTCAGCTTCTGTTTTCACCTTCTTCCACCTACTCTGAGAGACCTTTTTCAGGTACTTCCTCTGTTTACAAACATTGCTTCCTGTCTCCCTGTCTCATTTCTCTATCTCATCATTTTCTTAACTCTATATGTCACTGACATCTATCCATTTGACATGAGCATCTCCTAATTAGTCACCTTTGTTGATTCTTCCTAAGCTTCCTTTCTTAGGCTAACAATGTGGTGCCACAGGGAGCCATTCCTGATGTACAGCCTGTTCCTCTTGCCTTCTGCATCACACAATGCATCAATAAATTGGTTTTGTGGCGGTAATGACCTCTCCTTCCTGAAACAAACTAAACTTGCTTGCAAATAAACATGACAATATTGTCTTCTCCACATCAAGTGTGTTATATTTCTGACCATATTTGCCATAGAGAGTTGAGAATTAAGATACCATGAGGCCGAGCAATGAAAGGTAGGAATGGCTTGTTCTTGCAAATGGAAAGAAATCTAGCCTCATTTAGCTAAAAGCACAAGGACTTTCTAATCACACATTTGACATTGTGACTAGGCCAGGGGGAAAATGTACCTGCTCTTTTATAATTGTCCCTACTCACAGAAGTAGATTTCTTATTGTCTGTGCAGCTACAGGAAATATTGTTAATAAAAGCACATGTCAGTCTGACTGAAACTGTTCTATAGAGCTCTGCTGGACCACTCTGTGAAACTGTTATTTCCAATTCTGAAAACTACATCTCAAATCATGGTTAAAAGGTAATCAGTCTTTGGCAGAGTGGTCTTGTAGAGGGGAATAGTAATTCAGAGTTGATTGGTGACATAGGCTTTTCAGGGAATAGTTTCAAAATGGAACAGCTGGAAGAGAAGCAAACACACCCCAATAGACATTTCCTGGAATTTTTTAGGACATCAGGCTATATTAATAAATACATCGAATTTTTAAAAATGTGTCTTTCCTGAACAATACAGATAAAATCCTGTACGTTTTTAGACTTTACTGCTTTGACTCACTGTGACAAATCTTATGAGGCAGTGTACAGGTTTTGTGGTCATCTTTTGTAGCTGTGGGATCTTATCCAAACCTCCATGGTCCACTGTCAATGCTAGGGCTGGCTTAGCCATCCTGCCTCTGGCCTGCAGAACCATGATACCTGTTGGAAAGGTGTTTTGTAAGCATCATTTTCAATGAACTCTCTCTTATATTCTTTGTATAGATGTTGTGCTTGTTTCTACCATTGGTAAAAACAATATTATCTTCCTCTTTGTATGACTAGAAAGAAAAAATCCTAAGAAATAGTATCTATATATGTATATTCTAAAATATATATGTTGCTCACTTACACACACACATGTATTCACACAACCCAAAGGGAATTAATATGGCCTGACTGAATAGATAATTTTATGAGTTTAATTTACATGATTCAAAAATGAAGTTATTTTGTTTAGATAAAGTACACTGGGCTTAGAAATGAAAATATGTTTAGATACAAGTATTTTTTCATGCAAATATAAATTGTGAGACATTGTTAGAAAGAAGGTGTTTTATACTTCCTAGCAGATTTGTAGTTGTGCATGTTAAGAGGATGACCACAACTCTGCCATGAATCAATGCAGATGCTTCTCTACCTGCTCTGTTTTTCTTTGAGCGTAATGATAAGTCTGGATAGTCCTCACTTCACTGAAGAGAATTTGAAGAGCAGAATTTGTATCAAGTAATCAAGGGAACTACTATTACATATTTTTCAAGCAATTTATTATTTTTTGATCATTTATTTGGTAGTATTATTACCTGTGTACATATCATCTGAAGATCTGAAATAATCTGCACAGCAAATGCTATGTTCTGAACACACGTATAACTATTCTCAAGAGATGCTTAATTAGTCTTTGTCTAGTATAAAATAGGAAAATGAACTTCATAATGTAAAAAAATCTCACCGAAAACATTTTATAGACAAAATTCACATGATTTCTGTGTAATGCTAAATATCCCCCAGGCATCTTCTCTTCTGCACACTAGCCATACTTGGTTGGTTGAAATACAGAGAGACAGCGGATCAAACCAAAAAGAATAACAGTTACTCCAGCTGTATAGAGTATCATAGGCCACTGAGAGGACTCTGATTTTCTTTTTCTTTCTAAGATTAAAATTTGAAGCCTTCAAAGGCTTTGGAGAAGATAACTGATATGGGTTCTGTTGAAAGGATTGCCCTCATTCTAAGACATGTCTAAATCATTAACACCAGCAATGGCCAGGACCATGGGGTTTTGTTCCTACAGCTTTTTCTGCTGTTAATGCCAATTTCTTTTGATTTTGAAACTTACTTGATAATATTTAGACTCCTTAAAAGCAAAAACATTTATTTCTCTAATATTTTATTACTTCAGGGGAGAGACAGAAATTAATAATTATTAAATAAAATAGCTTTGTCCAAGCAGAACTTATAAATTATAAACCTGTATTGTCTGATCACACTAAAAAGAGAATCTCCATTGACAGCATTAAAGTTTTATATCTTTTAAAGAAAATATTCAGGGCTACATTTTTAAAAAGGATTTATTTTCAAGTAGAATGCTACTATCTAAAAATCTATTTTAGTGCCTTGTAATTACCAGTAAATCATTACGCTTAAAGGTCTTTGTAGTTGGGAATAAGGCAATAATTATGACTCCCATAGGAATTGGGCATCCAACTTCCTGATAGTCAATAATAAAAAGCTTCTGAATAAGAGTTACAGAGATAATTCAGTGGTTTAGAAAGCATGCTGCTCTTCTTGAGGATCTAAATTCAGGATCCAGCAGGTGAGTTACAACTACCTGTAACTCCAGCTCTAGGAGATTCATTGCCCCTTTCTGACTACATCAGTTGCAGGGGCAGGGGCAGGGGCAGGGGCAGGGGCAGGGGCAGGAGCAGGGGCAGGAGCAGGGGCAGGAGCAGGGGCAGGAGCAGGGGCAGGAGCAGGGCAGGGGCAGGGGCAGGCGCAGCGGCAGGGGCAGGTACAGGTGCAAATGCAGTTGTAGTTGTTGTTGCGGTTAAAAGTGCAGGTGCAGGTGCACCACACACGATAAAAATTATACAAAAAGTAGTAGTAGTAGAAGAAGAAGAAGAAGAAGAAGAAGAAGAAGAAGAAGAAGAAGAAGAAGAAGAAGAAGAAGAAGAAGACTACAGAGTAAATCAGAAAATGGCACTAGATATTTAACTTGAACCCCTGAATATGATTGTTAGGAAATGAATCACACTGTCTGACTTCTTGAAGCAAGGCGACCATTAAATGAGGTCAAAGGGTGACTGAGTAGCAAACATGTGCCTTATGACAGAAATAATACAGTCAGGAAGAGTGACTTCAGGGTTCCCTGCTGATATCAAAATCTTTACATATGCAGCCCTCTACCCAAAATAGTGGGTATTTATTTAGAAGTCATATACATCCACCTGAATACTTTAAAACACACCTGGACTGCCTATATTACTGAGCACAATGCAAATACTGTGTAAAATTTACTATACTTTATTGTTATAGGAACAATGGAAATAAAATAGTCTATATATTAAGTACAATGCTTTATTGAAAAGTTAACTCTGGACAGTTCCCTGGATGTGGAGGGTTTACTGCTTCATAGAGATTTATAAAATTATGGTCCTTGCAGATGTTGCTCACATTTCAAGAGTAAAGGACTATTTCTTGACCAGAGAGGAGGATGGGCCAATGGGCCCTCAACATTCTGAAGATTAATGTTTGGGAGTCTATGGTATATCCTCTGTGCAGGTTAGGCTAACACTAAGCTCTGAGTGTCTTTCTTAGACTGTGATGCTGAACACTGATTATTTGCCTTTTCTATCCCTTTTTTTTTTTTTTTTTGGTTTTTCGAGACAGGGTTTCTCTGTGTAGCCCTGGCTGTCCTGGAACTCGCTCTGTAGACCAAGCTGGCCTCGAACTAAGAAATCCGCCTGCCTCTGCCTCCCAAGTGCTAGGATTAAAGGCGTGCGCCACCACCGCCCGGCTGCCTTTTCTATTCTAGACATTTTGTTTTTATCAGGATGTTAGCCTTATCTATCTTATCTATGTATGTATGTATGTATGTATCTATCTATCTATCTATCCATCATTTTAATCAATTAATCAACTACTTAACTGTGAATCACCTATTGCCTCCCTACCCATAAGTTAATATTCTATTATTTCAGCTTTATAAATGCTTGCTAGAGTATTATAATTTAGCTTCTAGAGTTTTGGAAAAGATGATTTTGATCCATTTGGGTATTTTCTCTCTCTCTCTCTCTTTTTCCTACCCCCCCTCTCTCCCTCCCAATCCCTTTCCTTCTCTAGCTTTCCTCTTCCAACTTTATGACAATTTTTATTTAGTCATGGTAATTATTAATTTTGCATAAAATATAGTCTCTTTTTCCCTCAATTTTCTGATTAAGTATACAAGGATTAAAAATATGTTTTAGAGAGTTGCTGTGAGGATTAAGCATTTTCATTTTCATTCAGGAAAAGTGCTTAGAATAACATGAGGAATATTATAAGTACCTACCAGTTATGAGACCCAGGCAAACTCATTCTAAATACTTATGTTCAAATAGACAATGAAGGACAGTGAATTGAAAATCTTCTGCACAATAAAGGAAGCCACCAAGTGAAAGGACAACCTGTAGAATGGAAGAAACTATTTATGAACTCTACATCTGAAAGGAACTGTTCTCTAGTTCCACCAGAAAGGAACTCTTAACAATTCAGCAGCAGCAGCAGCAATTAAAATGAAGATCAGACTAGGTAATATTGCATGAAGGAAGGACTTGAAGAGAAAAGGAGACTTTCTTTACATACCCTTGATGGCATGTATATGATTTCCAGTATTGTGCTTCCTCAGAAAGTTAAGTATGGAATGGCCATATAGTTCAATAACTCTTCTACTGGGTGTTGATTGTGAGGAAATGCAATCATCCCGATGAAGAGATGCCCCCATCCCAGTACTCACTGAGGCAGGCTTCACAGTTGCTAATATCTGTAACCAGCCCAAGCATCTGTCTGCTGACAAGTGACTTAAAAAGTGTTGTACAGATAATCGGTGGAGTATTATTTATCCATAAAAGAACCAAATCCTGTCATTGTGATATTGTGATTGGGACAGGAGACACAAACATTGTTAAGTGAGTCAGGCACAGAACTTCAGGTATTCTATGATCTCATGTTTAACCAGAACCTAAAAATCATCTCTTAGGGTGTGATGGTGGAGCAGCTGTTCTTAGAGTCTGAGGAAGATGACAAAGATGAGGAAAGTTATCGATAGTGACAAAGGTGCAACTATGCAAAAGCAAGTAATTCTGGTGCATTTTTGCACAGTATAATATTTATGATGAAACAACAGACTTTACATTGTTGGGGCTAAAATGGAAGAATTTTAGAAGGTTTTCCACAGGGAAATGATAAATATTTGAAGACAAAGGTGTGTAATCTAATTAAATATTTGAAGATAAAGATGTGTAATATACAATGTGTGCATGTTTTAAAGTGACATAATACATATATCTTCGATGGTTTTATGTATTGGTTAAAAATAAAGACTAAAATGTATTAATATCCTTACATATAAATAAGCATATCCTTTATTTTTTGTAAATTCTGGTTTTCATAAAGTTGTGTGCTGTGTTTTCTGATTACTTTGTAGAGTTTTCACAGCAGTTGATAATGTTGTTTACATTCCATTACACTGAATATTCCCTGAAGCTTTTTGAAGCAATAACAGATGGCCAAGCTTTTGGAGGAATGGTGAT
The DNA here is from genome assembly GCA_036184795.1 of Tokudaia tokunoshimensis. Lineage (NCBI taxonomy): Eukaryota > Metazoa > Chordata > Mammalia > Rodentia > Muridae > Tokudaia > Tokudaia tokunoshimensis. Next base: position 51,644,350 of record BTHU01000006.1, on the reverse strand, counting down.
CTTGTTTACTTCTGAAATATGTAGCCTGCAAAGCACACATTAAAGGATATTTCAACCTGTTGTTATCTCAAAAAAACATAACATTATACTTTCAGTGTCGTGTACAGAAGTGCACGTTAAAGATGGTCATCATAGGGTACAAATAAAAAATATGAAGTGTCTAATGGGCTACTTACAGATGTCAAAGTTGTTGATATTTACATTTTATTGACAAAGCTGTTCTTAAGAGACCCCACCCTCACCAAGGGCATTTAGGTATTAGAGGATAGGACTCCTTCAATGCCTTCAATATCTACATCAAGCCTGTTGATGGAAGTAATGGTTTCCATGAATGACCTTAGTATATAATTACCAAAGACTGTTAAGAATATGTAGTGATACATTATTTATGACAGATAGTCATTAATCCTCTCCTATAAAAATACCTGTGTATAAGATTTATCTCAGTAAAGGTATTTTTATGTTTATTTCTATTCTGTTTTTGCTAGTGTTTTTAAGGCACTGATATTTGAATAAGAGAAGATTGGCCAGCCCAACAGTCGATCATTTGTAACTTAGCAGAGACATTGTAATGATTTGGTTCCTGAATCCCTTTCATGTGATACATATCAGACTAAGTCAGGTCTGAAATTCAAGTTTAGGCCGTTATGGGATTTTTTATCTCTAATCCTAGAATTCAACAATCTGATGCCAGAGAATTTTGAGTTTGGTGTTAGCCCGTGCTAACTAGTTAGTTTGCCAGTTCAGAGATATCACAGGGCCCCAGTGAAGTCTTGACTCAGAAAACAAATAAGTATGCCGGGGTAGGGAGGGGAAAAGAGGGAGAGGCAGATGGCGAGAGGATGTGAGAGAGAACACAAAATGTTTTCCTTGAGGCAGGGGGTGGGAGGATGGGTTGGGAGTTTTCAGGGAGGGGGGAAACCAGGAAGGGGTATAACATTTGAAATGTAAATAAAGAATATATTCAATAAAAAAATGTTTTCCTTAAGGTGTACAGGTGTATAAATCAGGAGAAATAATTTCTTCCTTAGTAACCAAACTTCGACCTAATTGTATATAAATTTTCACATGTACTATATAAATAGCTAAACAGATAATAGGGTGGCTGGCTTTCTAATCTGATGGCTTAAAAATCTAACCCCTACCAGGGGGAAGTAATAACAATATCATATACTATCTGAAAAGACACCAGAGCACTTGTTGGAGGGTAATCACAGTATGAGTGCTGGCTTTTCCTCTGGGAGAGGCTTTCCTGCATCATGATAGTCCCTTTTTAAGGGCCACTTCATAGAGACATTGCATAGTTAGCCAAAGATTTGTACTTCAAACTAACAGAAATGCATTTCATATTCCCTGTTTAGTCTGTTTTAGGGCACATAGAAATCCCTGAGGAGTGCCTGTGTTTAAATAAGTGTGTGTGTGTGTGTATGTGTGTGTGTGTGTGTTATTGTATGGGTACATGTGTGTTGTGTGTATTGGGGAGTGGGAAGAGAATGTAGTATGTTGATTGACAGTCAGGACTATACATTCTGTCCTGGAGACAGAACATGGACTGAGTAGAAGGATGTATCCTATATGAGAGCAAGATCATTGCTTCAGGAAGGAAAATGAGCTCTGGGGAGACACATTTTCTAGTAAAGAACGTTATCATCAGGAACATATTGTTTTTTACCTTAATCTTATTTCATGTAGTCGGGTGCTTTGCATGAGCATATTTATGTGATCCTGATACATTCAGAGGCCAGTAGAGAATGTCAAATGCCCCCCTCCCTCAGTCATCTGCAAGAGCAGCCAGTGCTCTTAACTGCTGAACCATCTCTAGTCTCCAGGAAATATTCTTTTATAATAATTCCTTATGAAATTCTTTCTTTTTTGAGAAGGAAAGCTATACAGAGTAGTATCTTTAAGGGTACTAAGTTTTAAAAGTGGCCAATTCTAAATGCCTGTCATCAATGGAGCAACTAGAGGCCAGAGAGGTTGCAAGATTGGTCCTACCTCACACAGCTTTGCTTGATTTAGCTTCCATTTGAAAGGCTACCCTTTTTATAGAAAGGTGAATTATAGGCATCTATTCAGACCGTTATTACACCTTACTATACTGCATGAGAAAACACCAGTTTTCATGAGTCTTTCAACGCAGGTGTCTTATTCTTAAAAGTATGGCATGTATTTTTCTCTGATTTAAATTTTATTTGCTAAGTAAGCGAGCAAAGCAAAATGAATGAAGAGGTGATTGATGATTGACTCCATGCAACTGGAAGCTCCAAAGAGTATGCTAATCTCATTATCCCAATATTGATTCGAACAAGCTGCCTGTGTGTCTTCATTCTGGGAGGCAAGGCATGCTTCAGAAACAGTTCAAAACTGTTAAATCACCAAGAGGTCTGAGGTAGGAATGATGCTACAGGGAATATCTCTGAAGTGAGCTTCTACTTAAGGGGGCAGTTTATCATTCTTTAATGCATAGAGAAAAGTCGGTCTGAAAGAAGGGCTTTCAATTCCTTCCAAAAGACGATAAAGTTGCAAGCAAGAGCGATTGAGCACTTAGAGGAATTTGCCAAACCCCGAGAGTGCTCAGTAACTATCATTCTGACGACTGACTGATCACACAGAGGATGGCTGTACTTTTGGCTTTCTGTAGAAATTGTCTCATCCAGCCATGTCTATTTCTCAGGAGAGAGGGGATTCTGTCATTATTCTGTGTGTAACTCCTGCAGATGTATAACAGGAAGTGGCACCTAAGTTAGATAAATCTGCTTCTGTGCAAGATAATAAAATTGACTCCATAAATGGAAAGTTGGGTTTAAGTAAGTGAATAGTTATTATCTCTTCTTCTCTTCTCTTCTCTTCTTTCTCCTCCTCTCTCCTTTTCTCCTCTTTTTTCCTCTCTCCTCCCCCTTTCTTCCCTCCCTCCCTCCCTCCCTCCCTTCCTTCCTCCCTCCCTCCCTCCCTTCCTCCCTTCCTTTCTTCCTCCCTTCCTCCCTTCCTTCCTTCCTTCCTACATCCACATGTTTATTTCTGCATTTTCTGTGGGTCCTTTTTAACAATAGTCTTAGACCTAACCATCACACCTTATACACACATGCATTGTACTGAGTCAGGGGGATAAAATTGTCTCAAGGGAGACATGTACTTTACTCTGTGTCAGGGGCATGGAGTAGTTATAAGGAGAAACAAGGAACAGAGTTTTAGGTCAAAACTATGTGTTCAGCCTAGCTTGGAAAAGTTGATTATATGGAGAGTTCAAAATATAGTAAGGTTTATTACACCACCATCCTTAAAAGTAAGTTATATTTAAACAAACTGAGTACACAATATATAGTTTCAAATGATCTCAAAGCAGATGATTATCTTGGTTACAAGGTTGGGTGAACATTTGTAAAGACAAGCAAGAGACACTCTGGAAAAAAACCATTCACATAACACCTAAGTCATGAAATGGCCAATAATCTTGACAATATCAAAAGAACTAATTATGACATATCTTGACTAATCATGGATAATAATTGGGACAGTATGTGTCAATTTTATATCTCATTTATCTGAGAAATTAGAAGGTTAACACATTGCTAACATGGGCATATTTTTACTGATGCATGTAGGGAATATCAGCAACTCTTAAACAGCCACAGAAATCAATGATTTTCAGCAGCCAGCAACTGGGTGTGAGGGCAAGGACTTTCTGACATCCTTTCAAAGAAATTTCATGAAGGTCTGGACAGGATGAAGCCACAACTTTTATTCCTTCTGATGTTATGCCCTAGCCATGTGCCCTAGGGGATTTTAGACTTAGTGTCACTAGTTTTTCTACATTTACACGGGTGCTGGAGAGCCTTTTCTGTGACACCACAGCTACTTAGGTCTAGCTTTTGGACTTCAGGATGCAATACTCAACCTTTATTCAAATCTGTTATCTGCCCCTACATGCTTATTGTTTGAATCACTCTGTCTTTGATGTTGGGAGGCAAGTATTTAATGTCTGACTCATATCTGAAAATATTGATTATTAGGCATCTAAGACAGTTTCAGGAGTTGACTGACTTGGTTGAGATGCAAGTACCATGTCCATTCTCTATAGGGTATTATTTCTTTATTCTCCCATCCCTTTCACTTCCATTTAAAAGTAAAGATTTTTCCATCTGAATGGCTTTTAGGACTAAACACTTCAAAGAAGTCTGGCTCGATGAAATACTGTCATACATCACTTTCTAAAACTAAGATGCAAAACTACACACAAAGAAAATGAAGAATTATGCTCTGGTGGCTTCCTTTTAATGAAAGAAATGATTTATATATGACAAAATGGATTACTGTCATATGTATCTTCAATATTCTGGCTGCTCTAAGGACTAGTAAATTTAAAAAGGTTAAACACGTGAGAGACATTTGAAGTTCAGCTGATGACTAGATTCCTTGGAAAGCATCTATAATCCCATTTAACAGGTGTGGGCAAATAGTTACTAACTGGCAAAGGTCATTGAAAAACTAAAACCATAATTATATACTCTTTATAGACAATTGATATTAACTATAATGACACAGGTTGAATGTAAAAGAATAGAAAGAGATACTCATTGGTTATATGTGTGTCTGCCATTGAGGATGATGAGGAGGAACAGTTTTTTTAAAAAAATGAAAGGTAATTTTCCTTTTGTAGATCGAATTTAGTCCTAATATCATTTACCATGGGCTGTAGAGAAGGTGGTCAGAGACCTTTTCTTCCCTATTTGAATGGCTTTCTATTATGAGTACTGGTTTGCTCGCTCTGTCTCTCTGTCTCTGTCTCTGTCTCTCTCTCTTTCTCTCTCTCTCTCTCTCTCTCACACACACACACATACACACACACACATGCATGTACAAACACATGCACCTACATGCAGACCCATCTGCACACATACTCATGCACACACACATGCGCACACACACATACACACACACACACACACACACACACACACACACACAAACACTCCACAAATGGGACAGAGACCTATATACACATACTTTTTGTTTGCATTAGTTTATTAGCACTCTCAGATGAGAATGCATTGAGATGTCTTGGTTTCCATTGAAAACAACCATAGAAAACTTCTCAGACGAATTTTGCCTTTGTCATATTCTAATCTTAGTAATAGTGAGTAGATCAGAATTGCTATGATCTTAGTTCCACCATGACCCATTTCTGGTGGACGTGTGGTAGGAACACTAGTCATTCTTTTAGAGAACTCTATAAAATCCCAACTGTCATGGTCATTTCACATGTACCTCAAAGTGAAAATACATTCTTTGGTAAATCATCCCCTTCAGAAAACTCGAGATTTTTATGATAGGACAAATACCCACTCCTCTTCTTGAACAAACTAGTCTCAGTTTATTATGGGAGTATCATGCATACTGAAGGAGTGAGAGCTCAAAGGGCAATGGTGCTGAGCCCCCATCTCACTTGACACACACAATGATTGGTTTCCAGTTTGTGTGAGTGTGTCTGTGAGTGCACACTCATGTGGATACCATTGCTTGACATTGGTTGTCCTTGTCTATCGCCCTCCACCTTATTCTTTGAGGTAGATTCCCTTGCTGATCCTGAACTCACTAATCCTTGGCTAGAATAGTTCGTCAACAAGCTCTGGGGACTTAGCTCTCTTTGCTGTCCTCAGTGCCCTGTAGTTTTAAATGAATGCAAAGGGCTTAAATACAATTTCAGACCTTTACAAACAGAGACATATCCCCAGTCCCTAAAATATTTGGTCATGGTTCAAATTAGCATACTATTTTCAAATAGCAACATTGTTTTCATTTTAAGTGTAAGTAATTGAATAAAAATTTAGTTTTTCTTAGCTTATTCTTTCATCTGACAATCTTTTGTTTCTTTTGATATTTTGAGAACTAAAAGTTTGAGTTGAAAATATGTTTTCTTGTTCATAATGTCTCAGGTGTTATTATGAAGAGTGTTTCATAGATCAAAGGTACTATAATTTCATTTGAATCAATCCTGTCACAGGTAGGCATTATAAAGTATAAAGTAATTTCTTAAAATAAAAGGAGGAAGCGGACAAATAAACTAATTGTAGAGATAAAACAATTACTGAAATAATTTGCTGTTAACAAAAGTCAAGAAATAAGGAACAAAACAAACAGAACAATATTTAAAACATTGTACATTTAAGCTCCGTCACTATGGTAAATACTAATGCACATGGGTAGGTACTTCATCTAAAGCCCAAGACAGACTAAATAAAAAATAACATTTCATGGACATTTCCTACAGAAAATACATGGGAAATATAAAGGTATAGCTTCAAATTCAAATAATGGGGGGTGGGTGAGTGAGTAAATGCTGTTAAAATCCTATCAAATACTCTTCAAAAGAAAACTTAGAAGCTGTTCATGACAAGGAAGATTTCACAGAAAGGGATATAGCTGAGTATATTAAAAGAAATCTTATACTGAGGAAATGTTTGTTCTTTAGGCTGATACCATAGTTTTAATGCATATGCGCCTAATAGTTTGAAACACATAAACTAAAAATCTGTTAAGAGAAAAATAGGTAGATTTACAGTTATAGCTGGAAATTGGAATATAACTGTAACAGCAATTGATAGGAAAAAACAAAGAGAAGGTGGTGATTTGAATAAAAATGCCCTCCATACCTGGACATTTTTAATTACCAACAGGATTCAGAGACGTTGTGTAATGGTTTGAATATGCTTGACCCAAAGAGTGGCACTATTAGGAGATGTGACCTTGTTGGAGTAGGTGTGGCCTTGTTGGAGGAAGTAGGTCACTGTAGGCATGACTTTAAGACACACAACCTAGCTTCCTGAAAGCTAGTCTTCTAGCTGCCTTTGCAACAAGAGGTAGAACTCTCTGCTCCTCTAGTGCTATTTCTGCCTGAATGCTGCCATACTTCCCACCATAATAATAATGGACTAAAGCTCTGAAACCATAAGTCATCCTAGGAGAATGAGTACATGTAACAGTGATGGCTGGGGTTAGCTTATCACCTGTTATCACGTAACAGGCTAACACCTTGAAGAATTTTTGCAGATTAGACGATGAATGGATAAACCACAGATGGTAACTTCTTTTAATATAATGGGACTAACTAGAAATCAATAATTTATTGATTCAAAAAAAATTGAAAATTGCCTGATTATTTGGCTTACAAGGCCAAATTCTAAGGAATTCATATATCAAAGACAGAAATTATAAAGGAAACCAGAAAATAATTTGAATTTGTAAAAAACAAAGAACATTATAATTTTACAGTGCAGGTAGTGTGATGTTTTACATACATTCATGGTTTTATTTCTCAGGACAATTCTGTCTTCTGCCTTAAAAGTGCTGAAGAATAGAAAAGAGTAAATAAAAAGTGTTAATAAAGATAGCAGCTGAAATTAAAACAGAATATAAAACAAGAATTGTAGCCGAGTTTTGAGATTTTGAAAAAACAGAAGAATTAAAAAAAAAAAAAAGCAAAACTCTTTAAAAGGCTAAATTAATAGAAAAAGATTCAGGATTGTGGACCAAAAGACTCAGTGTTGTTAACTGTTACTTGTCTCCCACCTTTATATATTTTTTATGATACAATAAAAATTACAGTGATTTTCTAATACTAGTAATTGGCAAATTAATATGAAATGTAAATGGTGATATTTAGAAAATGTTATATAGTAAAAGCAATTCTGTAAACAAAAGCAATGTATAGACAAAATACCATTATCAATAAACATAGTAATCAAATCATTTGGCAATAGCATAAGAAGTGGAGTTAGGAAGTGTCAGGGGACACTGAAACAAGCCCACTCATATATGCCAAAAGGCTTTCAGCAAAATCTCCATGGGATTCAATGGGCAAGTGCATTCTTTTTCTTAAATGACAGTTGTTTGGGGCTGTGCAAACAGTTCAGGATGCTAACTGTGCTTACAGAAGACCGAAATTTGGTTTCCAGCACCTACACTGGGCAACTCATGAGCATCTGAATCTTCAGTTCCAGGGAATGCCCTCTGCTGGCCTCCAGGCACCATACATGTATCATGCACCCTTGCTCTGTCCTTCCCTCTCCCCCACACAAATAAAAATAAATGAAAATAAAAAACAGTCATTTGTTTATAAGTCAGATTCTATGGGAAACAACTCATCCAGAGTTTGAAAAATACCAGTTTACCTGGACTTGATCTAAATGAAGAGAATATGGTCTCAGGCATAATCTGGATAGAGAAGGGGTATTGAGAGTTTAGGGAAGTTTGGTGAGCATATTTTTAATGTGGGAGGAACAGGAATCATCTTTGGCTTAAGAATAACTTGTGGTAGCTAGTCTCCAAAAACTGCACCCCACTCCTGCCTGATTTCATGTCTCTGTATAGTTAATTGTCTACTACTGTGATTTGGGAGTGAAATGTTCTCCATAGGCACATATATTTCAACACTTGGCTCCCATATTCTGGTGCCGTTTGGGACAGTTGTAGAGCCTTGTTGGAGAAAGAGAGATTCTAAGGGAGAGTTTTGAGGTTTTATAGCTGGGTCCTACTTCCTGTCCACTTTCTGCTTTCTAATGGTGTATACAAAGTGACCAGTCCGTCTCCTGCTCCTGCCAGGGCACTTTCCCTGCTATTATGTGAAATTTATCCCCATGAACTGAAAATGAGAATAAACTATACCCTAATTTTATTGGCTCTTGCCATTTTTTCATACAATGAGAAAAATGACTAATGCATCTTCTTTTTTATTGGGTTTGAACTTTACATGTGATTTTTTTCAGCCAACTGAGGTAGGGTGAAAGCATCTTTGCTCTGGTACTCCTGATAAGCCATAAAAGTTGGGTAGTTTCTCCTTTGCCCTTTATTGTCCCCATCTGCCATGTAAAAGAGTTAGCTATTTGAGGCTCAATTGTCAAAGCATCCTACCAGTGCTTAGCTTTCTTCACCACATTGTCATGCTGATCACGAAACAGCATGGATGAAATGTCCATATAAGGTCTCCAGGAACTGGGCGTTGTTCCTTCAAAGTTGTCCAAAACTTTGTTCAAAGCCACTGGATCTTGGGATGATTTGTTACACAGCAACAGATAACTGAGTAATTTAAGTCACTGACTGTGTAAGAACAGAGAATGATATAGATTAAAAATAAATAACTGTGATAATTACGTCTCACTCTAAACTTTGGTCCACCTTAAATATTTTTCTATAGAATATAATGATATGATAACTAGACTTAAAGTTGCACAAAGTCAATGATGTATTAATTATGCTTTAGGCTTTCAGGCTTTTTAATGTAGTTTTTCATAAAGTGATACTTTAAGCCATTTATAGATTTTGGCAAGCAAAGAGATACCAGATGTCATGCCTATGATGAAAATATCCATAATCTGTCTGTCATAAAAGGATATTTAAAAAATCTTAAAGCGGAAGTTTTGAATTGTAGACGCTTATCAGTCGTAGAGAGACAGATATTTTTTAAATAAATATTTTTAAGATCTCTGAATAGTTTTAAAAGTGCTCAGATTTTAATGGCAAAAATGAAATGATGAGGTTCAACATACTCTAAAAACATAAATCCTTCTTTTGGAAGAGACAAGATTTGAATTTGGCAGTAGTGGTTTATCAGGAATATGTCTGGTGATCAGAAACCTAAGACACTCCTCTAAAAGCTTGCCAGTCAGTCCCAGTACCAGTCTTGATGCCATCACATTGGCTTCTGTGTGTGAAACTGTTATTAATAACCTACATTCTTTGTCTTATTCCCCAAGGAAGTATAGTCCAGGCTCAAGTTTTTATTCTTTTATCTCAAAAATTTGAAATTATCCTTAGCTTTTTAATTATATTTTAGCCATTTGAATCATACAAAAAGTTAATCAGGGCCTTTAAATACTTAGTTGGTGTTACATGTCTTTATATATAAACCGACATTAAATTCTGGAACTTACCCAGCTCTGTCGCACTGATTTAACTTAACTTCATTTTTTTCTAAGTATAGCATGGCTGGTGAAGCCAGGGAGGCGCTAACAGGCTGAGACTGGGTGTACAGTATCTCTAGAATGAAAGGAGCATTCCCCTGATTTTAGTGACCCATATAAATGAAGGGATCGGATCTCTACCGTTCAGGAGACCTTCTCACAGTTTCAGACTTCTTTGAGAGTGTGAACATTTTAATGATTTTGACTTGAGAGATAGAATGGCTGTTTCCAAGGAAGAACCATGTGAATTGAAAGTCTGTCAACAAGCATGCTGGGTACAGAGAAGAGAAGCTTCTAAATGACATCCCAAGTACATGTGAGTGAATCTGGCTATACACAAACCAAGTGCTACAGTCAAGGATTTCCAGAGGCTGACATCAAGAGCTTGATCACTAAGCAGTAAAACAAAAGGAAAAAAAAAGGACGTGGCCTGAGCTGTAAGAACATTTCCTCAAAGAGCCTCAATATACAGATGAAAGTCCTCTGTGTAAAATGGGTGCATGAGCCTATTTCCCCCTTGAAAGTTGGGGGAAAATTTACAGAAGTTTGAATAATCAATAACTATGTGAAACACTGCTTAATCTCATGGAAACTCAAGACTATGCAAATATTAAAATGAGAAATTTGAATTCACTGGAGACACAATGAAACTAAAGGTGAACTTAAGCCCCAAGAGTGTAAGGACGCATATTCTTGAACACTCTATAGGTGTGAATTTGGGCCTGGCCATCCTATTGAACAATTATTTGTGTTAGAGAAAGCATTAAATACACATTCATAAAAGATCACTTTTGGATTACTTCAAATATTGAACATGTGGAATTAATCCAGATGTCTATTGATGGACAAAAAGTTAGATAAACCAGGGAAGGTCCCAGTATGAAATATTTAAATACTAATGCAGGTAGAGTGTATTTTAAAATAGCAAATACTAAAATAAGACAACTTATTAAGTGAAAAAGGAAAATTATAAAGCAAAATATACATTTTTTCCATTTGTTAAAAAATTCACAGTCAAAATTATATATTTCAATATGATTGTATACATCTGTACATGTCACATGCATGTATGTGCATGCGCACACACACACACACACACACACACACACACACACACACACACACACGCACTGTGTTATTTGCAGTAACCCTGTGAAAGGAGGAGAGAGAATAGAGAAGTAAAGGCTGTGAGTACATTAAATTTTTCATTGTGAAAAAGCAAAAAAGAATGGAAAAAAATCCATAGTGTGACTTTAAAGAAGTTCACTCTTGTTTTAGGTGATGATTAAGAAAATTGGAAATAATTAGGTTCAGAGTTTCATCATCTAATGTGAGGCTAGTGACTCCTATGAAATTTAAAGGTATTTTCTAATGTTCATCATTTAATGGAACAGAGAAAAACCTTCTAATATCTGTGCAATAAGCATTACCACAGTAGAGGGCAATGTGGGAGTAGATGACCTGTAGGCTAGTGAGCATGCTGGACACCATTGAGCCTCTCCTTCACTTGTGGAGCTAGATATTCTCTATCTATCAAGTTTGCTAGGGAATGCAAGGAAGGCATTAAAGTATAGCGTTTCAGACACAACCAAACAAAGGACAGACCCTAGTTTTCACATTAATTTTTGTTTATTCATAATAAATACAATTTTAAAAGTGTAAAACAACTTCCTTCTCTGTTTGATGTGCAGAAAGCAAAGGACCACTAGCTTAAACCATTTGGCCAATTCTGTGGGATCCTTAAAAATACTTGTTCTATTTACATATATTTTACATGTTTTCTTCCTTATTAAAATATTTATTTGATGTATCAATGAAGAAATAAAACAGCTACTTAAAGTAGGATTATAATTTTTATTTTCTGCTTGAGGTAGAACTCAATTAGAAGTTAGAAAGGAACTTGGCCACAGACCTATACAAAGCGAATCTGAATTCATATTATTTGCTGATTGTGTGTCTGAAACCCAGAATATTTACATTTCAAACAGAGCACAGCCTTATTCTATTTCAAATTGGAAGATTCCTCAGAGTTGAACACCTGTTAAGCAAAAATGCTGGATGATATGCCCTAGTAGCTAAGGCTCAGACTGCCCAAATGGTAAGCCTCCTGGAAGAAAGCAATAGGAAGAAAACTTTAGCACTCATTATCAGGTAATTGCAGGCACAATGAGTAACTCTGGAACTTCTGTTTGAAAACACTTTGATATTTTCGGACCTCTTAGGTTCCTGATCTGAATAATCATACAAATATATAAGAAATTGATCTAATTGTATCATTTTTTTTTAAAAAATCAACTTGAATTTTAAAATCTAATTAATATTCTTTGAAGGCTTCATTCTTATTCTGTCTTTGTTTTTTCATAAAAGAAAATTTCCTAGTCATTTAGAAAGGAAACACATATTATAAAAGGAGGCATTGATTAGCATCTCTAGTCTATCGTTTTCTTTGCAAAATATGATTCCCTTTAGGCAAGTCAAAAGGCCCTTTAGACTACCAGACTGATGATGAAGCAAAAATATTTGCACTTTGAAGTCAGGGGGAACAGTTTGCTGGGTTGACAGAGGCAAGGGGAGGGAGGTATAGCTGGAGTCTCTAACAAATCAGGAAACACAGCATGACATTTAAGTAAGTTAGATGGGATGGGAGATGAAGCTCTGGAATACAAATAATATTAGTTAACATTTGTTTCACTCTGAAAATACACGTCTTCCATTAAATGAAAAAATGTGTAATCAGTGTGGATAGAAACACCATTAAATACACGGAGGAGTAGAATGACATGTGAGTTTGTCTCTATGTATTGTTTGCTAGACACAGGTTGTAAGAATGGGAAATATATTTATGAACATTTGGGAAAACTCTTTTTGGTGGTTAGGAGAGGTTTGGCCCACATAGACTCACGTGTTTGAATATTTGACCCACAGCAAGTGACATTAATTGGAGATGTGGCTTTGTTGAAGGAAGTGTGTCACTGTGGAGGCAGGCTTTGAGGTCTCCTAGTGCTCCAGCTCTGCCTAGTGTATAGAATCAGTCTCCTTTGGATCAAGATGTTCAATTCTCAGCTCCTCTAGCCCCAAGTCTGCCTACACAATGCCATTCTTCCCACAATGATGATAATGCACTACCCTAATGAAATGGTAAACCTGCTCCAACTATGTTTTCCTTTATAAAAGTTGCCTTGGTTCATGATATCTTTCCACAGCAGTAAAACCCTAAATAAAACACTCTGTCTTAAATTATCTTAGTTATGTTGTGATTGCAGTGATATAAAACCTTGGCCAAGACATCTCATAGAAGAAAGCATTTAATTGGATTGATGACCTCAGAGGGTTAAATCCCACCTTGAGAGAACAAAGCCATAGTAGCAGCACCAGCTGAGAGCTGTCATACTGATCTTCAAACAGTAGGCAGAAAGAGACACAGTGGGAATGACAGGGGTCTTTCGGAACAACAAATTCCACACCCAGTTACACACCTCCTCGAATTATTCTCAAACAGTTGGATTGACTGGGAGACAAATGCATTGAGCCCATGAGGACATTCTCATTCAAACTTCCACATCAGCAAGTTCCAGTTATTATATTGGACCTGTTGAACATATCTCATATACTTCCCTACCTGAAAAGAGGAAATAACTTGTTTAGTATTTGAGATAAAATAGAAAAGATATTTACTCTATGTTCAATAACAAGTTATTTTAGCTTATTATTAAAATGAATGTTTTAAAACAAAGATTTTGTTACCTAATCTATGATTCATTTTATATTTATAGAACACTCTTAGTTACTATATGAAACAAGCAAGTAAAAATGTACATGAAGTGTATAAAATTACCCTGGAAATTTCTTGTGGGCATTATAAATAATAAGCAGATATTAGAAAAGATAATGATGAAATATAATGAACCTATAGAATAATTGAAAATGTGTTGTAATTCCTATTTCAAGATGTCATAGGAAAAGAATTTTAAGTTGATTTTAAGAATGTCCTAAGAATGGGAAATATATTTATGAACATTTGGGAAAACACCTTTTGTTGATTTTGGAATGGTTTGGCCCACATAGACTCATGTACTTGAATATTTAGCTCACAGGAAGTGGCACTAAATTAGTTATCAGGCCTGATGGGCTGACTTTGGAAAGCTATATTTTAAATATATGTGCCTCTGCACTGCGTTTAGCCACTTGATAAAGCTTAATTCTGGATTGGGCAGCAATGAGAATTTATTTAAAAACATTTGTAGGTTTCTCTGCAAGTGCATTTGGATTGGTAACATATTATTTAAGCACACATGGTGCTTTTCCATTTCCTCTGCATAACTTGGGAAGTACTTCCTTACATTTGGACGTACAGAATTACAAATTGCTCTTCATTATTTAGAAACAATTTTCTACTTCAATAACATGCAATCACTTGACACAATTGCGGTCGAAGCTCTTGTCCCTCAAAACCGAACAATGAAATCAGCAACCCTATCTGTTTTCATACTTGACAACCCAGCCCAACTTGAACCTTTATTATGTCTCGTTCTTTCCTTTAAAAAGAAAAAACTCATAGCATGATGAAAACTTTGTTTCCTTGTAAAATATTTCCTAGAAAATAACCAACAGGTAAAGTTGTTGAGTAATAAGGAGATATAAGTATGTTGGAATTCGTATGCCTAACATAGCTTTGTATGTGGATTTAGTCTTGAGTCTGTACAAATTCTGAGAGGCTGAAGACCACTTACAGTCTTTTCATTTGCCTTATTGAATTTTTGAGGAAGAGAATTGTTATATAACTTCTATCAGTATTTTTGACTTTAAGAGTTCTTGAATGCTTCAGATGGTGTCCTGTTAGCATATAAAAGCATCCTATACCTGAATTAGATTTATAGGGTTCTTGGAGTTGACATGAACCTTAGCAATTCACAGTAAAAGACATTTCTGTGGTGGCCTTTACAAATGCAGACATGAGATGAGAATGAAATGAATTATAAAGCTATAGTTGGAGGTGGCTCTAATTTAATATTAAATGTTCAAGAAAATCCATATGCTAAAAAGCTAATGGCAAGTTGGAGGACCATGGGGGAAACACTGGGAGACAAACCCATTACCAATGAGTACTGGTGTCTTGGATGACACCAGCATTTTGTACCTTTACAAAGGGACTCCCTTGGATGAAGGCATTATCAAGCATGTATTTTAGGGAGCATTTGTTACAGATAATCAGTGGACAGCAGCTAATGTCTGGGGATGTGTAATCTACTCACATTATCTTCAGGTGGTGGTTACTTAGGAGGCAGTTAAGTGTAGTTTTCAGTCCAATCACATCAGGCATGAGACTGCTGAATACATACCTTCACAACCGCTTTTCCACGTCAATGATTTTTTTCTGCCAAATTAAGGGAAACCAGGAAGTTTGCATACTCCAATAAAATGAAAAGGAAGGAAAAGTTATGTATTGGCAAGTGGCTATGGCAAAATATACAGGAACTAGGTTTTGTCCTGATTTATCTCTTATTTATTTATTTTTAATATTTAGATCACAAACAGTATTTATCATTATTAAGGTTTTCACCAATGCCTTTCACTAACAGAACATGTTATCTTATTTAATTTAGTTATTGGCATGGTTTGAGCCACACACATACACTTTTACATTGAAGAGAGCCCCCTCTGTATGTGGTTACACAGAGATCATTGGTGCAAATATCGAGCTGGAACTGCTCCCACATCTTCTTCCTAGGATTCAATTCCTTGTAAGATTAGCCAGGGATAGTACTAGAGATAGTCCTTCTCTCCAGGAATGGACCCATTAAGAGAAGCCAAATTTCCCCTTCTTTCTGGAGAACTCACACAGTACTCTTGGCTGAGACAGTACTCCTGCATTTTGGCAGGTATAAGGTGAAATCACCTGGCAATTCTAGGTTTTGGAGGAACATGATATCTCATTGCACCATCAACCATCCTTTAGGATATTTCTTTAAATCCTGTTTCTTCTACATAATAAGCATCGTCATTAGGTTGTTCTTTGGTAAGCATTTGAAGAACCAGAGGGAAATATCTATTGACTTAGTGTTATCAGTTGCTACAAATTATTCCTGGATTTTTGTTTGTTTGTGTGCTTGCTTGCCTGTTTGCTTGTTTTTCTACTTCCTCTTACCCATATTTATTTTTCTACAAGAATATTTTTATCTTATGTGTATGGGTGTTTTATCTGCATGAATGTATACATACATATTGTATCTGTACCTAAAGGGCCAGAGGAGGGTGTCAGATTCCTGGAACTGCAATTTCAGATGGTTTTGAGCTGCTGGCACTCTCTTCTGTCTTTACAATGTTCTCCCTTACCTTCCTTTCTTCTCCTTCTTCTTTAATGTTCCCTTCTGTACTAGGAGAGGGCACAGTCAAATTGCTACTGAAGATCTTTGGTGTTTTGGTCTGCTTCTGCACCCTTCAGCCATAGACTCTTTTGAATAGCACTTGTGGTGGTTTGAATAGGAATGGCCCCCATACATTCATGTGTTCGAATGCCTGATCCATAGGGAGTAGCACTATTAGGAGGTGTGGCTTTGTTGAAAGAAGTTCATCACAGGAGGGGTGAGCTTTGAGATTTCCTATGCTCTGGCTCTGCTCAATGCAGAAGAGACCCTCCTCCTGGCTGCCTAGAGAAGACAAATCTGCTTCCACTGTCTTCAAATCAAGATGTAGAACTCTCAGCTTTTCCAGCACGAAGTCTGCCTGTATGATGTCATACTTCCTACCATGATGATAATGGAATGAACCTCTGAAACTGTAAGCCAGTCCCAATTAATTGTTCTCTTTAAGAATTGTCTTGATCATGGTATCTCTTCACAGCCACAAACTCTAGGACATCAGAATTGGTATCATTTATGCCAAACAAACAAAAACAAAACAAAACACATCAGAAAAACACAAAGCACAGAAGAACAGTGTTAGAGAAGCCCCACCCAGAGTTAGGCAGGAATTTTCCTAAGGAAATTTATAATTATTAAGATAGAGAATATGCAGTGTCAGGTACCCTATACATGTTGCAAATTATAAAAGTTTTTATTGCCAGTATTAACCACAGGGATTATTCAACCCATTTTCCTGTCTGTCTGTTTGTCTGTCTCTCTGTCTTTCTATCTTACCTTCCCTCTATGACTCCCTCCCTCTCTATTTCTTTCTTTCTTTTTTTCTTTTTTCAGACAGGATTTCTTTGTGAACCCTGGCTATCCTGAAATTCAATATGTAGACTAGGCTGGCCTTGTGGGCCATCATTGCCCAACTCCATGTTTTTCTAAACTAGTGAAGTCTTCCTTATTTCTGTCTAATTAAACCAGTTTCTTGGGGGTATATAGGAACTTTTGTAATCATGTCCCTTTTCAGAACTTTCTAATGTAATATGCGTGCAGTGACTAAGAATTTATATTATTTTTAAAGTTTTAAAACCTCTGCATATTATAAATATGCACATTTCCCAGTTCAGAAAAGTCATGTGTCAAGACTTCAGTGGTCACTTGTGACCAATGGCTATACATAAGACAGAACAGATCTCTGGGAAGAAAGAATTAATGAAAAGCAAAAGGTTCTTTTTGAAGACCTAATTTCAAACATTTGCAAGCAGAAGTTTGTTTGTTCTCATATGTCCTATGTAAGGAGGATGGTTGGGAAACCTAGGACAGTCACTTGTTTGAAAATTGCTTTTAAAAATAATTTGCTCAAGGCTCTTCTTCAGTTTCTTTTCTATTAGTGTCAGTGTGTCTGGTTTATGTGGAGGTCCTTGATCCACTTGGACTTGAGCTTAGTACAAGGAAATAAGAATGGATCAATTTGCATTCTTCTGCTTGCTAGCCTCCAGTTGAACCAGCACCATTTGTTAAAAATGTTGTCTTTTTTCCACTGGGTGGTTTTAGTTTCCCCTGAGGCATATCGAATAGCTGAGAAGCACCTAAAGAATCATCCTTAATTATCAGGGAAATGCAAATCAAAACAACCCTGAGATTTCACCTCATACCAGTCAGATTGGCTAAGATTAAAAACTCAGGAGACAGCAGATGCTGGCAAGGATGTTGAGAAAGAGGAACACTCCTTCACTGCTGGTGGGATTGCAAGCTTGTATAACCAATCTGGAAATCAGTCCAGAGGTTCCTCAGACAACTGGGCATAATACTACTGGAGGACCCTCTTATACCACTCCTGTGCATATATCCAGAGGATTCCCCAACATGCAATAAGGACACATGCTCCACTATGTTCATAGCAGCCCTATTTATTATAGCCAGAAGCTGGAAAGAGCCCAGATGTCCCTCAATGGAGGAATGGATACAGAAAATGTGGTATATTTACACAATGGAATACTACTCAGCTATTAAAAACAATGAATTCATGAAATTCTTAGGCAAATGGATGGAACTGGAAAATATCCTAAATGAGGTAACCCAATCACAAAAGAACTCACATGGTATTCACTCACTGTTAAGAGGATATTAGCCCAAAAACTTGGAATACCCTAGACACAATCCATGTATCAAATGATGCTCAAGAAGGAAGAACAAAGTATCAATACTCCAGTCTTTCTTAGAAGGGAGAACAAAATATCCACGGAAGGAGATACAGACACAAAGTATGGAGTAGAGTCTGAAGGAAAGACCATCCAGAGACTACCCCACCTAGTAATCCATGCCATATACAGTTATAAGACCCAGACACTACTATCGATGCCCACAAGTACTTGGTGACTGGAGTAGGATATAGCTGTCACCTGGGAGGCTCTGCTAATGCATGACAAATACAGAGGGGGACACTGTCAGCCAGCCACCCTGAGCAAAGGGTCCCCAATGGGAGAACTAGAGAAAGGACCCAAGGAGCTGAAGGGGTTTGTAACGCCATAAGAGGAACAAAGATATGAGCCACCCAGTACTCCCAGAGCTCCCAGGGATAAAAACATTAACCAGATAGTACATGTGGTGTTACCCATGGCTCCATACACATAAGCAGCAGAATATGGCCTTGTTGGACATCAAAAGAAGGAGAGGACCATGGTCCTGGAAAGGCTCGATGCAGCTGTGTAGGGGAATACCAGGACAGAGAAGTGGGAGGGGTTGATTGGGGAACAGGGGGAGGGGAGATGGCTTATGGGATTTTCAGGGGGGTGGGGAACCAGGAAAGGGGAAATCATTTGAAATGTAAATAAAGAATATATCTAATAAAAAAGCAATAATTTGGTTTATTATGCAAAAACCCAGTGTTGCCCAGGAGCAAGTGTCTGAAGGAAACAAACACTACACCTTTTGGGGGTATTAAGAGTAGCATGTTAGTAAGTTAATTCAGTCAAAGATGAACAAACAACAGATCTCTTATTTTTGATGAGCCAACCATGAACTTTAAATAAAAAATTAAGTAAACTATATAATTCATATTAAAAATTAGAAATAGTTTTATCACAACATTTCATTGATGATCGCACTTCCCTCAATGCTCTTCAATTCCACTCCTCCATCCCTTCCTATGAAGACTTTCTCTTTGAAAGAACAAAAATTCTTTTTTTCTCAAACCATTTTATATCTATGTAAAAATAGATAAATCTGCTAGAATATCATAGAAAAATTTTACTGGAAAATTCTGTTACAGAATGAGAGAATGGTTTTTTGACTTGAAATATAGATATTTTGTTTCCCCTCTTTTCTTTTTTAAAGATTTTTTTTATCATAGTGCTAGGCTTTCATTACTTTTGCCACAGAATAATCACAAACTGACAGAAATATTCTAAAGGGAAGAATGTCTGTTGTGAAAACTTGTGACATGTTACAGGCTTTTCTCCCCCAACCAAAAAAAATTTAAGATTATTTGTGGTAGCCTTTTCTATGAGCATATAAACAATTGGATTGCAAAGCATTACATTTCAAAGTTCAATTTGTTATTATTGTTCCCTCCTAAAACCTAAGTGAAAAGGTGCTCTCATTTATCTTGCTTTAGAAATAAATTTGACTAGCATATTAAAATGCTATACAAAATCCTATAATTCTACTTTTTCCACCTTTCAGCTAAATAAAGCAACTGTCATTTTAGTAAATAATTAATTAACAAAAGTCACGAGACCGTGTGGTTGATTGACAGCAGATTTGAAAGGAAAACATCACAACTTCCTCTAAAATTGCTAAAAAATTTTTCTGAAATGTTTTGTACACTGATCATTCTGGCCTCTTTATTTTTATTATCATCTTGTCAAACTTGGCCATTAGAGACTTTCTGTGTGAGTGTGTGTGTGTGTGTGTGTGTGTGTGTGTGTGTGTGTGTGTGTGCTAAATCAAAGGCCTTATCTTTTTGGTACAAGTTCTGTACCTCTGAGATTCTTCTATAACCTTCAAACTTCTTAGATGTTTTACAAGTGTTTGGTGACCTACTATAATCTATTCTAGGGAACATTTGCTTGAGCTGATTATGTATTATGAAGTCCTATAAAATACTGTCACATTCATGTCTGTTAGGTCCACCTGGGTTATATGATTTCCAAATTGTATCTATGTGTGGATAAACAATTCATGCTCGTAACATAGTACTAAATATTCCTTCTGCTACTGATTGTACTTATCTGCTGAGTTCTGTTAACATTTATTTGTTTTTATAAGGGCTATTCTCTCTCTCTCTCTCTCTCTGTCTCTCTCTCTCTCCCTCTGTCTCGTTCTCTGTCTCTCCCTCTCTCTCTCTCTCTCTGTCTCTCTCTGTCTCTCTCTCTTTGTCTCTGTCTGTCTCTCTCTCTGTCTCTCTCTCTCTGTAATTGTGTGTGTGTGTGTTTGCACGCACACACACACACACACACACACACACACGCATGCAATCATTATAACCATTTGATGAACCATGCAATTACCTTGTTTCCCTCCTGTAACAAATTTAAAGTAATTTTTTTAAAATATGAGCGCTACCATCTATGCTTTTTTTAGTTAGTCTGTATAGACTTTTTTTTTTTAAATCATCTCTAAACTTTCAGTAGATATTTTTCTTGGAACTTGAAGTAATCTCTCTTTGTTCTTTTCTCCCTGTCTTCCCTCATGACTAGATAATTTTCATAGTGATATGCTTTGATTCTTTTTTTCTCTACCTTCTATAGACATGTTCTTTGTGTTTACCAAGCCTTACATAAAATATTTCATAATTGTAAAGGAGTATTTTAAACTGACAGCAATTAAGTTGAATCACATAAAGTGACACAAGAATACTACACTTCTGCTGCTTCCCATGGGCACATCTTGTCATTGATTTACAACTTTTCATGATACCATTAACACATTATTGTGCTTATGGTTTTTTAAAAATCTTTTGTCACTTAGCTTTTGCATGACAATTAGAAAAATTTGTACACCTTCTTGCTGGTAGGAGAGTATTCCTTAATTGTATTTTGGAGTATTTAATTAGCTTTTTTTTTCCGTTTAATTCTCTTTCTTATAGGTTGGTATAAAAATGATGAATTCTCTCTGCTTTTGCTTGTCTGGAAAATTGTTTTCTTTATATTTTTGAAAGAAAACATTTTTGAGGGTGGCAATACTCATAGTGGGTGGTTTTTTTTGTTTTCATTTGTTTGTTTGCTTGATTGAGTACTTCTAATATACCACCCTACAGTCTTCTGAGCTGGAAGTTTTTGGATGATAACTCTACGAACTTTTTTCAGAATGTCTCTTTTACATATAGTGAGCTATTTTCCTTTTGTAAGCAGCTTCTTTAATGTATTTTAACTTACTTATAAAGTTTACTGAACAACAAAACATATATTGGAGATTATCCAGTCAAACTTAGAATAAAAATAAACAGCATTTCCCTGATTTTTCAGTTAGAAGATCCACAGTAGACTGTTTTATGCATTGCTTAACAAATGCAGAGACATATATTTATCTATTATTTATTTTATGTATACAGATAGCTTGTCTGGATGTATGTCTGTATCTCATATGTGACTTTGGTGTCCGTAAGAGGGAGCTGGACCTCCTCAAACTGGAATTACAGATGGTTGTGATCCATCTTGCGGGTGCTAAGCAATGAAGCTGAGTTCTCTGAAAGAGCAGCAGTTCTCTTTACTGCTTGGTTTTCTCTCCAGCCAATACATTTAATATGATCATAGTTATTATTTCATGGTATGTTGACATCCTGGCTTAGACTTCATGATAAATGAATAAATAATAAAGTGTATGCCTGTAATTAATGAATTATCTTGTGTTTTCTTTCTTGAATCAACTGTAGAATATATGTTATCAAGTATTTATAAAATTAAATAGACAAAGTCAGTGCTTAAGGCAAGATGTAGAAGGATGTTTCATAAGCCAAGGCTTGACCTAAAACATGTCTACCTGACTTAAAGTAATTGATAGATTGTTTGTTAATTCCTTGTTGTTTTTCCTACTTGAGGAAATTTCATTTTTTTATTTTATTTAATCTTTTTTTTTGTTTTGTTTTACACTCCAGATGCTATACCCCTCCCAGTCCACACTCCAACATCCCATACCTCTTCCCTGCCTGCCTTTCTCCATGAGGATATTCCCACCCATACCCACCCAACCAGAGCTCTAAACTTCCTAAGGCCTCCAGTCTCTTGAGGGTTAGGTGCATCTTCTCTGACAAACCCAGACCCGGCAGTCCTCTGCTGTTTTGTGTTGGAGCTCTACTATCAGCTGGTGTATGCTGCCTGGTTGGTGTTTCAGTGTCTGAGAGATCTCAGGGGTGCCGGTTAATTGAGACTGCTGGCCCTCCTACACAGTTGCCCTCCTCCTCAGCTTCTTCCAGCATTTCCCTAATTCAACCACAAGGGTCAGCAGCTTCTGTCCATTGCTTGTGCAAATATCTGCATCTGACTTAGCTGATTATTGGGTCTTTCAGAGGGCAGTCATGATTGGTCCCTTTTTGTGAGTGCTCCATAGCCTCAGTAATAGTGTCAGACCTTAGGGCCTCCCCTTGAGTTAGATCCCACTTTGGGCCTGTTGCAGGACCTCATTTTCCTCAGGCTTCTCTCCATTTCCATCCCTACAGTTCTTTCAGACAGGAACAATTATGGGTCAGAGTATTAACTGGGTTGGCAAACCCATCCCTCACTTGATGCCCTGTCTTTCTGCGGGAGGTTGACTCTACAAGTTCCCTTTCCCCATTGTAGGGCATTTCATTTAATGTTCCTCTCTTTCAACCTGAGAGTCTCTCACCTTTCCGGTCTCTGGTACATTCTGGAAGGTTCCCCCAATCTCCTATCTCCCGAGGTTGCCTGTTTCCATTCCTTCTGCTGCCCCCCAGGGCTTCAGTCTTTTTCTCCCACCCAATACCAGATCATGTTCACCTCTTCCCCTCCCACTGTTCCCTTTCCCTTCCAAGTCCCTCCCTCCTTCCCTGCTTGTGATTGTTTTCTTCTCCATTCCAAGTGGAACTGAGGCGTCCTCACTTGGGCGCTTTAGCTTGTACTTTTTGAGTTCTGTGGACTGTATCTTGGGTATTCTGTACTTTTGTTTTTTGTTAATATCCATATAATAATCACTACATACTATGCATGTAATTTTGGGTCTGAATTAACTCACTCAGGATGAGGAATGATATTTTCTAGTTCCATCCATTTGCCTGAAAAACTCAGGATGTCCTCATTCTTAATAGCTGAGTAGTATTCCATTGAGTAAATGAACTATATTTTCTGTATCCATTCTTCTGTTGTGGGATATCTAGGTTCTTTTCAGTTTCTGGCTATCACAACCAAGGCTGCTATGAACATGCTTTGTGGCATGGTGGGGCATCTTTTGGGTATTTCCCAAGAGTGGTACTGCTGGTTCTTTAGGTAGATTTATTTCCAATTTTCTGAGGAACCTCCAGAATGATTTCCAGAATGGTTGTACCAGTTTGCAATCCTACCAGCAATGGAGGAATGTTCCTCTTTCTCCACATCCTCCCCAACATGAATTGTCAAATGAGTTTTTTATCTTAGCCATTCTAATTGGTGCAAGGTAGAATCTCAGGGTTGTTTTGATTTGCATTTCCCTAATCACTAAGGATTTTGAACATTTCTATTTTTTAAATTTTTTATTGAATATATTCTTCATTTACATTTCAAATTTTCTACACTTTCTCTGTTTCCCCTCTCATAGAAAATCCCCAACCTATTCCCCCATGCCCTGCCACCAAGAAGATGTCCCTCCACCCAACCCATTCCCATCTACCCTCCCCGCCTTGATTTCCCCACACTGGGGTATCTATTGAGCCTTCATAGGACCAAGGACCTCTCCTCTCACTGATGCCTGACAAGGCATTCCTCTGCCACACTTTTGGATGGAACCATGTGTACCCCTTGGTTGATGGCTTAGTCCCTGGGAGCCCTGGGTTTTCTGGTTGGCCGACATCATTGTTCTTCCCATAGGGCTGCAAACCCCTTCTGCTCCTCCAGTCCTCCCTCTAACTCCTCCATTGGGGACCTCCTGCTCAGTCTAATGGTTGACTGCTAGCATCTGCCTCTGTATCTATAAGACTCTGGCAGGGCCCCTATGGAGACAATCATAAAAGGCTCCTTTCAGCATGCGCTTCGTGTCATCCATAATACTATTAGAGTTTGGTGACTGTTTATAGGATGAATCCCCAGGTAGGACAGTTTCTGGGTGGCCTTTCCTTCAGTTTCTGCTCCACACTTTGTCTCCATAATTGCTCCTGTGAGTATTTTGTTCCCTTTCTCAGAAAAACCAAAACATCCACAATTTGGTCTTCCTTCTTCTTGAGCTTCATGTGGTCAGTGAGTTGTATCTTGTTTCTTCTGAACTGTTGGGCTAATATCCACTCATCAGTGTGTGCATACCATGATATGGCAGAGGAATGCCTTGTCAGGCAACAGTGGGAGGAGAGGTCCTTGGTCCTATGAAGGCTCAATAGATACCCCAGTGTGGGGAAATCAAGGGGGGTAAGTAGGAATGGGTTGGGTGGAGGAACATCTTCTTGGAGGCAGGGCATGGGAGGATGGGTTGGGGGTTTTCTGTGAGGGGGGAAACAGAGAAAGTGTATACAATTTGAAATGTAAATGAAGAAAATATTCAATAAAAAATTTAAAAAAAGAGAAATGTTCAAAGTCCTTAGTTCTTTTGTGATTGGGTTACCTCACTCAGGATGACACTTTCTAGTTCCACCCATTTGCCCAAGAATTTCATGAATTCATGGATTTTAATAGCTGAATACTACACTATACAATATACTCCATTGTCTAGATATACCACATTTTCTGTATCCATTCTTCTGTTGAAAGACATTTGGGTTCTTTCCAGCTTCTGACTATTACAAATAAGGCTGCTATGAACATAGTGGAGCATATGTCCTTATTACCTGTTGGAGCATCTACTGGATATATGCCCAGGAATTGTATAACTGGGTCCTCAGGTATGTCTAATTTTCTGAGGAACCCCCAAACCTATTTCCAGAGTGGTTTTACCGGCTTGCAATCCCACCAGCAATGGAGAAGTGTTCCTCTTTCTCCACATCCTTGCCAGCTTCTGCAATTCCCTGAGTTTTTCATCTTAGCCATTCTGACTGGGGTAAAGTGGAATCTCAGGGTTGTTTTTATTTGCCTTTCCCTGATAACTAAGGATGGTGAACATTTCTTTAGGTGCTTCACAGTCATTCGAGTTTCCTCAGTTGAGAATTCTCTGTTTCGCTCTGGACCCCATTTTTAATAGATTATTTGACTCCCTGGAGTCTAACTTCTTTAGTTCTTTGTATACATTGGATATTAGCCCTCTATTGGATGTAGGATTGGTAAAGATCTTTTCCCTATCTATTGGTTGCCGTTTTGTCCTATTGACAGTGTCCTTTGCCTTACAGAAGCTTTGCAGTTGTATGAGGTCCCATTTGTTGATTCTTGTTCTTAGAGCATAAGCCATTGTTGTTCTATTCAGTAAATTTCTCCCTGTGGCCATGTGTTCAAGGTCCTTCCCCACTTTCTCCTCTGTAAGCTTCAGTTTATCTGGTTTTATGTGAAGATCCTTGATCCACTTGTACTTGAGCTTTGTACAAGGAGATAAGAATGGGTCAATTTGCAGTTTTCTACCCATTGACCTCCAGTTGATCCAGCACCATTTGTTAAAAATGCTGTCTTTTTTTCCACTGGATGTTTTTAGCTCCTTTGTCAAATATCAAGTGACCGTAGGTGTGTGGGTTCATTTCTGGGTCTTCAATTCTATTCCATTGATCTTCCCGCCTGTCTCTGTACCATTACTAAACAGTTTTTATCACTATTGCTTTGTAGTAGAACTTGAGGTCTGGGATGGTGATTCCCCTGGGAGATCTTTTGTTGTGGAGAAAAGATTTCTGCTATCCTAGGTTTTTTGTTATTCCAAATGAATTTGCAGATTGCTCTTTTTAGCTCTATGAAGAATTGATTTGGAATTTTGATGGAATTGAACGTTTCTTTAGCTGCTTCTCAGCCACTTAAGATTTCTTGTTTGTGAATTCTTGATTTAGTTCTATACCCCATTTTTTGATTTGGTTGTTTGGTAGTTAGCTTCTTGAGTTCTTTAAATATATTTAGATATTAGCCCTGTATTGGATGTGGGGTTAGTGAAAATTTTTTTTCCCAATCTGTAAGATGCTGATTTGTCTTATTGACTATGTCCTTTGCTTTACAGAAACTTTCTAGTTTCACGAGTACCAATTTATCAATTCTTGATCTTAGAGAAGGAGCCATTGGAGTTCTGTTTAGGAAATTTTCCCCTGTGCCAATGAGTTCAAGGATCTTTCCCACTTTCTCTTCTATTAGATTAAGAGTATCTGGTGTTTTGTTGAGATCTTTAATCCACTTTGACTTGAGCTTTGTGCAAGGTGACAAATATGGGTCTATTTTCATTTTCCTACATACAGACAGCCGGTTAGACCACCACCATTTATTGAAGATGTTTTCTTTTTTCCACTGTATGTTTTTGGCTTCTTTGTCAATGAACAAGTGTCCCTAAATGTGTGGTTTTATTTCTGGGTCTTCAATTCTATTCCCTTGGTCAACATGTCTGTCTTTGTACTAAGACCATGAAGTTTTATATCAATATTGCCCTGTAGTATAGCTTGAGGTCAAGGATGGTGACTCCCACAGCCGTTATTTTATTATTAAGAATTGTTTTTGCTTTTCTATGTTTTTTGCCTTTCCAGATGAATTTGAGAATTGTTCTTTCCATGTCTTTCAAGAATTGTGTTAGGATTTTGATGGGGATTGCATTGAATCTATAGATTGCCTTTAGTAGGGTGGCCATTTTTACTATGTTAATTCTGCCAATCCATGAACATGGGGGATCTCTCAATTTTCTGAGATCTTTGATTTCTTTCTTGACAGACTTGAAGTTATTGTTGTATAAATCTTTCACTTGTTTGGCTAGAATTACTTCAAAATATTTTATATTATTTGTGACTATTGTGAAAGGAGTTGTTTTCCTAATTTCTTTCACAACCTGTTTATCATTTGTATAAAGAATGCTACTGATTTATTTGAGTTAATTTTATATCTGGCCACTTTGCTGAAGTGTTTTATCCTCTGTAGAAGTTCTCTGGTAGAATTTTTGGGGATCGCTTATGTATACTATCATATCATTTGCAAATAGTGATACCTTTATTTCTTCTTTGCCAATTTGTATCCTCTTGATCTCTTTTTGTTTTCTTATGGTTATACGCAGCACTTTATATATTGAATAGATATGAGGAGAGTGGGAATTGCCTCTCAGGAAACTGCAGGTCCTTGAAAAACAATGGACTAGTATTCCACCCTAGGTGGGAAGTAGTGGCTAGCATTGAGGTCTGAAATTCCTGCTCAAAGGCTTGTGGGAGGGCACACATAAATTCAGATTTCAAAGGTGGGGTGGATAACCCAGATTGGGATTAAAATTTCTATGCCACCACTACCTGTTTTTAGAGATGCTTTGTTCTGTGAAGGCACATGGCATATACAGCAAAGTACCTTTGGGAAATCTAAGATTGAGATGAAAACTCTTTCTGAATATCTTTGCTGTTGAAATCTTTTTTTCCAGATAAACTGCTCCTGAAACACAGTCCCTCATATCTGACTTCATGATGACTTTCTTTCTCTATCAGCTCTACAAAGTGTACATCAGTCTGCAGTCTAAGTAAATACAGAGTACAAATGCTTTGCTTGGAGTTGGGTTTAATCACTACATGTTTTGTGGATCTTGTCAGATCTGAACAATGAATACCTGAGAAGGTACTAGCTTGTATGGTACAGGGGCTGGACAACCCCATGCTTTTTAAGTTGAATGAAGCAAACCTTTCTTCCTATGGTGAACTGTAGTTTTGGAGATCATAGCAGATTCAGGGCAGGATCAATTTTTACTAGAAGTAGATTTATACTGAGGCAATAATTTTGGATTTGGATTTGTCACCAGTGTCGTATTTAAAGGATGTTAACTAACCTGAATGAGACTTTGCCTTTATATGTCCATACTCCTTCATTTGCAGACAGACTTTCAGGTTTCAAGACATAGCCTAATAGGAAAACATCTGGAATAGAAGTGAGCCTGGACCCTGAAATCTGAACTCATGAATGTTTCTGTCATTCTATTTGAGTCTTCTTTTGATAGGAATGAACTCTGTGTGTGAACTTTCTGAATATCAAGTTTCCACTCAAAAAAGCATCAGCACATTATACAATCATGTTATTATAAGTTTAATTAGAAGTTCAGTTTCTGAGAAATGGTGGCTTTCTGTGAGTGCTGCTTCCAGAATGTGGCATTTTAAAGGTTACGTGAATATAGTTGATTTTGCTTGTTTTCCCTTGAAGTCCATTAGTTTTATAAGTTTCTTTATTTTAACTACCTAACTCTTGGTGCAGCATTTGGGCAGTGGACCTGTCAGAACATAGAATGGGCATGTGTAATAAAAAGAAATATCTAAGGGGGATTGAAAGAAAAGTATAGAAACACACACTACAGAAAATACTAAGGTGGCGATCTCATGGGTTCCTCTGGTTTTCTTTAGTATGAATATAAAGGCCATGCATTGTAACAGTATATATAGGAGCATTAACCTATTTTGAGGCTCATTGTTACACAGTCCAATGTGATTTTTGTTTTTACATGTTAATTGTTGCTATGCTGGTAACTGAACCTAGGATCCTATGTATGTTAACCAATCACTCTACTACTAAAGTACACTCCTAGCCCTTCAAATATAACTTTAAAAATTTTAAAAATATATATATATAGTGTTTTGATTGTATTCGCCTCTATATTCTCCTTTCCATCTCATCCCACACCCCTCCTACTTCACTAATATAATTTTAAATAGTAACTCTTCTATAAATTTATATGCAGAAATGAATATTATAGCAATATAATTTTAAAGAGCAACAAAACAATGTGAAATATAGGTGCCCATAGTTCAATACATAATTTTGACAAATCTATTTTTCTGATCTATGCTTAATTGGATTCGTAACTAATACTTTTAGGTTAATTTCATATATAAGTTATCTTTTCCTATGCATATTATATGTCGGATGAATAACACATTTTCTATTAATTGTCATTTATTGCTGAATCTGGTGCCATTTTTCATTTATTGATAATTTTTAGCATAAAGCCATATCATATGCAATATGCCCTTATTATATATAAAATTATATAATGAAAATACCTTTCAGCATATTTTTGATAAATAGGCTGAATAAATGTTTAGTAAACATGACCAGATTTGGCATTTGATCAAATTTCAAATTTGAGACTGAATAATCTTACTTCAGCTGAGACAAAATATAAAGATAAAATTTATCAAATATTTTTCAAATGTATTTGTACAAAAGCTATCTTGATCAAAGGGAGAACTCGTATTTTGTGGGAGTTGTGAATAGGAAAAACAAGAGGGTTCTAACTATGCCCTAAAACTGTAGAGTTCATGTTAATGTCAGGCAGCTTACCTCTGTGAAAAAGAAAAATATCTCTTCACTGTGCCACTGATACTTTGAATATTCTTTCACATTTAGACCAAGCCTAATGTCACTTAGTATCCACTGAATGAAAAATATTTAGGAAAAATGGAAGAAAAAAACTGATTATAAACTAAACTGAATTTGAAACAAATAATTTCAATGTTCTTGTTATTCATATTAATTCAATGTAGAATTCAATTATAAGTTTCTTTATATTAGGACCATTATTGTAAAATCATATATCCTGTATAATAAAATTTTGCATGCATATACCACACAGTGAATATTATCTATGATTCACTACCTGTTCCCCATCTGCTGAAGAAGGCAGTGTATAATTCAGCATGGAGAATTAGAATTAAAAATCAAATTTATCTGAAGAGTACAGTGTTAATACTCTATGTTAGTATTGCACATCAGCCCTTGAAGTTTGGTAGAGTAGAATGGATACCTTCTATTACCATAGCAACGTTGCCATTAGCTTTATTTGTATAAAATGATGGCATTTAGACTCATAATTATTAAAGACTATCTTTTTAAATTATTTCAAAATTGCATTATATAGGCAAGTATTATGGTATGTGCATGTAGTCCCAACTACTAAATAGGCTTAGAGGTTGAAGATTTGAGTCTACAAGTTCAAACTCACATTTCAAAGAAAACAAAAAGCAAGCAGTTCATTTGGTGAATTCACCCTCATTCCCTATGAATTACTTCACACTTAAGATTTGTTTCTTAGGTACATTTTTTTTCTATAAGTAGAGTTATCAGTCAAGGTTATAGTCATATCAAAAAGAGTGGGATATACTTTGCCATTAGGTGAAGGGAATTTTGTCTGGAGTTAGATGTCTTTGAGTAAATTTTGTATAAGCTTTGCTTTGTGAGTATGTGTGGCTAAGCAGAATAATTAATTTAAATATCTCCAAACTCAAAAATCCCTTTGACATAAACTCTACTATGAGAATTTTTGATAATTTGATTGTAATATAATTTCTTTTCTATTTACTAGATACCATAACATACAAGCAAAACTATCTGTAAGATTAAAAATAAAAAGCCCCAACAAAGCAAGATAAGTAAAACAAATCTACAAATACACCACTGAATTTATTTTGTTTTAGCCGTCTACTGCTAGTTTGGTTTATTGACCTGGTGAGACTCAATTTTACATAATTTCTATGCAAGGCAACCACAGATATTTAACATATACAGTTTGATGATTTTGACCACATGTGAAGACCCATGAAACATACCAAAAATTACCACAATCAGCAACATAAGTATGCCTGGAGCTGTCAATGATTTCTTTTATAAAAAAAAAATTTATTTATTTATTTATTCATTTATTTATTTTGTGTGCTGTGTTCTGCCTGCATGTAGGGCATCAGATCTCATTACAGATGGTTGTGAGTCATCATATGGGTACTGGGAATTGAACTCAGTACCTCTGGAAGAACAACCAGTGCTCTTAACCACTGAGCCATTCTCCAGCCCTCAACACTTTCCTATATCCCTTTCCTGGATATAGAATGACAGACAGTTGTGGATTGCTGTGTGAGTGATGGAAACTGAGTCTGCTATAAGAATAGAAAATATTCTTATCTGCTGTGCCAACATGCCAATCCCAAAACTGACCTTTTTCTTTGAACCCTCATATAAATAGAATCATAAGGTAATTATTCTCATTCACTCATAACAGACATTTAAATTACCATGGTACCTTTCAGAATCCTCACTTATGCCACAAATGGCAAGATAGCCACCTTTTTAAAGACTAAAGGCTGAGTAATAGTTCATCATGTGTGTGTGCACGCATGTGTGTGTGTGTGTGTGTGTGTGTGTTTTGCTGTTTTCTATCTGTGAAGAGTTTATGTACTGCAATGGACACTAAATACAGATATCTCTATGTCCACCTGTCCCCTCTCATACATTGGATTAAACATAGTTTGAAGTGACTGGGATAACTGGATATCAGAGGAGGTTGGGAAATCAATCGAATGATTGACAACAAATGACAAATTTTGTTTTCACAGAAAAATTTAAAAGGATCAAGTCTTTCAAACTTTCTGAGTGAAGCAGTAGACTATTCTGACAACCCAATAAAAAACACAGGCCTTCTGTGATTGGTTGGAAGGCAGTTTCCTAGGCAATCAATATATAGTGTGTTTCATAGGGTACCCTTGGCTTTTCACATTATATTTCATATTGGAACGTTGATTAAGCTCTAGAATTTAATAAAAGTTCTATATTAGGATCTTAATTATTTGTTTTTATGATTTATTTGGTTCTGGGCTAAAATAAAATTTTAGCGAATAATGAGTGTACTACTTTGTTGTAACCAAAACTAGTGAATTGCTTCTTTACCTGAGAAAACACCTCTAGGCATCATCATATAGAAATGACTAGAACAATATTGAAAAGCATAGAAATCTTTCCCACAACTTACACATTGTTTGCAATAGAACTGATTTTAAGTAAAAGATTTGCTTTTTTTTTTTAAGCATTGTACACCTATGAAATTTGGGGTAAGAATTATGAAAGGTGTTGATTTAATCATCAATTTTTTCATCCTCACACATATGTCAGGCATCCTGGGGCACAATAAGATGATTGTAATTTTATTTGAATTCAGCATCTGCCCACAGAGCAGCTAAGAAACACTTGTTTTCCTTAGGAGATTCTATCTGAAGAACCTTTTATTCTCCATCCCTTCTCTTGGAGGAATGAATAGGACATGTCAGAATACCCATTTCACTCTTGCCTCTTCTAGAATCTCATTCTTTTGTTCCTCTTAAATACTGAGAATATTTCTAGCCTGAGCATCTTTAGTTCCTTTCGACATCTATTCATTTCTAAATGAATGTTTTCATTTCGATTGGCTTTGGATGGGATTAAAAAAATGAGAGGGACTGCATTTCCCCAGAATCAGACTTGGTCTCTGTGGTGTTTAATGCCTATGCGAATAAGAGCCAGCTGATTGACTTGGAATTAAAGGGTTCCAACACAAAATCTCCACCAAAGATGAGGTATTCCCATTTTATCCCAGAGATGACAATTATCCAATGCATGTATTGCTTTTAGTACTCCCCATGGGCCACTTATTAGCGTGATGACCTTCACCAGGAGAACCACTCACTTTCCTTCAGTGAACCATCTTCCTCAGTTGTACAGTATTAGTAAAAAATAATTCATTCCTTTTTATTAAAATATTCCATAAGTTTTGATTTAAACAAGTCTAAGAAGAAAGATATTTAAATGTTTTAGTTAAGTCCTACATGATAGCTTCATGTATTTGTAGGACCTGGTAGGGATGTTGCTGTGAGAACATATCATATCCGGGACATTGACATATCCAGCTCCTCCATTTTTTTTCATTTTCACATAGCAATTTTGAAATAATATAAACTAAAATGTAACTGTGTGGACCCACTTTGCAAATTAAACCTCCTGTATAACTCTAATATGGTCCTACTAATTGGTCTGCCTAACTCCTACCTTGTCACCACTCCCATCTTCTGGTACCTGCCTCTCTGCCATTTGATTCACTTATTCCACTAGACATCATGCCTTTAAGGTTATCTACATTGCAGCATGTCTCAGAACTTCCTCCCTTTTAAAGGATGGATATTTCATCACATGCAGATAGATAGCATGATTTATTTATTCACTTATCCTCCAGTACACATTTGGATCATTTTTAACATCTTAGCTATGATGAATAATGCCCATACATGAGCAGATCTACAAATGTCTACTCTAATCTCTGCCTTCATTTCTTTGTGTGTGTGTGTGTGTGTGTGTGTGTGTGTGCCGTATGTATGTTTTCCTGTGTGTGTGTGGGGGGGGTGCATGTATGTGTGCTGTTTGTATGTATTTCTCTGTGTGCATATGAGTGTGTGTGCTGTATGTATGTTTTCCTATATGTGGGTGTGTACACATGTGCTAGTAAGCACATATACATAGATGTGCTTGTTGAGGTCAGAGGTCAATTTCAGTCTCTTACTCAATTGGTCTCTATCTTGTTTTCGGAACTGGGGTCTCTCACTGAACCCAGAGCTCACTATTTCAGCTAGGTTGCTGGCCAGCGTCAGGAATCCTCATGCCTTTGCCTCTTTATCATCAGGGATGACCAACAGAGTCAATGAACCTGTACCCTTGGAGATCTCAGAGTCTGAACCACCAACCAAAGAACATACACAGGCTGTTCCCTAGGTCTCCCCACACATATATAGCAGATGGGCAGCTTGGTTTTCATGTGGGTCCTGAACAACTGGAGTGGGGACTATGCCAAAAGCTATTGACTGATCATGTGGGAATGTTCTAGCTGGGCTGACTTTTCTGGCTTCAGTGAGAGAGCATGTGCCTAGGCTCTCAGAGACTTGATGTGCTAGGGCAGGGGCAGGGGCGGGGGGATAGCCAGGGGCCCTACCCTCTCAGAGGAGAAGGGGAAAGGGGATGGAGGGAAAGATAGTGGGAGAAGGGTGACTGAAAGGGGGCAATGAGTGGGATTTAAAGTGAACAAAAACAAACAAACAAACAGACAAACAATCAAAAAACAAAATCAAAACACAAAACAAAACAAGAACAACAAAACCCTAACAATAACAAAATCCCAATTCAGTGTGCTTGAAGGAGTTAACTCAAAAACTTTAGAAAGGTCAGAGGCTGAGTTACATTCCTCAGATCACCAAGGGGAGGGAAAGACCGACCTAAGTGTGGGGACGCATTCTGAAGAACTGACCACTGGCCACCAAACTCATCACCTAACATCCAATTAGTTTGTACGTAACACTGTTCTGCCAATCACATTGTGCTTAATGGCGACTGCCCTGAGGAGGGTATAAAGACCTGTGCAGCACTAGGCACGGGTCTTTCTTTCTTCATGTGCAGATCGGCCCTAGCATGCTAAGTTTTTATTTTTATTTTTTTTAATAAAAACTCCTCTTGCATTTTGTATCGATTTCCATCTCTGCATGGTCCACTCAGGGGGTCCAGTAAGGTAAGACTGGTTGAGTCTTGCATGCCTTGCTTTTACATGCCTGCTATGTGTCTGAGCTCAAGTCCTCATGATTGCCCAGCAAGGACTTTATCAAACCTGCCCATTTCCCTATCTCCTTCACCCCCTTTCTGCATCTTCATTTTGTAATGAAGTCAAGTGCATTCTTTGGCATTTTCCTCTTTCTTTGATTCTAATTCTATATTCAAGTGAAATTTTATGAGCAGCACGAAAACAATGCTGTTGCATCAGCTATTTTCAAGACCCAAAGAAATACCAAAGGACATAGAAAAATTCTGCATTTAAATAAATGTTAGACCTCATTTGATGCCTAAGAAGGGTAAGAAATATGCAAGGCAGTGTAGCATTAACTTTCAAGCAGATGGAAAGCTAGCCCCTGTGTTGATCACGTGTGCTGTATGAACTGTGTCTATAAAACACAGGCCTTAAAAACAGTAAAGTAGGATTCTAGGTTTTCAGATATAAAACTGAATCTTCTACCAAGCTGCAGTATGTCTAGGTTTTTATTTGGTTTTTCAAAGATGTCATCTATAAAATTTAAGTACTTTTTGGAGTTAGGCAAGCAAACATAACCAATTGTCTTTGTATAGGATTGAAAGGAAAAGAGGAACTATTTTCAGGCATGATTACAAAAGCAAAATTCTTAAAAGGTTTTTGAATTTTACAGCACTTGTTAGACATATGAGAAAAGCCTATACCATAGATTTCCATCTGAAATATTTCCTTTTTCCCCTTAAAATTGTGGCAGTAAAGGGTTTATGGTTAATATTGTGGAGTCCTAGTAACTCATAATGGTCTCTGGAGATATAAACTTTGTCCATCACAGATTGCTTCAGTAAATAGACCCTCTTCTCCCTCACAGCCATTTGTGGCCACATAGAAGCTTTGTTTTAGGGGAGCAAAAGGAGACATGGCTGAGTCATTTACAATACTGAACCTCCCATAGCAAGTCATAAAAAAAAACGCTGATCTTATATTAGGCTAAAAACCAGCTTGATGAGATTTGATTGGCTAAGCACTGGGAGTTTATTAAACTTATTTGCTGCATTTAAAACTAATTCTTGGACAATAACTATTAATGACTTGAACTTTATGTACAATTAGATTTTAGCAATGCTCTAATCAATGAGGGTCTTCTTCAGCAGCCTTTAACAACAAGCTACTTGCTGTCATTTATACGAGGTCACTAGCCAACAGCTCTAACTGAAGCATCAGCTACAAAAATAGGGTTGGTTTTTTTTTGTTTGTTTGTTTGTTTTTTTATTCTGTCTGAGCTTTGTGTCATGGGCTGAGAACATATATGAGTTTCCAGGACCTGATATTATAGGTGTTTAATGTTATCTTACATTTTTTTTTTGTGATGAACTTTTTCTACATTTCCAGAAAAGACCAACGCAGCAGCAGAAAAAAACCAAAAAAAAAAAACAATTAAGTTCCTATGGCAGCTGCTCTAATTAATTTCCTACTCCTTTCCCTGGAGGAATCAGAGAGATCCTCTCTTTCTCGTCCCCAATGACTCTTTACCAACCCTGTCTTTTCATGCCTTTAGGCGTGAACTTGGAGAAAATTGATGTGGATGCTGGACAATCAGAGCATGCCTTGCAAAGGATGGCTGTTTGTCTGCAGTGTAGGAGCAATAAATACCAGCTAAATGTGAGCCCCAGAATGTATAACATTTAAAGACACTCTGGCTTTTACTTATTAGTATAATAGAATCTTAGAGTTAGTGAAGATTGAAAAGATGTCTGATGTATGATTCATACAAAGTCTTAGAGTTTATTTGATGGGCACAATGAAGTAGGCGGCCTAGGCTCTTTCTGTCTTCTAGGTCACCTCCTCCTTCAATTTCCTTTCTTCATTTTTATTCTTCTGCCTCCTGTGTGTGTGTTTGTGTGTGTGTGTGTGTGTGTGTGTGTGTGTGTGTGTGTGTGTGTGATTACACATTAATGGATATGTACATATGAATAGAATGAGAGGATAACCTTGGGCACCATCTTGAAGAAGTTGAAGCATCTCCTTTGAGACAGGATCTGTGTTTCTTTTGGAGTTCTTCAATTAGTCTTTGTCGATTGGTCAGTGAGTCTCAAGGATCCTCCTCTGTCTGTGTCAACTGTCCTGGTATTACAAGTACAACAGATCCTTAGTTTACACTCTCTCCCTCTCCCTCCCTCTCACTCCCTTCCTCTCTCCCTCTCCCTCTCCCTCGTCCTCCCCCCTCCCCCTCCCCCCCTCTCTCTCAGTGTGTGTGTGTGTGTGTGTGTGTGTGTGAGTGAAGATGTGTGTTGTGGTACCCTGAAACCGCCTGCGGCTTCATACAAACTCACATTCTCTGTACAGAGAGCTGGGGCTAGAAAAAACAACAGGGTGACAAGAGAAACATGGAGCCAAGGCGATATTTCCTGCTCAAGGCTCAAAACTTTAATGGTCTTTTCAAATATATAGGCAGGAGAAAAAGCCCTCCCCCCCAACCCCAGAAGCTGGAACCAGGTCTGGCTGTTCACTAGGCATTAGCTTGGGCAGCTGGGCGGATCACCTACTTAATTCAGGAATTTGTAGACCTAGAGGAACAAAGAACTTCGCCTTCACTCCACCCTAGGTGGAACAGGATTATGGTTAGCACAGGAATTTCAGCTCACAGACTGGGAAAACTTCACCTTGGCCAATGTCAAGTTTCTGCCAGGCAACAAGACACCCCAATATGGCTCTCTACAGTACCCATGAAGGGTGAGAGCACAGTCACTGGGAGACAGTTAGTTCTCTCCTTCCACCATGTGGGAAATAGACTCAGGTCAGCAGGTGTGACAACAATTGTCTTTACCCTTTTAGCATCTTTTGGTTCCCTAGCCTTCTTACGTGGGTTATGGGGATCAAACTCGGGTCTTTGTGCTTGCAAGGCAACTTGGCTAGTCTCCTGCACCCATCTCATTCATTCTGAGCCCATGGAGACAATTATAAGACATATCTGTTAAAATTTCACTTATCACTTCTTTCTTCTTTCTCTCTCCCAATGCTTTCTGTTCTTGTAAGTAAAATTCATTCCCTACCCTTTGCCCTAGTTCCCGAATGATCCTCTCTTCATGCAATGATCCACTCCCGAAACATTCTTGTAAATAGAAAAATGTGATTAAGTTGAGGGGAAGAGCTCAGCACTGGGTAACCAGGGGATCCAAACACTGTGTCCCTGAAAAGGGGAGCTGAGGAAGTCAAGACCTAGAATAGCAGCCTGAAATGAGCACGAGGGTAAAGGCCAGGGGTAGAATGATGCCACCACTGTTTTCAACCTTCAGGCATTTCAGAGGAAAATACTTTAAGCCATTGACTGTGATAGTTTGCAGCTGTAGCTCATGAAAACTAATATAGCATTCCAGTATTCCAGAACTTCTCCAAACATGTGAATAGACACATGTTTGCCAGACATTTTGGAATTTTGCCAAAACAGCCTAGCCAAAACACCCTCCCATGAGTTACTTATTTGATTAATTCATCAAACATGTATTGAGGGCTCAATAGAAATTGAAAGTGTAACCAGCAGAAAAATTGCCAGGAGCACACTGCCCAGTAGGACGGACTTAAAAGCAGTCAAAGTTGAGGTTTCCTGGTGGAATTCCAAGGCTTGAGACATTAGGTAGGGTGGAGAATAATCTTTAAGGTTGCCAGCAGTACTCCGGAGTGTGCATGTGCAGTGGAACAGGAGTCACAGAGGCACTGTATAAAGGAGATCAATTGGCAAGCCTCATTTTTTGTGTAAACCATTCCTCTTTGCTACGGAAGTAGGATGGAATTTGCTATTGTCTGTCTCTTAATTTTGTGTTGCTTACCTGAATAATTTGATCCCAGCTTCCTCATCCATATAAAGTAGTTCTTTTTCTGTGTTTGGTTATATCTATATGTGTTACATTGTTTGGAACTTGGATTAGAGTCCAGTTCTCTGTGGATGACTGTGAATTTAGTTCTGGGTAATGAGTATTTTGTTACTTAAATTTATACTGAATTTCTATGCTTGTTTTATATTAGGTGTATTAAAAATTGTTTGCATTCTCCAGATGAATAGCACATTGCATTGTTTTTCCATAGGAGTAAGGGGCAAGAAGGAAAGGACAACAGGGTCCTTTTTCTCTGCTAGGCATGGATAGAAAAAGCCAGAAAAGAAAACTGGCCCTCCCTACACCATCCCTGTCTTCCTCCCTTCTGGAATGTAACTTTCCTGGGATTCCCATCCCTTGATATGTTCAGTGCCCACCCTGAGGTGTTCCCTACATATTCTATGTGTAAAATACAGACAGCATCTTAAGATTATGTGAATTCCTGCACTGAGCATTCCATTAACACTGATCACTGTCAGAAGTAGGTATTTGTTAGAAGTATAAATCGGCAAGTTAGGAAATGTATTCAAGCTCTCTCTTGCAGTGAAGGTAGCTGATGAACTCTCTATTGCTTGTAATTCCCAAATGCAAATGTCACTGATCACGGTGTTAAGCCTTTAATTCTTAAATTAGTCTGTGACACATTTATGCCTATGTAGTTAGAGAGCAAAATTCTCAAATCCAGCACATTAGTCATATGTCTCAGGGACATATGCATTTTTTTTTAAATCAGTAAAATTAAATGTATTTACATAGCTGTTTGCCAAGAAAATGAAAATGTTTTAAGTAAATATTCTTGGAGCTGAGATAAGAGGAGTGAGGACATGGGTGGCATTTGAATATTTCTTACTTGGCTCTGATTTCAGAAACACAATACTCTGAAGTACTCACTAGAGCATTTACCAGCCTTCTGGAGTCCTCACAATAAAGGGAAGGTGCCAACTGCTCTCCTGGGAGGCTCTAGTGTGACCTGTAGGTCGTGTAAATAATCTCAGTCCGGAAGGTGTTTGTATTACTGAAAAACAAAACAAAATGAACCCCCCAAAATACCGAAACCAACTAAAACAAAAACAAACAAACAAACAAACAACAACAAAACCTAAAAATCTCCACCTTTGCCGATGGAGGTCACTTTTTCAAATGAAAGGCATTTGATCCTAGAGTCCTGGCAGATTTCCCAGATTTAAATCCAATGCCCTGATAAAATGTCACTGCTTGTCAGTTGTAAAAAGCTAGACACCATGGGGAAGACTCCCACCTGGTGGTCATATAAAGTTACTACTCAAGTCAGCTTCCTGGTTGGTTGTTTATAGCCAAACTTTAACATATATGTAATTATTAATGTGCATTTCTTGGTTAACTATGAAAGCAAATGGTTTCTCTGTAGCATTCATATAGATGCACAATCACAATCACTCTCTCTTCTCTCCCAGATCCTGCTCCATTTCCTAGTATCCATGGGAGTAACCTAATTTTTAAGGCAAGTGTAGAATTTAAACATGAATACCACAGAGGTCAAATGAACAATATTTTATTTTATTTACTTTTTAAAGATAAGAAACACATAGAATGTATTTATCTTTTGAAGCAACTTCAGACAGCATTGTTCCTTTTTCCTAACTTCATAATAGTCAAAGGCTCCAATAACAACTTTTCACATTCAAAGTAATCTCTTATACATAAGGAGGCTAATATCTCTGAAGTGGTTTGTACTAGTTGATGGATATTTACGCACTCATTTTTGAACTTTGGAGGAAACAGAATCATTGTCAATCATCTAGGAGTGCTGCTTATAGCAGTGGTGCTGGGATTTTGTCTGGTCTTGTGTGTGTGTGTCTGCTGTAACAGTGTCTATGTATCAGCTCTGTGTCAGGAAGACACTGTCTTCTTGAAGTCATCATTCTCTGGCTCTTAACAATCTTTCTGCCTCCACTTTACATAAACCTCGAGGGGAAGGATTTGATGAAGACATCCCACGTACGACTGAGTGCTCTTAAATCTCTTACTTTCTTCACACTGTCCAGTTGTGAATCTCTTTGTTAATTACTTTCTACAGTAAGAAGAAGCTTCTGATAAGGGTTAATGTTTTTTGGATATACCCATATTAGGAGTCATTTTCTCGCTATGTTCCTTTACAGAATAATATTGGTTTTCTTCCAGGCCCATGACCTACCTAATCTCAGTTTCTTATGTGCTTTTTCAGGGTTAGGTATGGGCTCAATTCTCTTGAAGGGGGCCTTATATATAATTGAAAAAAGTGGATGGCCACGTTCAAAATTTTTGGCCTAGAATTGTGCCCGTCTAAAAGAAATGCAGAGACAAAAGGCCCAACTTGGGACCCATCCCATGTACAGGCACCGTTCTCTGACAAGATTCCTGACGCTGTGCTTGCAGACAGGAGCTTAGCGTGAATGTTCTCTGACAGGCTATAGCAGCACCTGACTGAGACAGATACAAGCACTCACAGCCAAGCACTGACCAAAGGTCAGGGACCCCAATGGAAAAGTTAGGGGAAGGACTGAAGGAACTGAAGGGAATGGCAACCCCATAGGAAGACCAACAGTGATAACTAACCTGGACCTCTGGGATCTCAGGGAGACTAAACCACCAACCAAAGAGCACACATGGACTGGCCCAAGTCCCCTGGCACATATGTAGCAGAGGACTGCCTTATTTGGCCTCAATGGGAGAGGATGGGTCTAATCCTGAAGAAACTTGTTGCTCCAACAAGTGATCCCCACAAGGGGTTTGTGGGGATAGAGGGAAGCACACCCTTTCAGAGGCAAGGGGAGGGGTATAGGGGGAAGAAGTCTGTGGGGGGGGACCAGGAAGTGGGGTAACATTTGGGATGTAAATAAGTAAAATTAAAAAGTGTTTGCTTACTCCTATGTGTGATAATTATGCAACTATTACAGTAGTATGCCTTGCATGTCAACGTATTTGTAGCTTGGTGAAATTAATGATTACCTTTCTTCTCTAGTAGCATGCAAAATATTCTTCAGCATCATGAGCCCTAATCAGAAGGTTCTAGTTAGGAGTAGAGATAAGCAATGTTTTAATTAGTAATAATTACTATTTTATAATTTAGTTCTTATTTTGTTCTATTGCTTTACCTATATTGTTCTACTGCATTAAGAAAACGATGGTGATGAAGATCTAAATATTTTTCTTTTAAACCTTTGATCATTTGGTTTTTCGTTAGTCATCATTTCTTAGTTTTCAAAAAAATAAGATAAGCCCTCTTGTTACAAAAAGAAAGGGTAAAGGCTTATTCACCTCACACCACATTAGGAGGTAAAGGAAAGAAAAGTCATAAAATGGCAAAAAAAAAATAAAAAAGAATAGCATGCATATAGGTCTGCAAATGATACCTTTTCAACCTATATGTTTGTTTGTTTTATACTTGAGAATGCTATCTAGTCCTTTTGCATTTGTGTTTTACTTATTGTCCTTGGTTCTTTTGGTGCCTCTCTCTGCTGGACTAATGTTAATTATAGATCATGCACTTTTAAAGTACTTAAAGTCTTTATAAGTCCTTGAGACTAGATCTTGGGATTTTGTTTGTTTGTTTGCTTGCTTTTAAAATTTATTTCTTTAACATATATGAGTACACAGTAGCTGTCTTCAGCCACCAGAAGAGGGCATCAGATCCATGACAGATGGTTGTGAGCAACCATGTGGTTGCTGGGAATTGAACTCAGGACCTCTGGAAGAACAGTCAGTGCTCTTAACTGCTGAACCATCTCTCTAGATCTTGGTATTCTTTCCCGATGTCAATAGCTTCTTAGTTCATAAGGATCTCTTAGTACTACTTTTGTCTTCTGCCTTATTCAGTCTCCCTCTCTCCAGAGTGAATGCAGGAGTGGGCTGAATCTATTGTTTCAGGTGGGATACATGCATTGTTTATAATCTACTTGTTCTTTGATTAATTTTCCTTTGAATTTAGTTTTCAAAGTATATATATATATATATATTTTCAATACATGACTTTAAATAGGTGTCATTTATACAATAAAGAAAAATATCATGCTCATTTTTTACTTTCTTCTTATTAAAATGAGAATTTCAGATTAGGTGTAAAAGGCACTGGATCTAAACACTCTTCCATCATTAACCCCTTTAATATGCACTCAGAAGTATTTTTATATATGGTGAGCCTGGCTATACTGAACAATCTCATCTATGTTATTGTGAATTGACAACTTTTTCCAGGGAATCTATATCTATTTGACTGGTGTACATGAGGGGAAAACAGCTTCCTCTACCCTCCCAGATTCCTTGTCCAGGGGACAAACTGAATTGATAAAAATTAAATAAATAAGAGAAAAGGCCACAGTTAATTAGCATTTTTGTTCACCAAAATCCATGAATTATGATATCTTAAGAACAATCAGACATATTAAGTTTATAAATATTCTGGAACACAGAAGGAAATTGGTACTCAATGAAGAAGTAAGCAAAGAGAGTCCTGTTACGTAGATAAAAAGTCCTTGGGGTAATAAAACAAGTCTCAGAACAACGTTCATTCCCCTCAGAAGAATACGTGATAGTGTGTCCTAAAGTGGTGTCGACCTCATCTTTTCCATTGTGTTCCTGAGTTAATCTTCCTGGTTGATGAGATTCCCTGGAAGGAGTTTCAGGATGACTGACATAAGATCTGCATTTATACAGATAAGAAGATTTCGGAAACAGCCTCGGCATGCACTGTTCATTCAGAATGCTCAGGTCAAAGTCACTGGTTCAGCATATCAGTCATGGGGGCTACACTGGTCAAACCCCTCTACTGGAATACCAATTTCCTCAACAAGAAATATAGTAGTTTAATGGATTCTTTGCAGCTGAAAGTCTTTAGAAAACATTCATGCTAGCTGAC
The DNA here is from genome assembly GCA_036184795.1 of Tokudaia tokunoshimensis. Lineage (NCBI taxonomy): Eukaryota > Metazoa > Chordata > Mammalia > Rodentia > Muridae > Tokudaia > Tokudaia tokunoshimensis. The sequence continues at coordinate 51,600,735 of BTHU01000006.1, read as the reverse complement.
TTCTCTAGCACTCCTTGGAAGTATCTTTGACCTTTTATTAAATAAACAAACATTATTATTCCATATCCTAAAGCAAACCATACAGTGTGGCCCAGGACAAGTGTCCTCACCCATTGATGCATATGATTTGGAAGAACTACCCTGACAATTGTCACTCAACATTTAGAGGCTAATAAATTCCATGGCAGATTATCTCTTTCTTCATTCCATCCCAGAGCCTCTGAATCACAGGGTCCACGGGGCTAACTTGTTCTTCCAGAAGCCTCTTATGATCTGCAAATGTAAACTCTGGAAGCACTGTGTCCCCTTTTTTCAAGGATTTGAAGTTTTAACTGTATCACACACAGCTGGAGAAGAACCCACTGGTTTGTTTTGAATAAGCAACATAGCATCTGAACAAGGCAAAATGAGATAGTGTCAATATTTTGAGAACATAAAAGAATTCATGTGCTATCTGTATTTGATGGGTTTCCTCTAATGAACAGTCAGAATTAAATAAAAACACTCACTGTGTATTTACTACTTGCCACAGATTTCTTTTACATTGAGAGGCATTGCTCCATTCAGATCCAATATGAAGTATTTTTAAATCTGAAATTTTCCCAAACAATATTGACTGACACTTTCTCTCAAGATATACACACTTTTGAACAAATTTCATAGTGTGTTTTATGGGTCTAATGTGGTAGGACTATAGCCACTTTCGTTATACCATTTTATCTTTCAAATGACACTAGCTCACATCCAACCCTGTATGACAAAGTCATTAAGATGTTCAGCTGAGCATTTTGTTGCAGCCATTGTCTCCTGGCCTTATTTCTTCATAGTGTTGAACATGCTAAATTTTTTGAGAAAATGCACATACTTGGCTGGTTGTTCACAGCCCACCACTGCTTAGCTTAGCACTTATACACCTTCTTGCTTGGCAATATAATAATTTTCCAGTCTCATTTCTTTTGCCCAGGACTTGCTTATATAGTCTTTGATATATCAACTTTTCTTGATCTTAAAACAGAGACTTACCTCTTGAAACTGGGATTTTATGAAACACATGCTGGCTTGAATTGTATTTAAATTGTATCTTTCTTTGCTCAAGTTTTCCCTTGCTCCCTCCATTTTGGAATGGGAATGTTTATCCTGTGCTAGTGTGGCATTTATATTTTGATTTTATGGGGCTCATAGTTAGGATTTTGTTCTGAGTCTCAGAAGAGACTAAACAATATTGAAGCTATTAAAGACCATAGGGACTTAGGAAGTTGGACTGACTGCATTTTGGATATGAGAAAGACATAATCATGGTTAGTTTTCATTGCAATGTGAGGGCATTTGAAATCACCTCAATGATAAACACGTATGGATATGTTTATGAGAGAATTCTCCAAAATAGTTTAATTGGGGGGGGGCTCTTATTAGTAATGAGTGTGGGTGGTACTAGGGCTCAAGATAATCAAAAACATAAAAGAAGACATGAACTGAACAGGAGTATTTATATTTCTGCTTTCTAGCTATAAATATAATGCTGACCCACAACTCCTTCTTCTGTGCCTTCCTACCACAATGGACAACATCTCTTCTTAAGTGAGAGAAAAAATAAACTCTCTCTTAAAAAAAATGTCCATCTATCTTGCTTACAACCTTGGTCTCCACCTTTTTCAAAAGTTTCCATACTGTGGCTTCTTCTGTGCTTCCAGAGAAATATTGAGTCAAGTTCTCTAAAAACACAGGCAAGTGTCATACCACCCTTGTACTGATAACCAACATTCAACCTAGTATTTATGAAACATTTTTTGAAGCCCAGTAGGTGTTTTATTACATTGTATTTAAGCATATTATTTTCTTGATCTCATGTTTTAGGAAAAACAAATTTTTATATATGGGTTTTACTTAAAATAGAAAAAAAATAAGAACATCCAAAAATTAATGATGCATCTCCATGAAATCATCCCTTGACTTCACCAACTCTCAGTCAAAAACCAACTTTGTTCCAGCATATTCCTTATTCTTTATTGTAACTGGGGTGTATAAGAAATAAATCAAATAGTGTTTCATTTAGTGTCATCAATAAATTGTTCTTTTAGGGATAACTCTAAAAGACAGGTATATTTAAAACAAACGATTCAATGCCATGAATGAAGCATTAGCAACAATACTTATCAAAATCATCATGAATCAGGTAAAGACACACATTTGCCTAGCTGTCTCACAAAATGATTTTTTATAGTTCAAACCATGATCCAAATTATTCATATACTGCAATTGACTTGCATCAATTTATGCCTTGTCTTCTTATATTTTTGCTTTTGGGGAGTGGATAACATGTACCACTATGTACATGGGAAGGTTAAAAGGCAGTTTGTGGGAGTTGATCCTCTCCATCATTTGAGTTCCTGGGGTCAGACTCACATTTTTGAGTTTGGTGATAACACACATTTCTCACTGAACTGCTGGAGGCAGCTCCAGCTAAAGACTATGAACTGAGGACAAACCATCCTGCTGGCCCCTATTTTATGTCTTTTTGAATGTGTATTTCCATCTATTTTTTCTCAGTATGTTGAAAGAAAAAGAATATTTTCTGTAAAGGAGACCACAGCATGGGTTTTGTTGATTACATTCCTGTGGCTGCAGAGGAACATGTTGGAATGGCAAGTCACATAGTGGCTCGTGGAGAAATGAGTTAACTGGTGGTATTTTAGGATCCTTTGTTGTTTGACAAGCACCCTAGATCCCTTCACTTAAGTTCTTACTTATTTCAGAGGTTCTGTCCTTATTGCCACAGGTCAGATATCAGGCACTGAGCTAGTATGTGTTCAAAGCCAAACCTGAGGGCAAGCATCTGCACAAAGTGTCCTCTGCCTTGTTCCCCTGTATATTTATCATTAAATTTCAAGGCTTGATAGTCAGACTTTTTACTTAGAACGAATACAACTAGTGTTCAGACTGTTGACTTAGGAAGAATACAAGCAGTGTTGTATGTTTCTGTGGGCTTACAAGTGCCTTCCTTCTTTCCTTCCTTCTTTCCTTCCTTCCTTTTTTCCCTCCCCCTCCTCATCTTCCTCATCTTCCTTGTTTTCCTCGAATTTGTCTTCCTCCTCCTTCTTCCTCCTCCTCCTCCTCCCCCTCCCTCTCCTTCGTCTTCACAGCCATTGATCATAATTATAGAACAGTTCTGATTTCTAGGTCTTGGTTTTATTTCCAGACATTCAGTGTCTTTCTAGCTAGGGTGCATAACAACATACACTACCAATCTCAGGAAATTACATTTATTATAGATTTAATGAATCTAATGAAATAAAAATTGTATTTCTGGGTTTGCATGAAATCAAACCAGATAAAATGAATGAGTATTTTCTTTAAATCACCAAAAATCAACCTGTAGATTAAAGATAATAGAAATATTTTTAAGAAGTGAAAGACAAGCTCCAGAAGAGAAAGAAGTGATTGAAAATGGCAAAGCACACTTGTTTCCAGAAAAGAGTGATTCAGGAGAGAATGCTCTCCCTTGAATCAGAATGATGACATTCATTGATTAGGGACCAAGACATACTAAAAATGAAAAATTAGAAAACCAGCAAGAACAGGAATTTTCTCTTGCTGTATCATATCAGACACCATGTGAACCATTTCAGTCTGCAATACCCTCCTTTTCACAAAAGAATGTAACATCAGATGATCTGAACAAAGTAAACCCTCCCCTCCTTAAGTTGGCACTCAGGTGTTTGTCACAGAGTCAAGAAGTCTAAGTAATCCTCTATGTATTCAGAAAAATTACTTGCAGCAACCCATATAACACTGTTTAACCTCTACAGTCAGTTAAGAAATTCAAATTAAAATCAGGAGGAGGTAGCATCAGCACTTCAGAATCTCTAGGAGTTTTCAATAGCCTGAGAGTTACAACTCTCAGCAAGGGTATGGAGACACTGGACTTTGACACACTCATGAGTGAGGTATCCTAGGAAAATATTGTGTCATGTTTACAAAGTGACCATACATGAGTGACGACATTGTTATTTGTTACTTTGCTCATTGATATGAAACATCACAGCAGAAAGCAACTTAAAGGATGAGGGGTTTTTTTTGGTTCTTCTTCTACAAGGATAAAATCCATTATGGAGAAAACATGGCTGATTGCCCATATCTTGGGAAATCAAGAAGCAGAAAAAGAGGGATGCTGGTGTGCAGCTAAGGCCCCACTTTTAATTCAGTCTGGACCACAAGCCATAATATGATGCCACCCACATTCACAATGAGCTTTTCTTCCTCTAATCTTCTATGGAAAAATCCCTTACAGACATACCCAAACATGTTGTTGTATTTCTATGCTAAGTTGATAATAGAAATTAACCATCATTGGTTCTTTCAGAAATATGCACATATGTTCACCCAACAGAAAAGCCTAAAAGAAGAGAAACAGAGAAATGTTTATAGAAGTATCATAATAGAGAAAATTAGAAACAACCCAAACACTCTTAAGTTTATATTTGCCATGTTCAATCATGGAATATCCTAGTTGTAAATAAAAAACAAGAACCCAACTAGAAAACAGAACATACTGTGTAATTCAAAGTGCATGGATCTCAAAACCGTAATGAAAATAAACTATGTTAGGACAATGGTTGGCTTTGGAGAGAAGGATTGAAATTGCATTGAAGCAGGGGGCAGATACCAGAGCCTTAATATTCCATTTCCAGATGGCAGATCTGGGGTAGTAGTTCCATAGGAGAATTTGATTTGTATTGGGTCATTGAGCCATGTTTCTCTTATTAATTCATTGAAAGTACTATATACTACAGTACATAAAGTTATAAATTGTACTTATATGTAAAATAAGCTTTTTGTTTCAAAAAAATGTAAAACTGACAGTTTTCCCACATTTCTGGTATTTCTTTACTAGTTATATTAGGTTGGAAAAAAGATGAATTTATTGTGTTCATCAAGATCTCAGTTAAAATTTGAAATTATAAACAAGGGTGAAAGGAAGGTTTCAAACACTCTTATGTGACAATGCACTTCACCATATTTTACTCTATTATTTGATATTATTCTTTGACAAAATTTTGATTACTATAATTAATGACATATTTTTAAACTAAGAGATAAGAATAGAAAAATAATTGTCTGTAATTTTCCACTGTTTAAAATTGTTTTTGTTAATCCAATGCTTTGCTACATTTAAAATTCAGAAAAATTGTGTTAACTCTATTGAATCTTTAAAAACTGAAGTTGAAATGCTATATATTACTGGGTAAATTAGTGATTACTAAAAACAGATAAAATAATACAAAGAATCAATGTAATGACATGTTAGGGCCATTTGTTGTTGTTTTTGTTAATTTGTCTGTTTGAAAAATTATCCAGAACGATGTTTACAAAATACTGAAGATCTCACTATACAAATATCTGTATCCAGCCTAGAATGACATTCAGTACTTATGAAGCTCGAAATAAATGTAAGTTATTATTTGTATGGAAACATAACTCATTGAGAGAGGTTATCTGTACAGCTGCATGAAAATCCAGCTTATTCACTGACAAATCTGTTTTCAGTATGGCTAGATTGTGTTTCAATAATGAAATACGTGAGGAACTATTTATTTATGTATTATGCCATTATTCTGTCTCTGATGACTTCTTTAGTGAAAACATTGCTTTCTGGGCAAACTGAATAAATACAACCACTGTCTAGAATTTTTAAAATTATACTAAATGATGGCTAAAGATGAGTCTACTTTTCAATACATTTACAGCTTCATTATAAACTACAGCAAAGAAATTATAACCAAGAGTTTCCAAAGTGTTTTCCACATGAGTTGAACATTTATTTCTAATTTATAGAACAAAGCTCTAAAATATAGTAGAATCATCAAAATAAGGGGAATGTCTCTAGTATTCATCTGTACCTTTTAAAGATGTGTTGATTGTCTCGATTGCACAACAATTTTTGTAAAATTAAAGATACGCTTCACAAGTTCACCTATTCTAAACTTAATGCCTAGAAGTAGTGAGAACACATATGTATATACTTAGGTTAACCATTGGTTGAGAAGGCTAAGAAGTTTAAAAGAACCATCCTGGAAGAATTGTTCCGAAAAATAGATTGTTTTGGCATATCTCTGATTTTGTACTCCTTCATTGCTGAAATAGTATGTAATCTATAAACCTACCATTTTTCATGTTTTAAAATGTGAAAAGGTTTTACAAGATGAGGTAGTTAGTCAGTCAAACATTTTCTGTGCAAGTCTTTGGAAACCCAGAGTCCCAGCACACACAGAAGCACGGAACAGAGGCATACACCTGTAATCTCAATATGAAGATAGAAAGATCTCTGGAGTTTTCTGGACAGCTTACCCAGTGAAACTGGCTAGCTTCAGGTTCAGTGAGAAATATTGCCTCAAAAAATGCAGTGGATAATTGAAGAAGACATATGATACTGCTATACTCTGTCCACCCACCTGTGGAGGGAGGAAACACACACACACACACACACTATATATATATATATATATATCCATATATATGTATATATATGTATGCATATACATCTATATCTATACATTTATATATAATAAATAAATATATAATTTCTAACCATTTATAAAAGTTTCCAAGTAATTAAAGTGTACTCTAAAACCACCAACTAAGATATCAAAGAGGTCTTTTAAAAGCCTGTGTGATATGTAAAGACACTGGGGTCGATGTTGTCAGTGTAGCATCTAAGTAGGAAGTGAGTACATCACTCTACAGTCCCAGAAGAGCCGGAAAGAAGAGACAGCAAGCAGCAATGGAAGGACAGTATTACTAAAGTCAGGACCAAGTCAATGAGGCTTAGAGGAGGAGGCCCAATGTATGTCAAAACTGCAAGAAGAGTAATTGGTTTGGAATGTCAGGAGGAGAGAGGCATGGGAAGATCCATAATCCAGGGAAGAGGCACTCACTTTAGAAAGTGGGCAGAGCATTTTGTAAGCCAGAAGTTGGGGGACCTTTTTTCTGAGAAAACAGCAAAATGTCTTCCCACTCCAGAGTAAGCACCAAGGAAAGAAACAGAAAACAATTCCATTCATGTTAGCTGGGAGAAACTGTGAGTTAACCTAGGGTCACTTACATGAAGGGGAATGATGGATTTCTTGCAGAATATGGACATTTTATGAGGTCCTACATAACTGAATGAAAATGATATATTTCTTCATCAAGAGTTAACTGTCTGTATATTGCTGGGGAGGGTAGAGGGCTCAGGAACCCTCTCCCCTCTAGTAATCATTATCAATCATAAATCTGATAGAGAAGATTGGCCTTGAAACACACCTCCCCCATGACAGAAAGATATCATGCTCAATCTTGGGCAGAACTCCTTTGAGTATCAAGAGGCCAGAGGCCGGATCTACACAACTGTACTTGATGTGCCAGGGTAGGTTGGTACCCAGGGGGGGCCTTCCTTTTCTCAGAGGAGAAGACAGGGGTGGGGGAAGGCCCCTGTGTGAGGGACTGGGAAGAAAGGTGAGAATACAGTCTGGATATAAAGTGAATGAATGAATGAATGGATGGATGGATGGATGAATGAAAATGAATAAATGCATGAATAAATACTTAAACAAGTAAAAAATGGAAAAAATGCTCTAGTATAGGTGCCTATAGTCATGAGGGTAAAGAGAGAGAGAGAGGGAGATGAAAAAATATGGGAATTGATTCCCGATCATCTCAACTTATTAAGTGATTAAGTAGGCTTTTAACTCCGAGAATTTCTAGATTGCTATGATCATGTATTTGATAAGAGGAATATGTCTGACCTCTCTTACCTTACAAGGAAATAAAACAGATTCAGAGATAACTGAAGACACAGTTGTAAAAAGAAACTTACTTTGGAAACAAGGTATGAATGGTAAAACATTGGGGTTGGTGAGAGAAAACTTAGAGACTGGCAAATAATGGATGGAATAGAAGCTGAGGCTCTTGTAATCTCCACAAATCAGCTGTTGGCATGCAGCTTCAGAGAGGCTTGGGAGGAGAAGTGAGCAGAGGGAGGAGACAGCAGATAAGAATTGAGGATGGAGGGGAAGAGCAGTGTTAGCAAAAGTGTGTGTGAGCCATAGAGCAGCAGACTACCATAGAGCCAAGATTCTGAGAATGAGAAAATCGTAAATAATAAAGACTACATTCCATAGATATATGAAGCTTAAAATATACAATAACAGCAGAAACATAGAACCTGAAGAGGCCACCTCTTGTAACCAGGCAGGATCCCCAGTGGAAGAATAAGGATACCAATCCACCCACAAAACTTTCAACCCCCAAATTTGTCCTGCCTAAAAGAAATGCATACATGGAGCAGAGAACAAAGGAATGGTCAACAAATAACTGTCCCAACTTGAAACCCATTCTGTGGAGAAGCACTAATCCCTGACATTATTAATGGTACTCTGTTACGCTTATACATAGGAGCCTAGCATAACTCAATCTGTTTGTAGATTAGAGATGTTGCTCAGTTGGTAGGTTTCTCGCCTAGCCCACAGGCAGTCAGTCCCAGGTTGGTTCACATCACTACATGAATCAGGCATTGTGGTGCACATATATAATCTCAGCATTTGTAGGACAAAGTTAGAAGGATTTGGAGTTCAAGGTGATCTGTGGCTACATAGTGAATTCAATACCAGACTGGGATGTGTGAGACCCTGTCACAAAAATAAATAAGCTTCTGGCTATTATAAATAAGGCTGCTATGAACATAGTGGAGCATGTGTCCTTATTGCATGCAGGTAAAGCCTCTGGGTATATGCCCAAGAGTGGTATAGCCGGATCCTCTGGGAGTGTCATGCCCAGTTTTCTGAGGAACCGCCAGACTGCTTTCCAGAGTGGTTGTACCAGCTTGCAATCCCACCAGCAGTGGAGGAGTGTTCCTCTTTCTCCACATCCTCGCCAACAACTGCTGTCTCCTGTGTTTTTGATCTTAGCCATTCTGACTGGTGTGAGATGGAATCGCAGGGTTATTTTGATTTGCATTTCCCTAATGACTAAGGATGATGAACATCTCTTTAGGTGCTTCTCAGACATTAGATATTCTTCAAGTGAGAACTCTTTGTTTAGCTCTGTACCCCATTTTTTAATAGGGTTACTTGCCTCTCTGCATATCAATAGATTTCCAAGAAGATAGAAGGAGAGACCCCTGGTCCTGGAAAGACTGGATGTAGGGGAATGCCAGGACAGAGAAGCGAGAGGGGGTTGAATGGGGAAAAGAGGGAGGGAAGGGGGCTTATAGGATTTTCGGGGAGGGAGGAAACGGGAAAGGGGAAATGATTTTGAATGTAAATAAAAAAAATAAATAAATAATCAACAAAGACAACAACTACTGTGGGGAAGAACCAATTAGAAGAGCAGAATCTGTGAGGTGGCAGACAGCAGCTTACTGAGACCTCACCCAATGTTGGCCACTTAGTCATTCACAAGCTTTTTAGTTTTGGCAATATTTTAGTACATGGGTGCCACTTAGCTTTTCTACAATGTGAATGCTTAACTAGAGTTGGAACATGTCATACCCATCAGAACTGTTCCTAGCTCAAACAACTAAGTGACATTGTTTTAAATGGTTGCTACTTTCTGTTCCTCTGCTTTTTAAAGGTTCATGAGAAAAGGTAAGTTTTAGTCCTCAGAAAGTTAAAACGTAATTTTAAAGAAACAAATTCAAAATAATTTCACTGGCTTCAGACCTATTATTGAGCACACCACAGCTCCCATCTGGCATCTGCTGCACGGAGGGCTCTGCTGGACACTGCTTAAATGCTGCATTCAAAACTAATTTCACCCCAAACCAATTTAACCCAAATTGTGTCACAGTGTTTTTATACCATTGTAGTTTCTGTTTTTTTGATTCCTAAATAAGATGATTTGCCTGTCCTTTAGCTACCCAGTTATTCTCCCAGAACCCAAGAGTTATGATTTTTCCATTAAAACAGAAACTATGAAACTACGTGACCATAGCCAAGCAAACAAATTGCTTTAAGATTTGCAGAAAAGCAAAATAAGGAAGAAGGAAAAAGATTTGTCTGTGCACCAAGAGCAACTGCAGTATTTATACCAACATCTTAAGTAAGCTGACTTTGGCATCTTTAAGAGAGATGCTTGCCACATTAGCAAGAAAGCATCAAATGCTTTTGCAAGCTTTTCTGATACATGGTGCTACAGGACAAATATCACTGAAGACTGCAGGGTTTCTCACTCATCTCTCTAAGAATAACAATTGTCTAAATTAGCTATCCATCCTGTTCTCATTTTACAACAAAAAAATGTGTTGGTTAAGTAATGTTTCTACTAGTTATGCCATCTTCAGCTAAAGTCATAGATCTTTATAGAAGTAGGCAGAATGATTGAAATGTTCAAATTTATAATATTCTCTTGAAACTTATCTTTGGAAATGGGTATTTAAAACAGTCTTAGTAACAAGTTGAAGGGTTTTATCTATGGGAACACAGTAAGATGTTTATAATACAAAACATGATAAAGTTTTCCAATCACAATGGCAGTAAAGATGGCTTTGCTTGAATCTAGTTGCAGACAGTCTTGGAGGAAGGGGTGGCCTTCGAAGGGATGGGATAGAGGCTGCTATCTCTTATCAGGGGAAGATAGTCAGGAGGTACCTAAATCTTCATTTTCTAAAGGTCAGTGGTTTCTTCTTTAATCCAAGAGAAAGGAATGGAGAGACAGTAACCCCTTTTAAATGCCTGATTAAAGAGACAGTGTATACTGTGTGTAAAGTGAGTTGGGCCTGAGAAGAACTCAGTGTCAACATATATGCACCCATGACTGCTTTTGTAGCTCCTGACCAGCAGTGGGTCAGAGCCCCACTCATGTGGTGAAAGCTTGAGGAGCTCTGTGCCTGCAGGGTTCTAGATGCTAACACAATGTCCCACCTGAAGCTGGAGGAAAAGGTGGAAACTGGTGTCTGATGTCTGATGGAGTAAGGCCTGTCATATGTGGCCTCAGTGGACTCCCAGTAACAGCATAAGGAAGAAAGGAATTGAGAAATGCAAAATGACAGCTTCTTTTAGAACCAATAAGGCAGCTCAAATACACCTTTCCCTTACTGCTATGAGAAAAAAAAATACTCTCTGTGCAGAGAAGCGGGTCAGTAATTCTATGTGGATAATTGTGTGAAACCTTAGCATATTATCTAAAAGAGAGGATGGTATGGATGGTCAGATTTAGATTAGTTTTCACAGTTTGTGTTCCTTCTTGTTTAAATACTTTCCCCGGGAAAATCAAATTACATCAGAGTCTCAGAATGCAGAAGGAGAAACTTCTTGCTGTTTTAATCCATTTTGTAATCTAAATTATTTATTGAGCTGAAGCCTGATGACTGATGAGAATACACAAATAAAGGCTCAAGACAAAGGAGAAAAATTACTTTCAGCTTCCATACTCTTAATCGTTTTTCTTAATTTAATAATATTTCTGATAATTAAATTATTTGTAGCCACTCAAACAGAAACCAAACAAGAAGCTCTCACATACATAAGGAAAGTTTATATGGAGGCCTGCATCCACTTCTCTCGAAATGTGTTGCCATTGGGACATGAATGGCAGGTGACTGTCTCTTATGGTTGTAGATTATGATGCAGTCTCAGAATTTGTGTTCTCTATGAACTAGTGTTTCTCTGGAAGATGGTTTCACTTGAGCACAGTTCAGCAATATGATCGAAGTTAGTAAAGAAATCCCCAAATATCACCGGGTATTTCTTCAAAGTTATCACTTAAGTTTACTTTCTGAAGAGAACTATTCTAGATGGTAAGATATAGTGGCTGTTTATGATAGCTGGCTGAGAAGGTGGTTTCATTAAAAACACATCTGTTTGGAAAGGATTGCTCTTTTACAAGGGTGCTCTCTTCTGGCCCCTGAGGATATTGCATGAATATACAGCCTGCCTTTCATATAAATAATTAAAGGTAAAAATAAGTCTTTAGGATTCCCCCTCCCTCCAGTCCAAAGATTTACTTATTTATTATATGTAAGTACACTGTAGCTGTCTTCAGAGATACCAAAAGATATCTGGTCTTATCACAGATGGCTTTGAGCCATCATGTGGTTGCTGGGATTTGAACTCAGGACCTCCGGAAGAGCAGTCAGTGCTCTTAACCACTGAGCCATCTCTCCAGCCCAAGGATTCTTATGCCTAGTTTGTTAGAAATTCCACAGAATAAACAGCTTGATTTTGATTGTATAACTATAGAGCTGCAAAAAAGGCCTGATGCATGACATTTCAAATCATCTATTCTTATTACACATTTTCATTCGATAAGTTTCTTCTGGACTCCATCTTCAATTTGAAGGTTCAGTATCAAAGCAGTGCCAAACAGTGACCACCACCCCCTTTTTTGTTTCATCTACCAGGCAATTTTCTCATACCCCACGGTTCTGTGTTCACACTCAGTTCTAGATTCTCATTTTATCTAACATAACCGTCATTTTCACTTGTAATTTCTATAGGTAGTTGGCCCATGTAATTTGAATCAGAAATATAAAGGATAGTGTATCATCATCTGTCTTTCAATGATGCAATAATTAGCATGCTTAAAAACACTGAATTTTAAATACATGTTTGACAGATAAAATGAAGGACTGGGGTAGTGAAAAGATTTCTTGTAACGAGGAGACACTCGGTGTTGAATGAGATGCTCTTCTTTATATGAATGTCACTCAGAATCATGTCCAAAGTAAGATTGGTTGGAAAAACAGCAATCCAGAATTCATGGTAATTAAAGATTAGTAGGCAAATAATAGCAATGAGAAGAGAATGTTGTATAGCTAGATGGTGGGCATGTGAAAGCAGCAGGAAGTGATAACCAGGGGACATGAAACCAAGGATAACCTGACAGCAATGACCATCATTTAGAGTAAGTGGGTCTCCAGTGTCCCTGTAGCCAGTGTACAAAGGTAGAAGCTGTGTTCTAAAGGAAAGTTTAATATGTAGTAAAGTTTGTGAGTCATGAGGAAGAGAGAAAGTCAAAGTGAAATGACTTGATAACCATGAAAAGGGAAAGAAGAGTGAGAGAGTCAAGGGTTGATAGAAGGCAATGAAGAAATAACAGTGTGGGAACTTCATTTTGGCAGAAAATAAACAGTAATTTATGATGTGAGAACCCAGATTTGTGGCACTGAAACTCAGTAAGTAAGAGACTGGGATTGGGCCAGTGACTCATGGACCACACAGATCCTTTGAGGTTCTATGCTGGAGACAGGACTTGATTATGAATAAGGTAAAGAATTGGAAAATTCTACATGGTTCAACCAGAGGAGACTGTGTTTAGGTTCTTTCAGTAGATGTACATTACTAATTTATGAACTTCTAATTGTATTTCTAAAATATCTAAGTCTACAAATGTTTGCACCAAGAAACTCATATAAAAGAATAATGGCTAGTCCATTATGATCATGTGGCTATTTTCTCCCATAGTGGCTTTATGTCAAAGGTCTCTAATAATATCTAAAATATCTTCTTTAGAATTTGGACTATAGCATAGCATTTATAATTACCACAAACTGCTTGATTTTCATCCACATTTTTATTTATTCATTTGTTTAAATCTTTGGAAGCATTTGTTTACTTGTTTTATGTGGGTCTGAGAGAAGAAAGAGAGGAAATGCTCTGTACCACAGAGTACATATGGGGATTGGAGGACAACTCACAGGGTTCAGGTCTCATCTTAGGGTTTTTTTGTGGTTTGTGAATAAGTCAAATATCAACTAGTCAAATATGAGCTTGTGGGTCCCTGGGATCAAGCTCCTCAGGAAAATGCCTTTATCCACTGTCTCCTCAGTGGTCCCTCAGCTGTTTAATGTTATCAGTTGAATTTGGTATGAAAAAAAAATCCATCTATTTTTGCCCATTAATCTAGTTTATTGGTCAGTATGGGGAATTTTTTATTTAATGTCTACCTTGGCATTAGTATATTTTCAAAGCATGTAATTCAACAATCAAGAAGATGTCGAATGTTCTTATTTTCAAATACTGTGTGATGATACCAGTAAGCTTGGCAATAGACTTAAAGTTTCATATTAAGTTATTGATTTATATATTTTTGGCTTGTGAGCAAGTGGAATATATGCACTATGATGATAAGTTAAACATACTATTAATATTCAAAATGACCCTTTTGTTTGTCCCTGGCAATACTGTTACGTTTCTATCCTTTGATATTAGAAGGGGATTGAGAATTATCTATACATGCTTACCACATTATTTTAATTCTCTCATTGGGTATTTTGAAATATATTTGACAAGTCTGAGACTGTCATATATTTGCTTTGTCACACACACTGTTTGGAATAGATTTTGGTTGAACGAAACAGTTATCACTGCACAGTATTACATGACTATCAAAAAAATTATGGCATATAGTTGAAATCACATTTAATGAGTTCATGAAGTTGTGGAGTTGAGCCAACATGAATTGGTTTATGCTGGTCTAAACTGGTGTGTCCTAAGTATCGTGGACTCCTATAGCTGTGTCTTACCTTAGTTTACACAATTTGGTAAACCAACTAAACTACAGCTCATGGTCTGCTTCTCTCACACTAGCCTGAACCTGTTCTCATCACTTCATGGAAATGCAGGCATGAACAAATAAACAATAATGTGGTTATCTCTTAAGCCTCCAGGTGTGTCAATGTCCTGTTGGTTCAAAAGAAGCCATGTGGGCAAGACAAAATTTACAACAGTAGGGCATTTTAAAATTACATGCAAAGGACTCTGATAAAAAAGAATGCAACAGATGTGTAGCCATCAATGTGATCATTATTCTTTATGGACAGACAGAACTAATGAATTACAGAGTGACATAAATCCTATACTGATGACCAGGGGTTACAGTTCCACCATTTGTTTCGTTAACTTGGGTGAATCTGGTCATCACGCGGGACTCCCAGTTCTTATACTTCGAAACATCATAATACTTTCATTCTATAAAAGCAATTTTAATGTGTTAAATTCTATACACCATTTTATGAAGAACTTTAAAGTATACGTCATTGTCTTGTCCTCAGTGTCAAGCTGGCTAATATGACTGGCCAAAACTGAGTAGCTAATTTTGACTACAAATCTGCTAATATTTTATAATCATAGTCAAACTAATAAGCTTCTATTCTGAATTTCATTATGAAACAAAGGGCTGAAGTTTAATTTTCCCCTTAGGCATTTCTTGAATTTGGGATCATAACTGTTGTATCTTTTGAAGTATTCATTATGTCAGCATACTGTCAAACATTATGACATCTCCTATGTATGATAAGTTACAGGGGCCCATTGATGCTGGGCCTTAATAATTCATCAGTAGGATATATTATTATTCTCATATTGGCCAGAGGACTTTGTCAAATTTACAAACTGCTGATTAAAATGTATATAAATTTAGAGGTGATATTAAGATTTCTTCTAAATAAAGCATGGAGACTACTGTGGAGAGATGGCTTAGTGGGTAACAACACATTACTCTTCTAGAAAACCTGGGTTTGATTCTCTGCAAACACATGACATCTCACAATTGTCTATACCTCTATTTCCAGGGGATCCAATGTCATTTTCTAGCTTCCTTAGGCAATATGCATGCAAGTGATACACATACCTGCATACAGGCAAAACATCTATAATATACATAAAATTAAAAATAATATTAAGTTCACAAAAGAATAATGCAGAATTGATACATAATTATGTGATATATGACAAGGTACTGGATTGTCTGGTTATGATGGAAACAACTGGGTAGGAATGTTCTACATGTAAAATATTTTATAAACTACACAAGGAAAAAGTACTACATATAAATAGTTTTGGAAGATAATTTTCTCTTCTATGACAACTTTTCATTCAACTCAGCTAAATACCTCAAAACTTGCACACTTAGATTATTAAAGTATATTGAGAAACCTGTCAGAAGCCATAATGGGACAAGCTAATATACTAGCATGTGATCGCTCTGAAATGGCATGCTTTGTATTATTATATAATCTGTGACAGGTGAGCCCTCATTAAGCAAGGTTGTGAGGGATTAATTTTAGGAAAGATTCCTGCTATTAATATGCTTTTTCCTGTTAATATATATATTATATATATATTATATATATATTATATATATATATAATCAATAACTAATAGCAGACCCCTTTGGAGCAGATCTCTGCAGATCTACGAAGATGCACTGCCTTATAGTAATGCTATGAAGACAAATAGATGACTTAAGTTTAAATGATGATCCTACAAGAATTCCTAAAATTATGTCTGTGATTAATAAGCTCTCTTATAGATGGACAGCTATTAGGTCCTTTTCTGATAGTCAAAACTACAATGAGAATTCTGCCAGTCTCCCAAGTGTCACAAGTTAATTGTTCTTAGATGGCAACCAGACTTTCTCCTACTTAAAGCACATTCCAAGAGGTTGTAAAACATTTAACCAAAGGTCATAAAAAGGAAACTAACAATTTATTGTAAGTGCTAGGACAAAAGATAAAATATTGACTGGGTTTATCTACACAAAACTTCACTAATAACTTAGTTATGGTTTTAAACTTTTAATGAACTTGTGAAAGACAAGTGATAGATGTTTAGCTAGATAATTACTCTTAATGGATATGCATGCAAACATTCTCGGTTGTAAACTTCTATTTCAATTTATGATTTGAATTTTTGTGTGATGAACTTTGTAACATGTGATCATGTATTCTGAAAGATGTTTAAGGACTGAGGACAAAGAGAGGAGTGAGAACAGAGGAACTTGGGTGAGAAGAACTGAGCTGAGAGAGGAACTGAACTGAGGAGAAGATTTTAGTCAGAAGAGAAGATTAGAAGGAGAATGCAGAGTGGAATAACTTAGAAACTATAGGTAACATAAGAAAACTAAGAGAGCAGTGTGCAGAATGCAGAGGGAAAGAGGAAAAAAGAAGACGCTGCAGAGAGCAGAAGGAGCAGGGAGGCTTCTCCTTACCATGGACAGAACAGGTCCATGGTAAGGACAAGGCAGGCTTAGTCTTATTAAAAGGAACAAAGCTTTTCTCTTACAAACATGGTTTTAATTCATTTAGCATTAAAAGGATGGAAGCTTTTTCTTTCTCTATGCAACAAACATTGGAGCTAATTTTTTCGTCCAGAATGAGTGAGTTCTTTCTGCATTGGTGCTTGGTCTTTTGGTTCATATGCATATGTAAGTATGTAATTGTGAGAATATATGCATGTGTGTGTGTAAGTATTTAATTGTGGTAATGCATGCAAACTGGGCCCAACTGAATTTGTGTGGAAATGAGTAAATGAGAACTCTGCATGTTTGAAGCAGTGTAAGAGCTTTTGTGAGATTATGCATACTCTTTCTGTGAGTGTTATTCTCTTCCCCTGGTTCAATAGAAGTTATTGCTCCAAACTCCCCCCTAGCCTGACAAGCAGGAGGCATCTGGACAATAGAGATAAGGCTCTAGCAATCCATTCTTTACTCAATCCCTGTTGTTTTAGGATGAGGTGCTAAGTGCCTGAGACTGCAGTCTCTGGTCTCAGAGGAACACAGAAGGCAGGTCAGCAACAATAGCATAGTAACTTAAACTTAGATAAGTAAACTTTTTATTATAAGCAACCCTAAATATCTTGTAAGACAAAGTCTTACCCCAGAATTTCGTAAGACCAAGTCTTTTAAAAAAATTTATTAGATATTTGCTTTATTTACATTTCAAATGTTACCCCATTGAAAACCCTCTATCCCACCCCTCCTTCCCCTGCATTCCCACTCCCGATTTCCTGAATTGCATTCTCCTATTCTGGAGAATTGATCCTTCACAGAACCAATGGCTTCTCCTCTCACTGATGTCTGAAAAGGTCATCTTCTGCTACATATGTAGCTGAAGCTGTGGGTCCCTCCATGTGTACTCTTTGGTTGGTGGTTTAGTTCCTGGGAGCTCTTGGGGTACTACTGGTTGGTACATATTAGTGTTCCTCCAGTGGAGCTTCAAATTACTTCAGCTCCTTGGATCCTTTCTCTAGCTGCTCCATTAGGGACCCTATTCTCATTCTATTGGTTGGCTGTGAGCCATGGGTGTTTTGCTCCACTTTCTAATAAGTATCAAAGTATCCACACTTTGGTCTTCATCTTGAACTTCATATGGTCTGTGAGTTGTATCTTGGGTATTCCAAGTTTTTGGATAATATCCACTTATCAGCGATTGCATACCATGTGTGTTCTTTTGTGATTGAGTTACCTCACTCAGGATAATAGCTTCTAGCTCCATCCATTTGCCCTCCCCACCCAACGCTCTTTCCCCTCAGCTGCCTCAAGAACAACCAACAAGAAAGAAGAACACCTCCCACCAGGACTGACTCCTGGGAGAAACCTAGGATTTATAACTTGATTTGGCATATAGAATATTCACTTTCAGACATGTGGAAATTACTTGCCATGCGATAAATGTTTATCCTTGTCATATCTGTAGAAGGCACTTATCTTGGACTAATACTTTATATGTGCTTGTCATTTCAGAGTTACCACGTAGACAGATCCAAGAAGTTTCACCCAGATCAAGGTGGTCAGGCTTCAAGAGTACCAACTGGTTTTCAGAATGATTTGGCTGATGTGGAGAGACCGAAGGGCAAGCATGGGCCACCGCAGTAGCAAGTACCAATGTGACTACATGTCAGTTAAACTATAAAATATTATTTTAACTATCTACCTGAAAAGGCTACAACACATAATTTCTCGCTTCCATGTTATTTGGAATTCAGAGCATGTGTGTAGAAGTCAGAGGTCAATGTTTGGACTCTTCTTTCAGTCTATCCACTTTTTAAAAAAGGATATATCTTTTTTTTTAAACATTTTTAATTGGACATTTTATTTATTTACATTTCAAATGTTATCACTTTTTCTTATTTCTCTACCAGAAACCCCCTATCCAATCCCCCCTTCTCCTGCTTCTATGAGGGTATGCTCCCCCACCCCCCTACCCCCCACTCCAGTCTCCTGTCCCTTGAATTCCTCTACACTGGGGCATCAAGTCTTTACAGGATCAAGTGTTTTGCCTGCTTGTATAGCTGCGTACCACATGCATGCAGTACCCTGGAAGGCCAGAAGAGGGTGGCAAATCTCCAGAGATTGGAGTTACAGAGGCTAACAATCACACTGGGGTGCTAAGAAGAGCACCTGGGTCCTTTGTATTCATAACAGTCAAACACCCTATAATCACTGAGCTATTTTTGGGCTATCCACCTAATATTTTGAGACAGGGTCTCTCATTGAACCGGGATCTTGCTCATCAGTTCATCTAGACTGGCTCCCAGGGATTTTTTTGTCTCTGCCCCCTCCAGCTCTGGAGTTACTTATTCATGTCAGTATTCATCTTTCTATGTGGTGCTAAAAGTCTCAACCCAGCTTCTTCACAACAGACACTTTTCTATCTCAGCTAGCTCCCTAACCCAATCATTCATTCATATATATATATATATTCTTTTTACTAGATGAATGAGTAAAACATGTCTAATGGTTTGAAAATAGGATAAGATAATCTAGTTTTAACCAGTTCTCAGACCTTTTCTTTATCCAGTGGATGATTGTTAACACAGAAACCCACCATCAAAGTGCAGAGAATAAGAGACTGATGAGGGTAAATTTGTTTTTGTTATGGAACACCTTGGTTTCTCCATCTATGGTAATTGAGAAATTTGCTGGGTATAGCAGCCTGGGTTGACATTTGTGTTCCCTTAGGGTCTGTATGACATCTGCCCAGGCTCTTCGGGCTTTCATAGTCTCTGGTGAGAAGTCTGGTGTAATTCTGATAGGTCTACCTTTGTATGTTACTTAACCTTTTTCCCTTACTGCTTTTAATATTCTTCCTTTGTTTAGTGTGTTTGGTGTTTTAATTATATGTGATGGGAGGAATTTCTTTTCTGGTCAAATCTATTTGGAGGACTGTAGGCTTCCTGTATGTTCATGGACATCTCTTTCTTTAGGTTAGGGAAGTTTTGTTCTTTAATTTTGTCAAAGATATTTACTGGCTCTTTAAGTTGGAAATCTTCATTCTCTTCTATACCTACAATCCTTAAATTTGATCTTCTCATTTTGTCCTGGATTTTCTGGATGTTTTGGGTCAGGGAATTTTTGCACTTTTCATTTTCTTTGTCTGTTGTGTCAATGCTTTCTATGGTATCTTCTGCATCTGAGATTCTCTCTTCTATCTCTTGTATTCTATAGTTGATGCTTGGATACATGACTCCTTACTTCTTTCCTAGGTTTTCTATGTCCAGAGTTGTTTCCTTTTGTGATTTCTTTATTGTTTCTACCTCCATTTTTAGATCCTGGATGGTTTTGTTCAATTCCTTCATCTGTTTGGCTGTGTTTTCCTATAATTCTTTAAGGGCTTCCACCTGTTTACCTGTGTTCTCCTGTATTTCTTTAAGGGAGTTATTTATGCCCTTCTTGAAGCCCTATCAGTATCATGAGATGTGATGTTAAATCTAAATCTTGCTTTTCCAGTGTGTTGGGGGTGTCCAGCACTTGTTGTGGGAGAACTGAGTTTGGATAGTGCCATATTGCCTTTATTTCTGTTGGTAACGTTTCTGCATTTGCCTTTTCCCATCTGGTTATCTCTGGTGTTAGTTAGTCCTGCTGTCTCTGGCTGATGCTTGTTCCTTTGTGCCTGCACACCTGTCATAGCACCCCTGGGTGACCGGTTCTCCCCTGGCACAGAGTGCTGTGGTGCTGCCCACCTCCTGGGTGCAGGTGGGCCCTGGAGGACCGAGTCCCAAGTGATCTTACACTTTGGAATTCCCTGTGTTCCTGGCTGTAACAGCCTGCTCAGTCGCAGGAGTGAAGATGATGGCCTCACCTCTAACTGGGGGACTCCCTACAGAGCAGATATCCCCTGGAAGGATAGGTACACAAACAGCTGTGGGCTCTGGCACTGCCCAGCTCCTGGGTTCATGTTAAGAGAGAGAGAGAGAGAGAGAGAGAGAGAGAGAGACTGAGAGACTGGCAAGTGCTCAGCCATAAATGGAGTATCTATATCTTGTATCTCTCCAAAAGAAACTTAGGGATCATCATGGATGGGGTGTAGGAATGGTAAAACCCATATGTTATAGTAGATCAGAGAGAAACAGTGTATTCAGGAATTTACTGCACCATAGTACTCATAAACTCCATGCAGCTGTTGTTGTCTGTGTAAGACTTGAGCAAGACCAAGCCAATCTTCAGTTTAGCCTGGAGTAGGAAGAGGGTCAACAGTCCTCACTTCTTTCTGAGGAGCTTGGGATGATAATCTTTAGAAGAGGAAAAGATAGTTTTCTTTAAGGGTATGTCTCCTATTAGATCAACTACATTCCAGTGTATGGCTCTGTACCCAGGACTTTATGCACAGCAAAAATCAGAGTCAATGGGTTACTGGGTAAATAAAGAAAAAAAAAAGGTTGAGATGAGTATGGAGGTGCAGGTGATGTGAGAAGAATTAGGAGGAGTTTTCATCATATAGTCAATATATGTATCATAAAATTTATAAATCCTGGGGGAGAGGAGGGGAAAATGTGGTCAGTATGTAATATATGAAAGAACTTTTAAGCAAAGAAAAAAATGTGATAAAGATGCTGAGTTGTAGTTCTCCATAATTGTTGGCTTCTGGCAGGGGGTTCAGGTTGGGAAGGATGCAGTTTTCTTTCTTTTTTATTCTTCTTTTTTTAATCTTAGGATGTTTATTATAAAGGTAAACTCTGATCCTTGGCATGGGCTTATAGATAAAAGTTCTGGTATCCAGCACGGACACTAGGGCCTCCAAGTTTTTGAATTCGCAGTGACCAGTGTCACTTACATGCAGGGTCCAATTGTAATGGAAGGGGATATCTTTGATCTTTGTTTTTTTTTTAATTTTTAAAAATTGGATATTTTATTTATTTACATTTCAAAAAGCCCCTATCCTATCCCCCCTTACCCTGCTTCTATGAGGGTGCTCACTTACCCACCTACCCACCAATGCACTCTTGCTTCCCTACCCTCAAATTAACCTACACTAGGCCTTGTAGTCTTTACATGACCAAGGACCTCTCCTCCCATTGATAACAGATAAGGACATCCTCTGCTACATGTGCAACTGGACCTATGGGTCCCTCCATGTGTACTCCTTGATTGGTGGTTTAGTGCCTGGGAGCTCTTGGGGGTCTGGTTGGTTGATATTATTGTTCTTCCTACAGGGTTGCAAACCCCTTCAGCTCCTTAAATCCTTTTCTAACTCCTCCACTGGGAACTCCATTGGGGATACCATGCTCAGTCCAACGGTTGGCTGCAAGCATCTGCCTCTGTATTTGTCAAGCTCTGGCAGAGAATCTCAGGAGACAGCTATATCAGGCTCCTGTCAATGTGAACTTCTTGGCATCCACAATAGTGTCTGAGTTTGGTGACTGTACATGGGATGGATGCCCACATGGGGCAGTCTTTGGATGGCCTTTCCTTCAGTCTCTGCTCCACACTTTGTCTCCACATTTTCCCCTTGAGGATTTTGTTCCCCTTTCTAAGAAGGATCAAAGCACCCACACTTTGGTCTTCCTTCTTCTTGAGCTCATGTGGTCTGTGAATGGTATCTTGGGCATTCTGAGCATTTAGGCTAATATCCACTTATCATTGAGTTCATACCATGTGTGTTCTTTTGTGATTGGGTTACCTCATTCAGGTTGATATTTTCTATTTCCACCCATTTGCCTAAGAATTTCATGAGTTCATTGTTTTTAATGAATGGTTGAGTAGTACTCCATTGTGCAAATGTACCACATTTTCTATATCCATTTCTCTTGAAGGACATATGGGTTCTTAACAGCTTCTGGTTATTATATATAAGGCTGCTATGAACATAGTGGAGCATGTGTCCTTGTTATATGTTAGAGAATCTTTTGGGTATATTCCCAGAAGTGGTATAGCTGGATCCTCAGGTATACTATGTCCAGTTTTCTGAAGAACTGCCAGACTGATTTCCAGAGTGGTTGTACCAGCTTGCAATCCCACAAACAATGGAGGAGTGTTCCTTTTTCACCACATTCTCACCAGCATGTGCTATCAACTGAGTTTTTGATCTTAGCTATTCTGACTGGTGTGAGGTAGAATATCAGGGTTGATTTGATTTCATTTCCATGAAAACTAAGGATGCTGAACATTTCTTTAGGTGCTTCTTGACCATTCAATATTCCTCAGTTAAGAATTCTCTGTTTAGCTCTGTTCCCTATTTTTTAATAGGATTATTTGTTTCTCTGGAGTCTATTTTCTTGAGTTCTTTGTATATATTGATTATCCCTCAATCAGATGTAGCATTGGTAAAGATCTTTTCCCAATCAGTTCGTTGCTATTTTGTCTTATTGACAGTGTCCTTTGACTTACAGAAGCATTGCAATTTTATGAGGTCCCATTTGTCGATTCTTGATCTCAGAGCATAAGCCATTGGTATTCTGTTCAGGAAATTTTCCCTGTGCCCATGTGTTCAAGGCTTTTCCCCACTTTCTCCTCTATTAATTTCAGTGTATCTGGTTTTATGTGGAGGTCCTTGAGCTTTGTACAAAGTGTGTCCTTTCCCTAATTTCTTTCTCAGCCTATTCATGCTTTGAGTATAGGAAGGCTACTGATTTATTTCGGTTAATTTTATGTCTGGCCACTTTGCTGAAACTGTTTATCAGCTTTAGGAGGTCTCTGGTGGAAGTTTTTGGTGTTGCTTATATATACTATCATATCATCTGCAAATAGTGATATTTTGACTTCTTCCTTTCCAATTTATATCCCTTTGACCTTTTGTTGTCTAATTGCTTTAGCTAGAACTTCATGTACTATATTGAATAATTTGGGAGAGAGTGGCTAGCCTTGTCTAGTCCCTGATTTTACTGGGATTGCTTCAAGTTTCTCTCCATTTAGTTTAATGTTGGCTATCGGTTTGCTCTATATTGCTTTCAGTATGTTTAGGTATGGGCCTTGAATTCCTGATCTCTCCATGACTTTTAACATGAAGGGATGCTGAATTTCATCAAATGCTTTTTCATCATCTAATGAAATAATCATGTGGTTTTTATTCTTTGAGCTTGTTTATGTAGTGGGCTACATTGACAGATTTCCATATATTAAACCATTCCTGTGTCCCTGTGATGAAGCCTACTTGTTCATGGTGAGGAATATTTCTGATATGTGTTCTTGGATTCGGTTTGTAAGAATTTTATTGAATATTTTTTTGCATCAGTGTTCATAAGAGAAATTGGTTCGATGTTCTTTCTTTGTTTGGTCTTTGTGTGGTTTAGGTATATGCATAAATGTGGCTTCATAGAATCAGTTGGATAGCATTCCTTCTATTTCTATTTTGTAGAGCAGTTTGAAGAGCATTGGTATTAGGTCTTCTTGGAGGTCTGATAGAATTATGCACTAAACCCATCTGGTTCTGGGCTTTTTTTGGTTGGGAGACTTTCAATGACTGCTTTTATTTCTTTAGGGGATATGGGACTGTTTAGATTGTTTATCTGATTCTGATTTAACTTTGGCACCTGGTATCTGTATAGAAAATAGTCTATTTCCTCCAGATTTTCCAATTTTGTTGAAGATAGGCTTTTTAGTAGGATCTGATGATTTTTTGAAATTCCTCAGTTTCCATTGTTATATCTCCCTTTTCATTTCTGATTTTATTAATTTGGGGACTGTTTTTGTGCCCTGTGGTTAGTCTGGCTAAATGTTTATCTATCTTCTTGTTTTTCTCAATGAACCAGCTCCTGGTTTTGTTGATTCTTTGTATAGTTCTTTTTGTTTCTATTTAGTTGATTTCAACCCTGAGTTTGATTATTTCCTTCAGTCTACTACTTTTGGGTGTATTTGCTTCTTCTTATTCTAGAGCTTTCAGGTGTGCTTTTCAACTGCTAGTGTATGCTTTCTCCAGTTTCTTTTTGGATGCACTCAGAGCTATGAGTTTTCCTCTTAGAACTGCTTTCATTGTGTCCCATAAGTTTGGGTATGTTATACCTTCATTTTAATTGCATTTTAAAAAGTCTTTAATTTCTCTATTTCTTCCTTGACCAAGTTATCATTGAGTAGAGCATTGTTCAGCTTCCATGTGTATGTGGGCTTTCTGTTGTTTTTGTTATTATTGAAGACCAGACTTAGTTTGAATTAATCTGATAGGATACATGGGATTATTTCAATCTCCTGAATCTTTTAAGGCCTGTTTTGTGACCAATTATATGGTCAATTTTGGAGAAAGTATAATGAGGTACAGAGAAAAAGGTATATATATATAATTTTTTAAATGTAATGTTCTATAGATATCTGTTAAATCAACTTGGTTCATATCTTCTGTTAATTTCACTATGTCTCTGTTTAGTTTCTGTTTCCATGATATGTCCATTGCTAAGAGTGGGTGTTGAAGTCTCCCACTATTACTGTGTGTGAGGTACAATGTGTGCTTTGGGCTTTAGTAACGTTTCTTTTATGAAATTGGGTGCTCTTGCATTTGGAGCATATATGATCAGAACTTAGAGTTCATCTTTGTAGATTTTTTCCTTTGATGAGTATGAAGTGTCCTTCCTTATATTTTTGATATCTTTTGATTGAAAGTCAATTTTATTCGATATTAGAATCCCTACTCCAGCTTGTTTCTTGGGATCATTTGCTTGGAAAAATTTTTTCTAGCCCTTTACTCTGAGGTAGTGTCTGTGTTTTTCACTGAGGTACATTTCCTGTATGCAGCAAAACACTGGGTCCTGTTTTACGTATCCATTCTGTTAATCTATGTTTTTTAATTGGGGAATTGTTTCCATTGATGTTAAGAGATATTAAGGATAAGTGATTGTTGCTGCTGTTATTTTTGTTGTTAGAGATGGAATTATGTTTGTGTGGCTATCTTCTTTTGGGTTTGTTGAAAGAAGATTACTTTCTTGCTTTTTCCATGGTGTAGCTTTCCTCCTTGTGTAGGAATTTTCCATCTATTATCCTTTGTAGGTCTGAATTTGTGGAAAGATATTGTGTAAATTTCACCTTGTCATGGAATATCTTGGTTTCTACATCTATGGTAATTGAGAGCTTTGCTGAGTAATCTGGGCTGGCATTTTCAGTGTCTTAGGGTCTGTATGACATCTGCCCAGGATCTTGTGGCTTTAATAGTCCCTAGAGAGAAATCTGATATAATTCTGATAGGTCTGCTTTTATATGTTACTTGAACTTTTTTCCTTACTGCTTTTAATAACCTTTCTTTATTTTGTGTTTTGGTTATTATGTGATAAGAGGAATATCTTTTCTGGTCCAGTCTATTTGGAGTTCTATAGGTTTCTTGTATGTTCATGGGTATCTCTTTCTTTAGGTAAGGGAAGTTTTCTTCTTTAATTTTGTTGAAGATATTTACTGGCCCCTTAAGTTGAGAATCTTTGCTCTGTTCTATACCTATTATCCTTAGGTTTGGTCTTCTAATTGTGTCCTGCATTTCCTGGATGTTTTGGGTTAGGAGCTTTTTGCTTTTTGAATTTTTTTTTGACCTGTTGACCTAAGTTTCTTTGACCTAGGTTTTCTATTTCCAGGGTTTTCTCTGTTTGGGTTTTCTTTATTTTTTTCTTTTTTCATTTTTAGATCCTGGATGGTCTTGTTCAATTTTTCTCCTGTTTGGTTGTGTTTTCCTGTAATTCTTTAAGGGATTTTTGTGTTTCCTCTTTAAGGGCTTCTACCTATTTACCTGTGTTCTCCTGGATTTTTTTTTTAAGGAAGTCATGAGTACTAATTTTAGATCTGAATCTTGTTTTTCCAGTGTGATGGTGTATCCAGAATTTGCTATGGGGGAGAACTGGGTTCTGATGATGCCAAGTACCCTTGGTTTCTGTTGCTTATGTTCTTAGGCTTGCCTCTTGCCATCTGGTTATCTCTAGTGCTACCTGCCTTTACTGTCTCTGACTGGAGTCTGTCCCTCCTGTGATACCAGTTATGTCAGAACTGCTCAGAGTCTAACTGTCTCAGTGATCCTGTGATTCTAAAATCCTGTGATTCTGAGGTCTTGGGTGTGTCAGAGCTCCTGGGAGTCAAGCTGCATCTGGAATCCTGAAATCCTGGTGTGACCAAGCTCCTGAGTTCCTATGATCCTGGGCATGTTAGAGTGCCTGTGAGTCAAACTTTTTCTGGATATTGTGGAACTGGGTGAGGAGCTAGCCCCCAATGTCTGCTCATGGCATAGGTTCAGACCGGATGTCTGATCTCCTTAGAAGCTTCATCTCAAAAGCCCTGGTGGCTTATTACCAAAAATATGTGGATGAAGCTTCTAAGGATGCATTTTTTTTTAACTGAGCTGGTCACCAAGAGTTTGACCATGACTATATTGGTAGCACAAATTGGACTTTTTTTGTTTGTGTTTTCTTTTTGTTTTTTTTTTTCTTTTTCTTTTCCTTTATTTTAGGGGGCAGGGAAGATCTCATGGGAAGGGGCAGACCTGGAAAGACTAGGAAGTGAGGGTACTTGGGATTCATAATGTGAAATTCCCAAGTAATCAATAAAAATATTATTGAAAAATTAATAAAAATATTTAAAATATAAACTAATCAAATGCAGACTTCATTTTACGCTGGTTTATTTTGTAGAGATGTTGTTATGGCATTTTCTGTCTCTACTGAACAAGAGCAAATGGCCTTTGAAGGACTGATAACAATCAATTAAGCCACCAGACTAACTTCCATATGGTGGGCATCTGACATGCAAGGAAAATGAGAATTTTTGTCTTTTTTGGCAATATTTTAGATACACCAAATCTGTTCAATTCCTATGACACTTATCTTCAAAACTTCACATTTGGTTTGCTGGAAAATTTAAATTAATTATTCTTAAGCATATGGTTTGTTCCTTTCCCTTCTCCTTATTTGCTTTTGTAGTGAGTACAATTTTTCTTCCAAGGACATATAAAAGTCAAAATACTAGATCTAAAGTCTCTGAAGTGTTTCTGCTCCAAACCCTGTCCGTACAATCTGAGTTCTTTCAAGTAGTTAGCTTACTGGTTTCTGACACTTCTATAAAAATATCCCATAGAGCTTTTCTTATTACATTTTCATTGACTCTCTCTGAATGATAAAATGAAATTCTGTAAAGGGCTTTGAAAACCATGCGTATTGCAATTCCTCCACATTTCAAATACTAATCAAGTGTGACTATAAAAGAAACAACCGGTGCAGTGAAAATTGCTGCAGTGGGTTGAGACTCAAGCCATTATTAATTCATTGCAAACTATTTTTTTTGCTGTAAGATTATGGATCCTACAAAGTACCAGATAACACAATTCCTGAGATCAAAGTTTTCGTTTCAATCACAGGGAACTTGGGTATCTAATCTTCCCAGCATGTGCATTTCTGGAATAGTACATCAGCTGCCCCAGTTGTGCCCTGAGCGAATAATGCAGCATATTTTTATGGACATTGGAAGTACCTGTTCTTACATGATGCTTATAAATGATGGTTTTAAAGGACAAAAGGAGCCTCAGATTAAAATAATAGGTCTAGACTAGAGAGACGTCCTAGCTTCCTACAAGAGAGTAAAGTGAAATTTCCCTTTCTAGGCTAATTTCAGCATGTATTTGCCCAAAAATTACAAACTAGTAATGTGTGCAGAGTATTTTTATTTGCTTTTCCATCTTCAAAGACAATCAGTTTGGAATCTGCAGTATGAGCTATCACTGTGTGGCAGTTCCGTCCATAAAAATAAAGGAGGAAAGTAGAGCACAAATAAAACTTTGCCAACTTTGATTTTATTTCATATATATATATATATATATATAATGAAATATATACCTTAATTTAAAACTAAACATATGGATTGAACTCACACTTACCATGCTTGGTAGGGATTGCTTCTCTCTGAGTAAGCGCTAGTTCCCTTTAAGTTCAGGAGAGCAAACAAGACCTTTTCTGAACTGCTTTTCCCATCCTTTACTTCTTTCTTTGAGACAGGGCCTTGCTGTGAGACCCAGGTTGGCTTTGAACTTATGATCCTTTTGCCTCACCATTACAAGTCCTAGAAATATAAATATGTACTACCACAGTGACTTTTCCCCAAAATTCTTAGATATTAGTTGATGAATTCCCTCCTCTTTGGTGAAAGTGGTAGTTGTTAAACTTTTTAGCATACCTCAGACTGAAAATTCAAAATTATAAAGTCACATCAGGACAAAAGTGCTAGGTTTTTGATCTTGTGTTTCTGGGAACCCTTCATTGCTCATCAGATGCAAGAGATGGAACCTTACTGATGGAAAGATCATTGAGCTAGATAATCAGTGTAGACAATTAGAGGGGTTTTGATAAGTGGCAAAACAGGATCTATGCAATGACAGTGGAACTGACTACAGTCAGACTCTGAGAAACTAACTCTGTGACAGTATTGTCAGGGCCAATTCCTTTCTCTAAGAAGCTGGCAAAATTGCTTCACTGACCTGTTAGATGACCTTCTGTGGGCCTTTGATTTACTCTAATAGCTTGGTGATTCTCATGTCATCTTTTAGTAACATCCTCATTAACTCTGTATGTTTTGTCTATAAATAAGAGTACAGATCTCTGAAAGCACCATGTGTATGTGGTATGAGGGTAAAGTTCCGACCTCTGAGGTTTTAGTGGTAGATACTGGATATAAAATTTCCACTTGCTCATTATGCCATTGGCAATTTGTTAAACTCTTTGTATGTGTCAATTTGGGTCCATATGTTTGCTATGAGTCCATGGGCTACTTGGAAGTGTTCTCTGGATAAAGCAGGTGAAAGTTAATTTAACACGTAACATACTCTAGTTATGTCAGTGCTGAAAGAAACTACTGACTCTGAGTTCATTTCAAAGAACACTTTATTTCCCTACAATACCTCTAAGAAGCCTTGATGTTGTGGGATACTGAGGCTTAGTCTGCATTTTTTTTTCCTCTGAGAATTCTGTCCTCTGGGGATTTTTATAACTATGGACAAGGGAATTCCTGAGTCTGAGAAGCATTGCTATAATGGAGTTAGCTGGATGATCTGACACTGATGTTTCTACAAGAGTATGGTGCTCTACAGTTTAACTAGCTCAGGAACTATTTTAAGTAGCTGATAGGTGTTAAATAGAAATGTTTGCATTAAGCAGGTATTTTTGTTTGTTTTTTGCTTTGGGCTTGTTTGTTTGTATGCAAACTAAGCTCCCTGGATTGATTTGCACATGGCAAGTTGAATGGGAAGTGCTCTCAGGGAAAATACCAAAAGTGACGTAACAGAAGCAGGCATGGGTAAAGGGAGAAGAGAAGTCCTGATATAATCACCACTGAGACATCAGGGCAAGCCTCAGGGAATTCTGGGATGGGCAGGGCTATTTGAATGTGCCCTGAGTTGGAGTAGTCCTCAGCATCAAGCACCAGTTGGATATAGCTGTCCAGGCCAGGGGCTGTGACTGGGGATCAGGAGGTACACTTGGCCCAGAGCAAAGTCATAGGATAATAGGATTACTATTTACTTGAGGAGACCATGTTAGTATGTGTGCTTCTCATTCATTAATTGCTAGGACTGCTTCTCATGACTTCTCTAGATTCACAGGGATTTTTTTCCCTCTTTATGTTTTATGTGCCCTCTTGGAAGCTGAAATTTTTGTCAGAATACATAGATGTTCTTTATTAAATATACTTTATACTTTCTTGTTTCATAGTTCCTAATACAATTTCTTTGTTTTCAACTCCTCAGTCATGCTCCTTGAATTATCCTTAATCTTTAAATGAAACCCACCATCACTTGCCCCTCATAAATTAGACCAGTGAACCAGTGAGAGGAGCAGGAAGCCAGAAAACAAAAACTGTGCTTTGCTTTCTAGACTTAGCCCTGCCCCAAACCTAAACATATAGCTTTTAACAAGCTGCTTCATGTCTCTAAATTGTTTTTTAATCATCCTAGATGGCAATCTTCATGACTGTCAGCTTTAAACAATTTTGATGCAATACCCTCTACTGATAGAACGTTGAGGTGGTTGGCTCCCTAAAGTCCTACATCTGAGTAAGACTTATTTGAAATATTTTCTACATCTAAGCCTCATTTCTATTGGTAGACTGAACAGCTGAAAAGAAAGATGCCCTATGGGAAGATTCTCCTCCAAGCCCAAGGTAGAACCCAGAGACTAAAGACTAGACAAGAACATATCTAAAGAGATCTTTGTATGGACATCAGTTTGACTTAATCTTGTAACCTAAATCATATTTCAGTTGTATGATGGGACATAGAACATAAGTGGATTCCTACTAAGGAATGTTAAGGACTTGGTATAATAGGAGTTCTATATTTGAGACCTTGATTGACTACCTAGTCATACCATGTCTGGAGGTGTTACTTCAGATATTACCATAATGCAACATATTTTTGTTTCTCAATTTTAATGAAAAACTAGCTCCATGTTTCAGTCCTGCTTAACAGTATTCTAAGCTCAGTAATAACATTTAATCTTCAAACTAGAAAATCTATCATTTAAAATGTTAGATAATTTAAAACTGGCACCAACATCTGGTTCCTAATATGACGGGATTATATGCTAAAAACAACTCTATTTTTACTTCCTTAACTAAAATCTCGTATGCATCATCACAGGCATAGTGTGGCATTTCTAAACATGCATACATGTACTGATCAATAACTTGCTTTTCCTACCTTATCCTTTTTTATACTTCAAGCTCTTCATAGCATATTCTGCAATAAACTATTATAACAGATTATTGTTCCAATTGATGTTTAAGCTTAATTCAAAGATATTGTCAGAATACAAAATCACAAAGTTGTTAACACCCCCATAGTTCTGAGAAACAATCTCTTGCTTTGAACGTAGTAAGATCATAAAGTACAGTGTTGTAACATTGCACTGCTTCATTGGTGGATGTTTGAGTTCTGTTTGAATGTTTTAGGGTGTGCTAGAAGGACGAGCAGAGTCATTTCATCCTCTGACATATTCTGAAATACCATTTGCCATTAGCACTTGTGTGAGCACTGACAACCTTGCCCCTCTTCTCCCCTAGAGATTAATTTATTTTCTGCAGCTTTGGCTCTTTGCAGAGTGCTCCGCTTGTCAAGCTTCACCAATGGGATTTCTCATCAGCAGACTGGTAATTATAAGAATAGCAATGTGTAGTCACAGAGAGAAAACAATGGTTTTCTAGGCAAGGGAACCCCTTTCTTCTCTTTTAACTTTATCCCTGTCTTAGTCCATGTCTGTACAAGGCTGTAAGCTACTAGCAAAATAGTGCTCAGAGTTGTGGGATATTGTGGAAAGTGAGCAGACTTTGCAATCAGACAGAGTGAACTCCACCTTAAAGATTGTCATATCTTTGGGATTTTTGCCTCTAAGCTTTAAATTTGCCTACAAATGCCCACATCACACGAATGTTCTTACACACAAAGAAAATAACTTATGGGAACATTGAAATGCATAAGCAGGGCATCTATTCTGTAGAACACATTGACAGACACTGGCCCTTGAGTGAGATCATTCCTAAGGACTGTTTCTGTATAGGTTAGGAACAAACAAATGTTTGTTTTTACTTCTAAGTACTTAAAAAAGGAAATCAAGAAAGTAGTTTCTGGTGTGGGGTAAACAATATGAAATTTAAATTTCAAATTTCAATGCCTGTAAGTAAAATTTTATTAGGACATAGCAGCATTTACACACACACACACACACACACACACACACACACACACACACAGTGTTGCTGTTTTAGTACTATATGGGCAAAGCTGAGTATCTGTGGCAGATATTTACTATTTACTATCTGGCACATTAAAAAGTTTACTAGTATGTGCTCTAGGAAAATAACTCCTTGGGTTTTGATTATACCAAAAATCCACTTCCAGATGCTTTTCTTGTGATTCTGATTCAGGAGATGTCTGGGAAGCAGTGATACAGAGAAGAAACAAGAACAACCTTTCCTTATTCTCACATACTCATTGTACCTACTGCATCTACAAATTCTATTGGCTCTATCTCTATATTTACATGCCTAGTTCTCTTCTGTAACCATTGTTCCCATTTTAGTACAAATATCTGCTACTGTCAACCACTGTTTCAGGACTTCTTTCCTCTTGTAATAGACTCTCACTGTATTGTCCAGGCTGCTGATGGATGTGGTAGGATATGCCTGCAGTTCCTACAATTCCAGCCCTCAGAGACTGGGATGTGCTACCACATTAATCACCAGGATCCTTGATTAGGCTAATTCATCTTCTTCTTTTATTGTTCAATGATGTCTATTCGCAATAAAACAGGCTATTTCAAGGTGCTAAACCTCATGCCAATCATGGAAATCTTGCCCTGAAAACCTGACAAGGATATCCCTATCCCCCACCACCTCTGTTTAAGATCCATTGAATTCCTATTTCTCATACCCTTAAGAGAAATTCCAGTCATATTCTTTGTCCAGAAAGTACCATGGCCCTTTCTGCAGACAAGTCTTGAGCTATTTTGGTGGCCTTTTCCACAACAACCTGACCAAAAATGACAACCTTTTACCTGACAGGGTCTCTTGATTTCAGACTACCCAAGATAGCATAAGCTTTCTTTATAAATTTTGGTTAGTAGCTGCCTGCAACACAGATGGGCACCACAATTACTGGGATTCTTGTGTGTGTGTGTGTGTGTGTGTGTGTGTGTGTGTGTGTGTGTGTCTGAGCTATGTTGATTTTTTCTTTTTTATTGAATATAATCTTCATTTACATTTCAAATGCTAAAATATTTCCTTGTTTTCCCCTCCCCAAAAACTCCCAACCTCTCCTCCCACCCCCTGCCTCCAAGTGTATGCCCTTCCACCCGACCAACTCCCACCTCCCCCACCGCTCTCAATTTCCCTTTGTTAGGACAACTATCGAGCCTTCACAAGACTAAGGACCCTTCCTCCAACTGATGCCCTATAAGGTATTCCTCTGCCACACATTTGGCTGGAACCAGGTGTACCCCTTAGTTGATGGTTTAGTACCTGGGAGTCTTGGGGCATCAGTGTGGCCATCTGGGTTTTCTTCCCATGGGGCTGTAAACCCCTTCAGCTCCTCCAGTCTGCCCTCCAGCTTCTTCATTGGGGACCCCACACTCAGTCCAATGGTTGGCTGCTAGCATCTGCCTCTGTATCTATAAGCCTC
The DNA here is from genome assembly GCA_036184795.1 of Tokudaia tokunoshimensis. NCBI lineage: Eukaryota > Metazoa > Chordata > Mammalia > Rodentia > Muridae > Tokudaia > Tokudaia tokunoshimensis. The sequence continues at coordinate 51,566,651 of BTHU01000006.1, read as the reverse complement.
TGGCAGGGCCCCTCCAGAGACAACCATAACAGGCTCCTTTTAGTATTCACTTCTTGTTGTCCATAATAGTGTCGGGGTTTGGTGACTGTTTATAGGATGAATCCTCAGGTAGGGCAGTCTCTGGAGGGCATTTCCTTCAGGCTCTGCTCCTCACTTTGTCTCCATTATTGCTCCTGAGAGCATTTTGTTCCCTTTCTCAGAAGAACCAAAGCAGCCCCACTTCAGTCTTTCTTCTTGAGCTTTCTGTGGTCTGTGATTTGTAACTTGTTTATTTTGAGCTTTTGGGCTAACATCCACTTATCAGTGAGTGCATACAATGGGTGTTCTTTTGTGATTGGGTTACCTCACTCAGGATGACACTTTCTAGTACCATCCATTTGCCTAAGAATTTCATGAATTCATTGTTTTTAATAGCTGAATAGTACTCCACCGTACATATATATATGTATGTATGTATATATACATATTATATATGTATATATAATATATATTATATATATTATGTATATATATTATGTATATATATTATGCATATATATTATGTATATATAATATATATATTTTATATATATACATATGTACATATATATACATATATATCACAATTTCTGTCTCCATTCCTCTGTTGAAGGACATGAGGGTTCTTTCCAGTTTCTGGCTATTATAAATAAGGCCTCAATAAACATAGTGGAGCATGTGTCCTTATTACATGTTGGAGAATCTTCTGGGTATATGCCCAGGAGTAATACAGCTGGGTTCTCAGGTAGTACTATGTTTAATTTTCTGAAGAACTGCCAAACTGATTTCCAGTGTGTTTTACCAGCTTGAAATCCCACCAACAATGGAGAAGTGTTCCTCTTTCCCCACATCCTTTCCAGGATCTGCTCTCCCCTAAATTTTTCATCTTAACCATTCTGACTGGTATGAGTTGGAATTTCAGGGTTGTTTTGATTTGCATTTCCCTGATAACTAAATATGCTGAACATTTCTTTAGGTGCTTCAGAGACATTCAAGTTTCCTCAGTTGAGAATTCCTTGTTTAGCTCTGTACCCCATTTATAATAGGGTTATTTGACTCTCTGCAGTCTAACTTCTTGAGTTCTTTGTATACATTGGATATTAGCCTTCTGTTGGATGTAGGATTGATAAAGATCTTTCCCAACTTGTTGGTTGATGTTTTGTCCTATTGACAGTGTCCTTTGCCTTACAGAAGCTTTGCAGTTTTATGAGGTCCCATTTGTCGATTCTTGTACTTAGAGCATAAGCCATTGGTATTCTGTTCAGGAAATTTTCTCCTGTGCCCATGTGTTCAAGGTTCTTCCCCACTTTCTCCTCTATAAGCTTCAGTGTGTCTGGTTTCATGTGGAGGTCCTTGATCCATTTGGACTTAAGCTTTGTACAAGGAGATAAGATTGGGTCGATTTGCATCTTTTCTGATTGCTGATGTCCAAGTGATCAAGCACCATTTGTTAAAAATGCTGTCTTTTTCCCACTTAATGTTTTTAGATTCTTTGTCGCAGATCAAGCTACCATAGGTGCGTGAGTTTATTTCTGGGTCTTCTGTTCTTCTCCTTTGATCTACCTGCCTGTCACTGTACCAATACCATGCAGTTTTTAACACTATTCCTCTGTAGCAGGGCTTGTGGTCAGGGATCGTGATTCTCCCAGAAGTTCTTTTATTGTGGAGAATAGTTTTGCTATTTTGTGTTTTTTGTTATTCCAAATGAATTTGCAGAGTGCTCTTTCTAGCTCTATGAAAAATTGATTTGGAATTTTGATTGGAACTGAACTGAATCTATAGATTGCTTTCAGCAAGATTGCCATTTTTACTATATTAATCCTGCCAATCCATGAGCATGGGAGATCTTTCCATCTTCTGAAATTTTCTTCAATTTCTCTCTTCAGAGGCTTGACATTCTTGTCATACAGATATTTCACTTTCTTGGTTAGAGTCACCCGAAGGTATGTAATATTTCTGACTATTGTGAAGGGTGTCATTCCCCTAATTTCTTTCTCAGCTTGTTTATCCTTTGAGTAAATGAAGGCTACTGATTTTTTTTTGAGTTAATTTTATATCCAGCCACTTTCCTGAAGTTGTTTATCAGCTTTCTGGTGGAAGTTTTGGGGTTGCTTAAGTATATGGTCATATTATCTGCAAATAGTGATTCTTTGATTTCTTTCCAATTTGTATACCTTTGACTTCCTTTTGTGGTCTGATTGTTCTGGCTAGAACTTCAAGTACTATATTGAATAGATAGGGAGGAAGTGGGCAGTCTTGTCTGGTCCCTGATTTTAGTGGGATTGCTTCAAGTTTCTCTCCATTTAGTTTGATGTTGGCTACCTGTTTGCAGTACATTACTTTCACTATGTTTAAGTTTGCACCTTGGATTCCCAAACTCTCCAAAACTTTTATCATGAAGGGATGCTGGATTTTGTCAAAAGCCTTTTCAGCATCTAATGAAATGATCATGTGGTTCTTTTATGTAGTGGATTACATTAATGGATTTCTGAATATTGGTCCATCCCTGTGTCCCTGGGATGAAGCCTACTTGATCGTGGTGAATTATCATTTTGATGCATTCTTGGATTCGTTTGGCCAGAAATTGTTGAGTATTTTTGCATCGATGTTCATAAGGGAGATTGGTGTGAAGTTCTCTTTTCTTGTTTGGTTTAGGTATAAGCATTATTGTGGCTTCATAGAATGAGTTGGGCAGTGTTCCTTGAGTTTTTATTTCATGGAATAGTTTGAAGAGTATCAGTATTGGCTCTTTTTTGAAGATCTGATAGAATTTCCAACTAAACCCATCTGGTCCTGGGCTTTTTTTTTTTTGATGGGAGACTATTAACAACTGCTTCTTCTATTTCCTCAGGACTTATGAGACTATTTAGATGATTTATCTTATCCTGTTTTAACGTTGGCTCCTGGTATGTATCTAGAAAGTTTTCCATTTCATCCAGATTTTCAAATTTTGTTGAGTGTAAGCTTTTGTAGTAGGATCTGATTTTTTTTTGAATTTCCAGTTTCTGTTGTTATGTCTCCCTTTTTATTTCTGATTTTATTAATATTGGAAGTGCCTCTGTGCCCTCTGGTTAGTCTGGCTAAGCGTTTATCTATCTTGTTGATTTTCTCAAAGAACCAGCTCCTGGTTTTGTTGACTCTTTGTATAGTTTTTGTTGTTGTTGTTGTTTCTACTTGGTTGATTTCGGCCCTGAGTTTGATTATTTCCTACCATCTAGTCCTCTTGGGTGTATTTGCTTCTTCTTGTTCTAGAGCTTTCAGGTACACTGTCAAGCTGCTAGTATAAGCTCTCTCCATTTTCTTTTTGGAGTCACTTAGAGCTATGAGTTTTCCTCTTAGCACTGCTTTCATTGTGTCCCATAAGTTTTGGTATGATATGTCTTCATTTTCATTAAATTCTAAAAAGTCTTTAATTTCTTTATTTATTTCTTCCTTGACCAAGGTGTCATTGAGAAAAGCATTGTTCAAAGTCCTCATGTATGTGTATCTTCCATTGTTTTTGTTGGAACTTAAGACCAGCCTTAGACCATGGTGATATACTAAGGTACATGGAATAATTTCAATATTTATGTATCTGTTGAGGCCTGTTTTGTGACCAATTATATGGTCAATTTTGGAGAAGGTACCATGAGGTGCTGAGAAGAAGTTATATTGTTTTGCTTTAGGATGGAATGTTCTATAAATGTCGGTTAGATCCATTTGGTCCATAACTTCAGTTAGTTTTACTGTGTCTCTGTTTAGTTTCTGTTTCCATAATTTGTCCATTGTTGAGAGTGGGGTGTTGAAGTATCCCACTATTATTGTGTGGGGTGCAATGTGTGCTTTGAGCTTTAGTAAAGTTTCTTTTATGAATAAGAGTGCCCATGCATTTGCAACATAGATGTTTAAAATTGAGAGTTCATCTCGATAGACTTTTCCTTTGACCAGTATGAAGTGTCCCACCTTATCTTTTTTGACAACTTTTGGTTGAAAGTCAATTTTATCTAATATAAGAATGGCCACTCCAGCTTCTTTCTTGGGATCATTTGCTTGGAAAATTATTTTCCAACCTTTGACTTTGAAGTAGTGATGGCCTTTGTCACTGAGGTGGGTTTCTTTTATGCAGCAAAATGTTGAGTCTTGTTTACATATCCAGTCTGTTAGTCTATGTCTTTTTACTGGGGAATTGAGACTATTGATGTTAAGAGATATTAAGGAAAAGTGATTGTTGCTTATTGTTATCTTCTTTATTAAAGGTGAAATTCTGATTGAGTGACTATCTTCTTTTGTGTTTGTTCAAAGAAGATTACTTTATTGCTTTTTCTAGGGTGTTGTTTCCCACCTTGTGTTGGTGTTTTCCGCCCATTATCCTTTGTAGAGCTGGATTTGAGGAAAGATAGTGTGTAAATTTGCTTTTGTCATGTAATGTCTTGTTTTCTCCTTCTATGGTAATTGAGAGTTTTGCTGGGTATAGTAGTCTGGGCTAACATTTATGGTCTCTTAGGGTCTGTATGACATCTGCCCAGGTTCTTCTAGCTTTCATAGTTTCTGGTAAGCAGCTTGGTATAGTTATCATAGGTCTGCCCTTATATCTTTCTTGATCTTTTCCCCTTACTGATTTTAATATTTTTTCTTTGTTTAGTGCATTTGGTATTTTAATTATTATGTGATGGGAGGAATTTCTTTTCTGGTCAAATCTATTTGGAGTTCTGTAGGCTTCTTGCATGTTCATGGGCATCTCTTCCTTTAGGTTAGGGAAGTTTTCTTCTATAATTTTGTTGGAGATATTTACTGACCCTTTAAGGTGGGAATCTTCACTCTTGTCTATACAAATTATCCTTAGCTTTGGTCTTCTCATTGTGTCCTGAATTTCCTGGATGTTTTGGGTTACAAGCTTTTTGCATTTTTCATTTTCTTTGATTGTTGAGTCAATGTTTTCTATGGAATCTTCAGCATCTGAGATTCTCTCTTTTTTTCTTGTATTCTGTTGACTCCTGAATTCTTTCCAAGGTTTTCTATATCCAGAGATGTCTCACTTTGTGATTTCTTTATTGTTTCTACTTCCATTTTTAGATCCTGGATAGTTTTGTTCAGTTCCTTTTCTTGTTTGTTTGTGTTTTCCTGAAATTTTTTAAGCGATTTTTGTGTTTCCTCTTTAAGGGCTTTTACCTGTTGACCCATGTTGTGCTGTGTTTCTTTAATGGATTTTTGTGTTTCCTCTCTAAGGGCTTCTACCTGTTGACCCATGTTCTCCTGTGTTTCATTAAGGAATTTCTGTGTTTCCTCTTTAAGGGCTTTTGCCTGTTGACCCATGTTCTCCTGTATTTCTTTAAAGAAGTTATTTATGTCCTTTTTGAAGTCCTCTGTCAGTATCATGAGATATGATTTTAAATCCAGCGCTTTCTTTTCCGATGTGATGGGGTATCCAGGATTTGTTGTTGTGGGAGAACTGGATTCTGATTGTGCCATGTTGCCTAGGTTTCTGTTGCTAATGATCTTGTATTTGCCTTTGGCCATCTAATTATCTCTGGTGTTACCTGGTCTTGCTATCTCTGACTGTGGCTTCTTTGTCCTGTAAGACTGTGAATCTGTACTTCTGGGATTCCTGTTCTCTCAAATGTCCTGCATACGGCTGGTTCTCCAAGAAGTAACAGGAGATGGTGTCTTCCTTGGGGCAGACCTGGCAAGGGTCGAATGCCCTGTGTGCTGCTGGTTTTCTAGAAAGTATCAGGAGATGGGGGTTTCCCTGTGGCAGATCAGGCAGGGGTTTACCACAACAGAAAAAATGGGACAGGCTGTGGCAGAGGAAGGGATAGAAGGAACAGAAGGGGAGTGGTATTTTGGAGGGAGGGCGGGACTTTGGTAGTTGCTGGTTAGTGAGTTCCAGCCAGTGACTCTGGTCTTCCAGAGGTGGGAGTGGTTCTTACTGAATGCCCTGCATGCTGCTAGTTCTCTAGCAAGTATCAGGATATGGGGCCTTCCCTGTGGCAAAACTGGCAGGGGTCTACCACAGCAGAATGAATGGGGCAGGCAGTAGCGAAGGAAGATCTTTTTCTTTTAATTCCACTTTGCTCTAATTTTAGATGCTAAGAAACTCCTTGGCATGTGCTAAATTCTCAATGAATATTTTCTTAGTAAAAAAATGACCTCCAGATTTCTATTCTCTACTTTATAGACAATGTGTATCACCTCTTAAACATTTTGTTCTCTAGGTAAAACATTCTCCAAGAAAACAAACATAAACCTTAGCTCTGAAAAGTAATTATCAATTAATCACCACAAATGAGAGAGATGCAGCAGCTGGTCACCTGTGTCATTAGTACTTGGTCTTAGCCCACAGTTTAATCTCAAAATGTGCCAAAGAAAAGAAAGAAAATGATTGGCACACAGTTGAAAGCATGGGTGACAATCCAGTTAAAAATGATCAGGAGAGATTCCATGGAAGGTTCAGAAGAGATTATCCATGCAGAGACTCCTCCCTAAAGCAACCCTCACTGAGGGTTTCACTTTTCTGTCTCAGCTTTAGTAGCATTAGCCGTTTGTCTCTCAGTTTTCAGGTATCAAAGGTATTCAAGTAAGATATATCCAGGCTTAACTTAAATTAATGCTTTAGGAAATAACTGTTCTATATGAAAATGTAAATATTTTGATTTCTACAAAATATGAGAAAATGGAGATTTTCCTTCATTTTGATTATATGGTTTAAATATATAGTAACTACTATATATATTTATATATGTATATAAAATGACTACTATTATATATATTATATATTATATTTGTATATTATATATATTTATATAAATATTATTTTTAGCTGGAATGATGGGAATGTAAATATTTTGATTTCTACAAAATATGAGAAAATGGAGATTTTCCTTCATTTTGATTATATGGTTTATATATATAGTAACTGCTATATATATTTATATATATATATAAAATGACTACTATTATATATATTATATATAACTATTATATATATTTATATATTATATATATTTACACAAATATTATTTTTAGCTGGAATGATGGGTTAATTTTGAAGATGTGTATTTCTTCTAGAGAAGATCACTTGCTTAGTTTATACATTTTAGAAAGGAAAATGAAATTTTCTGTCTGTTCAAATGAGGAATGTTTTGTTTTAATCACCAAGGAACTTCTGTATAAATCCAAATTCCTTTGTTAATTCCATCAGCTAAATAATTGATCAAGCAGATTTTCAATTCAATGTAAAATAGAAAAAAATTCACCCTGTATCACATTTGCGATATTTCTAAAGGAATGTGTGCTAAATGCCCCCAAATAAAGGTTTTTTGTATCAATTTACATTCTAAATTCTGAGTAATTTTCAGGAAAAAAAAATGGTTCCTGTATACTTTAAGACTTTTTGCAAGTGTTCAATGTGAACTCAGCTCTGTCCGCTAGACTAAGTGTGGGTGTTAAGGGATAAGACTGACAGAGATCAGGCTGTCTGAAGTGACCTAGAAAGTTCCTTCTAAAATTAATCTGGCTTCCAGCCATTATTTCAGCTTGAGATAATATAATTATTCTAATATCCTCACCTCCCACTTCTCTGCTTTACAATGTACCATCTTAAATCAGTTTATTGACAGGGGAGAGTGAGACTAATAACTGTCAAGATGACAGACTGAAGTTTTCCACCACAAGCTTGTAATCTTTTTATGTGAGGATAGGAAGGTAATAGCAGGTAACATTTCTGCTGCACTTTATGTTTTACAAAGCACTTGAGATACATTATTTCATTTGATATTTCTTTAATTTGGTGCCTTGGTTATTATCTTCAAAACCCATTCACTGATAAGGAAATGGAATACAACGTTTAGTCAAGACATGTAGCTATGAGTTGTATCCCTAAGGTTCAAGGCCTAGGTCTTCAGTCCCTATTCTTCCTATAGTATAATCATTTAATTTTCCATTTCCCCCTCCCAACAAAGAAAAGAAATACTACAGGAGAGAAATAATGTTCTTATTCCTTTTTGCAGATAATGTCTCAAAGACAGAAAGTGATAGGAACGGGAATTAAATCTGGACATACCACCTAAAATCCTTATTTTAATATTCCATGATAGCTGGTTATATGAGAAAGACTAAAAAATCTAAAGACCACCATTAGGCACTTTAGTTAATAAGACAGAGAAGAAGTGAAATCCAAGAGAATGCGTGACCCTGGCACACTCTACATCAGGACACCTACTATCCAATCCCAGACCAAGTTATCACAGAAATGGGGAAGCTAACATGATGTGTAGAGAAATCATATAACTTTCTAGTTTGAGATACTTGACTTTCTTTCAATGGAACTGTGAAGTCTGTAGATATCAGATTACTATAGATTTTGTCTTTATATTTCACTCACATTATAAAAGTTAGAAAGAAGTAAAACAACAGTTTAGACTCTTGATCTTACATCATTTAGTTTTTGTGAGAATCTTGTGTAACTGGTATTATTATATCATGATCTTTCTTATCTCTAAAGATGAGGAAATAATCCCATACGATTAGGTAATGATAGAGAAGGATTTTAAGTTTGGAAAGGAGGAGAGAAAAGAAAGGGAGAAGTATGTGGGGATGAGGGAGGGAGAAAGAGAAGGAGGGAAAGAATGGAGGAAGGGAGAGAGGGAGAGAGAGAGAGACAGCCTTAAGTAAGGTTGCATTGCTGTGAAGAGACACCATGACAGTACTTACTTAGGCTTGGCTTACAGTTTAAGAAGTTCAGTCCATTATTGTCATGGAAGGAACATGACAGAGTCCAGGCAGGCAGACATGGTGATGAAGGAGCTGCGAACTCTACCTCTTGATCTGCAGGCCGCAGAAAAGTATTGTAACCTTGGGCTTAGCTTGAGCTTACATATGAGACCTCAAATCCTCACCTCCACATGACACACTTCCTCCAAGAAGGCCATACGTCATCCTTCAATAAGGACATATCCTAACTATGTCACTTCCAGTGGGCCAAGCATGTACAAACTACCACAGAGAGGAAGAAGGGAAGAAAGGAAAGACAGAAAGACAGAAATAGGAAGAAGAAGGAAGTGAGGAGGAAGAAGAGACATCACAGGATAATGGCTCCCCAGGAGCAAAAGCCTATGATTCCTAGTACCTACATCCTAGGCATAAGCAAGAGGGAGAGATATCAGATTTGATATTCTTCAGCATTTTAATGCAACACACAAAACTTTCTGGGGTTTTTGGTTTTGTTTTCTGTTTTGATTTTTGCTACACATCCTATCTTTATAAGGTCATAGTAAGAAGGAATGACTTGGCAGACAGCTCTCTCTGTCTCTCTGTCTCTGTCTCTGTCTCTCTCTCTCTCTCTCTCTCTCTCTCTCTCTCTCTCTCTCTCTCTCTCTCTCTTTCCTGTTTGCTTTTCTTTGGAGTATGGTAGGATGTTGTGCCAACATGGGTTTATTTACATGTTAAAATAACCTTTCTGCAGTATGTCTGTTGCTTGAAAACTGTAGCATTTGCTTCACTTTAATGTTTACAGGTGCCCCATTACTCCTCTGTAGTTCTTAGAACTGGGTTTGTGTCTGGCCTGCAGGTAGACTAGATCTAGAATCCTTCTCTAGCTGTGTCTAGTTGGGTGAGCCACACCTTTACTATGGCCTCAGTTTCCCACATTATGTTCTCCTAAAATTGATGTGTTATAAAGTTGAATAGAAATGAATACAAAATCATGATTTTCAACTGCAAGTACTTATGAACCTAAAGTATAATTTTTCTGTCTCATAAATATGCACCTTGTTCCTGAATAATTTACAGGTTTCCTTTCTGGTTCATTTTACTTTGCTCCCTATTGTTTCTCAAAGGAATATGTGTGCAGGGATACTATAAACAATATTTTCAAGCAGCCTGTACAACCTCCTGATGGGTTCCTCTTACTCTTTTCTTCACTTATAGAACTCTTCAAAACTGAAAGAAAACATCAACAATAACAAGATGTGATGGAAGCCACTTGGACAGTGAACATAAATGTTGCAGTGGAGAAGGAAGTCTAGCCTTCTAGCTGAAAAACTATTCCCCAATGGACTCTGGAAGAATCTGGACTGGCCACTGCAGAGACAAAAACAATTTTAAATGTTTTAGCACATAAAGCTAAAAGAGAGACCCATGATATGGAATTTAAATTGTCTATTTGGTTTCTTAAAACCCACAAGTGTCATTTTCATGTTGTTTAGGACGTATTTATTTAATATGCATTTTTAAAATTTTTTGTTGAATATATTCTTCATTTACATTTCAAATGTTATACCCTTTACCAGTTCCCCCCCCAGAAAACCCCCAACCCATCCTCCCTCTCCCTGCCTCCAAGAAGATACCCCTCTGCCCAACTTACTCCCACCTATCCCCCATCGATTTCCCCATGCTGGGGAATTTATCAAACCTTTGTAGGACCAAGGACCTCTCCTCCCACTGATGCCTGACAAGGCATTCCTCTGCCACAATTGTGGCTGGAACCATGTGTATCCCTTGGTTCTTTGGAGTCTAACTTCTTGAGTTCTTTGTATACATTGGATATTAGCTCTCTACCGGATGTAGGATTGGTAAATATCGTTTCCAAATCTGTTGGTTGTCCCTTTGTCCTATTTGACAGTGTTCTTTGCCTTACAGAAGCTTTGCAGTTTTATGAGGCCCCATTTGTCAATTCTAGTTCTTAGAGCATAAGCCATTGGTGATCTGTTCAGGAAATTTTCCCCTGTGCCCATGTGTTCAAGGCTCTTCCCCTCTTTCTCCTCTATAACCTTCAGTATATTTGGTTTTATGTGTAGGTCCTTGATCCACTTGGACTTGAGCTTTGTACAAGGAGATAAGACTGGCTCAATTTGCATTTTTCTACATGTTGACCCCCAGTTGATCCAGCACCATTTGTTAAAAATGCTGTCTTTTTTTTCCACTGGGTGGTTTTAGTTTCCTTGTCAAATATCAAGTGACCATAGGTGTGAGGGTTCTTCTCTGGGTCTTCACTTCTTTTTCACTGATCTTCTTGCATGTCTCTATACCAACACCATACAGTTTTTATCACTATGACTCTGTAGTAGAGCTTGAAGTCAGTAATGGTGATTTCCCCAGAAGTTCTTTTGTGGAGAATAGTTCTTGCTATCCTGGGTTTTTTGTTATTCCAAGTGAATTTGCAGATTGCTCTTTCTAGCTCTATGAATAATTGATTTGGAATTTTGATGGGGATTGCATTGAATCTGTAGATTGCTTTAGGCAAGATGGCCATTTTTACTATATTAATCCTGCCAATCCATGAGCATGGGAGATCTTTCCATCTTCTGAGATCTTCTTCAATTTCTTTGTTCAGAGGATTAAAGTTCTTGTTATACAGATCTTTCACTTGCTTGGTTAGAGTCACCCAAAGGTATGTAGCATTAATTGTGACTATCATGATGGGTGTCATTCCTCTAATTAATTTCTCAGCTTGTTTATCCTTTGAGTAGAGGAAGGCTACTGATTTGTTTTGGTTAATTTTATATCCAATCACTTTGCTGTAGTTGTTTATCAGCTTTAGGAGTTCCCTGGTGGAATTTTTGGAGTCACTTAAGTATATGATCATACCATCTGCAAATAGTGATATTTTGACTTCTTCCTTTCAAGTTTGCATATCTTTGACCTCCTTATCTTGTCTAATTGCTCTAGCTAGAACTTCAAGTACTGTACTGAATAGATAGGGAGAGTGGGAAGCCTTGTTTGGTCTCTGATTTTAGTGGGATTGCTTCAAGTTTTTCTCCATTTAGTTTGATGTTGGCTACTGGTTTGCTGTATATTGCTTTCACTATTGTTTAGATATGGGCCTTTAATTCCTGTTCTCTCCTTTTAACATGAGGAGATGCTGAATTTTGTCAATGCTTTTTCAGTATCTTATGAAATGATCATGTGGTTTTGTTCTTTGACTTTGTTTATGAAGTGGATTACATTGATGGATTTCTATATAATATGCATTTTTATGTAGCTTAGTTTTACTATCAACAATTGGCAATTAGAAATAATCTTTTACTTCAATTTTTGATTGGGATCCTATTTTTAAAAGTCTAAACTCTCACTGAATGTTCACCTTTTTTACTAGCAGTTTTCTTCCTATTTTTCTATTTTCTTCATCATTTCTGCTAAAACTCAATAAGGAAAGCTAATTACGTCTGACAACGACTTAAAATGACCAAGTTTCTCCTCTGATTCCTTGAGAACTGTGAAAATGAGTTTGACTTCACATTTTCCATTTGTTTTATAAATACACTGCAAATAAATGTCAATTCTCAACAACTAGCACCATTATGAGTCACAGAACCTTCTCTAACCTTCTGTTTCTAACTCTAAAAGGGAGAGTGGCTGACCAGAGAATTTCCCAGGTTCTGAAAAAATTGCCTTGTAATTTATGTACTATATTCTTGATCATGATTCTAATGAATGCTTATTAGGATTGTAGTAAATGATTTAGTTAACCATAATATTTGATGGAAAGAAAAAGACAACATAATTGTAATGAGCCTTATAAATATAGTTGACAGAAGCAAAGAGATTATTAATGAATACGTAACAGAATAGTACTTATAGCTCTATGCCTGAAAAGTTAAAGGCAAACACATTTAATAAGTTTTCATATTATGTGTTAAATATACAGGAATAATATTACTTTGTCTTTTATAACATGAAGGGATTGAGAATTTTTCTAGTTAGGTTACGTAGAGAATAGTGGGAAGCCTTAGGTTTTCTTCATAAATCAGACTTTTTACAAAACTTTACTCTGATCTCACAATTAATTTATGAGTTGGGAGAACTTATTTTTATGATTTAGTACTGAAGAGTCTCTAAAGATAGTAAACCATGAGATAATTTTCATCATATAATCACAACTGGAGATCTTTTATATAATGTTTATATTCTAATGTTTTACCTTCTATTATTTTTTCTCTTTAAGTTACAACTAATCTTTATTTCAATGCTTTAAAAATGCTTAATGACTAAACTGTTATCATATTATGTGTCAATAACAAAATTTTAGGAGATGTATCATATGTAATTGATAAAATTTTAGGAGATTGTTTTTAATCTTTTTTTAAGTTTAGTTTACACACATTTGAACAGTAAATGAGAAAGTTGATGTCTTTGTATTTGAATTTTAGACACCAGAGAATCATGACCCAACCACATGACCTAAGAAAGCTACATTATGGGTAATTTGAGAACAAGAAAATTTTCACCTAACAGTGAACACTGAATATTTTTAGTTTGGTATCTGAATACAGTTAAATTTGAACTTTTGTAAGCCCATGTCTTTGACTAGAAAATGAAACAATGAATTTTCTTTCTTTAGTTGTGAATCCTCAAAGACTTTCTACCGTAAATCATGGCTAACATTTCTATCTTAATGAAATTCCCCTTACAAAATCTGCTTCTAATTGTCTTGGAATCAAAAATAAAATAAACTTTATGACCTATCCAAGATCTTCAAAAGTTGGAATGAAATTTTCCATTGTTCATATGTATGTGTTTCTGGCCATGGCTATGAAATAAGTTACTTTCTATAACAATTTAGCAAAACATATTCTTTAATGAGAACTGAAACCAGTTTTCACCACTGAGGAAGCTGATTGTTTTTTAAAAGCCAGGAAGAAAAAGAGTGTCTCCTACATTCCTACACACTATGGATTTGCAATCTTGGGCCTGGTCATAGCAATAAAAATTCTCAATTTAGTCATGATGTATAAATAGGTGTCAATATGACCAATTACTAATTCTACTAATTAAAAAGCTGCCTTCCTTAATATTGAATCATTGGAGCAGGTTGAAGGACAGTGTCTTAGTTAGGGTTACTACTGCTGTGATGAAACAGCATGACAAACCGCAACTTGGGGGGAGGAATGGACTTATTTCACTCACAGTTCCATATAACAATTCGCCGTCAAAAGTAGTGAGGGCACAAACCTGGAAGCAGGAGCTGGTGAAGAGGCCAAGGAGGCTTGTTGCTTACTGTCTTACTCATCATGGTTTGCTCTGCCTGCTTTTAAAATAATCTAAGACCACCAGCCTAAGGATAGCCCCACCCACGATGAGCTGGAATCTTTCTCATGAAGAGGCCAGAGTAGCAGGATAGACTCCATGTCACTCTCCAAACTCCATTTTAACGTACTTGTCCTCAGAGTGACATGGCCTCCATCCTTGGGCTCTGGGAAAGAGATCACAAAGTATTATCAGCAGTTGAAAATAGACATAGCAGCTATGGCTAGTTCATAATAACAGGATAGACTGGTCACAATAACAGAATGAGTTAAGAAAACCTCAATCGTTCCCAGGTCAAGATGCCCCTTTTAGATGTGTAGTCTCTCCTTGTGGTTTGAACAGATGATATGCACCAATCAGTTTAAAGGCCAATATTATTTTAGTCATTTACCCAATCATGTAACACCAAGGCTTGAAAGCCCCTCTTTGAAATTTTTTGCTTATATAAGCTCTAAGCTCCTAGATCTGAGTGTCACTTTCCTAACTTGTTGCATCAGGAAGGTTTATGACCTGAGTCTAACCTTGAATAAAACTTTTGTATGCTTGCATTGGAGTTGTGGTTCCTGGTGGTCTCTTGGGGGGTCTCACAATCTGGACATAATACTCATCAATTGCTAATAAAGAAAATACCAGTGGTGGCACATGCCTTTAATCCCAGCACTTAGGAGGCAGAGGCAGGCCGATTTCTGAGTTCAAGGCCAGCCTTGTCTACAGAGTGAGTTCCAGGAAAGCCAGGGCTACACAGAAAAACCCTGTTGAAAAATCACAAAAAAAAAAGAAAGAAAGAAAAAAAGAAAGGAAGGAAGAAAGAAAGAAAGAAAGAAAGAAAGAAAGAAAGAAAGAAACAAAGAAAGAAAAGAAAATACTTTAGAGCTGGATCTTAGGGAGACGTTTTCTCAATTGAGGTTCCTTCCTTTCAGATGACTTTAGCTTGTGTCAAGTTGACATAAAACTAACCAGGTGGTAGGTATGTGTGTGTGTGTGTGTGTGTATGTGTGTGTACCCATGTGTGTGAATGTGAAGGTTAGTGTTGACTGTCAGTTTCTCAGGATCTGTAATCATCTAGGAAGCAAGTTTCTGGGTGTACCTGTGCAGGACTGTTTAGATCAGGGTAGCCTCTGTGCAAGCTTGTGAAGGATTATGTTGATTGTGTTGGAGGTGAGAATATCCACCCTAAAGAAGGGGAGCAGCATTGCCTGAGTGTGAATGCATGAAAACCAGTAAAAAGCTGAGTTCCACATGCAGCTTCTACTGCTCATTTACTTAAGATGCAAGGTGACCAAATGCCTCACTGCTCCAATCTCCACCACACAATTTCCATGACATGAGGGACTATACACTCAAAACAGTACACAAATAATCCTCCTTCCTTACATGGAATTTTAAAAGAGAGCCTTTTAATTATAGCTACAGGAAAATATCTAAAACAGAAAGGAAGTATGAAGTTGCCAAAAGTAATTTATTTGAAATGGACTGGCTAAACTCTTATTACAAGACTATAATGTAAAAACACTTTTAAGCCCAAAGTCAGAATGTAATATAACTTTCAGGTTTTATATAACAACTTTGTCTAAATAGGAAAGAATGTATAAATTTGTGGAAAGAATGAATTGGGATATGAATGAACCTTGATAATTAAGGATACTAGAAATGCAACTCAGTGGCTTGAGCATTTGTTTTTTAATTTATCATAAAAACATTTGTAGGATTTTACCGTTTACTGCTTCCACTTCCACTGTTTTAATTCAAACATCCACTGACTCCATTGGTTATCATGATAACCTGACAACACGCTTCCCCTTTGTTTGGAATACAGATGCAGCTGTTCAATCCAGTATACAGAATGGGCATGTGAAACACGAGTCACACAAGCTTCCCACTGTGCTCAGAATAAAAGTAAAAATGTCTAAAATTATCTATACTGTATTTTGTAGGCTAATCTTTTCACTTCTCCAATGTCTTTCTTACCTGCCTGCTAGCATTCCTCCAGTCTCCCATCAGCTATGCCAGGAACAGCCCAAGCTCAAGGTCTTTGTAGTTGTTCTCCATGCTTTGAAAGTCTTTTACTCAGCTCTCCATGAAGGTCAGTATCTCCCTTCCTTAGGGATCACCCACAAGTTACATTCTCTCTGCAGCCTACCCTGAGCACTTGTCTTAGATTTCAACCTCAACTCATGCTGACCCTTCTCATCTGTTTCCCTGTTTTAGTTTTTATATAATTGGGCCTACCTGTTACATAGTTTACACATACGGTTTATTTTACATATTTTTTTTTGGAAACAAATGTGAACTTCAAGAGGACAGAAGCTTTTGCCTGGTTTGTGAACTATTAATCTAGGTATGGAAAAGAATATTTGGGTCCCATTTTATTTTTGCTGAAGGAATTGATGAATTTTAAGAAATGAGATCATAGTGTCTGGTCGGATCTTACACAATTTCCCCAAAGTAAAAAGTCTTGAGGTAATATTTCACATTTTATTTGAGCTAATATATACACTACATCTATCTATATTTGTATTTGTATCTCTATCTATCTATCTATCTATCTATCTATCTATCTATCTATCTATCTATCTATCATCTATCTATCTATCATCTATCTATCTATCTATCTATCTATCTATCTATCTATCATCTATCTATCTATCATCTATCTATCTATCTATCTATCTATCTATCTATCTATCTATCTATCATCTATCTATCATCTATCTATCTATCTATCTATCTATCTATCTATCTATCTATCATCTATCTATCTATCTATCTATCTATCTATCTATCTATCTATCTATCAGTCATAGGAAGTGGAGGGTGGAAGGGATGTGGGAGAAAGAGAAGAGGGGGAGAGGAAAAAGGAGAGCAGCATCATGTGTGAGGCAAGACTGGGGAGCTGTATACAGGGTGAGGAAATTGAACATGTGGGATAGGGAACTAGTGGTAGCCAACAGGAAGTCCTACATGCCAGGAAAGCAAGAGTTGTCCAGGACCAAATGGAGATGACATTAGCTGAAATACCCAACAAAAGGGAGAGAGGATCTGTAGAGACTATATCCAGAGGTTTGGCATGGGCTCTGCTTGAGGGATGGCACCTCCTACTCTACTCGAAAGTTTAACCCAGAATTGCTCCTGTGTAAAGGAAATACAGAGACAAAGAGTAGGACAGAGACTGAAGGAAAGTCCATCCAGAGATTGCCCCACCTGGGAATCCATTCCATATTCAGTCACCAAACCCAGTTACTATTGCTGATGCCAAGAAGTGCTCGCTGACAGGAGCCTGATGTGGATATCTCCTGAGAGTCTCTGCCAGAGTCTTATCAATACAGATATGGATGCTTTGCAGCCAGCAATTGGAATGAACACAGGGACCCCAATGGAGGAATTAGGGAAAGGAGTGGAGGAACTGAAGGGGTTTGAAACCCCATAGGAAGAGCAACAATATCAACCAACCAGACATCCCCCCCATCCCCAGAGTTCCAGGGACGAACCCTCCAATCAAGAATACACATGGAAGGACAGCTACATATGTAGCAGAACATGGCCTTATCTGGTTTCAAAGGGAAGGGGGGCCCTTGGTCCTGTTAAGGCCTGATGCTCCAGTGTAGGGAAATGCTAGGACAGCGATGTCGGAATGGGTGGGTGGGTGGGAGAGCACCCTCATAGAAGGAAGGGAGAAGGAGTGTGAAAGGGGGTTTTTGAAACCAGGAAGGGGGATAAAATTTGAAATGTAAGTAAGTAAAATAACTAATTAAAAAATTATTTCCACTGCCCTCAGTCCTTTTGAGTTGCCAGAATGTTCTGTTTTTCTACATTTACAGAGCTATTCTGTTTTCTTCTCTTCTGCCATATTCTTTCTGATTCTGTCCAGAGACTGAATAAGTAGTAAATTCCCCAGTGTTCTGTGTTTCTTTGTCTTCTCTAAAGTTTTCTTCCTTATCATGTAATTGGTCTGCATGCTAGCTTATATTCTCCATTCTCCCCCTCCAGGCAGATGCAAGTTTTACAGCTTGTCTGCTATCAATAATTAGGGTTTTTAATTATTTCTTTTACTTTTCCTTATTTCATAAAAGATAATATTTCTGATTCATAATTATACATTATGTTTACATATTATTTAGATATAATTATATATAATTTATAACTATACATAAAATTTATTATTAATTATACACTAATTAATGTATAATTACATTTATATACTATATATAATTATGTGTATAGTTATACACATAATATATTATATATAATTATAAATATAATTATACATACAATAAAAATACACAAAATAATTAATAATTATACATTAATTCATGTGTAACTAATATTACCCATGTGGCATAGATTAATATGAATTCTCTGAAAACTTTATGCATTAGCAGTACACTGACAATCCTCCCATCTTCTCATCTGCCCCAACTCATCCATTATTTATGTATGTATGTATAGAAATGTGAATATATAAAAGCATATATATATACATATATATAAACACACACACATATACAACTTACTGAGTCCACTTAGCTTTGATTATATGTAAATGTGCCTATGGCCAATCACTTGCCATTGAACAACGTATATGATAGTTCATCCCAGAAGTATGCTCATTGCCTATCTTTCTGCAGGTACTGACCATATCTAGATCTTCAACTAGGTATGAAATTGTGTGGAATTTTGTGAACCTTTACACATAAGGCTCAAATTGAGGAGCAGAGCAAGCACTGCATGTATTAAATTCAAAGTAAATATTTGTGCACCTGTTGACATGAGAATAACCATGTCAAGGACCCCAGACCCTCAGATCCTTGAAGGAGTGGAAAGGAACTCTCCTCCAGAATATGCCTTAGAGACCATGGGTGGATGATGATAGTGTATACAGAAAGTGTTCATCATAGCTTTTTCTAACTCAATGTTGCTTACAATGTGAAGAAACTGTTAGACTGAGATTAGTGAAACCAGTCCTATTCATTCAGCTGTATACCATATTTTCTGCTTGCTTCTGTACGTGTATATAATATACCTGTATTCTTGTTCATCTGAATGTGATAACCCTACCTCTCTGAGCTTCCTGGATACTATGGTTTCTCTATTAGAGAGTCCAGAACACCCGATCCTAGCATTCTCTTTGTGTCTGTGTGTACCTGCCTTTTCTTCATTCTCTTTTTGCCCCAAGTAAGCCAAGTCCTCGGGAGCTGTATAAACGCAGCAGATTTGGCTCTCATGGAAAATCCCAGAAGATAAGGCAGAAAGATTGTCAGAGCCAGAAGACTAAGAAATCTGCAACCAATGGTGTATTCTATATATGAAAGGGAAGTTGGACATGTGACTCTCAATGAGAATGAGATTATGAATGAATGAGATTAACATAATGATACTGATTAACATACAACATGGACAAGGCTTTTGGTTAAACTCAAATTGAACTTCCGTTTGAGTCTGTTTATTAGGTTTTCAATGATGAGACAGAGAAAACCATGACCAACTTCAATTTCTCTAGTAGCAAGGAACATGATGGATCTTCTGGGACATCCCAAGATGTCAGGAAGCAGATCTTTGCTGCTTTTTAAGTTTTTAAATGGTAAAGAAAATGAACCTCTGACTACACCCCTAGATGCAGCAACAGTGTCCTTGGTCAAAGGCAGTGTAAGGATATAGAGGTTAACACCACAGTGAGATATAACATTACAAAACCAGCAGGCAGGTAAAATTTAAAGGAAAAGAAGAAGATAAGGATACATTTGGAAGAAAATATGAAGCACCCAGATCTCTCACAAGTTCCTAATGGGATTTTAAATGAATCCATCTGATCTTTATTCTGACAACAGAGCATCTGGGACCTCCAGGCACAGGGATAACCAAGCATAACTTTGCTTGGGACTCACCCAGCTTGTGTGCTCCCTGTTCCCAAGAACTAGGCACCTATGCACCAGTTCTGCTGTGGGACCTCGCACAGGGAGAGAGTGCACCAGCCTCCCCTTGGCAACCTCTGCTCTAGGGATTGACTACACTGAGCCTTCAGGTATGCAGGGACTCCACAATATAACATCACATGGGACACAGCCTGCTGGGTTTCCATCTGGCCCAAGGGTGGGGCAGTTCTGTGGTCGTCTGGGTGCCAGCTCTGCTGTGAACCATCTGCCCTGCAGAGTGATCTGCACAGAGAGGGTGCACAGTGCACTCCACCATCTTTGTTCCAGCAACAGAGCAGTTGTGACCTCCAGGAGCAGGAATAACCGAGCATAACATCGCTTGGGACTTGGCCAGCTTGTGTACTCCCTGCACCCAAGAGCTGGGCAGTTCTGTGGTCACCTACGCGCCAGTTTTGCTGTGGGACATCTGCCTTGCAGAGGGACCTGCACTGGGAGAGAGCGCACCCGCACAGAGAGGGAGCACACCAGCCTCCCCTTGGCAAACTGCTCCAGAGATTGACTATGCTGAGCCTTCGGATATGCAGGGATTCCCCAATATAACATCACTTGGGGCAAGGCACATCAGGGTTCCAAAATCACTCAGGAGCAGGGCAGCCCCTCAGCAATCAGTGCCAGGGGAAATCCAGTCATGGGGGGGGGGCAGAAATAGCCTTGCAGACTCACAGGAGGTCCAACCAACAGTCAGTGACAGCAGGACCAACTAACACCAGAGGTAACCAGATGACAAAAGGCAAACGTAGGAACGTTACTAACAGAAATCAAGGCAATATGGCACCATCCAAACCCAACTCTCTGACAGCAGCAAGTCCTGGATACCCCATCACACCCGAAAGGCAAGATCTGGATTTAAAATCACTTCTCATGATGCTATTAGAGGATTTCAAGAAGGACGCAAATAAATCTCATAAAGAAATATAGGAGACCATGAATCAACGGTTAGAAGCCCTTACAAAGGAAACACAAAAATCGCTTAAAGAAATGCAGGAGAATATGGGTCAACTGATGGAAGCCCATAAGGAGGCAACACAAAAATCGTTTAAAGAAATGAATCAGTGGGTAGATGCCCTTACAAAGGAACCACAAAAATCGCTTAAAGAAATGCAGGAGACTACAGGTCAACAGATGGAGGCCAAAAAGGAGGCAACACAAAAATCGCCTAAAGAAATGAATCAACGGGTAGATGCCCTTACAAAGGAAACACAAAAATCGCTTAAAGAAATGCAGGAGAATATGTATCAATAGATGGAAGCCCATAAGGAGGAAACACAAAAGTCGCTTAGAGAAATACAGGAGAACTTGGGTCAACAGGCAGAAATCCTAAAAGAGGAAACACAAAACTATCTTAAAGATATACAGGAAAATACAAACAAACAAGGGAAGGATCTGATCAAATCCATCCAAGATCTAAAAAAAGGAAGTAGAAACAACTAAGAAATCACAAAGGGAGACAACTTTGGAGATAGAAAATCGTGGGAAGAAATCAGGAGTCATAGATGCAAACATCAACAATAGAATACAAAAGTTGTAAGAAAGAATATCAGGTGCTGAAGATACCATAGAAAGCATTGGCTCAACAGTCAAAGAAAATAGAAAATGCAAAAAATGTGTAACCCAAAACATCCAGGAAATCCAGGACACAATGAGAAGACCAAACCTAAGGATTATAGGTATAAATGAGAGTGAAGATTTGCAACTTAAAGGGTCAGTAAATATCTTCAACAAAATTATGGAGGGAAACTTCCCTAACTTAAAAAGAGAGATGCCAATGAATGTCCAAGAAGCCTACAGAACTCCAAACAGACTGGACCAAAACAGAAATACCTCCTGTCACATAATAATCAAAACACCAAATGTACTAAACAAAGAAAGAATATTAAAAGCAGTAAGAGAAAAGGGCCAAGTAACATATAAAGGAAAACCTATCTGAATCACATCAGACTTCTCACCAGAGACTGTGAAAGCCAGAAGATCCTGAGCAGATCTCATACAGACACTAAGAGAACACAAATGCCAGCCTAGACTACTATATCCAACAAAACTCTCAATCACCATAGATGGAGAGACCAAGACATTCCATGATAAAACCAAATTTACACAATATCTTTCCACAAACCCAGCCCTGCAAAGGATAATGGGTGGAAATCGACAATACAAGGAGAGAAACTACACCCTGGAAAAAATAAGAGAGTAGCCTTCTTTTCTCAAACCCAAAAGTAGATAGCCACTGAAGCATGAAGATAGCATCAAGAATAGTATGTGACAATAATCACTACTCCTTAATCTCTCTTAATATCAATGGTCTCAATTCCCCAGTAAAAAGACATAAACAGACTGGATATTTAAACAGGATCCAGCATTTTGCTGCTTGCAGGAAATGTACCTCAGTGTCAAAGACCAACAGTCCCTCAGAGCAAAAGACTGGAAAACAATCATACAAGCAAATGGTCCCAGGAAATGAGCCGGAGTAGCCATCCTAATAACAGATAAAATTGACTTTCAACCTAAAGTCTAAAAAAGACACAGAAGGACAGTACATACAGATCAAAGGAAAAATTCACCAAGAAGAACTCTCAATTCTGAACATTTATGCTCCAAATGCAAGGGGACCCTCATTCGTAAAAAGAAACTTTACTAAAGCTCAAAGCACACCTCATACCTCACACAATAATAGTGGGTGACTTCAACACACTGCTCTCTAAAATTGATCTTTCAGGAAAGCAGAAACTAAACAGGGACACAGTGAATCTAATTGAAGTCTTGGACCAAATGGAACTAACTGATATATATATATATATATATATATATATATATATATATATATATATATATGTATGTATGTATGTATGTATGTATGTATGTATATATCATTTCATCCTAAAGCAAAAGAATATACTTTTTCTCAGCACCTCATGGTGCCTTCTCCAAAATTGACCATATAATTGATCACAAAACAGACCTCAACAGATATAAGAAGATCTAAGTAATTCCATGCCTCCTATCAGATCACTATGGAATAAGGGTGGCCTTCAATAACAACAAAAACAACAGAAAGCCCACATACACATGGAAGCTGAACAATGCTCTACTCAATGATACCTTGATCAAGGAAGAAATAAAGAAAGAAATCAAAGACTTTTTGAAAATGAAGGCACAACATACCCTAAATTATAGGACACAATAAAAGCAGTGCTAAGCAGAAAATTCATAGCCCTGAGTGTCGCCAAAAAGAAAAGGGAGAGAGCATACACTAACAGATTAATGGCACACCTGAAAGCCCTGGAACAAAAAGAAGCAAATACACCCAAGAGGAGTACAAGGCAGTAAATCACCAAACTCAGGGCTGAAATCAATCAAGTAGAAACAAATAAAACCATACAAAGAATCAACAAAACTAGGAGTTAGTTCTTTGAGAAAATCAACAAGATAGATAAGCCCTTAGCTAGACTAGCCAGAGGGCACAGAGACAGTATCCAAATTAACAATATCAGAAACGAAAAGGGAGAGATAACAACAGAAACTGAGGAAATTCAAAAAATCATCAGATCCTACTACAAAAGCCTGTATTCAACACAACTAGAAAATCTCGAGGAAATGGACAATTTCCTAGACAGATACCAAATACCAAAATTAAATCAGGATCAAATAGACCATCTAAACCATCCTATAACCCCTAAAGAAATAGAAGTGGTCATTGGAAGTCTTCCAACCAAAAACAGCCCAGGTCCAGATGGTTTTATTGCAGAATTCTATCAGACCTTCAAAGAAGACCTAACACCAATACTCTTCAAACTATTCCACAAAATAGAAACAGAAGGGACACTACCCTACTCATTCTATGAAGCCACAATTATGCTGATACCAAAATCACACAAACATCTGACAAAGAAAGAGAATCTCAGGCCAAATTCTTTTATGAATATCGATGCAAAAATACTCAATAAAATACTTGCCAACCGAATCCAAGAACACATCAAAATGATCATTCATTATGATCAAGTAGGCTTCATCTCAGGGATGCAGGGATGGTTCAATATAAGGAAGTTCATCAATGTAATCCACTACATAAACAATCTCAAAGAAAAAAAAACACATGGTCATTTCATTAGATCCTGAAAAAGCATTTGACAAAATTCAGCATCCTTTCATGTTAAAGGTCTTAGAAAGATCAGGAATTTGAGGCCCATATCTAAACACAGTAAAAGCAATTTATAGCAAACTGGTAGCCAACATCAATCTAAATGGAGAGAAACTAGAAGCAATCCCACTGAAATCAGGGACTAGACAAGGCTGACCTCTCTCTCCATATCTTTTCAATATAGTACTTGAAGTTCTAGCTAGAGCAATTAGACAACAAAAGGAGGTCAAAGGGATACAAATTGTAAAGGAAGAAGTCAAACTATCACTATTTGCAGACGATATGATAGTATACTTAAGCGACCCAAAGAACTCCACCAGAGAACTCCTACAGCTGATAAACAACTTCAGCAAAGTTGCCGGATATAAAATCATCTCAAGCAAATCAGTAGCCTTCCTATAGTCAAAGGATTAGCAGGCTGAGAAATAAATAAGAGATATGATACCCTTTATGATAGCCACAAACAATATAAAGTATCTTGGTGTGACTCTAACCAAGCAAGTGAAAGATCTGTATGACAAGAACTTCAAGTCTCTAAAAAAAGAAATTGAAGAAGACGTCAGAAGATGGAAAAATCTGCCATGCTCATGGATTGGCAGGATTAAAATAGTAAAAATGACCATCTTGCAAAAACCAATATATAGATTCAATGCAATCACCATCAAAATCTCAACTCAGTTCTTCATAGAGTTAGAAAGAGCAATTCAAAATTCATCTGGAATAACAGAAAATTCAGGATAGCTAAAACTATTCTCAAGAGTAAAAGCCTTCTGGGGGAATTAGTATCCTGGACCTCAAGCTGTACTACAGAGCAATTGTGTTAAAAACCGCATGGTATTGGTACAGTGACAGCCATGTAGATCAATGGAACAGAATTGAAGACCCAGAAATGAATCCACACTCCTATGGTCACTTGATCTTTGACAAAGGTGCTAAAACTATCCAGTGGAAAAAAGATAGCCTTTTCAACAAATGGTGCTGGTTCAACTGGAGGTCAACATGCAGAAGAATGCAAATTGATCCATTCTTATCTCCTTGCACTAAGCTCAATTCCAAGTGGATCAAGGACCTCCACGTAAAACCAGACACACTGAAACTAATAGAAAAGTAATTAGGGAAGAGCCTTGAACATATGGGCACAGGGTAAAATTTCCTGAACAGAACACCAATAGCTTATGCTTTAAGATCAAGAATTGACAAATGGGACCTCATAAATTGCAAAGTTTCTGTAAGGCAAAGGACACTGTCAAAAGGACAAAGTGGCGACCAACTAACTGGGAAATGATCTTTACCAACCCTACATCCGACAGAGGGCTAATATCCAATATATACAAAGAACTCAAGAATTTAGACTCCAGAGAGCCAAATAACCCTATTAAGAAATGGGGTACTGAGCTAAACAAAGAGTTCTCACCTGAAGACTATCGAATGGCTGAGAAGCACCTAAAGAGATGTTCAACATCCTTAGTCATTAGGGAAATGCAAATCAAAACAACCCTGAGATTTCACCTCACACCAGTCAGAATGGCTAAGATCAAAAACACAGGAGACAGCAGGTGTTGGTGAGGATGTAGAGAAAGAGGAACACTCCTCCACTGCTGGTGGGATTGCAAGCTGGTAAAACCACTCTGGAAAGCAGTTTGGCGGTTCCTCAGAAAACTGGGCATGACACTACCAGAGGATCCTGTTATACCACTACTGGGCATATACCCAGATGCTTCCCCTGCTTTCAATAAGGAGACATGCTCCACTATGTTCATAGTAGCCTTATTTATAATAGTCAGAAGCTGGAAAGAACCCAGATGTCCCTCAATGGAGGAATGGATTCAGAAGATGTGGTATATTTACACAATGGAATACTACTCTGCAATTAAAAACAATGAATTCATGAAATTCTTAGGCAAATGGTCAGAACTGGAAAATATCAACCTTAGTGAGGTAACCCAATCACAAAAGAACACACATGGTATGCAGTCACTGATAAGGTGATATTAACCCAGAATCTCAGAATACCCAAGACACAAATCACATATCAATAGATTTCCAAGAAGATGGAAGGAGAGACCCCTGGTCCTGGAAAGACTGAATGTAGGGAATATCAGGACAGAGAAATCGAGGGGGTTGAATGGGGAATGGGGGAGGGAAGGGGGCTTATAGGACTTTCAGAGAGGGAGGAAACAGGAAAGGGGTAATCATTTGGAATGTAAATAAAAAATATAGAAAATAAAAATATAAATGAATCCATCTAATATAATTTTACTACTTTAGATATGGATATACTAAAGCTCAATATCAACCTGTACTTTGATCCCAATTAAACTCCTGAAGTCTAAGTTTTAAAAGGCAATGCCCTTGTAAACTATTTTTAGAAGCTTTATTTTTAAAAGCATTGCTCTTGTAAGCTATGGAGTAATATATTTGTAGAAGTTTTATTTAATCCATCTTCAAACTAGAAGTAGCCCATGCCCAAGAACAGTGGTGTAAGACAAGAAAACTATGGTGTAATCAGAATCGTTAGGACAGAGCAGTGGTGGGTAAACCACAGAACCATGTAGCAACATGAATATATATCAGACCCGTAGGCATCAGTGGTAGAAACCAGATAGAAAAGTTACAATCACCGTATGACTGGATGCATGTAGATTTGGGGAACAGATAAAGTACTTCAAAGTGAAAAAGGCTGCTATTTGTACTTGTCCTGGTATTAACTGTGAAAGGACACCCTAGATATCTCTGGTGGGCAGGAAAATCTACTTATTAACCTTTGCTGTGGTTATATGGAAACAGATATAATTTAAAAAGCTTCAATCTTTAGAACATTACATATCATTGCATGTACATGAGAAAGTAGGGATATGACAAACACAAATTTCAGACTAGAATTCACCTGAGATTGTTTAGGAACACTATGTGATAAACAGTGAGCTAACAGTATTGTATGTCTTATTTATCATGTATGGAAGATGTTTTGTAATAAGTTAAAAACAATGATAAAAGAATATCATTGTTATTTGCCTGATTGACGGAATGGCAGATGGTCCACAAAACTGCAAAGCATGAACTAGGTCATCTGTATGCACTTTATTTGATCACATTCTAATGTTCTCTGGCATATTCTGTTGCTCTACTCTGGCTAAGACACATTTTCCACTAGGATGAGCTCATAAATATTTTCCTTGTATCCATCCTACATGCTAATGAAAGATAAGAAGTACATTTTCTTCAGCATGTTACTTAAAATGCTTGGAACACTTTTGAAAATAAATGCTTCCCACACTGTATGTCAAAAATCTTATCTTCTTTGGTGTTCAACAGCAAAAGCTAAAGTCTTCAGTCACTACCATCAAAGCACTTGCCTACTTAATGCACATGATATTTGTATGCATTTAGAGGTAACCTTCACCTTTTCTTTGGCCTTTACACATTTTGAGAAAACACCAAACTTGGCTAGAGCTAATGCATGACAAGGTACACACAGAGTTCTTTTTCTAACTTAGAGATCTGTAGTAAGGAAGTAGGAAGAGGTCCCTAAGCACATATCTGCTTGGTTATAGAACAGTATGAGCTCTCTTATATTGCCCTCCCATCAAACATATACATGAACCTTATATTTTGATTATAAAACTTAAAAAATATGTTTAATTTAGAATAGTTTATGAAAAATGTTTCTTTTATGAAAAGTAGAAATTAGACCACATATATTATTTTATTTGTCTCCTGATCACATTTATTATTGTAGCATATACTTAGGCAAGTTATTCAGCTTATTTTTGTTATATATAGAAAGATATAGTCTTCTTTTGATATTGACAGAACATTGCTGTGAGGGCCCCTAAGAATGTCAATATTAATGATGTGCAAGTCTTTTAAATAAAATTGTATTTGCACAAACTATATGTAGTCGCTGTTATACTTTAAATAATCATTTATAAAACTAAATACAATATAAATGTTATGTAAACATTTAATATTTACTGTGGTTTCTTGCTTAGTGAAAAATGGCAACAGAAAATACTTAACATGTTTAGTATACACATAATTGAAAAAGGTGTTTATTTGATTTGATTTTGGTTGTATAGGTGTATATATGTATATAAATTTATATATTATATATATATATACATATACATATATATTCTTATATATGTAGTGATATGTCAAATAAAGCCTTTGTCTCTGACTTTGAGTAGAATGTTTCATAAAAGCCTTTGCTATGGCTGAGTTAATTAATAGAGGTTGAGAGTGTTTGAACATTGAGTGAGCTAATTGGGGCTCAGTCTTCTTTCCAAGAAGGCTGAACCCCTCTGCTACTTTGGAAAAATGAAGATTTAGCACCTTACTGAGCTTCTCTACCCAGAACCATCAATCATTTTATATATATATATATATATATATATATATATATATATATATATATATATCTCCAATATATTGTATATACAGATATAGGTGCCATATATGTATGTATATGTATATGTGTATATGTATATATACCCAAATTTCAGGTGTGAAATGCATTATTGTTAGGTTAACCTTCCATGCTGTGCCTTGGCTAGATCTCCAGAGCTTGTTCATCGTATCATGGTAATGTTAATACAGTATTGATCAAGATTCCTCTGTCTTGCCTACTGTGCACCAACTACTTTTTTCCTCTCTGCAATCTGCAATTGAAAAAGGAAGATTATTAACTTAAACAGTGAATTAAACTGTACATGGTGGTGTACACCTTTAATTCCCATACCCAGGAAGCAGAAGCAGGAGGATCTCTGTGATTTTGATGCCAGACTGGTCTACATAGCAAATTCCAGTTCAGCCAAGGTTACACCATTAGACCTTATCTGTAAATAGATAGATAGACAGATAGATAGATAGGTAGGTAGATAGATAGATAGAAAGAAAGAAAGAAAGAAAGAAAGAAAGAAAGAAAGAAAGAAAGAAAGAAAGAAAGAAAGAAAGGAAGAAAGAAAGGAAGGAAGGAAGGAAGGAAGGAAGGAAGGAAGGAAGGAAGGAAGGAAGAATTTGGCAAATTTTGTAAACTTGTAAGCTAAAAACAAATTATATGAACATACAAATACCACATATCACCTATTGCAATGGTACAGACTTATTTTTTGAATTACATACATGTTTGCTTGTGTGTATGTGCACATGTGACTGCAGGTGTCCTCAGAAGCCAGAAGAGGGATTCAGAGAACACAATGGTGGAGGTACAGGTGATCATGAGCTACCAGATCCAGATATGGGTTCTGGGCCCAAACTCTGGTCCTCTACAAGAACTTTTAACTCCTGCGTCATCTCTCTGGCTTCACAAAGTCATACACTTAAACCTCTATTTTGTGCAAGTTGTAGAGAAATACTTTGATGTGTTTTTGGTAAATACATAAAATAACAAAATTTAAGAGTTTCATTTGATATCAATTAAATATCGGTTGCCTTTTTTATCACAAAGTTTCTTGAATGATTTACTATAGGCAAAAATCAGAAATTATGCCAAGGAAAAACAACCCAGATGAGCATTGTTTCAACTATACAAAGTTATGAACAATTCATGTATCCACCAGGAGCTACCAGCCTTACAAATATGAAATAGCTTCACAAACAGTTTGGAGCAGTGTGTGTACATGAGAATTACGTAAAGTTTTTCAATGTTTATTTTCATAAAATAACATAAAATAAATGTGCAAAAGTGCCCTTCCTAGTCAACCTAAAAGAGGAATAGGGAGTAAGACACATTAAGGAGTACTGAAAGGGTTGGAGAGATGACTCAGCAGTTGAGAGCACTCAGAGGTTCTGAGTTCATTCCCCAGCAAACACATGGTGGCTTACAACAATATGTCATGGTATCCAATTCCCTTTTCTGGTGTATCAGAGACAGTGTATTCACATAATAAATAAATAAATAAATAAATCTTTAAAACAAAGTACTGAGGGTAGGGTTGGGAAACATGGGTTGAATTTGATCAGAGACTGCTACAGGCATATGATGGAAATATGGTCCAGAAACTCATTAACATGCACAGTTAACATGATTGAACTTTTGGAAATAAACACCATTGTTTTGGAGGGCTGAAATTATGAAGGCATGTAGTTTAACTTTTTGATGCTTGTCATGCAATCTTGTTAAAGATTACTGCAGCTGTTTGAATAGGTTTGGCCCCATAGATTCATGCATGTGTTTGAAACTTGGCTATAAGGAGTGCCACTAGAAAGTGGTGTGGCCATACTGGAAGAAGTGTGCCCTTGTTGGAGGAAGTGTGTCACTGTGCAGGCAGACTTCGGAATTTCCTATGCTCAGGCTTTGACCAGTGTGGATTCAAGTCTTCTTCTGGCTGCCTGCAGAAGACAGTCTCATCCTGGCTGACTTTGGATCAAGATGTAGATCTCTCCACTCCTTCTCCAGCACCAAATCTGCCTGCAAAATGCCATGCTTCCCACCATGATGATAATGGACTAAACCTCCCTGGAACTATAAGCCAATGTATGTATGTATGTATGTATGTATGTATGTATGTATGTATGTATGTATATATATATGTATGTTTATTATAATATATTATAGCATTATATATTTTATATATAACATGATATTTAAATATTCCTTTATAAGAGTTGACTTGATGTGGTGGGTTTAGTCTAATGCTACTTGTATTCTAATGTTAATTTGGGTCCCCCAAGGCTGTTTGCACAATGGAGTCCATATGGAAGACACTGAAGGACCCTGTCCCCAGTTAATTCTGATTGATAAATAAGGATGCCAGAAGCAATAGTGGGGAGAAAACACATGGGGGGAGGATGTTAGGTTTTCAGACTTGGAACCACAAGGAAAGGGAGGAAGGAGAGAGCCACCATGCCTTAGAAGAGTGTGCAGGAGAGGAGAAAGGCACTGCTATCGGTTAGCTGAGCCAGAAAACATGGCTATGTGGACTGGCCAACTGGAGCTAGTAGCAGCCTAAATGAAACATAATAAGTAATAATAGGGTTCTGGCTAGACAGTAGATTCGAACAGCATGGAGGGTGGACAGTTGCCCAGCTAGATAAGGCATATTAAAATAAAGGCTGTGTGTGTCTTTCATCTTGGAACACAAATGGTCACAGATAGGAAGAAACCCCATGCTGGGATTTATTAAAATATTCATAGTACACCTTGGTCATGGTGTCTTTTCATAGCAATAAAACCCTAACTAAGACAATTATTAATGAACATAACACTTCTGTTTCATAGCAAGTTTTACTAAAACAAGAAATAGTTGCAATTACCAAGTGTTTGGAAATGCTATCAAGAAATGAAATATATCAGACTGGACTAGTAAATATGCCCATGTCTAGAGAGCTTTATCTCTACAGATGAGCCTATCACCATGAGGAGTCACTACCTTTAGTATACTATTGCCCTGTGAAAACCTCTCCAATCCACCTACTTCCCATTTCCTTCTTGTTTTTGTATGGATTGTGCTTCCTAGACACTGTGGTCTTTCATCTCAACTCAGGTGCACTAGTAGACTTCAGAGTTCACATCCCCCCCCCCATGGCACTCCTGCTTCATTTAGTAGACAGCTTTATTTTCACCTCTTCTGCCACTATAGCACAAATTACATAATTGCATCTCATAATAATTTGGACTATCTACTCAGATACAGTATTTCACAACTTCCTGACAGTCATATTGTTGGTATCATAACCTTGTACCTTCAGTGACATGGTGTAGGTGCACAATGTATTAGTTTTTTATCAAACACATTTATAACTGATGTAAAACTTTCATCATTTTACTTTTCTACCTCTAATTTAAGTTTAAAGTTAAGATCTGGACACCCACACAGTAGCTCACAATTATCTGCCACGCCATCTTCAGAGGTTCTGATTCCTTCCTTAGATACATGCAATAGATGACATGCTGGCAGAAGAAGCAGTTATGTATAAAAAAGAAAATAAATAAATACAAAGATAAATTATAACTGTTTGCCTGCCAGTGTGTCTGAACCACAGAAAAGAGTGTCAGAAGCCCTGGAACTGGAGTTACAGATGGTTGTGAGCCACTTTGTAGGTGCTGGGATCTCGGTTAGGGTCTTCTGCAAGAGCAGAAAATGCTCTTAACTGTGGAGTTATCTCCCCACCTTTGGGATTTATGTTTATTAGTGGGAGTTTTGAAAAGCCATGCAGTTCCAAATACTGCATATTCACCTTTTTCAGATTTAGCACGGTTGAGTTCTGTTTTATGCATGTCCATGTATATCTTTCCCAAGAGACATAAGGTTCATGAAGGCAGCATTCCATCTACTGTGTTCTCTCGCCCCATGGACGCCTGACACAACAACTGAGTGAATGTGTGAAATGAAAGTCTTTGTTCATTGTTGGGAGGAAATCAACCTGACTTTTGAATCATCTTTCCTGACAGTATATGATTCACCTTTTTAAAGGATTGTAAAACATGACAGTGCTGAAAGGTACTGGCATTTTTGTCCAGACTGTAAGTTTGGTATCTCTGTGTTGATACATTCAGAACAATATGAGTTTCATCATATTGGCTGAATTGAGATCTATATTTGTTCATCATAGAACTGAGGGTCCTTTAGCAAATACACCCAAGAGGAGTAGACTGCAGGAAATAATCAAACTCAGCACTGAAATCAACCAAGTAGAAACAAAAAGAACTATACAAAGAACCAACAAAACCTGGAGCTGGTTCTTTGAGAAAATCAACAAGATAGATAAACCCTTAGCCAGACTAACCAGAGGGCACAGGGACACAATCCAAATTAACAAAATCATCTGTTAAATGGAGGACAGAGACTTGTCCTGGCAGAATTGATGGATAGTTGAAAGAAGACATAGACAGGAACCACATCTGCCCCAGTGCCCGTCCTTGAAATGTGTGGAATGGTTGTTTATCTCTCCCTGGCATTTTTTCTTCTCTGCTTTTTGGTTATAATTCTGAATATGTTATTAGTGTCAATGAGATTTATTAATATGATACAATTTAAAGCACTGCAATTATGTTAGTAAGAATAATTTATTTCGTGACAGATCTTTTAAATATTTTCAACATTTACTTGTTTATTTCCAGATTCCCTCGTGAAAATATAAAAACCCAGGCTACAATTCAATTTTTTAGGCCAACAGATTTTATTTTAGCAGTTACTATTTTGTAATATGTTAGACTTTTTGTCTCTGTTATGAGACCTGAACAAATAAGAGGGAAGGGAGTTAATTTAACTTTCAATTTCTGAAGCTCATGATGTGGAGGATGGTGTGGTAAAAAAGGAGAAGCAGATCACATGATGGTAGCCAAGATCAGGAGGGAATGAGGCAAGGAGGAGGTGTGGGAAGAGGAGGGACAGGGGTAATTTCTCCATTTGCCCTCTGCCACAGGGTACTGGCTTCTGGTATGGTTCTCCTTACATGCAAGTTATTCCCTTGCAGATGCACCCTCATAGACAAACCCAGAAATGATGTATATTCTGAATCTACACTCTTTTCAGTACAACAAAATACAACTGGTCCTCACAGATTGTGAATAAACTCTCAGATTATGCAAGGATTGAAACCTGTTGTGATCATAGCTCAATCCAAACAACTGGGCGAGAAGTGATCCAAAATTCAGACTAATCCTGTCACTTAAAATTGTGGTGAGTTCTTCATAATAGGAGCTCTATAATTGCCATTTGACTTCTGAGATTGAAGTTGGTAAAGTCCTCTGTGGATAAGCAAAACCAGTGGCCTTCTTAAGGGAGCTTTTCAAATATTTAAAACTATTAGGCACAGATAGCTGCAAATAAGTTTATGCGTTCGCTATTTGTATTTCATATACATTAAAACTAATGCTTGGTTTTGGTTTTCTAAACATTTTGTTTGTTGGGCTTTTTAAGAAATGTTATTTTACTGAATTCAGACTGCAACGCTTTTGGCTTGTCCCTCAATGGAGGAATGGATGCAGAAAATGTGGTATATACATTATACAATGGAAAACTACTCAGCTACTAAAAACAATGAATTAATGAAATTCTTAGGTAAATGGATGGAACTGGAAAATATCATCCCGAGTGAGGTAACCCAATCACAAAAGAACACACATTGTATGCACTCACTGATAAGTGGATATTAGCCCAGAAGCTTGGAATATGCAAGACACATTTCACATATCAAATGATGCCCAAGAAGAAGGAAGAACAGAGTTTGGATACTCTGGTCCTTCTTAGAAGGGGGGACAAAATACCCACAGAAGGAGACACAGTGACAAAGTGTGGAGCAGAGTCTGAGGGATAGACCATCCAGAGACTGCCCCACCTAGGGATCTGTCCCATGTACAGTTACAAAACCCAGACACTATTATTGATGCTCACAAGTGCTTGCTGACCAGAGTCAGATATAGCTGTCACCTGGGAGACTCTGCTAGTGCATGACAAATACAGAGGGGGACACTCTCAGCCAGCCATTGAACTGAGCACAGGGTCCCCAATGGAGGAGCTAGAGAAAGGACTCAAGGGTCTGAAGAGGTTTGCAGTGCCATAGGAGGAACAACAATATGAGTCACCCAGTACTTCCAGAGCTCCCAGGGACAAAACCATCAACCAAAGAATACACATGGAGTTACCCATGGCTCCAGACACAGAGGATGGCCTTGTTAGACAACAAAGTAAGGAGAGGCCCTTGGTCCTGGAAAGGCTCGATGCTGCAGTGTAGAGGAATACCAGGACATGGAAGTGGGAGAGGTTTGATTGGAGAACAGGGTGAGGAGAGATGGCTTATGGGATTTTCGGTGTGTGTGGGGGGTACCAGGAAAGGGGACAACATTTGAAATGTAAATAAAGAATATATCTAATTAAACAAAAAAAACCAAAAACAAAACAAAACAAAATAAAAAACAAAACAAAACAACCAAAAAAACCAAAACAAAACAAAAAAAAAAAAAAAAAAAGAAAATTCAGACAGCAGCTGGTCACAGAAGTCACCACTAGATGTCGCTAGATATACAGTTTGTAAATCTCCACTGTTTTAGCTCCCAAGTTTCCTTCTCCCTTTTCTGTACTAAAATGTCTCATACAAAGAGTAGAAAAGCAAATCCTCTTGTAGCATTAAGAGGTCACATGAGGCAAAAGTGAAGAGGTCTGTTTACTGGCAAGCCGTCCTCGAGATCTGAGGCCTTTTATAGGTGTAGATTGACTCTTAGACTTTCTTAAGTTAGTAAAATTATAAAAAGACATATGAGTCAAGTTTTAATAAACTATATAATGGGTGAATGAGGTCCTTGGCACTCTAAATTTTTTCAGATTTTCAGGCATGTTTGGCAGTGTAAGAACTATACAACAACGACTTTAATAAAAAGTAAATGTGTGGATCATAAAAAATCCTGCTAAGTTATCCTTCTGCACCAGGAGCTGATCCTGTGCCACAGTGCTCCATACCCGTCAGGAGAGGCTTGGTGTCCCAGGAGTGCTGACACACCTGTGAGCACAGGTAAGAGCACCACATCTCAAATTCTTGGCCCAAGAGGGATCTTCCCAGAGCCATTAGGACACAGGAACCAAGGAACAGACAGGGGCAGGATCCTTCTGGTTTCTGTCTGCACCCAGGTTCTGACCTTATGCCACAGCTCTCCATATCTAAATACTTCCTGGAGAGAACTGGGCTCCCAGAGTTCTGACACACAGGCTTGCAGGAGGAACAAGCCACAGTCAGACACAGAAAGACCAGCTAACACCAGAGATAAGCAGGTGGTGAGAGGTAGGGAAAAGAATATAAGAAACAGAAACCAAGGCTATTTGGCATCATCAGAACACAGTTCTCCCATCATAGCAAGTCCTGAATGCACCAACACACCAGAAAAGCAAGACTCTGATTTAAAATCACAACTCATGATCATGATAGAGGACTTTAAGAAGGACATAAATAACTCCTTCAAAGAAATACAAGAGAACACAGGTAAACAGCTAGAAGCCCTTGAAGAGGAAACACAAAAATCCCTTAAAGAATTATAGGAAAACACAGCCAAATAGGTGAAGGAATTGAACCATCCAGAATCTAAAAATATAATTAGAAACAATAAAGAAATCACAAAGGGAGACAACTCTGGAGATAGAAAACCTAGGAAAGAGAACAGGAGTCATAGAATAGAATACAAGAGATAGAAGAGAGAATCTCATGGGCAGAAGATATCATAGAAAACATTGACACAACAGTCAAAGAAAATGCAAAAAGCTCCTAACCCAAAGCATCCAGGAAATCCAGGACACAATGAGAAAACCAAACCTAACTATAATAGGTATAGAAGAGAGTGAAGATTCCCAACTTAAAGGCCAGTGAATATCTTCAACAAAATTGTAGAAGAAAACTTCCCTAGCCTAAAGAAAGAGATGCCTATGAACATACAAGAAGCCGAAAGAACTCCAAGTAGTTTGGACCAGAAAAGAAACTCCTCCTGTCATGTAATAGTCAAAACAACAAATGCACAAAACAAAAATAAGGATTTTATAAGCAGTAAGGGAAAAATGTCAAGCAACATATAAATGCGCTACTCAATGATAACTTGGTCAAGGAAGAAATAAAGAAAGAAATTAAAGGCCTTTTAGAATTTAATGAAAATGAAGGCACATCATACCAAAACTTATGAGAGGAACTAAATAAAGAAATTAAAGACTTTTTAGAATTTAATGAAAATGAAGGCACAACATACCCAGACTTATGGGACACAATGAAAGCAGTGCTAAGAGGAAAACTCATAGCTATGAGTGCCTCCAAAAAGAAACTGGAGAGAGCATACACTAGCAGCTTGACAGCACAAATGAAGGCTGTAGAACAAAAAGAAGCAAATACACCCAAAAGGAACAGACAGCAGTAAATAATCAAACTCAGGACTGAAATCAACCAAGTAGAAACAAAAAGAACTATACAAAGAATCAACAAAACCAGGAGCTGGTTCTTTGAGAAAATCAACAAGAGTGATAATCCCTTAGCCAGACTAACCAGAGGGCACAGAAATAGTATCCAAATTAACAAAATCAGAAATGAAAAGGGAGAACAATAGAAACTGAGGAAATTCAAACAATCATCTGATCCTACTTCAAAAGTCTACATTCAACATAACTGAAAAATACGGATGAAATGGACAATTTTCTAGACAGATACCAAATACCAGTATTAAATCAAGATAAGATAAACCATCTAAACAGTCCCATAACCCCTAAATAAATAGAAGCAGTCATTAAAAGTCTCCCCGCACAAAAAAAAAAAACAACAAAAGCCCAGGGCCCAGGACCAGATGGGTTTGGTGCAGAATTTTATCAGACCTTCAAAGAAGACCTATTACCGATACTCTTCAAACTATTCCACAAAATAGAAACAGCAGGAACACTACCCAATTCATTCTATGAAGTCATATTTACGCTGCGTATTCTCCCTTGGAGATGGAACGGTTTCTGTCTAATCAGGAACTTGTTACTCTTTCCTTTCTTAGAGGACTTCATAAGAGTTTTTTTTTTCTACTTCTATCATGTTTAATGTTCCCAATAGATTTTTAAAAACTAGTTGATTGCACATTATTACCTTTAGCTTCAGAAGATATCATGCATATTTAAGAGGCATTTAGCTATTATAAATTACTTTGGTGACTTAAAAAAATGTCAATACTAAGGATGATGAACATCTCTTTAGGTGCTTCTCAGCCATTAGATATTCTTCAGGTGAGAACTCTCTGTTTAACTCTGTACTCCGTTTTTTAATAGGGTTACTTGCCTCTCTGGAGTTTAACTTCTTGAGTTCTTTGTATATATTGGATATTAGCCCTCTGTCGGATGTAGGGTTGGTAATGATTATTTCCCAGTTAGTTGGTTGCTGCTTTGTCTTTTTGGCAGTGCCTTTTGCCTTGCAAAAACTTTGTAATTTAATGAGGTCCCATTTGTCAATTCTTGATCTTAGAGCATAAGCTATTGGAGTTCTAGTCAGGAAATTCTCCCCTGTGCCCATATGTTCAAGGTTCTTCCCTAGTTTCCTTTCTATTAGTTTCAGTGTGTCTGGTTTTATGTGGAGGTCCTTGATCCACTTGGAATTGAGCTTAGTGCCAGGAGATAAGAATGGGTCAATTTGCATTCTTCTGCATGTTGACCTCCAGTTGAGCCAGCACCATTTGTTGAAAAGGCTATCTTTTTTCCACTGAATGGTTTTAGCTCCTTTGTCAAAGATCAAGTGACCATAGGAGTGTGGATTCATTTCTGGGTCTTCAATTCTGTTCCATTGATCCACATGGCTGTCACTGTACCAATACCATGCAGTTTTTAACACTATTGCTCTGTAGTACAACTTGAGGTCCGGGATACTGATTCCCCCAGAGGTTCTTTTATTCTTGAGAATAGTCATTAGGGAAATGCAAATCAAAACAACCCTGAGATTCCATCTCACACCAGTCAGAATGGCTAAGATCAAAAACACAGGAGACAGCAGTTGTTGGCGAGGATGTGGAGAAAGAGGAACACTCCTCCACTGCTGGTGGGATTGCAAGCTGGTACAACCACTCTGGAAAGCAGTCTGGCGGTTCCTCAGAAAACTGGGCATGACACTCCCGGAGGAGCCGGCTATACCACTCCTGGGCATATACCCAGAGGCTTTCCCTGCATGCAATAAGGACACATGCTCCACTATGTTCATAGCAGCCTTATTTATAATAGCCAGAAGCTGGAAAGAACCCAGATGTCCCTCAACGGAGGAATGGATTCAGAAGATGTGGTATATTTACACAATGGAATGCTACTCTGCAATTAAAAACAATGAAATCACGAAATTCCTAGGCAAATGATCAGAACTTGAAAATATCATCCTTAGTGAGGTAACCCAATCACAAAAGAACACACATAGTATGCAGTCACTGATAAGGGGATATTAACCCAGAATTTCGGAATACCCTAGACACAATACGCATATCAATAGATTTCCAAGAAGATGGAAGGAGAGACCCCTAGTCCTGGAAAGACTGGATGTAGGGGAATGCCGAGACAGAGAAGCGAGAGGGGGTTGAATGGAGAAAAGAGGAAGGGAAGGGGGCTTATGGGACTTTTGGGGAGGGAGGAAACGGGAAAGGGGAAATGATTTTGAATGTAAATAAAAATATAAAAAAAATGTCAATACTGAATCTTGTTCTTGTATATTTTAAAATAAATTTTATTAGTTTAATGAAGAAAAAAAGGAAAAAAGGTTGAAAACAACCACGACAGTATTTAGGATTAGTAAATATATTTGGCTTTCTACCAATTAATTATAGAAGTTTTAAAATAGTATTTGAATTGAAATCAAATGCTATATATTCAATCTAGAAAGCATATAACATGTAAAATCAGAAAACTAGCTTCATACTGAAAATGAAAATACTATTGAAATATTGTTACAGAAATCTATAGTTCAAAGGTTCTCTACACATAGAGAAATTATGACCATATGTAGAGTTTTCTATATAATTGCTGAAGGGGCTTTATATATCCCCTTATAAATGTTTTTCCATTTAACAAGATGAATTTGTTTAATAGGAATGAGCATATATTGTTTTACTTCATTGGATATTGTAATATCAATATTTAAACGTTAATTACTTTTAATTAAATTTTCATTTGAATATTTTAATCAATAGATGAAAAACCAAAAAAGAAAAAAAAATCAATTCAATTTCTTTGTGTGGAATCCAGATTCTTCCTTACTGATGAACCTGATATATCTTCATTAAAATAAAATTTAATCATTACGTTAAAATGTATTTTCCTTAAATATGGTTTCTATTATTTTCAGTGCAAATGTTAAGTTCGGAACACCTGTATGAATTGCAATTATTTCTATATTTAGTACAAAAACTAATAAAGTTGTTTCTTTCATTTTATTCTTCAGCAACAGAAAGATAAAAACATGTCACAATAAACTCAAGCTATCCTGCTTTAATAAATATAAACAGGCCTGTTATCTTGTTACACACAATCCCTGGGTTAGGCAAGGATGAAAGTGGTAAGGGAGATGAAGTCCATACCCTTGCCTTAGGGTAACTATGCAGCTCACTGTAATAATAAAAAGTTAACAGGAAAAAAAATCGCACCAAACAAAATGATCTAATGTGATGCTAACTTTGAATAAAACTGGATCACATAAAGAGATAAAATATGTACTATCCAAGTTTGAAAATTCTTCTATCTCTTCACAAAACCTTTTTCTTCATCTAAAATGTCTCCCTCCAGAATATAGTTTTAATAGGTAAAATCTAATTTATATTTCCACATCATAATACACATTAAAGAATGTATAATTTCCCCTTTCCATATCTTTGTTAATTTTAATTATTTTATAATGTAAGAAATCATTTGATTATAAGTCTCCCAGAAGAGCATGCTTATTCCAACATTGGGTTAAGTGAGTAATTTCTAAACTTTCCTTTGCTACATATTCTAGGAGGTGAGGAGTCCTGATTCAAAGCTCGACCATATAGGGCATCTCTTGCTTACGTTTGATATCTACAGAACTGTTAAATTATATTCAAGCTATTTTGATTACCACTTCCCTCAGTCAAGCATGTCTCTACATTTAACTTTTTCTGTTGAATAATAATGGAGAATGTAACCTGAAACATCTGGTTGCTATTCAGTGACATGATCGTAAGCTGAAGGGCCAGATAAGATAGAAGATAAGATAGGAGACCTGGAGTCAGGAGATCTTGCACAGCGATGTCTTATGCCAAGAAAGTTCATTAAGAAATAGAGCATCTCAAATACAGTTTGAGAAGTGGGACAGTGTCAAAAGAAAATTATCATACAGTGGAAAGAAGTTAGCAGGAAGCTAATGAAGCAATGCAATACAAGGGGAACAAAGGTTATCTCAAGTGCATTGGAGACAGACCACACAATAGTCCTGGGACTGGTAGCGTCAATCTCTTTAGCAAGAAAAATGAAGTGCACTGGTACTGAAACCTGAACTCCTTTCAAACCCTGGCCCAAGACCCAGAGTTGGGCAAGGACATGAAACTAGGTTCCCTTTGTCTCTTCATAAGGGCCTCTGAGAAAAGCTTAGATGGGCCTGGCTCTCACCAAGGAGATAAAACTAACAGCCCCACCCCATCCCTCCTCACCTTCTCCACCCCCCTCCCCTGTTCCCCCACTCCCACCACCAGAAAAGGAATGGAGGCCTCAAGTTACCTATGAAGGCTGTGGTTTTCAAAGACAGCCAGTATGTCACTTTCTTGTCTCATTACTTTAAGAAAATGCTTGACAGGAAGCAAAATTGTCCTGGGAAAGGTTTATTTTGGCTCGCACTTTGAGGTACCATAAATCATAGAAGTTCAATACAGGAAGATCTTGAGACAACTGATTACATTGTGTCCATAGTGGAACATTGGTCAGTACATAACCTTAATTTACTTTCTCATTTTTAATTCCAGAACCCAAACCCTTGGAATGATACCACAGTTAAGGTGAGTCTTTCTACCTCAATTAACCTAATCCAGATAATTCATCACAAATATGCCTTCAAGTTTTTCTTGTAGGGGATTTTATATAACATCCAAATGGCAAGAAATATTAACCCTGTACACAAGCCTTTCCCAAATTCTGCTTTATAATTGTCAAACCTAAGAGAATATGGAAAAAATCCAAGTTGATTTCATTTCGAGTTTTATGTTCCATAATCCTCAAGAAATATGACTAGATATATGTTTGTATGCTTGTTCATCTAAATTCATGATTTTGTTCAGGTGATGGTAGTGGCATTAATATTTATTCTTTGGAAATGTAAAATCATATTCTTAAATCTTTATGTTTATAAAGGATTATTTCATTAACCCTTTCTCTCACTTTTTTTCTGTAGGCAATATGATAATAGGTACCTTTCTATTACTGTGTTAAAATATTGTGACTAAAAGCAACTTGTGGAAGAAGTAATTTATTTTGACTTATAGTTCTAGAGGGTTTAGAGTCTTTTGGCAGAAACCTATGGCAGCAAGCAATGGGCTTATTGGAAGAACACTAAGCTGAAGATCACATCAATATCCACCTGTGGGAAGAAGAAAAGCAAAATGGAAGTGGGTTAAAGTTATAAACTCTCCAGGTCCATCCACAGTGAGGTATTCCTTTCAGCAATGCTACCCCACCTCCCAAAACAACACCTACAAGAGACCAAACATCTTGTTTTGAGCTTGTAGGGAACATTATTCATACAAACCACCACAAATACCCAATTTAGTGAATGTCAGATGATAAATACCATTGAAACTATGGTGAAGTAACAAGATTTGGAAATACAGAATTAAAAAACAAATCTGCAGGGGCAACATTTTGGCCAGAATCTTGGAATCTGTTAGGTGAAACTATTGTCCTGAAATTAGGAGGTATTTAGGGTATAAAATCTTAAAGAAGCATATTTCTTTTAAATAGCAAGTTAGTTTACTAGTGGCAGTCTTAGAGAGAAAGCTTTCTCCTACTCCAGATACTAGATTTCTTTAATATAAATATTAACATATATATGCATGTGGTGATTTGAATATGCTTGGTCCAGGGTGTGGCACTATTAGGAAAAGTGGCCTTGTTGGAGGAAGCATTTCATTGTAGGGGTGGACTTCAAAATCTTCCTCATAGCTGCTGGCTGCTGGTGGGACAGTCTACTCCTGGCTTCCTTTTGATGAAGTTGTAGAACTCTCAGATCCTCCAGGACGTGTCTGCCTGGATGCTACCATGCTTTCCATCATGATGATAATGGACTGAACCTCAGAACCTGTAAGCCAGCTCCAATTAAATGTTGTCTTTTCTAAAGGTTGCCTTGGTCATGGTGTCTCTTCACAGCAATGGAAACCCTAACTAAGACAGAAGTTGGTATCATGAACTGGGGTTTTGCTGTGATAGGCCTGATCATGCTTTTATTTGGGAGAATGTGGATTTAGGGACTTTGGATTTGGAAAGGAGTGAAATCCTTTAAATGGAGCTTAATGGGCTTTCCAAGTAGGAATATGAAAGACTTTGTTGCTGAGGGTGATTTGAACTGTTGAAGCCTGGCTCTAGAGGTTTTAGAGGAGAAGAATTTTAGTATGTTGTTGAGAAGCTGTTCTTGTAATATTATGGTGAATAATGTGGCTGCATTTTGCCCTTGTCTGAAGAGTTTGCCTGAGGCTAAGGTGAAGGGAGTCAAACTAACTGCACTAATAAGGTCTCATAACAATCAAGTTTAGACTCAGTGCTGTGGTTTAGTCTCATTAAGAATGTTTTGATAATGTGTAACAAATTTTGAAAGAAAAAAAATACAAATTGTGTAGTTCAAGTGATAAAAGGGCACCAGGAAATGCAATGGAATTAAATCCTGTGTTTGAGGAGATGAAGGGAGTGGAAACTTTATGGCAAGATCCTATTCAGCTAAGCTTATTGTTTATGCATTTACTGTTCAACAAGGAATAGTTATATCTAGTTGTCCCAGCCTGGGACAGAGCACGTTCTTCGTGAAAAAAGCTAGGTCTAGGTTTGGTGGTACAAGCCTTTGATTCCAGCATTCAGGAGACAGAGCCATGCAGATCTCTGAGTTCAGGTCAATCAACAGAGCAAATTCTAGGACAGCCAAGCTTAGGCAATAAAGGAGCTAGAAAATAGAAACCTGGTCATAATATAATAGAACAAAAGGGCGCAGAACTCTGCAGCTCCAGTACTGTGGCTCTGGCTTTAGAGTCAAGAATAGAAGGGACTACAGTTGGACAATTGATGGTTGTAAAGAGTCATATTGAAGTGCTTTATCACAAGGCAGCTATCATTCAGCTCCAGACTCCAGTGAGCTACACCTTCCCCCAACCTTGCGGAGCTGGCAGAGCTCCAGGAACAAGCCTTTTGTCATACCTCACCCTCCCGCAGAGCAACAGACCCTATGGGTTCTACTTTTTCGAGGAACAGTGGAGCCGAGGGTCTGCTGAGAAGTGCTGAAAAGATTCTGCAACCCTGGGAAGGAGGGTCACACCCACAACACATATTGTCGCTCTTATACCCCAAGTAGAGAGATTTTGTACAGCCGTGCACTAATATCTCTGTGTGTTCTTTTTCTCTCCACCCTCCGTCATTTCATTCCTCAGCTCTTCATCCACAGAAAACCCGCTCATGTGCAATTCCTGGGAAGCTTCAGATGGTGGTTAGTTGAAATTCAGAAATTAGTGACAATTAAGAGGACACCAGCAACACTGAAGTGAAATCTTCTGAGAAGTGTTTTCTGAGAGCCCAAAGAAGATGTGTTTCTCAGATAGCC
The DNA here is from genome assembly GCA_036184795.1 of Tokudaia tokunoshimensis. Taxonomy (NCBI): domain Eukaryota; kingdom Metazoa; phylum Chordata; class Mammalia; order Rodentia; family Muridae; genus Tokudaia; species Tokudaia tokunoshimensis. The sequence goes on along the minus strand of BTHU01000006.1, from coordinate 51,522,341 downwards.
AAGGTTTTTACCTTCTGCTTCAGTTGAACTTGGTAATGTAAGAATTACCCAGTTGGTACTGGTTTTGAAGGTGTGAAAGGATTTTGGAAAGTAGCTGAGTTTTAGCACTGTGTGAGGCCAGAGAAGGCCATTAGTGAAGGTGCAGCCTCAGTTGCACTGTCCAGGACTGAGGAGGTTATGCTAAGGAGTTGAGGCTTTGCACCTTGAAGAGAGCCTATGAGAGGCTATTGATAAATAGTTGCAGTGGAAGACTCCAGTGGATTGGAGTTGTCAGTGCTGTGGGATGATCACCAAAAACAGCAGCAGCAGTGGAGTGGAGGCAACCAGAGCCTAGAATGCTACAGAAGGCAGAGATGGAGAAATGACCCAAGCTCTTTGGAGGAGTCCAGAGGATCATTTCGAGCATAGACATTGGAACAAGAAACTGTATTATTGAAGCTGCCTTGGAGACCCAAAGATGTTGGAGATGCCAAAGCTATGGGACACCTGCTGAGGAAAGTTGCTAAACAGGTAGTAGAACCAGCTAAAGAGAAAGAATTGTGTTGAAGTCAACAAAGATGAAAGGAGTTGGAGATTTGAACAATGCTTTGACATCAGACATGGAGGTGCTGAATTTGGAGTTTTCCCAGCTGGCTTTTGGTATTGGATTCATTCAATAATTTTCCACTATGATATTTTGGAATGGTAATGTATATCCTGTGATGGTGGACATATGTTATCTGTTTTTTGAATTTGATTTTATAGGGAATTGCAGTTAAAAGATAGCATGTCTTGTTGACAAATGTTCAAATGTTATCTCCATTGCAATAACTCATTTATAACTACTTCCTGTTGAAGAATGTGTCTTAATATTGATAAATAACTTAGAAAACAGCAAATTAACAATACTTAAACTGCATTCCCAGGCCCTTCTCAAAATCTCTTATGACCCCAAGGAAATGTCTTATTTCAAACTGTTGCTTTAAGAAAGGAAATAGCTGTGGATATACATACATAAGCGATGCACATAAACTCATGTTGCACACATACTTATGCATAAGTAAAATAAAAAACCCTTTATATTTCTGGGCATGGTGGACATATCTTTAATCCCAGTACTTGAGGAGACAAAAGCCAAAGGATCAACTCTATGAGTTGAAGTTCAGCCTGGTCTATATAGTGAGATCCAAGCAAGCTACAGCCACATAGTGAGACCCTATCTCAACAAACAAACAAACAATCAAAAACAAATTAAAGGCAAGAAAGAAAAGTGAATGTAAAGGAATCTTTCTGCATGACAGGCTAACAGCTGTCAGAAGTAAACTTCTGTGAAACTTGTGCCACACAGAGATGTGATTCTGAAGGAAAATGGGAATACTAGGATTTCATCTGGAAGAACATCAGCATTGTGTCTCATTGCTGTATTTATTAAAAAGGGGTGTGTCAAAGCTGCATGTCTGAAGTGTTACTGTTGAAGAGCAGACACTTAAAAGGACAGGAATGACAATGCTGACATGGAGAGGATTATTTATAGGTGATGAAAGTTTTAAGTTTTCCCACACTGAGACTGAACTTATCTGTATGTATCAGACCACTGTGAGCATACAACAGTACATCTTGAGGTTATTGACCAGTTTACTGGCAGGTGGAACCTAGAGCTCTAAAGGAGCAGGAATGTGTTTTCAGGGAGATAACACCTTTTATTATTTTATTTTGTTTTCAGACAGAACCTCCTCTCTAGAAAGCCTTGGCTGGTCTGTGCAGCCTAATATTCTGCCTGCTGAGAGTTGAGATTTAAGACATGTACCTCTATGTCTAGAGATAACACATTTAACATGTATTTTCTCCATCTGTTTCAAGACCTCTGCCTGCTTTTTATAGTTTTTTTCATGTCTCGTTTGCTCTTTAGGTATTTACACAATGTTATTTCTGAAGGGAATACTCATTTCATAGCTAAAGAAATGTTAAAGTGCTTCTGGACTTGTCATGTACTTTCATGGAAAGGCCTGTTGACACATTAGTGAACTGCTGCTCTCCTGTAAGATTAACTGTATATGGTTCACAGGCATCATACCTAGGGAACTTTTGGTTGCCTCTCTCCTTTGCAAACTTGCATAGTGCACTCTGGCACCATGAAAACATCAACTATATACAAAGTACTGTAGGAAACTGATCTGGATAGGCAACCCTTCCAAAGAAGAAAATATCAGCTGATTGTCCAGTGCTGAATGGTCAGGCCTGACATCCAGGCATACAAGAAACATTATATGGGCTGAATAGGTTTTCAACAAATGATGTTGGTTCAACTGGTAGTCAGTATGTAAAAGAATGAAAATTGATCTATTCTATCTCCTTGTACAAAGTTCAAGTCTGAGTGGATCAAGCATCTCCACAGAAAAGCAGATACACTGAATCTAATAGAAGAGAAAGTGGGCAAGAGCCTTGAACACATCATCACAGGGAAAAATTTCCTGAACAGAACACCAATGGCTCATCCTTTAAGATCAACAATTGACAAATGGGACTTCATAAAATTGAAGAGATTCTGTAAAGCAAAGAATACTGTCAATAGAACAAAACAGAAGACTAATATCCAAAATATACAAAGAACTCAAGAAGTTAGACTCCAGAGAATCAAATAACCTTATTAAAAAATGAGGTATAGAACTAAACAAATAATTCTCAACTGAGAAGTATCGAATGGCTGAGAAGCACATAAGGAAATGTTTAACATCCTTAGTCGTTAGGGAAATGCAAATCAAAAACTACCCAAAGATTCTACCTTGTACCAATCAGAATAGCTAAGATTAAAAACTCAGGTGAAAGCACATGCTGATGAGGCTGTAGGGAAAGAGGAGCACTACTCCATTGCTGGTGCGACTGCAAACTGGTAAAACCACTTTGGAAATCAATCTGGAGGTTGCTCAGAAAACTGGAAATAGATCTACCTGAAGATCCAGCTATACCACTACTGGGTATATAACCAAAAGATACTCCAATGTGTAACAAGGACAGATGTTCCACTATGTTTATAACAGTCTTATTTATAATATCTAGAAGCTGGAAATAACCCAGATATTCCTCAACAGAAGAATGGATACAAAAAATGGGGTACATTTACACAATGGAATACTACTCCGCTATTAAAAACAATGACTTCATGAAATTCACAGTCAAGTGGATGAAACTAGAAAATATCATCCTGAGTGAGGTAACCCAGACACAAAACACACATAGTATGTACTCACTGATAAGGGGATATTAGTCCAAAAGCTCAGAATACCCCACAAACCGTATGGAGCTTAAGAAAAAGGGTGACCAAAGAGTGGATGCGTCAATCCTACATAGAGAGTGTATTAGTCAGGGTTCTCTAGAGTCACAGAACATATGGATAGTCTCTATATAGTTAGGGAATTTGTCGATGACTTGTAGCTTGTAGTCCAACTGCCCAACAATAGTCAGCAGTACTTGTGGATGGAAGTCCAAGGATCTATCAGTTGCTCAGTCACACAAGGCAGTTGTGGATGGAAATTCAAGGATCTAGCAGTTGCTCAGTCCCACAAGGCAGGCCAGGAAAAACCAGAGTGAATTTTCCTTCTTCCAATGTCGTTATATAGGTCTCCAGCAGAGGGTGTGGCCCAGATTAAAGGCATGTGCCACCGTGCCTTTAATCCCAGATGACCTTGAACTCAGAGATCTTCTAATCTTAATCTTCTGGAATTTATAGTCACTATGCTTCAAGATCTCCATGCCAAGATCCAGGTCAGAAACTTGTGTCTCTGAGACTCCAGATTAGGATTATAGGTGAGCCTTCCAATTCTTGATTAGTTCATTCCAGATTTAGTCAAGTTGAAAACCAGGAATAGCCACTACAGAGGGGGAACAAAATAATTAAAGGAAGTAGAGGGAGAGAAGGACCTGGGAGGGACAGAGAAAGAAGAGGGAAAAAGGCAGGGGACAGGATCAGGTATTGAAGGGACAGGAGAGAAGTATAGAGTGCCAGGAAATTGAGTAAAAATATATAGCAGTGGAGGATGAGAAACTGCAGGTAACCACTAGAAAGTAACAGATACCAGGGAAAGGAGAGGCTCCCAGGACCCAAAGAGGATGACTTTAACCAAAGTATGCAGCAAATTGGAGATTGAACCTGTAGAGACCACCTCCAGTATATAGGCACGGCCCTCAGTTCAGGGCCAATATCAAATTTTTAACCCACCAATCTCAAAATTTTTAACCCAGAAATATTACTGCTGAAAAAGAAAAGACAGGGCCAAAAAAAAAAAAAATGGAGCAGAGACTGATGGGTGGACCATTTAGTGGACTGCCCTACCTGGCAATCCATCCTGTCTACAGACACCAAACCCAACAAGATTCTCATACCAAGAAATCCTGCTGACAGGGATCTGTTATGTTTGTTCCCTGAGAGGTTCTACCAGCTCCTGACCAATACAGATGCAGATACTCACAGCCATCCATTGGACTGAACCCAGGGACTCCAGGGGAAGAGGTAGGGCAAGGACTGAAGGAGCTGAAAGGGATAGCAACCCCATAGGAAGAGCAATATCAACTAACTGTACCACCCAGAGCTCCCAGAGAATAAACTACCAACCAAAGCGTATACATGGAGGGATCCATGGCTCCAGATACATACGTAGCATAGGATTGCCTTATCTGATATCAATTGGAGGGGAAGGCCTTGGTCCTGTAGAAGTTTGAAGCTCCAGCATAAGGGGATGCTAAGCAGAAGTAGAATAGTAGGTGGAGGAGCACCTTCATAGAGGCAAAGGGGAGGGAGGAGAGGGAATGGGATGGGAGGTTGTGGAAGGGTAACCAAGAAGGGGGATATCATTTGAAATGTAAATGAATAAAATGATTCAGAAAATAAATAAATGAAAATCCAGCTTCACCTTAACCATTAAAAGAATAATGATGTGAAATATCTCAGTTTTAACCAAACTACTTCTTCACTAATATCTTGTTTTCTTATATCTGTGTAATCCGAACTAGTCAGTCTCATTTACTGCCTACTGTATTTTGTAGAATGTTATGCTGCTCATCTACATCTTTAAGTTAGTTGCATGATCCTCCTCATCATCATCATCATCATCATCACTGTCACCATCATGCTTTTGACAAGATAGGGTCAAGAAAAACCCTAGTGGAAAACTTAATTTACACTGTTATTAAATCCTAGAGTAAATCATAATAGCCACAGGGTGGTGCTATCCTACAAGCATAAAATCTAGGACAGTTCAGGTTTCTGAAGATATGTGTTTCCTGTGTTTAATTCTATTTTGTTTATATACATTATAATATATATGAATACAAGTAACATACTTTATATATGTGTTATATATAATATATATTAGATGAATAAGTAATTTTAAGTATTTTTTCCTTCTTTTCTTTTGCCATGTAGGGACACTGAAGGTCCCTACCAGGAATCAAGTTCAGCAGATTCTCTTTGAAAACTCTAGCATACCAGGACAAGTACCATGACAGGATGTGACTCTAATCTTGGCTTAAGGATATTTTTGGTTATGTTTCCAGTTGTTCACTGGGCCCAATAGGATGCCAGTTATCAAACTGTTAGATATAAACTACAGATGATAAAACTTTGGAGAACTCAGAAAGTTGATGATAAACATCTGTGCTGAGTTTAGCATGGAGACACATAAAACTGGTTACAGTTGATGTTCTAAAGGTGGTGAGAACTGAATAAATGAATAGTCTATATACATGTGCCAGACTGTACCTGGCATGAAATCAAATAGCTCTGGAGCAATGCATAAAACTGAGCAGAAATCACTGAGCAGACATCGAATTATAATGTACAGACCATGGAAAGGAGTTTACAATGCAAACTGATAGACTTTGCTTGTTAACACAAAATATCAACATTTCCTCAGGATTTAAGCCTCTTCCTCCCCCAGTATAACTCTTGGCAGAAACTCTTGGCAACTTTTCTTGTTTGTTTGTTTGTTTGTTTGTTTGTTTTGAGTTGTTCTTGACACAAAAGTGTCACCTCTAAATTTTCTCTCTTATTGCTTGATATTATAACTCAATGACCTGACAAATGTTAAGTTAATGATTATCACCCAGCATGAAAGGCTGGATAAATATTATTATAAGCTTCAGCAAACACAACTGTCTCTGCAGGCTTAGCTTTTTCAAAACCTATTTTAACAAGAGTTCTCAAGTGCTTTGACCCCCCACTTCTAGCTTACCATCTTAAAGTTGGGGGGGAAAGATGGTAAATAGACAAGGGAATGTGAACTTGTTTAGAAGTAGGTTGGGATGGGAGTCATTCCAGTCTCCTTTTGTCAGGACATCAGCAGTTCAGTAGTGTCAGGATACCAACAGTCCAGTTCAAAAATGTCACCAAATGTGAATCAGGAATGGTTGCACAATCCAGCAGAAACTGCCAGGCCTCTGTTGAATTGGTATCAGTCAGCAAGGGCAACCAGGACCAGCTGGAATGCCAGGACTACTCTTCTGTGCCTCTCTCAAGAAAGCAAAGATCAATGAAGATACAAAGTCAATGAAGAGTTGCATGGCTAGCTATGCAAGTTCTCTGTCACTGTCTGTTGAGTCCTACTCTTACTATCTCCAAATATCACATGTCCTCTCTCATGGTTCTTGCCTCAAAACTATATCAGATGAATCCGCTTCAGCAAAACATCATGTGAGTCTATATCCCATAACACAACCAGAAACTTGCACTTCACTTCTCAGATAAGACCACTTAATGAATGTTTACTTTCTAATAAGAGGAAGGGTTCTGTTCTTTACAACAGGGGCTCTTGGCTATGGTAATCAAAATGTGTATAAAGTGTTTTTCTGTCCAAGCATGAAGACCTCAATTAGACCCAAAACATACATATAGTAGCTGGGTGTGGAGATAAACACCTATTGCCCTAGTGCTGGTATAATTAGCATCCCTGGAAGAAATGAGGATATTTAAAGAAACACATGTGTTCTTCACTGTGACTTTCTGCACTGTTGAAAGAAAGAATATCAAGAACCTGGAACACTCCCTTTCCCCTACCTCCAGGAATATGCTAAGAGAATGCTAAGTATCTGTTTTCTATGTCTTTTCTTTCCTTTTTAAAAAAATTATTTTTTTCACTTTACAGCCCAATATTAGCTTTCCTCTCTTCCCAGTACCACCTCATTCAGGTCAATTCCCCATTCCATATTACTCTTCTCTTTTGAGAAGGGGAAACCCTCTCTGGGTGTGCCTCCACCAATCCTCCTTACACACACACACACACACACACACACACACACACACACACACACACACACCAAGCAACTGATGGACTAAGCGAATCCTCTTCCATTGAAGCCAGACAAGGCTGTCCATTTTGAGGTATGGGATCCACAGGCAGGCAACAGGTGCAGAGACAGCCCTGTATTGGGTAATCTGCATGAAGACCAAGATGCTCATCTACTACATATGTGCAAGGAGCCTAGATTCAATCCATGATCTCTCTGTGGTTGGTGATTCAGTCTGGGGAGCCCTCAAGTTCTAGATTGCCACACCAACTCCAATGTTGTCTGAGTGACATGGCAAAGTCCGTGATCTCTGTGTATGGGGGAAACATGTCCCTCAGGAATAAGCCCCTTGGAGGCCTCTGGCAGTCAGCCCATCCCTGGTCACCTCGCTCAAGATGTTCTCCTAAGATAATACACTTCCTGGGTTATGGGTTCTGCTTGGCTTCATTCTGTATTCTTTTTTTAAATTTCTTTATAATTTTCATGAGGAGCCAGGTTCCTGGTTAATAAATAATGTAGGCTTTGATGTTCCTGATGATCAGGCCATATCACCTGTGACAGCTTGCAAGCGATGGTGCTACATAAGAGAGAGGATAGCCATAAATTTACAGAATTCAATTTGGCCCTAGTGAAGCATTAATAGTGAGACTTCAGCACGTTTATCTTGGGCACATAAAGTAACCACATGTCTGAGGTTTATGACTAAGGTCTGGCAGCCAGATGTGTTTTCTGTGATCTCAGAGTCATGTAGTTCCTGAGTGCACTGCACCATGTCTAGTTACACTTCTGATAAAAGTGTAAACTGTCTTTTTTTTAGTAACTTTGAGATTGTTCCTGGAGACCTGCCAGGACTGTCTATTTCCTCATGTAATGATTATATATTGAAGCACTTTTGATTAAATAAATGCAGCAGATTCAAAGCCTCTCTGGTGTCGTGTCTGTCTGTCATCGCCGACTCGACTCCTCTCCCTCCTGTTATCCAAGACCCTGGTTCCCGGCGGACATAGTTCTGACTGGGTCAGTCCGTGGCACTAGATTAGTTGACTCTGTTGTTCTTCTTGTAGAGTCCCTGTCCTCTTTGGGTCCCCCAATCCTCTCACCTCTTCAATAAGACTCATTGAGCTCCATCTAATGTTTGGGTGAGAATCTTTGCATCTCTTTTGATTGGATGCTTGGTAGAGCTCGTAAGACAATTATGCTAGGTTCTTGTCTGCAAAGCATAACAGAATATATTATTAATAGTGTCAGGGATTGGTTCTTGCCCATGGGATCAGTCTCAATTTGGGGCAGTCATTGGTTGGCTGTTCCCCCAGTCTCTGCTCTATCTTTGACCCTGTTCTTCTTATAGACAAGACACATTTTGGGTGGAAGGGCTTGTGGGTGGGTTGCCTCCTTACACTGGGAGTCTTGCTTGGCTACAAGTGATGACTACAAGATCCATATACTCTCTTCTAGAAGTCTCAGCTAGTCACCCTCAGAGACCCTTTGGGGCCTCCCCCAGATGCCAGGTCTCTAGCGTGTCCTAGAGATTACTCCCTCCTAACCGCAATCTCCCTTCTCTTTTCCCTGCTACCTGCATATAATCTCATCCCCCAATCCCCTTCCCATCTCCTGTCTCACCCAGTTCCCTCCTTCCATATACCTCCAGTATCTATTTTATTTCCCCTTCTGAGAGAGATTCAACCATCCTACATTGGGTTTTCCTTGTTATTTGGCTTGTTAGGGTCTGCTGATTATAGCATGACTATCTTGTACTTTATGGTTAATACCTGCTTATAAGTGAATATATACCATATATATCCTTTCAAGTCTGGGCTACTCAGGATGATATTTTCTAGTTCCATCCATTTGCCTGCAAAATTCATGCTCTCCTAGTTTTTAATGGCAGAGTAGTAGTCCATTTTGTAAGTGAACCACATTTTCTTTATCCATTCTTCAGCTGAGAAACATCTAGGTTGTTTCTGGTTTCTGGCTATGATAAATAAAGCAGCTATGAACATAGTTGAGCAAGTATCCTTGTGGGATGGTAAAACATCTTTTGGGTATATATGCCAAGGAAGGGTGTAGCTGGGTCTTCATGTAGAACTATTTTTTATCTTCTGAGAAACCACCAAATTGATTTCCGGAGTGAACATGTGCTGTTCTTTGAGTTTTTGATCTTAGACATTCTGATGGGTGTAAGCAGGAATTTCAGAGTTGTTTAGATCGCATTTCCCCAATGACTAAGGATATTGAACATTTCTTTAGGTGCTTTTCAGCTAACTTCTTGATATATATCTATATTCCCTCTCTCAGAGGGAGGGTTGGTGAAGATCTTTTCCAAATCTGTAGGTTGCTGTTTTGTCTTAATGATGGTGTCCTTTGACTTACAGACACTTTTCAGTTTCATGTGTTCCTATTTACTAACTCTTGACCTTAGCACCTGAGTCATTGGTATTCTGTCCAGGAAGTTATCTCCTGTATTGAAGAGTTCAAGGCTATTACCCACTTTCTGTTCTATTAAATTTAGCATATCTGGCTTTATGTTGAGGTCTTTGATCCATGTGAACTTGAGTTTTGTACAGGGTAATAAATATGGATCTGTTTGTATTTTTCTATATGTAGATATTCAGTTAAACCAGCACTATTTGTTGAAGATGCTCTCCTTTTTTCTTGTACAGTTTTGGCTTCTTTGTCAAAAATCAAGTGTCCATAGGTGTGTGGGTTTATTTCTGGGTCTTCAATTAGATTCTGTTGATACACCTATCTCTATACCAATACCATGAGGTCTTTATTACCATTTTTACATAGTACAGCTTGAAGTCAGGGATAGTGATACCTCCGAAAGTTCATTTATTGTTTAGGGTCTTTTGAGCTACCTAGATTTTTTGTTTTTACATATGAAGTTGAGAATTGTTCTCTCAAGATCTGTAAAGAATTGTGTTGGAATTTTGATGGGAATCAAATCTATAGATTACTTTTGGTAAGATGGACATTTTCCTTATGTTAATACTATTGATGAATAAGCATGGGATATCTTTCCATCATCTGAAATCTTCCTCAATTTCTTTCTTCACAGACTTGCTTGTTATAAAGGTCTTCCACTTGCTTAACTAGAGCTGCACCAATGAATTTTATATTATTTGCGGCTATTGTGAAGGGTACTGTATTCCTAACTTCTTTCTCAGGCTCTTTATTGCTTATGTAAAGGAGGGATATTGATTTCTTTGAGTTAATTTTATATCCAGTGACAATGTTGAAGGTCTTATTAGTAAGAGCTCTATGGTAGAATTTTTGGGGTCACTATCATATCATCTGTGAATAGTGATACTTTGACTTCTTCCTTTCCAATCTGTATCCCTCTTGATCTCCTTTAGTTGTCTTATTGCTCTAGCTAGAACTTCAAGTACTATATTGAGTAGATGGGAGTAGGGGAGTGGACATCCTTGTCTTGTTCCCAGTTTTAGTGGAAATGTTTTAAGTTTCTCTCTACTTATTTTGATGTTGCCTTTTGGCTTGTATGTTGCCTTTACTGTGTTTAGGCATGTCCCTTGTATCCCTGCTCTCTCCAAGACTTTTATCATGAAGAGGTGTTGGATTTTGTCAAATGCTCTTTTGATATCTAATAAGATAGATGATCATGTGATTTTCTTCTTTTAGTTTGCTTATATGGTGGATTATGTTGATGGATTTTTATATATTGATCCACCCCTGCCTACCTGGGATGAAGCCTACTTAGTCATGATGAATGATGTCTTTGATGTATTCTTGGATTCAGTCTGTGAGTATTTAATTGAGTGGTTTTGCACCAATGTTCATAAGGGAAATTAGTCTGAAATTATCTTTCTTTGTTGAGTCTTTGTGTGGTTTAGGTAACACAGTGACTGTGCCCTCATAGAATGAGTTTGGTAAAGTTCCTTCTGTTTCTATTTTATGAAATAGTTTCAGAAGTAGTGGTATTAGCTCTTCTTTGATAGTATGGTAGAATTCTGTACTGAAATCACCTGGCCCAGTAACTTTTTGGGTTGCTAGACTTTTGATAACTGCTTTTATTTCTTTAGGGGTTATTGGATGGCTTGAATAGTTTGCCCGATCTTGATTTAACTTTGAGTGAGTTCCAGGACAGCCAGAGCTATACAAATAAACCCTGTCTCAGAAGAAAAAAAAAAGACCTAATGATTCTTGGAATTTCCTCAATGTCTGTTTTTATCTCTCCCTTTTCATTTTTGATTTTGTTGATTTGGATACTGTCTCTTGTCTTTTGCCTAGTTTGGCTAAGGGTTTCTCTATCTTGTTGATTTATATTTCTCAAAAAACCAGCTCTTAGTTTACTTGTGTCTTTGTATTGTCTCTTTGGTTGTTGTTGTGTTGTTGTCTCCAATTGATTGATTTCAGTCCTGAATTAGCTTATTTCTTCCATTGTGTGCTTGCTTTTTTTCTTCTTTCTTTTTTTCTTTCTTTCTTTCTTTCTTTCTTTCTTTCTTTCTTTCTTTCTTTCTTTCTTTCTTTCTTTCTTTCTTTCTTTCTTTCTCTGTCTAGAGCTTTCAGGTATATTTTTAAATTGCCGGAACAAGAACTTTCTAATTTATTTATAGAGACACTTAGTGCTCTGATATTTCCTCTTAGCAATGCTTTCATTGTGTCCCATAACCTTGGGAATGTACTGTCATTTTCATTGAATTCTAGACAGTTTTTAATGTCTTTATTTCTTCCTGTACTCAGTGATCATTGAGTAGAAAGTTATTAAATTTCCATGAATATGTGAGGTTTCTGTTGTGTCTGTTCTTGTTGAAGTCCATGGTGAGCTGATAATATTTGAGGGATTGTTTCAATTTTCTTATCTCTATCCAGCCTTGCTTTCTGACAGATTATATGGTAGGTTTGGAGAAGGTTCTGAGGGGTGTTGAGAAGAAGGTAGACACTTTATCTTTGGGTGATATATCTTAGATCCATTTGAACCATAATCTCTATTAATTTTGTTATTTCTTTGTTTAATTTCTATCTCTATGACATGTCCATTGGTACGAGTGGGGTATTGAAGTCCCCTACTGTTAATGCTTGTGGTTTGATGTGTGACTTAAGCTTCAGTAATGTCTCTTTTACAAATGTTGGTACCCTTTCATTTGGGGCATAGATCAGCACTGAGATGTCCTTTTGGTGGATTTTTCCTTTGATGAATAGGAAGTGTCCTTTCTGGTCTCTTTTGATTGGTTTCAGCTTGTTTCTTGGATCTATTTGCTTGGAAAACATTTTTCCAGCCCTTTGTACTGAGATAATTATTTTTATTGCTGAGACATGCTTCTTATATACAACAGAGTAATGGATTCTTCTTATGAATTCATTTTGCTAGCCTGTGCCTTTTTACTGGGATACTGAGTCTATTGATGTTGAGAAATATTAATGACCAATGATTGTTCCTGTTATTTTGATGTTGGTGGCAATTGAGTGTGTGTGTGTGTGTGTTTCTTTTCTATTTGTTTTGATGGTGTAAAACTATTTATTTTTTTTATTTATTTTTATTTTTTTAGCATAATTAGCCTTATAAAGTTGGGAGCTTTCCTTCTAGTATCCTTTGTAGGGCTGGTTTCCTGGAAAGGGAATTTTGAAATTTGGTTTTATCATAGACTATCTTGATTTCTCCATCTATAGTGATTGAAAGTTTAGCTGAGTATAGTAGTCTAGGTCAGCATTTGTGGTCTTTTAGTGTCTGCAAGACCTCTGCTCAGACCCTTCTAGCTTTTAGAATCTCAGACGAGAAGTTGAGTGCAATTCTCATAGGTCTACCTTTATATGTTAATTGTTCTTTTTCATGCACCTTTTTTCTTTTAAATATTTATTTATTTATTTATTTATTTTTACACTACAGATTTTATTCATCTCCTGGTCCACTCTCCTACTATTCCACATCCCATACCTCCTCCCCACCCTCATCTTCACAAGGATGTCCCCATTCCCTCACCCCCACCCCATCAGACCTCTAAACTCCCTGGGTCCTCCAGTCTACTGAGGGCTAGGTGCATCTTCTCTGATTGAACCCAGACCTGCAGTCCTCTGCTGTATATGTTGGGGTCCTCATATTAGATTATGTATGCTGCCTGGTTCATGGTCCAGTGTCTGAGCAATCTCAGGGGTCCAGGTTAATTGAGACTGCTGGTCCTCCTCTAGGGTTACTCTCCTTCTCAGCATCTTCCAGCCTTTTCCCAATTCAACCACAGGGGTCAGCAGCTTTTAGCTATTGGTTGGGTAAAATATCTTCATCTGACTCTTTCAACTTCTTGTTGGGTCTTCCAGATTGCAGTCATGATAGAATCCTTTTTGTGAGCACTCCATAGTCTAAGTAATAGAGTCAGGCTTTGGAACTTCCCCTTGAGCTGTATCCCACTTTGGACTTATTGCTGTACTTTCTTTTCCTCAGGCTTCTCTCCATTTCCATCTCTGCAGTTCTTTCAGAAAGGAACAATTATGTGGTCAGAGTTTTGACTGTGGCATGGCAGCCCACTCTCTCACTTGATGCCCTTTCTTTCTGCTTGAGCTGGGCTCTATAAGTTTCCTCTCCCTACATTCAGGCATTTAATCTAAGGTTCCTCTCTTTGAGTTCTGAGTGTCTCTCACCTCCACGGTCTCTGGTGCATTCTGGGGGTCCCCCTCCTAGCCTCCTACCTCCCGAGGTTGCCTGTTTCCATTCTTTCTGTTGTCCCTCAGGGCTTCAGTCCTTTTCCTTCACCAATACCAGATTTAGATCCCCTCTTCGCCACCACACCATCCACTTTCCCTCCCAGGTTCCTCCATCTCTACCCCCTTGCTTTCTTCTCCCTCCCAAATGGGACTGAGGTGTCCTCACTTAGGCCCCTTAGCTTGTTGACCTTTTTGAGTTCTGTGGACTGTATCTTGGATTTTCTGTACTTTTGTTTTTTGGTTACTATTCACTTATTAGTGAGTACATACCATGCATGTCCTTTTGGGTCTGAATTACCTCACTCAGGATATTTTCTAGTTCCATCCATTTGCCTGCAAAATTCACAATGTCTTCATTCTTAATAGCTGAGTAGTATTCCATTGTATAAATGAACCACATTTTCTGTATCCATTCTTCTGTTGTGGGACATCTGGGTCCTTTCCAGCTTCTGGCTATTACAAGCAAGGCTGCTATGAACACAGTGGAATAGGTGCCCCTGAATCTTGAATGGCTAAGAAGCACCTAAAGAAATGATTAGTCTTTAGTGATCAGAGAAATGCAAATCAAAATGACTCTGAGATTCCACTTTTCACCAATCATAATGGCAGCTATTAAAAACAAAGACATGAATTTTGAAAGCAAATGGATGAAACTTGAGAATATCATCCTGAGTGAGATAAAACAGAGCCAGAAAGACACCTATGGTATATACTGACTTATAAGTGGACATTAGCCATAAAGGGCATGCTACAAGTCACGGACTCAAAGAAACTGGTTAATAAGGAGGTCCCAAGAGAGAATGTGCAAATCTCACTCAGGAGGGGAAACTGTAAGCTTATATTATTTTTTTATTGTTTTATTCCTTAAGCATGATCTTCATTTTTATCTAGTATTTGTTTTAACAATTAGTATAACAGAATTTCACAAAATCATATTGAATATGCATGTTATTTCATATGACTTTTAAAAAATTTATTTACTTTTATTCTTTAATCATTTTTTACAGTCCAGATTTTATCCCCCTTCTGGTCTGCCCTCCCCCAACTACTCCCCATCCCATATTCCTCTCCCTCTACCCTCCAGGCCTCCCTACTTCCTGGGCCCTCAAGTTTCTCAGGGGTTAGGTGCATTTTCTCTCACTGAGGCTAGACCAGGCATTCCTCTGCTGTGTATGTTTTGTAGCCTCATATCAGCTGGTATATAATGTCTGGTTCGTGGTTCAGTGTCTGAGAGATATCAGAGGTACAGGTTAGTTGAGGCTGCTGGTCTTTCCATGGAGCCACCATCCTCCTCATTTCTTTTTCTAGCTTTTCCTCAATTCAACCACAAAGGTCCCCAGCTTTCATCCATTGGTGGGGTGCTAGTATCTGCATCTGCTGCTTTCAGCTGCTTGTCAGACTTATCAGAAGGCAGTCATTCTAGCGTTCTGTCTGCGAGCACACCATAGTGTCAGTAACAGTGTCAGGGCCCTGGGACTCCCCTTCAGCTGGATCCCAATGTGGGCTTGTCAATGGACCTGCTTTCTCTCATGTACTTCTCCATTTTTGTCCCTGCAGTTCCATCAGACAATTTTGGGTCAGAGCTTTACACAGTGGGATGACAACTCTCATTTGCGAATCCAGAGAGCTCTTGGACTGGCGCAGTGCTTGCAGTGTGCTCAGGACCAATCAGGAGCCAAAGTGGTTTAATTAATTCACACTTACACTGTAGTATTGCTTTGACATTCTTTTTTTTTTCTATATTTTTGATTTTCCCTTTCCCAGTCCCCCGACCCCGAAAGTCCCATAAGCCCTCTTCCCTCCCCCTGTTCCCCAGTCAACCCCCCCACCTGCTTCGCTGTCCTGGTATTTCCCCTACACTGCTACATCCAGTCTTTCCAGGACCAGGGGTCTCTCCTTCCATCTTCTTGGAAATCAATTGATATGTGAATTGTGTCTTGGGTATTCCGAGTTTCTGGGTTAATATCCACTTATCAGTGTGACTGCATACCATGTGTGTTCTTTTGTGATTGGGTTACTTCACTAAGGATGATATTTTCCAGTTCTGACCATTTGCCTAAGAATTTCATGAATTCATTGTTTTTAATTGCAGAGTAGTATTCCATTCTGTAAATATACCACATCTTCTGTATCCATTCCTCCATTGAGGGACATCTGGGTTCTTTCCAGCTTCTGGATATTATAAATAAGGCTGCTATGAACATAGTGGAGTGAACTAATAGAAAAGAAACTAGGGAAGAGCCTTGAACAAATGGGCACGGGGGAAAATTTCCTGAACAGAACACCAACAGCTTATGCTCTAAGATCAAGAATTGACAAATGGGACCTCATAAAATTGCAAAGTTCCTGTAAGGCCAAGGACACTGTAAAAGGACAAAGCAGCAGCCAACAAATTGGGAAAACATCTTTACCAACCCTACATCCGACAGAGGGCTAATATCCAATATATACAAAGAACTCAAGAAGTTAGACTCCAGAGAGCCAAATAACCCTCTTAAAAATGGGGTACAGAACTAAACAAAGAATTTCACCTGAAGAATATAGAATGGCTGAGAAACACCTAAAGAAATGTTCAACATGCTTATTCATTAGGGAAATGCAAATCTAAACAACCCTGAGATTTCACCTCACACCAGTCAGAATGGCTAAGATCAAAATCTCAGGAGACAGCAGGTGTTGGCGAGGATGTGGAGAAAGAGGAACACTCCTCCACTGCTGGTGGTATTGCAAGCTGGTACAACCACTCTGGAAAACAATCTGGCAGTTCCTCAGAAAACTGGGCATGACACTCCCAGAGGACCCTGTTATAGTACTCCTGGGCATATACCCAGAGGCCTTCCCAACATGCAATAAGGACACATGCTTTGACATTCTAAGAGTATTCTTTATAGATGTTAGCCACTCTAAGCATGTAAGATAAGAAAGTTTCAAGTATATATGCATTTTACCTAGGTGATAGATGTAGTTAAGGTAATTAACTCCTAATATACTTACATGAATTCAAGAGTTCCTTATGCTCTAGAATAAGCAGTTCTGTTTATTGTGTATTGCTGCTATAAATGTTTTTTAAAAATGTTTCTGATGAGATTAGGCTAGTCTATACCAGTTCAAAATGTTGTGTAACTCTGCCTATATCTATCTTGTGCCATTTCTGTACTCCCTTCTCTCTCTCCATCCCTCCCTCCCTCATTCACTTCCTCTCTCAAGTCTCCCTCACTTCCTCCCTTTTTCACTCTCTTCTGTCTCCTTTTATATCTGTACATCTTTGAAGTCAGTGTGTCATGGTCTCAAACGCTTTACTTGGCTGTCTTACAACAAGAGACTCTTTTTGCTTTCCATCTTGTCCACACTGAAATTGCAAACTCACCATACTGAGATTTTAGTTCTTGATACTACAAGAAAGGATATTTCTTATTTATCAAGAAATCCCTTTAGATCTTCTTTTCAATAGTACGTAATATGCAAAGACTATGAACTTTGGCTAAATAAGTGGGGATGGATCTTGAGATCTTCTTCCTTGGAGAGGGAATAAGCAAGTGTTTTCTCTTTGAAAAGTGTGTAGACAAATATTGACCAGAGAGAGGTATAATTTGTTTCAAAACTGGGCCCAATATTCACTTTCCCTTCTAAGCCAGGAAGTCTCTCTCTCTCTCTCTCTCTCTCTCTCTCTCTCTCTCTCTCTCTCTCTCTCTCTCTCTCTCTCTCTCCCTCCTCTTTGTTTCTTCCTTTAATACTATCCACTCAGCCTCCAGAAATATGCAGTGATGAAGAATTCAGTGAACTGTGAAACTGTGTTAAATAGATTACAAATACTGGAAAGTGATACCCAGATCCGCAAGTGACTTTAGTGTTGAAGCAGGTTTCATGGAGGTGGATTTCTTAAAACTTACCATAGCTGAATGCTGTTCAGCTCTACATCTACCCAGACCTACCACAGAAGAATGAGGCTTTTCCTCCTGCTCATCTGTCAAATCTTATTTTAGTCATATGTGAGAAAATCTAAGCCAGAATATTTTTCAAAGGTGATGCAATGAAAGCTAACAAATCCTGCAATTTTTGTACAAAATAAAGATAATGGTAAACTACTACAGTGAATCTAACAACATCCAAATCTAAGTAAACTCAGCTTACATAATTTGCTTCTCAAAGATTCATAGCTATCCAGGTAAGCATGGAGGTCATTCATCCTCCTGTTCAATTCAGGGACATGACAGTCCCCAGTATAATTCAATCACATTTCAGTTTCATTTCCTATCACCCCCAAACCATGTATTACTATTAAACTTACTTAACATAATGATGAAGAATCATAAAGAATTCACTACATTCATACATACATTTATATGTAACAAAGGAGACATTCTTAATTATATCATTACTGAAATTGATCATGGGATGTTATAATTTCCAAATTGTCTCTTAATTTTGACCTTTGAGAAATTATTTGTCTTTATTTCTAGATTGTCAGAGTGTGAAACATTCCTTTTCAGGCTGAGTGTATTTATTGCTAATTTACATTGATTTGAGCTATGATTCTTTGAAGGCAGATATAAGGACAGACACAGGGACACAAATGCACACATGAATATGTACATGTATACACCTTTTGTTTTATGAATTTCTTTTCTGTTCCTTTCTGTACTCTATGTTCTAAGCCTGACTTGTCATGAGTTTTATACTCTATATGAGAAAATTCTTGAATGCAACATGGATGAAGTGGTGGGAACCCTGCATCTCTGTTTGTAATTCAGATAGAAGTGAGAATGATTTGCAGCTCTGGAGCTTGTGAGTGACCTCTGTGGTCAGGGTTGTCCTGTGGTCTAAACCCTAAAGCCTGTGGAACTGGACACATGTTCTAAATAATTAATATCCAAATTGAAATGCATGGTTGGATAATCAAGTGGTTTCTTGGGAGCTGATTAATTAGAAGCTTTGAGCAAAATCTCACACATATGATGTCAGGCACAGTGACTATAATGTCCTTCATATAGCAAAGAAATCATAGCCATTTCTAACATTATGATGTTTGAAACAGAATTTTCTTTTAATATTTGGGTCAGAGTTCAACCAAAATTCAGTGGCTAATTTGCATTTTGAGTTAATTATCATATGGACTGTAAAATAAAGGGCTATCTTTATTCCCTAAGAATGAGGAGTGTGAGAATACCCAGTGTGTCAACAGAGTCCTTTCTTTCATAAATGGGTTTTACTCCCTTATAATAGATTAATGGGTTTTACTCCCTTATAAGAGATCATTTGAATACTTGTGAGAACTTATTTGATACCCCTGTGTTCACTGTCAACCATTAGAATACCACACAGTTTTGATTATGACAGGTGTGTAATCAGTTTTTACAAGTGGGGAACATTTGTTCTTTATTAATAGTTTTGTTTAGCTTAAGTTTTTTAATATTTCATATGAATTCTAGAATAGCTTTACATTTTTTTTGTAGTCAACTGGTCCTGGATTATTAGGAGGTATTAAAGGAAATACTTTCATTTAAATGTATTCTTATTAAATTTATAATTTAAATATTTATTATTTTAATTTTTATTAATAAAAATTAAAGTTATTTCTTTTATGATTAATTTGTATGATGCTGATAGCATGTCCATAAACATGGGCTGCCTTTCCTTTTTACTTTTCTCTTTTCTTTCTTTTTCTTTGATCTGTTCTTTAGGTGTTTAGCTTAGAAGGCATGTCCCCTTGGTGAGCATCCTCTTAGTAATGGGGTAAGGGTGGAAGCCAAGAAATGTCACTTTAGAAATGGAAGTTTAAACATAAAAAGTTTATGTTTTGAGTGCTCAGCAAGGCAGCCAGTTTGGGATTTGATGGGCAATTGTAAAAAAATTTTATAGGATATGAACACAAAGCAATGTGGAAGGTGGGAATTTGTTATCCAACTATATTTTTGGCATTATCGGTTAAAGAAAAGAGTATCTGTTGGAGGCTGGGCCATGTCCAGGGCACCTGGCTTAATTGTCCCTGAGTAATGGCCTATTCCAGAACATAGCTGATACCAGAATGTTTGTACAGGATGAAGATTATTTTAACAAAGATTGATCTTATCTCAACTTCCTGGGACTTACATAGGCTTGGTGACTTTTATTGGAACTGAAGAGAATGTAGGACAAGGACATGTAGTAAAATGGAGGCAGTGGACCAACACTTGGAGTTACTCTGGGCTCTTCCACAGTGTTTTATGTATTTCCAATGTAACTATAAATTAATAGCTTTCTGGCCTTTTTCTTAGCCCATGTTTTGCAGAAATGTACCTGTTTGTCTATTGATTTTCAATTCTACAACTTTGCTTACTTAAAAAAAATGTGACAGGATTTTTTTGGGGAGTGGGGAGTGAGTTAGATTATTTTCTACAATAAAGGTCATGTTAATACAAACAGAATTGATAGAAGACCAGGTAGGCTCCCAGAGAACCTTCTTCACACTTTTTGTTACTCAAGACCTAGTTCTCAGCATCTTTGCTTAGCATTGCAACTGAACACCAGCTCCAACTTCCTCTTCACCCTGTCAATGCCTCAAGGTATCTCACAAACCTTCTCTCCTGGCTTCCCCTTTCTTCATCTCCCAACACCAGCCATCATTCCCCCTGAAATCACTAGTATAGAAGGTCAGTAAAACAAACAACACTCAGCCTACACACTCTGAAATCCCAGAAAGGAAATAGGAACCACTGAACAAAATTCCTACCTAAGCAAAGTAACTTCTTCTTCTGTTAGTTGGCTCTTATATTTCTTCTCTAATTTCTCTGTATTAGACTAAGAAGCAATGAGTAAAGCAAATGTCCATGTATTCTTTTTCTGCTCATAAAATTCCTTGGTTATATGCCAGAAAAAATTCTACTATTTAGCCAATTCTAATTTGTTTGAGTTACTTATCTATTTATGTTGCATATAGCTTTTCTTTTAGATACAACTATACATAGTGATGTTTATTTATGCAGTAAATAATCTTTTAAAGAGTTTGAATTCACATTAATTATAATAATCTTTGTCTTTTAGGTTGTAATAAGTTATAGAGCTATGACTATGAATCTTAACATAAATTTGACTGTTGTGCCAATGTTTTCTATGGTATCTTCTGCACCGGAGATTCTCTCTCTATCTCTTTTATTATATGAATGTATCTATGACTCCTGAATTCTTTCCTAGGTTTTCTATCTCCAGACTTATCTCTCTTTTTGATTTCTTTATTGTTTTTATTTCAATTTTTAGATCCTGGATGGTTTTGCTCAATTCCTTCACTGTTTGGTTGTGTTTTTCCTGTAATCCTTTAAGGAATTTTTGTGTTTCCTTTTTAAGGGCTTCTATCTGTTTACATGTGTTCTCCTGTATTTCTTTAAGGGAGTTATTTATGTCCTTCTTAATGTTCTCTATCACCATCATGAGATATGATTTTAAATCTGATTCTTGCTTTTCTGGTGTATTGGGTTATCTAGGGCTTGTTGTGATGCATGTACTGGGTTATGATGATACCAAGTAGTCTTAGTTTCTGTTGATTATGTTCTTGCTCTTTACCTTTACCATCAGCTTATCTAAAGTGATAACTGATTTTTCTATCTCTGACAACCCTGAAGATAGAAACCCTGGAAAAGAGATTAGGAGTAATAGATGCAAGAATCACCAGCAGAATACAAGAGATAGAAGAGAGATACTATAGAAAACATTAACACAACTGTCAAAGAAAATGCAAAATACAAAAAAAAAAATCTTAACCCAAAACAAGCAGGAAATCAAGGACACTATGAAAAATTAAACTTAAGGATAACAGGCATAGTAGAGAGCAAAGATTCCCAACTCAAAGGGCCAGTAAATATCGTCAACAAAATTATGGAAGAAAATTTCTCTAACCTAAAGAAAGAGATGAAAATGAATGTAAAGAACCTGCAGAATCTCAAATACATTGAACCAGAAAAGAAATTTCTCTTGTCACAAAATAGTCAAAACAACAAATGCATAAAACAAAGAAAGAATTTTAAAAGCAGTAAGGGGAAAAAGTCAAGTAACATACAATGGCAGACCTATCAGAATTACACCAGACTTCTCACCAGAGACTATGAAAGCTAGAAGATCCTGGACAGATATCTTGCAGACCCTAAGAGAACACAAATGCAAGCCCAGTCTACTATACCCAGCAAAACTCTCAATTACCATGGACAGAGAAAACAAGACATTCCATGACAAAACTAAATTTACACAATATATTTCCACAAATCCAGTACTACAAAGGATAACAGATGGAAAACACCAACACAAGAAGGGAAACTACACCCTAGAAAATGCAAGAAAGTAATCTTCTTTCAAAAAACCCAAAAGAAGATAGACACACCAACATAATTCCACCAACATAAATAACAGGAAGCAACAATGACTATTCCTTAATATTTCTTAACATCAACGGACTCAATTCCCCAAGAAAAAGACATAGACTAACAGACTGGATACATAAACAAGACCCAGCATTTCTCTGCATACAGGAAATGCATCTCAGTGACAAAGACAGACACTGCCTCTGAGTAAAAGGATGGAAAAATTATTTGAAGCAAATGGTCCCAAGAAACAAGCTGGAGTAGTCATTCTAATATTGAACAAAATCAACTTTTAACCAAATGTTATCAAAAAAGATAAGGAAGGACACTTCATACTCATCAAAGCAAGAATCTAACATGATGAACTCTGAATTCTGAACATCTATGCCTCAAATGTCAGGTTCACCCCCCACCCCCATTTATAAAAGTAATTTCACTAAAGCTCATGCATTGTACCTCACCCAATAATACTGGGAGTCTTAAAAACACTCCAATTTCATCTATGGACAAATCATATAAACAAACTAAACAGAGACACAGTGAAACTATCTGAAGATATAGACCAAATGAATTTAACATATATCTATAGAACATTTTATTCTAAAACAAGATTATATATATATATCCTCAAGGTACCTTCTCCAATATTGACGACATAATCAGTCAAAAAATAGGCCTCAACAGATAGAAGAAGATTGAAATAATCCCATGCATTCTATCAGATCACCACTGACTAAAGCTGTCTTCAATAGCAATAAAAACAACAGGAAGCCCACATACACATTGAAGCTAAACAAAACCCCACTCAATGATAATAACTTGGTCAAGGAAGAAAAAAAGAAATTAAAGACTTTTTAGAATTTAATGACAATGAAGGCACAACATATCAAAACCTGTGAAACACAATGAAAGCAGTGCTAAGAGGAAAACTCATAGCTCTGAGTGCCTCCAAGAAGAAACTGAAGAGAGCAAAGACTAGCAGCTTAACAGAACACCTGAAAGCTCTAGAACAAAAAGATGCAAATATACTCAAGAGGAGTAGACTGCAGGAAAGAATCAAACTTGGGGCTGGAATCAACCATGTTGAAACAAACAGAACTATACAAAGAATCAACAAAACCAGGAGCTGGTTCTGTGAGTAAATCAACAAGATAGATAAACCCTTATCCAGACTTACTAGAGGGCACAGAGGCAGCATCTAAATTAACAAAATCAGAAATGAAAAGGTAGATACAACAATAGAAACTGAGGAAATTGAAAAAAATCATCAGATCCTACGATAAAAGCCTATATTCAACAAAACTGGGAAATGTGAATGAAATGGATAACTTTCTAGATAAATATCAAATATCAAAGTTAAATCAGGATCAGATAAAACATATAAACAGTCCCACAATCTCTGAAGAAATAGAAACAGTCATTAAAAGTCTCCCAACCAATAAATAAATAAATAAATAAATAAATAAATAAATAAATAAATAAATAAATAAAAATAGGCCAAGACCAGATGGGTTTAGTACATAATTCTATCAGACCTTCAAAGAAGACCTAATACCAGTACTCTTCACATTATTCCACGGAATAGAAACAGAAGGAACACTACCCAATTCTATCTATGAATCTCTGGTTACACTGATACCAAAACCATACAAAGACCCAATAAGGAAAGAGAATTTCATACCAATTTTTCTTATCACTATCAATTGAAAAATACTCAAAAACTGAATCCAAGAACACATCAAACTGATCATTAACCATGATCAAGTAGGATTTATCCCAGGAATGCAGGGATGATTCAATATATGGAGATCCATCAATGTAATAACTCAACCTAAATAAACTCAATGAAAAAAAAACACGTGATCATTTCATTAGATGTTGAAAAAACATTTGACTAAATTCAACATCCCTTTATTTTAAAAGTCTTGGAAACATAAGTAATTCAAGGTCCATACCTAAACATACTATAAGCATTATACAGCAATCCAGTAGCCAACATCAAACTAAATGGAGAGAAACTTGAAGCAGTCCTACTAAAATCAGAGACTTGACAAGGCTACCCACTTTTTCCCTAACTATTCCATATAGCATTGGAAGTTCTAGCTAGAGCAATTAGATAACAAAAGGAGGTCAAAGTGATACAATTTGGAAAGAAAGAAGTCAAACTATTACTATTTTCCAATGATATGATAGTTTACTTAAGTGACCCCAAAAATTCAACCAGAGAACTCCTTCAACTGATAAACAACTTCAGCAAAGTGCCAGATACGAAATTATCTCAAACAAATCAGTAGCCTTCCTATATTCAAAGGATAAGTGGGCTGAGAAACAAATTAGGGAAATGACACCCTTTAAAATAGTCAAAAACAATATAAAGTATCTTGGTGTGACTCTAATCAAAAAGGTCAAAGATCTGTACAACAAGAATTTCAAGTCTCTGAATAAAGAAATGGAAGAAGATCTCAGCAGATGGAAAGATCTTTCATACTCATGGATTGACAGGATTAATATAGTAAAACTTGCCATCTCACCAAAAGCAATCTACAGATTCAGTGCAATCCTCATCAAAAATCCAAAACAATTCTTCATGCAGTTAGAGAGATTCTCAAATTCTTTTGGAATAACAAAAACCTCAGGATATTGAAAATTTCTTAACAATAAAAGAAGTTCTGGAAAAATCTGTACTATTGAGTAATAATGATAAAAACTGCATGGTATGTGTACAGTGACAGGCAGGTAGATCAATGGAGTAGAGTTGAAGACCCAGAAATGAACCCACAAACCTATGGTCACTTGATCTTTGACAAAGGAACTGAAGTTATTCAGTGGAAAAAGGACAGCATTTTCAACAAATGATGCTGGTTCTACTGGCAGTCAACATGGAGATGAATGCAAATTTTTATCTCCCTTACAATGTTAAATCCATGAGTGTGCCCTTCCCCTGCAGCCTTCTGAGTGGAAATTCCAGACCTCGGTGCTAGCCACAATCTCCACCACCTAGGGTGGAGCGCTCTGACCAAGGTGAAGTCCATTGTTCTTCCAGAGCTACAATTTCCTGAATAAGCAGGTGACCCACTGAGCAGTGGAGCCAACACCTGCTGAGCAACTGAACCAGGTTTGCCTCTGAGTTTCCAGACTATGGGGGAAGGGTTCCCCCAACCTTTATATCTGGAGCCCCCATTAAACATCGAGCCTTGATCACAAAACCTTTTGTCTTGGCTCCTTATTTCTTTGGCAGGGCTATTCTATTTCATCCACAGCTTTCCTTCCAGATGACCTTGGGTCCCTTAGCTGGAGGCAGCAACAGATTGGTACCTGAACTTGTGTCTTGGAAACAGAGAGACCAACTGAGGGAAGCTGTCTTGGGTGGAGCTCCACAGGAATGAAAAAAGTTATGTATCTGGCTTGGTAAGCAATATACAGCATTAATTTTAGCACTATAAATGTCATCTTTTGAAGGCTGTTGTATCAGGGGTGCAAAAGCGATACAGGCTAGACCAAATCAGTGTAGGCCCAATGCTGAGATCAGCTAAGGTGTGACAGCAAATTGGGATGGTAAACTTTATTAGGTAAGTTGTCCTGCATCAGGTGAGAGGAATAGGGCATAAAATAAAATAAAATAAGTAAAAAAATAAAACAACAATAAAATAGATTTTAGAAACATGAGAGAGAAAGAGAAAGAGAGAAGGAAAATGGATTTCAGAACTCTATTAGGGACAAGCAATTCCAGTCTCTGTGGTCTTCCGACGGACACTAAGACAAGAAATGACTGATAGCCATACCTTATGTGAGAAACAATGTTTTGTCTCCAATAAAGAAGCTAGGATTTTAAATCTTTCAGTGTATATTATTCATAGAATTTTATTACAGTGCTTTTCTCTTAACAATGGGCTTTAAAAATTTTGGAGTAGTTGTTGCTACAGAAAAGATTCAAAGGTAATATGTCAATAATATCCTAAGCAAATTGACACAAAAAATTCAAGGAAAAGATAATTTACTTACTCTAAATGATTTTCAAAGGTGTTGGGATATATTAATTGGCTAAGACATTGCTTTAAGCTTACCACAGGAGGACTTAAACCTCTGATGTTCTCAAGGTGGATGCAAATTAACTAGTGAAAGACAAATAAGTTTACAGAGAGTACTCTGTACTCTCTGTAATCAGAGAATACTACTGTAATCAGTTGTTTATGTTATGTGTTCACTCTAATTACTTGGAAAAGGGAGCATTAATGTAGAGTCACCCTTTTTCATCTCCAAGTAACGTTTTAACATCCTACTATAAAGCTGTTGGTGTGTTAATAAAGTATTGTAGGATAGAATCATGAAAGTATTTTGAAAAGAATGTCTTAAGAACCTAATGAAACATTTGTTCCTTGTTTCAAATGGCAATCAAATTGGTCTTTGCAGAGTATTGACAGTTGCTCTATTGCATGGCAAGCCTTTTAGGCAAATTTGATAATTGTTATCCAAAAGAAAAGTTGTTAAAATTTGCTTCCATACCTGCCTTTGCATTTCCTATAGATTTATGCATACATCCCATAAAGAATACATCTATTGTATTTATAAACAGCTATTCTATGGGACAGAAGCTCATGTAATTGGATCACTTGTTTATTCATTTTATTTTCCCCCTGCTTCAACACAGATAATTAAATTGGGTAATGTAGCCGCTATTTTTAAAATGTCAAAAAAAAAATCAAACTTTGAATTTGTACACTGATAGTCAATATATATATATATAAACATATATCATGGCTTACAATTGCCTGAAATTGTTCCTTTTTTAAGATACTACTAACTCTTAAATTTTGCAATTATTTATGCAAATACAACTCAAGTTAATAAAAGGTACTCTTCCTTTAAATAACTGTCCTCTGGACATTTAAGAGCTCATCCAGGGGCTGGAGAGATGACTCAGTGGTTAAGAGAACTGACTGCTCTTCATGAGTTCCCAATAACTACATGGTAGCTTACAACCATCTATAATGAGATCTGACTCCCACTTCTGGTGTGTCTGAAGACAGCTACAGTGAACTTATGTATAATAAATTAATAAATCTTTAAGAAAGAGCTCATCCTAGATTGCCTGGACAGGACCCCTTAAGATAAGGCCAAAAGAGATTTGTATCCCAGACTATAGGCCTTACATAGGAACAATTGGCCATATAATCATATTCTTTATAGCATCAAAATAGTAATGGTTTGAGAATAATTTTATATTTTCAGAAAATGTACACATCAAATTTGAAAGACTTGTTCTCAGTGTCCTCAGTTTCTACCTGTACCACATAATAGTGTTCATTCTAGAGGAATTAATCAATTATTTCAAATAAATGGTACTCATATTTCTGATTTTAGAAAATTAAAATATGTGCATGTGACTAATGATACATTTTCAGGGTTTCTAGTTGCAACTTCTCTAACAGGAAAGGCAACTAAAGATGTTACATTTGTTTTCTATGCTTCCATAGTCATTGCCTACATTATTGTCTATGCTTGGTGTTCCAACTTAGATTGAAACAGATAATGGAACTGGCTATTTGTAGAGAGTCATATTGAAGTGCGGTATAGCCTGAGAGCTATCATTCAGCTGCCTGCATTTTTCTACCATTCCAAGTTCTGAGCCAGGATCTCCAGACCCCAGTGAGCTACACCTGCCCCCCCCCCCCACCTGACGGAATTGGCAGAGCAAGCCTTTTGTCACACCTCAGCTTCCAGCAGAGTAACAGACCCTATGGGATCAACATCCTTGAAGAACAGTGGAGCCAAGGCCCCGCTGAGAAGCACTGAGATGACTCGGCAACCCTGGGAGGGAGGGTCACGCCCACAGAGCATATATTGCCATGCGTTTTCTCCAAGTAAAGAGAAATTTTGTCCAGCCATGCATTAATGTCTCTGTGTGTTTTCTTTCTCTCGACCCCCGTCGTTTCACTTCCCAGCTTTCCGTTCATGGACAACCCTCTCGTGTGCAACTCCTGGGAGTTTTCAGCTATTTATTCCAGTCATCAAACATTTGAGATGTTTTGACAACAATTTAAAAACAATTTAATTCTTTATCATTCTCAAGGACAAGGTATTGTGGAACTTTAAAACAATATCTTCTTAAAAAACAAAAAGGAAGAAATTATAATCCCCATGCGTATTATTTAAATCATGCTTTTACAGTTTTATGAAAATTTTAAAATTTGGATGCCAAGGAACTCCTTGTTGAACGTCTATAGCATCCTACAACTAGGCATACTCATGCCTAGGTGAAATGGAAAGATCCACTTATTGGCATATGGCATGATCCTGATCAGGTATTTAAGATGGGGAAGAGGGCGTGTTTGTGGGCTTTTTTTCCACAGAATGCTACACGCTAGCTACCAGAGTGATTGGTGTGGCATGCTGAAGGTAATGCTGACCTGTGAGCTCGCTGAGTGACCGACAATGGTGACAGGATGTTGAACATTTCTTTAGGTGCTTCTCAACCATTCGATATTCCTCAGTTGAAAATTCTATGTTGAGCTCTGTACCCTACTTTTTAATAGGATTATTTGATTCTTTGGAGTCCAAATTCTTGAGCTCTTCGTATATATTGGATATTAGGCCTCTATCAGATTTAGGACTGTTAAAGATCTTTTCCCAGTCTGTTGGTTTCCATTTTATCCTATTAACAGTGTCCTTTGCCTTACAGATGCTTTGCAATTTTATGAAGTCCCATTTGTTGATTCTTGATCTTAGAGCATCAGCCATTAGTGTTCTGTTCAGGAAATTTTCCCCTATGCCCATGGATTCAAGGCTCTAATCATATTCAAGGCTTTTCCCCATTTCTTCATCTCTAAGTTTCAGTGTATCTGGTTTTATGTGGAGGTCCTTTCTAGTTTTTTTCCACTGGATGGTTTTAGCTCCTTTGTCAAATATCAAGTGACCATATGTGTGTGGATTCATATCTGGGTTTTCAATTCTAGCCCTTCCATCTTCCTGCCTGTCTCTCTACCAATACCATATAGTTTTTAATCACTATTTTTCTATAATACAGCCTGAGGTCAGGGATGGTGATTCCCCCCTATGTTCTTTTATTGTTGAGAATAGTTTTTGCTATCCTGGGTTTTCTGTTATTCCAAATGAATTTGGAAATTGTTCTTTCTAACTCTATGAAGAATTGATTTGGAATTTTGATGGGGATTGCATTGAAACTGTAGATTGCTTTCAGCAAGATGGCATTTTTTACTATATTAATCCTACCAATCCATGAGCATGGAAGATCTTTCCATCTTCTTAGATCTTCTTTAAATTCTTTCTTCAAAGAATTTAAGTTATTAACATACGGAGCTTTCACTTGGTTGGTTAGAGTCTTATCAAGGTATGTAATATTATTTGTGACTCTTGTGAAGGGTGTCCTTCCCCTAATTTCTTTCTCAGTCTGTTTATCCTTTGAGTAGAGGAAAGGTACTGATTTTTTTTTTTTTGAGTTAAGTTTGTATCCAGCCACTTTGCTGAAGTCGTTTATCAGCTTTAGAATTTCTCTGGTGAAATTTTGGGGTCACTTAAGTATATGATCATGTCATCTTCAAATAGTAATATTTTAATTTCTTCCTTTCCAATTTGTATCACTTTGACCTTCTTTTGTTGTCTAATTGCTCTACCTAGAACTTCAAGAACTATATTGAACAGATAGGAAGAGAGTGGGCAGCCTTGTCTAGTCCCTGATTTTACTGGTATTGCTTCAATTTTCTCTCCATTTAGTGTGATGTTGGCTACTGGTTTGTTGTATATTGCTTTTACTATGTTTAGGTATGGGCCTTGAATTCCTGATCTTCACAGGACTTTTAACATGAAGAGATGCTGAATTTTGCCAAATGCTTTTTCAGCATCTAATGAGATAATCATGTGTGTCTGTTTGTTTTTTTCCTTTGAGTTTGTGTATGTAGTGGATTACATTGATATATTTCTGTGTATTAAACCAACCCTGAGTTCCTGGGATGAAGTCTAATTTTTTGAGGTGAATGATGGTTTTGATGTGTTCTTGGATTTGGTTTGCAAGAATTTTATTGAGTATTTTTGCTTCAATGTTCATAAGGGAAATTGGTCTGAAGTACTCTCTCTTTGTTTGGTCTTTGTTAGGTTTAGGTATAAGTGTAATTGTGGCTTCATAGAATGAATTGGGTAGTGTTCTTTCTGTCTTTATTTTATGGAATAGTTTGAAGAATATTGGTATTAGGTCTTCTTTGAAGGTCTGATAAAATTGTCCACTAAACCCATCTGGTTCTAGGTTTTTTTGGTTGAGAGACAATTAATGATTGCTTCTATTTCTTTAGTGGTTATGGGGCTGTTTAGATACTTTATCTGATCCTGCTTTAACTTTGGCAACTGGTATGTGTCTAGAAAATTATTGTTGATTGGCAGGATTAATATAGTAAAAATGGCTAGCTTGCCAAAAGCAATCTACAGAGTCAATGCAGTCCCCTTCAAAATTCCAATTCAACAATTTTTACAGTTAGAAAGAGCAATTTTTAAATATACCTGTAATAACAAAAAACCCAGGATAGTTAAAACTATTCTCAAAAATAAAAGAACTTATGGATGAGTCAGTATACCAGACCTCAAGCAGTACTACAAAGCAAAGGTGGTAAAAACTGCATGGCATTTGTACAGTCACAGGTAGGTAGATCAATGGAATAGAATTGAAGACCCCCAAAATGAACCCACGCACCGATGGCCGGAGAAAAAAACCTTTTCCCCCAAAGGCTGGAACCAGGTCTGCAGAACTGGTCTGGCTGTTCACTGGAATTGGCACCACTGCTCGGGCAGCTGGGTGGGTCACCTGCTTAAATCTGGAATTCGTAGACCTGGAGGAACAAGGAACTTCACGTTTACTCCACCCTAGGCGGAACAGGATTATGGCTAGCACAGGAATTCCAGCTCACAGCTTTCACCTTGGTCAATGTCAAGTTCCTGCCAGGTGACATGACACCACAGTATGGCTCTCTACACTTCTGGGTTGCAGACAGAAATACAGACAAACACAGAGACAGAGACAAACACACATACATACATACATATACGCACCTTTTGTCTTATAAATTTCTTCTTTCTTTCTTTCTGAACTGTACTATTTATCATAACTTTCTAAACCTGGCTTGTCATGAACTTTATATGCTATATGAGAAAATTCTTGGATGTTACTTGGATGAAGTAATGGGAACCCTGCAGCTTTGTTTGTAATTCAGACAGAAATGAGAATGATTTGCAGCTCTGGAGTTTGTGAGTATCTTCTGTGGTCAGGATGGTCCTATGGTCTAAACCCTTAAGCAAGAGGAAATGGACACACGTTCTAAATAATTAATGACCAAACTGAACTGCATAATTGGGTAATCAAGTGGAGTCTGGAGAGCTCAACAATTAGAAGCATTGAGGAAAATCTCAAACATAGGTTTTTTGATCACAGTGAATATAAGGTTACTTCACACAGCCATTACTTAAATTATGAAGTTTGACCCATCATTTTTATCTAATATTTGTACCAGAGTTCAGTTAAAGTTTTACTTCTATTTTCTGTTTCTTACATAGTAACTTTTATTTGTGCTATAAAGTAAAGCCCTATCTTCATTCTCTAACTACGGGTAGTGTGAGAATACATAACATGCCAGCAGAGTCTTTTCTCTCACAAATGGGTTTTACTTCCTTACAAGAGATCATTTGAACACTTATTTTTATAGTGTTCATTTGTTTGTGTTTTTGTGTTGAGTGTCAACCATTATAGAACCACACAATTTTGCTTATGACTGCCTTGTAATGAGATTTTACAAGAGGGAATGTTAGATCTCTAATTGTTCTTTTTAATTAATTTTACTTTATGAAAACTTTTAAAATTCTTTATGAATTCTAGTATAACTTTGCTTGTATTTTTTATAGTAAATGGCACTGGAATGCTATGAGGAATTACAGGTGATACCTTAATTTTAATGTATTGTTATTTTATTTTAAATTTTTATTATTTTACTTTTCATTAAAAAGTTAAACTTACTGATTTTATAATTAATTTGTTTAATGCTGAGACCATGTCCATAGCAAGTTCTTCTTGTCCATTAACATGGGGATTCTTTTTATATTTCCTTTAGTTTATAATTAAATATCTTGTATCCTAGGTAAGTATGCTTACAGTACTGGGTTTGGCATCAAAGCCAAGAAACTCACTTTAGAAATGGAAGCTTAAAAATTAGAGATTTATTTTCTGAGCTATCAGGGGGGCTACCAGTTCCTGATCTGAACCATGTCCTCGAAGGGAGATTGTAAGGCATTTTTATAGGATGAGAACACAAGAAAGTTGGGAAATGTGAATTTGTTATCTAATCATATTTTGGCATTTTGGCTTAAACAAGTGACTAACCCTGGGAGACTGGGCCATGTCCCTGGCAGCTGGTTCATGTTCCCTGAATAATGTTATGTCCCAGGATGTGGCTCATAACATGATGTTTGTTCAGGGTCAAGGCTCTTTTAACAAGGCAGCAATCTTATCTCAACATTATGGAGATGTCATAGTCCAGTGGTTTTTACTGTAACTTAAGAGAGTGTAGGGCAAGACCTTCTAGTAAAATTGGCGCAGCAGACCAATGCTTGGTATTACTCTGGGATCTTCATCAGCACTTTATTTCCAATGTTATTGTGATAGCCTTCTGGCATTCTTCTTAGGCCAGTTTGACAGAAATGTACCTGTTTTGTCTACTGATTTTGAATTCACAAACATTGCTAGTTTAAAAAATGACAGTTCTTTTGGAGGGAGGGTGATGGGTGTGAGATTATTTTCTACATAAAATATCATGTCTATATAAACATTTACTAAATGACAGCATATGGTTCATTGTTATGGGTTGCTAATGATCTTTACTGAGTGATTTATTTTACAATATGTGTTGTATATTTACAATTTTATGGTGAAGAAACTTCTGGCAGGATGTTAGAGAAAGTCTTACTGTTTGGAATTAAGTATATATGTTCTCACACCTACATAATTATATAAGTGAGGGGTGAGGGAGTGGCTGCACATTCTCTTAAACTCAGCATTAAGGAGGAACAACCAGACAGATCTAGGTGATTTCCAGAACAACCTGGTCTATATAACATGCTTTAGGACCCCAAGGCTAAACAAAGCATAAAGAATGGTCGCAAATATCATTGTAAAAAGGAAAAATATGTTATCTTTTAATGAATGTATGCACATTTTAACAATAATTTATTAAATTATAATTTTAAATCAGACATGTATACATATTAATGTAATGCAATAAAATAAAAATTTTAAAGTGGAACCTTGCATTTTTCATATAGAATCATGCCAATATTTCACTGGACACACTGTAGCCTTGTACTTAATACATTTTTTAGCTACCTTTCAGTCTGATCCATGAAATACAAGCCTGTGGAAGCAATAGGACACAGCACTTCAATCCCTTTTGCTCTCTTCTATGCTTACAATATATAAATACTGGAATTGATTTATATCACATAAATTGTATGATTTATATTTCTATCACTATGAACCCATATGAAATAATCACTATTTTAAAGACTTGGTTAGGAAAAGCTAAACATTAAATCTCTTTCATTTTCCAAGCGAATCAAGGACTTCAACATAAAACCAGATACACTGAATCTAATAGAAGAGAAAATGGAAAAGAACCTTGAACTCACAGGCACAGGGAGAAATTTCCTAAACAGAATACCAATGGCTCATGCTCTAAGATCAAGAATTGATAAATGGGACAGTCTTTGGATATTCTTTCTTTCAATCTCTGCTCCAAATTTCATCTCTATATCTCCTTCATGTATAGCAGAGGATGGCCTTGTTTGACAGCAAAGGGAGGAGAGGCCCTTGGTCCTGAGAAGGCTCGATGCCCAAGTACAGGGGATCACCAAGACAGGGAAGCAAGAATGGTTGGGTTGGTGAGCATGGGGAGGGTAGGATGGAATAGGGTGGGATGGGATAGGGTGTTTTCAGAGGGAAAACCAGGAAAGGGGATAACATTTGAAATGTAAATAAAGAAAATATCTAATAAAAAATAAAGAATTGATAAATGGGACCTCATGAAATTAGAAAGTTTCTGTAAGGCAAAGAACATAGTCAATAAGACAAATCAGCAACCTACAGATTGGGAAAAAAATCTTCCCTAAACCCATATGCAATAGGGGGCTAATATCCAAAATATATAAAGAAGTCAAGAAACTAATAACCAAAAACCAAATAACACAATCAAAAAATAGGGTGTAGAACTAATCCGAGATTTCACAACTGAGGAATGTCAAATGGCTGAGAAGCACCTAAATAAATGTTCAAAGTTCTTAGTGATCAGAGAAATGCTAATCAAAATGACCCTGAGATTCTACCTTAAACTAATCAGAATTGTTAAGATCTAAACCTCAGGTGACAACACATGTTGGAAAAGATATAGAGAAAAAGGAACACTCCTCCTTTGCCGGTCATATTGCAAATTGGTGCAACCACTCTGGAAATGAATCTTGAGGTTGCTCAGAAAATTGGAAATAGATCTTCTTGAAGACACAGCTATACCACCCTTGGGAATATAGCCAAAAGATGCCCCACCTTGCCACAGGGGCATGTGTTCTTATATGTTCATTGGAGCCTTATTTGGGATAGCCAGAAGCTGGAAACAACCTAGATGTCCTAAACATAATAATGGATACAGATGATGTGGTTCATTTACACAATGGAATACTACTCAACTATTAAGAATGAGCACATCCTGAGTTTTGCAAACCAGTGGATGGAACTAGAAAATATCATCCTGAATGAGGTAACTCAGTCCCAAAATTGCATGAATGAATGATACGTACTGACTAATAAGTAGGTGACAACAACACAAAAGTACAGAGTACACAAGA
This sequence comes from Tokudaia tokunoshimensis, assembly GCA_036184795.1. Lineage (NCBI taxonomy): Eukaryota > Metazoa > Chordata > Mammalia > Rodentia > Muridae > Tokudaia > Tokudaia tokunoshimensis. The sequence goes on along the minus strand of BTHU01000006.1, from coordinate 51,487,218 downwards.
TACAGTCCTCAGAACTCATAAAGGTCAACAAGATGAAGTGACCAATGAGGACACCTTAGTCCCACTTGGGAGGGAGAAAAAGCAATCTGAAGTGGGGAGGGAAGGAGGGACCTGGGAGGGATAGTGGTCGAGCATAGGGGGAGGAAGTGGATGTGCTGCAAGTCTGGTTAAGGGAGCCAAGAGTGAGAGAAAGAGAGTGCCTGTGACTCAGATGATCAGGTTACACTAGTATTTATTCATAAGCAACAATAAACAAATATAAAGCAAAAGGAGATTGCATTCATCCACACACACACATACTCATCTCTGGTCTGGTAAGTGTTATAACATAGTTCTGATGGGTGCACAGTCAAGGCTTGCAGCACCTCCACACTATGCTTTGGATCCTTGCTGGAGCCTCGGTCCAGAGATGGGGTGTCTGTAATCAGAGGGCTGTCTCCAGGAATGAATCAGTCTCAACATGAAGAGTCTCTACTGGGTCTCATGGGAATAAGCCAACCTTAGCTTCTAGATCAGGGTTTTTAAGTCTCTTTCTGTTCAAGCATTCAGCAATAGTTTATCTGACACTAGGCCTTCTCATATCCACACACACATATGTTCAAACACACACACACACACACACACACACACACACTTCAGACTTAATCTCCATGGTGTACTTTTAGCCAATCAAAATTGAGGCATTCACTTAGTAAGGACATTTACATTATCACATTTCACACACACTCACACACTCTGGACTGGGTTACATTTATAATTACTTTTATATTGTTTCCATTTATTCCTTACATTCCATCCCTTGGAGTCTGGGGAAACCAGAGTTTTCAGGTCTAGGTGTTCCTGAAGGCTTCACAATGATTGCAAAGTGGGGATCATATACATTGCGCAATCCATTTTTGTGGTAGCTTTCCCATGTACTGTATGCATGCCATTGGAAGATGCACTCTTTTAATATTGGTTTTAATATTGACCTCAGGTAAGAAGTTTGTTGATAGTATAGGTCATTCCCATACCAATCTCCCTCCAACATTTTGTATATGGAGTCTGGTACATGCTCCATGCTTGTTGTAACATGGTTGTATGCTACCAAAGTGGCTTCCTTTCCTAATATACCAGGTCATGAGGCTGCACAGTGAGCCCTGATGGGGTCTGAGTACAAATTCCTGGATGCATGGTTATGATAACAACAATAATAAAGCAAAGTAAACAATTTATCATCCATTTTGGGTCAGAAATAGCATACAGAATAAGATCTTAAGCAAAACATGCAATTTTCTGGTTCAAATTGCTTTTTATTTTAGATATGTTCTTTATTTCCATTTCAAATGTTTTCCCCTTTCCTAGTCCCCACCCCGTGAAAATACCCTAACCCATCCCTCCTCCCCCTGCTCACCAATCCACCCACTCCTGCTTCCCTGTCCTGGCATTCCCTATACTGTGGCATGTAGCTTTCACAGGACCAACAGCCTCTCCTCCTTTTGATGTCTAACAAGGCTATCCTCTACTGCATATGCATCTGGAGCAGTGGGTACTCTTTGGTTGGTGGTTTAATCCCTGGGAGCTCTGGGGTACTGAGTGGTTCAAATTGTTGTTCCTCCTATGGTGATGCAAACCCCTTCACCTTCTTGAGTCCTTTCTCTAGCTCCTCCATTAGGGATCCTGTGTTCAGTCAAATGCTTGGCTGAGAGTGTCCCCCTGTGTATTTGTCATGCACTGGCACAGCCTCCCAGGTGACAGCTATATCTGGCTCCTGTCAGCAAGCAATTGTTGTCATCTACAATAGTGTCTGGGTTTTGTAACTCTATATGGGATGGATCCCTAAGAGGGGCAGACTCATGATTGTCTTACTTCAGTCTCTGCTCCACACTTTGTCTCTGTATCTCTGGCTGTGGCTCTGTTTTTCCCCATTCTAAGAAGGACCAATGTATCCATACTTTGTTCTTCTTACTTCTTGAGCTTCATTTGGTCTGTGAATTGTGCTTGTGTATTCCAAGTTTCTGAACTAAAATTCACTTATCAGTGAGTGCATACCATTTGTATTCTTTTGTGGTTGGGTTACCTCACTGAGGATGATATTTTCTAGCTCCATACATTTGCCTAAGAATTTCATGAATTTGTTGTTTTTAATAGCTGAGTAGTATTCCATTGTGTAAATGTACCACATTTTCTGTATCCATTCTTCTGTTGAGGGGCATCTGGGTTTTTTCCAGCTTCTGTGTATTATAAATAAGGCTGCTATAAACATAGTGGAGCATGTGTCCTTAATACATGATGGAGAATACTCTGGGTATATTTCCAAGCGTGAAATAGCAGGGTCCTCCAGCAGTACTATGTCTAGCTATCTGAGGAACTACCAAACTTCTTTCCAGAGTGTTTGTACCAGCTTGCGATCCCACCAGCAGTGGAGGAGTGTTCCTCTTTCTCCACATCCTCACCAGCACCTGCTGTTTCTTGAGTTTTTGATCTTCGCCATTCTGATTGGAGTGAGATGAAATCTCAGTGCTGTTTTGATTTGCATTTCCCTGATGACTAAGGATATTGAACATTTCTTTAGGTGCTTCTCAGCCATTCAATAAACCTCTTTGAAAATTCTTTGATTAGCTCTGTACCCATTTTTAATAGGGTTATCTGGTTCTCTGGAGGTTAACTTCTTGAGTTCATTATATATATTAGATATTAGCCTTCTGTCAGATGCAGGGTTGGAAAAGATCTTTTCCCAATTTCTTGGATTCTGTTTTGTCCTATGAACAGTTTCCTTTGCCTTACAGAAACTTCATAATTTTATGAGGTCCAATTTGTCAATCCTTGATCTTAGAGTATAAGCTATTGGGGTTCTGTTCAGGAAATTTTCCCCCTGTGCCCATGTGCTCAACGGTCTTCCTCACTTTCTTTTCTATTTGTTTCAGTGTATCTGGTTTAAAGTAGAGGTCCTTGATCCACTTGGACTTGAACTTTGTACAAGCAGATAAGAATGGATCTTATTTGTATTCTTCTGCACTCTAACAAGACAGTTGAATCAGCACCATTTGTTGAAAAGGCTATCTTTTTTCCAATGGCTGCTATCAACTCCTTTGTCAAAGATCAAGTGACCATAGGTGTGTGGGTTCATTTTGGGGGTCTTCAATTCTATTCCATTGATCTACCTACCTGTGACTGTACAAATGCCATGCAGTTTTTACCACCATTGCTTTGTAGTACTGCTTGAGGTCTGGGATACTGACTCCCCCATAACTTCTTTTATTGTTGAGAATAGTTTTAATTTATCCTAGGTTTTTTTGTTATTATAGGTATATTTGAAAATTGCTCTTTCTAACTGTATGAAGAATTGAGTTGGAATTTTGAAGGTGACTGCACTGACTCTGTAGGTTGCTTTTGGCAAGCTAGCCATTTTTACTATACTAATCCTGTCAATCAACAAGCATGTGAGATCTTTCCATTTTCTGAGGTCTTCTTTGATTTCTTTCTTCAGAGACTTGTAATTCCAGGCATACAGATCTTTCGCTTGTTTGTTAGGAGTCACACTAAGATACTTTATATTGTTTGTGACTATTGTGAACGGTGTTATTTCCTTAATTTCTTCCTCAGCCTGTTAATCCTCTGGGTATAGGAAGACTACTGATTTGTGTGAGTTAACTGTATGTCAGATCACTTTGCTAAAGTTTTTTTTATCAGCTGTAGGAGTTCTCTGGTGGAGTTTTTGGGGTGGCTTAAGTATACTATCATATTTTCTGCAGATAGTGATATTTTGAATTCTTCCTTTCCATTTTGTATCCCTTTGACCTCCTTTTGTTTTCTAATTGCTCTAGCTAGAACTTCAAGTACTACATTGTATAAATATGGAGAGAGAGAGGCAGCCTTGTCTAGTCCCTAATTTTAGTGAGATTGCTTCAAGTTTCTCTCCATTTAGTTTGATGTTGGCTGCTGGTTTGCTGTATATTGCTTTTACTAGGTTTAGGTAAGGGCCTTGAATTCCAAGACTTTTAACATGAAAAGATGGTGAATTTTGTCAAATGATTTTTCAGTTTCTAATGAAATTATCATGTGGTTTTTTTCTTTGAGCTTGTTTGCATAGTGGATTAATTTCTGTATATTGAACCATCCCTGTATCCCTGGTTGTATCATGGTGAATGATTGTTTTGATGTGTTCTTGGATTCAGTTGGCAAGAATTTTATTGAGTATTTTTGAATCAATGTTCATAAGAGAAACTGATCTAAAGATCTCTTTCTTCATTGAATCTTTCTGTCTTTTGGGGTTTTTTTTGTTTGTTTGGTTTTGTTTTGTTTTGTTTTTTGTATGAGCCTAATTGTGGCTTCATAGAATGTGTTGGTTAGTGTTCCTTCTGTTTCTATTTTGTGGAATAGTTTGAGGAGTATTGGTGGTAGGTTTTCTTTGAACGTCTGATAGAATTCTGCACTAAAACCATCTGGTCCTGTGCTCTTTTTTTTTTTTTTTTTTTTTTTTTGGTTTGGAGACTTTCAATGACTGCTCCTTTTACTTTAGGAGTTTGGGGACTGTTTAGATGGTCTATCTGATCCTGATTTAACTTTAGTATTTGGTATCTGTCTTGAAAATTGTCCATTTCATCCAGATTTTCCAATTGTGTTGAGTATAGTATTTGTAGTAGGATCTGATGATTTTTTTTTAATTTCCTCATTCTGTTGGTATAATTCACTTTTCATTTCTAATTTTGTTAATTTGAAAACTGTCTCTGTGTCCTCTGGTTAGTCTGGCTAAATGTTTATCTATCTTGTTGATTTTCTCAATGAAGCATTTCCTGGTTTTCTTGATCCTTTGTATAGTCCTTTTTGTTTCTACTTAGTTGATTTCAGCCCTGAATTTGATGATTTCCTGCTGTACACTCCTCTTGGGTGTATTAGCTTCTTTCTCTTCTAGATCTTTCCAGTGTACTGTTAAGCTGCTAGTGTATGCTCTCTCCTGTTTCTTTTTGGAGGCACTCAGAGCTATGAGTTTTCCTCTTAGCACTGCTTTCATTGTGTCCTATAATTTGGGTATGTTTTGCCTTCATTTTCATTAAATTCTAAAAAGTCTTTGATTTCTTTCCTTATTTCTTCCTTGACCAAGGTATCATTGAGTAGAACATTGTTCATCTTCTATGTCTATGTGGGCTTTCTTTTGCTTTTGTTGCTATTGAAGACCAACTTTAATCCCTAGTGATCTGATAGGAGGCATGGTATTATTTCAATCTACTCATATCTGTTGAGTTCTGTTTTGTGACTAATATATGTTCAATTTTGGAGAAGCTACTATGAGGTGCTGAGAAGAAGGTATATTCTTTTGATTTAGGATGAAATGTTCTACATATATCTGTTAAATCCATTTGTTCCATAACTTCTGTTAGTTTCACCATGTCTCTGTTTAGTTTGTGCTTCCCTGATCTGTCCATTGATGAGAGTGGAATATTGAAGTCAACCACAATTATTGTGTGAGGTGCAATGTGTGCTTTGAGCTTTAGTAAACTTTCTTTTACAAAGGTTGATGCCCTTATATTTGGAGCATAGATTTTCAGAATTGAGAGTTCTTCTTGGTTGATTTTTCCTTTGATGTGTATGAAGTGTCTTTCTAAGTCTTTTTTGATGACTTTTGGTTGACAGTTGATTTTATCTGATATTAGAATGGCTACTCCAGTTTGTTTCCTGGGACCATTTGCTTGGAAAATTATTTTCCAACCTTTTACTCTGAGGTAGTATCTGTCTTGGTCACTGAGGTGTGTTTTCTGTATGCAGCAAAATGCTTGGTCCTGTTTATATATCCAGTCTCTTGCTCTACATCTTTTTATTGGGAAATCGAGTCCATTCTCATGTTATGAGATATTAAGGAGTAGTGATTTTTGCTTCCTGTTATTTTGATGTTAATTTTATATTTGTGTGATTATCTTCTTTTGGGTTTGGTGAAAGATGATTACTTTCTTTCTTTTTCTGGGGTGTATTTCCCTCCTTGTGTTGGTGTTTTTAATCCATTATCCTTTGTAGGGCTAGATTTGAGGAAAGATATTGTGAAAATTTGGTTTCATCATGGAATATCATGGTTTCTCCATCTATGGTGATTGAGATTTTTGCTGGTTATAGTAGTCTGGGCTGGCATTTGTGTTCTCTTAGTGTCTGTATGAGATCTGCCCAGGATCTTTTAGTTTTTATGGTCTCTGGTGAGAAGTTTGTTGTAATGCTGGTAGGTCTGCCTTTATAAGTTCTGTACTAGTCAGGGTTCTATAGACTCACAGAACGTATCAGTAGTCTCTATATAGTTAGGGAATTTGTTGATGACTTACAATGGTCAGCAGCAGCTGTGAATGGAAGTCCAAGGGTCTAGCAGTTGCTCAGTCCCATGAGGCAGCTGGGTGGATGGAAATCCAAGGATCTAGCAGTTGCTCAGTCACACGAGGAGAGCAGGCAATGAAGAGTGAGAGAGTCTTCTTCCAATGTCCTTATATAGGTCTCCAGTAGAGGGTGTGGCCCAGATTCAAGGTGTGTGCCATGGAGTCTTTAATACCAGATGACCTTGAATTCAGAGATCTCCTTGTCTTAATCTTCTGGAATTCATAGACACTATGCTTCAATATCTCCATGCCAAGATCCAGGTCAGAAACTTGTGTCTCTGAGACTCCAGATTAGGATCATAGGTGAGCCTTCCAATTCTTGATTTGTTCATTCCAGATAGAGTCAATTTGACAACCAGGAATAGCCACCACAAGTTACTGGACCTATTTCCCTTACTGCTTTTAGTATTCTTTCTTTGTTTAGTACATTTGGTGTTTTGACTATTATGTGCTGGGTGGAATTTCTGTTATGGTCCAGTCTGTTTAGAGTTCTGTAGGCTTTTTGTATGTTCATGGGCATTCTTTTCTTTAGGTTTTCTTCTCTAATTTTGTTGAAAATATTTACTGGCCCTTTAAGGTGGGCATCTTCATTTTTGTCTATACCTATTATCCTTAGGTTTGGTCTTCTCATTGTGTCCTGAATTTCCTGAACGTTTTGGGTTACATGCTTTTTGCACTTTACATTATCTTTGACTGTTGAGTCAATGTTTTCTATGGTATTGTCAGCGTCTGAGATTGTTTCTTCTATCTCTTTCATTCTGCTGTTGATGCTTGCATCTATTACTCCTGAATTATTTCCAAGGTTTTCTATCTCCAGAGTTGTTTCCCTTTGTGATTCTTTATTGTTTCTACTTCCATTTTTTGATCTAGGATGGTTTGTTCAGTTCCTTCACTTGTTTGTGTTTCCTGTAATTCTTTAAGGGAATTTTGTGTTTCCTCATTAAGGGCTTCTACCTGTTGACCCTTGTTCTCCTGTATTTCTTTAAGGGATTTTTGTGTTTTCTCTTTAAGGGATTTTACCTGTTGACCCATATTCTCTTGTATTTCTTTAAGGGAGTTATATATGTCCTTCTTGAAGTCCGCTATCAGCATCATGAGATGGGTGTGTTGAGGTATCCAGGATTTGCTGTGGTGGGAGAACTGGGTTCAGATGTTGCCAAGTAGCCTTGGTTTCTGGTGGTAGGGTTCTTGTACTTGCCTTTTGCCATCTGGTTATCTCTGGTGTTAGTTGATCTTGCTGTCTCCAGGTGTAACTTGTCCCTCCTGCGAGCCTATAAGCCTGTGTCTGTACTCTTAGGAGATCAACTCTCTTCTGGTAGGGTATGTGCACAGAAGGCTGTGGAGCTGTCTGGCTCCCTGGTGCAAATGTTGTTCATAAGTTTCCTGTCTCAGCTTTTCTACTGATAGTATGCCCTGTGTGCTCCTAACTGTTCCCTTCCAGAGAGATATTGGAGAGAAAGTGGAGATCTCACCTCCACACTCCGCAAATAGCTTATATCTAGTTAATCTATCAAACAAATTTCCAAACTATGAGGCATTTTCAAAGAATATTTTTCTGAAAAATATATTAGCCCTTGCCATTTTGCTGAGGTCATATCTCCATCTGGAGTCATTGTTTCTTGACCACATGAGCGAGGACATTCTTTTTGGCATATTTTCTATAGTAGCTTCTAAAACATATCAAAGATACTTTCAAAAGCATAAAGAATATTATCATAAATATGAGGAATGTTTCTTTAACTCAGTGTCACCATGACTACACTGGGTTGTATACAAAGTCTAGGTGTGCTAGTTTGCCGATGGTTTCCCACAGGCCACACATAGTTATTTCTTTGTTCCAATTTCTATTAATTATGGAGTTTCCTTCTAATATATCAACCAAGTTATGTACTTCACTCTGAGCATTATCCAAGGTGACACTTTCTTTTCAGATTTTGGCATCTAATGATACTAATTGTTTTTCATTGTATGCCTTGATTTCTAAGATCTCGTTCATTTTTTTAAGGAAGTTATAATGATCTTGTTCTAGTTCAAAATCGAATAGACCATCAGAGTCAAAATAAGGTTTTCCTCCAGGGTCAACTTAGTAAATTGTTGTATTACCCATTGTGGCCTGTGAGCCGTTCATCATCAGATAACATCCACCTGTTAAATTAAATTATGCTTCAGAAGTATTCATAAATGATTCATTTAACCATCTGCTTGTGGCTAGTTTTGGTGTGGGTGTGAATAGTATAAAGTTATAGTTCCCCATGTTTCGCATTATGGTTGTTAATCTTGATGTTGTCAATGATGTGTGTTGCATCTTTGTGTCTGGCAGGTGTGCGTAAACATATGTATTTGCTTCTAATTTAATGGTATTTTCACGTGGTATATATATAGATATATTGGTGGTGTTAATTGATGACCATAAGAAGTGATCAACTGGTATTATGAATTCATTGCCTAGTTTCTGTAGAATGTTGTTAGTGTGATAGCCTGGATATGCATTGTCCATGAATGCCTGTATTAGACGTATCTCACATATGACTTCTGAGCAATATGATCCTTTTTCATTATCTAATAATGTTTGGAAATCTGAGGTCCTTCTTCCTTGTCCTGTTGTAAAAAGGATATTTAATTCTCTCTCTACTTCTGCTAGATTACTTCTATACCTTTGGCAAATAATTAAGTAATGGTTCTGAGTTATAATGTTCCTTCTTCTATTATATTCCTGTTTGAATTGTTTCCTAAATACTTGTATTTCTGTATTCATCATGTTTACCATGATGTGAAGTGAATCCATGCTTCTTGATAGTACATGGAGCACCTAGTCTGTTTGCTGGTTAATTTGCTGAATATTGTAGATTTCTGCCTTGATGGGTGCAACTACTGCTTCTGCTACTCCTCCTTCCATCAAGTCTCCTAATAATCCTCCAGCCCTGAAGGCTCCTATGGCCAGTGCCTGTAGAGGTTTCTGTCAAATATATTTGGGCTGCTGTATTGTTATGATATGGTGTCCATTTATCCATAATATGACCTAGGAGTTTAAAGCTTTGTAATAAGATGGAAATCTGGATTTTACTTATTCTAGGGGTCAGTATTGTTTCTACTGATAAGGTTGTATCTGGTATTAGAAATGAGGCTTCTTTAACTGAAGATGGCCCAGGTGGTGGATTTAACCATCCTGGTGGAAAATGTGCAATCATGAATCTTATGGTGGTTTTTTTAATACCTGCATAGCCCATTGTAATGTTGAATCCTCTTCTGTCTACCAAGCAAGGATTGTGTGAGTGGTCTGATTTGTGACAGTCTTGTAGTGACATGTGTAAGTACAAGATCTTATTCCAGTAATCTGTGCCTGTGAGCATAGGGCTTGCTTTTGGCTTTTATGGTGTCCAATCTAACATTTGTCAGTTTTGATGTTTGGGGTGTGTTAGCATACAACATAAAATAATATGGCAAGCCTGAATGATATATGGTTCTTGCATTGTTATGTTTGATTCCACAAGTTTTCCACCATTGTATAGTCCTTTCTGGGGCCATGATGTGGTATTTGGGTGTTAGGCTGCTGAGATTATAAAAGCAGCAAACTGCTGGCATATTTGTTGCTGTTAAATTTTGTTTCTCATATCTAATGTTGTTAAATCCTGTGTAGTTAAATCTAGGGATTCTTAAGAAATTCATCCACAAAGTATCTGCATAGAGTACTGTCCCAAACTTTACGGATATATTCTTTCCTGGAAAATTAACTATGATAATGTTTCCTACTGTATCCCATGGTATAGGGAAATCCATTTGTGTGCCGTTTACTGCTGTGTCACAAATACACTTGACTGTTTTATATTCTTCCTTCTTATCACATGTAGTCATATGGTGCTCTTGATTAGAGTAGGTAACATTTTTAATAATAATGTAAAGTGTGTCCCTACTGGATTCACATTTGTTTTCCTTCTTGAATCCAAATGTGTTAGGTAAGTTACATCCTGTCATAGATATATTTCTCCTTAACATTGGTAGTCCCCCTAAAATGGGTATAAGTTTATTTATATATTTTATACTTCCTTTATCTTTACTATTCCTGTAAAGTCAGCTCCTTGGCCCAGAATTCCATGAGTGAGTTATACTGATAACCTCTGTTCTCCTTAAATAATTGTAGGAATGCTGATGTGTTTCCTTTGATTGGGGCATGTGTAACATGTGCCTCATGTATGTGGAGTCCTACTTCTTCTGATTTCCCCACAGTTAGTACTCTATGTCTTCCTTCCTCTGATATTTTAGGCCAAGAGTGTCTAGTGAAGCAGTTCCAAGAAATGCCTGGTATTCTGTTTGTGACCTTTACTATACTCCATCCTGACATCCATGAATATCCCTGAACTACCAAAAAGCATTCATATGTTGCCTTTAGCATTGTGCATAAGGGTATTGGGTATACCACTCTTAAATGGGTAGGTTTGGAAGTCTACTTATTTGCACCAATAACCCACATTTCCTCTGACCCAGGTTCCAGCTTTCGGCCATAGTTGACTTCGTGGCAACATATTTTTAACTTCACTAGCTCTTTTGGATCTATTTTTCTGTGTCTATTGAGGTGTCATAGATGCTCAATTTCAAAGAGGCTAGTACCCTCTAAGTAGTGGTTAGGCTCCCCTTTGAACTCTCAATGTACTCTACATTTCTACCCGCTCTTCGTCCTAGACTTATTGGCCCAGATTTGTCTTTGAGGAGTCATTTCGACTTTAAGGCCAGAGGTTATCAGACTAGTAATATATTCAAATTCCAACATCCAGAAAAATGGCCCAAAATTTAAAGTGCAGCTGCAGTGGCTGTTAAATAGAGCTCTGGCTGCTTCCCAGCAGGATTCCTACTGCCAACTCCACCATCAGCCTCATGTCTGGTTTAGGGATGGAGCAGAGAGTGAGAGAAAGAGAGTGCCTGTGACTCAGAGGATCAAATTACTGTAGTATTTATTCATAAGCAATAATAAACAAATATAAAGCAAAAAGGGATCACATTCATTCACACACATACTCTCACTTCTGGTCTGGTAAGTGTGGTAGCCTAATTCTGATGGATGCACAGGCAATGCCCACAGCATTTCCTCAATGTGCTTTTGATCCCCACTGGAGCCTCGGTCCAGAGATGGGGTGTCTGGAATCAGTGGGCTGGCTCCAGGAATGAATCAGCCTCAACATGAAGAATCTCTATTGGGCCTCACGGGAATAAGTCAACCTTAGCTTCTAGATCAGGGATTTTAAGTTTCTTTCAGTTCAGGCATTCAGCACTAATTTATCTGACATTGGGTCCTGTCATCTACACACACACACACACACACACACACACACACACACACACACGTGCTCCAGACTTGGTCTCGCTGGTATATTTTTAACCAATCAAAATTGAGGTGTTCACTTAGTGGGGATGTTGATCTTATCTTTTATATTGTTTATATTTATTCCTCACAGGAGGGGAGAGGGGAACTTGATATGGTATTGGGTCAGGGAAAAGAACAGAAGCCCTGAGGGCCAGCAGAAAGAATGGAAACAGGCAACCTTGGGAGACAGGAGGTTGAGGGGATCCTCCAGAATGCACCAGAGACTTGGGAGGTGAGAGACACTCAGGATTCAAAGGGAGGGACTTTTGATGAAGTGCCTGAAAGAAGGGAGAGGGAACTTATAAAGCCCACCTCCAACAGGATGACAGGGCATCAAATGAGGGAGAGGGGTGCCATCCCACAGTCAAAACTCTGACCCATAAATGTTCCTCTCTGAAAGAATTACAGGGATGGAAATGGAAAGGAGCCTGAGGAAAAGAAGGCCCAGCGACAGCCACAAAGTGGGATCCAGCTCAAAGGGAGGTCCCAAGATGTGACAATATTACAGAGAATATGGAGTACTCACAAAAGGGACCAAACATGACCACACTCCAGAAGGCTGATCAAGCAGCTGAAGGAGTCAGATGCAGAAATGTGCACTCAACCAATGGACAGAAGCAACTGATCCCTGTTGTTGAAATGAGGAAAGTCAAAATAAGCAGAGGAGAAGGGCAATCCTGTAGGAGGACTAGAGGTCTCAATTAATCTGGATCCCTAAGAAATCTCAAACACTGGACCACCAATCTAGAAGGATATATCAGCTAACAAGAGTCCCCCAACACACATACAGTAGGGAACTTCTGGGTCTGTGTTAACTCAGAGACACTTAAGCCTCAGGAGTCTCAAAGCCCAAGGCAGTTTGTAGGTTACTTGGGGTGAGGGATGGGGACATCCATGTGGAGACAGGGAGTGGGAGGTAGTATGGGATGTGGAATAGTCATAGGGTGGACAGGGTTGGGGGAAAAACATGGAGTGTAAAAAAATTCATTAATTAATTTAAAAAATTTCTTTCATTTTTATATTTATATTATCCAACCAACAACATACGCACAGAGCATACTTTTGCCTTTATTCTCTACCGAAGCATAAATTATGTTCTTTGTATGTATTCTTCTTTTTTTAGTAGTTAGTATCAGCTTGGAGATAACATTATAAAATCTTGAGCATATTTTATTTTTGTTAAGTGTATAGTTAACTCACTGCTTTGATGAAGCTGTTTATACTCAGATATACTACATTATAAGAAGTAATGGGGCACGTCACTCTTTTCAATAAAGGACAGGATGAGACTCCTTTTTTGAGGTACTTTGCAATAAGTCTTACTTATTTATTTTATGTACTGGCAAGTGCCCTTTCTTGACTCAACAGCTCTGTAGCTGCTCTTGGAGAGTGTCTTATGTGTGTAGAGATTTGGCATCCTGCAAGCAGTGCAGGATTGTGCAACTCATGCTATATAAATGGCTTCTCTGTTATACACAGAATCTAACTCATGGAACAGTGAGAAGATGTGGTCTGCTTATACAATTCTCATGTTTTTCTTCCTGAACCTCTTTACTTTTATATTGACTCCAGATCCAGAGTCATCTAGAGATATAAATGAAAACTTTCCTCCATTTTGGGATCAGGTCAGTGGAAATATAGAAGACTTTCCAGTAGAAAATAACAAGACCATCATTAATATCTTTGATTATATGGATCAACTACGGATGTATAAGATTCTTATAACACAAACAAACAAATATTTTGTACAGTTTGGATCAAATTATACAGGGAATGTTCTCTGGGCTCTTGCCTTAACTTATGGAAAGCTATACAAAACAGGTATGTACATTTTCATACTTTCTGAGGAAGTCGTATCATTTCTAAGATTTTAAATGTGTTTAAGTGTTATTGCTATTACAACCATTTCTTTACAGGGTGAACAATGTGCTATGTTTCAGTGAATGAAATCACTAAGCAATACCACATAGCATACTTGACTTTACATTACCTAAACTATCTGCTATTAGAAGAGTAGTCTTTATACTAATTCCTTGTCCTATAAGCCACACAGGCACCCAGCATGGAGAAAAAACATATCCATTCTAGATTAGCAACACCTGACACATGGCTCCAACATGACAGTCATCTTGGAGAAAATGGTACTGCAGATTCTTGTGTCTCATGACTTATGATTAATGCTGACAAAGATTCAAAACACACCCTTTTATAATAAAACACAGTGAAATTACTTATAAAATAAGGCCATGAATATATTTTTTCTAATATTCCTAGAATTTGACTCATATTAACAGAAAAAATCTAAAACAATATATTGGAAAGGAAGTAGAGAAGACATGATTGAATCACTCATTCCTAATACTGAAACAACCAAGTAGGAGTAATAAATTAGAGAGTAGAGACTATAGCAGGCACTGTGTTTCAGGGATGATCTCTCTTCTTTCTTCTCTTCAGCTGTATTTGTCTATGCAATGCATATTTTCTAATGTCTTCAGTCAGGTATTACCACAGAGACTTTCTACATCTAGTAGCTTTCACAACTCATGATATCCTTTCACAGCTTGTATTCATTGGCTGTGAATAGAATCAGGCCATGAACAGAATTGAGCAATACCAGAATGTCACACATTGCTGCAGAAAGTCTGGTTATATTCATTGCAATTACTTTTTAAAGCACTCCTATTTGGGAAGAATGACTTGGCTCTCAGAGGCAACAGAGAAAGTGAGAGCTTCAGCTGGTTCAGGTCAGTCAACAGGGATTGTTTAGATGAATCTCTGACTGCTTTGCAAATGCTAAAGCCTCTGGAAATAGATGAAATGTCATATGCAGCCTTTGCCAGCAAGGACTCAACCCTCCTACATTTGATTTTCTTTTCTGCTCTTTCTTACCAGTCTCTATCATAACCCCAAACATTATGCTAGACATATTTTATACCTATTCCATTTTTTCTCTGCAGGTAGATTTTCAGACCCTACCAATATTTCTGCGAATTCTTATAACATTCAACTTCCTAAGTTAATATTACCAAACAGTGGCTGGTTTGGTAAGTGTTACATTTGCCCTACATGCCTTAACTGATCTGAAGACATGATAAGGTGTAAAATTGTTTAAGTTATGTAAACCATGTTATTTTCTTTTTTTTATTTTATTTTATTTTATTTTTTTAATTTACATTCCAAATCACTTCCCCTTTCCCGTTTCCTCCCTCCCCGAAAGTCCCATAAACCGCCTTCCCTCCCTCTTTTCTCCATTCAACCCCCTCTCGTTACTCTGTCCTGGCGTTCCCCTACATCCAGTCTTTCCAGGACCAGGGGTCTCTCCTTCCATCTTCTTAGAAATCTATTGATATGCGGATTGTGTCTAGGGTATTTCGAGATTCTGGGTCAATATCCCCTTATCAGTGACTGCATACCATGTGTGTTCTTTTGTGATTGGGTTACCTCACTAAGGATGATATTTTCAAGATCTGACCATTTGCCTAGGAATTTCGTGAATTCATTGTTTTTAATTGCAGAGTAGTATTCCATTGTGTAGATATACCACATCTTCTGAATCCATTCCTCCGTTGAGGGACATCTGGGTCTTTCCAGCTTCTGGCTATTATAAATAAGGCTGCTATGAACATAGTGGAGCATGTGTCCTTATTGCATGCAGGTAAAGCCTCTGGGTATATGCCCAGGAGTGGTAGAGCCGGATCCTCCGGAAGTGTCATGCCCAGTTTTCTGAGGAACCGCCAGACTGCTTTCCAGAGTGGTTGTACCAGCCTGCAATTCCACCAGCAGTGAAGGAGTGTTCCTCTTTCTCCACATCCTCGCCAACAACTGCTGTCTCCTGTGTTTTTGATCTTAGCCATCCTGACTGGTGTGAGATGGAATCTCAGGGTTGTTTTGATTTGCATTTCCCTAATGACTAAGGATGATGAACATCTCTTTAGGTGCTTCTCAGCCATTAGATATTCTTCAGGTGAGAACTCTTTGTGTAGCTCTGTACCCCATTTTTTAATAGGGTTACTTGCCTCTCTGGAGTTTAACTTCCTGAGTTCTTTGTATATATTGGATATTAGCCCTCTGTCGGATGTAAGGTTGGTAAAGATCATTTCCCAGTTAGTTGGTTGCTGCTTTGTCTTTTTGACAGTGTCTTTTGCCTTGCAAAAACTTTGTAATTTAAAGAGGTCCCATTTGTCTATTCTTGATCTTAGAGCAGAAGCTATTGGAGATCTGTTCAGGAAATTCTCCCCTGTGCCCATATGTTCAAGGTTCTTCCCTAGTTTCCCTTCTATTAGTTTCAGTGTGTCTGGTTTTATGTGGAGATCTTTGATCCACTTAGAATTGAGCTTAGTGCAAGGAGATAAGAATGGGTCAATTTGCATTCTTCTGCATGTTGACCTCCAGCTGAGCCAGCACCATTTGTTGAAAAGGCTATCTTTTTTCCACTGGATGGTTTTAGCTCCTTTGTCAAAGGTCAAGTGACCATAGGAGTGTGGATTCATTTCTGGGTCTTCAATTCTGTTCCATTGATCTACATGTCTGTTACTGTACCAATACCATGCGGTTTTTAACACTATTGCTCTGTAGTACAGCTTGAGGTCCGGGATACTGATTCCCCCAGAGGTTCTTTTACTCTTGAGAATAGTTTTAGCTATTCTGGGTTTTCTGTTATTCCAGATGAATTTTTGAATTGCTCTTTCTAACTCTATGAAGAATTGAGTTGGGATTTTGATGGGGATTGCATTGAATCTGTGTATTACTTTTGGTAAGATGCTCATTTTTACTATATTAATCCTGCCAGTCCATGAGCATGGCAGATTTTTCCATCTTCTGAGGTCTTCTTCAATTTCTTTCTTCAGAGACTTGAAGTTCTTGTCATACAGATCTTTCACTTGTTTGGTTTTAGTCACGCCAAGATACTTAATATGGTTTGTGGCTATCGTGAAGGGTATTATTTCTCTTACTTCTTTCTCAGCCTGCTTATCCTTTGAGTATAGGAAGGCTTCTGACTTGCTTGAGTTGATTTTATATCCGGCCACTTTGCTGAAGTCGTTTATCAGCTGTAGGAGTTCTCTGGTGGAGTTCTTTGGGTCGCTTATGTATACTATCATATCGTCTGCAAATAGTGATAGTTTGACTTCTTCCTTTCCAATTTGTATCCCTTTGACCTCTTTTTGTTGTCCAATTGCTCTAGCTAGAACTTCAAGTACTATATTGAAAAGATATGGAGAGAGAGGGCAGCCTTGTCTAGTCCCTGATTTTAGTGGGATTGCTTCAAGTTTCTCTCCATTTAGATTGATGCTGGCTACCGGTTTGCTGTAAATTGCTTTTACTATGTTTAGATATGGGCCTTGAATTCCTGATCTTTCCAAGACCTTTAGCATGAAAGGATGCTGAATTTTGTCAAATGCTTTCTCAGCATCTAATGAGATGACCATGTGGTTTTTTTCTTTGAGATTGTTTATGTAGTGGATTACATTGATGGATTTCCTTATATTGAACCATCCCTGCATCCCTGGGATGAAGCCTACTTGATCGTGGTGAATGATCGTTTTGATGTGTTCTTGGATTCGGTTGGCAAGAATTTTATTGAGTATTTTTGCATCGATATTCATAAGAGAGATTGGCCTGAGATTCTCTTTCTTTGTCGGATCTTTGTGTGCTTTTGGTATTAGTGTAATTGTGGCTTCATAGAACGAGTTGGGTACTGTTCCTTCTGTTTCTATTTTGTGGAACAGTTTGAAGAGTATTGGTGTTAGGTCTTCTTTGAAAGTCTGATAGAATTCTGCACTAAAACCATCTGGACCTGTGCTTTTTTTGGTTGGAAGACTTCCAATGACAACTTCTATTTCTTCAGGGGTTATAGGACAGTTTAGATGGTCTATTTGATCCTGATTTAATTTTGGTACTTGGTATCTGTCAAGGAAATTGTCCATTTCCTCAAGATTTTCTAGTTGTGTTGAATACAGGTTTTTGTATTAGGATCTGATGATTTTTTGAATTTCCTCCGTTTCTGTTGTTATCTCTCCCTTTTCGTTTCTGATTTTATTAATTTGGATACTATCTCTGTGACCTCTGGTTAGTCTGGCTAAGGGCTTATCTATCTTGTTGATTTTCTCAAAGAACCAACTACTCGTTTTGTTGATTCTTTGTATGGTTTTATTTGTTTCTACTTGATTGATTTCAGCCCTGAGTTTGATGATTTCCTGCCTTCTACTCCTCTTTGGTGTATTTGCTTCTTTTTGTTCCAGGGCTTTCAGGTGTGCCATTAAGCTGTTAGTGTATGCTGTCTCCCGTTTCTTTTTGGCGGCACTCAGGGCTATGAATTTTCCTCTTAGCACTGCTTTCATTGTGTCCCATAAATTAGGGTATGTTGTGCCTTCATTTTCATTAACTTTCAAAAAGTCTTTGATTTCTTTCTTTATTTCCACCTTGACCAAGTTATCATTGAGTAGAGCATTGTTCAGCCTCCATGTGTACGTGGGTTTTCTTTTGTTTTTGTTGCCATTGAAGGCCACCCTTATTCCATAGTGATCTGATAGGAGGCATGGGATTATTTCTATCTTCTTGTATCTGTTGAGGTCTGATTTGTGACCAATTATATGGTCAATTTTGGAGAAGGTACCATGAGGAACTGAGAAGAAGGTGTATTCTTTAGCTCTAGGATGAAATGTTCTATACATATCAGTTAGTTCCATTTGGTCCAAGGCTTCAATTAGATTCACTGTGTCCCTGTTTAGTTTCTGCTTTCCTGAACGATCCATTTCAGAGTGCGGGGTGTTGAAGTCACCCACTATTATTGTGTGCGGTGCGATGTGTGCTTTGAGTTTTAGTAAAGTTTCTTTTACGAATGAGGGTGCCCTTGCATTTGGAGCATAGATATTCAGAATTGAGAGTTCTTGATGGTGGATTTTTCCCTTGATCAGTATGTAGTGTCCTTCTGTGTCTTTTTTGATGACTTTAGGTTGAAAATCAATTTTATCTGATATTAGGATGGCTACTCCACCTCGTTTCTTGGGGCCATTTGCTTGTAAAATTGTTTTCCAGCCTTTTACTCTGAGGTAGTGTTTGTCTTTGACACTGAGGTGCGTTTCCTGCATGCAGCAAAATGCTGGGTCCTGTTTACGTATCCAGTCTGCTAGTCTATGTCTTTTAATTGGGGAATTGAGACCATTGATATTAAGAGAGATTAAGGCATAGTGATTATTGCCATCTGCCATTCTTGACGGTATCTTTATGTTTGAGTGGTTATCTACTTTTGGGTTTGATTCAAGAAGGTTATTATCTCATTTTTTCCAGGGTGTTGTTTCTCTCCCTGTATTGAAGGTTTCCACCTATTATCCGTTGCAGGGCTGGATTTGTGGAAAGATATTGTGAAAATTTGGTTTTATCATGGAATATCTTGGTCTCTCCATCTATGGTGATTGAGAGTTTTGCTGGGTATAGTAGTCTAGGCTGGCATTTGTGCTCTCTTAGTGTCTGCATGAGATCTGCCCAGGATCTTCTGGCTTTCATAGTCTCTGGTGAGAAGTCTGATGTGATTCGGATAGGTCTTCCTTTGTATGTTACTTGGCCCTTTTCTCTTACTGCTTTTAGTATTCTTTCTTTGTTTAGAACATTCGGTGTTTTGATTATTATGTGACGGGAGGTATTTCTGTTCTGGTCCTGTCTGTTTGGAGTTCTGTAGGCTTCTTGTAAGTTCATCGGCATCTCTCTCTTTAGGTTAGGGAAGTTTTCCTCCATAATTTTGTTGAAGATGTTTACTGGCCCTTTAAGTTGCAAATCTTCACTCTCATCTATACCTATAATCCTTAGGTTTGGTCTTCTCATTGTGTCCTGGATTTCCTGGATGTTTTGGGTTACACGTTTTTTGCATTTTGCATTTTCTTTGACTGTTGAGTCGATGCTTTCTATGGAATCTTCAGCACCTGAGATTCTTTCTTCCATCTCTTGTATTCTATTGTTGATGTTTGCATCTATGACTCCTGATTTCTTCCCAAGGTTTTCTATCTCGAAAGTTGTCTCTCTTTGTGATTTCTTAGTTGTTTCTACTTCCTTTTTTAGTTCCTGGATGGATTTGCTGAGATCCTTCACTTGTTTGTTTGTATTTTCCTGTATTTCTTTAAGGTATTTTTGCATTGCCTCTTTCAGGATTTCTTCCTGATGACCCACGTTCTCCTGCATTTCTCTGAGTGATTTTTGTGTTTCCTCCTCATGGGAATCCATCTGTTGATCCATTGTCTCCTGCATTTCTTTAAGCAGTTCTCGTGTTTCCTTTGTAAGGGCATCTAACCGTTGATTCATTTCTTTAAGCAATTTTTGTGTTGCCTCCTTATGGGCATCCGTCTGTTGACCCGTATTCTTCTGCATTTCTTTATGCCAATTTTGTGATTCCTTTGTGAGTGCATCTACCCGTTGATTCATCTCGTTAAGCGATTTTTGTGTTGTCTCCTTGTGCGCCTCCATCTTTTGATCCATGTTCTCCCGCATTTCTCTAAGCGATTTTTGTGTTTCCTTTGTAAGGGCTTCTAACCGTTGATTCATGGTCTCCTGTAACTCTTTATGAGATTTATTTGTGTCCTTCTTGTGATCCTCTAATAGCATCATGAGAAGTGACTTTAAATCCAGATCTTGTCTTTCGGGTGTGGTGGGGTATCCAGGATTTGCTGCTGTTGGAGAGTTGGGTTCAGATGGTCCCACATTACTTTGATTTCTGTTAGTAACATTCCTACGTTTGCCTTTTGCCATCTGGATACCTCTGATATTAGTTGGTCCTGCTGCCACTGGCTGTTGGTTGGACCTCCTGTGAGCCTGCAAAGCTATTTCTGCCCCCCCCCCTGGATTGCCAGGATTCCCCTGGCACCGATTTCTGGGGCCTGCCTGCTCCTGAGTGACTTTGGAGCCCTAATGTGCCTTGCCCCAAGTGATCTTATATTGGGGAGGCCTTGCACCTCCAAAGGCTCAGCCTAGTGGATTCCTGGAGCAGAGGTCGCCAAAGGGAGGCTGGTAGGCTCCTGCCCTGTGCAGGGGTGTGTGATCTCTCCTGGGGGGGGAGGGGGCGTCCCTCTGCCAGGCAGAAGTCCCACAGCAGAGCTAGCACGCTGGTTACTGCAGATCTGCCCAGCACTTGGGAGCTGCATACACACAAGCCGCCCGAGACCCAAGCGATATTAAGCCTGTCTGTCTCAGAACCTGGCTGTCCCAACTTCCCAGTCACTGGAGCAAAGATGGAGGAGTGCAATCTCCCATGTTATTTTCTTGGTGAATAAACACAGTTTTCCTCAATTTTCCTTTGGTACCAATGAAATATTCAAAACATATGTAAAGGAAACTCTTATGGTGGCCTTTGCTGAATTAAGATACATAGTGCATTATTGCCTTAAGTGTTAAAAATGATAAATTTCTCCTTATGTCCTCATGATTTGAGTTTGTTTTGGTTATTCTACATCCCTTAACCTATATTCCTATTAACAACTGTCTAGTTTATTTTTACTTATACTTCATAGGCTTGTTTAATTACTTCAGAAGCATGCTTCAATTCAATACTGACCACACCATCAGCATTCCATAGCTCAACTCAGAAGGACATTAAAAGCAATTGAATAACTTACTTCTTTCTTCTGTTTTTAAATACTTTCTATTATATACTGATTCTTAAACTCTTCTTCTCTAAAACTCTTATTTTACCAAAGATTTTACTCTTATTTATTTTCTTCTGTTGAAAAGAATAGACAAAATGATTGTTTTTGAGCTCATATTGACACCAGCTTGGTTATTTGGGCCCTTACAGAAGAATGTCTTTTAGCACAGTCCAATAGACCTCAACGGTTATCAGAGACCCGGTCACATAAATTCCACTGAAGATGATATTTGAAGAGTGAATCATTACTAAAAAAAGAAAGAAAGAGAATTTAATCATAATAATGCACATTTCAAAATAATGATCATGTATTATAATCAACAAAAGTAATTCAGTTCTATTACTGTCAGCTCACAGTAAAACTTATATCTCTTTCAGAATATCTTCAAAAACAATTAAATATCTACAAGTAAACCTAAACAAGAAAGTAAATGACATCTACCTGAAAAATGTTAAATCTCTGAAGAAGGAGATTGTGGTAGAAATAAGAAAATGGGAAGGTCAAGCATTCTCATAGATTGGTAGAATTATTACTGTAAAAACAACTGAACCTGCTAAATGTAGTTTACAGACTTAGTGCAATTTCAATCAAATTTCCATGACAGTGGTTGGACAAAACTGTTTTGACCAAAATAAGCAATGCTAGAATTACAATACAAGATTCTATCCTATGTTCTAGAATTATAGTCATAAAGCTAACATAATAGGGCTGGAGAGATATTCAGCAATTCAGTTCCTAACACCAACATGATACCTTTTGTAACATTACAAGGCCATTTGGTGTGCTTTTCAGCTCTCCCTAGGCATCTGGCCTCCACAACTGAACTTACAAGTATGAAAATATGCTATTGTGTAGAGTATCTGCTATTAATTTGATATATTTTAAATTGTGCAAATGTAAATATATGCATATATATGTAGAATTATAATAGCACAAAAACAGACATGTAGATCAATAGAACAAAATGGAAAACCAAACATGATTTGTGTGCTAATTATCTCTTGAAAATTTGGTTGAGCTCTTCCAGTCTTTTGGGATTCTCAATTCAAATTGTTGAATTTTAGTACAATGGCTTGTGGTGCATATGACTAAATCATTTAAGTACAACCTTAATTATTTTGTTAATCAAATTTCGACTAGGCAGTGTGTAATTCCAGACACTTTTCATTTGTTATATTGCAGGCATTAACTTTTATGTGATTGCTATGAATGTCCTTGCTGCAGTTGACTCAGGTGTTTTGGAGGATTTAGGACGTCAGATAGCTCTAGTATCTCCAGGGGGAAAAAAGCCTGACTTCTGTTACTCTCTTGAAGAATGCAATTTTACATACCCACAGGCTTTAGAGGCGGCCAAAACTCTGTACAAGGTAAAACATTGCAATTATTGCTTTTTCATCTGACTCACAAGTCTGAAGTCAGAGAAGTGCTTCCACTTCAGTTGTAGCTGCAAAATTTACTGAACTTAATGTTTATTTAGGACATAAACTAGAATTATATAATATCATTTTTTTTCCTCTGGAATTCAGCATGGTATTCTGAAATGTTGATAAGTAGCAGTGAATTAGCATGACTGTTTATAAAAATTTTAAAAATGGTATGATAATTTCCAAATTTATGAAAGTAAGTTCACATCAAATGCATGTAAAGCAAATAAGAAAATTAAATGCCATTTTAAGTATTAAATTTATCTTCATAGTAATAAATTTCTATGCAATTAAGGAAAGCAGTATTTCAAAGTAATTTGTTTTAATAAATGACTTACAGTTATTAAATTTATTTGTTTGATATTAGATCTATTCTCATATTTCCCATTGTTTATTTTTTAGTACCTGGAGTCCAGGAAGCCAGTATCTATGCTTGGAAATATTCCTGTGTATGACACAGATGAAAGCACAGCAATCCTTCTAATGTGGAAGGCCCATCGTGCAGCTATCAATATTGGATTATCAAAGTTCAGTGACGTGTAAGAAATCTGTTTTCTGTGACATAACTACCTATTCATTATTTTCTGGCACCGTAAGCAATAATGTATACAATATTGTCTCAGTGTTGAAGGTCCTGTTTTTCTCAAATGTCCTAGGAAGCCTCTTTTCATTTCTTTCTGCTATTGGTTCGAGTCATGTGGTACACCAGAAAGGAAGAAAATGAAAGGTTTGTTGGACTTGTTCAGATTTTTCAGAATCAGGTCCACACCATTCTGTGATAATACCAATTAATACAAAGTAATTTATTAGACGTAATAAATGTTTTATGAATGCAGAAATAACTTTCTTGGATTCTGATTACTAACACACACACAGAAACACACAAATATTTTCCATTACTATCCATAGACTGCTGGTTCTAGTCCCTCTATAATTAAAAACATTCATATGGTTGGGTATTGTGACACCGAACTGTTAGTAGCATCCACAAGACCCCTGCAAGAAGGTCATGAGTTCATGTCAGGATAGGCTAAAGGCTAGCAAATGACTTTCCTAAGATGGTCCACTTCTTTTGCATGGACTAGGCAATGCATGAGTTCTAGGAGGCAAGTCCTTGAGAGACTTCATCTCAGGACTGATTCTTTCAACTAATATGCATTTCCTGCCATTTTAAAATTAATATAACAGTTCTAGGGCATTTGTCCACTTTATTAGGTAGATTTTCTTCAGATCAACAACAATGTACTCTTTTGTAACATGTATGTAGACAAATAGATAATTTCATAATTCCTTTTAATGATTCTACATAATTCCTAAGATTATACTAGTAATTATTGTTTTCTTTAAGGTCCTACAAGACTTTATGTGCAATGATATATTTGCAGAAGGATTGAAAGGAAGCATCAAAGAGATTTATCATCTAATAAAACATATCTTTTTATCTGGTTGTAAAACTATTATCTGATAACTAAAGCTTAAGGGGAATAAATGATTTATTGTAGGTGCAAGGACAGAAGATAAAATAGTAACTGGGTTTAGCTATACAAAACTTCAATACTAATGAGATATTAGGCAAAGGATTTGACTCTTGATGTAACATGCTACCTTAGACATAAGAATTATTCCTTTAAACTCCCAATGAACCTGTGGCACTAGTGACAGATAATGAATATTTAATTAGATAGTTAATCTAAATGGAAAAGTATGTAAACATCTCAGTTATTACCTCTTATTCAATTTATTATTTGAATATATGATTGACCTTTGTGTGAGCTTTTGAAAAACAATGATTAGAATACCATTTGATTATGAATTCTAATGAGTGGAAAAAAGTATAAGAACTAGAATTAACGATATTAAAGAAAAGAGATAAAAAGGAGTAGAAAGAGGAGGAGGAAGAGGAGGACCAGGAGGAAGAGAAGGAAGAATAATAATAGTAGTAGTAGTAATAATAGTAATTATCATTATTATAACAACAACAACAACAACAACAATAATAATAATAATAATAATAATAATAATAATAATAATAATAATAATAATATAAAAGACCAGAGCATAAGGAGCTGAAGAGAGAGGAGAGAGAGTAGGCAGGATTTTGCTTAACAGCAGTACTTCTTATTGACAAGGATAGTGCTTTTTCCTTAGAGATTTTGGTTTCTTTCATTTATTTCTCTCTCTATGCAATAATGTTTGGAGCTCATTTTTCATCCAGAGTGAGTAAGTTCTCTCTGTGCAGGCACTTGGTGTTTTGCTCTGTCTACCAAATATATATAGGCATATGTATGTGTATGTATGTATGTATGTAAGTCTATGAGACAGATGGATTGGCCTAGTCAAACATACATATATATAAGTGTGTTTGTATGTGCATGTGTGTGTGTGTGTTTATGCATATTTGATTGTGTAAAATTTTTTCCTTTTGCAAACATGAGTCTCTTTTCCTGGTTCAATAAAAGTTAATTGCTCTAAGCTTCAAACTCACCTGCTCAGTGAGAGGTGAGACTTCTTGGCAATAGAGAAATGAGTCTTAGTAATAAATACACTACTTAATCCCTCACTGCTATACAACATATGTTAATTGACAGAGAATTATATAGTAAGTTTATAAAGTAAGCAATAGTCAGGTTTTAGACCTAAAGCACATAGAATTATTAAGTAAGTTTATAAAGAAAGTCAGAGTTAAGTTGCCTAGTGCTTAATCAAGTGCAGAGAATTATAAAGCTCATAATAGAGAGATAAAGAACTAAGTTTCCCCAGTACTAAATGAAGCACAGAACAGTAATAAACAGTTAAGCTTTAGGATAAAATAGCAAGAAAGAATTAAAAGACTAGCTAGAGATCACCAATCTTCTGAAGAGTATTGGATACTGTAGTCCACTTTAGCACCTGTTCCCCTAAGGCTGGGCAGGCTTCCAGCAAGCTCAGTCTGTGCTAAAATGCTGTCAAAAAACAACAGGATAAAAATAAAACAATAGATGTTCAAATAATTTGTGCATAATTAAGTATTTAAGTAAATGTGTACTCTTCTGTGTGTGGTATATAATTTTGAGATTGATTATAATACCGAGTTCAGCAATGCTATAGAAATTGTGGTTCTGTGATGATTAAGAAGGAAACGGGAAAGGGGAAATGATTTTGAGTGTAAATAAAAAAAAACTTAGAAAATTAAAAAAAAGAAAAAAAGCAGGGAAAATATCTATGCCTGTACAACAGAACTGCAATGTTTTGTGATTTTACTTTCATTGTTACCTGGTTGAAGCTGTGCATGCAGAACCCATGGCCATGGGTACAGATGCCATGTGTTAAGCAACCAAGAAGTTAAGGTAGTAAGATTCTGATCCACTTTTCAATTTGCTGTGGCATCCTTGAGCCTAAACACAACCTGGTTCCAAGTGTGAACATTCAGATATGGATTACACTTAATTTTTGGTCTATAATTCATTCTTTTTTAACAAATTATTTTTGTTTTATGTGCATTGGTGTTTTTTTTTCACATGTTGTATCTCATCAGCCCTTGAAGGTACAGAGAGTTTTGAGCTGCCAGGTAGGTGCTGGCAATTGGACCTGGGTCCTCTGGGAAAGCAGACAGTTCTTTTAACTACTGAGCCACTTGTCCAGCTCCAATTCATTATTTCATCATGTCTTTCTAATGAAAACCTTTAATGCTAATTTTTGTTCTGATAAAAATTAACTTCACATGAAGATTATGGAAATTATAAACATCTTGGTATTATAGAGATGTGTTTTATTTATGCTCATAATAGTGTCCAATATTTGAAAATCATGTGTCAGAGTTTGTTGCACATTGACTTTGAGACCTTTTTAATAATGTTCAATACTTTGATTTTCTTACAAAGTTAAGAATTTGTTGAGATTCATAAAAATGTTGAGCATTGAATAAATGTTAGACATATGGATGAATATTAGAAGAGTTACCTTTAAATAGTCACTTTAAAGTAATTATTTTTCTAGATGTTATACATAGAAGTCAGAATTTTTCACAAAGCATTCATTTTTTTGGCTAGCACTCAGTAAATTTTATACAATAATCCTTTTAAACTTTTATTTTTCCATTTCCTGATAAGAATTCATCTAATATGATTTAGGGTTTCAAAATTGTTTTAAAGTTTAATACTGGTAGCAATAAAGTAGAATACCTATCATATCTTGCTGACATTCAGCTAATTGTTTTTTTAATTGTTTTGAACATTTTAGATCATGTTCTGGACAATAGAGAGATATTTGTAGGAAAACTTCTACTTCTGGGTACTATTATCTCAATCACAGTGAGACTTATCCTTTTTTTGTTTGTTTGTTTGTTTGTTTTTCGAGACAGGGTTTCTCTGTGTATCCCTGGCTGTCCTGGAACTCACTTGGTAGACCAAGCTGGCCTCGAACTCAGAAATCCGCCTGCCTCTGTCTCCCAAGTGCTGGGATTAAAGGCGCATGCCACCCCTGTCCAAGACTTATCCTTTTTTTAAAGCAGTCATATTAGTAACTGATTTTTGCATTCATAACACAAACTTTGGATTATTATTATTGAAAGGAGGACTTATAGATGATATATTGGAATGAAAACACTTATGTGAACCTAATTATCTCTAATGACTACACTCTAATTTAAAATGAAGTTAGGTTTAAGCCTTTATGAAGTCTATTGATATTTGTTAACTTGAAAACCTAATTACTGTATTTGTCAGTCCAAAATGAAATTTAGGAATGAATATAATGATATATCATATTTGGTTTGCCATTAAGTACATGTCTTCTCTTTTCCAAAGATTCTAACAAATACTCTTCTGATCTTTGGATATCTGTTTTTTATAGTGGGACACATTATAATATTTATAACTAACCTTCTTGTGTAACAATTACTGATACTAGAAAATTGAATATATATAGAAATTAGAGAAGAAATTCAATGATAAGGCAGGGGAAATAAATTTGAAGAGCTGGAGAGATGGCTCTGTGGTTAAGAACATGTGCTGCTCTTACAGGAAGAGTTCATTTCCAGGCACCCACAGGTGTAGCTGCTTCATGAATAAACTATTCATCAAGTTATATAATAGCTCTAAGGAATAGAGTATGGGATGAAAATAAACATTTGGTCTTAATTTTTATTAAGAATGGATTTAAAAAAAAAAAAAACACATGTTGTTTAACTTGTTCTTTAGGTCATGGTTTTCTTCACTTTCTGAGAGAAATTTTGCCCTGGACTTTCTAATCACCATGGAGTTTTGTGAAGCCACAATATACCCCTCACAATTTAATAGTTCACAAGAATTCCTTGTAGGTTTCCCACATAGGCTACTCAAAGATGAAGAGAATCCAGTTCTGAAAACGGACTTCAGTCTACGGGAAAAAGCATTTTATGCTTCAGTACAACTCTTTTCTAAACTAAATAAAATCACAGGTAAGATTTTGAAAAATAAGTGAATCCTTATTGTGTCAAAGTCACATGAGATCTGAATGCTTAATAATTCACTCAACAGGGATTATTGTTTATATACTCTATCTTAGATAAATGGAATATAATTATCAAATTTGAATAAGCTTAGGATCTCATTAAGCAAAAAATATCCATATAAATCATTGCAGTGTATTTTCATCAATATAACAAGATAGAGATAAATGTACTTACATATTTGAACATTTCTGATAAGATTTAGAAGGTTTAGGGTGTGAGGGTGGGAAGAAGGCTCCACAGGTGTAAGTATATGTTGTATAAGAATGATAGTCTGAGTTCTAGCTCAAGATCTCATGGTAGAAAAAGAAAAACAAACTCTCCAAATTGTCCTTTAACCTCCTCATATGTGACATGGCACATTTGCATTTGCAACTACTAAGTAAAATGTAAAAAAAAAATCACAAATGCAGATGGCAAGTTTGTAGCATTTATATCATACAAGGTATATCCCACAATGGCTATTTTGATTATTCAAATTTTTCCACAGTCTTCCTTAGTTCTTTAATGTTTGTATAATTATTAATTTATTTTTGAGATTAATATAATTAAGCAACCCCCTCTTTCTTCAGAAGAATAGACTTTTTACATTCTTTGATTCTCTTTTTCACATTCATGATGTTTTTGTTCATTAACATTGTTACATATATGTGAAAATACATATACATATTCTAAATATATAAGTACAATCTGTTTGACTGAATACTCTACTTGTATATATAGTTTCAGGTCTGTCCATTTGGTATTGGATAACCAATTGGTGTGCTTTTCCCTAAGGAAGAGTCTATCTCAATTTCTCAGCGTTATCTATTCCTTGTCTGTGAAATAAGTAATGCTTTCAGCACTTTGTTTTAAAAGATCCAGTGAAATTAAAAACTGTCCAAATTATAAACATCCTATCCAATCTGAAGCACATTCAGGAATTCTTTAACTTTAGCTCCTCTGAGAGTTCTGCATCTACTATATAAAATTATTATAAAATATTAACATACTGGGACAAGGAAGATGGTTTCTTGCCTAAGAATCACTACTCTTGTACAGGCTCACAAAAACTGTCAACTCTTCTTTTTGATGATCAAAGTACTTTTCTAGCTTCTACAGGATTCTGTATACACATGGTGTGCATATATTCATTCAGACTCACAAATACTTGTAAATAATAAAATATCAAACTATTAATAATTCCATTACTACCATGCATTTAAACATTTAAATGTGTTTAATGTTAGAGAAAACAATGCATAGTTATGGGTTTCTACTTACCTGTTCATTGAATGTCTCTGAGGATCCAGGACATTATATTGCAAGAACTCTATTCTGACATCAGTAAGGTAGAAGCAAGTGTTCCTCTTAAAAATTATTCAAACAATAAGCCAATGTCTTATGTAGGAGCAGAAAGAATTTTACTATTCTTAAAATGTTTTCAAAACAAAATCATGTTTAGAAATTATTCATAATTTTGTATATTATTCCTAGTATTTTATCAAGTATTGCTAGATAAATTTATGAGAGTTGTGATTATAGGTTTAGGAGCCTCTCATTGGGCTGCTAGATTACCAACATAGTGTATTTTCTCAAATACTTTGCCAAATCAAATTCATGTGGGAATATATTGCAAATTCATTAATTAGAAAAACAATTCATTCATATATTTTGATATTTTGTTAGTATTTGTAATTTATTACCTCTCTTCAAAATATGTGTCTTATTTTTGTAGGTGGCCTGTTTTTATTCATTTGGAAGAAGATTATGATTTCTTCAGAGAAAAGTCGTGTTTTAGGTCGTTTTATTATTAACAGGATGCTCTTAGAACCCATGTTTTAGTAGTCTAAAATGATTTCATTACAAGATGGAAATTTTAAATCTGTACTAAAAGTAATTAAATATAATAGTTACTATTCTATACTTTTTTTCTGGTTTTTTATCCTTTCTGTGTCTTTCACTTTCAATTTATTTGCTTTAATAATTTTAGCCCAACAGCTATATACCCAACTAAAAAATTCATTGATTATATTGAATGCTTGAATTTCAAATGATTATATCTTACATTATTTATTTGTGTGTTCATTTCCCTAATTTCTTTAGCCCAGAATTTGTCCATTTCACTCTTTTAATGTTAAGATATGGCTCTGGATAATTTTATGCCAATCTCAAACAAGCTAATGTAATCTGAAAAAAGGGTACCTCAATTAAGAAAAAGACTTAATAAAATTGGGCTGTAGGTAAGCCTGGAGGGTATTTTCTTAGTGTTTAATGCAGGAAGGCCCAGCCTATGACGGGGAGTGGTTCTGGCTTCTAAAAAAGTATGCTGGGCAAGTCAATGGGAGCAAGCAAGTAAGTAACACTTTTTCATCACCTCTGCTTCAGTTCCTCCCTCAAGGTACCTTCTCTGAATTCCTACTCTGACTTTCTTCAATGATGAAAACTTCTGTAGAAATTTAATCCAGTTAAACCCTTTCCTCCCCAAGTTGCTTTGGTCATTGTATTTTGTGGAAGCAGTAGAAACTAAGTAAGACAGATATGTTTCAATTTTCATTATTCCAAAGAAAATTTCATAGAATTCAGGTAACTAGTAAGGTACAAGGGGAAATGATAGAATATAATATTATGAAGGTATAATGACAGAGTCATTAATTTAACAGGCTG
Organism: Tokudaia tokunoshimensis; assembly: GCA_036184795.1. Lineage (NCBI taxonomy): Eukaryota > Metazoa > Chordata > Mammalia > Rodentia > Muridae > Tokudaia > Tokudaia tokunoshimensis. The sequence continues at coordinate 51,456,361 of BTHU01000006.1, read as the reverse complement.
GCAAGCAAAGGATGGGTAAGATTCTATACAGAGCATGTACAGAGGCATGTGCTGAAAGGCCATGTTTGGTAATAAACACTAATAAGGCTGTGTTTGTTTATTAATATTTATTAATAAGGCTGTGTTTGTTCAAATAACACAAACAAGCTGTGTGTGACCTTGAAGAAGGGTAAGGAAGGCATTCTTGTCAGAATGACCTAAGACAGACTCAGCCTTGTTCTTGAAATTAAATGGGAGGAAATGTAGTGAGCCTTATTGGGGTGCAGTGAGCCTGGCACGAGTTTGACATTGGCCAAGGAGCTTGACATTATCCCAGGGCAAGGAAATGAGCTTCTGGCAGGAATCTGATATTAGGCCATGATATGGAATCTAATGTTAGGCTATAATAGGGAAGTAGGTTAAGGCAGGAATTTTAATCTTAGGGTGGAACAAGAGAAACAAGTTTCAGTCATGACTATGACGTTAGGCTAGGACAAAGAAGTAGGCTCAGACATCTTGATCATGCTTAGTTACAGCAATCACCAGGGTGATCATGGGGCTTTGTGTCTATTGTTTCTCTTGTTCCTTGATTCTTGTCTTGCATGATTCCTCATTGTACTACTCACCCTTAATACATGCATTTAATTAAAATGGTATAAAACTGGATTGGAAAAAATAAACCTGCTTTCAGTCTCAGAATTGACTGAGGTCATGATGAAAAAAAAGGGGGGTAGGATAATGGTGAAAATTGAGTAAAAGTATTAAATAGGAAGTGTATAAAAGGGAGAGTAGAGGATGGGAGGTGGGAATGTAGGTATCAGTAATTAAATTTAAAGGCTTTGTTAAAAGATACAGTAAAATATGCTTTTGCAGATGCTTCCATATATATATATATATATATATATATATATATATATATGGAAGTACTTGTGTGCATCGATAATAGTGTCTGGGTTTTGTAACTCTATATGGGATGGATCACTAGGTGGAGTAGTCTCTGGATGGTCTTTCCTTCAGACTGTGCCCCACACTTTGTCTCTGTATCTCCATCTATGGATATTTTGTTCCCCATTCTAAGAGGCACCAGAGTATCTATACTTTGTTCTTCTACTTGAGCTTCATTTGATTTGTAAATTGAGTCTTGGGTATTCCGAGCTTCTGGGCTAATATACACTTATCAGTGAGTTCATACCATATGGGTTCTTTTGTGATTGGATTACCTCACTTAGGATGATATTTTCCAGTTTCACCCATTTTCATAAGAATTTCATGAATTCATTGATTTTAATAGCTGAGTAGTATTCCATCATGTAAATGTACCACATTTTCTGTATCCATTCCTCAGTTGAAGGTCATCTGGGTTCTTTCCAGCTTCTGGCTATTATTAATAAGCCTGCTGTGAACATAGTGGAGCATGTGTCCTTATTACATGCTGGAGAATCCTCTGGGTATATGTCCAGGAGTGTTACAGCAGGGTCCTCCAGTAGTATTATGCCTAATTTTCTGAGGAACCTCCAAACTGATTTCCAAATTGGTTATACCAGCTTGCAATCCCACCAGCAGTGGAGGAGTGTTCCTCTTTCTCCACATCCTCACTAGCTCTCTGAGTTTTTGATCTTAGCCATTCTGACTGGTATAATGGGAAATTTCAGGTTGTTTTGATTTGCTAGCATCTGCTGTTACCTGAGATTTTGGTTTTAGCCATCTGACTAGTGTGAGGTGGAAACTCAGGGTTGTTTTGATTTGCACTTCCCTAATAACTAAGGATGTTGAACGTATCTTTTTTTTTTTTAAAGATTTATATATTATCATATGTAAGTACACTGTAGCCGTTTTCAGACACACCAGTAGAGGGCATCAGATCTCATTATGGATGGTTGTGAGCCACCATGTGGTTGCTGGGATTTGAACTCATGACCTTTGGAAGAGCAGTCAGTGCTCTTAATCGCTGAGCCATCTCTCCAGCCCTGAACATTTCTTTAGGTTCTTCTCAGTCACTCAAGTTTCCTCAGTTGAATATTCTTTGTTTAGTTCTCTACCCCATTTTTAATAGGGTTATTGGATTCTCTAGACTCTAACTTCTTGAGTTCTTTGTACATATTGGATATTAATCCTCTATCGGATGTCGGATAGGTTAGGTAATTTTTCCAAACTATTGGTTGCCATTTTGTCCTATTGACAATGTCCTTTGCCTTACAGAAGCTATGCAGTTTTATGAGGTCCCATTTGTTAATTGTTGATCTCAGAGCATGAGTCATTGGTGTTCTGTTCAGGAATTTTTCTCCTGTGCCCATATGTTCATGACTTTTCTCCACTTTCTCTTCTATCAGATTCAGTGTATCTGTTTTTTCTTAAAGCTTCATTTATTTATTATATGTAAGTACACTGTAGCTGTCTTTAGACAATCCAGGAGAGGGCATCAGATCTTGTTATGGATGGTTGTGAGCCACCATGTGGTTACTGGGTTTGAACTCAGGACCTTCAGATGAGCAGTCAGCTCTTAACTGCTGAGCCATCTCTTCAGCCTCCAATGTATCTGCTTTCATTTGGAGGTCCTTTGTAACTGCCTGCAGCTACATCGAACTGCTTACCTGGAGAGGGAGCTGGGGATGGATGAGAAGAACTTCAAGAAAGAATTGAGACCAAGACAATATTTTTGCTGATCAAGGTCCAAATTTTAATGACGGATATTTGAATGTAAAGGTGGGGGAAAAACCTGTACCCCAAAATTACAGATTCTGTTCAGGAGAAACAGTTAGGCTACTCAATAGGCCTTGGCTCCACTGCTCAGTGGGTCACCAGTTTAAGGCAGGAAGCTGCAGATCTGGAAGAGCAATAGACTTCACCTAGGTCCAAAAGCTCCGCCCTAGGTAAGCGGCTGTGATATGATGGTTTGCAATTGTGAAAACAAAGATCCTGCTGGTGCATTACAATTAAATGTACTACAAGTTTCCAACAGAGGAACAGATTTGGTCAGATATAGACTATCAGTAAAAATGATTAAAAGTATCATCTACATATTGAAAAAAAAATTACTACTGTTGTCAGTTCTGCTAACTGAGCTGAGAGCCCAGGAGTCTATGACTACCTGTTGACTATTCATAAGATATCTAGCTCGTCCTTTAGAGGAACTGTCAGTAAAAATCAAAAGAGCATTATGCAGCAGCTGTAAAGATGTCCTATTAGGAAATATAACCTTATGTATATTTAAAATTTTTATCAACCTATCTTGAGCATAATGATTATCTCTATTTCCTTTAAATCCAATTTGAACAAGCAACCAATCCGTACTATGCTGCTACAGCCAAGTATCTTGATTGATATTAAAAGGCTGAACAATGATGTCTGGTTCTTTGGCAAAATAAGTCAGTTCCTGCTTCCTTCCAAGTATAATCATCTGAGCTACTCCCTCATAATATGGCAGGATATTGCATTTAGGAGATACCCTCAAATGCATCGACATAAGAGGAGACCTTTGCCACATTAATCCTGCAGGTGTATGAGTTGTATTAAAAATCAACAGATGTAAAAGCAAAGAATAATCTGTGTAAGTAACTAACTGCTTTTCAATAGCTCTTTCTACTTGTAAGGCCAGCAATCCTTCTGAGGTTAAAGAACTAGGGGGTGTAGGATCAGTACTCCCTGTAAGAATATTAAATAAAGGTTTTAATTCTCCTATAGTAAGCTTTAAATAGGGGCACAGCAATTGATATCACCTAACAATTTTTGAAAATCATTTAAAGTTTTTAAACTGTCCCTGCAAGCAATTATCTTCTGGGGAAAACCAGCATGATCTGCAAGTGTAAAGCCCAAAAAATTATAAGGATCCTGAGTTTGCACCTTTTCTGGAGTTATTTGCAGTCCTTTATCAGCTAAAGCCTGTTGTAAATCCCTATAACATAAAAGCAAGTCCTGAAGATATTTTTCTGCTATTAAGACATCATCTGTGCAATAAATGATGTATATCATTGGCCATTGATGTCTTACAGGTTGAATGGCTTATGCCACAAACTTTTCACATAAGGTTGGACTATTAGCGATGCCCTGAGGATGTACTGTCTATTGATATCTTCTCTAAGGTTCTTTAAAATTAATAGAAGAAATACTGAAAACAAATCTTTCACAACCCTCAGGGTGTGAAAGAATAGTAAAGAAACATTCTTTCAAATCTATCACTATTTTATAATATTCTTTAGAAATAGTCACTGGAGATGGAAGCCCAGGTTATAAAGCTCCTCTAGGTACCATGGTCTCATTAACCTTTCTTAGATCTTGTAACAATCTCCATTTACTGTTTTTTTTTTTATTCTTGACAACAACTATTGGAGTATTCCATGAGGATCGAGATTCTCTTTGATGCCCTGTCTCTAGTTGCTCCTGCACTAGAAAAGAGGTGGCTTCTATTTTTATTTTAGATAAAGAACCCTGATCAACCCACACTAGAACATTCTTAAGCCATTTAATCTTATCAGCATGGGATGCAAGCAAGATAGTGGCCATTACTGAAAATTCCCTAAACCTCTAGTGTCAAGTGGGGCTTAAGACTTTCAAATGTCTTAATGGCTTGTCTTTCTTTTCGTAGCCCCTGACCAGATAAAAATCCTTGTTGTAGCATCTGCTTAGCCACTAACCCTTTAGGACTGCACATTATAAGACACATCTGTGACAAGAGATCTCATCCCCAAAGGGTAATAGGCAAATTTTTGCATAAGACAGAATTTTTCCTGAATTGCCCTCCTCATCTCTCCAGGTTAGATGTCTAGTGCTTTGCTTTGAGTTATTGGCATAACCAATCCCTTGGAGGTGAGTGACCATATCTGACAAGGGCCTAGTTGAAAGCCAGTCTTGTCCTCTAATAATTGTTACATCAGCTCCAGTATCTATTAATCCTTCAAAGCTTTTTCCCTCAATTGTTACTTTAAGGTTAGGTTTCTTACTAGTAATAGATTGAACCCACTACACATCAGAGGAACCAAAGCTACTGTACAGTTATAATACCATGAAGCAAAGCAGCTATAATTTTAATTTCTCCCTCATAATCATTATCTATGACATCTGGATAAATTTGCAGTCCTTTTACAATGGTATTGAGTCATCTTAGAAGAAATCCCCAAGTTTCTGCTGGCAAAGGTCCAAAAACTCCTGTAGGCAGGATCTGAACTCCCATTTCTGGGGTAAATACCACGTGGGAGCTGGAAGAGAGGTCCAATCCTGCACTTACTGGTATTGCCCTGATAAGTTTAAATCCAGATTTCCCTGGCCTGGCATCAGCTTCATGTCCCCATAAGCTGCTTGCTGTGGGCGTCTGGGGGTCTGAGGCCCTCCGCTTATTTCCCAACACAGGATGGCCCTGAATATTTGTCTTAGATTTACATTCCCTTTCCCAGTGGTTACCGTTCCTGCATCGAGGACACCCTCCTGGGGTATAACCTTATTGTCCACTTACAGCACTGCACCTCTGTTCCTAGCACAATTATTTCTAAAATTATTTCTAGACCTACACATTTAAAACATTCTTTATTCCCTCGTCTCTGTGAAAGTACTGCTTGTACAGTGGTTCCTTGCAAAGCTGCAGCCATGGCTAGACCTTGACTGTACAAAGGCCCAATCTCAGCACAAAGGTTGCATTAGCATTCTCATAAGCCAATTGTGTAACAAAAAGATTTCCTGTTTGAGAATCTCCAAAAATTCTACTTACCGCTATTAGTAGCCTATCCAAAATGTCCTGAAAAAGTTCATCAGGAACCTCTCCAATACTAGCTAAATTTCCACTGAGATGCCCTTTAGCTGATAATTGGTTTCACAAGTGGCAGGCAGCCATTGCAATTTGTGAGTACACTCCAACAGGAAACCCAATCTGATTAGCATTGCCTTCATATTGACCTTTTCCTAAAAGTAGGTTAGCATCCCAATCTGGAACCAAGCACCATTTGTTAAAAAAATGTCTTTTTTCTACTGGATGGCTTTAACTCCTTTGTCAAATATCAAGTGACCACAGATTTGTGGGTTCATTTCTGGGTCTTCAATTCTATTCTATTGATTTTCCTGTCTGTCTCTGTATCAATACCATACAGTTTTTCTCCCTATTGCTGTGTAATACAGCTTGATATCAGGGATGGTGATTCCCCAAGAAACTCTTTTATTGTTGAGAATAGTTTTTACTTTCCTAGTTTTTTTTTTTTGTTATTCCAAATGAATTTGTAAATTGCTCTTTCTAACTCTATGAAGAATTGAGTTGGAATTTTTATGGGAATTGAATTGAATCTGTAGATTGCTTTCAGCAAGATGACCATTTTTTTTTTACAATATTAATCTTGTCAATCCATGTGCATGGGAGATCTTTGCATCTTCTGAGGTCTTTTTTGATGTCTTTCTTCAAAGACTTGAAATTTTTGTCATAAATATCTTTCACTTGCTTGGGTAGAGTCACAGCAAGGTATGTAATATTATTTGTGACTATTGTGAAGTGTGGTGTTTCCCTAATTTCTTTCTCAGTTCATTTATGCTTTGAGTAGAGGAAGGCTACTGATTCATTTGAGTTAATTTTATATCCAGCCACTTCGGGGAAATTGTCATGTCTAGTTCTCTGGTGGAATTTTTGGGGTCACAAAAGTATACCATCATGTCATCTGCACATAGTGATATTTTGACTTTTTCCTTTCCAATTTGTATCCCCCCCCATTTTTTTGTCTAATTGCTCTAGCTACAATATCAAGTACTATATTGAATAGACAGGGAGAGAGTGGGCAGCCTTGTCCATTCCCTGATTTTAGTGGATTGCTTCAAGTTTCTTTCCATTTAGTTTGATGTTGGCTACTAATTTGCTGTATATTGATTTTACTACATTTAGGCCTTGTATTCCTGACATTTCCAAGGCTTTTAACATGAAGGGATGCTGAATTTTGTCAAATGCTTTTTCAGCATCTAATGAAATGATCATGTGGTTTTTTTCTTTGAGTTTGTTTATGTAGTGGATTATGTTGATGGATTTTCATATATTGAACCATTGCTGCACCCCTGGAATGAAGCCTAGTTGATCATGGTGAATGATCATTTTGATGTGTTCTTGAATTGAGTTGACAAGAATTTTATTAAGTATTTTTGCATCAATGTTCATATGGGAAATTGGTCTGAACTTCTCTTTCTTTGTTTGGTTTTTGTTAGGTTTAGATATAAGTGTAATTGTGGTTTCATAGAATGAACTGGTTAGTGTTCTTTCTGTTTCTATTTTGTAGAATAGTTTGAAAAGCATTGGAATTAGGTCTTCTTTAAAAGTTTGATAGAATTCTTCACTAAACCCATCTGGTCCTGGGCTGTTTGTTTGTTTGTTTGGGAGACTATTAACTGCTTCTATTTCTTTAGGGGTTATGCAGTTGTTTAGATTGTTTACCTGATTCTGTTTTAACTTTGGCACCTGATCTATGTCTAGAAAGTTGTCCTTTTCATTCCATATTTTAAAATTTTGTTGACTATAAGCTTTTGTAGTAGGATCGGATGATTTTATGAATTTATTCAATTTCTGTTGTCTTATCTCCCTTTTGTTTTCTGATTTTATTAACTTGAGTGCTGTCTCTGTACCCTCTGGTTAGTTTGGCTAAGGGTTTAGCTATCTTGTTGATTTTCTCAAAGAACCAGCTCCTGGTTTTGTTGATTCTTTGAATAGATCTTTTTGTTTCTCTTTGGTTGATTTCAGGCCTGAGCTTGATTATTTCCTGCCCTCTACTCCTCTCGGGTGTATTTGCTTTTTTTCTTTTCTTTTCTTTTTCTTTTTCTTTTTTTTTTTTTTGTAGAGCTTTCATGTGTGCTGTCAAGTTGCTAGAGTAATTTCTCTCCAGTTTCTTTTTTAGAGATATGTAGAGCTATGAATTTTCCTTTTACTACTGCTTTCATTGTGTCCCATAAATTTTGGTATGATATGTCTTCATTTTCATTAAATTCTAAAAAGTTTTTAATTTCTTGCTTTATTTATTCCTTGACCAATTTATCATTAAGTAGAGCATTGCTCAGCATCCATGGGTATATGTGTTTCCATTCTTTTTATTGGCATTTAAAACCAGCCTTAGTCCGTATTGATCTGGGGGGGGGCATTGGATTAGTTCAGTCTTCTTGTATGTGTTGAGGCCTGTTTTGTGACCAATTATATGGCCAGTTTTGGAAAAGGTACCATGGGATGCTGAGAAGAAGTTATATTCTTTTGCTTTAGGATGAAATATTCTATAAATATCAGTTAGATCCATTTGATTCATTACTTCTGTTAGTTTCACTGTGTCTCTATTTAGTTTCTCTTTCCATGATATGTCCATTGTTGAGAGTGGGGTGTTGAAGTCTCCCACTATTATTGTGTGGGGTGTGATGTGTCATACTTAGTAGCATTTAGTAGCATTTCATTTATGAATGTGAGTGCCCTTGCATTTGGAGCATAGATGTTCAGAATTGAGTATTCATCTTGGTAGATTTTTTCTTTGAGGAATATGAAGTGTCCTTTATCTTTTTTGATAATTTTTGGTTGAAAATTGATTTTATCTGATATTAGAATGGCCAGTCCAGCTTGTTTCTTGGTGCCATTTGCTTGGAAAATTGTTTTCCCACCTTTTACTCTGAGGTAGTATCTGTCTTCGTTACTGAGGTGTGTTTCCTGTACACAGCAAAATGCTGGATCCTGTTTATGTATCCAGTCTTTTACTTTCTGTCTTTTTATTGGGAAATTGTGTCCAAGGATGTTAAGAGAGAGTAAGGAAAAGTGATTGTTACTTCCTTTCATTTTTGTTGTTTCAGGTGGAATTATGTTTTTGTGACTATCTTCTGTTGGGTTTGTTGAAAGATTACCTTTTTGTTTTTTCTATGGTGTTTTTCTATGGTTCTATTGTTTTTTTCTATAGTTTCCCTCTACAAAGCATATCAGATGGGTGTTTTCCATCTGATATGCTTTGTAGAGCTGGGTTTGGGGAAAATATTGTGTAATTTTGGTTTTGTCATGGAATATCTCGTTTTCTCCATCTATGGTAATTGAGAGTTCTGCTAGGTATAGTAGCCTGAGCTGGCATTTACGTTCTCTTAGGGTTTGTATGACATCTGCCCAGAATCTTCAAGCTTTCATAGTATGTGGTGAGAAGTCTGGTGTAATTCTGATAGGTCTGCCTTTATTTGTTACTTGACCTTTTTCCCTTACTACTTTTAATATTTTTTCTTTGTTCGCACATTTCATGTTTTGACTATATTGGATTGGGAGTAATTTTTGTTCTGGTCCACTCTATTTGGAGTTATGTAGGCTTTTTTTATGTTCCTGGGCATCTCTTTCTTTAGGTTGGGGAAGTTTTCTTCCATAATTTTGTTGAAGATATTTACTGGTCCTTTAAGTTGAGAATCTTTGCTCTCTTCTATACCTATCCTCTTTTTGATTGATATTTCATTGTGTCCTATATCTCTTGGATGTTTTGGGTTAGGAGCTTTTCACCTTTTTAATTTTCTTTGACCGTTGTGTCAATGTTTTCTCTAGTATCCACTGCACCTGAGATTCTCTCTTCTATCTCTTCTATTCTGTTGGTGATGCTTCCTAGGTTTTTTAACACCAGGGTTGTCTCCCTTTTTGATTTCTTTATTGTTTCTATTTCCATTTTTTGTTCTTGGATGGTTTTGTTCAATTCCTTCCACTCCTTGATTGTGTTTTCCTGTAATTTTTGTGTTTCCTCTTTAAGGGCTTCTACCTGTTTACTTGGGTTCTCCTGTATTTCTTTAAAGGAATTATTTATGTCCTTCTTAAAGTCCTCTATCATCATCATGAGAAGTGATTTTAGATCTGAATCTTGCTCTTCCAGTGTGATGGTGTATCCAGCACTTACTATGGTAGTAGAATTGTGTTCTGATGATGCCAAGTTACCTTGGTTTCTGTTGCTTAAATTCTTATGCTTGCCTCCTGCCATCTGATTATCTCTAGTGCTACCTGCCCTCACTATATCTGACTGGAGCCTGTCCTTCCTTTGATCCTGGTTGTGTCAGTACTCTTCAGAGTCCAGCTGTCTCTGTGGTTCTGTAATTTCAAGATCCTGTGATCCTGAAATCCTGGATGTGTCAGAGCTCCTGGGAGTCAAGCTGTCTCTGTCGTCCTGAGATTCTGTTATGATCAAGCTCTTGGAATCCTGGGATTTTGTGATCCCTGCATGTGTTAGAGTGCCTAAGAGTAAAGCCTCCTCTGGGTGTTATTGGATCACCTACAGAGTTGGAGCCCAAGGTAAACCAGCCCAGAATGGAAGATCTCTGTTGCACTGGTTGGGTAGGCTTCCTGAGTTCCTGGATCCTACAGGCCCCAGTTAAGCCTGGTGGTGTTGGGACAGATGTTATCCTTTCCTCTCCTCTGATCCTATGATCCTTGGTGTGTTAGAGCACCTGGAGGTAGAGCTTCCTCTAGGTGTTATGGGACTGGCTGCAGAGTTCACGCCCAAGTTCGATTTTGCTTGTTCTTGATGAAGTAAATCTGGTTCTCTATTAACTCATATGTGTCTGTTTTGCTATTTCTCTGATTTACACAGTAGAGTGTGGTAACAACAAGAAAAATAAAGAGAAAAATTGAAACTAAACATAAGCTCTCTAAATGAAGGGATTTATTTTCAAGATGTATGAAATTTTTTTTTAGCCTTCTGAGTTTTATTTTAACCACATTGACTAGAACCTCCATATTCCTTGAAGATATTCTAAGTAGTCATTTCAACCCCAAATAGTATGGATAGCTAATTTTGTGATAGCCATAGAGTGAAATGAACTGAAGAATGAAATATAGGCTTTGTTAAGGATAAGGTAGTAGAGATATTTTTCTCTCATACAAGCTTTATAAAAAAAATCACCATAGCAATGTTCAAGAGTCTGGGCAAAACTCCAAATGTTAAAGATTAGAGGACCCACTTGTGACTTGGCCAGCAAAGACCACCAGCCTCACAAAATGTATCTCATAAGATCAGTTACTTCTACTGCCGAAGCCTTTATAGACAACTAATGATGTGAAAGGAAAAGAATGAATCATTAAGAAAATAGTACTCTCCAACTGAGGAGAAAAATCTTCCTGTAGTCTTCATGATGGCTTCCTACTAGAAGAAACAGTTGACTTTCTGTTTTTTTAAGCAGTCATCACTTTTCCTAGTATGATATGAATATATGTTTTGGTTTGAGTAGGAATGGTTCCTATAAATTCATGAGTTTGAATGCTTAGCCATAAGAAATAGCAGTATTAGGAGCTGTGGCCTTGTTGAAGAAGACGTGTTCTTAGTGAAGGAAGTTATTCACTCAACCTACACCTAGTGTGGCACAGTTTCCTTCTACCTGCAAATGAAGACATAGAACTCAGCAGCATGTCAGCCTGCATAGGACGTGTCTTGACATGGTGATAATGGACTGAAGCTCTGAAACTATGAGCCAGCCCCAATTAAATGTTTTCCTTTATAAGAGTTACTGTTGTCATGGTGTCTATTCATAGAAATAAAGCCCTAACTAAAACAGGGCTGTGATACTCTGATTTTTAAGATTCCTCATTCCTATTACCACACACATACAACAAAGTTGTAATTAGTTTAAAAGACCAGTGTTCACTGCTGTCAAATATTCAGTTGACAAAAGGAAATAGGCTTATTCAAAACCAGGCCTGAAAAAGGAGTGGCCTTTATACATAAATGTCTGTCTTAAGGGGACCCAGATGCTTACACAATTTATAAGAAAACAATACTGTTATTAACAGAGGCTTTTGTTACATAGGGTTATCATTAGTTAGCCATATGCCTCTTCTTCAGATACCACAAGGCAATCTCTCGAGGTCTAGAATTACATTTTCTTATAGAAAAACACATTAGATTTCTTAAAGTTAATTCAAATGCATTTATTATGGTCTGAATCTTAACAGGCTTGTGTTTTTGAGTTTTTTTTTTCTATTTTGGAAGTTTGTGGGAACTAGAATGGAAGAATCCAGTCAATGAGGGGAAGGTCTTTGATGTTTATAACCTAACTTTGCAAATGTTCCCATGTTCCTCCTTTCCTGGTCTAGCTACTTTATGACAGCCTTGGATACATTTGTCTTCCACCACAGAGCCTTTTCACATTTCCCTCCTGTGTTACTATCAATATTATGTAACATAATGAGGAGGAATGTTAGGAATGCAATAGATTCACAAGTATATTCATATGCAACAAAGATAATTTGAATAACGATCATATCAGTACTGAAATTGATCATGGAAGTAATAATTTCAAAATTGACTCAAAATTTGAAATATGAGAAAATATTTATCTTTATTTCTAGATTGTCAGAGTCTGAAATATTCCTTTTCACACTGAGTTTATTGAATTATTGATCTGGGTTATGATTCATTGCAGACAGACATACAGACAGATACAGAGACACAGACAAACACACGTATGTACATATATACACCTTTTGTCTTATAAATTTCTTCTCTATTTCTTTATGCACTGTACTATTTATCATAACTTTCTAAACAGAGCTTTCATGAATTTTATACACTACATGAAAACATTCTTGAATGTAACATGGATGATCTCTGCAGCTCTGTTTGTAATTCAGATAGAAGTGAGAATGATTGGCAGCTCTGGAGCTTGTGAGTGTCTACTATGGTCAGGGCCATACTGTGGGTTAAACACTTCAGCATGTGGAATTGGACACATGTTCTAAAAAATTAATGTCTAAACAGAGCTGCATAATTGGATAATCAGGTGGTGTCTGGGGAGTTCAACGATTAGAAGCATTGAGGAAATTCTCAAACATAGGTTTTTGATCACAGTAAATATGTTACTTCACACAGCAAAGAATTCATTGCCATTTCTTAAATTATGAAGTTTGACATACCATTTTCTTCTAATATTTGTAACAGTTTAGTTAAAGTTTAACTTCTATTTTCTGTTTCTTGGATATTGAGTTAACTTTTATTTGTGCTATAAAATAAAGCCCTATCTTCATTCTTTAACTATGGGAAGTGTGAGAATACACAACATACCATCAGTTTTTTCTTTCAGAAATGGGTTTTACTCCCTTACAGGAGATCATTTGAACACTTGTGAATACTAATTTAATGAGTGTTTATTTGTTTGTGTTTATGTGTTGAGTGTCAACCATTATAGAACCACACACTTTTTTTTATGACAGCTTTGAAATGAGTTTTTCCAAATGGGAATGTTAGATCTCTAATTGTTCTTTTAATTAATTTTAGTTTAGCCCAAGGCTTTTAAAATTCTTTATGAATTCTAGAATAGCTTTGCTTTTATTTTTTTTTTATAGTAAATGACACTGGAATGTTATGAGGAATTATAGGTAATACCTTAATTTTAATTATTATTAATTTATTTTAAATTTTTATTATTTTACTTTTCATTAAAAATTAATCTTTTTTATTTTATAATTAATTTGTGTAATGCTAATACTATGCCCACAGAAAGTTCTTCTTGACCATTAACATGGGGTTTCTTTTTTTATATTCTTTAGTTTATAATTAAATGCCTTGTATCCTTGGTAAGAATGCTTACAGTACTGGGTATGGCATCAAAACCAAGAAACTCACTTTAGAAATGGAAGCTTAAAAATGAAAGCTTTACTTTCTGAGCAATCAGGGAGGCTACCAGTTCCAGATCTGAACCGTGTCCTCAAAGGGAGATTGTACAACATTTTTATAAGATGAGAACATAAAGAAAGGTGGGAAGTGTGAATTTGTTCTCCAATCATATTTCGGCATTTTGGCTTAAACAAGTGAGTAACCCTTGGAGACTGTGCCATGTCCCTGGCAGTTGGTTCATGTTCCATGAATAATGTTATGTCCCAGGATATAGCTGATACCATGATGTTTGTACAGGGTCAAGGTTTTTTTTAACAAGTCAGCAATCTTATCTCAACATTATGGAGATTACATAGTCCAGTGGTTTTTACTGTAACTTAAGAGAGTGTAGGGCAAGAACATCTAGTAAAATTGGGGCAGCAGACCAATGTTTGGAATTACTCTGGCATGTTCAACAGTACTTTATTTCCAATGTTATTGTAATAGCTTTCTGGCAATATTCTTAGGCCAATTTCACAGAAGTGTAACTGTTATGTCTACTGATTTTGAATTCACCAACATTGCTAATTTAAAAAATGACAGTTTTTTGGAGGTTGGGTGTTGGAAGTGAGATTGTTTTCTACATCAAATGTCATGTCTACATAACAATTACTAAATGATAGTATATGGCTCATTGTTATGTATTGCTACTCGTTTTAACTGAGTGATTTATTTTATAATATGTGCTGTATATTTACAATTTTATGATGAAGGAACTTCTGTCGGGATGTTAGAGAAAGTTTTACTGTTTGGAAGTTACGTATATATATTCTCACACATACATAATTATATAAGTGAGTGGTGAGGATTGGTAGCACATGCTCTTAAACTCAGCATTAAGGAGAAACAACCAGACAGATCTCGGTGATTTCCAGAACAACCTTGTCTATATAACATGTTTTAGGAACCCAAGGCTCAACAACGCATAAAGAATGGTCACAAATATCATTGCAAAAAGGAAAAATATATTCTTTTTTAATGAATGTATGCACATTTTAACAACAATTTATTAAATTATTATTTTAAATCAGAAATGTATACATATTATTGTAATGCAATAAAATAAAAATTTTAAAGTGGAACCTTGCATTTATCACACAGAACGGTGCCAATATAATACTGGACACACCATGGCCTTGTACTTAATACATTTATGAGCTACCTTTAAGTCAGATCCATAAAGTACAAGTCTGTGGAAGAAATAGGACACAGAACTTCACTCTCTTTTGCTCTCTTCTATGCTTAGAATATATAAATACTGGAATTGATTTATATCACATAAATTGTATGACTTATATTTTTATCACTATGAACCCATATGAAATAATCACTATTGTAAAGAATTGGTTAGGGAAAGCTAAACATTAAATCTCTTTCATTTTCCAAGTGGATCAAGGACTTCAACATAAAACCAGATACAATGAAACTAATAGAAGAGAAAGTAGGAAAGAACCTGAACTCACTGGCATGGGGGAAATTTCCTAAACAGAACTCTAATGGCTAATGCTTTAAGATCAAGAATTGATAAATGGGGCAGTCTTTGGATGTTTTTTCCTTCAGTCTTTGCTCCAAACTTCATCTCTGTATCACCTTCATATATAGCCTTGTTTGACAGCAAAGGGAAAAGAGGTCCTTGGTCCTGAGAAGTCTTGATGCCCAAGTACAGGGGATTACCAAGACAGGGAAGCAAGAATGGTTGGGTTGTTGAGCATGGGGAGAGTAGGATGGAATAGGGTGGGATGGGATAAGGTATTTTCAGAGGGAAAACCAGGAAAGGGGATAACATTTGAAATATAAATAAAGAACTGGGAAAGGGGAAATCATTGGGAATATAAATTAAAAAAATATAGAAAATAATTAAAAAAAGAAATACAAATAAAGAAGATACATAATAAAAAATAAAGAATTGATAAATGGGACCTCATGAAATTAGAAACTTTCTGTAAGACAAAGGACATAGTCAATAAGACAAATCAGCAACCTACAAATTGGGAAAAAATCTTCACTAACCCCATATGCAATAGGGGGCTATTATCCAAAATATATAAAGAAGTCAAGAAACTAATCACCAAAAACCAAATAACACAATCAAAAAATTGGGTGTAGAACTAAACTGAGATTTCACAAGTGAGGAATGTCAAATGGCTGAGAAGCACCTAAATAAATATTCAGAATTCTTAGTGATCAGAGAAATATCAATCAAATGACCCTGAGATTCTACCTTAAACTAATCAGAATTGTTAAGATCTAAACCTCAGGTGACAACACATGTTGGAGAGCATATAGAGAAAAAGGAACACTCCTCCTTTGCTGGTGGTACTGCAAAGTGGTAGAACCACTCTGGAAATGAATCTTGAGGTTGCTCAGAAAATTGGAAATAGATCTTTCTGAAGACACAGCTATACCACCCTTGGAAATATAGCCAAAGATGCCCCACCATGCCACAAGGGCATGTGTTCCACTATGTTTATAGTAGCCTTATTTGGGATAGCCAGAAGTTGGAAACAACCTAGATGTCCCACGACAGAATAATGGATACAGAAGATGTGGTTCATTTAAAAATGGAATACTAGGCTGCCTGTCCCATTCATTCAGACATGGTAGACCTGTGCTCGGTCTACCATGAGGAAGACCCCATTTCCTGGTGCCTTCTAGAGATCCAGCAGCAGCAGGGCATTTGGTAAGAAACACCTCTGGAGGCCCAGAGCCACAGATGGGGACCCACTACCCAGCAACCATCTAAACCTCCCTTCCCTCTGGATCACCATGCCTCTTCCATCTCTTCTACCCTGCCCTCTTCTGATGCCTATCCCATTCATTCAGACGTGGTAGACCTCTGCTACGTCTGCCTTGGGGGAAGGCCTCATTTTCTGGTACGTTCTGGAGGTCCAGCAGCAGCAGGGCATTTGGCCTGTGCCAGGCCTGCATGGGGGAAGCCTGCATTTCCTGAGATCCAGCAGCAGTAGGGCATTCAAGAACCAACATTTTGCAGGACATTCAACCCTTGCCAAGTCTGCTACAAGGAAGAAACCATTTCCTGATACTTCCTGGAAAACCAGCTGTATGCAGGACATTTGAGAGAAAGGGAATCCCAGGAGTAGAGATATACAGGCCTGCAGGACAGAGAAATCACAGTCAGAGACAGCAAGACCAGCTAGCACTGGAGATAACTAGATGGCCAAAGGCAAATGCAAGATCATTAACAACAGAAACCAAGACAACATGGCACCATCAGAAACCAGTTCTCCCACAATAGCAAATCTAGGATACTCCATCACATCTGAAAAATAAGAGCTAGATTTAAAAATCACATCTCATGATGCTGTTAGAGGAATTCAAGAAGGACATAAATAATGTCCTTAAAGAAATACAGGAGAACATGGGTCAACAGGTAAAAGCCTTTAAAGAGGAAACACAAAAATCCCATAGGGAACTATGGGAGAATATGGGTCAATATGCAGAAGCCCTTAAAGAGGAATCACAAAAATGTCTAAAAGAAACACAGGAGAACATGGGTCAACAGGTGGAAGCCCTTAAAGAGGAAACACAAAAATCCCTTAAGGAATTTCAGGAAAAAAAACCAAACAAGTGAAGGAACTGAACAAAACTATCCAAGATCTAAAAATGGAAGTAGAAACTATAAAGCAAAGGGAGATGTCTTTGGAGATAGAAAACCTTGGAAAGAATTCAGGAGTCATAGAGGCAAGCCTCAAAAATAGAATACAAGAGCTAGAAGAAAGAATCTCAGATGCTAAAGATTCCATAGAAAACAATGACTCAACAGTCAAAGAAAATATAAAATGCAAAAAGTTGGTAACCCAAAACATCCAGGAAATCCCAGACACAGTGAGAAGACCCAACCTTAGGATTATAGGTATAGAAGAGAGTGAAGATTTCCAACTTAAAGGGCCAGTAAATATCTTCTACAAAATTATGGAAGAAAATTTCCCTAACCTAAAGAAAGGGATGCCCATGAACATACTAGAAGCCTACAGAACTCCAAACAGACTGGACCAGACCAGAAATTCCACCCATCACATAATAATCAAAACACCAAATGCACTAAACAAAGAAAGAATATTAAAAACAGTAAGGGAAAAATGTCAAGTAACATATAAATGCAGACCTATCAGAATTACACCAGACTTCTAACCAGAAACTATGAAAGCTAGAAGAGCCGGGCGGTGGTGGTGCACACCTTTAATCCCAGCACTTGGGAGGCAGAGGCAGGAGGATTTCTGAGTTCGAGGCCAGCCTGGTCTACACAGTGAGTTCCAGGACAGCCAGGGCTACACAGAGAAACCCTGTCTCAAAAAAAAACCAAAAAAACAAAAACAAATATAAAAAAAACAAAAGAAAGCTAGAAGATCCTGGGCAGATGTCATACAGACCCTAAAAGAACATAAATGTCAGCCCAGACTGCTACACCCAGTAAAACTTTCAAGTACAATAGATGTAGAAAACAAGATGTTCCATGACAAAAGCAAATTTACACAATATCTTTCCACAAATCCAGCTCTGTAAAGGATACTGGAAAATACAAACACAAGGTGGGAAACCACACTGTAGAAAAAGCAATAAAGTAATCTTTCAAGAAACCCACTAGAAGATACCTACACAAACAGAATTTCACCTTTAACAAAGAAGATAACAGTAAGCAACAATCATTTTCCTTAACATCAATGGTCTCAATTCCCCAATAAAAAGACATAGACTAACAGACTGGATACGTAAGCAGGACCCAACATTTTGCTGCCTACAAGAAACCCACTGAAGTAGCAAAGTCAGTCACTACTTCAGAGTCAAAGATCGGAAAACAATTTTCCAAGCAAATAGTCCCAAGAAACAAGCTGGAGTAGCCATTCTTATATCGGATAAAATTGACTTTCAACCAAAAGTTGCCAAAAAAGATAAGGAGGGTCACTTCATTCTGGTCAAAGGAAAAGTCTAAAAAGATGAGCTCTCAATTCTGAACATCTATGCTCCTAACACAAGAGCACCCACATTCATAAAAGAAGCTTTACTGAAGCTCAAAGCACACATTACACCCCACACAATAATAGTGGGAGACATCAACACCCCACTCTCAACAATGGACAAATCATGGAAACAGTAACTAAACAGAGACACAGTGAAACTAACTGAAGCCATGGACCAAATGGATCTAACAGATATTTATAGAACATTCCACCCTAAAGCAAAAGAATATACCTTTCTTCTTGGCACCTCATGGCACCTTCTCTGAAATTGACCATATAATTGGTCACAAAACAGGCTTCAACAGATACAGAAAAACTGAAATTATTCCATGCACCTTATCAGATCACCATGGCCTAAGGCTAGTCTTAAGCGCAAACAAAAACAATGGAAAACACACATATACATGGACTTTGAACAATGCTCTTGATAGCTTTGTCAAAGAAGCAATAAAGAAAGAAATTAAAGACGTTTTAGAATTCAATGAAAATGAAGACTCATCGTACCAAAACTTATGGGACACAATGAAAGCAGTGCTAAGAGGAAAATTCATAGCTCTGAGTGCCTCCAAAAAGAAAATGGAGAGAGCTTATACTAACAGCTTGACAGAGCACTAGAAAGCTCTAGAACAAAAAGAAGCAAATACATCCAGGAGGAGTATGCGGCAGTAAATAATCAAACTCAGGCCGAAATCAACCAAATAGAAACAAAAAGAACTATACAAAGAATCAACAAAATCAGGAGCTGGTTCTTTGAGAAAATCAACAATAGATAAACCCTTAGCCAGACTAACCAGAGAGCAAAGAAGCACCACCCAAATTAATAAAATCATTAATGAAAAAGGAGACATAACATCAGAAATTGTGGAAATTCAAAAAATCATCAGATCCTACTACAAGAACTTATATTCAACAAAGTTTGAAAATCTGTATGAAATAGACAACTTTCTTGATACATAGCAGATGCCAATGTTAAAACAGGATCAGATAAACCATCTAAATTGTCCCATAAGTCCTGAGAAAATAGAAGCAGTCCTTAAGTCTCCCATCAAAAAAGAGCCCATGCTAGATGGGTTTAGTGGGGAATTCTATCAGATCTTCAAAGAAGAGATAATAACGATACTATTCAAACTATTCCATGAAATAGAAACTCAAGGAACACTACCCAACTCATTCTATGAAGCCACAATAAAGCTTATACCTAAACCAAATAAAGATCAAACAAAGAAGGAGAACTTCAGACCAATCTCCCTCATGAACATTGATGCAAAACACTCAACAAAATTCTGGCCAACTGAATTCAAGAATGCATCAAAACTATAATTTACCATGATCAGGTAGGCTTTGCCCCAGGGAGCAGGGATAGTTCAATATAAGGAAATCCATCAACATAATCCACTATATAAACAAACTCAAGAAAAAAAAAACACATGGTCATTTCATTAGATGCTGTAAAAGCTTTTGACAAAATCCAGCATCCCTTAAAAAGTCTTGGATAGAGTGGGAATCTAAGGCCCATACCTAAACATAGTGAAAACAATATACTGCAAACCAGTAGCTAACATCAAACTAAATGGAGAGAAATTTGAAGCAATCCCACCAAAATCGGGGACCAGACTAGGCTGCCCACTCTCTCCCTATCTATTCAGTATTGTACTTGAAACTCTAGCCAGAGCAATCAGACAACAAAAAAAGGTCAAAGGTATTCAAATTGGAAAAGAAGAAGCCAAAATATCACTATTTGCAGAAGATATGATCATATACTTAAGCTACTGCAAAACTTCCACCAGAGAACTCCTAAAGCTGATCAACAACTTCAGCAAAGTGGCTGGATATAAAATTAACTCAAGCAAATCAGTAGCCTTCCTCTACTCAAAGGATAAATAAGCTGAGAAAGAAATTAGGGAAATGACACCCTTCACAATAGTTCCAAATATTATTTCATACCTACACATGACCCTAATGAAGCAAGTGAAAAATCTGTATGACAAAAACTTCAAGCCTCTGAAGAAAGAAATCAAAGAAGAACTCAGAAGATGGAAAGAACTCCCAGGTTCATGGATTGGCAGGATCAATATAGTAAAAATGGCCATCTTGCCGAAAGCAATCTACAGAATCAAAGCAATCCCCATCAAAATCCCAAATCAATTAATCATAGACCTAGAAAGAGCAATTCTCAAATTCATCTGGAATAACAAGAAACCCAGGAGAGCAAAAACTTTTCTCCACAACAAAAGATCTCCTGGGGGAATCATCATCCCTGACCTTAAGCTCTACTACAGAGCAATAGTGATAAAAATTGTTTGGTATTGGTATGGAGACAGGCAGGATGTTCAATGGAATAGAACTGAAGACCCAGAGAAGAACCCACACATGTATGGTCACTTGATATTTGACAAAGTTGCTAAAAACATCCAGTGGAAAAAAGACAGCATTTTTAACAAATGGTGCTGGATCAACTGGGGGTCAGCATGCAGAAAAATGCAAATCTACCCATTTGTATCTACTTGTACAAAGCTCAAGTCCACGTGGATCAAGGACCTACACATAAAACTAGACACACTAAAGCTTATAGAGGAGAAAGTGGAGAGGAATCTTGAGCACATGGGCACAGGGGAAAAGTTCCTGAACAGAATACCAATGGCTTATGCCCTAAGAATAAGAATCAACAAATGGGACCTCATGAAGCTGCAAAGCTTCCAAAAGGCAAAGGACATGGTCAGTAGGACAAAATGGCAACCAACAAATTGGGAAAAGATCTTTACTAATGCTACATCTGATAGAAGGCTAATATCCAAGGTATACAAATAACTCAAGAAGTTAGGCTCAAGAGAGTCAAATATCCTTATTAAAAATCGGGTACAGAGCTAAACAGGGAATTCTCAGTTGAGGAAACTCTAATGGCTCTAAAGCACCTAAAGAAATGTTCAGCATCCTTATTTATCAGGGAAACACAATTCAAAACAATACTGAGATTCCACCTCACACCAGCCAGAATGGCTAAGACGAAAAACTCAGGAGACAGAAGATGCTGGAGAGGATGTGGGGAAAGTGGAACACTTCTCCATTGTTGATGGGTTTGCAAGCTGGTAAAACCACTCTGGAAATCAGTTTGGTGATTCCTCAGAAAATTAGACATAGTACTACCTGAGGACCAAGCTATACCACTCTTGGGCATATAACCAGAAGATGCTCCTACATGTAATAAGAACACTTGCTCCACTATGTTGATAGCTGCCTTATTCATAATAGCCAAAAGCTGGAAAGAACCTAGATGTCCTTCAACTGAGGAATGGATACAGAAATTGTGGTATATCTACACAATGGAGTACTATTCATCTATTAAAATCAATGAATTCTGGAAATTCTTAGGCAAATGGATGGAAATAGAAAGTGTCATCCTCAGTGAGTTAACCCAATCACAAAAGAACACACATGGTATGCACTCACTGATAAGTGGATGTTAGCCCAAATGCCCAAATAAACAAGTTGTAATTCACAAACCACAGGAAGCCCAAGAAGAAAGAGGACAGAAGTGTGGGTGCTTGGGTTCCTCTGAGAAAGGGAACAATATACTTACAGGAACAATAATGGAGGGAAAGTTTGGAGCAGGGACTGAAGTAAAGGCCACTCAGAGACTGCCCTACCTGGGGATTCACCCTATAAACAGTCACCAAACACCAACACTACTACGGATGACAAGAAGCACATATCAAAAGGAGCATGCCATGGTTGTCTTCGGAGGGGCCCTGCCAGAGCCTTACACCTACAGAGGCAGATGCTAGCAGCCAACCATTGGTCTGGGAGTGGGGTCCCGAATGTAGTAGTTGGAGGGCAGTCCGGAGGAGGAGCAGAATGTGTTTACAGCCCTACAGGAAGAGCAACTATGTTGGCCACCCAGACGCCCCAGGACTCCCAGGGACTAAACCATTAACCAAAGGGTGCATATGGTTCCAGCCTAAAATGTGGCAGAGGAATGCCTTGTCAGGAATCAGTGGGAGGAGTGGTCCTTGGTCAGGTGATGGCTAAATAGATGCCCCAACAAGGGGAAATTGGGGGGGGGGAGTGGTTTGGGTGGAGGGGCATATACTTGGAGGCAGGGAGTGGGAGAAGGGGTTGGGGAGTTTTGGGGAGGGGGGAAACTGGGAAAGGTTTTACCAGTTGAAATGTAAATGAAGATTATATTTAATAAAAATACATATAAAATAATGGAATACTACTCAGCTATTAAGAATGAGGACATCCTAAGTTTTGCAAGCCAATGGATGGAATTAGAAAATATTATCCTGAATTATGTAACTCAGTCCCAAAATGACAAGCACAATATGTACTCACTGATAAGTGAATGTTAGCAAAAAGAAAAAAGTACAGAGTACCCAAAACACAGTCCACAGAATTCAAAAAGGTCAACAATCTGAAGTGCCCAATGAGGACACCTCAGTCTCACTTGAGAAGGAGAAGAAAGCAATCACAAGTGGGGAGGGAAGAAGAGACCTGGGAAGGAAAGTGGACAAGGGTTGGGGGAGGAAGTGTAGATGCTGCCAGTCTGAGAGTGAGAGAGAGTGCCTGTGACTTGGACGACCAGGTTACACTAGTATTAATTCGTAAGCAACAATAAACAAATATAAAGCAAAAGGGGATCACATTCACACACACACACACACTCATGTCTGGTCTGGTAATTATTGTACCATAGTTCTGATGGGTGCACAGGCAAGGCCTGCAGCACTTCCTCACTATGCTTTGGATCCCTGCTAGCGCCTCGGTCCAGTTCAGAGTTGGGGTGTCTGGTATTGGTGGGCTGACTCCAGGAATGAGTCAGTCTCAACAGGAACTGTTTCTGTTGGGTGTCTCAGGAAGGAGCCAAACTTAGTTGCCAGACCACGGTTTTTAAGTCTTTTTCTGCTCAGGCATTTAGCACTACTTTATCTGACACGAGGCCTTCTCATCTACACACACACACACACACACACACTCCAGACTTAATCTCCATGGTATATTTTTAGTCAATCAAAATTGAAGTGTTCACTTAATAGGGGCATTTACCTTATCACATTTCAAACATACTCAAACACTCTGGGCTGGGTTACATTTATAATTTCTTTTATATTGCTTACCTTTATTCCTTACATTCCATCCACTTGAGCCTCGGGGAAACCAGAGCTTTCAGTCTAGGTATTTCTGAACGTTTCACAAGGATTGTAAGTGAGGATCATATACATTGTGTGACCCATTTTTGTGGTACCTTATCCATGTACTGTATGCATGCCATTGGAAGATGCACTCTTTTAATATTGGTTTTAATATTAACCTCAGGCAGTAATCTTGTTGATTGTGTATGGTCATTTTCATAACAATCTCCCTCCCACGTTTTGTGTGTGGAGTCTGGTACATGCCCCATGCATGTTGTAACATGGTTGTATGCTATCAAAAGTAGCTTCCTTTGTTAATATAGCAGGCCATGAGGTTGCCCAGTAAGCTTTGGAGTGCCCTGATGGTGTCTGAGTACACATTCCTGGATGCATGGTTATGATAACAACAATGATAAAACAAAGTAAACAATTTATCATCCATTTTGGGCCAAAAATAACATACAGAATAGGGTCTTAAGCAAAACATGCAATTTTCTGGTTCAAACAGCTTATTTTTTTATTAGATATATTATTTATTTATATTTCAAGTGTTTTCCTCTTTCCTGGTCCCCCCTCCCAAATCCCCTAACCCATCCCTCCTCCCCGTGCTCACCAATCCACCCACTCCTGCTTCCCTGTCCTGGCATTCCCTATACTGTGGCATCTAGCTTTCACAGGACCAACAGCCTCTCCTCCCTTTGATGTCTAACAAGGCCATCCTCTGCTGCATATGCATCTGGAGCAATGGATACTCTTTGGTTATTAGTTTAGTGCCTGAGAGCTCTTGGGGTACTGGGTACTTCAAATTGTTGTTCCTCCTATTGTGCTGCAACCCCGTTCACCTTCTTGGGTCCTTTCTCTATCTTCATCATTGGGGACCCTGTGCTCAGTTCAATGCTTGGCTGAGAGTGTCCCCCTCTGTATTTGTCATGCACTGGCACAGCCTCCCAGGTGACAGCTACGTCTGGCTCCAGTCAGCAAGCACTTTTTGTCATCTACAATAGTGTCTGGGTTTTGTAACTCTATATGGAATGTATCCCTAGGAGGGGCAGACTCAGGATTGTCTTTCCCTCAGCCACTGCTCCACACTTTGTCTCTGTTTCTCTGGTTGTTGGTATGTTGTTTCCCCTTCTAAGAAAGACCAAAGTATCCATACTTTGTTCTTCCTTCTTCTTGAGCTTCTTTTGGTCTGTAAATTTTTTCTTGGGTATTCCAATCTTCTGGGTTAATATCCAGTTATCAGTAGTCCATACCATTTGTATTCTTTTGTGATTGGGTTATCTCACTCAGGATGATATTTTCTAGTTTCATCAATTCATTTAAGAATTTCATGAATTCATTGTTTTTAATAACTGAGTAGTATTGCATTGTGTAAATGTACCACACTTTCTGTATCCATTCCTCTGTTGAGGGACATCTGGTTTTTTTTTTCCAGCTTCTGTCTATTATAAATAAGGCTGCTATTAATATAGTTGAGCATGTGTCCTTATTGCATGCTAGAGAATACTCTGGGTATATTCCCAAGAGTGGTATAGCAGGATCCTCCAGTAGTATTATGCTCAATTATCTGAGGAACCACCAAACTGATTTCCAGAGTGGTTGTACTCCCACCAGCAGTGCAGGAGTTTTCCTCTTTCTCCACATCCTCTCCAGCACCTGTGGTCTCGTGAGTTTTTGATCTTAGTCATTCTGACTGATGTGAGGTGAAATCTCAGTGTTCTTTTGATTTGCATTTCCCTGATGAATAAGGGTGTTGAACATTTCTTTAGGTGCTTCTCAGCCATTCAATATACCTCAGTTGAAAATTCTTTGTTTAGCTCTGTACCCATTTTTAATAGGGTTATTTGTTTCTCTAGAGGCTAACTTCTTGAGTTCTTTGTATATATTGGGTATTAGCCCTCTGTCAGATGGAGGGTTGGTAAAGATCTTTACCAATTTGTTGGTTGCTGTCTTGTCCTATTTACAGTATCCTTTAGTAAAGTTTCTTTTATGAAGGGTATCCTTGCATTTGGAGCATAGATGTCCAAAATTGATAATTATTCTTGGTAGATTTTTCCTTTGATGAGTATGAAGTGACATTCTATGTCTTTTTTGTTGACTTTTGGTTGAGAGTTGATTTTATTTGATATTAGAATGACTGCTTCAACTTATTACCTGGGAGCATTTACTTTGAAAATTGTTTTCCAACCTTTTATTCTGAGGTAGTATCTGTCTTGGTCACTGAGGTGTGTTTTCTGTATGCTGCAAAATTCTGTGTCCTGTTGATGTATTGAGTTTCATGCTCTACATCTTTTTATTGGGAAACCAAGTCCATTGATGTTAAAAGATATTAAGGTATAGTGATTGTTGCTTCCTGTTATTCTTGATGTTTTTTATGTTTGTGTGGTTATCATCTTAAGGGTTTGTTGAAAGATGGTTATTTTCTTGATTTTTCTAGGGTGTAATTTCCTTCCTTGTGCTGGTGTTTTCCATCCATTATCCCTTGTAGTGCTAGGTTTATGAAAAGATATTGCATAAATTTGGTTTTATCATGGAATATCTTGGTTTCTCTGTCTATGATGATTAAGAAATTTGCTGGGTATAGTAGTCTGGGCTGGCATTTGTGTTCTCTTTGTGTCTGTATGAGATCTGCCCAGGAACTTCTTCTTTTCATGGTCTCTGGTTAAAAGTCTGGTGTAACTCTGATAGGTCCTATTTTATAAGTTACTTGGCCTTTTCCCTTACTGCTTTTAATATCCCTTCTTTGTTTAGTGCATTTGGGGTTTTGATTATTATGTGCCGGATGGAATTTGTGTTCTGGTCCAGTCTGTATGGAGTTTTGTAGGCTTTTTGTAAGTTCATAGGCATCTCTTTCTTTAGGTTAGGGAAGTATTCTTATAAAATTTTGTTGAAGATATTTACTGGCCCTTTAAGGTGGGCATCTTCACTTGTCTATACCTATTATCTTTAGGTTTGGTCTTATTTTGTCCTGGATTTCCTGGATGTTTT
Source organism: Tokudaia tokunoshimensis (assembly GCA_036184795.1). NCBI lineage: Eukaryota > Metazoa > Chordata > Mammalia > Rodentia > Muridae > Tokudaia > Tokudaia tokunoshimensis. The sequence goes on along the minus strand of BTHU01000006.1, from coordinate 51,429,703 downwards.
TGTCTACAAGTTTTTTGCATTTTGTATCATATTTGATTGTTGAGTCAATGCTTGCTATGATATCTTCAGCACCTGAATTTCTTTCTTCTATCTCTTGTACTTTGTTGTAAATGCTTGCATCTATGACTCCTGATTTCTTTCCAATGTTTTCTATCTCCAGAATTGTCTCCCTTTGTGATTCTTTATTGTTTCTACTTCCACTCTTAGATCCTGGAGGGATTGCTCAGTTACTTCACTTGCTTATTTGTGTTTTCCTGTAATTCTTTAAGGGATTTTTGTGTTTTCTCTTTAAGGGCTTCTACCTGTTGACTCATGTTCTCCTGTATTTCTTTAAGGAAATTATTTATGTCCTTCTTGAAGTCTCGTATCAGCATCATAAGATGTGATTTTAAATTCAACTCTTGCTTTTCCGGTATGTTGGGGTATCTAGAACTTTCTGTGTTGGGAGAACTAGGTTCTGATGTTGCCAAGTAGCCTTGGTTTCTGTTGGTAGTGTTCTTGTGCTTGCCTTTAACCATCTGGTTATCTCTGGTATTAGTTGGTCTTGCTGTCTCTGGCTGAAACTTGTCCCTCCTGTGGGCCTATAAGCCTGTGTCTGTACTTTTGGGAGACCAACTCTCTTCTGGCAGGGTCTGTGCACAGAAACCTGTGGAGCTGTCTGGCTCCCTTGTGCAAATGACAATCATAAGGCTTCTGTCCCAGCTCTTCTATTGATCATATGCCCTGTGCACTCCTAACTGCTCCCCTCCAGAGAGAAAGTGGATATCTCACCTCCATTCTCCTCAAATAGCTTATATCTAGTTAATCTATTAGACAAAATTCCAAAGGATGAAGCAATATCAAAGAATATTTTTCTGAAAAATGTATTAGCTCTTGTCATGTTGCTGAGGTCATATCTCCATCTGGAATCATTGTCTCTTAACTTCCGGAGTGAGAGCCTTCCTTTTGGTGTATTTTCTATAGTTGCTTCTACAACATATCAAAGAAACTTTCAACAGAATAAAGAAGGTGATTAAAGATATGAGTAACCAAAATGCTTCTTTAACCCAGTGCCACCGTGAGTACACTGGGTTGCACACAAAATCAATGGTGTCCCACAGGCCACACTTAGTCATTTCTTTGTTTCAATTTCTATTGCTTATGGTGTTGGCTTCTAATACACCAACCAAGTCATGTACTTCACTCTGAGCATTACCCAAGGTGATGCTTTCTTTCCAAATATTGGCATCTAATGATATTAATTGTTTTTCATTGTATGCCGTGATTTCTAATATCTCATCCATTTTTTGAAGGAAGTTATTATAATGATCTTGTTCTAGTTCAAAATAGAGGCAAAGTAAGGTTTTTCCTCCAGGGTCAACTTAGTAATGATTGCTGTGTTATCCATTGTGGCCTGTGAGCAGTTCATTATCAGATAACATCCACCTGTCAAATTAAGTTATGCTTCAGAAGTTTTCATAAATGATTCATTTAACCATCTGTTTGTGGCTAATTTTAGTGTGGTTGTGCATAGTATAAAGTTATAGTTTCCCATGTCTTGGACTATGTTTGTTAATCTTGATATTGTGAATAATGTATGGTGCATTTTTGTGTCTGGTAGGTGTGGGTAGACATATGTATTTGCTCCTAATTTAATAGTTATCTTCAAGCGGTATATAGAGAGAGTTATTGGTGTTGTTAAATGATGACCACAAGAAGTGATCAACTGGTATGAATTCATTGCCTAGATTCTGTGGTATGACTTTAGTGTGATATCCTGGATATGCATTGTCCAGGAATACCTGTATTAGATGTATCTCACATGTGCCTTCTGCACAATATGATCCTTTTTCATTATCTAACAATGTTTGGAAGTCTGAGGTCCATCTTCTTACTCCTGTTGTAAAAAGGGTATTTAGTTCTCTCTCTACGTCTTCTAGAATACTTCTATACATTTGGCAAATAATTAAGTTATGGTTATGAATTATAAGGTTCCTTGTTCTATTATATTCCTGTTTATATTATTCCCTAAATCCTTGTATGTCTGTATGTATTCATGGTGTTTACCACGATGTGGAGTGAATCCATGCTTCTTGATAGTACATGAAGCACCTTGTCTGTTTGCTTGCTAATTTTCTGAATATTGTAGATTTCTGTCTTGATGGGTGCAACTACTGCTTCTGCTACTCCTCCTCCCATCAAGCCTCCTAATAATGCTCCAGCCATGAAGGCTCCTATGGTCAGTACCTGCAGAGGTTTTCTGTCAAACTTATTTGGGCTGCTGTATTGATATGATATGGTGTCCATTTATCCACAATAAGATCTAGGTGGTTTAAAGGCTTGTTATAAGATTGCAATCTGGATTTTCCTTATTCTAGTGTTCAGTATTATTTCTACTGATAAGGTTGTGTCTGGTACTACAGATGAGACTTCTTTAACTGAAGAGGGGGTCCAGGTGTTGGACTTAGCCATCCTGTTAGATAATGTGCTGTCATGAATCTTATGGTGGTTTTATTAATACCAGCATAGCACCTTGTAGTGTTAAATCCTCCTCTGACTACCAAGCAAGGATTATTGTGTGAGTGGACTCATTTGTGGGAGTCTTGTAGTGACATGTGTACGTATAAGATCTTATCCCAGTCATCTGTGCCTGTAAGCATAGGGCTTGCTTTTGTCTTTTGCGCTGTCAAATCTGACATATGCCAGTCTTGATGTTGGGGGTGTGGTAACATAACTAAAATAATATGGCAAGTTTGAATGATATATGGTTCTTGCATGGTTATGTTTGATTCCCCAAGTTTTCCACCAATGTATAGTCCTTTCTGGGGATGTGATGTGGTATTTGGGTATTAGGCTGCTGAGATTATAAAAGCAGTCAACTGCTGGTGTATTTGTTACTGTTAAATTGGGTTTCTCATATCTAATGTTAAGTCCTATGTAGTTAAAACTAGGGATTTTTATGAAATTCATCCACAAGTATCTGCATGGGGTGTTGCCCCAAACTTTGCAGATATGTTCTTTCCTGGAAAATTAATTGTGGTAAAGTTTCTTATTGTATCCCATGGTTTAGGGAAATCCATTCATGTGCTGTTTACTGCTGTGTGACAAATATACCTGACTGTCTAATATTCTTCCTTCTTATCACATGTGGTCATATAGTGATGTTGATTATAGTAGTAACATTTTTTAAATAATAATGTAAAGTATGTCCTTACTGGATTCACATGTATGTTTTCCTTCTTGAACCCAAATATGTTAGATATGTTACCGCCTGTCATAGATATATTTCTCCTTAGTATTGGTAGTCCCGCTAAAATGGGTATAGATTTGTTTATATGTTTCCACACTTCATTTATCTGTACTATTCCTGTAATATCAGCTCCTTGGTCCCATAGTGCTATGATTGAGGTATACTGATAACCTCTGTTCTCCTTAAATAATGGTAGAAATGCTGCTGTGTTTCCTTTGATGTCTTTGTCTGTGTTTCCTTTGTTTCAATGTCTTCCTTCCTCTGGTATTATAGGTCAAGAGTTTCTTTTTTTTTTTTTTTTCCTTCAAAAAGTAAACTTTATTCTCTCTTTTTTTTTTTAGCTATAGTATTTTATTTTTTTTTTAATTTAATTTTATTTTATTTTTTTAATTTACATTCCAAATCACTTCCCCTTTCCCGTTTCCTCCCTCCCCGAAAGTCCCATAAGCCCCCTTCCCTCCCTCTTTTCTCCGTTCAACCCCCTCTCATTACTCTGTCCTGGCGTTCCCCTACATCCAGTCTTTCCAGGACCAGGGGTCTCTCCTTCCATCTTTTTAGAAATCTATTGATATGCTGATTGTGTCTAGGGTATTCTGAGATTCTGGGTCAATATCCCCTTATCAGTGACTTCATACCATGTGTGATCTTTTGTGATTGGGTTACCTCACTAAGGATGATATTTTCAAGTTCTGACCATTTGCCTAGGAATTTCGTGAATTCATTGTTTTTAATTGCAGAGTAGTATTCCATTGTGTAAATATACCACATCTTCTGAATCCATTCCTCCGTTGAGGGACATCTGGGTTCTTTCCAGCTTCTGGCTATTATAAATAAGGCTGCTATGAATATAGTGGAGCATGTGTCCTTATTGCATGCAGGTAAAGTCTCTGGGTATATGCCCAGGAGTGGTATAGCCGGATCCTCCGGAAGTGTCATGCCCAGTTTTCTGAGGAGCCGCCAGACTGCTTTCCAGAGTGGTTGTACCAGCCTGCAATTCCACCAGCAGTGGAGGAGTGTTCCTCTTTCTCCACATCCTCGCCAACAACTGCTGTCTCCTGTGTTTTTGATCTTAGCCATCCTGACTGGTGTGAGATGGAATCTCAGGGTTGTTTTGATTTGCATTTCCCTAATGACTAAGGATGATGAACATCTCTTTAGGTGCTTCTCAGCCATTAGATATTCTTCAGGTGAGAACTCTTTGTGGAGCTCTGTACCCCATTTTTTAATAGGGTTACTTGCCTCTCTGGAGTTTAACTTCTTGAGTTCTTTGTATATCTTGGATATTAGCCCTCTGTCGGATGTAAGGTTGGTAAAGATCATTTCCCAGTTAGTTGGTTGCCGCTTTGTCTTTTTGACGGTGTCTTTTGCCTTGCAAAAACTTTGTAATTTAATGAGGTCCCATTTGTCTATTCTTGATCTTAGAGTATAAGCTATTGGAGTTCTGTTCAGGAAATTCTCCCCTGTGCCCATATGTTCAAGGTTCTTCCCTAGTTTCCCTTCTATTAGTTTCAGTGTGTCTGGTTTTATGTGGATCTTTGATCCACTTAGAATTGAGCTTAGTGCAAGGAGATAAGGATGGGTCAATTTGCATTCTTCTGCATGTTGACCTCCAGCTGAGCCAGCACCATTTGTTGAAAAGGCTATCTTTTTTCCACTGGATGGTTTTAGCTCCTTTGTCAAAGATCAAGTGACCATAGGAGTGTGGATTCATTTCTGGGTCTTCAATTCTGTTCCATTGATCTACATGTCTGTTACTGTACCAATACCATGCAGTTTTTAACACTATTGCTCTGTAGTACAGCTTGAGGTCCGGGATACTGATTCCCCCAGAGGTTCTTTTACTCTTGAGAATAGTTTTAGCTATTCTGGGTTTTCTGTTATTCCAGATGAATTTTTGAATTGCTCTTTCTAACTCTATGAAGAATTGAGTTGGGATTTTGATGGGGATTGCATTGAATCTGTGTATTACTTTTGGTAAGATGCTCATTTTTACTATATTAATCCTGCCAATCCATGAGCATGGCAGATTTTTCCATCTTCCGAGGTCTTCTTCAATTTCTTTCTTCAGAGACTTGAAGTTCTGGTCAAGAGTTTCTATTGAAACAATTCCATTCAATGTATGGTATTCTGTTGGTGTCCTTTTCTACACTCCATCTTGATATCCATGAATATCTGTGAGCTACCAAAAAGCATTCATGTGTTGCCTTTGGCATTGTGTATAAAGGTGTTGCTGTTTTTTCATGTAATGTAGTCTGCCATGGTTGTGGTAGGATGCTGGTTAGTACTAATCATTGTCTATAATCTTCCAACCCCAGGGTCATTGCTGATACCCAATCTTCCCAAGTGGGCCATTCTTGTATTTCTATTCTGGTGCTCCCTTTTAAGTAGGGGTAATGGCTTAGCTTCCCAAACCAGGGTAGGTTTGGGAAACCTACTATACATAGACAATTTGTCTGGTTCCATGTCCTTTGCAGTTTTGATTATAAATGTTCATACACCTCCCTGGGGCACCAATTTCCCCATGATTTAAATGGAGGGGGTATACCACTCTTAAGTGGGTAAGGTACAACAAATTCTGTACATAGGCTCCAGTTCATATTTGGACCAGGTTTTACATGGGTTTGATGTTATTGTAGGTGTAGTAAAGAAGTTTCTCTTTCCTCTTCCTCTCCAGGCTCATATTCATAATCATACACTTGTTCTTCCCATGCTAATGTTGTAAGATTAACCCACCTGCCCTCTGCTTCACCTTCTAACCCTGTGTGTACTTGTATATAATTTAGAAAAAGTGGAATTTATAGCTAAATCACAATCGAATGTAGACTCTAGCTCTATTCTCATAGTGGTGGTTTTGTAGACCCCTTTAACTTTAATTATGTGTTTTTTAACCGTGGACGGTCTATACCAATAATTATTAAAGATTGCTCTAAAACTAGAGGCATTAGACCACACCTCACTAAAGTGACATTTTGTGGGATTTTGTTCATATCTATATGTATTTATACTATCTTTTTGATCTAGCATATAAGTTTTGCTAGGGTGGTATAGTGCTACCTGTTGTCTGATGTGTTCGAAGCCATGGAACTAGGAATAACTTAAGCAATGAGCACACTTGGTTCAGAAGCTGTCTACTTTTAGTTGGTATTTTGCCCATATCATATCACCTGTCCACCATCTGGGTATTTTGTATAGTGGGTCTAGAACTTTAGGTCTATACATGGGCCGTGGTATTTTTGGTTTGGGGGTGATACATGAGGGCGGAAATGTACTCATAGTGCTGCTGCAAGCAATGCCACAAATTCTAATTATGGAATGTTTAACACTGAAAATTATAGTGTAACATAGAACATGGCAAGCATAGCCAATGTGTGCCATATAGTTAATAGCATGCAGAGTGCTATGTCTGTGCTCTGGAAAGAAAATAGTGAATAATCCAGTAATAATTATAGGCTTAGTAATAACAAAATTATTTCCCATTTTTCTTGTCACAGTATTTAGCCAGTAAATGGTATAGTTGGCTTTCAGGCTAGTAGTAGTATGATTATATATTTGGTCACAGAAGTGTACATTAAGGTCCACCACTGCAATGATTACCATAGAAACAACACTAATAATGTATATGTTAATGCACTCACACATGCACATACACACATTGTTTGTCAGCGTGATGCCAAGTCCTCCAGTTTGGTTAGTTGCAGTCCTCCCTTGCTGTCTGTGGTTCACACTGTGTTTTCAGTGCTGGGTGCTATGATTTCTGTTTGGGTTAGTTTATCCTTGGGCCTGCGAATTTAAATATAGGGTTTGATTTTTTTGTCCAGCTTTTTCATCTGGATAATCTATATCTGTGTACTGAAAACTTCCTCAATTGGAGATTGTCTGTTGATTCTACATTTGCTATTTAGCTCAAAGATAGCTGTTGCCAGGGCTTCTGAGAGTAGACTATCTTTATTTGCTATTAATTTTAGTTTAACTAATCCATTGAATCTTTCAATACTGCCTGCTGCTGTTTGGTTATAGGCCACGTATAATTCCCACATATTTCAAGGTGTTTTTTTTTTTACCAGTCTCTGTATGATTTTACCAGTAAAGTGGGTTCCTTGATCATTTTGTGTTAGTCTGGGTATACCATAAGCTGAAATCCATGACCATAATGTAAAAATTGTTAATTTTTGGTCTGGTTTGGGCCCTGAACTGGCCATACCTAACCCTATGCAGACGTCTACTATTGTGCATGCATACTGTTTCCTGAACTCATTTAATGGTCCTATGCAATCAATTTGGCGTGAATGATTAAAATGTAGTCTGTGAGTGCCTATTACTGATAATTATGTCTAAATCTGGTTTTGGTTGCAGGGCATCCTTCTCATTTCTGTATGGCATTCTTAATTTTATTCCATGCTCTGGCTATGTTCCTTTGAGTGAACCGCTGGTATGTTGCATGGCTTCCTGCACGTAATAGGAATTTGTATATCTGTTGTATTTCTTCTCTACCAATCTCTGCCTGTTTGTTGCTTTAGGCAATTTCCTCTTAATTTTAAGTTTTGAAGGTCCTGTCTGTTCACCTTGGTAATATGCCTTAAGTTTTATTGTCATATTTGCTAAACTATCTATTATTATGTTTGGTTTATAGGTCATCTTTGTTTTGGTGGACATCTACATGATATACCTTTTGATATACCTTATCTCCATTCAAGCTTCATTAGTCCATAAGTCTTTTCCATTGATTTTTCCATTTTGTGAATTTCCACTTTCCTGACAAAATTGCTATTCCATTGGTCACACGCTGAGAGTCTATAAAAAGATGTAAGTCTTTTCCATCTTTATGGGACTGTGTACTTGCCAATAGGGCTGCTATTACCTCTCCTTGTTGTGCTGATTTGTTCTTTCCTTCTTCTCTTCGTAGCATTCTATCCTCCAGCCTGAAAGCTGCTGCTTTCCAGCACACCAAATTGCTTTTAGTTGTGGCTGAGCCTTCAGTAAACCAGGCATCAACAATGAGGGGAAATATTGACCTGACTCCCATGTTCCTATGGTTACATGTTTCTGGGGAGGGGAGGTGTCAAGTGTGATTGGTACCTGGCTTTGGTTAATCGATACCAGTATATGCTCTGGCATCACTGGTACTGTCTCCTGTGCAGTAAGGTTTGCTCCTCGAAGGAACTCCGAGAGGTTCCACTTCCATTGCAATACCTTTCCATCCATAGGCAGCCCTGTCCATATGTTGTCTGGTGCTTTACCCATAAGAGAATGGGCATAGTAGATGAGAGTACCACCAGATTACATCTTAGAATACTGTGTCACATGCAGAGTGCTTCATAGGCAGTCCGTATTGTTTTTTCAAAGAGTGAATCCTTGGTGTCAGACCAAGGGAAGCGTTTGCAATAGAAGGTAATTGGTTTAATCTGTGGTTGTTTAAAAAATATATTCCAATTGTCATATCCCTTTATAAAGAGGATATCTATAATCACCATTATCTGCATTGATATTACTAAATTGCTCTATATATTCTAATATTAATTTTCACTGCTTCTTCTTGGTGTGGTCCCCAGGTGAAGGCAGTTGCTTTATTCACTATGCTGTATAATGTTTGGAGCAGCAATTGCAGGTATGGTATATGTTGCCTCCAATACCCAGATAAACCTATTAAATGCTGGGTTTTTGAGGTCTTGGTAAGTTTCTTAATTTGTTAATTACTTCTGGGGGAATGGATGGTCCTCTAGTTGACCAATGTACCCCAAGTAATTTGCCTTCCTCTGCTGGTCCCCGTACATTGGTTTTATTAATGGTCCATCCTTCATTTGTTAGATATGCAATTAAGTCTGCTATTGTTTTATGTAGTTTTTGTTTATTATTTGCTATCAAAAGAAGGTCATTTACATATGAAAATATTGTTACTTCTTTTGGTGTGTGGAATGAATCTAAAGCCCATCTCAATGCAATATGTTCTATATTGGGCTGTTTTTATATCCTTGTGGAACTCTAGTAAATTGATATTGTTTTCTTTCCCATGAGAATGTGATTTCTCTAGAGTTGAGATGTAAGGGAAAGCCAAAGAACATGCCCATTAAGTCTATTGTGGCTAACCATTTGGGTGCTGCCTGCCTGATTCTGAGAAATATATCTTCTACATCTGGCAATTGCCAAGGCATCTGCTCTGATAGTTTGTTTATATTCCTGTCGTCTATTGTGAATCTCCATTTGCCATTCACTTTCTTTACTGGCCAAATGGGGCTGTTATAGTTAAAGCTGTGTGTTGGTTCTATAATGCCTTCTGCAAATAAGGTTTGTATGGTGTCTTTCACTTCCTCTATTCTACATTTTATGGGGTATTGTGGTGTGAAAGAGGCTGGTATTTTGGGTAGTTCTACCTGTGAAATTTTGACTGTGGCCAATAGTACCTTTGGTAGATTTTGTAATTCAAAAATTTTGGAAATAATTTGTATATTGTAGGTAGTACTACAACATTTTCTGGGGCACTGCACAGAGCCAAATCTAGCTCATAATTTTTATCATATTCTTGCAATATTAGTCTAGTCATAGGGGTTCTAACTCTGCCTCTAATTCCCTCTACTTCTATGTAGCCTCTAATCTTGCCTATATTCAGGATCTGTCCTTCATCTAGGGTATATAAGATTTATTTCACTATCTGTGTCCAACAGCCATTTGACCAAGTACTATTCTGGTTTTTAGAATTGTTTCCCCAAGGTTGAAAGTGAAGTCCTCATCCTCTTCATTTGTTCTTGAAGGGCAGCCTGATCATAGGTCTTGCCCGTATGCTGGGCCCTTGATTGTTGAATCCTAAGTGGGAGTGGGGGGCTCAGCCATTGGTCTCCTCCTGCCCTAAAAATGGTCTGCAAGGAGCTTACCCAAACAAGCATCTGGTGGGAGTACATGGTTGGCTTGGTTCTGATCTAACTGGGAGGTTGGTTATTCTGTCTTCCAAATGGCTTTGTATTTTAAACCCTCTCCCCACTCCATTGTATTTCTTACTTTTAATAGATAGGGATACTACCTTCTCTGAGTCTAACTCTCTGTATGATTTTAAGAAGTCTATGGCATTTGCCACAGTTTTACATCCTTGCAATGGTCCACCTAGGGTCACCCTGAGATGCTGTGGAGCTTCTTTCAAAAGGAATTTTTTAAACTGGGCCATCTTTGGTGCTGCCTGTGGGGTGGGAACCTTGTTGTAGATGAAGTATTGTACTCCTAATTTTCCAGCTAACTCTATTGCTTCCTGTAAACTATTCCATTTTGCTCAGGCCTCAAGCTGAGTTAAATCTAAGCATGGGAACACATGTATCCAAGCTGCAGTTATCCAATCAAGTACTGGGTACATATATCCCTGGGAGTTGTTTAACACATTCCAGAGATTCAAATATGGAGGGATTCTCCACCACATTTTAAATTTTGCACATCTCTTGGTCTGATAATATTATTGCATCTGCTCTCTTATCCCACAGTTTTACTATATTGGATGCATCCTTCATGCCATTATGGGCATAGTCTTTTCTAAGTTCATTGAGTTCCTGTGGTGTATATGCTATGGTTTCCATTATAACCTCCATTGGGCCAGTGTATCCTGAACCCCTTACGGGCATCTGAATACAACAGGCAGTCACTGGCAATGACAGGACTGGTTCAGTTTCTACTGCATTCTTGAAAGAATTGGAATCCATCAATTGTTTTTGATATTCATTTCTAGCCTTTTGCCCAATAGTCTATCTTTATATAAATCAACTATATTCTTCATGAGTATACCAGGTATTTCTTTTGAGGTACTTTCTCTAAAATATGTTCTATTTGCTATGCTGTTGTTAATACGATGTCAACTTAAACTTCCTTGCATTTAGTCTTATTCTTAACTATGCAGTTCATATCCTGCCACGCTATTTCCACCAATTCAGAGGTTCCTTTATCCTCTAATTTTATTTTTTCATACCCTTAGTCTTTCTAGTCCACTCATGGTGTTATTTTGCAGGTCACCTTGTACAGTGCTTTTATTGTATCTTTTTAAAATACCAGATAATATTACTTCTTGAGGGGATTTTTCAATAATTCATTAAATAATTTATCCACCTGTCTCACTAGTTTTTTGCCAGCCACTCTCTAATTAGGTTTGGAAGTCTACTTATTTGCGCCAATAACCCACTTTTCCTCCGACCTAGGCTTTCAGCTAGCTTTTCAGCTTTCAGCCAGAGTTGACTTCGTGGCATTATATTTTCAACTTCCCTGGCTCTTTTTGGTCTGTTTATCTGTGCCTATCGAGTCGTCTTAGATGTTCAATTTCAAAAGAGGCTAGTACCCTCTAAGTAGTGGTTCGGCTCCCCTTTGGACTCTCAGTGTACTCTGCAGTTCTACCCGCTCTTCCTCCTAGACTTATTGGCCTAGAGTTGCCTTTGAGGAGTCATTTCGACTTCAAATCCAGAGGTTATCAGACTAGAAATACATTCAAATTCAACAGTCCAGAAAATGGCCCAAAATTTAAAGTGCAGCTGCAGTGGCTGCTAAACAGAGCTCTGGCTGCTTCCCAGCAGGATTCCCACTGCCAACTCCACCATCAGCCTCATGTCTGGTTTAGGGATGGAGCAGAGAGTGAGAGAAAGAGTGTCTGTGACTCAGAGGATCAAATTACAGTAGTATTTATTCGTAAGCAATAATAAACAAATATAAAGCAAAAAGCGATCACATTCATTCACACAAATACTCTCACTTCTGGTCTGGTAAGTGTGGTAGCCTAATTCTGATGGATGCACAGGCAATGCCCACAGCATTTCCTCAATGTGCTTTTGATCCCCACTGGAGCCTCGGTCCAGAGATGGGGTGTCTGGAATCGGTAGGCTGGCTCCAGGAATGAATCAGTATCAACACGCAGAGTCTCCATTGTATCTCACGAGAATAAGCCCACCTTAGCTGCCAGACAGGGTTGGGGGGAATGGAGTGTAAAAAAAGTAATTAATTAATTTAAAAAATTTCTTTCATTTTTACATTTATATTATCCAGCCAACAACATCCACACAGAGCATACTTTTGCCTTTATTCTCTACCAAACCACATATTATGTTCTTTATATGTATTCTTCTTTTAGTAGTTAGTATCAGCTTGGAGATAACATTATAAAATCTTGAGCATATTTTATTTTTGTTAAGTGTATAGTTAAGTCACTGTTTGGGTGAAGCTGTTTATACTCAGATATATTACATTATAAAAAATAATGGGGCACTTTACCATTTGCAATAAAGGACAGAATGAGATTTCTTATTTGAGGTTCCTTGCAATAAGTCTTAGTCATTTGCTATATGTACTGACAAGTGCCCTTTCTTGGCTCAGCAGCTCTCTAGCTGCCCTTTGGAAAGTGTCTTATATATGTAGAGATTTGGAATCCTCCTACAGGATTGTGTAACTCCTGCTATATAATGGGCTGTATTCACAGAATATAACTCAAGGAACAGTGAGAAGATGTGGTCTGCTTTTACATTTCTCACATTTTTATTCCTGAACCTCTTTACTTTTATGTTGGCTCCAAATCCAGGGTCATCTACAGATATAAGTGAAAACTATCCTCCATTTTGGGATCAGGTCAGTGGAAATATAAAAGATTTTCCAGTAGAAAATAACAAGACCATCATTAATATCTTGGATTATATGGATCAACTACCGATGTATAAGATACTTATAACACAAACAAACAAATATTTTGTACAGTTTGGGTCAAATTATACAGGGAATGTTCTCTGGGCCCTCACCTTAACTTATAGAAAGCTATACACAACAGGTATGTATTTTCATACTTTCTGAGGAAGTCTTCTTTATCATTACTACAATTTCAAATATGTTTAAGTGTTATTGCTATATAACCATTTCTTTACAGGGTGAGCAATGTGCTATGTTTTAGTAAATAAAATCACTGAGCAATACCACATACTTGCCTTTACATTACCTAAACTATCTGCTATTAGAAGAAGTAAAGTCTTTAAACTAATTCCTTGTCCTATATGTCACATAAGCACATAGCACAGAGAAGAAATATCCATTCTAGATTAGCAATACGTGACATACGACTCCAACCCAACAGTCTTCTTTGAGAAATTGGTACTACAAATTCTTCTGTCTTGTGAGTTATGATTAATGCTGACAAAGATTCAAAACACCCGTTTACAATAAAATCACAATAAAATTGTTTATAAAATAAGGCAAGAAATGTACTTATCCTTAAGGTCCTAGATTTTGACTCATGTTAACAGAAAGAAAATCTAAGACAATATATTGGAAAGTAAGTAGAGAAGACATGATTGAATCACTCATTCCTAGTACTGAAACAACCAAGGTGTGATGATCAATTAGAGAGAAGAGGCAAGAGCAGGCACTGTGTTTCTAGAATGATCTCCCTTCTTTCTTCTCTTTAGCTGTATTTGTTTATGCAATGCATATTTTCTACTATCTTCAGTCAGGTATTACCACAGAGACTTTCTACATTTAGTAGCTTTCACAACTCATGATATCCTTTCACAACTTGTATTCATTGACTGTGAATAGAATCAGGCCATGCACAGAATGGAGCAATACCAGAATGTCACATATTGCTTCAGAAAGTCTGGTTATATTAATTGCAGTTACTTTTTAAAGTACTGCTATTTGGGAAGAATGACTTGGCTCTCAGAGGCAACAGGGAAACTGTGAGCTTCAGCTGTTTCAGCTCAGTCAACAGGGATTGTTTAGATGAATCTCTTACTGCTTTTCAACTCCTAAAGTCTCTGGAAGTAGATGGAATGTCATATTCAGCCTTTGCCAGCAAGGACTCAACCCTCCTACATTTTTCTTTTCTGCTCTTTCTTACCAGTCTCTATCATAAGCCCAAACATTATGCAAGACATATTTTATACCTATTCATTTTTTTCTCTGCAGGTAGATTTTCAGACACTACCAATATTTCTGTGAGTTCTCATAATGCTCAACTTCCTAAGTTGATATTGCCAAATAGTGTCTGTTTTGGTAAGTGTTAAATTTGCTCTACACGCCTTAACTGATCTGAAGACATGATATGGTGTGGAATTGCTTAGGTGAGGTAAACCATGTCATTTTCTTGGTGAATAAACACACTTTTTCTCCATTTTTCTTTGGTACAAATGAAATATTCAAAACATATATGAAGGAAACTCATACTGTGGCCTTTGCTGGATTATGATACATAGTGCATTATTGCCTTAAGTGTTAAAAATAATAAATTTCTCCTTAAATCCTCATGATTTGAGTTTCTTTTAGTTATTCTACATCCCTAAATCTATATTTCTATTAACAGCTGTCTAGTTTATTTTTACTTATACACCATGAGTAAATCACTTCAGAAGCATGCTTCAATTCAATACTGACCACACCATCAGCATTTCCATAGCTCAGCTCAGAGGGACATTAAAAACAATTGATAACTTACTTCTTTCTTCTTCTGTTTTCAAATCCTTTCTATTATATACTGATTCCTAAACTCTTCTTCTATAAAACTCTTATTTTACCAAAGATTTTACTCTTATTTATTTTCTTCTGTTGAAAAGAATAGACAAAATGATTGTTTTTCAGTTTACATCGACACCAGCTTGGTTATTTGGACCATTAAAGAAGAACATCTTTGTAGCATAGTCCAATAGACCTCAATGGTTATCAGAGACCCTGCCACATAAATTCCACTGAAGATAACATTTGAACGGTGAATCATTACTAAAAAAAAACAAAAAAAGAATGCATATTTCAAAATAATGATCATGCTTTATAATCAAGAAAAGTAATTCAATTCCATTATCGTCAACTCACAGTAACACCTATATCTCTTTCAGAATATCTTCAAAAACAATTAAATATCTACAATTAAACCTGAACAAGAAAGTAAATGGCATCTACATGAAAAATATTAAATCTCTGAAGAAGGAGATTGAGGTAGAAATAAGAAAATTGGAAGATCACTCATTCTCATAGATTGATAGAATTATTACTGTAAAAACAACTGCTCTGCTAAATGTAATATACAGACTTAGTGCAATTATCAATCAAATTTCTATGACAGTGGTTGGACACATAAAACCAGACACACTGAAACTAATAGAAAAGAAACTAGGGAAGAGCCTTGAACATGTGGGCACAGGGGAAAATTTCCTAAACAGAACACCAATAGCTTATGTTCTAAGATGAAGAATTAATGAATGGGACCTCATAAAATTGCAAAGTTTCTGTAAGGCAAAGGACACTGTCAAAAAGACAAAGCGGCAGCCAACAAATTGGGAAAACATCTTTACCAACCCTACATCCGACAGAGGGCTAATATCCAATATATACAAAGAACTCAAGAATTTAGACTCCAGAGAGCCAAATAACCCTATTAAAAATGGGGTACAGAGCTAAACAAAGAGTTCTCACCTGAAGAATATTGAATGGCTGAGAAGCACCTAAAGAAATGTTCAACATCCTTAGTCATTAGGGAAATGCAAATCAAAACAACCCTGAGATTCCATCTCACACCAGTCAGAATGGCTAAGATCAAAAACACAGGAGACAGCAGGTGTTGGTGAGGATGTGGAGAAAGAGGAACACTCCTCCACTGCTGGTGGGATTGCAAGCGGTACAACCACTCTGGAAAGCAGTCTGGCTGTTCCTCAGAAAACTGGGCATGACACTCCCAGAGGATCCTGTTATACCACTCCTGAGCATATACCCAGAGGCTTCCCTGGCATGCAATAAGGACACATGCTCCACTATATTCACAGCAGCCTTATTTATAATAGCCAGAAGCTGAAAAGAACCCAGATATCCCTCAATGGAGGAATGGATTCAGAAGATGTGGTATATTTACACAGTGGAATACTACTCTGCAATTAAAAACAATGAACTCACGAAATTCCTAGGCAAATGGTCAGAACTTGAAAATATCATCCTTAGTGAGGTAACCCAATCACAAAAGAACACATATGGTATGCAGTCACTGATAAGGTGATATTAACCCAGAATTTCAGAATACCCTAGACACAATTTGCATATCAATTGATTTCCAAGAAGATGGAAGGAGAGACCCCTGGTCCTGGAAAGACTGGATGTAGGAGAATGCCAGGACAGAGAAGCAAGAGGGGGTTGAATGGGGAAAAGAGGGAGGGAAGGGGGCTTATGGGACTTTTGGGGAGGGAGGAAACAGGAAAGGGGAAATGATTTGGAATGTAAATAAAAAAACTTAGAAAAGAAAAAAAAGTAAAGGACACAGAAAGTGAGAAGAAGGCAGTAGGACAGATAGACTATCAGAAGCAGAAAGCAGGCACAATAAGTCAGTAGGGAGGAGGACAGGCTCTTCCTTCAGGTTGAGGAGGATGGTCAACTGAGTGCTTTCTCTACCTCTGAGCTAGCAGACTTTCACCCCAGCATCTGGCTGTGAGTCTTCATTTAGTAAAATCAAATGAATGAGATTTTGTTTTAAAAATGACAGAGCTGAAAGAATGAACAGGAAATGTATGCAGAAGTCATATCAGATAACAAAATGTGGAATGATCCAGAAAAATCTTTCAGACACTGGACTACTAACCAGGCTGCATATACCAGCTGGTGTGAAGCCCCCAAAATATATACAGCAGAAGATTACAGGTCTGGGTTCAATCAGAGAAGATGCACCTAAGCCTCAGGAGACTAGATGCCCCAGGGAGTTTAGAGGTCAGGTGGGTGGGAGGTGGCGATGTCCAGGTGGAGATGGGAGTAGTTGGGGGTGGGGAGGAGGTATGGGTTATGTAACAGTCAGAGGGTGGATGGGTTAGTGGGAATAAAATTAAGGAAGTTGGATAAAAGCTGAGAAGGACAATCCTTTAGGAGGACTAGTGATCTCAATTAATCTGGACACCAGAAATCTTTCAATCTCTGGATTACCAAACAGGCAGCTTACACCTGCTGATAAGAAGCCCCCAACACACATACAGTAGAGGACTTCCAGGTCTGTGTTCATTCAGCCATGATTCACCTAACCCTCAAGAGACTAGGGGTCCGAGGAGTTTAGAAGTCAGTTGGGGTAGGGAATGGGGACATCCAGATGGAGACAGAGGGGTGGGAAGGAGGTATTGGATGTGGAACCATAGTAGGATGGACTGGAGTGGAGAGAATAAAACATGGATTGTAAAAAAATAATTATTTAAAATTTCTCTTTCTGGATGGTCTTTCCCTCAGACTGTGTTCAACCTTTTGTCTTTGTATCTCCTTCTGTGGGTATTTTTCCCCTTTCTACAAAGGACCCAAGGAACCATACTTTGTTCTTCCTCTTTCTTGGGCATCATTTGATATGTGAATTGTGTCTTGGGCATTCCAAGCTTCTAGGCTAATATCCACTTATCAGTGAGTGCATACCATGAGTGCTCTTTTGTGAATGGGTTACATCACTCAGGATGATATTCTCCAGTTCCATTCATTTATCTAAGAATTTCATGAATTCCTTGTTTTTAATGGCTGAATAGTACTCCATTGTGCATATATACCACATTTTCTGTATCCATTCCTCTGTTGAGGGACATCTGGGTTCTTTTCAGCTTCTGGCTATTATAAATAAGGCTGCTATGAACATAATGGAGCATGTGTCCTTATTACATGCTGGAGAATCCTCTGGGTATATGCCCAGAAGTGGTATAGCAGGGTCCTCCAGTAGTATTATGCCCAGTTTTCTGAGGAACGGCCAAACTGATTTCCAGAGTGGTTGTACCAGCTTGCAATCCCACCAGCAGCGGAGAAGTGTAACTTTTTCTCCACAACCTCTCCTGCACCTGCTTTCTCCTGAGTTTTTAGTCTTAGCCATTCTGACTGGTGTGAGGTGAAATCTCAGGGCTGTTTTGATTTGCATTTCCCTGATGACTAAGAATGTTGAATATTTCTTTAGGTGCTTCTCAACCATTCGGTATTCCTCAGCTGAAAATTCTTTATTTAGCTCGGTACCCCATTTTTAATAGGGTTATTTGATTCTCTGTAGTCTACCTTCTTGAGTTCTTGTATCTTATACAATTACAAAACTCAGACACTATTGTGGATGCCCACAAGTGCTGGCTAACCGGACCTGGTTATGGCTATCACCTGGTAGACTTTCTTAGTGCATGACAGATGCAGAGGGGGATGCTCTTGGCTGGCCATTGAACTGAGCATGGGGTCCCCAATGGGGGAGCTGGAGAAAGGACCCATGGAGCTGAAGGGTTTGCAGCGCCACAGGAGGAACAGCAATGTGGGTCACCCAGTACTCCCAGAGCTCCTAGGGACAAGACCATCAGTCAAAGGGTACGTATGGAGTTACCTATGGCTCCAGGCACATAGGCGGCAGAGGATGGTCTTGTTAGACACCAGGGGGAGGAGTGGTCCTTGATCCTGGGGAGACTTGATGCTGTAATGTGGGGGAATGCCACGGTGGGGAGGCTGGGGAGGGTTGATTGGGAAGGGGAGATGCCTTATGGGATAGTCAGGGGAGGGGGAAAAAAGGAAGGGAGACGACATTTGAAGTGTGAATAAAGAATATACCTAATAAAAAAATAAAAAAATAAAACTTCTCTTTCATTTTTACCTTTATATTATCAAGTCAAAATCAGACACACAGAGAATACATCTGCCTTTATTCTCTACAAAACCGTAAATTCCTTTCTGTATATTTATTATTGTTCTTTAGTAGTTAGTATCAGCTGAGAGATAACATTATAAAATCTTGAGTATATTTTATTGTTGTTAAGTGAATTGTTAAGTCATTACTTTGGTGAAGCTATTTATACTCAGATATGTTATAAGAAGTAATGGGCCACTTCACTATTTGCAATGAAGGACAGGATGAAAGTCCTTACTTGAGGTACTTTGCAATAAGCCTCAGTCATTTATTGTATGTACAGGCAAGTGCCCTTTCTTGGCTCAGTGGCTCTGTAGCTGATCTTTGGCCAGTGTCTTATTTGTGTTGAGATTTGGCATCCTCCAAGAAGTACAGGATTGTGTAAGTCGTGCTATATAATGTGCTTCTCTGTCACTCATAGAATCTAACTCAAGGAGCAATGAGAAGATGTGGTCTGCTTATACAATTCTCACGTTTTTCTTCCTGAACCTCTTTACTTTTATATTGACTCCAAATCCAGGGTCATCTGCAGATATAAATGAAAATTATCCTCCATTTTGGGATCAGGTCAGTGGAAATATAGAAGATTTTCCAGTAGAAAATAACAAGACCATCATTAATATCTTGGATTATATGGATCAACTACGGATGTATAAGATTCTTATAACACAAACAAACAAATATTTTGTACAGTTTGGGTCAAATTATACAGGGAATGTACTCTGGGCTCTCACCTTAACTTATGGAAAGCTATACACAACAGGTATGTACATTTTCATACTTTCTGAGGAAGTCTTTGTTGTCATTACTAAGATTATAAATAGGTTTAAGTGTTATTGCTATTATTCTTTACAGGACCAACAACTTCCTACGGTTCAGTGACTAGAATCTCACTGAGCAATACCACATAGCATACTTGCCTTTACATTACAAAAACTATCTGCTATTAGAAGAAGTATAGTCTTTAAACTAAGTTCTTGTCCTATAAGCCACACAGGCACATAGCATGGACAAGAAATATCAATTGTAGATTAGCAACAGCTGACACATGGCTCTAGCCTAACAGTCTTCTTGCAGAAATTGGTACTACAATTTCTTCTGTCTCGCAACTTATGACTAATGGAGACAAAGATACAAAATGCCCCATTACTGTGAAATCAAAGTGAGAATTACTTAAAAAAATAAGGCCAAGAATATACTTTTCCTTAAATTCCTAGATTTTGTCTCATGTGAACAGAGAGAAAATCTAAGACAATATATTGGAAAGGAAGTAGAGAAGACGTAACTGAACCACTCATTCTTCATACCGAAACAACCAAGGTGGGGAAATCGAATAGAGAGAAGAGGCTATAGCAAAAACTGTGTTTCTGGAATGTTCTTTCTTCTTTCTTCTGTTTAGCTGTATTTTTCTATGAAGTGCATATTTTCTAAAGTCTTCAGTCAGTTTTATTACCACAGAGACTTTCTACATTTAGTAGCTTTCACAGTTCATAATATCCTTTCACGACTTGTATTCATTGGTTGTGAATAGAGACAGGCCATACACAGAATAGAGCGATACCAGAATGTCACACATTGCTGCAGAAAGTCAGGTTATTTTCATTGCAGTTACTTTTTAAAGCACTCCTATTTGGGAAGAATGACTTGGCTATCAGAAGCAACAGGGAAACTGTTAGCTTCAGCTGGCTCAACACTCAACAGGGATTGTTCAGATGAATCTCTGACTGCTTTGCAAATGCTAAAGCCTCTGGAAGTAGATGGAATGTCATATGCACCCTTTGCCAACAAGGACTCAATTCTTCTATATTTGATTTTCTTTTTTTTTCTTTTTTTTTAATTTTATTTTATTTTCTAAGTTTTTTTTTTTATTTACATTCCAAATCATTTCCCCTTTCCTGTTTCCTCCCTCCCTGAAAGTCCCATAAGACCCCTTCCCTCCCTCTTTTCCCCATTCAACCCCCTCTCGCTTCTCTGTCCTGGCATTCCCCTACATCCAGTCTTTCCAGGACCAGGGGTCTCTCCTTCCATCTTTTTAGAAATCTATTGATATGTGGATTGTGTCTAGGGTATTCCGAGATTCTGGGTTAATATCCCCTTATCAGTGACTGCATACCATGTGTGTTCTTTTGTGATTGGGTTACCCACTAAGGATGATATTTTCAAGTTCTGACCATTTGCCTAGGAATTTTGTGAGTTCATTGTTTTTAATTGCAGAGTAGTATTCCATTGTGTAAATATACCACATCTTCTGAATCCATTCCTCCGTTGAGGGACATCTGGGCTCTTTCCAGCTTCTGGCTATTATAAATAAGGCTGCTATGAACATAGTGGAGCATGTATCCTTATTGCATGCAGGTAAAGCCTCTGGGTATTATGCCCAGGAGTGGTATAGCCGGATCCTCCGGGAGTGTCATGCCCAGTTTTCTGAGGAACCGCCAGACTGCTTTCCAGAGTGGTTGTACCAGCTTGCAATTCCACTTTCTGTTCTTCCTTACCAGTCTCTATTATAAGCCCAAACATTATGCTAAGCATATATTATACCTATTCATTTTTTTTTCTCTGAAGGTAGATATTCGGACCCTTCCATTATTTCTGCGAGTGTAAAGAATGCTCAAGTTCCTCTGTTGTTATCACCAGAGAGTGGCTGGTTTGGTAAGTATTACATTTGCCCTACATCCCTTAACTGATCTGAAGGCATGATACTTGCTTTGATATGGTAGCTGAGGTAAACTGTGTCATTCTCTTGGTGAATAAACACATTTTTTCCTCCATTTTCCTTTGATCCAAATAAAATATTCAAAACATATATAAAAGTAACTCTTACTAAGGCCTTTGCTGAATTATGACACATAGTGCATTATTGCCTTGAGTGTTAAAAATGATAAATTTCTCCTTATGTCCTCATGATTTGAGTTTCTTTTGGTTATTCTACATCCTTTCATTTATATTTCTATTAACTACTATTTAGTTTATTTTCACTTATACACCATAGCCTTTTTAAATCACTTCAGAAGCAAGCTTCAATTCAATCCTGACCACACCATTGGCATTTCCATAGCTCAGCCTAGAGGGACATTAAAAGCAAATGAATAACTTACTTCTTTCTTCTTCTGTTTTTGAGTCCTTTCTACTATGTACTGATTCCTAAACTCTTCTTCTGTAAAACCTTTATTTGCCAAAGCTTTCTTCTGTTGAAAAGAATAGACAAAATGATTGATTTTGAGCTCACATTGATACCAGCTTTGTTATTTGAGGTCTTACAGAAGAACATCTTTGTAGCATAGTCTAATAAACCTCAATGGCTATCACAGACCCTGTCACATAAATTCCACTGAAGATGACATTTGAAAGGTGAATTATATAAATGCATATTTCAAAATAATGATTATGCTTGATAATCAACAGAAGTATCTTAGTTCTATTACAGTTAGTTCACAGTAAAACTCATAGATCTTTCAGAATATCCTCAAGAACAATTAAATATCTACAGGTAAACCTAAACCAGAATGTGAATGACTTCTACATAGCAAATGATAAATCTCTAAAGAAAAGGAATTAAGGTAGAAATAAGAAAATGGGAAGACCTCCCATTCTCATAGATTGGTAGAATTGTTACTGTGAAAACAACTGCCCTGCTGAATGTAATTTATGGACTTAGTGCAATCCCAATCAAATTTCCATGACAGTGGATAGTAAAAGAGATTTGACCAAAATAAGCAATGCTAGAACTACAATACCAGATTCCAAGCTATGTTTTAGAATTATAGTTATAAAACTAGCATAATAGGGCTGGAGAGATGTTCAGCAATTCAGTTCTTAATACCGATATGATACCTTCTGTAACAAAAATACTAGGCCATTTGATGCCCTTTTCAGGTCTCCCTAGGCACTAGGCCTCCACATACTGAACTTACATGTATAAAACAATGCTATTATGTTTAGTATCTGCTATTATTATGCTATTTCTAAAATTATATATATGTATATAATTATATATAATATATATTATATAATATAAAATTATATATAATATATATATATAGTATTATAATAGCACAAAAACAGGCATGTAGATCAGTAGAACAAATTGGAAAAACAAACATTATTTGTGTGCTAATTATCTCTAGCATATTTGGTTAAGCTCTTCCAGTCTTTTATGATTCTCAATTGAAATTGTTGAATTTCAGTACAATGGCTTGTGGTGCATGTGACTAAATCATTTAAATAGAACCTTACTTATTTTGTTAATCAAATTTTAATTAGGCAGTGTGTAATTCTAGACACTTTTATTATATTGCAGGCATTAGCTTTTATGTGGTTGCTATGAATGTCTTTGCTGCAGTTGACTCCAGTATTTTGGAGGATTTAGGACGTCAGATAGCTCTAGTATCTCCAGGGGGGAAAAGGCCTGACTTCTGTTATTCTATTGAAGAATGCAATTTAACAGATGCATTTGCTTTGGAGGCAGCCAAAACTCTTTACAAGGTAAAGCAATGCAATTATTGATTTTTTATCAGACTCACATGTCTGAAATCAGAGAAGTGCTTCCACTGCAGTTGCACTTGTACTTTCAAAATTTACTGAACTTAATGTTTATGTAGGACATAAACTAGAATTACTGAATGTTATTTTTTTCCTTCTGGAATTCAGGTTGGTATTCTGACATGCTGATAACTAACAGTGAATTAGCATGACTGTGTCTGTAAAAATTTTAAAAAATGATATGGCAATTTCTAAATTTATGCAAGTAAGTTTACATAAAATGCTTGTAAATCAAATAACAAAATTAAATGCCATTTTAAGTGTTAAATTTATCTTCATAATAATAAATTTCTATACAATTAAGTAAAGCAGTATTTCAAAGTAATTCGTTTTAGTAATTGACTTGAAGTTATTAAATTTATTTAAGTTTGATATGAGTTCTATCCTCATGTATCCCTTTGCTTATTTGGTAGTATCTGAAGTCCAGGAGGCCAGTATCTATGCTTGGAAATATTCCTGTGTATGACACAGATGAAAGCACAGCAATCCTTCTAATGTGGAAGGCCCATCGTGCAGCTATCAATATTGGATTATCAAAGTTCAGTGACGTGTAAGAAATCTGTTTTCTGTGACATATTCAGCTGTTCATTATCTACTTGGACTGTAAGCAATAATGTATACAATGTTGCCTCAGTGTTGAAGGTCCTGTTTTTCCAGATGTCCTAGGAAGCCTCTTTTCTTTTCCTTCTACTATTTATTTGAGTCATGTAGCACCCCAGAAAGGAAGAAAATGAAAACTTGTTGGACTTGTTCAGATCTTTCAGAATCAGGTCCACTCCATACTCTGATAATGCCAATTATTATAAAATAATGTATGAGACATAAGTAATGTTTTATGAATGCTCATTACTATCCATAGAATATTGGTTCTAGGCCCTCTATAATTAAAAGCATCCACATGGTTGGGTATTTTGACACAGGGCTGTTAGTAGCATCCACAAATCCCATGCAAGAAGATCATGAGTTCATGTCAGGATGGGCTAAAGACTAGCAGATGACTTTCCTGAGATGGTCCACTTCTTTTGCATTGACTACAATGCATGAGCTCTAGGAGGCAAGGCCTTGAGAGACTTCATCTCAGGATTGATTCTTGCAACTAATATGCATTTCCTGCCATTTCAAAATTGATATAACAATTTATGGGTATTTGCCCACCTTATTAGGCAGATTTTCTTCAGATCGACAATGATGTACTCTTTTGTAATATGTATGCAGACAAATAGATGATTTCCTAAATCCTGAGTGATTCTATAGAATTCCTAAGATTATACTAGCAATTATGGAACCCTTTAAGGTTCTGCAAGTCTTCATGTGTAGTGAGATATTTGCAGAAGGATAGAAAGCAGGCATCAAACAAATTTATAATCTAGGAAAACATCCCTTTTTATATGGTTGTAAAACTTTTATTTGATGACTAAAGGTTAAGGGAAATAAAAGTATATATATATGCATTATATATGTATATATATAATGTATGTATATATGTATATACATGTATATATATGCACATGTAAGTATAGGTGTATGTTTGTATGTTTGTGTGTATGTAAGATGGTAAAGTATATGTATGTATGGGTGTGTTTGTATGAATGTGTATGTGTGTTTATGCATATTTGCTTGTGTAAAAGTTTTCCCTTTTGCGAACTTGACTCTCTTTTCCTAATTCAATAAAAGTTAATTGCTCCAAGTCTCAACTTCACCTGGTTAATTAGAGGTGAGGCTTCTTGGCAATCAAGAAATGAGCCTTAGTAATAAATATGATACTTCATTCCCCACTATACAACATATGTTAATTGACAGAGAATTATATAGTGAGTATGTGAAATAAACTACAGTCAAGTTTTAGTGCTTAAACACAAAGTATTATACAGTAAGTTTATAAAGAAAGTCAGAGTTAAGTTTCCAAGTGCTTAATCAGGTGCAGAGAAATATAAAGTTCATAATAGAGAGATAAAGAGTTAAGTTTCCCCAGTGCTAAATGAAGCACAGAACAGTAATAAACAGTTAAGTTTTAGCACAGAATAGTAAGAAAGAATTAAAAGGCTAGAGATCATCAATCTTCTGAAGTGCATCAGATGCTTTGTCCCACTTCAGCACCTGTTCCCTAAGGCTGGGCAGGCTTCCATCAAGCTCAGTCTGTGCTAAATACTGTCACAAAACAAAAGGATAAAAATAAAAGAATAAATATTCACATAATTTGTGTAAAATTAAGTATTTACATAAATGTGTGCTCTTCTGGGTGCTTTATATAATTTTGAGATTGATTATGATGCCTAGTTCAGCAATGCTATAAAAATTGTTCTGTGATGTTTAAGAAATAAGCAGCGGAAATATCTATGCCTGTACAACAGAAGTGCAATTTTTTATGATTTTATTTTCATTGTTACATGGTTGAAACTGTGCAGGCAGAACCCATGGCCATGGGTACAGATGCCATGTGTTAAATAACGAAGAATTTAAGGTGGTAAGATTCCAATCTACGTTTCAATTTGCTGCACCATCCTTCAGCCTAAATACAACCTGGATTCAAGTGTGAACTTTCAGATATGGATTACTTTTAATTTTTGGTCTCTAATTCATTCCTTTTTTAAAATTATTTTTCTTTTATGTGCATTGGTGTTTTGTCTGCATGTTATGTATCATCAGATCTTGGAGTTACAGAGAGTTGTGAGCTGCCACGTTTGTGCTGGAAATTGAATCTGCATCCTCTGCAAAAGCAGACAGTTCTTTTAACTACTGAGCCACTTGTCCAGCTCTAATTCATTCTTTAATGTCTTTCTAGTGAAAATCTTTAATTCTGATGAATTTTTAAATATTTTTTTCTATCTAATTTTTTGTTGTGATAAAAATTAACTCCATATGAAGTTTATTGAAATTATAAACCTCTTGATATTATAGAGATGTATTTTAATCGTGCTCATAATAGTGTCTAATATTTGGTAGTCTTATGTGTCAGAGTTGTACATTGACTTTGAGATATTTTTACTAATCTTCAACACTTTAATTTTCTTACAAAGTTAAGAATTTGCTAATATTCATAAACAAAAACTGCTGAGCACTGAATAAATGTTAGACACATTAATGAATATCAGAAGAGTTATCTTTCAATAGCCAGTTTAAAGTAATTTTTCTAGATATTATATATGGAAAATAGATTTATTCATAAAGCATTATTTTGCTTACTATCTTTTATTCAATAATCCTTTTTAAACTTTTATTTTTCCATGTCTTGATACACAATCATCTAATATGATTTAGGGTTTCAAAACTATTTTAAAGTTTATTACTGGCAGCACTAAAACAGAATACCTATTATATCTTCTTGTTATTCAGCTAATGGTTTTTTAATTGTTTTGAACATTTCAGATCATGTTCTCGTTAATAGAGAGATATTTGTAGAACATCTCCTACTAGTGAGTAGTTTTATGTTAGTCATAGTGAGATATATCCTTTTTGTAACAGTCATATTAGTAGCTGATTTTTGCATTCAGAACACCAGCTATGGATTATGATTATTGACAGGTGGGCTTACATATGATTTATTGGAATGAAAATGTCAATGAGAAACTAATTATCTATAATGAATACACTCTTATTTAAAATGAAGATAGGTTTAAGCCTTTATGAAGGCTATTGATATTGCTCACTTATGTTAACTCATAAACCTAATTTTTGTCTTTTTCAGTCCCAAATGAAGTTTAGGAATGGAAATTGTGATATGTCAAATTTAGTTTGCCATTAAGTAAATGTTTTGTTCCCTTTTCAATGATTCTAATGGACACTTTTCTAATCTTTGGATGTCTGCTTGTTATAGTGGGTCACATTATTATATTTATAACTAACTTTCTTGTGTAAAAAAATATTGATAATAGAAAGGTGTATACACAGAAATTAGAGAATAAATTTAGTAATGAAACAAGAGGAATAAATGTGAGGAGCTGGGGAG
Source organism: Tokudaia tokunoshimensis (assembly GCA_036184795.1). NCBI lineage: Eukaryota > Metazoa > Chordata > Mammalia > Rodentia > Muridae > Tokudaia > Tokudaia tokunoshimensis. The sequence continues at coordinate 51,402,403 of BTHU01000006.1, read as the reverse complement.
ATGTCTCAGTGGAACATGTGCTGCTTTTGCAGATAGAGTTCATTTCCAGGCAGCCACATCTCACAGTCGCTTGGTGAATAAACTATTCATCAAACTGCATTATAGCTCTAAGGAATACAACACGGGATGAAAATAAACATTTTGTCTTAATTTTCATTTAGAATGGATTTTTTTTGAAGACACACTGTTTGACTTGTTCTTTAGGTCATGGTTTTCTTCACTTTCTGAGAGAAATTTCGCCCTGGACTTTCTAAACACCATGGAGTTTTGTGAGGCCACAATATACTCCTCACATTTTAATAGTTCACAAGAATTCCTTGTAGGTTTCCCACACAGGCTACTCAAAGATGGAGAGGATCCATTTCTGAAAAACGACTTCAGCCTACGGGAAAAAGCATTTTATGCTTCAGTACAACTCTTTTCTAAGCTAAATAAAATCACAGGTATGATTTTGAAAAATAAGTGAATCCTAAATGTGTCAACGTCAATTGAGATCTGAATGTTTAATAATTCACTCAACAGGGAGTATTGTCTACATACTATAACTTAGATAAATGGAATGTAATTATCAAAATTGAAGAAGTATAGTATATCATTAATTAAGCAATAAAATACCCACATAAATCATTGTGCTGTATTTTCACCAATGTAATAATATGAAAGTTATTACACATTTGAACATTTCTGAAAAGATGTAGAAGCTCCAGGCTGTGAGGGTGAGAAGAAGGCTCCTCACGTATAAGTATGTGTTGTGCAAGTTTGATAGTCTGAGTTCTAGCTCAAGATTTCATGGTAGAAAGTGAAAACAAACTCCCCAAATTGTCCTGTAACCTCCATGTATGTGATGTGGCACATTTGCATTCACAACTACTAAGTAAAACGTAAAAAAAAAAATCACAAATGCAGATGGCAAATTGGTGGCATTTATATCATACCAGGTAAATCTCAGAATGACTATTTTGATTATTCAAGTTTTTCCTCAGTCTTTCTTAGTTCTTTAATGTTTGTATAACTATTAATTTATTTTTGACGTTATTATAATTAATTAACACTCTTCAGAAGAATAGACTTCTTGCATTCTTTGATTCTCTTTTTCACGTACATGACCTCTTTATTCATTAATATTTTTACATATACAAATGAAAATACATATACATATACTAAATATATAAGTACAATCTGTTTGTCTGAATAATGTACTTGTATATATGGTACCAGGGTTGTCCATTCGGTATTGGATAACCAATTGGTGTGCTCTTCCCTAAGGAAGAGTTTTTCTAAATTTCTCAGCATTATCTAATCCATGTCTGTGTGAAATAAGTAACACTTTCAGCACTTTGTTTTAAAAAATCCAGAGAAATTAAATGACTATCTAAATTATGTACATCCTATCCAATCTGAAGCACATTCAGGAATTCTTTAACTTTAGCACCTCTGAGAGTTTTGTATCTCCTGTATAAAGTCGTTTTCCTTAAATATTAAAGTACTGGGACTAGAAAGATGACTCAGTGTATAAGAATCACTACTCTTGTGATGGCACAGGCTCACAAACACTTTCAACTCTACTTTTTGCTGATCAAAGGTACCTTTATAGCTTCTTCAGTATCCTGTATACATATGGTATGCATATATTCATTCAGGCTCGCATATACTTGTAAATAATAAAATATCAAACTATTAATAATTCCTTTACTACCATGCATTTAAACACTTAAATGTGTTTAATTTTAGAGAAAACTGTTCAGAGTCACGGGTTTCTACTTACCCATGCATAGAATGACTCTGAGGCTCCAGGACATTAAGTTGCAAGAACTTCATTCTGACCTCAGTAAAGTCAAAGCACGTGCTCCTCTCATAAAACATTCAAACAATAAGTCAATGTCTTATGTAGGAGCAGAAAAAAGTTCACTCTGTTTCTTAAAAGTTTTTCAAAATAAAATAATCAAGTATAGAAATTATTCATAATTTTGCATATTACACCTAAAGTATTGCTTGATAAATTTATGATGGTCATGGTTCTCGGTTAAGGAGCCTCTCATTGGGCTTTCAGATTCCCAACACAGTGTATTTTTCCAAATACTTTGCCAAATCAGATTCACATAGGAGTAATATGTTGCAAATTCAATAATTAGAAAAACAATTCATCTATATGTTTTGATATTTTGATAGTATTTATAATTTCTTAGCTATCTTCAAATATGTGTGTTTTAATTTTTAGGTGGCCTGTTTTTATTTATTTGGAAGAAGATTATGATTTCTTCAGAGAAAATTCGTGTTTTAGGACGTTTTATTATTAATAGGATGCTCTTAGAACCCATTTTCAACTAGTCTGAAATGATTTCATTACAAGATGGAAATTTTAAGTCCATACTAAAAAGTAATTAAATATTATGGTCACTATTCTATACTTATTTCTGGTTCTTTTTATCATTTCTGTGCCTTTGTATTTCAATTTATTGGCTTGTAATAATTTCAGCCCAAAAGTTATATACCCAACTAAAAATTCATTGATTGTATTGAATGCCTGAATTACAAATGAATATATCTTATATTATTTATTTTTTGTTCATATTCCTAATTTCTTTAGCCCAAATTTTGTCCATTTTACTATTTCAAATTTAGATATGGTACTGGATAATTTTATGTCAACCTCGAACAACCTAAAGTAACCTGAAAGGAGGGTACATAAATTAAGAAATTGAATTCATAAAATGGGGATGTAGGTAAGACTGGAAGGTATTTTCTTAGTGTTTGATGGAGGAGGGTCTAGACTATTAAGGGGAGTGACATCCGTAGGCTTATGGTTCTGGCTTCTATAAAAGAGTATGCTGAGTAAGTCAAGGGGAGCAAGCCACTAAGCAACACTCTTTCATGAATATGTTTCAATTTTCATTAGTCCAAAGAAAATTCCATAGAATTCAGGTAGCTAGTAAGGTACTAGGAGACATAATAGAATATGATATTATAAAGGGATAATGGGAAAATTTGAGTAAGGGTATTAAACAGGAAAGGGTATAGGAAGAGAGAATAGAGGATGGAATGTGGAAATGTAGGTATCACTAATTAACTTTAAAGGCTCTGTTAAAAGCTACAGTAAAATGTGTTTTGCAGATGCATATATATATATATATACACAAATATATAAATATAATGCATATATACACAAATATTCCATATATATTTTCCATACATATACATATTTACTCCATATATATATATATATATATATATATATATATATATATATATATATATATATTTGTATAGTCCATATAAATTTCCCTATATCCATATATGTAAGGCAATTTTGAACTGAAACTATCCTGTAGAGTCCCCCCAAATATAACAGGATATTTAAAATGCTATTGGTTACCCTTCCTAACATAATGGCATGACATTATCTTTGAAGATGCTACATGTCATTGAGCCTGGAGAAATTATGCTGGTGCTCGCTTAGAAGTTTCACCACTACTTACAAGAGTTCATAGTTCTCTCAGGTACTATACACAATATCATAGGAGAAAAGTAACAATATTTTCCAGCTAAAAACTCTCTGAATAACAATTGCTATCTGTCTGAAAGATATACTGCTAGTAGAAACTTCATTAAATATATATGTATTTTAATGTGATCATAATTAAATCACCAAAAATGGGGGGAGACACAGTCCCAAAGGGCTCTCTCTTTTCACCAAACTAACATTCCAGTACACAGTACTGGCACTAAATTACTTCGCATTTTGTTGTTGTTCAAAGGATTCCTACAGGAATAGCCAAAGAATCCAGGCTGTTTCTAAGCCTATAGGGTTCTCTTCATAAATTGACAGCAAGACTCAACTGCTGAAGATAACATGGGCATAACTCATTGGACATGGAGATGGCCATATGTTCTTACATAGAGACTTCACCCCTCTGTTCCAGCATCCTGCGTACAGGGATGAACTCTACCTGCTCTTAAAGAATAAAGATTAACATCAAGCTACCCATAATGTCCTCTTTTACAATGTTGCATCACCTGCAACAATGCTAGATCCATGGTAGCACAAAGCTTGTGTTAGTAAACAGTGAATAATTTATTTGGACTAAGTCCCACTCCATAAGATAAAACCTACATAAGTAGCATTTCTTGGGTGACCAAAAACCTAACTACATTATGCAGGGACCTAGACCCACTTGCCCCAAAAGGGAGGGGGATTAGTGATAAAAAGTCTCCTAATGATACAGTGCTATACTTGATGCCTTGTTCAGCTGTCATCAGAGAAGCTTCATCCTGAAGCAGGTAAAAACACATATAAAAACCCACAGCAAGACGATATACAGACCATGGTATGCTTGGAATACACAGCTCTAAATGGGATGTCTCCATCAAAGCCCTCTATTCAGACCACAGGGGACCCACCATCCCCAGAAGAGGAAGAAAAAAATGTAAGAGCCTGAGAAGTTGGAGGACACCAAGAAAACAAGACCCTGTAAATCAACATGAGCAGAACTCATATGAACTCACAAAGACTGAGGTATAGGTCTATACTAGGCCTTCTGTGAAAGTATGTAGACTTACATCTTAGGGTTTTTATGATCTTCCTAAATGAGTAAATGAGTGGTTCTCTGATTCTTGTGCTTCTTTTGGGGTATTTTGTCAGGGGCATGAAGGTCTTGTGTCCACAGATTACCAGGGAAACCAGAAATATTAGGCACACAGAATTGTCTTCTCAAAGGAAAAAAATATATAACCTGGTTTTCCATTCACAACTCAGGGGTTTGGAAGTAAGTAACAACTTGATGATATGTATTATCTGTAGGGCTGGGCCATATGAAGTTCCCACAACCAGGACCAGAGGCCTAAATGACCTTTATATGAACTCTGTATCCAAGAGCTACATAATTTCCCACAACCAGAACCAGAGATCACTAATAGCCCAAATGACTTCTATCCTATCCTTATGTCTATGATGAGACCAAAGCATTCCCTAGGCCTTTATGTTAACACAGGTATCCTATCTCTTTAACCCTTCTTCTTGAAAGAAATGAAATCTGTTTTGATTTGATATAATTATACCTCCTTGTGCATAAGGAATTGTACTACACTAAGAAACTTTCTTTCACATTGTGTTTTGTTTAAATGTGTTGGCAACAATGTTGTTGTTACCTCCTGATGTTTGATCCAGGCCTGAAAAAGTCAAACTGAACTGAATTTTCAACTCACTTCTTTGTGGATCATTTTGCTACTGGACATGATGCCTGAAGGGATTACCACATCTTTTTCTTCCTATTTTTGTCTTGTCCAACATTGATGTGATCATTTTTGTTTGATCTTACTACATTTTACACATGCACACACATACAAACACTTGTGTGTATGTGTGTGTGTGTGTGTGTGTGTGTGTGTACCTAGCCATTAGGAGTAAAAGTTAAGAACTGAAATGTATATCTGGTAAAATAGAAAAACTCAGATCTCGCTGATAGAGTATATCATCCACGACAGGACTGAGATCAAGTTCAGGAATAGCTCTCCAACATAGAATGGATTCCACCATTTTGGATGGTGCTTTCATTTTCTTACTGTTTGGTGGGTTGATTTGGCTTTTTATTTTTTGTTGTTTGTTTTTAAGATGTTTTATTTTGTTTTCTTAGTATGAGGGGGGTTTGTTGTTGTATTGGGTTTTTGTTTGTTGCAAAAGAACTTAAAGTTGGATGGGTAGGGATGGGAAAAAGATCTGGAACAACATGGGGGGGGGGGAGAATATGATCAAAATATATTTAAATTTAAAAATAATTTTAAATAATAAAAAATACAATAAAAACCATGTCTCTCTTGCAATAATGGCACAAATATTATGGGAGTAACTACCACTTATCTTTAATTGGGTTTAAGATGCAGCTTAACACATGTTTTGATGGCTAAGGAGCTGTTTATATCACCTGTTGCCCAACACTAGACAGTGCAGCTATCTTTGTAGCCAAGTGCTCAGAAGCCACTGTAAATGGAGTCTTGTGAAAATTTATAACATAACAAATGTCCTCAGAAATCAAAGGAATTCAGTGGTTTGGTTTGGTTTTAAAGGTGTTGCTGAGTGATAAACAAGCTAGCCAAGCATTCTACTATTGAGTTACATCCTCAGGTCCCTGAATGAATTTCAAAGAAAATAGTAGGCAAGTGCAGACTTAAAACATTCCCACGAAACAAAATCTAAGGGATATAGAAGAAATCATGTCATATAATTTTAAATGATTCTAGTTTCTAAGAAGATGAATGATTTTACCAGTTAGACAAGCTGGTAGAACAATAAAGATCTTTGTCTGGTATAATGTAAATAGGTCAAGAAAACCAGGCAAGGAGCAGAGCATAAAAATAGATTCTTAGGAAACAAGCAATTATAATGGCACAAAGCACAAGAAAGAGACAGAATAAAAAAGACAACATATCTGATAACTATAAAAACAAGAGAATTCACCCAACTAGTATAGCAGTAAAGACTGGGAAGTCATGGAAAGGGAATTGACTTTGAGAAAATTGAATCTAGCATTTTATTTTTTTTAACATACTTGGCTATTGACTCCCTTAGATACTCAGTTATATGTATATAGTCAGAATAGACAGTAATTAGAACAGAGAGATGGTTTTTAAAGGTTGATACCTGGGAGGCTGAGTAGAGTAGAGACTATACAGTGAAGGGAAGAGAAAGGTGGCAATCACTTTCTTTTTCAGAGTGAATATTTTTGGCATTCTCATAAAAATTACATCTTGTTAAATTGTATTCTACAAGTTAAAAAACAGACATAGGGAATTAAAGTCTGCTTCCTTACTCTTCTTGGTAGGTGATCTCACACCACTCACAGGACAGATTTGATCATACCCCTGGAGGTCGCCTGTGTATCTCTGTGAACAGCTGTTGGGCAGGTAATTTTAATGTAACAAACCTCAAATTTGGTATCTTCCTACAAAAGTCAGTTCATCCTGGCATAGTCCCAGTTATATAATCAAAATCAAACACTGTCCCAAAAGGAATCTGAGTCTTTAAACAAATATTTAAACATTTTACTTGTGTATTCTGTTATGAAAATAAGGACTGGAACAGACTCGGGACCCTGAAACTTGCTCTGATGTTACACTGGGAAGCCCTCCATAGCATCCTATAGTCATATAACATGCTGCCACTGGGAGATCTGCAGTGGGAATAGGTAGTACTGGGTGTTGTTGAAGTTGAGAATGAGTACAAATAAACAAGGATGCAAGAAACACCTATTTGAATTGTGGGAGTTAGAATATGCTTCACCAAGTGAGTGGTACTCTTAAGAGGTGTGGCCTTGTTAGAGTAGGGATGGCCTTGCTGAAAGATATGTGTCACTGTGGGGGTGGGCTGTGAGACACTTCCTAGCTGTTCTGACTGCCTTTGGATTAAGATATACAACTCTTGGCTCCTTCTCTAGCATCATGACTGCCTGGATACTGCCTTCCTACCTGCCATAATGATAATGGACTGAGTCTTTGAACCTGTAAGCCAGCCCTAATTAAATATTGTCCTTTGTAAGGGTTGACTTGATCATGGTATCTCTTCACAGCAATAAAAACCTAATTACAATATTAATTTACTTGTAAGAGCTAGCAGAGAGGTAAGAACTAGATGAGACTTGCTCAGAGGACTCTTTCTAGGAACATGATGCTTGAAAACATCCTGTTTATTCCTTGAAGTTCAAATAGGAGTCCTCAACTGCCATACATCCAATGAAGAGATTATTGAACACTAAAGGTACAACAGAAACTACAATAAGAAACAAAATTCTACGAATCTAAAGCATGTGTGGAAAGATTTCACCGTGAGTGACAGAGGACCAAGAGTCAGACATTTCATTTATGTGAGAAAGTCTATGAATATAAGGACCATCAGTCATTCAACATGTGGCTGTATGCAGTGTGGAAGCCTGTGAGTATCAAGAATGGAGAAAAACTTTCGACAGGTTGACCCACCTCACTGTATCTCAAAAGGTGGAAAGTTCTGCTGAGAATTAATGATGTTCAAAAGCTATCACTGTCCTGTCTGTCTCACAAAGTATGAATGCAATAACAATGTGACCAACTATCTCAAGTTCCTGCTACTAAGTGCCCCAGAGTAATGTGTTGTAACCTGGAACCGTGAGCTGAAATTAACACTTTGTCCTCCCCTCCTTTTCTACCAACACCCCCACCCCAAATTCTGGTAAGTCAGAAGTCATATACACCAGAGATCTCAATCTCAAACTGTTGTGAAGCCTTCTTAATATAAGGTGTGTAAGAAATTTTTCTACCTTAAGTCACAACTCACATTATGAATGAACTCAGAGAGGAAAGACAATGAATACATAAGTAAACTACTTTATGTCAACCTTCTGTTGGCATCAGAGTACGCATGTTGGCCAGGAGACTGATGAACATAAGAATATATGAAAACTCTATTGGAACTTACACCTTCCTCACCATCAGAATACATGTTCTGTAAGCTATAATCAATGTTAAAAAAATGTAGGAATGATTCATATTTTTGGAAAATAAAATCATGAAATCATGACCATTCCTTATAAACTTATACAACATAGAAAAACTTTTTATGATCAGTCAAATCTTATTTAGCGTCCGTTCATGATTGTCTGCTTGATGAGATTTAGAAAGGAATATCCAGGCACATACGGCAGAGTTTCTCGATTGGGCTTAGTGAGATGGAAAGATGAATCACAGTGGACTAGAGTCCTGGAATGAATAGATAAAGGACAAGGGAGCTGGGTCATACGGTTCATCACTCTCTGCTGCCTGACTGTAGGTTCAATGCGAGCATCCACTCATGTGACTGTCCCTAACATGATTGACTGTATTTGAGCCACAACAAACCCTTCCTTTACTGAAACAACAACAAACTAGCTCTAAATACTAGAACAGCAATGTTCATATTTATTGGAATACAGAATAAAAGTTTCCAAAGAGTAGATACAATGGAGAATAATTTTAAAAATGTGTCAGACTTGAAAAATTCAAATAAAACTTCTGGACACTTGAAAAGCATTGCACTCTGTAAAGTTACTGTTTTTCTCTTTTGCATTTATTATTGTTCAGGTTATAAGTATCATTTAAAAATTCAGCAATTGTTTTTTCATGATTTAAGTACTTATATCTAAACATAAATTTATTTCCCTGTTGATACTGATATTTTACTAATTAATATATTATTACAGTATTTTTATACAGATGGAGAATTAAACATAATTTCCAAAATCCAAAGAACTCTATTTAATTTTGACCGTATGTTTTTAAATCTTTGAGGTTTACTTCAGGATATGTTTTTTATACTTTATAATCAACTTCTGACTAGGTATATTGGCCTATATCCATAATACAAGCTCTTGGGAGACTGAAGCAGGAAGATCATGTGTTGAAAGTCTGGGCTACAAAGCAAGACACTCTTTCAAACAAATGAACAATATAAAATAAAAACAACACAAGATACTCCTCTGTTTTATCAGTATTTGCAATGACTGCTTTGTTTACAGGGACCTTAGGTTTTACCTGTCTAGAATGCCCCTTCTGGCTACCATTGACTCTGGCATACTGGACCTGTCAGCAGACATTTCTGCTACCATCAAGGGTCAGAAGAATTTTCATTACAATGTTTCCAGTTGTCATTCATCTTTTCTAGAATTGATGGAATTGTGGGATAAATTTTAAAAGATTTTTAAAGTTTCAACTAATAGTCTTTAAATGTAATCAGATAATTGACCATTGCTTCATACAGCATGCTGTAAGTTGAATGATATGTTCCTCAGAAGTAAGCTGCAATGTTTGTTTCGTATAAGCAATACTAACACGAATAGACTAGTGAATTTCGTGTAATCTAAAGAGCATTTTACTTACATAGTTCTATGTATTTTTCTTACACAAAATAATTTATATGCAAACAAGTCAATACAGAATTGCTCTTTCGTGGTACATAAAGGATTCTGGTTCATTTAAATCCAGACCAATCAACCAATGCTGAATATGAACATATCCTATAAGTTATGGTGAGTTTTATTATCTTATTTCATCTCTCTTAATGACAAATTTCTTTAAATTAATTGAAATGATCAGTGGACAGTCATCTAGATCACTTATTGGCACCCACAGTTAAGTGTCAAGGGTGAAAGAGTATAAAGACAAAAATACTTTTTAAAAATTCTTTGTTGATTCTTTGTGAATTATGCCATAAGCAGATTTTCTTTAAGTGACTTGTACTGGCTGGTTTTGTGTGTCAACTTGACACAGGCTGGAGGTATCACAGAGAAAGGAGTTTCAATTGGGGAACTGCCTCCATGACATACAGCTGTGGGGCATTTTCTCAATTAGTGATCAAGGGGGGAGGCCCCTTGTGGGTGGAACCATCTCTGGGCTGGTAGTCTTCGATTCTATAAGAGAGCAGGCAGAGCAAACCAGGGGAAGCAAGCCAGTAAGAAACATCCATCCATGGCCTCTGCATCAGCTCCTGCTTTCTAACTTGAGTTCCAGTCCTGACTTCCTTTGATGATCAACAGCAATGTGGAAGGTGTAAGTTGAATAAGCCCTTTCCTCCCCAACTTGTCTTTTGGTCATGACGTTTGTGCAGGAATAGAATCCCTGACTAAGACATAGCTAAACAAAGTTTAAAAAGCAAGTAACAATAAAAGAAAATGTTTCTGGTACAATACCAGTAGTACAAAGAAAATAGTGTCCAAGTACCTGGATAAAACATCTGTTTTGCAATACTGAAACTTTTTTTTAAAAAAACCAAGATTTTTTTTGTTAGATTTATTTATTTTATGTAAGTACACTGTAGCTATCTTCAGACACACCAGAAGAGGGTGTCAGATCTTGTTACGCATGGTTGTGAGTCACCATGTGGTTGCTGGGATTTTAACTCAGGACTTTTGGAAGAGCAGTCGGTGCTCTTAACCACTGAGCCATCTCTCCAGCCCCAATAGTGAAACTTTTAAGTACATATTGTTGACTGTCCACAGAGTTACAATTCCACATTCAATAACAACATGCTGACAGTTCCTAAAACCTGCTTTAAAAAAGGCATAACCCAGATGTTCCCTCATTTGACCAACTCCATCTAAGTTTAGATGTGCAGAAGGCTTCAATATATCCAGAGTAAACCACATGCAACAGGTTACTTGATCAATTTTCTAAAATAAGATTTAAGGACAATGACAGTAAGATAAGGGAAGAAATCATAGAGGAATGAAGTCCTAATTACCATACATGCATATTTTTGACAGTTGGGAGGGGGTAAACTTTTACAGATAAGTTACAAAAAGAAAAGGCAAATCAACAATTTTGTACAAGAAATTTCACATATTCTGTACAGTGTCTTCACTTTGCTGTCATCATTTGTACAAACTCTTCATAGTTTTCCTGACCGTCCCCATCAATGTCTGCTTCCCTGATCATTTCATCAACTTCTTCATCGGTTAACTTCTCTCCAAGGCTTGTCATCACGTGGCGAAGCTCTGCGGCACTAATATAATCTTTGCCATCCTTCTAAAACACACAGAATGCTTCTCTGATTTCTTCTTCACTGTCTATGTCTTTCATTTTTCTTGCCATCATTGTCAGAAATTCAGGGAAGCCAGTTGCGCCATTATGATCCGCATCTACATCGTGGATCATGTCCTGCAGCTCTGCTTCTGTGGAATTCTGCCCCAGGCACCTCATCACTGTCCCCAGCTCCTTAGTTGTTCTTGTCCCATCCCTGTCCTTATTAAATAGTGAGAAAGCTTCTTTGCATGCTGCAATCTGCTCTTCACTCTGTTGGTTAGTCATGCTGCAAGGGCTACAGGTTTCCGAGAGGCGACCAACCACTGGACCTGCTCGCTCCCCTCAGACTCGAACATGACTTTCTTTTCTTGGTGCACAAAGCTAATTTCTCCAAGCCTCCCTCTTTCCTGCCCAGTGAGAGGTGAGCCTCCCAAGTAAGAGAGAAAGCAACTATAACAATTAATCTTTATTTAATTCTTTGCTGTTGCCAGCAGGATTTGCCAGATGTGTATCTATCTATCTATACATATGTAAACATAGGAGTTAAAATAGATCAGAGTTACTCTTTGGGCATTCTAGCCAGCACCAGAAAATTAAATTATGTCTCATAAGTTGTATTGACCCTGAAAATCGCCTCTCACTGTCACTGTCTGCTACCAGCATGACCCCAATCTCCAGTGCTTCCCCCCATCTGCTGCCTTCCCAGACAGAACTGGTGCTTGACAGGCTCCTGGAATCTTGTGGTCAGTTTGCCGCACTGCTTTGTTCCCCGAAGCTCAGCATATGTGTTTGAGATAGATGATAGCTAATTTCATGTAGTTTGCAAGCTTACGTCCTAGATTTGAACCAACTAACAGCTGCACTACCATTCGTTCATCCATAAGAGTACCAAGCCTCAAATTTTGATGTTGGTTCAGTTTCAAAGAATTAGGAGTTTGAGAATTGTTTGCTTATACATAATATTTATTATTTGCCAATGATTTCTGCCTATTGAACACACCAAAATACTTATTAGGTAACAGTATGATCTCTGTGACATTATTTTGAATAAATTATTTGCAATGAAATAATATTATTACTTATTGTGCTTTGTCTCTATATTTTTCATGTAGCCCAAGCTGGCCTCAGATTCATGATCCTTCTGCTTCAGACAACATAGTTACATGAATCCTACAGATGAACGTTTTTCCTTGCTCAAGGTCAGCTTCCTGTCCTCCCAACAACAATTGTAATTTCCACTCTGCTTCATAAATGATCAGGGAGGAGTTAGTTTTTCTCATGTTCAGTTTGAAAAACATGAAAAAATTGTTATAAATCACTGTATCTGTGGTTCAAACACACATCCTGGATTAGTTCAAAAAGGACAAAGGGGATACATTCTTGAACCTGACCCAAGTATCTTCTTACTTTACAGGTGTAGAAACTGAGTCACAAGAAGATAGGATTTGACATGTTTAAAATACTGGAGAAAGAATTTTAAATAGTGGATTCAAATGGGGAGGAAGAGCTAGGCACATTTTACTAGGAAATATAAGATACGGAAAATCATCTCACTATGTAGAGATGTTTGCATACCCATACAGTAACCTTAGAAGGAGAACTTCAGCATGGCAAAGACAAAACTCAGTTGATAGTGTCACTGATGTGCCAACTGAAATGAGAGGAAGGATGGAGAGGATGAAACACCACACTGAGACAGTGGCACAGAAAAGTTGAAGAATAAACAGACGCAGGACTCATGACACCACAAGAAATCAAATGCATGGGTAATCAAAAATTTACAGCACAGGGCAGGAGCCTACCAGCCTCCCTTTGGTGCCCTCTGTTCCAGGGATCGACTGCACTGAGGATACAGGTACCCAGGAAACCCCCAATATAACATCGCTTGGGACACAGCCTGTTGGGCTTCCATCTTCGCCCAAGAGCTGGGCAGCACTGTGGTCATCTGAGCGCCAGCTCTGCTGTGGGCCATCTGCCCTGAAGAGTGATCTGCGCTGAGAGAGTGCAGAGTGCACTCCACCAACTTTACTCCAGCAACAGGGCAACTCGAACCTCCAGACACAGAGACAATCAAGCATAATATCTCTTGGGTCTCACCCTGCTTGTGAGCACTCTGCTCCCAAGAGCTGGGCAGATCTGTGGTAACCTACCCGCCAGCTCTGCTGTGGAACTTCTGCCCTGCAGAGGAACCTCCCCCCACCCCGCGCAAACTCTGGGAGATAGCGCACCCGCACAGGGCAGGAGCATACCAGCCTCCCCTTGGCAACCTCTGCTCTGGGAATCCACTACGCTGAGCCTTTGGATGGGCAGGGATTCCCCAATATAACATCACTTGGGGCAAGGCACATCAGGGCTCCAAAGTCACTCAGGAGCAGGGGAGGCCCCAGAAATCGGTGCCAGGGGAATCCCAGTAATCCAGGGCGGGCAGAAATAGCCTTGCAGGCTCAGAGGAGGTCCAACCAACAGCCAGTGACAGCAGGACCAACTAACACCAGAGGTAAACAGATGGCAAAAGGCAAATCTAGGAACGTTACTAGCAGAAATCAAAGTAACATGGCACCATCCAAACCCAACTCTCCAACGGCAGCAAGTCCTGGATACCCCATCACACCCAAAAGAAAAGATCTGGATTTAAAATCACTTCTCATGATGCTATTAGAGGATTTCAAGAAGGACACAAATAAATCTCATAACGAATTACAGGAAAACATGAATCAATGGGTAGAAGCCCTTACAAAGGAAACACAAAAATCACTAAGAGAAATGCAGGGGAACATGGGTCAAGAGATGGAGGCCCATAAGGAGGCAACACAAAAATCGCTTAAAGAAATGAATCAACGGATAGATGCCCTTTCAAAGGAATCATAAAACTCTCATAAAGAAATGCAGAAGAATATGAGTCAACAGATGGAGGCCCATAGGGAGGCAACACAAAAATCGCTTAAAGAAATGAATCAACGGGTAGATGTCCTTACAAAAGAAACATGAGAATCGCTTAAAGAAATGCAGGAGACTATGGATCAACAGATGGAAACCCATGAGGAGGAAACACAAAAATCACTTAGAGAAATACAGGAGAACTTGGGTCAACAGGCAGAAATCCTAAAAGAGGAAATGCAAATATATCTTAAAGAAATAAAGGAAAATACAATCAAAGAAGTGAAGGATCTCAGCAAATCCATCCAGGATCTAAAAAGGAAGTAGAAACAACTAAGAAATCCCAAAGGGAGACAACTTTGGAGATAGAAAACCTTGGGAAGAAATCAGGAGTCATAGATACAAGCATCAACAATAGAATACAAGTGATGGAAGAAAGAATCTCAGGTGCTGAAGATACCATAGAAAGCATGGTCTCAACAGTCAAAGAAAATGCAAAATGCAAAAAACGTGTAACCCAAAACATCCAGGAAGTCCAGGACACAATGAGAAGACCAAACCTAAGGATTATAGGTATAAATGAGAGTGAAGATTTGCAACTTAAAGGGCCAGTAAATACCTTCAACAAAATTATGGAGGAAAACTTCCCTAACCTAAAGAGAGATGCTGATGAATGTACAAGAAGCCTACAGACCTCCAAACTGACTGGAACAGAACAGAAATACCTCCCGTCACATAATAATCAAAACACCAAATGTTCTAAACAAAGAAAGAATATTAAAAGCAGTAAGAGAAAAAGGCCAAGTAACATAAAAAGGAAGACCTATCCGAATCACATCAGACTTCTCACCAGAGACTGTGAAAGCCAGAAGATCCTGGGCAGATCTCATGCAGACACTAAGAGAACACAAACGCCAGCCTAGACTTCTATACCCAGCAAAACTCTCAATCACCATAGATGGAGAGACCAAGACATTCCATGATAAAAACAAATTTTCACAATATCTTTCCACAAAGGATAATAGGTGGAAACTGCCAATACAAGGAGAGAAGCAACACCCTGGAAAAAACGATATAATAACTTTCTTGCATTAAACCCAAAAGTAGATAACCACTCAAACATAAAGATAGCATCAAGAATAGCAGGTGGCAATAATCACTATTCCTTAATCTCTCTTAGTATCAATGGTCTCAATTCCCCAATAAAAAAGACAGACTAACAGACTGGATACCTAAAAAGGACCCAGCATTTTGCTGCATGCAAGAAACGCACCTCAGTGTCAAAGACAAACTCTACCTCAGAGTAAAGGCTGGAAAACAATTTTACAAGGAAATGGTCCCAGGAAACGAGCTGTAGTAGCCATCCTGATATCAGATAAAATTGACTTTCAACCTAAAGTCATCAAAAAAGACACAGAAGGACACTACATACTGATCAAGGGAAAAATCCACCAAAAAGAACTCTCAATTCTGAATATCTGTGCTCCAAATGCAAGGGCACACTCATTCGTAAAAGAAACTTTACTAAAGCTCAAAGCACACATCGCACCTCATACAATAATAGTGGGTGGCTTCAATACACCGCTCTCTGAAATGGATCATTCAGGAAAGCAGAAACTAAACAGGGACACGGTGAATCTAATTGAAGTCTTGGACCAAATGGAACTAACATATATATATGTATATATATATATATATATATATATATATATATATATATATGTAAAACATTTAATCCTAAAGCAAAAGAATACACCTTCTTCTCAGCAACTCATGGTACCTTCTCCAAAATTGACTATATAATTGGTCACAAATCAGACCTCAACAAATATAAGAAGTTCGAACTAATCCCATGCCTCCTATCAGATCACTATGGAATAAGGGTGGTCTTCAATGGCAACAAAAACAACAGAAATCCCACATACACATGGAGGCTGAACAATGCTCTACTCAATGATAACTTGGTCAAGGAGATAATAAAGAAAGAAATCAAAGACTTTAAAATTTAATGAAAATGAAGGTAAAACATACCCTAATTTATGGGACACTATGAAAGCGGTGCTACGAGGAAAATTTGTAGCCCTGAGTGCCTCCAAAAAGAAACGGGAGAGAGTAAACACTAGCAGCTTAATGGCACACCTGAAAGCCCTGGAAGAAAAAGAAGCAAATACACCCAAGAGGAGTAGAAGGCAGGAAATCATCAAAATCAGGGCTGAAATCAATCAAGGAGAAACAAATAAAACCATACAAAGAATCAACAAAACTAGGAGTTGGTTCTTTGAGAAAATCAACAAGATAGATAAGCCCTTAGCCAGACTAGCCAGAGGGCACAGAGACAATACCAAACTAACAAAATCAGAAACAAAAAGGGAAAGATAACAACAGAAATTGAGGAAATTCAAAAAATCATCAGATCCTACTACAAAAGCCTGTATTCAACACAACTAGAAAATCTGGAGGAAATGGACAATTTCCTAGACAGATATCAAATACCAAAATTAAATCAGAATCAAATAGACCATCTAAACCGTCCTATAACCCCTCAAGAAATAGAAGTGGTCATCGGAAGTCTTCCAACCAAAAACAGCACAGGTCCAGATGGTTTTAGTGCAGAATTCTATCAGACCTTCAAAGAAGACCTAACACCAATACTCTTCAAACTGTTCCACAAAATAGAAACAGAAGGAACACTACCCAACTCGTTCTATGAAGCCACAATTATGCTGATACCAAAATCACACAAAGATCCGACAAAGAAAGAGAATCTCAGGCTAATTTCTCTTATGAATATCGATACAAAAATACTCAATAAAATTCTTGTCAACCGAATCCAAGAACACATCAAAACAATCATTCACGACGATCACATAGGCTTCATCCCAGTGATGCAGGGGTGGTTCAATATAAGGAAGTCCATCAATGTAATCCACTACATAAACAATCTCAAAGAAAATAACCACATGGTCATTTAATTAGTTTCGGAGAAAGCATTTGTCAAAATTCAGCATCCTTTCATGTTAAAGGTCTTGGAAAGATCAGGAATTCCAGGCCCATTTCTAAACATAATAAAAGCATTTTACAGCAAACCGGTAGCCAACATCAAACTAAATGGAGAGAAACTTGAAGCAATCCCACTAAAATCAGAGACTAGACAAGGCTGCCCTCTCTCTCCATATTTTTCAATATAGTACTTGAAGTTCTAGCTAGAGCAATTAGATAACAAAAGGAGGTCAAAGGGATACAAATTGGAAAGGAAGAAAGGAAGCTATCACTATTTGCAGACGATATGATAGTATGCTTAAGTGACCGAAAGAACTCCACCAGAGGACTCCTACATCTGATAAACAACTTCAGCAAAGTTGCCGGATACAAAATCAAATCAAGCAAGTCAGTAGCCTTCCTATACTCAAAGGATAAGCAGACTGAGAGAGAAGGAAGAGAAATGATACCCTTCACGATAGCCACAAACAATATAAAGTATCTTCATGTGACTCTAACCAAACAAGTGAAAGATCTGTATGACAAGAACTTCAAGTCTCTGAAGAAAGAAATTGAAGAAGACCTCAGAAGATGGAAAAATCTGCCATGCTCATGGATTGGCAGGATTAATATAGTAAAAATGACCATCTTGCCAAAAGCAATTTACAGATTCAATGCAATCCCCATCAAAATCCCAAATCAATTCTTCATAGAATTGGAAAGAGCAATTCAAAAATTGATCTGGAATAACAGAAAACCCAGGATAGGTAAAACTATTCTCAAGAGTAAAAGAACTTCTGGGGGAATCAATATTCCGTACCTCAAGCTGTACTACAGAGCAATAGTGTTAAAAACTGCATGGTATTGGTACAGTGACAGGCATGTAGATCAATGGAACAGAATTGAAGACCCAGAAATGAATCCACACTCCTATGGTCACTTGATCTTTGACAAAGGAGCTAAAACCATCCAGTGGAAAAGAGATAGCCTTTTCAACAAATGGTGCTGGTTCAACTGGAGGTCAACATGCAGAAGAATGCAAATTGACCCATTCTTATCGCCTTGCACTAAGCTCAATTCCAAGTGGATCAAGGACCTCCACATAAAACCAGACACACTGAAACTAATAGAAAGGAAACTAGGGAAGAACCTTGAACATATGGGCATGGGAGAATTTCCTGAATAGAACTCCAACAGCTTATGCTCTAAGATCAAGAATTGACAAATGGGATCTCATAAAATTACAAATTTCTGTAAGGCAAAAGACACAGTCAAAAAGACCAACTAACTGGGAAATGATCTTTACCAACCCTACATCCGACAGAGGGCTAATACCCATTATATAAAGAACTCAAGAAGTTAGACTCCAGAGAGCCAAGTAACCCTAAATAAAAATGGGGTACAGAGCTAAACAAAGAGTTCTCACCTGAAGAATATCTAATGGCTGAGAAGCACCTAAAGAGATGTTCATCATCCTTAGTCATTAGGGAAATGCAAATCAAAACAACCCTGAGACTCCATAACACACCAGTCAGAATGGCTAAGATCAAAAACACAGGAGACAGCAGTTGTTGGTGAGGATGTGGAGAAAGAGGAACACTCCTCCACTGCTGGTGGGAATGCAAGCTGATACAACCACTCTGGAAAGCAGTCTGGCGGTTCCTCAGAAAACTGGGCATGACACTCCTGGAGGATCCGGCTATACCACTCCTGGGCATATATCCAGAGGCTTTACTTGCATGCAATAAGGACACATGCTCCACTATGTTCATAGCAGCCTTATTTATAATAGCCAGAAGCTGGAAAGAACCCAGATGTCCTTCAATGGAGGAATGGATTCAGAAGATGTGGTATATTTACACAGTGGAATACTACTCTGCAATTAAAAACAATGAACTCACGAAATTCCTAGGCAAATGGTCAGAACTTGAAAATATCATCCGTAGTGAGGTAACCCAATCACAAAAGAACATACATGGTATGCAGTCACTGATAAGAGGATATTAATCCAGAATCTCTGAATGCCCTAGACACAATTCACATATCAATAAATTTCCAAGAAGATGGAAGGAGAGACCCCTGGACCTGGAAAGACTGGATGTAGGGGAATGCCAGGACAGAGAAGCAAGAGGGGGTTGAATGGGGAATAGAGGGAGGGAAGGGGCCTTATGGGACTTTTGGGGAGGGAGGAAACGGGAAAGGGGAAATGATTTGGAATGTAAATGAAAAACTTAGAAAATAAAAAAAAAAATAAAAAAATAAAAAAATTTACATCTATAAGACAAAAACGTGTAAACTCTATTCAGTGAACCAGTAGAGTATCGTTCAAGGGATGACAAGAAATATTAGATTCAGAAGATATTTATTACCCCAAATATGTGTGGCCAGAAAGAACTTTTCCATTATGGATTGTAGATGGAGGCAAGAAAATCAGGAATTCAATGATACCCACAGTCACATAGAAATTTGGGTGCCAGCATAGGCTCCATGAGATTCGTTGTTTTTAAAGGACCATAGAGATATTTAATATAGATTTGGACAATCAATTTTACATATGACATTTTACATAACTAAGTTTTCACTCAATTATTTAATAATCCAAGTTTGTCACTAATAGTACGGAAACCAGATTCCTTTCTTTCTTTCTTTCTTTCTTTCTTTCTTTCTTTCTTTCTTTCTTTCTTTCTTTCTTTTTCTTACTTTCTTTCTTTCATTCGTTCTTTCTTTCTTTCATTCTTTTTCCATTTTCGTCCCTGCGTTCTTTTTTTTTCTATATTTTTTTTATTTACATTCCCAATGATTTCCCCTTTCCCAGTTCCACCCTCCCCGAAAGTCCCATAAGCCCTCTTCCTTCCCCTTGTTCCCCATACAAACCCCTCTTGCTTCTCTGTCCTGATATTCCCCTACCCTGCTACATCCAGTTTTTCCAGGACCAGGGGTTCCTCCTTTCATCTTCTTGGAAATCAATTCGTATGAGACTTGTGTCTTGGGTATTCCCAGCTTCTGAGCTAATATGCCCTTATCAGTGACTGCATACCATGTGTGTTCTTTTGTGATTGGGTTACCTCACTAAAGATGATATTTTTCAGTTCTGATCATTTGCTTAAGAATTTCGTGAATTCATTGTTTTTAATTGCAGAGTAGTATTGCATTGTGTAAATATACCACATCTTCTGTATCCATTCCTCCTTTGAGGGACATCTGGGTTCTTTCCAGCTTCTGGCTATTATAAATAAGGCTGCTATGAAAAAATGGAGCATGTGTCCTTATTGCATGCTGGGGAAGCTTCTGGGTATATGCCCAGGGGTGTTATAACAGGATCCTCTGAGAGTGTCATGCCCAGTTTTCTGAGGAACCGCCAGACTGCTTTCCAGAGTGGCTGTACCAGCTTGCAATCCCACCAACAGTGGAGGAGTGTTCCTCTTTCTCTACATCCTTGCCAACACCTGCTGTCTCCTGTGTTTTTGATCTTAGCCCTTCTGACTGGTGTGAGGTAGAATCTCAGGGTTGTTTTGATTTGCATTTCCCTAATGACTAAGGATGTTGAACATTTCTTTAGGTGCTTCTCAGCCATTAAATATTCTTCAGGTGAGAACTCTTTGTTTACCTGTGTACCCCATTTTTAATAGGGTTATTTGACTCTCTGGAGTCTAACTTCTTCAGTTCTTTGTATATATTGGATATTAGTCCTCTGTCGGATGTAGGGTTGGTAAAGATCTTTCCCCATTTTGTTGGCTGCTGCTTTGTCCTTTTGACAGTGATCTTTGCCTTACAAAATCTTAGCAATTTTGTGAAGTCCCATTTGCCAATTCTTGATCTTAGCGCATAAGCTATTGGTGTTCTGTTCAGGAAAATTCCCCTGTGCCCATATGTTCAAGGCTCTTCCCTAGTCTCTTTTCTATTAGCTTCCGAGTGTCTGGTTTTACATGAATGTCCTTGATACACATGGAATTGAGCTTAGTACAAGGAGATAATCATGGATCGATTTGCATTCTTCTGCATGCTGACCTCCAGTTGAACCAGCACCATTTCTTTAAAAGAGTATCTTTTTTCCACTGGATGGTTTTAACTGTTTGTCAAAGGTCAAATGACCTTAAAAGTATGGATTCATTTCTGGGTCTTCAATTCTTTTCCATTGATCTACATGCCTGTCGCTGTACCAATACCATGCAGTTTTTACCACTATTGCTCTGTAGTACAATTTGAGGTAAGGGATACTGATTCCCCCAGAAATTCTTTTACTGTTGAGAATAGTTTTAGCTATCCTGGGTTTTCTGTTATTCCACATCAATTTTTGAACTGCTCTTTCAAACTCTATGAAGAATTGATTTGGGATTTTGATGGGGATTGCATTGAATCTGTTTATTGCTTTTGGCAAGATGGTCATTTTTAGTATATTAATCCTTCCAATCCATGAGCAGGGCAGATTTTTCCATCTTCTGAGGTCTTCTTCAATTTCTTTCTTCAGAGACTTGAAGTTCTTGTCATACAGATCTTTCACTTGTTTGGTTAGAGTCACACCAAGATTATATTGTTTGTGGCTATCATGAAGGGTATCATTTATCTTACTTCTTTCTCAGTCTGCTTATCCTTTGAGTATAGGAAGGCTACTGATTTGCTTGAGCTGATTTTATATCTGGCCACTTTGCTGAACTTGTTTATCAGCTGTAGGAGTTCTCTGGTGGACTTCTTTGGGTCACTTAAGCATACTATCATATCATCTGCAAATAGTGATAGTTTGATTTCTTCCTTTTCAATTTGTATCCCTTTGACCTCCTTTTGTTGTCTAATTCCTCTAGCTAGAACTTCAAGTACTATTTTGAAAAGATATGGAGAGAGAGGGCAGCCTTGTCTAGTTCCTGATTTTAGTAGGATTGCTTCAAGTTTCTCTTCATTTAGATTGATGTTGGCTACCGGTTTGCTGTAAATTGCTTTTACTATGTTTTTAGATATGGGCCTGGAATTCCCGATCTTTCCAAGACCTTTAGCATGAAAGGATGTTGAATTTTGTCAAATGCTTTTTCAGCATCTAATGAAAGAACCATGTGATTTTTTTCTTTGAG
Organism: Tokudaia tokunoshimensis; assembly: GCA_036184795.1. NCBI lineage: Eukaryota > Metazoa > Chordata > Mammalia > Rodentia > Muridae > Tokudaia > Tokudaia tokunoshimensis. The sequence continues at coordinate 51,379,967 of BTHU01000006.1, read as the reverse complement.
ATTGTTTATGTAGTGCATTACATTGATGGACTTCCTTATATTGAACCACACTTGCATCCCTGGGATGAAGCCTACTTGATCATGGTGAATGATCGTTTTGATGTGTTCTTGGATTCGGTTGGCAAGAATTTTATTGAGTATTTTTGCATCGATATTCATAAGAGAAATTAGCCTGAAATTCTTTTTCTTTGTCAGATCTTTGTGTGATTTTGGTATCAGCGTAATTGTGGCTTCATAGAACGAGTTGGGTAGTGTTCCTTCTGTTTCTATTTTGTGGAATAGTTTGAAGAGTATTGGTGTTAGGTCTTCTTTGAAGGTCTGATAGAATTCTGCACTAAAACCATCTGGACCTGTGCTGTTTTTGGTTGGAAGACTTCCGATGACCACTTCTATTTCTTAAGGGATTATAGGACGGTTTAGATGCTCTATTTGATCCTGATTTAATTTTGGTATTTGATATCTGTCTAGGAAATTGTCCATTTCCTCCAGATTTTCTAGTTGTGTTGAATACAGGCTTTTGTAGTAGGATCTGATGATTTTTTGAATTTCCTCAATTTCTGTTGTTATCTCTCCCTTTTTGTTTCTGATTTTGTTAATTTGGTACTGTCTTTGTGCCCTCTAGCTAGTCTGTCTATCTTGTTGATTTTTTCAAAGAACCAACTCCTAGTTTTGTTGATTCTTTGTATGGTTTTATTTGTTTCTACTTGATTGATTTCAGCCCTGATTTTGATGATTTCCTGCCTTCTACTCCTCTTGGGTGTATTTGCTTCTTTTTCTTCCAGGGCTTTCAGGTGTGCCATTAAGCTGCTAGTGTATGCTCTCTCTCATTTCTTTTTGGAGGCACTCAGGGCTATGAATTTTCCTCTTAGCACCGCTTTCATTGTGTCCCGTAAATTAGGGTATGTTGTGCCTTCATTTTCATTAAATTTTAAAAAGTCTTTGATTTCTTTCTTTATTTCCTCCTGATCATGGTATCATTGAGTAAGCATTGTTCAACTTCTATGTCTATGTGGACTTTCTGTCATTTTTGTTGCTATTGAAGACCACCCTTATTCCATAGTGATCTAATAGGAGGCATGGGATTAGTTTGATCTTCTAATATCTGTTGAGATCTGTTTTGGCACCAATTATATGGTCGATTTTGGAGAAGGTACCATGAGGTGCTGAGAAGAAGGTATATTCTTTTGCATTAGGATGAAATATTCTTTCTCTCTCTCTCTCTCTCTCTCTCTCTCTCTCTATATATATATATATATATATATATATATATATATATATATATGTTAGATCCATTTGGTCCAAGGCTTCAATTTGTTTCACTGTGTCCCTGTTTAGTTTCTGCTTTCCTGACCAATCCATTTCAGAGAGTGGTGTGTTTAAGTCACCCACTATTATTGTGTGAGGTGCTATGTGTGCTTTGAGCTTTAGTAAAGTTTCTTTTACAAATTATGGTGCTGAGTGCACTCCACCATCTTGTTCGACAACAGAGCAGTTGGGACCTCCAGGCGCAGGTATAACTGAGTATAACATCTCTTGGGACTTGGCCAGCTTGTGTACTCCCTGCACCGAAGAGCTGGGCAATTCTGTGGTCACTTATGCACCAGCTCTGCTGTGGGACATCAGTCCTGCAGAGGGACCCACACTGAGAAAGAATGTACCCACACAGGGAGTGAGCGCACCAGCCGCCCCTTGGCGACCTCTGCTCCAGGGACTGACTACTCTGAGCCTCCAAGTATGCAGGGATTCCCCAATATAATATCACTTGGGACAAAGCCTGCTGGGCTTCCAACTGTATCCAAGAGCAGGGCAACTCTGTGGTCATCTGGGTGCCAGATCTGTTGTGGGCCATCTGCCCCGCAGAGTGATCTGCCCTGAGAGGGTGCACAGTGCACTCCGCCATCTTTGTTCTGTCAACAGAGCAGTTGGGACCTCCATGTGCAGGGATAACATAGCATCACATCGCTTGGGACTCAGCCAGATTATGTGCTCCCTGCACCCAAGAGCTGGGCAGTTCTGTGGTCACCTATGCGCCAGCTCTGCTATGGGACATTTGACCTGCAGAGGGACCTGCACCTGGAGAGCGCACCAGCCTCCTTTTAGCCACCTCGGCTCCAGGGATTGACTACTCTTGAGTCTCCAGCTACACAGGGATTCTCCCAAGTATAACATCACTTGGAGCAAGGCACATCAGGGCTCCAAAGTCACTCAGGAGCAGGGGAGCCCCTCAGCAATCGGTGCCAGGGGAAATCCGGTCATGGGGGGGGCAGAAATAGCCTTGCAGACTCACAGGAGGTCCAACCAACAGCCAGTGATAGCAGGACCAACTAACACCAGAGATAACCAGATGGCAAAAGGCAAACGTAGGAATGTTACTAACAGAAATCAAGGCAATATGGCACCATCCGAACCCAACTCTCTGACAGCACCAAGTCCTGGATACCCCATCACACCCGAAAGAAAAGATCTGGATTTAAAATCACTTCTCATGATGCTATTAGAGGATTTCAACAAGGACGTAATTAAATTTCATAAAGAAATACAGGAAAACAAGAATCAACAGGTAGAAGCCCTTACAAAGGAAACACAAAAATCACTTAAAGAAATGCAGGAGAATGTGGATAAACAGATGGAGCCCCATAAGGAGGAAACACAAAAATCGCTTAAAGAAATACAGGAGAACTTGGGTCAACAGGCAGAAGTCCTGTAGAGGAAACACAAAAATATCTTAAAGAAATACAGGAAAACACAAACAAACAAATGAGGGAACTGAGCAAATCCATCCAGGAACTAAAAAAGGAAGTAGAAACAACTCAGAAATCACAAAGTGAGACAACTTTGGAGCTAGAAAACCTTAGGAAGTGGTTATAGATGGAAGCAGATGTCCCACAGCAGAGATGGCGCATAGATCACCGCAGAACTGCCCAGCTCTTGGGTGCAGTGAGTACACCAGCTGGCTGTGTCCCAAGCAATGTTATGCTCGGTTATTCCTGCACCTGGAGGTCCCAACTGCTCTGTTGCCAGATCAAAGATGGCGGACAGAAACCAGATTTCTTTGGGAGACTTGCTTTCATCAGACTTATGAGAAGAAAGGTTGCTAAGAGTGAGACTCTTTCTCAAATTATCACCCCCCAACTCTATCTCTCAATCTCACAAAGTAACTGCTTCCCAAAATTACAAGATATAAACACTTAATGATGTAAAGACAGCACCTATAGCAACAGGTTTCTCAATAGAGACTCTAAATCCAAGGAGGACATGCAAAGATGTATTTCATGGTCACAAACAAATAAACCTTTAAAAATATCAATCTAGATTTTAAACCCATTATGGTAAATAAAATTCCAAGAAAATGGTATCTGAAGGCATGGCAGTAATATGTTTCAAGTAGGAAAGAATAGACTTGAAGAACAAGTTAGAAGAGGGAGATATATATTGATTAAGAGAAAAGTCCATCATGCATACAGAATGATTTAACATGGACTCATAGAGTATACAGTCTTAAAAAGCAAACACTAGAGTACATAAAACAGAGATCAGTTGACAATGATAGTGTATGATTTTGACAGTCTGCTAAGACAATAGATAGATGGCAATTTAGAAAAGTCATCCACAAAAAATCTTAACTGAGAGATATAAATTATAAATAACAGTAAAGATTACAAAATCTATGTAAGTAAATCTACTAAGACAGCTATATTCAGAATAAATCAGTCACCAATGATGGAATACACATTTTTTATTATCACAGGATGATTTTCACAAATATATGAAATTGTTAGCCATAAAGCATGTCTTAATAAATTAAAAAGAAAAAGTAAACTAACAAGAGACTTAATCCATAAATCAAGAACAGGAGAAATTTATACACGCACATGGTGATTAACAATATACCCAGCTGTGATGGTTTGTATATGCTCGGCTCAGGGAGTAGTATAATTAGTAGGTGTGGCCCTTTTGGAGTATGTGTGGCCTTGTAGAGTAGGTGTGTCACTGTGAGTATGGACTATAAGTGCCTATTCCTAAGTGCCTGGAAAACAGTCTTCTTCTAGCAGCCTTCAGATGGACATGTAGAATAATCAGCTCCTCCTGCACCATGCCTGCTTTGATACTGCCATGCTCCCACCTTGGTGATAATGAACTGACCCTCTGAACCTGTAAGCCATCTCCAATAAAATGTCCTTACAAGATTCACCTTGGTCATGGTATCTGTTCACAGCAGTAAAACTCTAAGACATGGGCCAAAAAAAACAATATAGAGTACATTTTAAACACTCCTAAATTCAAACAGAAATGCAGCACAATATAAGAAGACCTGTGTTATACAATTAAAATAGTCCTAGAGAAAATCTGTTAGTTATGCCTGCCTATATAATACAAAATATGTCAAGCACATAACTGCCTTAGTTACTTTTATATTGCTGTAAATAAAGCACCATGACCAAGGCATCCTATAAAAGACATAGTTTACTTGGTGACTCATGGTTATAGAGGGATAAGACTCTGTAACCATGATAGCTGGAAAGCCTGACAGCAGGCAGATTGAGTCAGGAGCTGGAGGCAGAGAAAAGAGGCTGAAGGCTCACCTATCAACCCATAGACAGGAAGTAGAGAGTGAATTGGAGATGGTAGAAAACTTTGAAACCTTAAAGTTTGCCTCTGGTGCTGAATTTCCTCCAGCAAGGGCGTATCCCCAAAGCCTCCCCAAAGAATGTTAGTAACTGGAGACCAAGTACTCAAACACATGAGAAAATGAGAGGCTTTTAGTTTAAACTACTACAATAACTTAATTATAAATATATACATATATATATATGCACTCATATATATATATATATATAGATATAGATATAGATATATGCTAGTAATCTTTTCTTAATTTTTTTATTCACTTTACATTCAACCACAGCCCTCCTCCCTCATCACCCTGCAGTCCCTCTCTCACACACCTCCCCATTTTCTCCCTTCTCCTCTGAGGAGAGCTCCACCTATAAGTACCTACATGCATGGGCACATTTAAAACATCACAAAACCAAGAATAAACTAAACCTTAATGAAAGGAAGAAAGAAAGTACAAAAGTCACAGCAGAAGCTAAAATAACAGTGAAAGAAGAGTGGGAACATTGTGATAATAAAGATAGCAACCAAAGATTAACCTGGGCAGGAGAGGGAAAAGGAGAAAAAGAGAGAGGGAGGGGAAAGGGAGACAGGAAGAGAGAGAGAGAGAGAGAGAGAGAGAGAGAGAGAGAGAGAGAGAGAGAGAACTGACATCAACAGAAACATAGAAACAGTAGAATATTTTCTAAATGCCAATTACTCAGAGCACTTAGATATAATAATGGTTAGTTCTCTAGATACATATAACCTATTAAAATTGAGCCAGAGGGATATAAATAAACAGATCAATAACAAGCATAAGATTCCAATGAATTAGGAAGAGTGTCCTACAACAGAAATGTGCAGAACTGGTTAGTTTACTATCAAATTCTGCCAGACTGTTAAGTAATATTTTTGAGCCAATTTCATAAAATAGCATAGAGAAGTATTCTACTCTGAGAAGCCCTACTACAAAAACCAGGCAAGAACACAATCATAAGAACACAAACTATAGAATAGAATTACTGGCACAAAACTCCTCATTAAAATACGTGCATACATATTAATAACAAGCATAAGATTCCAGTAAATTAAGAAGAGTCTCCTAAAATAAGAAACTGTAGGGCTGATTAATTTACTATCAAATTCTCTTATCAGACTGTCAAAGAATCAGCACTAATCATTTTGAGGCTATTTCAGAAAATAGGATAGTGGGGCATTTTATTGTGAGAAGCCATTATTGCCCTACTACCAAAACCAGGCAATGACATAGTCTTAAGAAGGCAAACTATAGATTTGTACTCGTGGCACAAAACTCCTCAATCAAATATTTGCAAGCCAATACAGAAGAGTGTTGTGAGCTCTCAAGATATGGTTGCCTGCACATGACCTGCAAAATTAGCACCAGTCAATACTGATGGGAGGAGGAAAATGTCATGAGTCCCCCACACATAGATAAGGAGCTATAGGCAGCTGATCATTGTTGAAGGGGCGAGAAATATTCTTCTCTCCTTCAGGGATGAGAACCTAACCCAAGGTGGATAGACACTTTCTCTCCCTCTCTCTCTCTCTCTCTCTCTCTCTCTCTCACACACACACACACACACACACACACACACACACAGAGAGAGAGAGAGAGAGAGAGAGTCAACACTAATTGTATTCAGTTTTGAACATACACATGCACATACACATGCTTACATATATAAAAAATAATTATATAGAATAAGTAAGGAATTCTAAATGGGGTGAGAATATTGAGGAGTTAGAGGGAAAAGGAGACTGGAAATAACTTAACAATAAACTCATATATTCTCAAATGAAAAGAATAGAAGTCATGACCAACTTACAGTCATTCTAAAGATGCGAGAAAGGTTCAGTTTATTAAATCAATAAACATAATACAGCACATAGAAAAAGTTAAGGATAAAATCTTTACAGTCTTCTCAATAAATAAAATAACCTGTAGTAAAACTCTGCATCCATTTATGACAAAACATGAAGAAATTAGGCATTCAAAGACCATATTCAGTATAAGAAGAGCTACCCATATGAAAAACCCACAAGCAAAGACATGCTTGTGGGGAAAAACATGGAATTACCTTCCAAAGTAATAAATAAGACTGGGGCATTTACTCTCACCATGTTTATTCAATATAATATTAGACATTTTATTGAGGAAATCAGGCAAGAAAAAAAATAAGAATGATGCCAAGTTGTACCTGTTTGAAGATGACATGATTCTATGTGTTGAAAACCTTAACCTTCCAGATGATTCTTAGAGTGAATTATCAAACTCAGTAAATTAGCAGGATAAAATACTAGTAGTTTTTCTATACATCAATAATAAATTTGTTCAGAACAAACTCAAGTAAATAGTCTGATTTATCATTGTCTCAAAGAGAAAACATGATTAAAGAAAAACCACAAGGCCAAGGAAATAAAATACCTCACAACAGAAATGATAAAACACAGAAGAAACAAGTTGAAAGCAGGAAATTACGAATAAGAATTCCCATTTTTGGATAGAGAGGATTAATGTTGATAAAATGACAGTACTATTAAAAACAATGTAATATTCAATGTAATCCCCATGAAATACAACTGACATCCTTCATAGAACTTGAAGAACAAAATTCATATTGATATAGGCACACAGAAGACTGTGAATTGCCAGAGAAATCTTCAAGAAGAGGAAAAACCCTGGAGGCATCACAGTACCTTATTTTAAAGAAAAGGAAAGGAAAGGAAAGGAAAGGAAAGGAAAGGAAAGGAAAGGAAACAAACAAAACCAAAACCAAAACAAACACAACAAAACACAAAAAAGTAACACTGTAAATGAAAAAAAAAAAAGAAGCATGTTATGGAAAGAAAAAGAAAATAAGTGCCACAGCCACAACACACTGAACACACTTAACAAACCAGAAATAATCCTAATATTCTAATACTCTATTCCATCTATAGCTAAATGAATCTTGACATTACTGTCAAAACATGTCAGAGACTGGACAGTCCCATCAGGGAACAATATTAGGAAAAGCAGATACCTTCATGTAGAACATTAAAATTAAATCTCAATGTTTACCCTGTACCAGATCAATTCAAAATACATCAAGGATCTTACTGGAAGTCCTGAAAGTTTGAAGCAGTTAGTGGATATATAGTGGACATATAAGAGGTCCATCCATACATACTATGAAAATGAGAGCTCTCATAAAAAGCCCTTTGAACATGGCCTGGGTGAAAGACATTTGAGAGGTGAGCCAGAAACAATAATCCTGTTTCCTCTGTGATTGCGTGGATCAGTGGTCATATGAAGAGACACAGTGTTTGAAATGATTCTTGATCAACTAACAATATCCTGAAATCACCCAATCTGTAAAGGTCAGACAGTTTCCTATTCATGGTTGACTAAAAGAGGAAGGTCAGCTTGTTCTTCTGGAACAGAATAGGTCACTATTCATTGGCTATCCAGAAAGTATGCCAGGGGGTTGAGGAATCATAGTCACTGCATTTAATTGAACAGAAATGTTTAGCTTAAAATAAAGGTTAACACAGTACCTGTTCCCCAGAGTTCTCGGTGAAATGATTATTTTCCTGAGTCATGTGCGGGGTTAGCAAAACTCAAAGAACTTTTTAGAGCTTATCATTTTAGTCTGTTTAGATTGTTTCATATGTATGCTTTTTGTGTGTTTATGCAAGTTGTGCATATATGTACATTTGAGTATGCTATATGTATGTGTGGCGTATGTCTTCAAGTGTGTACAGATGAGTATTCCTTTGTGTATGGGAGGAGGAGGACAGAGGAGAACAACAACATGTCTTTCACTGAATATGGAACTAAGGATTTTAGCCAGAAAGACTGTATGATCTTTTTCTGTCCTCGATCCCCTTTTGGAGTAAAGAATGATGTCAAATTATATTAATAATTTATTAATCAATTGATAACTGATAAATTGAAAGACTACCAAAAGCAATCTAATACACATACCACACATGTAGCTATGTTTGACTTTTTACATGAGTACTGAGATGTGTACTCAAGCGTGCATGCTTGCACAGTAAGTGTTAGTATATACTGAGCCATCTCCCTAGTACCAATTTGTGCATTTTTTACATAGGTTTTATAAATGCAAAACCAATTCTGCAGTATTTAGCCAAAATAAGTACAATCTGCAGATATTTTTGTGAATATTTTGAACATTTCAGAACAATTGCAAATCTCTATTATTAATATATATGCTTAAAAACAGCCACCTAAGAGATTCTATGTGCATATCCAGATTTTTGTCACTCTCCATTCTTAATGTAATCAACAGTCTATGATACAATAATCTCATCTTGAGTAGTAATGACAGTTGGAAGATTAATGGTAATTAATTAATTACATCTACTTTTAGACTATATAAAGATACATCTTTCTTATAGATATGAAACTTTGTCTTTGATTGTCCATCAGTACAGGGATGGTAGGATCACACTAGTGAAGGAAACACACACTTAGGTGACACGTTGCAAAGAAACCATGGTGAAACAGAGCTGGAAGCTTTCTCCATGCTCCTTAGCCCTCAGTGTACTGAAAGTTGTTTTGTAGGCAACTGGCTGAGAAAAGTCAGTGATGATTGGTTCCAGCTTTAGACTTTACATGCTAAATCACACACTTGGTCAAGAGGAACATGGCAATGATAGTAATTAATCAATTTCTGTTGATTTGAGACTCCTTGCATAGAAGAGAATTCATGTTGAATATTTTGTCTGGTCAAAGTACTGTGGGCTAATTTGTTTTGGCTAAAAGGACATATTGCCAAACTGCCTCATAGTTACTTATGCTCATGCCCAAGACTAGCTCAAACTTGATCAAAGTAGCTTCTTTTGCAATGAGTATCAGTTAATATAGACACTCATGGATGATCAAGTTTTTGAGAACAAATAGTAACCAAATACTGCAGTTTAACAGGATAACAACATCACCTCTGCAAGGAAGGGAACATCATGGAAGAGAAGCTGGAAATAATGTAAAAGCCACATAATAAGGAGAGGGCTATGAAAGAGGAATGATACATACACCACACATACATATAGCATAGTCAAATGTACATATATGCACAACTTGCATAAACACACAAAAAGCATACATATGAAACCATCTAAACAGACTAAAATGATAAATTATGGTTATGACATGAATGGGGTGCTCATAAATTCATAATTGTGGTTATCTGTGATGGGGCTGCACAAGACACAAACATTGTCACAGATATGGAGGAGCTCATGGGGCTCCTCTTAAACAAAGGGAGGAGTTATATTTGATAGGGCTGCTAAGGGTGAGGAAGTAATTGTTTTCAGAGCTGTATCCACTTGTGTGTTCCCCATCCTACAGTGGATAGTTGCAAACCCATTTCTATACAATTGGCCTGGTAAAACACACATACACACACACACACACACACACACACACACACAAACCCACAGAAACAGAGGCATACAAACAAACACACACACAGACACACATACCATATATATATTATATTCAGAATATATATATACATATATATTCAGAATTTGTGTACAATTTCAATAAAATATAAAGAATAAAGAATAAACAACAATATATTCATTTTAAAAGTCCATTTTAAAATGAGTTTCACATGTAGAACTCCTTTTGGAGAGTTGCCCAAATACTAAGAGAAACAGAGGCAGTGTAGATGGTAAAAATTACTGATAATCAGGGGACTGAAGACACTCAAGGTAATGCTGAAATGTAGGTGTGGAGAGTGAAGCTTATTTTATCATGACCTTTAAACAATACCTGTCTCTCAGCACATCATTGTGCATGTACTCATAAGGATGACAGTCTAGTTTCTATAATGTGCTATATGAAATATGCATTGTCAGACAGCAGGATATGAGCACATGAACACTACTTCTGGCCATAGAGGAATTTCCTGGAATACAATGAAAATTCAAGGCAAAATACAATGGGGTACTGTTGCTTGGGCATAACTATCTGGGGTTACAACCTGATGATTCAAGTGTGGCACCTTGACAACTGTACAAGCTGCAGGTGGAAAGGTCACTGATTCTGAATGTCAGGAGTGTCTCTGTGAGAATTGGCCAAGAAGGAATCATCTGATCCACCTCACCTGAAAGCAAATCAGAAGGTCCCCACCCAGGGAAAGCTGTATACTTTACTTGGAAGAAAGGAAAGCCACACAGCAAGCACAATAAAAACTTGTATAAAGAGACCTTGTGAATTCCTACAACACTCATCAACATTATTACACCATAGGTCTTTAGATCCAATCACAATTCTACACAACTATTATTTCATCATTGAACTGAAGCATAATTTTCTGATGATTTATTTTTTGAAGCAAATTACTGCAAATCATTTCCTTAAACGCTTTTTGTTAGGTGGTGAAGTTACTTCTGCACAGCATTTACCATGAACAACTTAAAGGGAAGAACACTCAATTTTGAGTAACTTGTTCTGAGATTGGGCTTAGAGTCTCTGATTCTAGGTCTATAGTTAGACAGATTATCCTGTCAGTGGAATTATGTGGAGGACGAGGCTTTCCAATTGATGCTGAAAAGAATACAAAGAGAGGGAAAGGGAGAGACTGGGGACAAGTTACTATGAGGATACAATCCTTTGAGTAGGTCACACCTCTGAAAGCATGACACAAACTCTCAGAAGAGCCCTGCTATATGGGAGTGAAAGCTGGTGCAGCAAGAAAGAACAGTTTAAAAACACAACACAATAGAACAAAACAACAAAACTTGTCTGACTGATTCAGACAGTGAAAGACAGCAAGAACTGCAAAAGCTGATTGGGTTTACATGGCAGTAGGGAGCTCAGAAATGGGAGCAGCAGTTTGGGATCTGACAGAAAAAGTGATGGAAGTTCTGGTCAGAAGCATTCAACTGTTAAGGGCTTCTGAGAAACAGGTAGAATGAGGATCCTCAGTAAAGGCAGTCAGTGCTCTTAACCAGGCAGAGGTGTCTCTCCAGCTCCCTCAAAGTGTACAATAACACACATACCAAGAAAATGAAAAACTAAATCTGTAAAATGAGTATTTATGAAGTAGAGAACAAAACAGAATAATCAGTTAAGCTTTAAACAGGGGTGAGGGAGAACAAACTCTTCAAGTGCCATGCCTTGTCATAAGGCCACATGAGAATCAATGCTGGGGATGGGGTTGAGTGCAAGAACATCCTTGGTTTGGAGTCCTAGTTAAAAAAAAAAATAACAACTAAGATGATGTTAAAAACATAACAATTTCACTAAGACCGTCTCATATATATATATCTTGTCTTAGTATCTTTTATTTGAACTTAAAATTCATATAAGTACCCTAATATTGGAGATTTGGCTGTCAGCTGTCATCTCTCTATTTGCTTCCCCAACATGACCACCTTAGTTTAGTCTTCCCTCTCAATCAATTATCACCATTTTCCTGGATATTGAGACTATTGACCCACTTTAATGTGCTGTGTGTCTCTTCCAAAGCCAGGATTTGTTTTTCTTTTTTTTCTTTTGCCTATGAGTCAATTATACTATAAACTAAAGGAATTAGGAATAACTTAAATAAAAGCATAGTATCACTTGCAATCCGATTTGTTACCATGTAAATGATAGAAAAAGATGACACTATGTACACCATACTTAGCTACATGCAACTATACACACAGATTTGAAAACCAAAGATTATCTGTATCCAGACTTTGACAGTATATAGTTTGGATTATTTATCCAATCATTTCCTCCATTGCCTTAAACAACCCTTAATCATTAATCTCTACTACCAGAGATATCAAAAATCTCCTAAAGAAGCAAAGTATAAAACTCAGAGTTCAAGGACATGGAGCCTAATGTGAAAATTGATAAAGGTATAAGGTGCTGTGAAGAGAGAGATGGCTTGATTTTAGAATGACCACATTTTTCAATTTCAACCTAAGATAAGAACCTTAAAATGTCTGGTTTTTGAAAGAAGAGAGCATACAAGTCCGAAGGCAAGATTTCTCATCTATTAATGTCACAACTGTGAATTAAAACCACCCTGAATTTTGTCACCTAACACACACATACACACACACACACACTCACACACACACACACACACACACACCTCTGAAATTAGGCATGCTAAAAATAGTAATTTTTAACAAAATCAGAACAAAATAAGTAAAAATGAAAGGGTCACAGATTTTGTCACTGTGTTATTTTGAGGAATTCTAGAGGGTTGATTGAATTTTCCATGATAGACTCAGAATGAAAAACAGTCACATGGAAATAGTTATCATGACTATACCATGCAAAATTACATGAATTACATGTATTTTTACTAAAAAATAAACTTGAAAGTTTGCATCACTGTATATTTGAGATGGAGGAAAACTCTGTGAGTACCAAATGGGATCTGGAATTTGTGCAAACTTAGTTAATAACTTCTCATATTTAAGAGATGAACCACAGCAAAAAGTGGCCAAATGAAATAACACAGTTCTGTAACCTTAATTTCATAAACAGATCTAACTAACCTAACTAACCAATTGAGTAATGCAGCAGAATTTTCCTTCTTTCTTTTGACTAATCTTTCTGATTTTATTGTAGGTTAAATATTTTTCTTTTTAATTCAATATTTTCATCATAGAAGTAGACTTTCTCTCACCTCTCCATGTTTGTGGATCCTTGCTTTTGTGTGTGTGTGTGTGTGTGTGTGTGTGTGTGTGTGTGTTGATTAAACTAAAATGTGCTTTCTGTTATCTGAGGGTCTGTGCACTAAGCTAGGCTCAATAGGATTTTGAACAAATAGTTTATTTTCATGTGTTCTAGCCTCTTCACAGATCCTCTGTTCTTTCTGAAAAGGCCACAAGGTCATCAAGTAATAAGAAAAGAAACCTTTCCTCAAAGGACAAAAACAAAAGTTAAGATCTAAAAGTTGATAGCAAACAGAATGATTCCTTATAGAGTCTACCTAGGTTTTCTTGGTGAAGGTTTATGATTTAAAAGGGGCATTGTGGCTTTTAACTGGAAGTCCAGGGACTCCCTTAAAGTGGAGTTGAGGCATAAGACTGGGTACATGATTGGAAGCCCTGTTCCTTGTATACTTCACTGGACATGGTTAAATTCTTATGGTAACAATGGGATACAGACTGTTTTTCTCTTGAGTGTCAGGTTTAGGACATAACAGAGGTTTTCTAGAATATTAAAGGTATTTCAATTTGTCTTACTTTATATAGTATTGTCTTCTGATAGAAGACCATGAAGGCCTGACTGTGAGTAAGTCATTTCAAAAAACTACCTTGATTCCTATAAAATAGTTATAGATTCAGGAGAGTTTAACACTGTAAGCTTCGACCTTCTTATGTTGAGTGAAAACACCCTCCTCACCCAGCCTGTAGCAGGACTGATTAGTGCTACAATCAATTATGAATCTTTCTCCTTAGGGTCTCAAAATCAAACTCACTCATTTGTTTTTGTGAGGATGTGCCTGATGAAAATCCAAGAAAACCAAAAGTGGGTTTTTCATGATACTAAGGATATAGACAAGAAATGGGAGGTGTCTAGAGATGGAAGATATTTTCATGTCCTTTTGTAGATTACTTAAGAAAACAAGGTTATTCAAACATTTCCCAAATCTGTATAGGTTCACTAAGGAATCCAGGCAAATCTGCATAATGTGCAGGAGGGATAGAAACATATATATGTAGTCAACTGAGTTTTGACACAGTTCAATGATCATGCATTAGAAAAAGGACAAACATTGTGATAAGTGGTACTAAGAAAATTGTACCTGGGCAGATAGAAGGATAAAAGCAGACTGTTATTATGGTTAATAAAAAAAAAAGAACTTGGAACAAATAAAAACTTTAATTTAAGTACTGAAGCAACGAAATTGCTGTCAGATCTAGTCCAAAATTCAAGTTCTGTGCATCCCAAAAGACCAAGCTTGATGCCAATCCTGAGTGTAACTGCAGCAACAAATGGTCATAAAAGTAGGAAGAGTTTAGTTCAGTGAGACTTCTCATGGAAGGGCAAAGAGGAATTTGTCTTTCTTACAGAAATGGTAATTTTAGGACCACACAAGGAAGAAACAAAGGCAGAAGCTGGTTGCATACATTGTCTAATCTTACCCATCTAGTTAAAGTCCTTATAGAAAAGCTCTTACTGACATAACAGAAAGGATTTTGTTGCTTTCTTAAAGTTACCTTATGGGTGTAGAGTATGACAACTATGACAGCAGCCATTATTTGGAGATTCCAGTCTCCTGGTATTGATGTAACATTTTCTAAACTTAGGGTGATAAAATAACATTATTAAATAGATATCATAGAAGTTATTTGCATTGAAATCCAGATTCTCCCTTAAATTAAAAACATGTCTAGAAGTATAGAATGACTTTGGATAGAAGAAAGTCCAACTCATATGAGTTGAGATGTTGACATACAAAGTATGTACATAAGAAATTATATACACTGTTACAGATTCAAATATGCTTGAATAAGTCAGAGGTTGAGGTCATGGGCAGGAGGTCAAGTGAGCGAACATTTCTAGACAGAACATCTTCCCAGAACAAAGTACAGAGGAGTACTTCTGAATGTCTTTGACACAGTGGTTGACCCATACTTGTCCCTAATCACTAGGTAAGCTTTATAGCATTTGAATAACAAATTAGTAAATGTTATGCGTGGAGCATCCAACTTTATTCCTTTTTCCATATCGCATATCAAATTACATAATAATGGGTTCATTATGACAGCCTCATACTTATATATAATATATAGAATTTTTAATCATGTTTCCTCCTTATAAGCCCTTTCTTGTAGAAAGTTATTTCTACAAGAAATAACTTTCTTCTTGGCTTCATATTTCTCTTGCAACCCTGTTCTATCCCCAGCTTTCCCTCCAGGTAACCCGGTAACCCATTCGATGTAACTACGGGCAGTTACATGACTATTGCTCCTATGATTTTTAATAGGAGGAAGTATAGGCAGTAAAATGTGAAGTCATGTAAGCAAAATTCTGTAGCCTATACATACTAAGAGTCAAAAGTTTGATGTCACAGAAGAATAGAAAATAATTTGGTTGAGGGATGAGAAATAAAATATTAAAAATGATGGGAGGAAAATATAAATAATTTGAAAAAATGTTCCTATGAATTAGATGCATACATTTAACTGTTTTAGATGTGCATGATAAATATACCTAAGCCTTCTTTGTCCCCTAGGTTGATTGATCCCACTGGAATGAGAGACTATGGCAATGAACTTGAAGAGAGTCTATGTGTCTCTGTGGATAGCTGGTGGGCTGGTAGGTTCTCTTCAATAACAAAATTTGACTTTTACTTCAAAGAATATATTTAACCTGAATTTTAGAGAAAGAGACAAAACCAAACAGCACTGCTCCTTTTTCAAGACTTCACCTTATAACAGTGACCTCGATGGCAAGTCACAGACTTGGCCAATTAAATGGAATATAATAATGTTTAAAGATGTAGTCAGACTTTTCACAGAGAAATTGAATCAAGGAACTAAAAAGATCATGACCTCTAGGGAGCAACATTTTCAGTGATATGGGAGGTTCACAAAGGAACATAGAATATTTGCAAAGTAAGACTAAGAATGCTTTCCCTTTTTGCTCAGAATAAAAATGCTAAATTCTGAAACTCACCATACTTTATTTGGGTAATCTATAACTAAGGCTTTAATTATGTATGCAATATTGAAAACAATCTGAATAAATCTAATTCTTTCATGGTGTGTTCTGTTTGAGATGAATTACGTAGAAATCTATCTGAATAATTGACAAATGATTATAAATGACACTTAAATTTTACTTTTGTGGAGTGACACACAAATATTATGAACCACAGGATCTTTTCCCTTACACTAACTTGAGTCATTCATTTCAAACAGATTTGCCAACAACTCTTGAATTACAATTGAGTCTGGATGGCTTGGTAATTTGGAGTGTTAAGAATCAGTATAAGTCTATTACCTAACTAACTTAAAATGCTTAAATCTCGAGGAATTGCTCCTCTTTAAATGAGAAGTGTAAAGCCCTGAGATGCCTATTAGGTTGCCAGTCAAAACTTCTTGCTTAGAGAATTAGGATAAAAGAATTTAGTGATATTATGTATAAAAATTATACTAAATTGTCAAATACATAATACGCATTTTCCAAATTATTAGTTATGCTTTATATTTGATGAAATCTAGTTATGCTTTATATTGTATAGTTATGCTGCTATATTTTAGAAAAAATTAAAATCAACAATGCAATTTCATTGAGAATTTGTACGCCACTACGGAAACAATTGGACAGATTTTGTTTCTTTCCTTTTTTATTTAATTTTTGAAATAAAATTGTTATGCAATCCATTAAAATTACCTTTCTTAAAATATGATAATATGACACTTCAGTATGTATATATGTACCCATGAATATAAGACTATTAAACTGTAAGTTGATTTTCCTCAATACATTTTAGTTGATAATTTTTAGTTGACATTTGCGATCTGTGAGCATTCCTTAATGATTTAATGATTCCTAAAAAAAAAAAATGCTGTGTGTTTTGGCACAGGTTCTGAGTCTAACCAGCCTCTTGTTTTCACAGATGTAAATTATTATCTGAGTGTGTTACCTTTCCGTGCTGCTGTTGATTCTGAAATAACAGGGATATCACCAAACCAAATCACGATCTTGCCACCACCCCAGGATCAGATGAGGTTTTGTTATCATGTTTCTGGCTGTCAATCGGCCTTCCCCGGAACAATGAACAGATGGAGAGACTTTTTCCAGGTTTGTCATTTAAGTTTTATAGAACACTCCTCAACATACCAAGAGAATGCTCATTGCGAAAGTCTTTTGTGAAAGACATTTTTATCTGTGGTATACTTTTCTTAATATTAAAATGTAAACTGTATGTTGATATTTTTCTCATAACTGATGTAGAAAGAAAGTGCATGCCAGAAAAACCCACCATTCTCTTTTAGTACTAACACAAAATTAATCTGTTCTAAACGCAAGTTAAAACCTTCCACTAACAGCAAGCACACAGACCACTTTATTAGAATAAATAGGCATGTGACATTGAGACTTTAGGTCATTTTTGACATATTACAAGAATTGGGATCACAGTCTTGTTTTAGATAAGTCTATCATTATAGATAGTGAATTAATAACCATACACCTGTCGTTAGAGCTTAGAGATGTTATGTTTTTCTGACAAAAATGAAATATATTGGTCAGACATAGAAGAACCTAAAAGTTAGTGATTTACTAATTTTCTTTTTTTTTATTTTTTTAATTTTATTTTATTTTCTAAGTTTTTTTTATTTACATTCAAAATCATTTCCCCTTTCCTGTTTCCTCCCTCACCGAAAGTCCCATAAGCCCCCTTCCCTCCCTCTTTTCCCCATTCAACCCCCTCTCACTTCTCTGTCCTGGCATTCCCCAAGGCAAAAGACACTGTCAAAAAGACAAAAAGACAAAGCGGCAACCAACTAACTGGGAAATGATCTTTACCAATCCTACATCCGACAGAGGGCTAATATCCAAGATATACAAAGAATTCAAGAAGTTAAACTCCAGAGAGGCAAGTAACCCTATTAAAAATGGGGTACAGAGCTAAACAAAGAGTTCTCACCTGAAGAATATCTAATGACTGAGAAGCACCTAAAGAGATGTTCATCATCCTTAGTCATTAGGGAAATGCAAATCAAAACAACCCTGAGATTCCATCTCACACCAGTCAGAATGGCTAAGATCAAAAACACAGGAGACAGCAGATTTACTAATTTTCATATGGCTAATTCATTGCTTTTGATAGACTTTAATTTTCAACATGTTCTGATTACTTTGAACATTTTGTGAAAAATATATTAATGTTGACAGGAAAAAAAATGACAATAGCCCTGTCAAGTATAAAGCATGGACACTCTACTGATACTTGAAGCTTGTTTCAACTTGATAATAGACTTTACTGAAAAGTACTATAATTTTATTTTCTGTTAAGCACTAGGTATGGCATGGCATGCCAGGGTCCAGTCCCAGTGTGAAGTTCCTCTTTCTTGTCAGTTCTTCTTGAGGCAGAGAAGGAGAAAGAGCGTCAGCAGAGAGTAAGACTTTGTCTTACGAGATATTTAGGGTTGCTGTATAATAAAATGTTTACTTATCTAAGTCTAAGTTACTATGCTATTGTAGCTGATCTGCCTGCTGTGTTCCTCTGAGGTCAGCATAGCTTTATTCATTTTTTATTTCCTTTTAGAATAATCTTGTTTGTTAATCTTAATAACAAAGGGCAAGTAAAATCTCTGGTGATCATAATAGTGAAGGACGCATTTAGAATATATTTTTGAGTGGAAGAGGAAAAGCAATATCTGAGAAACATCTGGAAACATCCTCATTTGGCTCATTTGCTTAAACTCCTGTCCTGGCTTTAATTCTGTGCAAGCAAGAAGACACCAATATGATTTCTAGAACTCAAAGCCAGCATCGTGCTGTGTATTTGTCTTATCCATGGTGGAGAGGCAAAACTTAGTGGATCCCTGAAACTCACTGGCCAGCCTAGCTTTATGGTGAGTGCAGTCCCTGGGAGACCCTGTTCAAAGGAAAAACACAGGTGGACCACACCTGAAGCTTTAGTTTGGCCTCCACATGCATGCATACTCCTCTACACATACACATACACATACACACACTCACACATGTTCACACATACTCACTCACACAAACATACCCACACACCATACATATACACTCATAAGTACACAGGTAAAGGTACTTAATGCATACACGTAAAGTCTGAGAAAAGGGAATTAAATTATATTGCGAAAGGTGGTGGTCAATTCACAATATTTGTTATAACTACTTTTCCACATTTAGAGAACTTACATATTTTTATAAAAATCAAACAATAGAAGAGCAAATTTTGTAGATTTTATTTTTATTTGCATTATTGCTTTCCCTTCATGTATGTTTCTGTGCACTGCTTACATGCATGGTTCCCTTGGAGGCCAATCAAAAGCATTGGATGTCATGGAACTGGACAGATGGTTGTGAGCTACCAAGCAGATTCTGGAAATCAAATCCATGTCCTCTGGGGATAAAATCTGGTCCCTGATAGAGCAGCCTGTGCTCTTAACCACTGAGCCACCTCTTCAGGCCACAGAAAATTACAGCTCAAAGCCCAGCAATCATGAGTATTCAAAACACATAAAATTTATCGTGGTTATAGAGGTTTTTCTTTCTAGATATATTTCCTGTATCTTGTTGTTTTGTACATACAAATTATTTCCATTTAGGACAGGCCAAATTTATTTAAAAGTTTCTCCAAATGGAACATCATAAAGTTTTTGGTTATTAAATGAAGTAACTATCAGGATCCTATCTTTACTACTTATAGCAGATTATTGCAATTTGCTTCTTGAACTTAAGGGGTTTTTTCCCCTTGACCTTTCTTATCTTGCTAATAAATCTTAAAAGACAGTTATTGAAATGCTACCATATGTTAAATAAATAAAAATTGATATTAATATTAAAAATAGTAGAAGAAACCATTACATTTTTAATGTAACATAATTTCAGCTTTATTCCATTTTACTATCACAGAGTCTGGGGCTTATCTCTTCATTTTTGGCACCTAATACCAAATAACTAGTATGTACTCATGCTCACATTTCTTGTGACTCCCAGGTCATCCCTTTTCCCTTCAGGCTTTGCTGCTTCTAGTTCATGGGGCTTACAAGCTGGATTTAAAAGATCCATTCTACTCACAGTTTTTTCATGTTTGTAAACGTTATATTGAACCTGTAAATGTGCTTGTCTTGCTATGCTATATAAATAAGTTTAAATGAATGGAACTGAACATAAACTGTGGGTTCACTCCCTTTAATGAGGAAACTCTCTATTTTCAGGAGATATAAGTCACTGCAATAGCCAGTAAACTGAGCAAAATGCTCTGTTTCATACCTATTTCCTCCTCACCTATATTAAAGAAGTGCTGAATCCAAGCAAGGCCTCTGTGTCTCTCCATTACAGTCACACACACACACACACACACACACACACACACACACACACACACACACACACACCAGTTAACAAAAAAAGCCAGGATTTTGGAAGCAAGCTCAGGAGGCATATATAGGAAGGCATGGAGGAAAGAAAGAGAGGAGAGAAGAAATGATATAATTATATCTCATGCTCAGAAAATTAAATAATTAAAAGAACAGAAAACTCTACAATGTCCAAACCATTTTAAAAAATGCTACATCAGAAAGTTAAATAGATATATTTGTATTTTATCACAATTTAAAAAGTATATATGCCAGGCCAATTTAGTCCTTGTAATGTAACACATACTATTAATTTTGTTTGAACATTTTGGTGATGGACAATCACAGTCTCTTTATCTTCAATATTAATTACGAATGTTCATTTCCAGATCATCTGTTATCTTTCAGATACATACATACAGAGAGGCAAAGAGGGCCAATCAGTGTAGCTCCTCAAGAATACAACCATTTAGCTGGTAGAGGTTTGCAGAAGCAGAGCTGTTTCCAATCTGAGGGGACTCAGGGCAGGTAGCAGGGGCATGCAATTACTTCAGTGGGTCTTTCTTTTCAAGCAGTGGGTACCTTGCTGACCTGAAATCATGGACAGTTGAGAGGTTAGAGCCTGCCTGTCAATCCCATAATGCATGTGGCATCAGTGGTATTGCCATGCCCTGGAAAGGAAGAAAGAGTCTTCCTTTCTCATATAGGGTCCTAATGTGGTGTTTGTTTTTGTTTTGTTTTGTTTATTTAATCATTTGGTGGTTCGATGTTTTCAATAATATTTTATGCTTAATATTTCTGATATGACTTTGAGATGCCTATTTGTGCACCTATTCTTGACCTAAGTTGGTAAGTCTGTACTTGGTGGTATTTTTTCTATCTTTATTCTTTTTTTGTTTTTACAATCCAGTCATTATCCCCCTCCCATTCTTCCCTCTGACAGTTCTTCATCCCATTCCTCCAGCCCTGTCTTCAAGAGGATGTCCCCATATGCATCCACATACATTTCACTCCCTCCAGGCTTCCCCACTCCCTGAGGCCTCAAGTTTCTAGGGTTAGGTGCATCTTCTCTCACTCAGGCCAAACTAGGAAGTCCTCTACTCTATGCTGACTGGTTGATGGCTCTGTGTCTGAGAGATGTCAGGGATCCAGATTAGTTCAAACTGATGATCTTCCTATGGAAATTCCCTCCTCCTCAACTTCTTCCAGCCCTTCCACATGAGTCCCCAACTTCAGATTTTGGTTTGGTGTAAGTATCTGCATCTGTATCAATCAGATGCTTGCTGGTCCTTTTGGAGAACAGCCATGCTAGGCTCTTGTCTGTAAGCATACCATAGCATCAGTAGTAGTGTTAGTCCTTGGAGCCACCCCTTGAGATGGGTCCCAATTTGGGCCAGTCATTGAACCTGCTTTCCCGCAGTCTCTTCTCCATTTTGGTCCTTGCAGTTCTATCAAATAGGAATAAATCTGGGTCAGAGTTTTTGCCTGTGGGGTGGCATCCCTCTACTTGACGTGGACTCTAAAGTTCCCTCTCCCACTGTTGGTCATTTCATTTAATGTACCTCTCTTTGAGTCCTGAGATTCTTTCATCTCCAAGGTATCTGGTACTTTGTAGAGGGTACCACACCTCTCACCTTCCAATGTTTCATATTTCCATTCATTCTGCTGGTTCTCAAGGCCTCACTCCTCTTCTGCCCCCAATACCTGATTATGTTCCCCTTTACCCTTCCCCCTTATCTCTATTACCCAGGTCCCTCCCTCTCCCTGTTTTATGTACAGCAGTTACTATTATTCTGAGCACCATTATTGGTAATTTTCGGAACTGATTGTTTTCTTCACAGACAGGATGCAGGTTTATTCTGCCTCGAATTTGTACTCAAAATGAAATGAACTCCTGCTTTGGAAGATGAAATTGCCTGAAACAAGGCACAGACTTACAGGCTTCAGTCTTATATAAAGTGCAATAACTTACAACAATGCAGTGAGGGGCCTGTCTTCACGTACCCAAACCCTATGAATACTGCTGCTCACTACTTGTGTACACACTGCTGTATGTTCTCAATTCCTTCTACCATCTTTCTTCTCCTCATTCCTTAAAACTTCAGAATTCTTTGTTGCTGTTTTATGGTGCTTGCCATTGAACTAACTCAAGGCCTCATGCATCCATAGCAAGCCCTACTGGGGAGCTATAATCCATCCCAATCCCTCTTTTTAATTTATCTTAAGATAATGTCTTACTATAGGAACACAGCCTGCCTTCTTGATGTCAACCTGTACATCCCACAGTGTAGACTTGAAAGTGCAATGCATGTGGTCAATGCTTCAGCTTTAGCTCCTGGAGTGGCCAAGATGGCAGTCATCTGCCACCAAGGCTACTATTGCTAAGATTTCTTCAAACAGACTTATAGATCTTTGATTTTTATTTATGGTTTCAAGTTTCAGCATATGAAATCTCTCTACAGGAAGACATCGTTTGGTTCTGTGATCCTCATTCTAGGTGTAACCAGTGTGCTTCTGGAGAGAGTTGTGCAGTGCTGTTCATTGTGATGATAAATGGGGTTTACAATTTTGTGGTTCAAATCACTGCTTACATTGTTCTGGGTTCCTCAAATTACCTCATTAAGTTTACCGTGTTTGAAAAGAAACTAGAAGACAGACTCTGTAAAGAGAACATGTTTATGTTCATTTTTCTAAACAGGGGCTTAAAGTCTCCTAGTGTCTTTTATTTTCCTGCAGTTGTCTTTCAGCTTTGTAGGAAGAATAAAGAAAAGACGGAAAATACATGTAAGTCAGCTCAACTGAAAGACAGATACACTTTCAGAACTGCAAGAAATCTGTTCAAGCCATGCAAATATATTCGGTTAGGCCAGGGCTTTATTTGCAGCCTGTCTTCCCTCATCATGAAATTCCTGAGGAAAAGGTATTTCTCTGGTGTCCATTGGTTTATGATTTCTTTTTTAACATCTATGGCCTTGATACATCCTCTTAGTATATTTATATGCTTTGAGTTCAACCTCATCTGTGATTTTTATTTCTTAATGAATATCTATAACATTTCTGGTCATGAAACAGACAAGCTAGAAAAACCTTATAAATTCTGTCAAAGCTTCACAGATTCTGTGACTTTCTTCTAATGAGGTCTGCTTCTAAGTAAAATATTGGCCCTGGTCTGTCCAGATTTTGGGTGCTGTCCTGGTGATCTGTCCTTATCTCTCAGGATTCTCTTTGCCTCTCCTGTGTGTCATGACTTCCCCTGCAGTTCCCCTCTTTTTCTCTCTTGGCAAGCTTTCCTTGTCAGGTTATGGACAACTGAAGATGGGTGTAGAGTAGGTGGAAACATTTGAGAGACTTTACATATGCATAAACTTTATTATTTGTTGTCTAAGAATGTAGATGAATACAGAATATGTAAGGTAATTTTCATACTCCTGGTCATTTCACCTAATTTTTAATGTATTAGTTTGATTTAATTCCTCTCCACTCAACTCTACTTTGTGTAAATATTCTTCAGTTTGGTTTAATTTTCTGCTTCATTTCCTATTCCAGTGAGTCTTATTACTCAGTGACTCCCCATAGTATCTGACTAACTCAGCCTCCTTTTAAATTTCAAACCAGTATTTATACAACTAGAGTGTTTGTGGAAGGTTTTGTACTCTGAACATGCATCTGAAACTTAGAGTCCAAGGAAATCTTTCAGCTTAGTAGTTAAATGATTGTTTGACTGCAGACAGCCTATTGCCAGACAGCCTATGTCCTGAACAACAGACATTTTTCAATCTCCAGTTCAAAGGGGAAGTCAAGACCTGGTTGTTGCCTGTCTCACAATCAGCGACTTCTAATTTTTCTGTTTGATAGGACAAAGACACTTGTGTATATATCAAATCAAGGCTTAACTTGGGAACTGATGGTCACATGCGTTTGTGAAGTTAGGTACAATTGACATGTAATAAAGCACAAAAATTTACATATTTATTTAGTTGAATGAGCGCTGGTAATGGCAAGCACTTGCCGAATTATCACCTAAAATAAAATGTATTCATGTCACCTTTTCTAGAATGTTCCTCATGTCCCTTTCAATATTTGCTCACCATAAACCTTTCTCTTTTTCATTTACTTTCTTTTCTTTTCTTTTTTCTTTTATTAAGACAGGATTGTTTTTCTGTGTAGTGATGGCTGTCCTGTAACTCCCTCCATAGATCAATCTGGCTTTGAACTCACAGAGGTCAACCTGCCTGGGCCTCCCAAGTGCTAGGATAAAAGGTGTGCACCAGCATATGCAGCTCCTTATCTTCCTTTAAAAGAAAGTACAAATCATATAAAGGTTAAATCTCTCAGAGTGCAGAAATAACTTTTGGTACATTTGTCTCTTGAACCAAGGTTAAAAAGTAGTAACAAGCATGATGCATTATTTTCTTTTTTTCTTTCTTTCTTTCTTTCTTTCTTTTTTTTTTTTGCTTTTTATCTGTTAACAAATTAATTAATTCATTAACTTATAAAATGGATCTCATATATCCTGACCTGGCAACAGAAAAACACCTTGATCCCAATCTTTCTGCTTTGCATTGTAATTGGGAATTGCTAGCTTGAGGTAATAGACTTTGCTTGTATTTGTTGTTACTTAAGCAGACTGTAGTACTTAAACATGTTTTTTAATATGTTTACACCAGGGGTTTCATGTATAGTGTGCATAAGGAATGCCATAAATGGAAAGTAGAATATTAAAAAGTGGCTAATTGGATGGACCTTAATAGATTTATGTTTTATTTAGCTATCTTTAAAACTCCTACAACAAGCCAAATGGATAGTATTCTCATACTTCCTTTCCAAATAATGTTTGGATTTTATTTTTTGGTAGTGGACAGTTTCTGAAAAATAAGATTTAAGTTCTTTGGAAATAAATCTCAGTTGATATTTTTGACTATCTTTTAGGCATGACTTCTATTCAGACTATATAGGCTGGAAGTGTTCATAAAATACTTTAAGTAGAGATATCACCATATCAGCATAAATTAAAAACGTTATGAACTCCTATTGGTACTTACTATTTTTTTAAATTTATCTATTTTATATGAGTGCCCTATCTGCACATACACCTACATGCCAAAAGAGAGCATCATACCACACTATAGATGGTTATGAGCCACCATGTTGTTGCTGGAGATTGAACTGAGGATGTCTGGAAGAACAGAGTATGCTCTTAGCCACCAAGCCAGCTCTCCAGCCTGTAATTAGTCTTGATAGATGGTAAAACCATTGATGAACCACATGTTTAAAAATTTATGATGTGGCCCTCTATTAAAATGCCACAGTGAACCTTGACATCTGTAATATTAAGTGAAATATGTGTATTAGTCAGGGTTCTCTAGAGTCACAGAACTTATGGGTAGTCTCTATGTAGTAAGAGAATTTGTTGATGACTTACAGACTGCAGTCCAACTTCCCAACTATGGTCAGCAGTAGCTGTGAATGGAAGTTCAAGGATCTAGCAGTTGCTAAGGCCCACAAGGCAAGCAGGCGAAGAAGAGGGAATAAATCTTCCTTCTTCCAATGTCCTTATGTAGACCTCCAGCAGAAGGTGTGTCCCAGATTAAAAGTGTGTGCCACCAAGCTTAGATCTGGAACTTCATTTATCCCAGATGACCTTGAACTCAAAGATTTCCCAGTCTGAATCTTCTGGGTTTCATAGTCACTATGCCTCAAGAGCTCTATGCTAAGATCCAGGTCATAAATTTGTATCCCCAAGCCTCCAGATTAGGATTACAGGTGGGTCTTCTAATACTGGATTGTAGTTCATTCTAGATATAGTCAATTTGACAACCAACAATATGTAATATAAACACACATGTTGGTGTAGAGTCATTAATTCATTCAACTTAAATCTCTTATATTTTACTCTTAAGTAAAAGAAGACAAATGAATTTGAAAAGAAAAATTTTCACTATTGATGAATTTACTAACCACCTAACTCAGAAGTTACTTTTAACCCAATACTGACTCATCAGATACTTCTAACCCAAGGTCAAAAAAGAAGACCTTGGCTTCATAATGTCAAAAACAGAGTGAAAAACTGGATTTATTAACTATGTTTTTGAACATTATTTTGTCATCCGCATTTTACACATGTGCCCTGGGACCTTGAGATGTACTAAGCATATATGCCATTTCTATTATGTAAAGGGAAGCTTTTTGAGTCTCTTAATTATAAAAAAAATAGACATGAGTTTATTATCTTCAAACTTGTTGAAAACTTTTGTAACAGAATATCAAATCTACCAAATCCATTGGTGTTGCAGTGCAAATGATATCTCTTCATATGACAGTCTTAGTTGTAGTGTGATACTGTCATTCAGAAAATTACTTTCCCTCACTCAGTGAACAGCCGTCCAGCCATTAGATGGTGGAAAACATTTGGAAGATTTCTATTAGAAACATTTTCTCATAAACATGCAGTGTTTTCTTTAATGAATTTATTATTATTATGGAATTGTTTTTTTGAGCTTTGCCTGATATCACAGGATTAGTCCATTTATAGCTAATTTCATCATTTATGCCATAGCCACTTAGAAGGCATGATACTAAACTTTCAGGTTAGGTATTGCAAAATGATAATAGTATCAGTGAATCAAATATTCTTTGAGTATTGATGATTTTAATGTTAAATAATAGAAAGCAAATGAAATAAATATGATCAGTGGATCTTACCTAATGGAAGTAAGAAATGTTTTCAGGAATTGACAAGCACTCATATATATCTTTTCTAGGATCATTATCTTTGACTGAATGGGAAAGTCTCATGAGTACAAAATTTGCAAGGGAATTATTTCTAAAAGCCATTGAAGAGTTCCTGGGAATGTCTCCTTGAGACATAAAAACTTTAGTGAATTGTGAACAACTGCCTTTGACCACAAGCAATTAAAACTTGAAAATATGATTGCAATCAACTACAGCTATGATTTGGGATTTTTTGAATTATGTTCATTTTTAGGATTTTTCTGCATGTATTCCTAGTATTGAATTTAAATTAATTTTGCACACACAATTACTCATAAATTTGAAATTCTTCAACAGTTAATCTTAAGATATAATGATTCTAGTCAATAACAACAAAATCACAAAGAACTCATTAAACTGATATTAAGCTTGTATGACTGTTTTGATTTTTAAATATAGAATGATATATCTTACTGATGTTTAACTGAAAACCAGAACATTTTGAAATCCAATATTGACATTCAACTTATTTGTAAAGAGTTCTTTAGGATAAATTTCTCACAGTTGTACCCTATAAGAGAGAGAAAACACTGGATAGACTTGATGATTTCCAAAGTTATCTGTCTCACTGCTTCAGGCCCCTTGAGAGTCGGCTCATAAACCAGAGCTGTAGAATGACAAACTATGTCATTAGTCATTATGTTAGTCACCACTACTTCACTACTCCATATCACTATTTTATATTTGTTGATTTTCTTCTTCTTGGACCAAAATATATGGTGGAAGAAACCTAAGGAAAAAGAGATTTATTTGGGTTGATATTTTCAGAGCACATAATATATAATGTGCTATATAATGGAGACGACGTGGCATCTCATGGCACAAGAATGAGTTGCTGATGTTTATCACTTGGAGCAAAGTGCGTTGATATTGTCATAGTGTCAGGAGTCAAGAGTTGGTGGAGGGAAAGAATTTTTTTCTGTCTTAGAGCAGGTAAGAGTCATTGCAAGCGTTCATAGTAAACAGATGGTCACATGAGAAAATAGGCAGGAAATCTACATGTTTGTTTTGCACCTAGCATGTGTTCTTTTATGTCCTCCCTGTCCAGCCAGCAGGAGGTCCTGATTACAGACTGGGCAGAACTTGAGCACAGGAAACCTAAAAACCCATCCCCACAGTGACACACTTCCTCCAACAACACCATACCTATTCCAACAAGACCACATATATACTAACAAGACCACACCTCCTAAGAATGCCACTAGCTGTGGGCCAAGCATTCAGACACAACAGTCTATGGGGACCAAACCTATTCAAAGCACCACAAATGTCATTGGGAATGTGCCTATCTTAAATTATCAGAAGCTGTTACAAACCATACCTGAAACTATAAGACTCTGGTTGATGATTGATAATAGGATCTGAATCCTATCTTTTGTCCAAGTAAAGTTATGGAATGCCAGTATGTCTGAACATCGTGATGTCATCATATTCATACAGTCTTTTTCTTAAAGCACAAAGATATTCAAGTATATTCTCCCAAAGGGTCAGTTCAAATGGGCCTCAGCCGGGATCACAAGTCTGATGGAGCTGAGCCAAGTCCTGAGGGGAAAGTCACTTCTAAATTTCTTGGTTGTTTGAAACTGGCTAAAATACTTTTTCTTTCATATTGGCTCCTCAATGCTTATTGTTTCCCATAAGAACCACATCATACAGAGGGGTTGAGACCTCCAGGCGCAGGGACAACCAAGCATAATATCGCTTGGGACTCAGGCAGCTTGTGTGTTCCCTGCTCCCAAGAGTTGGGCAGTGCTGTGGTCACCTACATGTCAGCTCTGCTGTGGGACATCAGCCCTGCAGAGGAACCCGCACTGGGAGAGAGCACACCTGCACAGGGAGTGAGTGCACCAGCCTCCCGTTGGCAACATTTGCTCCAGGGATTGACTAAGCTGAGCCTTCAGGTACAAAGGGAATCCCCAATATAACATTGCCTGGGACACATCCTGCTGGGCTTCCATCTGCGCTCAAGGGCTGGGCAACTCTGTGGTCATCTGGGTGCCAGCTCTGCTGTGGGCCATCTGCCCTGCAGAGTGATCTGCCCTGAGAGGGTGCACAGTGCACTCCGCCATCTTTGTTCCAGCAACAGAGCAGTTGGGACTTCCAGGCGCAGGGACAATCAAGCATAATATCGCTTGGGACTCAGCCAGCTTGTGTGCTCCCTGCTCCCAAGAGCTGGGCAGTTCTGTGGTCACCTATACGCCAGCTCTGCTGTGGGACATCTAAACTGCAGAGGACCCACACTGGGAGAGAGAGCACCCACACAGGGAGGGAGCGCACCAGCCTCCCCTTGGTGACCTCTGCTCCAGGGATTGACTACACTGAGCCTTCGGAGGTACAGGGATTCCCCAATATAACACCACTTGGGGCAAGGTACATCAGGGCTCCGAAGTCACTCAGGAGTAGGGCAGTCCCTCAGCAATCGGTGCCAGGGGAATCCCGGTCACCCGGGTGGGGGGGGGAGAATTAGCCTTGCAGGCTCACAGGAGGTCCAACCAACAGCCAGTGACAGCAGGACCAACTAACACCAGAGGTATCCAGATGGCAAAAGGCAAACGTAGGAACATTACTAACAGAAATCAAGGCAATATGGCACCATCTGAACCCAATTCTTGGACAGCAGCAAGTCCTGGATACCCCATCACACCTGAAAGGCAAGATCTGGATTTAAAATCACTTCTCATGATGCTATTAGAGGATTTCAAGAAGGACACAAATAAATCTCATAAAGAAATACAGGAGAACATAAATCAATGGGTAGAAGCCCTTACAAAGGAAACACAAAAATCGCTTAAAGAAATGCAGGAGAATATGGGTCAAATGATGCAAAACCATAAGGAGGCAACACAAAAATCGCTTAAAGAAATGAATCAAAGGGGAAGATGACCTTACAAAGGAACCACAAAAATCGCTTAAAGAAATGCAGGAGAATATGGATCAACAGATGGAAGCCCATAAGGAGGAAACACAAAAATTGCTTAAAGAAATACAGGAGAACTTGGGTCAACAGGCAGAAATCCTGAAAGAGGAAATGCAAAAATACCTTAAAGAAATACAGGAAAACACAAACAACAAGTGAAGGATCTGAGCATATCCATCCAGGATCTAAAAAAGGAATTAGAAACAACTAAGAAATCACAAAGGGAGACTACTTTGGAGATAGAAAACCTTGGGAAGAAATCAGGAGTCATAGATGCAAACATCAACAATTGAATACAAGAGATGGAAGAAAGAATCTCAGATGCTGAAGATACCATAGCAAGCTTCGATTCAAAAGTCAAAGAAAATGCAAAATGCAAAAAACGTGTAACCCAAAACATCCAGGAAATCCAAGACACAATGAGAAGACCAAACCTAAGGATTATAGGTATAGATGAGGGTGAAGATTTGCAACTTGAAGGGCCAGTAAATATCTTCATCAAAATTATGGAGGAAAACTTCCCTAACCTAAAGAGAGAAATGCTGATGAATGTACAAGAAGCCTACAGTACTCCAAACAGACTGGACGAGAACAGAATTACCTCCCACCACATGATAATCAAAACACCAAATGTACTAAACAAAGAAAGAATATTAAAAGCAGTAAGAGAAAAAGGCCAAGTAACATATAAAGGAAGACCTATCTGAATCACATCAGACTTCTCACCATAGAATATGAAAGCTAGAAGATCCTGGGCAGATCTCATACAGACTCTAAGAAAACAAAAATGCCAGCCTAGATTACTATAATACCCAGCAAAACTTTCAATCACCATAAATGGAGAGACCAAGACATTCCATGATAAAACCAAATTTTCACAATATCTTTCCACAAACCCAGACCTGCAAAAGATGATAGGTGGAAATCGACAATACAAGGAGAGAAACAACACCCTGGGAAAGAAATAAGAAAAATGATACCCTTCACGATAGCCACAAACAATATAAAGTATCTTGGTATGACTCTAACCAAACAAGTGAAAGATCTGTATGACAACAGCTTCAAGTCTCTGAAGAAAGAAATTGAAGAAGACCTCAGAAGATGGAAAAATCTGCCATGCTCATAAATTGGCAAGATTAATATAGTAAAAATGACCATCTTGCCAAAAGCAATATACAGATTCAATTCAATCCCCATCAAAATCCCAACTCAATTCTTCATAGAGTTTGAAAGAGCAATTCAAAAATTCATCTGGAATAACAGAAAATCCAGGATAGCTAAAACTATTCTCAAGAGTAAAAGAAATTCTGGGAAATCAGTATCCCTGACCTCATGCTATACTACAGAGCAATAGTGTTAAAAACTGCATGGTATTGGTACAGTGACAGGCATGTAGATCAATGGAATAGAATTGAAGATCCAGAAATGAATCCACACTCCTATGGTCACTTGATCTTTGACAAAGGAGCTAAAACCATCCAGTGGAAAAAAGATAGCCTTTTCAACAAATGGTGCTGGTTCAACTGGATGTCCAAATGCAGAAGAATGCAAATCGATCCATTCTTATCTCCTTGCACTAAGCTCAATTCCAAGTGGATCAAGTACCTCCACATAAAACCAGACACACTGAAACTAATAGAAAAGAAACTAGGGAAGAACCTTGAACATATCGGCACAGGGGAAAATTTCCTGAACAGAACACCAATAGCTTATGCTCTATGATCCAGAATTGACAAATAGGACCTCATAAAATTACAAAGTTTCTATAAGGCAAAAGACACTGTCAAAAGGATAAAGCAGCAATCAGAAAACTGGGAAAAGATCTTTACCAACCCTACATCTGACAGAGGGCTAATATCCAATATATACAAAGAACTCAAGAAGTTAGACTCCAGAGAGCCAAATAACCCTATTAAAAATGGGGTACAGAGCTAAACAAAGAGTTCTCACCTGAAGAATATCTACTGGCTGAGAAGCACCTAAAGAAATGTACAACATCCTTTGTCATTAGGGAAATGCAAATCAAAACAAACCTGAGATTCTACCTCACACCAGTCAGAATGGCTAAGATCAAAAACACAGGAGGCAGCAGGTGTTGGCAAGGATGTGGAGAAAGAGGAACACTCCTCCACTGCTGGTGGGATTGCAAGCTGGTACAACTACTCTGGAAAGCTGTCTGGAGGTTCCTCAGAAAACTGGGCATGACACTCCTGCAGGGTCCTGCTATACCACTAGTGGGCATATACTCAGAGGCTACCCCTGCATGCAATAAGGACACATGCTCCACTATGTTCATAACAGCCTTATTTATAATAGCCAGAAGCTGGAAAGTACCCAGATGTCCCTCAACAGAGGAATGGATACACAAGATGTGGTATATTTACACAATGGAATATTACTCTGCAAATAAAAACAATGAATTCATAAAATTCTTAGGCAAATGGTCAGAACTGGAAAATATCAACCTTAGTGAGGTAACCCAATTACAAAAGAACACACATGGTATCCAGTCACTGATAAGGGGATATTAACCCAGAATCTCGGAATACCCAAGACACGATTCACATATCAATAGATTTCCAAAAAGATGGAAGGAGAGACCCCTGGTCCTGGAAAGACTGTATGTAGGGAATACCAGGACAGAGAAGCGAGAGGGGGTTGAATGGGTAACAGGGAGAGGGAAGGGAGCTTATGGGACTTTCGGGAGGGAGGAAACGGGAAAGAGGAAATCATTTGGAATGTAAATATAAAAATATAGAAAAGAAAAAAAAATAGAACCACATCATACCAGTGAGTGTGACATATCTAAGATGATTCAGCCATGGATATAGAGTCCTTGAGAAATGATGAGAAAAATAGCTGTAGCAGAAAAAAAAATAAACCATAACATGCAAGTATCTCAGCAATTTTGGATGGGAGATAGTCAGATTATTTTAGACAATTAAAAAATAGAGTAATACTACTCAGTGTTTGTACCCTCAAATTTGCTAAATAAATAGTCCAATCCAGATCATTTGGGAGCTAACTGGGTTAAGAAAGAAACTGCAACACTTACTAAAATTCCCTATTAAAACACTGTCCTAACTTCTTAATCTCATAGACAAAAGGGAATCCCAATATGAGTGCTTAAGCTAAATGAAATGACATGGGGATCCAGAACATCCAGTGAAGCTGTAATCCCTTGTCTTTTCTTATAGGAATAGTAAAGATCATTTGCTACTTTACCAACAAACACAAATGATATGAATTAACTTGTGGCAGTTTAGTGAGTCTATCTTAAAAGGAGTTGCTGTTTTGGGTACCAGAAAAACCAAAGTCTATTGTAAAGATCTGAAATGAAATGAACAAAGACATATGCCCATATAAATACTAACGGAGCATTGCCCACCATCTCCCTTTCCCTTTTCCATTCCTCATAAAGATCTGCATGGCCTTAAGCACAATTCACAATGGTATATTGTGTAGAGAAAACAACTATATCTTGTTCAAGACTGTCTCTGAATAAAGTAGATTCCATCTTCTAATGTCTATCTCCTAATTCACTGTAAAGGATAAGCAGGATGGATCTTTGATTGCAGTAAAGGCATGGCCTCATTCACAAACTAAATTTGATCATAACTTATTGGGAACTGAAATGAGACAAATTGCTATGAATCACATGATCCTTGTCATTTGCTAGCTAACTGAGGTCCTGTACTTGTCAGATGACTTTTATACCTCAGTATATTTATTGTTATAATAGAAATTAAAAAGCTTACCTTGCAAGATTATTTAGAAGAATCAACAAAACCATAAATATAAAGAAATTATTATTTTACTCAACATGTAGCTAACAGCTACAAAGAGAAATAATTTCCACAAGAATATAATTGAGAAATGAATGCAAACTGAACCAGTAGGTCAAGAAAAATATATGTAGCAAGCCAAAATCATGAACAATTTTTTTCCATAGGAACTTATAGATTTTCTTGCAGACATAGACAATGTAGCAGTGCCTTCCTCTAGCAGGTAAAGTGATCTCATGTCTGTGACATGCTTCTTTAGAGCAAAATCTACCTATTACATAAAGTAATATAATGATAATAGATAGTAATATAATGAAATACCAAAATGACTCAGACAAGAAAAAAGAGACCCAACAAATACCTTTGTTCCTGGCCACTATGAGAGCCAACAAATACCTTTCCCACATTTTCTAGGCTTCAACCTCACCCACAAGGCCAAAATAAGCACAGAAAGAGAGACGTTGGTGAAATGACCTGGCGCAGTAAGCATAAAGACTAAATCTAAACTATTAATGGCCCACACCTGCAATTAGAAGATAGGAGCTCATTACAGCACAAAGAAAGATACAGACTTAGTGTGAGTGTATCAAGGAAACAGCATTTGATGTATAGGAAGTGTCTTTATAGGAGAATCTTCATCTACATGGACTGGCAGGTTTGAGTGACAGTTATTTTAACATTATTACTGCAGTCCCAAAGCCAGAATGAATAAATCTGCTGGCAGCAACAGACAGAAACATGATGAAAGGACCAGAAGCATAAGTGAGCTACTAGTCATCATTTCTTCTCGAATAGTCTTTGATTGTATGTGTGCATGTATGTGATATATGTATATGTTTGTGATGTGATTTTATATGATGAGGAAAATGTCTGTGCAGGTAAGCATGTTTATGTGTGTACATAAATGTGGAAGCTGGGACAAATTGGGTATCATCTTTCAGAAGCTGTCTATCCTACGATTTGAGGAGGACTCTTGGAGCATATACCTTAGGGCTGTCTGTCTGGCAAGCAAGAAATAAGATGTGCCTGTCTCTGCCTCCCTAAAATTGGGATTACATGTGCTTGTCACAACTGACATGTTGGTATGTTACTTTGGATGTGAGTTCTGGGGATTTGTCTTTTCTTTAAGCACTTTACTGATTAGACTATATCACAAAACCTAGTATAGATTTTTTAAAGCATCAAATTTTTGGGTTAAAAAAGGTAATTTGCTTGATCATATAAGAAATCACTTTTTTCAGGATAAAATAAGAGCCACTGTATTTAAATGCAAAAATATTAAAACTTGCATTTGTGTTTGGTACAAAGTATAGATACTCCCTGCAAAAGGATGGTAGTATTCCTCTATTTTTTCTGTAATTACTTTGTAGGACCAAGTGGTGAGCTAATGATTTTAAGCAAATTATTTCCAATTACCTTAAAATTTTAGCAGGATAGTCTTCAGTTGGTTAGAATATATATAGTATGAAATTGTTAGCTCCATATATCAACATAATGAGGAGCACTGAACATTTGCACATACAGCAGATATGCATTTGCAACTGTTCATGTACATGGAGGTATTTACCAGGAGAGAGGGTTTCTTACTATAGAAGGAAAAATGATCAAAAATAAAAATAAAATCCTACAGCAACTCAAAGCTCTCTGGTTGCCAAAGAGGGAGACAATCATACATTGTCCAGGCCTTCAAAAATGAATAACGCCAGTGGCTAGAGTTACCAACTTAGCTAACAAAGCTGCTAAGGAGGTAACCCTGGAAGAAACAGCTGCCTCCATGTTGGCTACAGTTCTGCCTGAGCCACTAAATCCCAAACTGCCAGAATGGCCAATCTATATGGAAGAGGAGATCAAATGGGCTGAGAATCAGCTGAATATTCAGAGGACTGGTGGCAAATGGCTGAAGGTAAGCTAATATTGCCTACCTCCTTAGCATAAACTATCCTCAAGAAAATCCATGGAGTCACTCACATGTGAGTGAGATCGATGGCTGATTCAGTGAGACCAACTAAGGGACATGCAGAATATTATGGAGAATACAATGTCAAGTTGCAGAGCTTGCCAACTAAGCAACACCCATGACAATACCAAACATCCAGGTTCTCGACTTCGAGGTAAGAGACCAGAAGCCTACTGGGAAGTTGATTTTATAGAAATCAAAACAGAGAAATATTGTTACAAGTACTTGCTAGTGTTTGTGGTCACCTTCTCTGGATAGACAGAAGCATTTCCAACAAAGACTGACACTGCAAATGGCTAAGAAGATGCTAGAGGATATCTTACCCACGTATGGATTCTCTCATATGATAGGGTGAGACAATGGACCAATATTCGTGTCCAAGGAAAGCCAGGATGTTGCAAGATTTATTGGTGGAGATTGGAAATTACATTGTGCATACCATCCTCAAAGTTCAAGACAGGTAGAAAGGATAAACAGAGCATCTAAAAACAGAACATCTTAAAAGAGATCTTAATTAAATTGCCCATGGAGAGTGGTGGAGACTGAGTGATGCTCCTTCCTTTCACCCTATATAGGGTGAGGAACTCTCCTTACTAGATGGGATTAACCCTCTTTGAGATTATATATGGTGACCCTGCCTCCATTGTACCTAACCATCAGTCGGTAGCTGTTGCAGAATTGGAAGATGATGATTTACTAACTAGGGTCAGAGCAACCCATTGGGCTCATAAATATGTTAGGCCTAAACTGCATACCCTCTATAAAGCATGCCTAGTTCCAGAACCACACAAGTGTCAACCAGGAGACTGGGTCTCCATGAAGAGATTTCTCCAGGACATGTTGGAGCTCAGGTGAAAAGGACCTTTTGTCATCCTGCTAACCACGCCAACTCCCATTAAAATGGGCAGGATTGTCACCTGAATACACTACACTCATGGGAGACCAGCTGATGCCCTCTGCCCAGAGGAAGATCGCCAGACTCCACCATCACCAGAATGGTAAGTTAAGAAGGGCACCAATCCTCTCAAGTTAAAATTAATGCAGTCTTGTGCCTACTGTTTTTGTTAACCCTAACCCCCATCATCTTTTTGACCTAACCTGGGTGATTGAAAATCCTTGAGACTGGCTATTGTGCCCAACTGGCCTGGACAAAGAGACCACTTAGAATGCTGGTTTCCACATCTGATTTTTTGATTTGTGCCAGCTGGCTGGTAACTCAACAGACTTTATGAAATTCATATCCAAAGTGTAGATGGGAGACTTTTTGTATATGTCCCAGGGGGGAAGAACTATCACATGTGGGGGTCTTGAAGAACAATTTTTCTGTGCTGTTTGGGGATGCAGAACATCAGTCATGAGGAACTGAGATGAAAGGAGTCAAAGGAAGACCTTATCAAGGTTGCACAGAAGGGAGACAACTCCAGAGTTTTACTCAGGTTCATTGCCAAAGCAAGACAAGCTAAAGAATGGAAAACTGGGAAATCCAGGCATCTCCAGCTTCATATAATTCATATTATTATTTTTTTTTGTTTTTTTTTTCTGTACATTTTTTTTATT
This sequence comes from Tokudaia tokunoshimensis, assembly GCA_036184795.1. Classification (NCBI taxonomy): domain Eukaryota; kingdom Metazoa; phylum Chordata; class Mammalia; order Rodentia; family Muridae; genus Tokudaia; species Tokudaia tokunoshimensis. The sequence continues at coordinate 51,342,325 of BTHU01000006.1, read as the reverse complement.
TTATTTTTTTAATTTATATTCCAAATCACTTCCCCTTTCCCGTTTCCTCCCTCCCCGAAAGTCCCATAAGCCCCCTTCCCTCCCTCTTTTCTCTGTTCAACCCCCTCTCATTACTCTGTCCTGGCGTTCCCCTACATCCAGTCTTTCCAGGACCAGGGGTCTCTCCTTCCATCTTTTTAGAAATCTATTGATATGCTGATTGTGTCTAGGGTATTCTGAGATTCTGGGTCAATATCCCCTTATCAGTGACTTCATACCATGTGTGATCTTTTGTGATTGGGTTACCTCACTAAGGATGATATTTTCAAGTTCTGACCATTTGCCTAGGAATTTCGTGAATTCATTGTTTTTAATTGCAGAGTAGTATTCCATTGTGTAAATATACCACATCTTCTGAATGCATTCCTCCGTTGAGGGACATCTGGGTTCTTTCCAGCTTCTGGCTATTATAAATAAGGCTGCTATGAATATAGTGGAGCATGTGTCCTTATTGCATGCAGGTAAAGTCTCTGGGTATATGCCCAGGAGTGGTATAGCCGGATCCTCCGGAAGTGTCATGCCCAGTTTTCTGAGGAGCCGCCAAACTGCTTTCCAGAGTGGTTGTACCAGCCTGCAATTCCACCAGCCTTTTCAACAAATGGTGCTGGCTCAGCTGGAGGTCAACATGCAGAAGAATGCAAATTGACCCATCCTTATCTCCTTGCACTAAGCTCAATTCTAAGTGGATCAAAGATCTCCACATAAAACCAGACACACTGAAACTAATAGAAGGGAAACTAGGGAAGAACCTTGAACATATGGGCACAGGGGAGAATTTCCTGAACAGAACTCCAATAGCTTATACTCTAAGATCAAGAATAGACAAATGGGACCTCATTAAATTACAAAGTTTTTGCAAGGCAAAAGACACCGTCAAAAAGACAAAGCGGCAACCAACTAACTGGGAAATGATCTTTACCAACCTTACATCCGACAGAGGGCTAATATCCAAGATATACAAAGAACTCAAGAAGTTAAACTCCAGAGAGGCAAGTAACCCTATTAAAAAATGGGGTACAGAGCTACACAAAGAGTTCTCACCTGAAGAATATCTAATGGCTGAGAAGCACCTAAAGAGATGTTCATCATCCTTAGTCATTAGGGAAATGCAAATCAAAACAACCCTGAGATTCCATCTCACACCAGTCAGGATGGCTAAGATCAAAAACACAGGAGACAGCAGTTGTTGGCGAGGATGTGGAGAAAGAGGAACACTCCTCCACTGCTGGTGGAATTCATATTATTTTAATTATCTTATTTATTTACATTCCACAAGTTACCCCACTGGCTGGTTCAGATTAAGAACATTTACATTTGAGTTAATGCAAAGCTCAGAGCGGGCTCAGTGAAGCACGTGTGCCTTTCCTTTTGTCTTGGTCATCCTGATTTGCCTCTAGAAAGGTGTTTACTGGATTTTGTTTATTGTCTTGCTTGTTCCTTGACCCAGAACTTATCTTATTTTGCATGTACTTAAAGTAGTATAAAAGCAGAGTGGAAAAAAATAAACCTGCTTCCTCTTAAAAACTGATGGGCGGGTCATGCTACAGAGTTGTCTATTTACCTTTTTTTCTTTTTAATCCTCCCTTCTTCCCTGAATAACCTGAGCTGACTTGCTCAGGGAAGGAAGGATTTGGGACCACTGAATAACTTTTAAGATAAATTCCCATAGATTGAGTACAGATAAGTTTCTATTGAATTATGCAAATAATATTTAGAAGTAAATTCATTAAAACAATAGATGTTACTTTGACTAATACACAGTTTTTATATGTAATCTACAATATTTTCATTTATATTCATATTTTAATAAAATTATTACTTTTACCTTAAGAAGTAGAAACTAGGCAGGTGTGATGTCTCAGTGGTTGAGAGCACTGGATGCCCATCCAGAGGTTCTGAGTTCAATTCCTAGCAATCACATAGTGGCCCACAATCATCTATAATGAAATCTCATGACCTCCTCTGTAATTTGCATTCACACATGCAAGTAGGGCACTCATATAGAAAAATAAATATATCATTAAAAAAAATACAAAGCCTGTATGCGCACACACGCGCACACACACACACACACACATACACACACACAAACACACACACTTATACATTTTTCCTTGAGTAGAATAATAGTAAATTGTGTGTCTCATCAAAAAATTTTATCATATTTAACTTTATTTTCATGCATTTTTCCCTTTTTTCTACTAGCAGTAGCTTGATTCAGAAATTTTGAAGAAACATAACTTTACTGTGACCAAAATTTTATAAAATTTATTTTCTATGTTTGTACTCAAAAGAAGAGGATCAAAAATGAGGATAAAATTAAGGTGCCATCAATGTATACTTCTGGACTTTAAATTCCATTCAAGTCTACTATGGTCTTCTGTTGCAGTAAATTACCATCCCTAATAAGCCCATGCAAGGAACACACAACTCAAGTATAATATTTGTAAGCTCCATGCCTGGATTGGGCAGATATACCACTACACTTCTCAGTTGCTCAGCTATGAGATCCCTTGTTACTTGAAGCTTCTCTAGACAGCCTGTTTCTGCTCTGATGATTCCTTTGACCTCCTCATTCTCCATGTTCTCAGTCCCCTCATCTCTTTCCTCTCTTCTCTTTTCTAAAATCTTCAGGATCAAACGTCTCCTCCACTGCCCAATCACAGGCTCTAGCCTTTATTTGACCAGTTAAAATGGGGAGAAGGTTCACATGAAATCACATGAGTACATGATCCACTCATAGTCAGGGTAATACTCCTAGTCTTGAAGAAGCAGAATTAGCATCAAAATACAAACAGCACCAGGGCAATCCACAATTCTGCTGCTCCAAATTGTCCTGATTCAGTAGGAATAAACTAATCAACACTGTATTGTATTTATACATACTATTAGAAGCCATCTAGGAGAAGTTAAGGACTGGCAGGTGATTTTTCTGAGACGGTTCACCAAACAGATAGACTGAGTTGAATGAGCTCTTGGAAACAATGCCTGAGACTATGTCTCAGGATTGAATCATGCTATTGATATGCCTTTCCTGTTATTATTAAAAGTATAACAAACTCTGGGCATTAGCCCACCCTGTTGGGCAGATTTTCTGCAGACCAATGAAGATGTACTGCCTTAAAGTGGTACTATATAGACAAATAGATGATTTTTTAATACCTAATTATGATTCTATAAGACTTCTTATATTTATACAGGTAATTATTGAGTCTTTTATGAAAAGGATACAATTGGAGCCCTCTGTATTAGGAAAACTGAAATTATGAGTCTTCTTGTATCATGAGTTAATTGTACTAAAATAGAAAAACGGCATGGTACAGATTTATAATTTAGGAATACACTCCTTTAGGCTGCAAAACCATTAACTAAAGGTTGTAAAGGGAAAATGAACAGTTTATTTTAGGTGTAAGAACAAGATGAAATAGTGATTGAATAATCTATACAAAACTTCCATACTAATGGGACACTAGCCAGATGAATTGTCTTTTGACATACAACACTAACGTAGACCTTGGAATTAACACTTTTATACTCTCAATGAACCTGTAGAGTTAATGGCAGTTAATGAATGTTTAGTTAGATAACTAGTCTTAATGAGAACACATAAATTATCTATTATAACATTATATTCAATTCATGTTTCTAATTTATATTTGGACTTGGGAACTCTTGATTAGAATACAACATGATCATGTATCCTGTAAAAATACAAGAACTAGGTATGATGAAATTAAGGAAACAGAAGGAGAATAGAAGCAAAACAGAAGTAGGGAGAGAGCACAATACACCAGAATATAACATAGCTGAGGAGAGAGGCAAGGCAGGATAGAGCACAGAGAGAAGAGAAGCAGGAGCTGCAGATAGAGCAGAAAGCAGCCAGCAAACTTCTTACCATGGGACTGGTTATTTAGCATCTGACAAGCTTCTTCTTACCATGAGACAGGATTTCTCTTAACAGCAAATTTCTTCTGACTGACAAGGATCGGGCTTTTTCATACTCAATAGAAAAGTAGAAGCTTTGTTCTTTATGCAATAAAGGAGGTTGGAATTTATGTTTCTTCCATGAATGAGTTCTTTCTATGCTGCTGCTTGCAAAATGAAATCTACTCATGGGGCCTACTGCTGCATCTACCAAATATTTAAATGTTGACATATGTATATAAGCATGCAGGCATACATGTGGATGAGAGAGGTAGTTGGGCCCAACCAAAAATGTGAATGTATTAATGTGTAAATAAGAATATGAATGAAAATGTGATTGCATGAATGAAGCTATGTGTATTCATATATATTTGCTTGTGTAAAAGTTTTTCCTTTTATGAACACGATTCTCTTTTCCTGGATCAATAAAAGTTACTTGCCCCAAGCCTCCTTCTTGTCTGGCCAGTGAGAGGCCAAGGCTTCTGGTCAAGAAAAAAAGAGCTTTAACTACTTATCCTTTTCTTAATTCCCTACTGTTTAACAATAGGGTGTTAATCCCCTAAGGCCTGCAGCTTCTGGACTCAAAATCTGTTAGAGTCAAGACAGCTATATTTTATTTAGTAATAACTGATGTTTTTTCTTGCAAGACCTAGTCTTGTCCCTGTCAATGCTCCACCCACCTTAGCGGTCTTTCAGAGAGGATTCAGCCCAGGGCATAGTTCCTGGCAACATATATGTAAGGAATGTGTTTAATCTATAGACAGAAATTGACTTTTAATATAAGTATTGCGCTGTTTAGATTGCAATTGACACAAACTGATTTATATCAAGGAAGAGGTAACCTCAACTGAGGCAAGGTTGTGGGGGCATTTTCATCATTAATGATTGATGTGAGAGAGGTGGCCCCACCCACCTTGGGTGGTGCTATCCTGGGCAAGTGATCCTAAATTATATAAGAAAGGAAAATGATACAAATGCCTAGGTTCCTGACCTGACTTCACTCAATGATCTGCTACTTCTAGAATTGTGATCTGTAGATCAAATAACTTTCTTTCCCAATCTCTGAGTCAGGGGTTTATCACAGCAATAAAATGCAAACCAGAATAAATAGGTAGAGAGTGGGCAGTCTCTTTATCCTTTGAGTATAGGAAGGCTACTGATTTGTTCGGTCTTCATGTGGTTTAGGTATCAGTGTAATTGTGGCTTCATAGAACAAATTGGATAGTGTTCCTTCTGTTTCTATTTTGTTTAATAGTTTGAAGAACATTGGTATTAGGTCTTCTTTGAAGGTCAGATAGAACTCTGCACTAAACTCATCTGGTCCTGGGCTTTTATTGGTTGGGAGGATATTAATGACTACTTCTGTTTCTTTAGGGGTTACGGGACTCTTCAGATGGTTTATCTGATTCTGATTTAACTTTGGTACCTGGTATCTGTCTAGAAAATTGTCTGTTTCATCCAGATTTTCCAGTTTTGTTGAGTATAGGCTTTTGTAGTAGGATCTGATGATTTTTTTGATTTCCTCGGTTTCTGTTTTTATGTCTCCCTTTTCATTTCTGACTTTGTTAGTTTGTATACTGTCTCTGTGTCCTCTGGTTAGTCTGGCTAAGGGTTTATCTATCTTGTTGATTTTCTCAAAGAGCCAGCTCCTGGTTTTGTTGATTCTTTGTATAGCTCTTATTGATTCTACTTGGTTGATTTCAGCCCTGACTTTGGTTATTTCCCGCAGTCTACTCCTCTTGTGCATATTTGCTTCTTTTTGTTCTAGAACTTTCAGATGTGCTGTTAAGCTGCTGGTGTATACTCACTCCAGTTTTTTGTTTGTTTGTTTGTTTTAATTTTGTTTTTTTTTTTCAGACAGAGATACGAGTTTTCTTGTTAGCACTGTTTTCATTGTGTCCCATAAGTTTGGGTATGTTGTGGCTTCATTTTCTTTCAATTCTAAAATTCTTTATTTCTTCCATGACCAAGTTATCATTGAATAGTGTTGTTCAACTTCCACGTGTATGTGGACTTTCTTTTGTTTTGTTGTTATTGAAGAACAGCCTTAGACCATGGTGATCTGATAGGATGCATGAGATTATGTCATTCTTCTTGTATGTATTGAGGCCTGTTTTGTAACCAATTAAATGGTCAATTTTGGAGAAGGAATCATGAGTTTCTAAGAAGGTCTATTCTTCTGCTTTAGGATAAAATGTTCAATAGATATCTGTTAAATCCCTCTGGTTCATAACTTCTGTAAGTTTTACTGTTTCTCTATTTACTTTCTGTTTCCATGATCTGTCCATTGATGAGAATGGATAGTTGAAATCTCCCACTATTATTGTGTGGGGTGTGATGTGTCCTTTGAGCTTTAATGGTATTTCTTTTGTGAATGTTGGTGCCCTTGCATTTGTAGCATAGATGTTCAGAATTGAGAGTTCTTCTTGGTAGATTTTTTTTTCCTTTGACCAGTATGAAATGTCCTTCCTCATCTTTTTTTGATAACTTTTGGTAGAAAGTCGATTTTATCTGATATTAGAATGGTTACTCCAGCTTGTTTCTTGGGACCATTTGCTTGGAAAATTATTTTCCAGCCTTTTACTTTGAGGTAGTGTCTGTCTTTGCCACTGAGGTGAGTTTCTTGTATCTAGCAAAATGTTGTATCTTGTTTACATATCCTCTTTTTATTGGGGGATGGAGTCCATTGATATTAAGAGATATTAAGGAAAAGTGATGGCTGCTTCCTGTTATTTTTGTTGTTAGAGTTGGAATTATGTATATGTGACTATCTTCTTTTTTAGTTTGGTAAAAAAAAAATATTTTCTTGTTTTTTCTAGGGTGTAGTTTCTCTGCTTATATTGGAGTTTTCCAGTATTATCCTTTGAAGGACTTAATTCATGCAAGATATTGTATAAATTTGGTTTTGTCATGAAATATCTTGGTTTCTTCATATATATTAATTGAGAGCTTTGCTGGGTATAGTAACCTGGACTGGCATTTGTGTTCTTTTTGTGTTGGTATGACATCTGCCCAGGATGTTCTGGCTTTTACGGTCTCTGAGGAGAAGTCTGGTGTATCTTTGAAAGGTCTACCTTTACACATTCCTTGACCTTTTTCCCTTACAGTTTTTAATATTCTTTCTTTGTTTTGGGCATTAGATTTTGATTACTATGTGACAGGAGGAATTTCTTCTCTGGTCCAATCTATTTGGAGTTTTGTAGGCTTCTAGGATGTCCACGGGTATCTCTTTCTTTAGGTTAGGGAAGTTTTCTTCTATAATTTTGTTGAAGATATTTATTTGTTTGGAATCTTTGCCCTCTTCTATAACTACTGTCCCTAGGTTTGGTCTTCTCATTGTATCATGGGTTTCCTGGATGTTTTGGGTTAGAAGCAAGGATGAAGAGAAAGAAGAATACTCCTACATTGCTGGTGGGATTTCATGCTGGTTTAATCATTCTGGGAATCAATTTAGCATTCCCTCAGAAAATTGGACATAGTACTACCTGAGGTCCCAGCTATACCACTCCTGGACATATACCCAGAAGATGCTCCAAGATGTAATAAGGACACATGATCCACTGTGTTCATAGCAGCCTTATTTATAATAGCCAGAATCTGGAAAGAACCCAGTTGTCCTTCAACAGAGGTATGGATACAGAAAATGTGATATATTTACACAATGGAGTACTACTCAGCTATTAAAAACAATGAATTCACTAAACTTTTAGGCAGATGGAAAGAACTAAAAAATATTATCCTGAGTAAGGTAACCCAATCACAAAAGAACACAAAGGGTATGCACTCACTGATAAGTAGATATTAACCCAAAAGCGAGGAATACCCAAGATATAATTCACAGACCATATGAAGCTCAAGATGTAGAAAGACCAAAGTGTGGATATGTCAGTCCTACTTAGAAGAGGGAATAAAATACCCATGGGAGGAGATATAGAGACAAAGTTTGGAGCAGAGACAGAAGGAAAGTCCACCCAGAGACTGCCCCTCCTGGGGATCAATCCCACATACAGTTACCAAACCCAGATACTATTGTGGATGCCAACAAGTGCTTGCTGACAGGAGCCTGATATAGCAGTCTCCTGAGTGGTTCTGCCAGTGCCTGAAAAATACAGAGGGTGATGCTCTCAGCCACTCATTGGAATGGGCACAAGGTACCCAATGGAGGAGCTAGAGACAAGACCCAAGGAGCTGAAGGGGTTTGCAGCCCCATAGGAAGAACAACAATACGAATCAAACACTATCCCCAGAGCTCCCAGAGGCTAAATCACCAACCAAAGAGTGCACATGAAGGTACCCATGTCTCAAGTTGCATATGTAGCAGAGGATGGCCTTGTTGGACATCAATGAGAGGAGTGGACCTTGGGACTAGATGCCCCAATGTAGGGGAATTCCAGGACAGGGAAGGAGGAGTGGGTTGGTTACTGAGCAGGAGGAGAAGGGATGGGGTAGAGAATTTTTGGAGGGGAAATGAGGAAAGGGGTTAACATTTGAAGTGTAAATAAAGAAAATATCTAATGAAAAATAAGAAAGCAAATCAGAAACCAGAACAAATGTACTATCATTTCTTTAAATTATATATATAATATATATATGTAAATACACACACACACACTTACATATATACATATTTGGTTGAAATTGATTTTATTCTGTAGCTCATGCCAGGTTTGTTGTACAAACCTAATTTCTTCATATTTTTACCATATTTTCAAACATAGCTTTATCTAGTAAGATGTTTTATTTTTATCATAATAATTTCTATGCTTGGAATAGTTATAAATAATTGGTTAAAGATTCAATGAGAAGAATGATATAAGATAGAGCAAATAGCACAATAAAATATGTTTGGACCTATTCTTATTGACTGAGAAAAATTTTGTGAGTAACCTGAGGTGAGACATGTGCATCCCAAACATACTTCAGCAAATTATCAAAATCATTAGAAGGTAATTTCAGATACTGTATAAGAACAGAAATGTTATTAGTGTTTAGGGAATGCCAAACATTTTTCCTCAAAAAAATGATAAAACACTTTACAAAATATATATGAAGAAGTATATTGTTTTCCAAAATCAAAATATAAATGCCAGAATTCTTACTAAGCCCTAATAGCTTCACATAAGTTAATTTTGTAGTTGGGAAGAATAAAACATTAATTCTTTCATTGGTTTGGTTTTTGAACTTCCATATAATCTAATGTCATTTAGAGCCATATCTATGGTACTTATTTGTCCATTGCCATTCAGTGAATGTTCCATATAATCTGAAGATTTCAAAACAGAGTAGAAATAGCATCAAGAGTGCTTTGTTTAATAATAGGTAATATAAGGGTCTTAGGGTTTTTGTGCAGTGAAGAGACACAATGTCCAAGGCAACTCTTATGAAGGACAACATTTATTGGGGCTGGCTTATAGATTCAGAGGTTCAGTCCATTACTATCAAGGTAGGAGCACAGCAGCTTGCTGTCAGGCATGTCACGGGAGGAGCTGTGAGTTCTACATCTTGATCTGAAGTTTGCTAGAAGAAGATTGACTTTTCTACACTGGGATGAACTTCAGAATCCAGCCCCCATAGTGACACACTTCCTCCAACAAGGCCAACCCTTCTAATGTTACCATACCTTATGGGCCAAGTATATTCAAACCACCCACAATAACAAACATTCAGGAGTGCTTTGTCTGATCATTTGCAATATAACAAACATTTACTATTCAAAAGTATTTTTGGGACTGGGTGAAAGACACCTAAATTCTCTCCACAGGGCAGGGGTTGGGGCACCACTATAAAGAAAGAGAAGCAGAATGGTGTGCATACAATGAAAAGACAGAGAACTGTAGACAAGAGGGCAGAGTGGATCAGCCTGATGTGAGTAGTCTTTACTGACACCTGATGCCATAGTGATCTCCTGGCCCCTGCTGCCACCCAGGACTATATCTGAGCCCATGGCCCTACAGCAGTAGGTATTGTGTTGATGTCCATGGTCCAGGACATGGTCCACCAAAGACCATGAAGAGTTCCCTGATATGGGCTGCCATTTTTTGGTAATGTGAATGTCTTAGGGCTGGCCAGAGCCTGCCCTACTCTTTAACAACTGCTGCACTCTGGAGACTACCTCCACACCCTGCCTCGGTAGTACAATAGAGCTGGTCCTGATGGTGTGAGCATGGAGCACATACTTCAGCAGGCCTCAAGGGTATGAGCAAGAGAAAGCTAGCTATCCTGCCTCTTTCTGACTGCTGCAGGCAGGAGAACTGGCTTACCCACCAGTTCTCTCCCATTTATACCCTCTCAGGATTCCCCATATCACAAACATAAAGTATCTGCAGGTGGCAAAAATCATGTCCCTGTGGAGCTATCCTCAGCCCTCACCTGGGCAACGCGTGTGAGAGTGGCTTGAACACAGGAGTGCTAACTGGCTGAGCAGCTCAGCGCATGAGACAAATTGTAGTTATATCCCACGCCTGGGATTAAAATAAAAACATACATAACATATTTAAAGAAACCAAAACTGTCACTAAAACATATGATAGAGTCTTTCTTGCAGAATCAAAGCCGCAGGATCTTCATGAACAGGGCAACAACAGGATCTCTGAGGGGAGTCCCCAGTGAAGATCCAGAAGTGTGACAGATGCCAGAGGCCTCAAACCAGACCAGTGAGTCATTGAAATGAACATTTGCAAGTAAAACCTGTTGTTCAAAAAGATAAGCACTGTGACACACCTTGATACACTTCAACATCCATGGCATGATACTTCTTTTGTTTGTTCGTTTTCTTTGGGGGTTGTAGAGAGCCACATTCGGGTGTCTTGTTGCCTGGCAGAAACTTGACATTGACCAAGGTGAAGTTCTCCCAGTCTGTGAGCTGAAATTCCTGTGCTAGCCATAATCCTGCTCTACTTAGGGTGGAGTGAAGGAAGTTCTTTGTTCCTCCATGTCTATGAATTCCAGAATTAAGCAGGTAACCTGCGCAGCTGCCCAAGTCAATGCCTAGTGAACAGCCAGACCAGATCTGCAGACGTGGTTCCAGTTTCTGGGGGAAAGGGTTTTTCTCCCGCCTGTATATTTGAAAAGACCATTAAAGGTTTGAGCCTTGAGCAGGAAATATGGCTTTGGCTCCATATTTCTCTTGTCACCCCATCATTTTATTTCCCCAGGTTTCTGTCCAGAGAACCAGAGTTTGTATGAAGCCGCAGGCAGTTTCAGGGGGTGAGGTTGCAAGGGTAGAGAGAGAAATCCAGGAAGAGTTGAATGCGATTGGGTTACACAATGTCAAAGCCACAAAGAATCAATAAAGGGTTTTTAAAAAAATATTTTTGGCTTTATACTCTTTCACCCATAACATATTACTTTGGGTACCAATAACTGATTTGACTGTCCACTGATAATTTCAATTAATTTAAATAATATTTGTCATTAAGACAGAAGAAATAAGATAAATTTACCACAACTTATAGGATATATTCATATTCAGCATCAATAAGTTGACCTGGAATTAAATGAACCAGAGTGCTTTTTGTACCACAAAAGAACAATTCCATGTTAACTGTGTAGAACTTATTTCGTGTAAGAAAATTGCACCGAGTTATGTAATTAAAAATGCTGTTTACAGTATACAATATTGACTAGTCTCTTCACATTATGATTGCTTATGTGCAACATATATTGTAGCTTACTTCTGAGGAACATATCATTCAACTTATAATCCATTTTTCTACCCTAATCCCTTCCAAACTTCCAAACTTGCAAGACTAGGTAGTAGACTGAGAAAAATTTTATGAGTAACCTTCTGAGATGAGACATGTGCATCCAAAACATACTTCAGCAAATTAATCAGCCAAAGTAGTCTAAAGAGGTCTATGCTCCCTTTACCCTGGAACCTTCTTTTTCTTCTTACCTTCTCATGATTTTGATAATTTTTTTGGTCAGATTTCACAATGTTCCTTCATACATAAATTCAAGTGATCTCCTGATGACCACTGCTGGGCCTAGGTCATTATTTACTTGCTTTTTTGAAAAAGAATTCCATGTGGTTCAGGTTGGCCTCAATAACTTCTGCCATTACTCCTTTCTTTATAATCAGGTGCACAGTGCCCACTGTTTTTGTTTCTCTGGGAACAAAAACCCTTTGCCTTCCTGTAGGGGGAGAAAGGTTATTAATAAACTTTTCTACAGTTGCATTTTGCTATACAAACAATTTCAAGAATAAAATTAATATTTTTGGCTACATAAGCTGATACTCCTGTCCCAAACTTATCCTAATTGGTAACATTGCAATAGATATGAGTTTTTTCCTCTTTTTGATTTTTTTGTAGATGCTGCAGTAACTTGAGTTTGTTTATTTATCATATTCAATATTGTTCTTTCTGGTTTACATTATTTTGCTTCATAAAATTTTTGTTGTTCTTAGATTCACTTCAGAATTTTTTCTAGTCTCAGGTTTTCTTCCAATTGTTAGCACTCTCATACCTTGATTATTCTTCATGCCTGTGCTCCTGTTGTTTTTGTTTTGTTTGCGAGAATACACACACACACACACACACACACACACACACACACACACACATACTCAGCTTCTTCACAACTCAAGGTAATTTCATTCCTTCTCTTTTCATTATTGTATGAGTACACTGTCTTCAGACACACCAGAAGAGGGCATCAGATCTTATTGCAGATGGTTGTGTGCCACCATGTGGTTGCTTAAGTGCTAAAACTGGACTATTGTTTACTTTTTAAACTTACTATATTATTCTCTGGCAATTAAAATATGCTGTATAGCAGTGAGGAATTATGTAGAGGATTTATACTCAGGCTCATTTCTCCATTGCCCAGAAGCCTCACCTCTCACTGACCAGGTGAGGTGGAAACTTGGAACAACTAACTTTTATTGAACTAGGAAAAGGGGGTCAAGTTCTCAAAAGGAAAAAAATTATACAAAAAATATGCATAAACACATACACATGCATACATACATATATTTTGACTAGGCACATCCATATGTCTTATCAACTTACATACTCATACTTATGTACGGATACATATAATTACATATGCATGCATATATATATACAAGTACAAGCCCAGAAAGAGCTCACCCATTGTTGATGAAAACTAAGCTCCAACCTTTATGCATAGAGAAAGAAAGAAATGAAATAAACCCAAGTCTATAAGGAAAGAGCCCTTGTCAGTAAGGAGTACTGCTGTTAAGCAAATCCTGACCTCATGGTAAGAAGAACCTTCCTACTCTCTCAGCTCTCTCTTCAGTTCCTCATACTCTGGTCTTTTCCTCCTCCTCCTCCTCCTCCTCCTCCTCCTCCTCCTCCTCCTCCTCCTCCTCCTCCTCCTCCTCCTCCTCCTCCTCCTCCTCCTCCTCCTCCTCCTCCTCTTCTTCTTCTTCTTCTTCTTCTTCTTCTTCTTCTTCTTCTTCTTCTTCTTCTTCTTCTTCTTCCTTCTCCTCTCCCTCCTCTTCCTCCTACTTCTGCTCCTTCTTTTTATCACATTTATTATCATCATTCCTAGTTCTTGTGGTTTTTTTTAATTTTTAGGATATATACTCAAATGGTACTCTAATCATCTTTTATCTAAAAATCACACAAAGATCAAATATAAATGCAAATAATAAATTGAATAAGAGGTAACAACTGAGATATTTACATAAGTTTCAATTTAGATTAGTTATCTAATTAAACATTAATTATCTGTAATTAGCTCCACAGGTTCATTGGGAGTTTAAATGAATAGTTCTTATATCTAAGTTAGCATGGTATATCAAGAAGAAAATCGTCTGCCTGGTGTCTCAATAGTATTGAAGTTTTGTATAGATTAACCCAGTGAATATTTTATTTTCTGTCCTTGCATCTACAATAAATCATTTATTCCCCTTTATGACCTTTAGTTATCAGATGATAGCTTTACAACCATCTAAAAGCAAGTGTTTTCCTAGATCATAAGTCTGTTTGATGCCTGCTTTTTATCCTTCGGCAAATAGCTTGTTATCCATGAAGACTTGCAGGACCTTAAAGTGTTCAATAATTGTTAGTATAGTCTTAGAAATGCTATGGAATCACTGTTAAAAATTAAAAAGTCATCTATTTGTCTACACAGCCTTGCTATAAAAGAGTATATCATTGTTGATCTGCAGAAAATCTGCCTAATAAAGTTGCCTAATGCCCAGGAATTGTTATACTAATTTGAAAATGGCAGGAAATGCATATTAGTTGCAAGAATCAATCCTGAGTGAAGTCTCTTGATGCCTTACCTCCTAGAGCTCATGCATTGTATTCCATACAAAAGGAATTGACCATCTCAGGAAAGTCATCTACTAGCCTTTAGCCTATCCTGACATGAACTCAAGATCTTCTTGCCTGGGATTTATGGATGCTACTCACAGCTCTGTGTCACAATACCCAATCATATGGATATTTCTAATTGTAGAGAAAGTAGAACCAGCATTCTATGGATAGTAATAGAAAATGTGTGTGTGTGTGTGTGTGTGTGTGTGTGTGTGTGTAATCAGAAACCAAGAAGAGAAAATTATTTCTGCATTGAAAAAACATTGCTTATGCCTAAGAAACTATTTATTTTAATTGGTATTATCAGACCTGTTTCTGAAAGATCTGAAAAAAATCCAACAAACCTTTCATTTTATTCTCTGCTGGTGTACCAAATAACTCAACTAAATAGCAGACAGAAATGAAAAAGAGGCTACCTGACACATTCTAGAAAACAGGACAACCAAATACTGAGACAATGATTGTATACATTATTGCTTACAGCACCTGGAAGAAATGAACAGGTGGTTATATCACACAAACAATTGTCTTACATGTCACTGAACTTTGATAATCCAATATTGATGGTGGCCCAATGGGACTGCCACATTAGAAGGGTTACAGTGCTTTCATCTGCATCATACACAGGAATATCTGTGGGCCTACTAGACTGCAAATGCTTCAGAATAAACAACTAAAAATATGAGAATAGAACTCATATCAAACTTAAATAAATTTAATAAATGCAAGCCTTCTGCTGAAGCCAATTACTTTGAAATACTTAGTTGTATAGAAATTTATTATTATCAAGATAAATTTTACACTTTAAAGTGTTATTTAATTTTGTTATTTGCTTTATATGCATTTTATGTGAATTTACTGGCATAAATTTCGGTATTATATAAATTGAAAAATTCTTACAAATACATCCATGTTAATTCACCACTAATTATCAACATTTCAGAATACCAACCTAAATTCCAGATAAAAAAATATCATTCTATAATTCTAGTTTTTCACTACATAAATATTAAGTTTAGTAAATTCTGCAACTATAACTTCAATGGAACTCCTTTCTGACTCCAGACATGTGAGTCAGATGAAAAATCAATAATTGCATTGCCTCACCTTGTACAGTTTTGGCTGCCTGCAAAACTTGTGGGTGTATGAAATTGCATTCTTCAAGAGGGGAACAAAAGTCAGGAATAATTTTTTTGCCTGAAGCTACAACAGCTATCCTATGTCCTATATTCTCCAAAATACATGAGTCAAATGCAGCAAGGAAATACATAGAAACCACAAACGCACAAATGCCTGTATTATAACAGAAGAAAAGTGTCTGGAATTAAAAACCACCTAGTCAAAATGTGATTAACAAAATAATTAAGGCTCTTCTTAAATGATTTAGTGACAAGTACCACAAGCCACTGTACTGAAATTGTTTGCCCTGAGACTCACAAGTGACTAGAAGAGCTTAAGCAAATATCATAGAGATAATTGGCACACAAATCGTGTTTGGCTTTCCATTTCGTTATTAGACCTACATGTGTGTCTTTGTGCTATTATAATGATTTTATATATATATATATATATGTATATATATATATGTATATATATATATACATATATATATATACGTATATATATACACATATATATATATATAAAATCATTATAATAGCATATATGTATATACATATATATATACATATAATATATATATATGTATATATATATGTATATATATACATATATATATACATATATATATGTATATATATGTATATATATATACATATATATATATATATATGTGTGTGTGTGTGTGTGTGTGTGTGTGTGTGTGTGTGTGTGTGTGCTTTGTTTGGATATATGTAAGTTCAGTGTGTGGAGGTTTGATGCCTTTGGAGACCTAAAGAGGGCACCAAATGGCCTAGTATTGTTGTTACGGAAGGTGCCATGTTGGTGTTAGCAACTGAATTGCTGAACATCTCTCCAATCCTATTATGTTAGTTTTATGACTATAATTAGTTCTAGCATTGCTTATTTTGGTCAAAACTGTTTTTCTATCTAGTGTCATAGAAATTTGATTGGAATTGCACTAAGTCTGTAAATTACATTTAGCAAAGTGGTTGTTTTCACAGTAATAATTCTACCAATCTATGAGAATGAGAGGTCTTCCCATTATTTTTATTTCTACCTCAATCTCTTTCTTCAGAGACTTAACATTTGCTTTGTAGATGACATTCACTTTCTTGCTTAGGTTTACATGCAGATATTTAATTGATTTTGAGGATATTCTGAAAGAAATATAAGTTTAATTGTGAGCTAAGTGTAATAGAATTAAGTTACTTTTGTTGATTATAAAGCAAGATCATTATTTTGAAATGTACAATAATTGATCCAAACTGCACAAAATACTTTTTTGTGTTAAAGGAATCTTGTCCATCCATCGTTGATCCATATAATTCAAATAATAATGATAGTCTTGTTATTTTCTACTGAGAAATCTTCTATATTTCCACTGACCTAATCCCAAAATGAAGGATAGTTCTCATTTATATCTGTAGCTTACACAGGATTTGGGGCCAATATAAATGTAAAGACGTTCGGGAAGAAAAACATGATAATTGTAAAAGCAGATCATATCTTCTCACTGTTCCTTGAGTTAGATTCTGGGAGTAACAGAGAAGCCCATTATATAGCAGGAGTTACACAATCCTGTTACTGCTTGCAGGATGCCAAATCTCTACACACATAAGGCACTCTCCAAGAGCAGCTACGGAACTGTGGAGTCAAGAAAGGGCACTTGCCAGTACATATAATTATATATAACCAATAGCTAAAATAGACAAACTTTAAACTTTCTATTTTCCACCCATAGAGTGGCTAACATCTGTAAAGGATGGTCTTAGAAATGTCAAAGCAACACTACATTAATTAGAATTATACATTTAAATCTCTAGGTCCAGTGATTAGAGAACTGATGGAGACAATAGCTCTTAGTTAATCTTTCTACTGAAGATCCAGAGTCCTCCTGAATGAATGAAATATTGGGTAATACTCGTTTTTAGTGACTTATGAGTGACAAACTATGTGACTTCCGAGGAGTGGTCAGAAGTTTCAGTTCCATGGGCATGAGAAAACATTTGTACAAGCACAGGCAGTTTGACTATAATGTAAGAACATCCTGTGCACTTAATGAAGTGTGCATATTAAATTAATCTTCATGTGAGTTTAAGATTTGGAAGAGTCTCAGTCTTGCACATTGGTATAGAAACATCCAAAAGGAGGACTCTGAGTGTGAAGTTCAGACTTTTGGAATAGTAAGATAAATTATTTAACATAAAAGATACTTCAAAACAAAAAGCAATGCAATAGGGTATATATAGTGTCTTATGCCAAAAGAGAAACTATTTCAAATTAAAGGGAAGCAAAGCAGTGTTTTCCCTCTCTAATATGGATGAGATTTAGTGCAAGGGATCCTTCCTACAAATTTTGTTTATCACCCAGATACGCACTACTGACATATAGTACTGGATTGCCAGTGTTGAGGGTAGATAGTAAAGAGAGCCATTGGAAGAGAAAAGTCACATATATAAAAATTGTGTCCTATATCCAAATTAAAAAAAATATTCATGCTGTTACTAGTACCTACTGACTAAATCCTAATTTTTTAACTCTATTGAACAGGAAATATGTTGCACACTTTCACAATGGACTTTAATTTTCTATAAATATCACTATATGGGAATTCAAGTTCTTACATCGTCATAACAAAATTGGCATAGTATGCTTTGGATGCTTGTATTTTATATTTGGAAAAAGAGATTTCTAATCAAGAAATACCATGACAGACTTTTTACTTTGAGTAAAACTCTGCATATACATATAGTGTGTGTGTGTGTATGTGTGTGTGTGTGTGTGTGTGTGTGTGTGTGTGTGTGTGTGTGTGTGTGTGTAGGAACTGGGAGTGAGAAAGAAGGTGCATATATTCATATCCTTAAATCCATGGTTAGAGATGTCCAAATTTTGTCAACTTATTTAGAAGCCTAAACTTTGACTATACTCTTTGCAATTTGTGGTGGTACTATAGTAGCATTAACATATGAAATATATATTTCATGCTATTTCTTTTGTTGTGTTTTTATACACTAATTAGAGGCTATTAATTATTTTGAGATTATGCATAGGTAATTTGCATTTCCAAAGGACTGTCCTCTATGAAACAGTGATCATAAAAATATTTGATTAAACAGGAGGATTTTGATCCAGTGCTCAGGAAGTTTATATTATTGGCACATCTTGCATGTAGATTGCTAATGTAATTCACAGTGTTTATAGCTTGAGTGGGATTACTACTTTTCTCCCCGTGATGTGAATATACCTCTGAGCACTATGAACTCTAATTAGTAGTGGTGAAAGTAGAAAGTTGAGCATCAGCTTAATTTCTCCATGTTCAATAACATAAATGTGATCCATCTTCAGTAATAAAATCTTACAGGTATATTGTGAAAGGTAGCCAATAGCATTTACAGTAATATTTTATGTTTGGGGAGGATCTACAGAAAAGCTTTGGTCAAAAACATATATATATATATATGGAATATATATATAGGAAAACATTTACTGGAAATATTCTTTATTTACATTTCAAATGTTATTCCCTTTCTCAGTTTACCCGCTCCTGAGTAGTTCCTATTCCATCCTCTCCCCTCCTAATTCTATGAGGGTGTTCCTCCACCCACACCACTCTCACCTCCCACATTCAATTCCCATACAATGGGACATCTATAGAGCCTTCATAGGACCAAGGACCTCTCTTCCCCTTGATGCCTGACAAGGCAATCCTCTGCTACATATGCATCTAGAGCCATGTGTACCCCTTGGTTGATGACTAAGTCCCTGGGAGTTCTGGGGGGTCTGGTTGATTGATATTGTTGTTCTTCCTATGAGGTTGCAAACCTCTTCAGCTCCTTTAGTCCTTCCTCTAACTCCTGCATTGGGGACCCAGTCTAATGTTAGGGTGTAAGCATCTGTCTCTATTTGTAAGGCTCTGGCAGGGCCTATCAGGAGACAGCTATATCAGACTCCATTCAGCAAGCATTTCTTAGCATCCATGATAGTGTCAGGGTTTGGTCACTGTATATGGGATGAATCCTCAGATGATACAGTCTCTAGATGGCCTTTGCTTCATTCTCTGCTTAACACTTTATCTATATATTTTTTTGCCCTTCTCAGAAGAATCGAATCACCCATACTCTATTCTTCCTTCTTCTTAATCTTCATGTGGTCTATGAATTGTATCTTGGGTCTTTTGAGGTTTTGGGCTAATATCCACTTATCAGTGAGTGTATACCCTGTGTGTTCTTTTATGATTGGGTTACTTCACTCAGGATGATATTTTCTACTTCCATCCATTTTCCTAAGCATTTCTTGAATTCATCATTCTTAATAGCTGAATAGTACTGCATTGTGTAAATGTACCACATTTTCTGTATCCATTCCTTTATTGAAGGACATCTGGGTTCTTTCCAGCTTCTGGCTCTTATAAATAAGGCTGCTGTGAACATAGTGGAGCATTTGTCCTTACTGCATGTTGGTGCATCTTCTGGGTATATGCCCAAGAGTGGTATAGCTGGTTCCTCAGGAAGTTCTATGTCCAATTTTCTGAGGAACTGCCAGACTGATTTTCAGAGTGGTTGTACCAGCTTGCAATCCCACCAGCAATGGAGGAGAGTTCCTCTTCCTCCACATCCTTGCCAGCATCTGCTGTCACCTGAGTTTTTTATTTTAGCCATTCTGACTGGTATGAGGCGGAATCGCAGGGTTGTTTTGATTTGTATTTCCCTAATAACTAAGGATGTTGAACATTTCTTTAGATGCTTCTCTATGACTCGATATTCCTCAGTTGAAAATTCTTTGTTTAGCTCTGTACCCCACTTTTCAATAGGGTTATTTTATTCTCTGGAGTCCAACTTCTTGAGTTCTTTGTATATATTGGTTATTAACCCTCTATTGGATGTAGACTGCTTCTGTTTCTTCTGGGGTTATGGGACTGGTTAGATGGTGTATCTGATCCTGTTTTAACTTTGGCACCTGGAAAATTATCCATTTCATACAGATTTTCCAATTTTGTTGATTATAAGCTTTTATAGTAGGACCTGATTTTTTCTTTATTTCCATAGTGTCTGTTGTTATGTCTCCCTTTTCATTTCTGATTTTATTGATTTCGGTACTGTCTCTGTGCCCGCTGGTTAGTCTGGCTAAGGATTTATCTATCCTGCTGATTTTCTCAAATAACCAGCTCCTGGTTTTGTTGATTCTTTGTATAGTTCTTTTTGTTTCTATATGGTTGATTTCAGCCGCATTTTTTTTTGACTGTTGTGTTAATGTTTTCTACATTATCTTCTGCACCTGAGATTCTCTCTTCTACCTTTTGTAATCTGTTGATGATGCTTGTATCTGTGGCTCCTGATCCTTTTCCTAGGTTTCCTAATTCCAGGATTGTCTCCCTTTGTGATTTCTTATTGTTTCTATTTCCATTTTTAAATCTTCAATGGTTTTGCTCATTTCCTCTGCCTGTTTGTCTTTGTTTACTGTAATTCTTTAAGGGATTTTTGTGTTTCCTGTTTAAGGGCTTCTACCTGTTTACCTGTGTTTTCCTGTATTTCTTTAAAGGAGTTATTTATATCCTTCTTACAGTCCTCTATCATCATCATGAGAACTGATCTTAGATTTGAATCTTGCTTTTCCAGTGTGATGGTGTATCCAGGACTTGCTATGGTGCGAGAATTGGGTTCTGATGATTCCATGTTCCCTTGGATTCTGTTGCTTGTGTTCTTATGCTTGCCCACTGCCATCTGATTATCTCTAATGCTACCTGTTCTTGCTATATGTGACTGTAGCCTATCCTTCTTGTGATCCTGGTTGTGTCAGAACTCCTCAGAGTCCAGCAGTCTCTGTGGTCCTGTGATTCTGAGATCCTGGGTACATCAGATCCTGTGATCCTGTGATCTTATGATCCTGTGATTCTATGATCCTGTGATTCTATGAACATATGAGCACAGGTTCCTTTATGTGTTAAGGGGCTAACTTGGGAGTTCACTCCCAAGATAAATTAGCCCAGACCAGATGGAACCCATGCCAATGGTCGGGTGGGGTTCCTGTGTCCCTGGGTCCCACTGGTAACAGTTACTCCCAGTGGTGCTGGGACAAATGTTAAGTCCTCATCACCTCTGCTCCTATAATCCTGGGCATGCTAGAGTGCCTGGGAGAAGAGGTTCCTCTGGGTGTTGCAGGGCTGGCTGGGGAATTTGCTCCCAAGGTAAACCAGCCCAGACAGGACAGAACCCGTGCCAGGAAACATTTATAATACCAAATTCATATGGCTTTTAACAAAACCTTTAAAGTTAGTGATACTTACATTCCCACATCTATTCTTCTGTTCTGCCTTCCCATACTTTTTTCCCATTTAATCCTCCTATCCTAATTTATGCTTTGTCTCTTTATAACATTATATTCTATCCTCTCCTGCCCCTTTCATTTTCTTTGGAAAAATGAAAATTGATACACAATATCTGTCTTAGTTAAGGTTTGTATTTTTACCACAAAACACCATAACCAAAGCAAATTGGGAAGGGAAGGGAATAATTGGCTTACACTTCTACAGTAGTGTTCATCATATAAGAAAGTCAATACAGGAACTCAAAGATAGAAGGGACCTGGAGGCAGGAGCTGAAACAGAGGCCATTGAAGAGTTCTGCTCTCCATGACTTTTTCAGTCTAAATTTTTATAGAACCCAGAAACACAAGGTCCCTAATAGTCTGGAACTTCTTCCATCAATCACTTACTAAGAAAATACCCCCAGGTTTTCCTATAGCCTCATTTTAGGGAGACATTTCCTTAATTAAGATTCCCTCCTCTCAGATGATTTTTGCCTGTATCAAGTTTACTTAAAATTATCCACCACTATATCCAAATTTGAAATAGTAAAATGAACAACATTTGGACTAAAGAACTTAGGGGAGTGAAGAAATAAAAAATATGTATAATGTAAGATTCTCAAGAGGCATCTAGGAAAAGCTAAAGACTAGTACATGGTCTTGCTGAGTTAAGATGGTTTCACCATGGATATAAATCATGATAAATGAGTCCTTGCAGACAATCCTAAAGAGATGATATTTTAGGAGAGATTCCTATTATTAATTTGCCTATCCTGTTATTATTAAGTGTATATATATGTATATGTGTGTGTGTGTGTGTGTGTGTGCATTAACCTACCCCTTTGTGCAGATTTTCACAGATCAATGAAGATGTGCTGTCTTAAATTTTAAATAAAAATTACTAAAAGTATACTAAAAATTATTAAGTGCTTTAAGATCAGACTGCTAGTAAAGCTTTCTCTGCTATGAAAACTACAAGTATAACTCTGACAGCCTTCACCAAATTCTGTGTTATTCAGGGTTCTCTAGAGTCACAGAACTTATGGGTAGTCTCTATATAGTAAGGGAATTTGTTGATTGCTTACAGTCTGTAGTCCAACTCCCCAGTAATGGTCAACAGCAGCTGTGAATGGGAAGTCCAAGGATCTAACAGTTGCTCAGTCCCACAAGGCAAGCAGGTGAACAAGAGAGAGCATAAATCTTCCTTCTTCCAAGGTCCTTATGTAGGTCTCCAGCAGAAGGTGTGTCCCAGATTATAGATGTGTGCCACTACTTGCTTTGTCCCAGATAACCTTGACCTCAGAGAACTCCATGTCTTAATCTTCTGGGATTCATAGCCACTATGCCTTAAGATCTCCATGCCAAGATCCAGGTCAGAAACTTGTATCTCCCAGCCTCCAGATTAGGATCATAGGTGGAGCCTTCCAATTCTGGATTGCAGTTAGTTCCAGATATAGTCAAGTTGACAACAAGGAATAGCCACTACAATCCACCCCTTGTCAACTTGATACAAATAATATCTCATGTTCACATGAAGCAATAACAAAGTCATGTATATGCCTAACATGATATAACTATTCTTTGTAAATCACAAATGCATTTGTAAATTTACAATGGTGAAAATAATTTTAGATAGTAAATATATAACACACACAGGTCCTAAAGTTAGAGAATAGTTGAAACTGCTTCAGATTTGATAGGATGTTTATATAATTTGGACAGTTATTTAGTTTCAGTGGATCATATAGGCCAAAGTGCTGATATCACTACTCATTTCACACAGACACTTTGAGGATCTAATGAGATTATATGTGATGAACTGTTAAAGTATGCTAAATACTCTGTAAGCATAATGTACCTGGTCTAGTTCATGCCTACTACTTTTCAATCACAAATCTTGGTACATGAACACTAATTTACATTCTTTCAATTAAGCAATGAAAAGAAATAACTAAAATATCTGTCTTGTTTCTTTTAAATTACATTTGCCATGTTTCTTGGATCTATATCTGAACTGAAAGCTTCCTCAGTGGGACCAGAAGGCACCATGCAATTTCCAAAGGAAAGAAGCAATCAATAGTCCTACCTAGCTATGGGAACCATAAGCAACAACAACTAGTGTGGCAATGATAACTCTATGGGTGCAATAGCAGAATGTATCATTTTGTGGTAACCAATTTTTTATTAGATTTAAGGCCCACTCAACAAAAGGGAAATCATATCTGATAATGGAAACCTAGCCAACTGCATAAGACTAGTGAAGTTACAGATCTTGGAGAAGAACCTATAACCATGATGCTTTCTAACTACATGCAAAATGTTTATTTCTATACTGACCTTGCAACATGAAAACTTCTCTTTTCAACAAAGAAACCACTATAAAAAAACAACAAATCAGGAGACAAAGTTATAGCACCTACTCTCAATGCAGATATCTGTAAAACAATTCCCCCACCTAAGGCTCATACAACATTGTAGAAGAGATAGCAGAGACATTATAAAAGTCATGGAATCAATGAGTTTACTGTGATACTGCATCCCCAGGGAATGTTAGATGTTACATACTTAAAGTCTCATCAACATGACTGTCTAATCATTGACAACATGGACATGGACAACAGAAATAGATTTGCTGATATTGGTGGAGGGGATCAGATGAAGTCCAAGAAGTCATTCAATTCTACACAAGGAATAGGTAATTTTAAGAAATGGAAAAATGGGAAAGGGGAAATGATTTTGAATGTAAATAAAAAACTTAGAAAATAAAATAAAATTTAAAAAAAAAAAAGAAATGGAAAGAGTCTTCCTTAGGGAAGAGCACAGCAGTTAGTTATCCAATACCAAAAAGACAGCCTTGCCAATATGCACAGAAGTATATTACTCAGACTGACAGATTGATGTTATATATTTAGAATATTTATATGTACTTTTAAATATGGATGTATGCATGTAAGTATATAACAACATTAGTGAACTAAGAGATCATGATGTGAAAAAGAGTCAAAGGGAGAAGGCTAGGAAGAGAAGAAAGGAAAGGGACCTATTAAATTATATTAATCTCAAAAATAGTTTTACAAATATTAAAAGCTAAGAGAGATTGAGATAAAAAAAACTTGACTAATCAAAATAATCATTCTGTTATTCACCTACTATGATACAGATGCCATCCACTTGCCTCCTGCATTTGCAACATTTTTTGCATTTTACTTAGGTGTTGGGAATGCAAATGTGCCTCCTCACAGGTATGGAGGTTAAAGGACAACTTTGGGAATTGATTTTTCTCTTTCCATCATGAGATCTTGAGCTTGAACTAAGACAATCAGGCTTGCAAACATATACCTACACCTGTAGCGCCTTCATTCTACCCTCACACTCTGGAGCTTCTATATCTTTTCACAATTTTGCAAATGTATAAGCACATTAATATTATAACATTGATAAAAATACACTAGAATCAGTTATAGGGCTATTTTATTGCTTTATGAGATGTCAAGCTTTTTAAAGTTTTATAATTGTATTTGGTTTATCTAAGATGTAGTACAGAGATAATGATATTCCCTGTTGGGTAAAGTACTAAGTACTCAGATCTCATGCAACTTTGACACATTTAAGTTTCACTTACATTGTAAAATCACACCTGTGACTTTACTCAGCTTAGAAATAAGCTGTACTGAAGCATAAAGTGCTTTTTCCCATAGGCTAAAGTCCTTTTTGAAAACTGGATTCTCACCATCTTTGAGTAGCCTGTGTGGGAAATCCACAAGGAATTCTTTTGAACTATTAAAATGTGAGGGGTATATTGTGGCCTCACAAAATTCCATGGTGATCAGAAAGTTCATCATGAGTCTTTTCTCAGATACTGAAGAATACCATGATATAAGGAACAAATTATCCAGTTGCACCCATTCACCCAAGAATTTTATGAATTCATTGTTTTTAATAACTGGTAGCATTTCATTGTGTAAATATACAAGATTTTCTGTATCCACTCCTCTGTTGAGGGACATCTGGGTTCTTTCCAGCTTCTGCCTATTATAAATAGGGCAGCTATGAACATAGTAGAGCATGTGTCCTTCTTACATGCTGGAGAATCCTCTGGGTATATGCACAGGAGTGGTATAACAGGGTCCTCCGGGAGTGTCATGCCCAGTTTTCTGAGGAACCGCCAGAAAGCTTTCCAGAGTGCTTGTACCAACTTGCAATCCCACCAGCAGTGGAGGAGTGTTCCTCTTTCTCCACATTCTCGCCAGCACCTGCTGTCTCCTGAGGTTTTGATCTTAGCCATTCTGACTGGTGTGAGGTGAAATCTCAGAGTTGTTTAGATTTGCATTTCCTGGTTAATAAGGATGTTGAACATTTCTTTAGGTGCCTCTCGGCCATTCAATATTCCTCAAGTGATAATTCTTTGTTTAGCTTTGTAACCCATTTTTAATAGGGTTACTTGGTTCTCTGGAGTCTAACTTCTTGAGATCTTTGTGTATATTGGATATTAGCCCTCTGTTGGATGGAGAGTTGCTAAAGATGTTTTCCCAATTTGTTGGTTGCCATTTTGTCCTCTTGACAGTGTCTGTTGCCTTACAGAAACTTTGTAATTTTATGAGGTCCCACACACTCACTGATAAGTGGATATTAGCCCAGAAGCTTGGAATACCCAAGACACAATTCACATATCAAATGAAGCTCAAGAAGATGGAAGAACAAAGTATGGATACACTGGTCCTTCTTAGAAGGGGGAACAAAATATCCACAGAAAGAGATAAAGAGACAATGTGTGGATCAGAGTCTGTGAGAAAGACCATCCAGAGACTACCTCATCTAGCGATCCATCCCATATACAGTTACAAAACCCAGACACTTTTATGGATGCCCACACATGCTTGCTGATGGAAGCCAGATATAGCTGTCACCTGGGAGGCTCTACTAGTGCATGACAAATAAAGAGGGGGACACTCTCAAACAGCTATTGAACTGAGCACATGGTCCCCAGTGGAAGAGCTAGAGAAAGAACCCAAGGAGCTGAAAGGGCTTGCAGTGCCATAGAAAGAGCAATAATATGAGCCACCCAGTACTCCCAGAGCCCTCCGGGACAAAACCATCAACCGAAGAGTACACATGTAGTTAACCCTGGCTCTAGACACATAGGCAGCAGAGGATGGCCTTGTTGGACATCAAAAGGAGGAGAGGTCCTTGGTCCTAGAAAGGTTAGATGCCACAGTGTGGGGAAATTTGGGGACAGGGAAATGGGAGAAGGCCAATTGGGGAACAGGGGGAGGGGAGATCGTTTATGAGACTTTTGGGGGAGGGGGAACCAGGAAAGGGCACAACATTTGAAATGTAAATGAAGAATATATCCAATAAAAAAGGAACAAATTAAAGAGCATTTGTTTTTTTAAAAAACAATCCTTTTTAATTCAAAATTAAATACCAAATGTTTGTTTTTCTCCCATGTTCTATTCCTTAGAATTATTATGTAATTTGATGAATAGTTTATTTCTCAGCAATTGTGAGCTGTAGGTGCTGGAAAGTGAACTGTGATCTTCTTCAAGAGCAGCAAATGTTCTTAACCAATGCGTCATCTCCCTAGCTCCTCAAATTTAGTCCCCATATGCCATCGTTGAATTTCTTCTTAAATTTCTATACATTCACTTTTCTATATCATTTACTTTCCGAACAAAAAGATGATTATAAATGTAATAAACCTACCCCCTATAACAAGCTGATATCTAAAGATGAGAAGAGTACTCATTAAATCGTGGGAAAGTGTTAACAAAACCCATACTTAAATGACAAAGTAAATATGACATATCACATTGTACATTCCTTTTTTTTCTATATTTTTTATTTACATTCCCAATGATTTCCCCTTTCCTGGTTCCTCCCTCTCCGAAAGTCCCATAAGCCCTCTTCCCTCCTCCTGTTCCCCATTCAACCCCCTCTCGCTTCTCTGACCTGGTATTCCCCTATATCCAGTCTTTCCAAGACTAGGGATCTCTCCTATCTTCTTGGAAATCAATTGATATGTGAATTGTGTCTTGGGTATTCTGAGTTTCTGGGTTAATATCCCCTTATCAGTGACTGCAAACCATGTGTGTTCTTTTGTGATTGGGTTACCTCACTAAGGATGATATTTTCTAGTTCTGACCATTCTCCTAAGAATTTCATGATTTCATTGTTTTAAATTGCAGTGTAGTATTCCATTGTGTAAATATACCACATCTTCTGTATCCATTCCTCTGTTGAGGGACATCTGGGTTCTTTCCAGATTCTGGCTATTATAAATAAGGCTGCTATGACCATAGTGGAGCATGTGTCCTTACTGCATGCAGGGGAAGCCATCTGCGCCCATGAGCGGGTCAGATCTGTGGTCGTCTGGGCGCCAGCTCTGCTGTGGGACATCTGCCCTGCAGAGTAATCTGTGCCAAGAGGGCGCACATTAACCTCCACCATCTTTGCTCTGGCAACAGAGCAGTTGGGACCTCCAGGTGCAGGGATAACCGAGCATACCATCGCTTGGGACACAGCCAGCTGGTGTCCTCCCTGCACCCAAGAGCTGGGCAGTTCTATGGTCATCTATGCACCAGCTCTGCTGTGGGACATCTGCCCTGCACCAGCCTCCCCTTAGTCACCTCCACTCCGGGGACTGACTACACTGAGTCTCCAGGTACACAGGGATCCCAAGTATAACATCACTTGGGGCAAGGCACATCAGGGCTCCAAAGTCACTCAGGAGCAGGGCAGCCCCTCAGCAATTGGTGCCAGGGGAACTAGAGAAAGGACCCAAGGAGCTGAGGAGCTTTTAACCCCATAGGAGGAACAAAAATATCAATCAATCAGTACCACCAGAGCTCCCAGGGACTAAACTACCAACCAAAGAGTACACATGGAAAGACCCATGGCTCTAGCTGCATATGTAACAGAGGATGGCCTTGTTGGACATCAAAGAGAGGAGAGTCCTGAGTCCTGAAAAGGCTTGATGCCCCAGTATAGGGGAATGCCAGGACAGGGAAGCAGGAGTGGGTGTGTTGGTGAGCACAGGGAGGGAGGAATGGGATAGGGTGCTTTCAGAAGGGAAACCAGGAAAGGGGAAAACATTTAAATGTATATAAAGAAAATATCTTATAAATAAATAATAATAAATGAAATTTAAAAACTGATTATTTAAAGATAAATTTTCTGAAATTCATCTATATATCTAACATGTATGCAATATTTTTGTTTGTGAATATTAAGAAATTCCAAACATTATTAGAAAAAATCAAAGGATTAAAGATCAATGAAAATATCTCAAAGACATATAACAAACTTGAACAAATAAGACTACCAGATATTAGACTTTATTATCCACACAAATAATGAGACAAATGATGGAATCAGCATAATTAACTTTGTATGCACATCTGGCAAATGCCAAGAGATTTATACTTTCCCTAATTTTCACAAAGAAAGAATATTTTATCAGAAAGAATAGACAATAAGAAAAAATGTTTTAAAATTAGTAAGCATTAAGCATTTTCTCAGCAAAGGCATCATTAAAGGTTGAACTAGAGATCAAAATCTAAGAAAAACCCATATCTCAAACTTTACACTTGAAATCTTGTTTAGACTTTGGCCAAAGGATGATGCAATGAAATTGAAATGTTGATCAAAATATTACCACATCTCCTTCTTAGTAACTTCACACTTGACCATCTGT
Source organism: Tokudaia tokunoshimensis (assembly GCA_036184795.1). NCBI lineage: Eukaryota > Metazoa > Chordata > Mammalia > Rodentia > Muridae > Tokudaia > Tokudaia tokunoshimensis. Next base: position 51,312,955 of record BTHU01000006.1, on the reverse strand, counting down.
ACACATGGCCATGTCTTCTACATGCACAGATTCACTCAGGCAACTATAAAAATAAATCACAAAAAATTACAGTTCTATTGAATATAGAAAGATATTTCCTTTCCATATTTCTTAAATATTATATAACAACAATTTCTATAACATAGCTTACATAGGTATTTTAATCAATCTAGAAATTATATAAGGGAGCCGGGCGGTGGTGGCGCACGCCTTTAATCCCAGCACTTGGGAGGCAGAGGCAGGCGGATTTCTGAGTTCGAGGCCAGCCTGGTCTACAAAGTGAGTTCCAGGACAGCCAAGGCTACACAGAGAAACCCTGTCTCGAAAAAACCAAAAAAAAAAAAAACAAAACAAAACAAAACAAAAAAAAAAACAACAAAAAAAAATTGAAATTATATAAGGTATGCAAAGTATACAAAGTGTACAATTATGAAAATATAATTAATTTTAAACATATTATTTGACTATCTACTCTTTTATTTTCTCCTTTTGTTGTTTTGAGACAGTGTTCTTATGGAGCCCAGGATGAACTTCTGGTCTTCTTAATGAGATTTTGTAGATGATGGTAAAACTCTTTGTCATAATTCCTAACCATGGACATTTATAATTATACAGAGCCTAGAGCCAACATTCTACAGAAAGGAAGGGTAAGGGAAGTGTGTGTGTGTGTGTGTGTGTGTGTGTGTGTGTGTGTGTGTGTGTGTGTGACAGAGAGAAAGAGAGAGAGAGAGAGAGAGAGAGAGAGAGAGTAGAAATTCAAGAACAAAAACTGGTGTCCTGCTGCATCCATAAAACAGAACTTATGCCTAACAAATGAACTTTTTCTGAAACATGTGAACATATCCAACCATGCTCACTTTCTTCTCTGTTGGTGTACCTACGAAATGACTCAAGTGAATAGCAGACAGAATCAAAAATGAGGTTTCTTGAGACATTCTAAAAAACAGGACAACCAAACCCTGAGACAATAATTTTATACATTATTGCTTACAGTACCAGGAAAACATGACTCACACAAACAGTTGTCTTACATGCCACTGAACTTTGATAATCCAATATTGATAGCTGCCCAATGGACCTTCCATAATACAAGGGTTGAGTTGCTTTCATCTGTGTCATACACAGGAATATCACCAAGTATAGATACTGGACTACAGATACTACAGAATAAACAGTCGAATATATGAGAATAGAACTCATATCAAACTAAAATAAATTTAATAACTGTGAGTCAATTGCTAAAACCAATTACTTTGAAATACTGCTGTGGTTAATTAATAGAAATAGATTTATTATCAATTGAAACCTAACACTTGTTGGTGACATTTAGTTTTTTTATTTGCTGTACATACATTTTCATGTTAACTTACATAAACAAAAATAATTTTGAAATTACCTTATCAATTGTAAAAATTTTACAAATATGGTTGTGCAAATTCACTGCTAATTACCCAGTTATAAACATTTCAAAATACCAACCTGAATTATATTGAAAAAAAATGTCATTCTATAATTCTAGTTTGTCTTCTACATAAACTTTAAGTTCAGAAAATTTTCTAATTACAACTGCAATGGGAGCACTTCTCTGTCTTCATACATGTTATTCAAATGAAAAATCAATAACTGAAATGCTTACCTGATAAAGCTCTTTGACTGCACCCAAAGCTTGTGAAAATGTTGTCTGGAATTTCTTAAGAGAGTAACATAAGTCAGACTTATTTTTCCTTGCAGATACAAGAGCTATCTCATTTGCTATATTCTTCAAAACCTTTGACTCAACTGCAGCAAGGAAATTCATAGTAACTACAAAGTAGTTAATGCGTGCTTTGTAAAAGGAGAAAAGAGTCTGGAGTTACACACTGACTCACCAAAACAGTGATAAATGAAGTAAATGAAGCTGTGCTTAGATGATTTAGTCACTTGTACCATAAGCCTGAAATTGTCCCTGAGAAAGACTAGTGACTAAAACAGTTTAAGAAAATTAGGTAGATAATTAGCACACAAATCATATTTGGTCTTCCATTTTGTTCCATTGACATATGTTTTGTGCTATTAGGCATTTTAAAAAAATAGTCATTTTATATATTTCATATGTGTGAGTGCTTTACTCGCATGCATGTTAGTGCACTGTGTGGAAACCTCCTGCCTATGGGAGATTGAAGAGGCCACCAAATAACCTAGTTTCAGTGTTACAGATAGTGCAGTGTTGGTGCTGGGAAATGAGTCCATGAAAGCAACAACTGGTCTTAATTGCTGAACCATCCTTCCAGCCCTATTATTTTGGTTTTATTACTAGAGTTCTATAACATAGCATGGAATCTTGTATGGTAATTCTACAATTGTCTATTTTAGTCAAACCTGTTTTGTCTATTCAATGTCATGAAATTTTCATTGGGGTTGTACTGAGTTTGAAAGTTTTATTTGGCAAGGCGGTCATTTTCACAGTAATAAATCTATCAATCCATGAACATTGGATGCCTTCCAATTTTCATATTTCTTCCTCAACCTTTTTCTTCAGAGATTTAACATTTTCAGTGTAAAGGTAACTTACTTTCTTGTTTAGGTTTATCCCTAGATATTATTGTTTTGAGGATATTTTGAAAGAGATATAAATTTTTGTATGAGCTAATTGTAATAGAAGTACTTTAATTTTGTTGATCATAAAGCATTATCATTATTTTGAAATGTGCATTTATATGACTTGCCTTTCAAACTTCATCTTCAGTTGAATTTATCTGTGAATGGGTCTCTGATAACCATTTAGATCTGCTAGAATCTTGGTACAATGAAGTTCTTCTGTAAGTCCTCCAAATGACCAAGCTCTTGGCAAAGTGAACTTATAAGCAAAATTTTTGTCTATTCATGTCAGTAGAAGAAAGTTTTGTCCAAAAGGGGATTTACAAGAGAGTTTAGTTATCAGTGTATAAGAAAAAGGATGTTAAACAGGAGGAAAAAGAAATATGCAAATCAATTGCATTTAATGTCTCTTTGGCTGAGTGTGGAAATGTTGACGCTGTGTTCAAGAATGAATTAAAGCATGCCTGTGAAGTGTTTATTCAAGGATATGGAGTATAAATAAGTACGAATAGAATATATAGTGGTTTACAGAAATAGAGCTGAAATGGTATAGAATCACCAACAGAAACTCATATCCTGAAGAAATAGAGAGAAAGAAATTTATCATTTTTAACACTCAAAGCAGCAGTGTATTGTGTATAATAATTCTGCAAAGGCCAAAGTAAGAGTGCCTTATTTTTTTGCTAATTTTATTAGTATCAAAGAAAACTAGGGAAAATATTGTATTGACCAAGGAAATCACAGTGTTAATTCACCTCAGCCAATCAAGCCCACACCATATCAAGATATCTTGTCTACAGATCCGTAAAAACAAATATGGCATACGTAATACTTAACAACCCAGGCACTGATTCTGATAGAGAGGCAGGGAATTCAAAATCATAAGTAATTACAGTAACTTTAGAAAGTCCTGAAAATATACCTGCAGTGGTAAAAAGAGTAGGTATAAAATATATCTAGCATAAAGGCCCAGTCTTTTAATAGACTGATGAGGAATGTCCGAAGACAAAGGCAAATGTAGGGGAAAAAAAGTGGTCTTTGCAGGTAAAATAGTCTACATGATATTCAATCTGCTTCCAGAGACTTTATAAGTTGGGAAGAAGTCAGGAACTCATCTGAAAAATCCCAGTTGACTGAACTGAACCAGCAGAAGCTTAGCCTCCAGGTGACCTCTGAGAGCAACGTGATTCTTATAAAAAATGCTGAGTGCTTTGTAAAGTAGCTGCAGTGAACAAAATCCGAATTCCCACAGCAGGTGTGACATTCTAGTATGGCTCCACATATGCTTGGCCTGAGTCTGCTCACAGCCATTGAAGACGAGTTGGGAAAGGATATCATGAATTCAGAAATCGACTAAATGTAGAAAGTCTCTGTGGTGAGGAAAGGGAGGGAAAGACTTTAGAAAATAAGCACTTCATAGGGGAATAGAGGTAAACATAGGAAAGAAGGAAAGAACATTCCAGAAACATAGTTCCCAGGTGAAGCCTCTCCTCTCAAATTAATTACCTCATCTTTCTTGTTTCAGTATAAGTAGTGAGTGGCCCAACCACTATCTTCCCTATTCTCTATTAAAGGATACTGTGTGGGAAATGTCTTGTCTTAAATTCCCTTCCTATTATCTTGAGGTAAAATCTAGGTATTTGAGGAAAACAATATTCTTGGCCTTATTATGCAAGAAATTTTACCTTGATTTCTTAGTGTTTTATAATATTTTCTGCAAAAGTCATGAATCACAACACAGAATTATTTGTCATATTAACTTTGCTAAGAAGACTCTTGGGTTGGAACAACGTGTCTGGGGTTGCAAATCTAGAATGGATGTTTCCTCTCCATGTTGTGTGTCTATGTGGTTTATAGGATAGGGATTTACTTTAAATACTACACAACCTCTCATAGTAGAGAGTTTATGTAATATAAATGCAAGCATCCTATATAGTATTGCTCAAAGGTATCATCAACCAAACCATAGAATGTTCTTCACACTGGTAGAGAAATGATTATAACACCAGTAGCTCTTAAACACATTTAAAATCTGAGCAATGACAAAGAAGACTTCCTCAAAAACTATGGAAATGTATACCTGATGTATATAGTTTTCTATAAGTTAAAGTGTGAGCCCAGAGTACATTGCCTGTGTAATTTGATCCAAACTGCACAAAATTTTTATTTGTGTTGTAAGAATCTTGTATATCAATAGCCAATCCATATAATTCCACATATTCATGATGTTCTTATTATTTTCTACTGGAAATTCTTCTATATTCCCACTGAGCTGGAGGATAGTTTTCATTTATATCTGACCCTCGATTGTGGAGCAATACAACAAAAAAGAGGTTCAGGAACAAAAAAGAAGAAATTATAAAAGCTGACCACATATTCTCACTGTTCCTTTAGATTCTATGAGTGACAGAGAAGCTCATTATATAGCAGGAGTTACATGATGTTATTTATTACTGCTTGGAGGATGCCAAATCTCCAAACAAATAATACAGTGGCCAGAGAGCAGTTAAAGAGCCCCTGAGCCAAGAATGCGCATTTGCCAGTACAAATTTAATAAATTTCTAAGGCTTATAGCAAAGTGTCTCAGGTACAGAGTCTAATCCTAACATTTACTGCAAATAGTGAAGTGGTCCATTACTCCTTATAATGTAATATATCTGAATATGGACAGCTTTGCCAAAACAATATCTTAACTATTTGCTTAAGTAAAATAAATATACTCAATATTTTATAAGTGTGATCTCTCACTCATAGGAACCACTAAAAGAAGAAAAATAAGTATAAAGTCATTAGGTAGAGAGTAAAGAAAAAAGTATTCTCTTTGTGTATGTTGGCTTGATAATCTAAATATAAGAAGGAAAGGAAATTAATCTCTAGCTTTGCCTAAGCAACTCTGATGTTGTTATTATTGCATGTGAGTTCTTAGTCATTCTATGGGATTTACACGAACGCTAGTATTTTAAAAGTTATACAATATAGAGAGCAGCTTTTATGATTTTTAACAATGTGACCTTTTTTTAATTGAAACAATTTGATATACTATAAGTATTTTACTTGAAACAGAAAGGTGGGATCAGGCAGGTAATGCCAGGAGTGCAGGGAACACAGGAGTGGCAGAGCAGATGGGAAAGGGCCCGTCTGGGCTCCACCTGCACCCAGGAGCTAGACTGAGGCACAGCACTCTGTGCCAGGGGAGAACTGGTCACCCAGGGGTGCTGAGACAGGCTTGCAGGACCACAGGATGGACAAGCACCAGCCAGAGACAGCAGGACCAACAAAGATGAGAAATAACCAGATGGTGAAAGGCAAATGCAGGAATGTTACCATGAGAAACCAAAGCAACACTGCACCATGTGAACCCAGGTCTCCTACAACAGCAAGTCCTAGATAACCCAACACAGCAGAAAAGCAAGATTTGGATTTAAAATCACAGCTCATGATGCTGATGGAGGGCTTCAAGAAGGACATAAATAACTCCCTTAAGGAAATGCAGGAGAAGACAGGTAAACAGGTAGAAGCCCTTAAAGGATTAAAGCACAACCAAACAGGTATAAGAATTGAACCAGGATCTAAAAATGAAGGCAGAAACAACAAAGAAATCACAAAGGGAAACAACTCTGGATATAAAAAACCTAGAAAAAAGTCAGAAGTCATAGATGCAAGCATGAAAAACAGAATACAAGAGACAGAAGAGAGAATCTCAGATGCAGAAGATACCGTAGAAAGCATTGACAAAACAGTCAAAGAAAACACAAAATGCAAAATGTTCCTAACCCAAAACATCCAGGAAATACAGGACAAAATGAGAAAACCAAACCTAAGGATTATAGATATAGAAGAGAGTGAAGATTTTCCACTTAAAGGTCCAGCAAAAGTCTTCAACAAAATTATAGAAGAAAACTTCCCTAACCTAAAGAAAGAGATGCCCATGAACATACAAGAAGCCTACAAAATACAAAATAGATTGAACCAGAAGAGAAATTCCTCCCATCACATAATAATTAAAACACCAAATGCAGTAAACAAAGAAAGAACATTAAAAACAGTAAGGGAAAGTAACATATAAAGTCAGATCTATCAGAATTTTACCAGACTTCTCACCAGAGACTGTGAAAGCCAGAAGATCCTGGGCAGATGTCATACAGACCCTAAGGGAACACAAATGCCAACCCAGGCTACTATACCCAGCAAAACTCTCAATTACCATAGATGGAGAAACCAAGGTATTCCATGACAAAAACAAAATTACATAATATCTTTCCAAAAATCCAGTCCTTCAAAGGATAATGAATGAAAAACACCAACAAAAGGAGAGAAAGTACACACTAGAAAAAGCAAGAATTTAATCTTTTTTAACAAACCAAAAAGAAGAGAGCTTCACAAACATAACTACACCTCTAATAACAAAAATAGCAGGAAGTAACAATCACTTCTCATTAATATCTCCTAATATCAATGGACTCAATTCTCCAATAAAAAGATATAGACTAACAGACTGGATACACAAACAGGACCCAACATTTTGCTGTATACAGGAAACTCACCTTAGGCACAAAGACAGACACTAGCTCAGAGTAAAAGGCTGGAAAACAATTTTCCAAGCAAATGGTCCCAAGAAACAATCTGGTGTAGCCATTCTAATATGGAATAAAATCAAAGTTCAACCTAAAGTAATCAAAAATGATACAGAAAAACAATTCATACACATCAAAGGAAACATCTACCAAGATGAAATCTAAATTCGAACAGATATGTTCCAAATACATGGGCACCCACATTCATAAAAGAAGCTTGACTAAAGCTCAAAGCACACATTACACCTCACACAAAAAGAGTGGGAGAATTCAATACTACACTCTCATCAGTGGACAGTCAGGGAAACCCAAACTAAACAGAAAAACAATGAAACTAACAGAAGATATGAACTAAATGGATTTAACAGATATCTATAGAACATTTTATTGTAAAACAAAAGAATATACCTTCTTCTCAGCACCTCACTGTACTGTCTCCAAAATTGATCATGTACTCGGTCACAAAATAGAACTCAGCAGATATAAGAAGAATGAAATAATTCCATGCACCCTATCAGATCACCATGGACTAAGGCTGGTCTTCAATAACAACAAAAACAACAAAAAGTCTACATACACATTGGAACTGAACAACATTCTACTCAATGATAACTAGGTCAAGGAAGAAAAAAAGAAAGAAATTAAAGACATTTTAGAATTAAATGAAAATGAAGGCACAACATACCCAAAATTATGGGACACAATGAAAACAGTACTAAGAGGAAAAGTCATAGCTCTGAGTTCCTCCAAAAATAATATGGAAAGAGCATATAATAACAATTTTATAGCACAGCTGAAGGCTCTAGAACAAATTGAAGCAAAGACACACAAGAGGAGTAGACAGCAGGAAATAATCAAACTCAGGGATGAAATCAACCAAATAGAAACAAAAAGAACTATTCAAAGAATCAAACAAACAAGGAGCTGGTTCTTTGAAAAGACCAACAAGATAGATAAACCCTTAGTCAAACTAACCAGAGGGCACAGAAACAGTAATCACATCAGCAATATAAGAAATGCAAAGGGAGGAATAACAACAGATACTGAGGAAATCCAAAAAATCATCAGATCCAATTACTGAAGCCTATACTCAATAAAACTGGTAAATCTAGATGAAATGTACAATTTTCTAGTTGGATACAAGGAATCAGAGTTAATCAGGTTCAGATAGAAGATCTAAACAGTCCCATAACCCCTAAAGGAATAGAAAAGTTCATTGAAAGTCTCGCAACCAAAAAAAGCACAGGAAAAGATGGTATTAGTGCAGAATTATATCAGACCTTCAAAGAAGACCTAACACCTATACTGTTCAAATTATTAAACAAAATAGAAACAGAAGGAATAATACCCAACAAGTTCTATGAAGCCACAATTACGCTGATACCAAAACCACACAAAGACCCAGCAAAGAAAGAGAACTTTAGACAATTTCCCTTATGAATATCGATACAAAAACCCTCAATAAAATTCTTGCCAACTGAACCCAAGAACACATCAAATAGATCATCCACCATGATCAAGTAGGCTTCATCCTAGGTTGCAGGGATTGTTCAATATATGGAAATTCATCAATATAATCCACTATACATACAAACTCAAAAGGAAAAAAAGAACACATGATCATTTCATTAGATGCTGAGAAAGCATTTGACAAAATCCAACACCTCTTCATGATAAATGTCTTGGAATGATTAGGAATTCAGGGCCCATACCTAAACATAGTAAAAGCAATATACAGCAAAGCAGTAGCCAACATCAAACTAAATAGAGAGAAACTTGAAGCAATCCCACTGAAATCAGGGACTAGACAAGGCTGTCCACTCTCTCCCTATCTGTTCAATATAGTACTCAAAGTCCTAGCCAGAGCAATTTGACAACAAAAGGGGGTTAAAGGGAATCAAATTGGAAAGGAAGAAGTCAAAGTATCACTATTTGCAGATGATATGGTAGCATACTTAGGTGACCCAACCATTCAACCAGAGAACTTCTAAACCTGATAAACAACTTCAGCAAAGTGGCTGGATATAAAATTAACTTAAACAAATAAGTAGTCTTTTTATACTCAAAGGATAAGCAGACTGAGAAAGAAATTAGGGAAATGACACTCTTCATAATAGTCACAAATAATACAAAATACCTTGGTGTGACTCTAACCAAGCAAGTAAAATATCTGTATGACAAGAACTTCAAGTCTCTGAAGAAAGAAATTGAAGAAGATCTCAGAAGACGGAAAGACTTCCAATGCTCATGGATTGGCAGTGTTAATATAGCAAAAATGGCCGTCTTGCCAAAAGCAATATATGGATTCAATGCAGTCCAAATTAAAATTCCAAGTCAATTCTTCATAGACTTAGAAAGAGCAATTTCCAAATTCATCTGGAATAACAAAAAAAAAAAAACCCAGGAGAGATAAAACTATTCTCAACAATAAAAGAACCTCTGGTGGAATCACCATCCCTGACCTCAAGCTATACTACAGAGCAATAGTGATAAAAACTGCATGGTATTGGTATAGTGACAGGCAGGTAGATCAGTGGAATAGAATTGAAGACCCAGAAATGAACCCTCAAACCTTTAGTCATTTGATCTTTGACAAAGGAGCTAAAACCATCCAGTGTAAAAAAGACAGTATTTTCAACAAATGGTGCTGGGTCAACTGGCAGTCAACATGTAGAAGGATACAAATTGATTCATTCTTTTCTCCCAGTACAAAGCTCAAGTCCAAGTGGATCAAGGAACTCCACATAAAACCAGATACACTGATTCTAATAGGAGAGAAAGTGGGGAAGAACCTGGAGTACCAGTCCTACAACCAAAAGAGGGCTAATATTCAATATATACAAAGGACTCAAGAAGTTAGACTCCAGAGAACCAAATAACCCTATAAAAATGGGGTACAGAGCTAAACAAAGAATTCTCAACTGAGGAATACTGTATGTCTGAGAAACACTTAAAGAAATGTTCCACATCCTTAGTCATCAGGGAAATGCAAATCAAAACAACCCTGAGATTCCAGCTCACACCAGTCAGAATGGCCAAGATTAAAAGCTCAGGGGACAGCAAATGCTGGAGAGGAGGTGGAAAAAGAGGAACACTCCTCCATTGCTGGTAGGATTGCAAGTGTTAAAACAACTCTGGAAATCAGTTTGGCAGTTCCTCAGAAAATTGGACATAGTACTAACTGAGGACTCAGCTATACCACTCCTGGGCATATACCCAGAAGATGCTCCAACATGTAATAAGTACACATGCTCAACTATATTCATAACAGCCTTATTTATAATAGCCAGAAGCTAAAAAGAACCCAGATGTCCCTCAACAGAAGAATGGATAAAGAAAATGTAGTACATTTACACAATGGAGTACTACTCAGCTATTAAAAACAATGAATTCATGAAATTCTTAGGCAAATGGATGGAGCTACAAAATATCATCCTTAGCGAGGTAACCCGATCACAGAAGAACACACACTTGCTGATAAGTGAATATTAGCCCAAAATCTCAGAATACCCAAGATACAATTCACAGACCACATGAAGCTCAAGATGAAGGGAGACCAAACTGTGGATACTTCGATCCTTATTGGAAGGTGGATCAAAATACCCGTGGCTCAGAGCCAATCAATAGACTGAGCATATGGTCACCAATGGAGCAGCTAAAGAAAGGACCCAAGGAGCTGAAGAGGTTTGCAGTCACATAGGAGGAACAATAATATGTACCAACCAGTACCCCCAGAGCTCCTAGGGACTTAACCAACAACCAAAGAGTACACATGGAGGTACCCATGTCTCCAGCTACATATGTAGCAGAAGATGACCATTTCAGATATCAATGAGAGGAGAAGCCATTGGTCCTGTGAAAGCCAGATGCTCCAGAGTAGGGTTATGCCAGTCAGGAAAGTAGAAATGGGGGGGGGGATATTGAGCAAGTGGAGGGTCGATCAGATATAGGGGTTTCAGAGGGGTAGCAAGGAAATGGGATACCACTTGAAATATAAATAAAGCAAATATCTAAGAAAAAAGAAAATAGTATATAAAATTAGGATAATTGTCTCTATTCTTAGTTTTTAGCTGTAATCACATTTTGTAGATAAAAAGAAAAGTAAAATTATGTGCAAAGTTAGAGTACAAATTTGTGGACTGGACACTGACAATGAATAGAATATAGAAGTTATCAGAAAATGAAGCAAGCATGAAAATAGTTTTATATTAAAAGACAGCAAAAGTATCAAGTATGCACTATTTAGTATTTTATTTATAAAATTAATATGCAATCAAAATCTTTAACACTCTAAATTACAGAACAGGAGCAAGCCACAGGATTGTGCCCCTTCCCCATACAATTGCATTTTTCTTGTCATCAAGTTTTTCATAACTAGGTAATAGTTTCTGTACATTCAATAGAATCATATTATAGACAAGTTCTTTCTGGCACAAGGTATGTCATATAAGTTCTAAATTATGTGCATATGGTGATTAAATAAAGAAATATATGTAGCATTATGAAGAAGAAAAATGTCAGCTTGTTCAGATCATCTTGAAAGTAAAGATGACATTACAGAGAGAATAATGACAGAAAGTTCCAAAACGAAATCATAATCTAATTATTTTCAAAAGATTTAGCATAAAGAAGTTGAGGTAAATAAAAGTTTTCATCATTGCACTCCTGTGCTATACACATCAAAAAAAAAAGAAAGAGAAAGAAAAAATAAAGAAAGAAGGAAGGAAGGAAAGAAGGAAGGAAGGAAGGAAAGAGAGAGAGAGAGAAAGAAAGAACAAAAGAAAGAGAAAGGTGGACCATAACTATGTCACATGTATTTTTTAGTATACCTCCAGAAATTATTATTAAAATATCAGTATTTCCACATTGAATTATTCAATTTTCCATGAATTATGTAAACACATTTTTATGAGGGGAAGCATTCTAATTTAATGCCATTTATAATTGTAATTTGTAATTACAATTTTACATGGTAAAAGATCTAGAAGAATTTCTTCATTAACCAATGGCATTATCCAATATCTGAACAAGATTCACCTTGTGCTCAGGTTTCTGATTCCATGTACTGTTGATGAAAAGGTGATAAAACTTCATTATCTTTAATGGTAATTACCAAGATACACATTTCTTCTCCATTGGCGTTCTGCCTAGAAAATATTACAACTTACTTATAAACAGAAAAGAAATCCTGACTTCCTCTTCCCTTCTCCAATAAAAGCCTGGTCATACACTTGGCTACCAGTTTAGCACCATGGCTGTCCTGACTTCATATCCATGGCTGTACCTGGTCTGGGTACTGACTGCCTGCTTCTCTGCAGCTGTAGGAGAGATTTCTGATAACTCAGTTCTGTATCCTCCTTTATGGGAAGACAGCCCTGAGCAGTTAAGTGACTACAGGCTGGAGGATGGGAAGCACATAATTAACCCTTGGGTATTCACTGACAGAATGGGGTTGTACAGAATCTTACTGAACAAGACAGCTATGTATTTTGTAAGATATGGTGCAGAAAATGAACAAAATCTTCTATGGGGATTGCCTCTGCAGTTTGGCTGGCAGTATCACTCAGGTAAGAAAGACACATATTCTCTATATACCAATGTATTACTGATGTATTAGGAAAACTGGATTCTCCCTATGTTATACTGTCTAGTTTTATGTCAGTTTGACACAGTCTGAAGTCATCTGAAAGGAAGAATCTTCAGTTGAGAAAATTTCTTCATATGACCAGACAGTATGCAAATCTATAGGTCTTTTATTTAATCAGTGATTGATGTAAACGGGACTAGTCATTGTGGATGGTGCCATCCCTTGGGCTGGTGGTCCTGGATTCAACAGGAAATCAGGCTGAACAAGCAAGGAGGAGTAAGCTTCTTCCAAGGTCTCTGTGTCAGTTTCTGCCTCCAGGTTCCAATTTGATTTGAGCTCCCGTCTTGGTGTTCCTCAATGGAAAACGATTCAGGATAAGTAAGCTAAACCTTTCCATTCCAAGTTGTTTTTGATCATGGTGTTTTGCTGGGAGCAGCATACCATGAGAGGGACTGCCCACAGCAGACCAGGATGGAGACACCTCAGAAATGCATGCTACAGCTCCTTGTAAAAAAGGATGGCATCTGGGACCCTGAGAAGCTGGAGAAACAACCCTCCAGTGATTTGCCATTTGAAATAAGGGACTACCTGCAGTAGAATGAAGACATCTCAGTAGCCCATGGCAGCTCTTAATAAAAAAAAAAAAAAACAAAAAACAGTTGTTCCCATTTCTTCTAATCTTAGCCCTGGATAACAGCTGTATATATTTTATTTGTGTGTGATTGCTTTTCAGTTGGCCTTGGTGTGCATAATTATGGTATTCTATCTGACTTTCTCACTTTCCTATTTCTTTCTCCTGCTCTAGCGAATTCTGTGAAACTAGATGTTCCTTGATAAAAATAATTCTTAAACAACTGAAAACTGAGGCATGGGGCATAGCACAGTCCTGATGGCCCAGGTGCATGCTATGTGCTTTCATCATGGAAACAATGCAATAAATGCACAATGGTAATTTCAGATTAATGTTTGACTTGCAAAGAAAGTTTGAAAAAATTATGAGAAAATGAAACAGAGTCAACACTGGGACCCCAAGAAAGGAAAAAGCTATTGAAGTTATGAATTAAGTTTTGTACATTTGAGAGTGGTTTTTAGATAGGCAAGTCTAGAATGCATAAAATTATATATTAGTAAAATTTAGTCAAAATACTGGAACTTTTAGGAGAGTCATTATGTGCAATGAGCAGAGGCAGAAAGCTAGAGGAACTGCTGAATTAAGGGTTAATTCGATTCTTTCCAGCCACTGCCTGGCAGCTTTGCCCATGTCGTTTATCATTAGAGCTTCACAGGAAAATGCAAGTAGCTGATCTCTGAGCTCTGAGCTCTGAACTACAATAAAACAAAAGATAAAGTTTAAATAATGGTAAGTTTGCATTTATTATTATTTTGGCCACAGGCTTAAGAATAGGGGAAGCTCAAAACTATGAGGAGCACCTGTAATTCTTGATACTTTGTGGGATACGGTTATTATTTTTTTAAATTTATTTTGGCAATGAATATACAATGTCTTTTTTTCTACCTGCTTTTGGAATAATAATAAAAGACCTGAGCAAGAAAAAGGCAGGAGAGCTAGTTGAGAGAGGAAGCGAGGTATGCATGAGGTGAGTGCAGCGTGAGCGGAGAGAGTGTGAGGAAAGTATGTGAAGAGTGTATGTGTGAGTGAAAGGAGAATTCATGTTGTGCATGTGAGGTGTATGTGAAGAGTGTGTGTGTGAATGAAAGGGGAACACACAGAAGTGTGTAGGAGTGTGGGAGTTTGAGAAAAGAAAAGCCAACAGAAGAAAAGCAGAGTGTACAGGAGAATGCAGAGTGCACAGAAGAATGCAGAGTGCATGCAGTCTCAAGCTGCAAGCGAGCTTGTAGCAAGCAAGAGAAAGAGTGAACAGAGAGGAGAGAGAAAGAGAGAGAGAGACAGACAGAGAGAGAGAGAGAGAGAGAGAGAGAGAGAGAGAGAGAGAGAGAGAGAGAGAATCAACTTTAAGCTTTGAAAAATTGCCTGTCCGTTTGTACCTGAAAAGTAGTCTGCCTGTTTATTATGTGCCTTCCAGATATCCAGACTGAGGCTGGACCCCAACAATGTTTCCTCACCCCATAGTAACTCTAACTATGATATTAACACAGGTTCCTTTGAAAACTGATTCTTTTTGTTTTGTTTTCAATTTCCTCATAATATTTCTTCTTGTTGTAAAAGTCAGTATCCATAAATTCTTCCCCCGTGGATTTATTGTTACTATCAGACACTTCAATGACACAGAGGCAGGAAGAACAACCATAAAGAGACATCCTTTCTCTAATTTGATTATTTTCAAAATAGTTACTACACCACTGCTATCTACACATTCCTTCACGTCCCTATTAGACTAGGGATATTCATCAGAAACAGGAGGTGATTATATTAGCCTTCTTGACAGTATTAATTAAAACTTCCTACTCATAAGCATGAAATTACAAATAAGTAGTTCCCAACTAGTGGTGATCTGTGCCAAGGCTTGCTTCTTTGTATAAACCCGAGAAGTTTGCAGTGTATACGTATGGAAGATGTTTGAGGGCCACATATTGGTGAATAAAATGATAGTTTCTTCTGGCTGACAGAAAATTTTTGCAGAAAATATTAAAAAGAACTGCCAAGTTCCTGCACTCTATCTGACTACTTTCAGCCCTCCAACTCAGCTGCCTCCACAGTTAGCCCCATGTAGCAACTGATCACAGTCTTCCCAGCTCTGGTTCGCTGCCTCAGTGCCGCCTGTACCCTCTCAGTCATAATCTCCCTGTGGTTGGCGGTCCCACCTTCCAGTAACCCAGTAAAATAAATCTCTAGAAACTTATAACTAATCAGTCAGATTTATATATCAATAAATTTTCAATACACAAGATGCCCACACAATAATTTCAGGGCCAATTGATAATGGTACAAGCTGCCCACCTAGAGCAGATAAATTATCCCAATTACTCTATTCCTATATGATATTCATAACTATCATGGCTATTAAAACCACATGTGGTCAGGATCTTCTTCCTGTCAGTTTTGCATCTTGCTTCCTTCTCTCTCTCTCAGACACTCTCCTTCCTTCACTTTCAAAATACTTTGACATTTTTGTACTTATAAATTAAATGTATGCATTCAACTGTTTTAGAAGTGCATGATAGACAAATACACCTGCGCCTTCTCTGTCCTCTAGGTAGATTAGCTGATCCCACTGGAATGAGAGAAGATGGCACTGAACTTGAAGAGAGTCTGAATGTCTCTGTGGACAGTTGGTGGGCTGGTAGGTTCTCTTCAATAGCAAATTTGACTTACACATCAAAGAATGTATTTAACCTGAATGTTAGCGACAGAGACAAAATAAAAACATCACTGCACCTTTTTCAAGATGAATTGATGGCATGTGGCAGAGTTGATCAATCAAATGGAATATAATAATGTTTAAAGATGTAGTCAGACTTTTCAAAGAAAAACTGAGTCAAGGAACTACAAAGATCACAAACTCTAGGAGCAAGACTTTTGGTGGTATTGCACGTTCACAAAGGAACATGGAATCTTTTCATGTGAGACAAAGAATGCCTTTCTTTTTTGCTCAGAATAAAGAAGCTAAATTCTGAAACTCACAAAAATGCCAGACTAATACTTTGCTTGGGCAATCTATAACTAATTTAATTAGGTTTGCAATACTAAAAACAATTTGTATAGGTCTTCTAATTCTTTCATGGTGTGTTTTGTTTGAAATGAATTTATATAGAAATTTTTAAGTATAATACACCAACAGTTATAAATGACACTGTTAAATTTCACTTTTTTTCGAGTGACTCATAAATATTATGAACCACAGGATATTTTCCTTCACAACAACTTGAGTAATTCTTTGAAAAATTGAAAAACAGACTTGTCAACAGCTCTCAAATTACAATTTAGTCTTATTTGCTTTATAATTTAAAATGTTATGAATGAGCATAAGCATATTATATAATTAAATTAAAATGGTTAAATCTGCAGAACTTGCTCCTCTATAATGGGGAAACTTGAAGCCTGTTAGGTTGCCAGTCAAAAGTTCATGCTTTAAAGAAATGGGACAAAAGTAATTAGTAGTATTCTGTATAAAATTAGACTAAGTTATTAAATATAAAATATGCATTTTTCCAAATTGAGAGTTATGCTTTATATTTGATGAAATCTATAGTCATGTTTTATATTTTATAGATATGCTGTTATATTTTAGAAAAAAATTAAAATTGACAATGCAATTCCATTGAAAATTTGTGTACCATTATGAGAACAATTGGATAGATTTTGTTCCTTTCCCTTTTTATTTGATGCTTGAAGTAAAATTGTTATGGAATCTATTAAAATTACCTTTCTTAAAATTTGATAATATGACACTTCACTATGTACCCATGATTATAGGAATTTTAAACTGTAAGTTGATTTTCAGCAAAAATTTTAGTTGCCAATTTTTATAAGCATTCAGGATCTGTGAATATCCCTTAATGACTTAATGATTCCTAAAAAAACAAAAAAAAAAAATGCTGTGTGTTTTGGCACAGGTTCTGAGTCTAACCAGCCTCTTGTTTTCACAGATGTAAATTATTATCTGAGTGTGTTACCTTTCCTTGCTGCTGTTGATTCTGGAATAATAGGGATATCACCAAACCAAATCACGATCTTGCCACCACCCCAGGATCAGATGAGGTTTTGTTATAATGTTTCTGGCTGTCAATCTGCCTTCCCCGGAACAATGAACAAATGGAGAGACTTTTTTCAGGTTTGTCACTTAAGTTTTAAATCACATTCCTCATACATGCCAGGAGAATTCACATTGTGAAAGTCTTTTATGAAAGACTGTTTTTTTTTATTTGCTGTATGCTTTTCTTAATATTAAAATGTAAATTGTACACAGATATTTTTCTAATAACTGGTGTAGAAATACAGTGCATGCCAGAGAAAACCACCATTCTCATTTAGTACTAACGCAAAATCCATCTGTTCTCAATGCAAGTGAAAAAAAATACCACAAATGTCTAGCATGCAGATAATTTTAGTAGAGATTAAATAAACATGTGAATAATTGAGACTTTAGGCTATTTGTGACATGTTACAATAACTGGGATCGTAGACTTATTTTAGATAAGTCTATCTTTATTGAAAGTGAATTAATAACCACTCACTTGTAGTTAGAGCCAAACAATAATATGTTGTTTTAAACAAACCATTTAATGACCAAAATGAAATACATTGGTCAAACATAGAACAAGCTAAAAGTTAGTAATTTAAATATATTTACTATTTTTTAACGGTTTATTTATTTATTATATCTAAGTACATTGAAGCTGTCTTCAGACACACCAGAAGAGGGTGTCAGATCTCTTTATGAATGGTTGTGAGCCACCATGTGGGTGCTGGGATTTGAACTCAGGACCTTTGCAAGAGCAGTAGGTGCTCTTACCCACTGAGTAATCAAAAACATTTTAATGAGTTTGTTTCACCGTCCAAATTATAGTCCTATGTAAAGGAAAGCCAGGGGAGGAGCTCAAGCAGAACATGAAGGCAGAAAGCATCCTCTATATTTACTAATTTTAAATGGTTAATTCATTGTTTTCAATATACTTTAATTTTCAACTCTTTCTTATTGCTTTTAACATTTTGTAAAAAATGTAATAATGTTGATAGGAAAAATGAAAATAACCCTATCAAATATAAAGCATGGATACTATACAGATACTTAAAGATCATTTCAACTCAATGATATGCTTTACTGAAAAGTACCTATTATTTTATTTGCTGTTAAGCATTAAGTATAGCATGGAATAATAGCATTCTTAGTTCATGCTGACTATTGCTCATATTTCTGAGTCTGGGTGAATTTTAGGAGAGTTGTCTGCATAACACTATTTTCTCTATTCTTCAGTACATGCAGTTGCCGTCTAGTGACTTTGATGGTCTTCTGGAGAAGTTATGGGATGCTCATACCTTAACCTTGGAGTATCCCATCAGTGCCTTTGTAGACAGGTATGAAATATTTTTGTCTCTGTTTCAGTTGGATTTTTTTCCATTGATTTAATTAAAATGTCCAAAAGCAACTTAGGAAAGAACGAGTTTGTTTCAGCTTCCAAATTATAGTCCATTCTAAAGAAAAGCCAAGGGAGGAGCTCACGCAGAACATGAAGGCCGAAAGCAGAGCAGAGACCATGTAGTGATGCAGATTACCTGGCTCTCTTCCTTTTGTTTGGCCAACTTTCTTACATAACTCAAGGCTACCTATTTAGTGATGGCACTGCTTACAGTGTGTTGCATCCAATTGCATGAATTCGCAATCATAAAAATAACTCACAGGCCAATCTGATGGACACAATACTTGAGTCATTGCTCAACTAGAGACTACGTTTGATTCCCAGAAGATCTGAATTTGATTTCCAGAATCCACTTGGTGGATCACAACCATCTGCTCAGTTCCTGGATATCAAATGTTTTTGATTGGTCTACAAGAGAACCATGCATGGATTCTTCTTTACACACACACCTAAATTTGTTGTCAAGTTGACTAAAAGTAGCCTGCATGGCCTTATTCAAATTTTTTTATTCTAGAATAATCATGGTTTTTAATCTTATAATAAAGGACAAGTGCAATCTCTGGTGATTATGATATTGAAGGAAAAATTTAGAATATATTTTTGAGTGGAAAAAGAAAATCAATTATTTGAGAAACAGCTGGGAACATAGTTCAGTTGGCTCAACTGCTTGAGAACCTGTCCTTTCTTTACTTCTATGCAAGTAAGAAGACATCAATTCGTCTTCTAGAACTCATGTAATAGAAGACAGCATCATGCTATGTATATTATACCCATGGTGGGGAGGTAAAAACTAGTGGATCCCTGGAACTCACTGGTTAGCCTAGCCTTATGGTGATTACAGTCACTGGGAGACCCTGTTCAAAGAAAACACAGGTGGACCAGACCTGAGGTTATACTCTGGCCTCCATATTCATGTACACTCCTCTAAACACACACACACACACACACACACACACACACAAACACATTCACTCACACAAACACATCCACATACCATGCACATACACTCACTCATAAGTACACAGGTATATGAACTCATACATACAAATAAATCTTGAGAAAAGGGAATTAAATTACCTTGTGAATGGTGGTAGTCAAGTTGTAATATTTGTTATAAATTACTTTTCCACATTTAGAGAACTTACATTTTTTCTATAAAAATAAACAATAGAAGAGTAAAACTTTATAGATTTTATTTTTATTTGCATTGTTGTTTTCCCTTCATGTATGTTTCTGTGCACTGCTTACATGCATGGTTCCCTTGGAGGCCAATCAAAAGCATTTGATATCCTGGAACTGAGCAGATAGTTGTGAGCCACCAAGTGGATTCTGGAAATCAAAACCAGGTCTTCTGGGAATCAAACCTAGTCCCCAGTTGAGCATCTGTGCTCTTAACCACTGAGCTACTTATCCAGGCCCCAGAACAATATAGCTCTAAGCACAGTAATCTCGAGTATTTAAGACATTATAACTTATAGTGATTATAAAGTTTTTTTTTCTTTCTAGATCTATTTCCATTATCTTGTCATTTTGCACATCCAAATTCTTTCCACTTAGGACAGACCAAATTCAATTAAAGTTTCTCTAAATGGAATATCATGAAGTTTTTTGTTATTAAAGTATGTAACTATCAGGATCCTATCTTTACTAATTGTAGCAAATATTGGTTCGATTATTGCAGTCTACTTCCTGAACTTCAGGTTTTTCCCTTTGCCTTTCTTATCCTGGTAATAAACCTTAAAAGACAATAATTAAAATGCTACCGTATGTTAAATAAATAACAATTGAGTACCCTTTATTATTAATAAAAGTAAGAGAAACCATTAAATTTTTTTAATGTAACATAATTTCAGCTTTATTCCATTTTACTGACACAGAGTCTGGATCTTGTCAGTTCAGTTTGGCACTTAATACCATATAACTACTGGATAGAAATTCTCATGCTCACATTCCTTTTGACTCTCACATCATCTCTTTTTTCTTCAGAGTCTGCTGCCTCTAGTCCATGGGCCTTACAAGCTAGATATAAAGATAAATTCTACTCATATTTTTCTCATATTTGTAAAAGTCATGTTGAACATATAAATATGCTTGAACTGCTACAGTATATAAATAAGTATAAATGAATGGAACAGAACTGTGGGTTCACTTCTTTTAATGAAGAAACTATCTTCAGAAGATATAAACCATAGCTACAGCCAGTAAACTGAGCAAAGGCTCTGTTTCATATCTATTTCTTTTTCACTTATATTAAAAAATTGCTGAATCCAAGGAAGGCTTCTGTGCCTCTTCAGTACACACACACACACACACACACACACACACACACACACACACACCAAGTAACAAAAAAAGCCATGAATTTGGAAGAGAGCTGGGGTAGTCTATTTAGGAAGGCATGGAGGGAAGAAAGGGAGGAGAGAAGAAATAATGTTAATTACATCTCATCCTCAGAAAAATTAATGAAATAATTTAAAAAACAGAAAACTCTACAATATTCAAACCGTTTTAAAAATGCTACAAAGGAAATTTAAATAGATATACTTTTATTTTATTTTAATTTCCAGAATTTATATGTAAGGCCAATTTTGTTCCTATACTGTACCACATACTACAAATTTTGCTTGGACATATGGTGATGGACAATCATAATCTCTTTACCTTCATTGTTGATTATTGATGTTAATTCCCAGATCATGTTATAGATACATACCTATAGAGAGGTAAAGAGTAGCTTTACCAATAAGTCTCTGTAACTGCTAAAGAATTCAACCATTTAGCTGGTAGAGGTTTGCGGAAGTAGAGCTGGTTCCAATCCGAGGACTCAGGATGGGAAGTAGGGCAGGTGATTACTTAAGTGGGGCGTTTCAAGCAGTGGGTACCTTGCTGACCTGAAATCATGGACCAACAAGAGTTTAGAGCCTGTGTGTAGATCCCGTAATGCATGTGGTACCAGTGGTATTGTCATGTGCTATCAAGAATTTTCATTTCCCATATAAGATCCTGAAGTGTTAATTATTTTTTGTTTTCTTTTGTTTTGTTTATTGTATTTAAACATTTGCTGGTTTGATGTTTTCAATAATTTTTTTATGACTAATATTTCTGATATGGTCTTGAGATGCACAAGTATCCACGTGTTGTTGACCTAAGATGGTAAGTCTCTGTACATGGTGAGTGTTTTGTTGTTGTTGGGGTTTTATTGTTAATCTTTTGTTTATAGAGCCATCATTATCCCCCTTGTGTTCTGTCCTCTGACAGTTTCTCATCCCATTCCTCCTCTTCTATCATCAAGAGGATGTCCCCACACCCTTCGATACATACCTCACACCCCACATGGCTTTCCCACTCTCTGAGTTCTCAAGTCTCTAGGGTCAGGTGCATGTTCTCTCACTCAGGCAACCATCTGCTGTGTACCTGTAGGGGGCCTTGAACCTGCTAGTGTATGCTACCTGGTTGATGGCTCAGTGTCTGAGTGATCTTGGTGATATAGGTTAGTTCAGCCTGCTGGTCTTCCTATGGTGTTGTCCTCTTCCTCAACTTCTTCCAGCCTTCCCTAATTCAATCACAGGGGTCCCTGATTTCAGTCCATTGGTAGCTGCATCTGTATCAGTCTGCTGCAGTTGGGCCTCTCTAAGGGCAGATATTCTAGGCTCTTGTCTGTTAGCACACCATAGCATCAGCAATAGCATCAGGCCTTGGAGACTCTCCTTGAGAAGGATCCCATTTAGGACCAGTCACTGGACCTCCTTTCCCTCAGTCTCTTCTCTATTTTTGTCCATTCAGTTCTTTAGGAACAATTCTGAATCAGAGTTTTTGGACTGTAGGATGGCAACCTCATCGCTCCACTTGATGCCTTTTCCACTGGGGGTGGATTCTACAAGTTCCCTCTCCTCTTTTCTTGAACATTTCATCTAAGGTTCCTCCCTTTGTGTCCTGAGATTCTCTCATCCCCCAGGTCTCTATTACATTCTAGCAGGTTCCCCCACCTCATACCTTCCAAGGTTGCATATTTGCATTCATTCTGCTAACTCTTGAGGCTTCACTTCTTTTACCACCCTCCCCCCCAATACCTGATCATGTTCCACTTTTTCACTTCCTCTCCCCTCTATTACCCAGGTTCTTCCCTCCCTCTATTTAATGTAGAACAATTACTATCAGTCTGAGTGCCATGATTGCTGCTCTCTGAAGGTGATTGCTCAGTTCACAGACAGGATCCAGATTTTTTTCTGCCTCAAATTTGTTCTCAAAATGAATTGGACTCCTGCTTTGGAAGAAGAAATGGCCTGAAGCAAATCACAGCCTGACAGGCTCCTGTCTTTTAATGTGCAGTAACTTACAACAATGCAGTAAGGGGCCTGTCTTCACGTACCCCACCCCTAACAACATTACTGCTCACTACCTGTGCACACACTGCTTTCTGTCCTCTATCCTTCCCTCTATCTTTCTTCTCCTCCATTCTTAAAAATTCAGAGTTCTATGCTGATGTTTTATGGTGCTTGCTATTAAACTAACTCATGGTCTCATGCATCCGTAACAAGCCCCACTCTCTTTAAGTTTTCTTTTACTTCTTTTATTTATATTTTATTAGATATTTTCTTTATTTACATTTCAAATGTTATCCCCTTTCCTCATTTCCCCTGTGAAAACCCCCTATGCCATCCCCACTTCCACTGCTCACCAACCCACCCACTCCAGCTTCCCTTTCCTGGCATTCGAATACACTGGGGCACCGAGCCTTCCCAGGACCAAGGGCCTCTCCTTTCATTGATGTCCGATAAGGTCATCCTCTGCTACATATGCTGCTGAAGACATTGGTCCCTACATCTGTACTATTTGGTTGGTGGTTTAGTTCCAGGATCTCTGGGTGTACTGGTTGGTTCATATTGCTGTTCCTCCTATGAGGTTCCAAACCCCTTCAACTCCTTAGGTCCTTTCCTTAGCTCCTCCATTGGGGACCCTGTGCTCAGTCCAGTGGTTGGCTGAGAGCATCCACCTCTGTATTGTCAGACACTGGCAGAGCCTCTCAGGAGATAGCTATAACAGGTTCCTGTCAGCAAGCATATGTTGGCATCCACAATAGTGTCTGAGTTTGGTAACTGTATATGGGATGGATCCCTAGGTGGGGCAGTCTCTGGATGGTCTTTCCTTCAGTCTCTGCTCCACACTTTGTCTCTTCATATCCTTCCATGGGTATTTTGTTCTCCCTTCTAAGAAAGAACAACGTATCCACACTTCAGTCTTCATTCTTTTTTTTTTAACTGTGAAGTATAATTTTATTAAGTGCAGGTTTTTTAGTTCATATGTAAAATAGTTTGCTTAACTTTGATGTCTTTAAAATAATACCTTCATTATTTCTTTTTTTTTATTTTCTAAGTTTTTTTATTTACATTCCAAATGATTTCCCCTTTCTCGTTTCCTCCCTCCCGGAAAGTCCCATAAGCCCCCTTCCCTTCCTCTGTTCCCCATTCAACCCCCTCTCACTTCTCTGTCCTGGCATTCCCCTACATCCAGTCTTTCCAGGACCAGGGGTCTCTCCTTCCATCTTCTTGGAAATCTATTGATACGTGAATTGTGTCTAGGGTATTCCAAGATTCTGGGTTAATATCCCCTTATCAGTGCTTGCATACCATGTGTGTTCTTTTGTGATTGGGTTACCTCACTAAGGATGATATTTTCCAGTTCTGACCATTTGCCTAGGAATTTTGTAAATTCATTGTTTTTAATTTCAGAGTAGTATTCCATTGTGTAAATATACCACATCTTCTGAATCCATTCCTCCGTTGAGGGACATCTGGGTTCTTTCCAGCTTCTGGCTATTATAAATAAGACTGCTATGAACATAGTGGAGCATGTGTCCTTATTGCATGAAGGGGAAGCCTCTGGGCTGGGCATATACCCAGAGGCTTCCCCTGCATACAATAAGGATACATGCTCCACTATGTTCAGTCTTCGTTCTTCTTGAGCTTCATATGGTCTGTGAATTGTATCTTGGGTATTCCAAGCTTCTAAGCTAATATCCACTTATCAGTTAATGCATACTCTGTGTGATCTTTTGTGATTGGGTTACCTCATTCAGGATGATATTTTTTTGTTTTATCCATTTACCTAAGAATTTCATGAATTCATTGTTTTTAATATCTGAGTGGTACTCCATTATGTAAATGTACCACATCTTCTGTATCCATTCCTCTGTTGAGGGACATTTGGGTTCTTTTCAGCATTTTGATATTATAATAATGTTGCTATGAGCATAGTGAGTCATGTGTCCTTATTACATGTTGGCGCATCTTCTGGGTATATGCCCAGGAGTGGTATGGATGGGTCCTCAGGCAATAATATGTTCAATTTTCTGAGGAACTACCAGACTGATTTTCAGAGTGATTGTACCTGTTGCAATTCCACCAGCAATGGAAGAATGGGCCTCTTTCTCCACATCCTTGCCAGTAAGGCCCATACCCAAACATAGTAAAAACAACATATAGCCAACTTCAAATTAAATGTAGAGACATTTGAAGCAATCGCATTAAAATTAGGGACTAGACAAGGCTGTCCATTCTCTCCCTACCTATTCAATATAGTACTTCATTCCTAGCCAGAACAATTAGACAACAAAAGGTCAAAGGGATACAAATTGGAAAGGAAGAAGTCAAAATATTACTATTTGCAGATGATATGATAGTATATTTAAGTGACCCCAAAAATTCCATCAGAGAACTCCTAAACCTGATAAACAACTTCAGCAAATTGGCTGGATAAAAAAAAAATTAACTAACGAGAGGGGGTTGAATGGAGAAAAGAGGGAGGGAAGGGGGCTTATGGGACTTTCGGAGAGGGAGGAAACGGGAAAGGGGAAATGATTTGGAATGTAAATTAAAAAAATAAAATAAAATAAATAATAAAAAAAATTAACTCAAATAAATCAGTGGCCTTCTTCAACTCAAAGAATGAACAGGTTGAGAATGAAATTAGGGAAACAACACCCTTCACTATAGTCACAAACAATATAAAATGCCTTTGTGTGACTATAAACAAGAAAATAAAAGATCTGTATGACAAGAATTTCAAATCTCTGAAAAAATAAATCAAAGATCTCAGAAGATGGAAAGATCTCCCATGCTCACAGATTGGCAGGATTAAAAGTAAAAATTGTCATCTTGCTGAAAGCAATCTATAGACTCAATGCAATCCCCATCAAAATACCAACTCAATACTTCATAGAGTTAGAAAGAGTAATTTGCAAATTCATCTAGAATAACAAAAATCCAGGATAGCAAATACTAGTCTCAACAATAAAAGAACCTCTGACACCATCCCTGACCTCAAGCTATACTACAGAGCAATAGTGATAAAAACTGCAAGGTATTGGTATAGTGACAGGCAGGTAGATCAATGTGACAGAATTGAAGACCCAGAAATGAACCAACACACCTATGGTCACTTGATATTTGACAAAGGAGCTAAAACCATCCAGTGGGGAAAAGACAGCATTTTCAACAAATTGTGATGGTTCAATTGTTGCTTAGCATGTAGAAGAATGCAAATCGATCCATTCTTATCTCCTTGTACAAAGCTCAAGTCGAAGTGGATCTAATTTTTCTTAAAATAATGTCTCATTACAGTAACACAGTCTCCCTGTTATTCGTGTCAACCTGTACACACCACAGTGTAGATTTGAAGTGTTTATCCTCCTGTATGCATGTGATATCATGATTTAGCTCTAGCTCCTGGAGTAGCCAAGATGACAATCATCTGCCACAAAGCCTGCTATTGCCATGAACTT
This sequence comes from Tokudaia tokunoshimensis, assembly GCA_036184795.1. Taxonomy (NCBI): domain Eukaryota; kingdom Metazoa; phylum Chordata; class Mammalia; order Rodentia; family Muridae; genus Tokudaia; species Tokudaia tokunoshimensis. The sequence continues at coordinate 51,286,377 of BTHU01000006.1, read as the reverse complement.
CTTCAAACAAACTTATATAACTTTGTTCTTTATCATTTTAAGTATCAGCCTATGAACCCTCTCCATAGGAAGACAAGGTTTGACTTCTATGATCCTCATGCTATGTGTAACCTGTGTACTCTGGATAGAGTTGTTCAGTGCTGCTTATTATGCTGAGAAGAGGGGCTTACATTTTCTGGTTGAAATCACTGCTTACATTGTTGCTTGATTCTTAAAATTACTGCCTTATCTTTCCCATATTTGAAAAAGAAACTAGAAGAAAGAATTGGTAGAGAATACAAGTTTATGTTCACTTTTTCTAAATAAGGGTTTAAAGTCTCCTAGTTTGTTTCACTTTTCCTGGAGATGGCTTGCAGCTTTGTAGGAAGAATGAAGGAAATACATATAAATTAGCTCAACTGAGAGCTAGATACACCTTCAGAATACAAGAAAGCTCTTCCAGCCAGATGAGTATGTCTGAACAGGCCAGGGCTTTCTTTATAGCATGTCTTCCTTCAGCATGAAATTCCTGGGGAAAAGGTATTTCTCTGGGGTCCATTGGTTTATGCTTCCTTTTTAACATCTTCGGCCTTGATATATACTGTCAGTATCTTATTCTACTTTGAGTTTAACCTCATCTGTGGCTTTTATTTCTTAATAAATGTCCATAATATTTCTGGTCACAGAACAGACAAGCTAGAACCACCTTCTAAATTTGGTCAAAGCTTCACAAATTCTGTCCCAAGACTTTCTTCAAATGAGGTCTATTTCTGAGTAACTTACTGGCACCGGTCTGTCCAGGTGTTGGGAGCTGTCCTGGTGATCTGTCCTCATCTCTTGGAACTCCCTTTGCCTCTCCTCTGTGTCATGGCTTCCCCTGCATTTCCCTTCTGTTTCTCTCTCGGCATGTCCTCCCTGCTAGGGCTCAGGTACTAGACAGCTGAAGATAGATGAAGAGTAACTGGAAACATTTGAGATACTTTATTATGCATAAACTTTATTGTTGTGTGAGGATGTAGTTGAATACGGAAGATGTAAGGTAGTTTTCATATTGTTGGTCATTTCTCCGAATATTCAATGTTTAAATTTGCTTTAATCTTTCTCCAGTCAACTCTACTTTGTGTAAATGTCTTTGCTTTGGTTTATTTTCTGCTACACTTTCTGTCCCAGGGTGTCTTATGACTAATGGCTCTACATGGTATCTGGCTAACCAAGTTTTCTATTAAATTTAAAGACTAGCATTCAGAAAACCAGAGTGCTTTTGGAGGTTTTGTACACTGATCATGACTGCGAGCCTTAGAGTCTGAGAAAAATCTTCCAGATTATTTGTAATTTAATTATAAGTAAGTTTTTGACTGCAGACAGCCTGTAGCTATTTGTCCTGAACAACAGACATTTTTCAATGCCCAGTTCAATGGAGAATTCAAGATCTGGTTGCTGCAAGTCTCAAAATCAGCTACTGATATTTTTTTTTCTATTTGAAAGGACAAAGACACTTGAGTTTATATCAAATCAAGGTTTACCTTAGGAAGTGAATCAATATTCACTTATTGTATTCTATGAACTTAGGTAAAATTGACATGTAATAAAGCACACAGATTTAGGTATTTATTTAGTTGAATGAGCACTTGCAACTGCAAGCACTTGTCAAACCACCACCGAAAACTAAATGCATGCCTATCCCCCTTTCTAGCTTGTTCCTCATGTCTCTTTCAATTTCTACTCACCCTAAAAACTTTCTCTTTGTTTCATTTTCTTTTTTTCTTTTTTTCTTTTCTTTTCTTTTCTTTCTTTTATTTTTTTTTCAGGCTGGCCTTGAACTCACTTGGGAGTTCTCTCTCTTGGGGCCTCTGCCTCCCAAGTACTAGGATTAATGCTGTGCACCAGCATATGCAGTTTCAAATCTTCCTTTTTAAAAAAGTACAAATCATATAAAGGTTAAAGTTCTCAGAGTGCAGAAACAACTTTTGATACATTTGTCTCTTCAGCCAAGGCTAACAAGTAGTAACAAGCATAATGTATTGTTTTCTTTCTATTTTTGTTTTCTATCTATTAACAAATTAATTAATCAATCAATTAATTAATTAATTAATTTACAAAATGGATCTCATGTATCCTGACCTGGCAGCAGAAAATTACCTTGATCCCAATCTTCCTGATTTGTGTGGCAATTGAGAATTGCTAGCTTCTGTCACTAGACCTTGTTTGTATTTGTTGTTACATATGCAGACTGTATTTTTTTAACATGTTTTTAGTATGTTTGCTCCATGGTTTTCATGTACAGTGTGCATAAGGAATGCCATAAATGGAAAGAAGAATATTAAAAAGAAGTGACTAATTGGACCAACATTAATAGATTTTTATTTTATTTAGCTATCTTTAAAACTCCTGGAACAAACCAAATGGACAGTATTCTCACCTTCCTTTCCAAATAATGTTTGGGTTTTATTTTTTGGTTGTGGATGATTTCCGCAAAGAAATATTTAATTCCTTGGAAATAAATCTTAGTTGATATTTTTGTCTATTATCTTTTAGATATGACCTCTATTCTGACCAAGAAGCAAGTTTTGAGAAGAACTGGGCTATTGCTGTGTACTATTTAGGGGCAGCCCGTCTTCCTACAACCCTGAATAGAGCACGCAGCTTTCAGAGTGGTCTGCCCCCAAGAGTCCTTGATGATACTAGCATAGCCCCTTTTATCCCTGACTTCACTCCTCTTCAGAATGAAGTCCTGGTAGCACTCAAACTTCTTGGTGATATTGACAGGTTTTCAGGTAAAAATTTTAAGAGTACTGGGAAACAAATCAGAACTATATAGGCTAGAAGTGTAGATAAACTATTTTAAGTAGAGACATCATCACATCAGCATGCACTAAAAATGTTATGAATTCCTGTGGGCATATTGCAAATTTCATTAGCAGTAATTACTCTTGATCGATGGTAAAACCATTGATCAACCACATTTTTAAAAAAATTATGATGTGGACCTTCATTTGAATGCCACATTGAACCATTGAATCTGTAATATTAAGTTAAATATGTAATATTAACACACATGTTTGTGTATAGTCACTATTTCACTCAATTTTAACCTCGTCTATTTTATCGTTAAGTCTAAAGAAGACAAATGAATTTCAAAAGAAAAATTTCCATCATTAATGTAGTCACTGTCTACCTGACTCACCAGATACTTTTAAGTTAATATTGACTCATCAGATGCTTTTAACAAAGGTCAAGGAAAAAGATTTTTGCTTCATAATGCCAAAAGCAGAGTGAAAAACTGACTTCATTAACTAAGTGTTTGAAAATTACCGTATCATCCTCATTTTACACTTGTGCCCTAGGGCCTTGACATATACTATATATATATATATACTCTTTCTATCATGTAAAGGGACATTTTTTGAGTGTCTAAATTATCAATAAAAGAAATTAGACATAAATTTATTATCTTCAAACCTGTGCAAAACTTTTGCAATAGAATATCAGATCTATAAAATACATTGGTGCCCCAGTGCAAATGATTTCTTTTCTCATGTCAGTCTGGGTTGTAGTGTGATACTGTCAGTCAACAGGTTACTTTCCCTCACTCAGTGAACAATAACCCAGTCTTCAGTTGGTGTATAACAGTTGGGAGATTTATATTAGAATCATTTTCTCATAGGCATGCAGTAATTCCTTTAATGAATTTATTATGATTATGGAATTGTTTTTATGAGCTTTAACTGACATCACAGGATCAGTCCATGTATACCTAGTTTCCTAATTTATGACACAGTGACTTAAAAAGCATGATACTAAACTTTCAGGTTAGATATGGCAAAATGATAATAGTATCAGTGGATCAAACATTCGAGTAGTGATGATTTTAATATTAAATGACAGAAAGCAAATGAAATAAATATGATCAATGGCTATTACCTAATAGAAGCAACAAATGTTTTCAGGAATTGACAAGCACTCATATTTTTTTTTTAATCTTTTCTAGGATCATTATCTCTGACTCTATGGGAAAATCTCATGAGTACAAAACTTGCAAGGGAATTATTTCTAAAAGCACTTGAAGAGTTCCTGGGAACATCTCCTTAAGACAAATTTTTAGTAAATTGTGAACAACTGGCTTTGACCACAAGCAATTGAAAAAAAAAAATGAATATGATCAAAATCTTCTACATCTATGATTTGGGATTTTTTGCCTAATGTTCATATTTTTTAGGATTTTCTGCATGTATTTCTAGTAATGAATTTAAATTAATTTTACACATTATCTCATAAATTTTAAATTCTTCAATACTTAATCTTAAGATATAAAGATCTTGTCAATAACAAAGAAATCATTAAACTAACATTAAGCTTCTATGACTGTTTTGATTTTTAAATACAGAAGGACATATTTTACTGATGCTTAATCAAAATACAGAACATTTTGAAACCAATATTGACATTCAGCTTAAATATTTTAATCTCATAAAACTTAATTATAAATAGAGTTCATGCATTTAATCAGGTTTGAACTATGATTTTCTAAGTTTGCAAATACTTGTTAGAGTTTCCATCATTGACCCATATTTGTAGAGTCCTTTGGGCTCAAATTTCTCATAGTTGTATCCTATCAGAGAGAATACACTGGATAGACTTGATGATTTCCAAAGATCTTTGTCTCACTGCTTCAGTCCTCCTGCTGCCCCAACCTCCAAGTATGCACATAATCCAGAGTCAATGGTTCACAAACTATGTCATTATGTTCCTCACCAAAACTTCACTACTCTGCATCAGTGTTCTAACTTGTTGCTTTTCTTATCCTTGGACCAGAAAACATGGCAGAGGCAACCTAAGAGAGAAGAGAATTATTTGGGTTCACAGGTTTCAGAGCACATAGTTCAATATGGTGGGGATGCCATGGCATGCATGAGTGTCTGATGCCTCTCATGTGGAGTTACATGTGGGACACAAAGAACCTGAGACTTAAGCAGGAAAAGGTTATGGTTAATAAGTTCTTGTCTCTAGTGACTTAACTGAACTAGCTGGGTCACATGACTTCAAAAGAGGGTCATCAGCTAGAGACTACATATTCAAATACCTGAGCCTGTTCAGGAAATTTCACATTAAAACTAAAACAAAACCACAAGAAGAATGATTATACAGAAAACCAATCATTCTGTAAAAATAAAGTACAAGAACAGCATCTAACAGGTTGAAGGAAACTGCTCTCTAGGGAGGACAACAAAAGAACACATATCAGCTACAAAACAAACATATAGATTTTCTGCCTATTGTCTCATGTGACCATTTCTTTCCCAAGAATTCTTGTCATGACTCATCTCCTCTAAGACTGAAAAAGTCCTTTCCTGCCACCAACTCTTGACTCCTGACATTATGACAATATCACCAGGCTTGAATTTTGTTTTAGTTAGAGTTTCACTGCTTTGAAGAGACACCATGAATAAGGAAATTCATATAAAGGCCATCATCTAACTGGGGCTGCTTTACAGGTAAAGTGGTTTAGTCATTATCATGATGGTGGGAAGCATAGCAGTATGTAGGCAGACTTGGAGTTCAATGGACCAGGAGTTTGACACCTTAATCCTAAAACAGACAGTGTTTTCTTGTTCTGCAGTCAGTCAACAGGATGCCCTGATTCCAGACTGGGCAGAGCTTAAACAGAAGAAACCTCAAAATCCACTCCCACAGTAGAACATTTCCTCCAACAAGACCACACCTATTCCAACAAGACTGCACATATTCTAACAAAACCACACCTCCTAATAGTAACCTTTGATGCATTTAGAAAATACATATTCTCAGGAATTAGGGGAATTTTAAATAAACTACATTGTAATTTGAATCCTAAGCAAATTAGGGAATGACAAGAACTTAGGGAAAAGGGACGCTTGTACATGATTTCCCAACACCAAAATGCAAAGTTCTCTAATTTGACAATGACTTTACAAACAATAAAACAAAACAAATAAAATAGACTGTGCTTATGGAGTCATTTTAAAACCAGAGGACACCTTGTATAATTTATTTGGTTGGTTATCATCTTTTATTCCTTCTTGGGTGCTACTTTACAGTCTATGATCACACTACCAAAGGGTGTTAGACATGAAGAGAGAAAAATTCTATATCTATTGCCATCTGCTTCCAAAGCACAACTTGAGATTCATGAATATTAATATGCAGCATTTCTGTAACAAAGGGTATAGTTAATGGCTGAGAATAGCCTTTATAGGGAAATAAAAGATTAGTAGTTAATACCCAAATGTTAATACCAAAGATACCCATGTCCATGCATGCAAGAGCTTTCCTGTATTGACTAGGAGATACTGTTTTACAGCTTAAACAGAAGCAGTCTAAAACTAAGAGTAGAAAGAGAAATGCAATGCCTGAGTTTAAGAAAATGGAAAGAAAACAATTTTATCTTAATAAGATAGTACTTATATGCCCTGAAGCTTCCTCTTTTCAGCTTATTACGGGAACGTTAAGAGAGAGCCTAATAATCCCTCTCTTGTTTCATCTTCTTCCTCCAGGCCATCAGCATTTTGTTTGGCAATATAATGGAAATTTCTGGTCATACTCCTTGAAATGGAATGCTCAGTGATCAGTGTACCTTTTATATGTAGAGAAATCAGGTGTGTTCCATGATAAGATCCCACTTTTATTGTATCCATGTAGCCAATTTTATAACTGGGCAACAATTATGCTTGTATTATTCAAATGCTTATTTAGTGACCCTATATCTGGTTGCAATCACTATTCTGAGAATTTCCTGTCTCAATGTTATCTAAACATTGTTCCCAATTATTCTCTGTTTGGTCAATAAAGCTGGCTGATCAGCCAGTGACTGATCAGGGAGGAGAATAGAATCTACCTCAAAAGGAGAGGTGAAGAAGGAAAAACAGGAAGAGGAGAATTCAGTTTGGGAAGAGTATCCTAGAGAAATAATAAGTAAAACAGCTGGAGAGAATATATATATATATATATATATATATATATATATATATATATATATATATATATATATATCAAGTATATCAGGAATTTTGACTGGGAGGTATCCAGATTAAAGGATTAAAAAATGGGTAATACTGCTCAGGTGTTGTGCCCTCAAAGTTTGGCAAATAAATATAATAGTCCAGTCCTGATTTTTTAGGAGCTAACTTAGTTAAGAAAGAAACTGCAACACTTACTAAAAATCCCTCTTAACCCAACCTCTTTAACTTCTTAATCTCATGGAAAGAAGAGAATCCCAATATGAGTGATTAAGCTAAATGAACTGATATGGGAATCCAGAACATTCAGTAATATCTGTAATACCTTTTCCCCTCTTATATGTATAATAAATATCGTTTGCTGTTGTACCAAGAAACACAAATGGTATGAGTTAGCTTGTGGAAGCTTAGTTAGTCTACCTGAAGAGGAGATGCTATTTTGGGTACCAGAAAACCAAAGTTTACTATAAAGATCAGAAATGAAATAAACAAAGACATATGCCCACACAACTGCAAATGGAGCACGGCCTTCTGCCCACCATCTCCCTTTCTCCTTTCTATTTCTCATAAAGTCCTGCATTGCCTTAAGCATCCATCATAATTGTATATTGTTTAGTGACAGCAACTATGCCTTCTTCAGGACTGTCTCTGAATAAACTAGATTCCATTCACTAACTTCTATCTCCTAATTCACTATAAAGAGTAAGCAGGATGGATCTTTGATTGCAGTAAAGGCAGGGCCACATTCACCAAAAAGAAATTGATTATAACTTGTTGGGAAGTGAAAAGAGATTAATTGGTATGAATAACATGAGTCTTGTCATTTGCTAGCTAGGTGAGGTCCTGCCCTTGTCAGGTGCTTTTTGTACCTCTGTTTACTTATTGTTACACCAGAAATTATAAAGCATACTTTGCAAGACTATTTAGAAGAATCAACAAAAACATAAATATAAATTATTTTACTCAACATGTGACTAACAGCAACAAAGAGCAATAATTGCCACAAGAATTGAACTGAGAGATGAATGCCAACTAAATGAGTAGGACAGGTAAAATATCTATAGCAAACCAAAATCATGAACAGTTGCTTTTTTAACCCTATGAATTCATAGAATTTCTTGTAGTCATAGACAGTATAGCAGTGGTTTCCTCTAGCAGATAAAGTGATCTTATGTCTGTGACATGTTTTTGCAGAACAAAATCTTCATATGATATGAAGATAAAAAGTAATATAATGAAATAGCCAAAGGACTGAAGCAAGAAAGAGGAGACCCAACAAATACTTTATTTATTCCATGACTCCTAAGAGAGCCAACAAATATCTATTCCACCATTTTCTAGGCTTCAACCTCACCACCTGTAGTGGCTATTCCCGGTTGTTAACTTGACTATATCTAGAATGAACTACAATCAAGAATTGGAAGGCTCACCTATGATCCTAATCTGGAGGCTCAGAGATACAAGTTTATGACCTGGATCTTGGCATGGAGATCTTGAAGCATAGTGACTATGAATTCCAGAAGATTAAGACAAGGAGATCTCCGAGTTCAAGGTCATCTGGGATTAAAGGTGTGGTGGCACAAGCCTTAATCTGGGCCACACTCTCAGCTATAGACCTATATAAGGACATTGGAAGAAGACTCACTCACTCCTCCTTCCTTGTCTGCTTGCCTCGTGGGACTGAGCAACTGCTAGATCCTTGGACTTCTATCCACAGCTGCTGCTGGCCATTGTTGGGGAGTTGGACTACAGGCTGTAAGTCATCAACAAATTCCCTAACTGTATAGAGACTACCCAACATTCTGTGACTCTAGAGAAACCTGACTAATATACCACCAATACAGAACTAAGGCATAGAAAATGAGACATTAGCAAAAGGACACTCAATGGCCAGGAGCAGTAAGCAGAAAGGTTAAATATAAACTGTTAATGACACATACCTGCAGATGGGAGGTAGGTGCTCTGCATAGCAAAAACAGAGCTATAGATTTAGTGTGAGTCTATCAAGGGTACAGCTTTTGATATACAGGAATTGTCTTTATAGGAGAATCTTCATTTACATGGACTGGCAGTTTTAACAGACAGTTATTTTAATAACATAATTCCTGCAGATCTAAAACCAGCATATCGGATCTGCTGGTAGGAACAGACAAACAGAAATACAATGAAAGGACCAGAAAAACAAGTGAGCTACCAGTCATCATTTTTTATTGAATAGTCTTTGTGTGTGTGAATGTATGTATGTGGTATATGTGTATGTTTTCAATGTGTTTTTACATGAGTAAGAACATGTCTGTGCAGGTAAGCATGTTTATGCCTCTACATAAATGTGGAAACTGGGGCAAATTGGGTATCATCCTTCAGAAGCTGTCTTTAGTTTGAGAAAGGGTCCTAGAGAATACTCCTTAGGATTGAAAAAACAAGCAAAAACTAAGAGGCCTGTCTCTGACTTCCTAAAATTGGAACTGCATGTGCTTGTCACAGCTGATGTGCTAGTATGTTACTTTGGTTTTTGTTGTTGTTATTGCTGTTGTTTTGCTTTGTTTATTAGATATTTGCTTTATTTATATTTCAAATGGTATCCCCTTTCCTCAATACCCCTCCAAAAAACCCCATCCCCCTGCTTACACCCACCCTAACTACATGAACTGCACTTCTCTATTCTGGGGAATCAAGCCTTCACAGGACCAATGGCCTCTCTTCTCATTGATGTCTCAAATGGTCATCTTTTGCTATATATGTAGCTGAAACTATAGGTCCCTCTATGTGTACTCTTGGTTGGTGGTTAGTCCCTGGGAGCTCTGGGGGTACTGTTTGGTACATATTATTGTTCTTCCTGCGGGGCTACAAACCTCTTCAGCTCCTTCGGTCCTCTCTCTAGCTGCTCCACTGGGGACCCTATTCTCATTCTATTTGTTGGCTGAGAGTCATGGGTGTTTTGATCCACTGTCCAATAAGGATCAAAGTATATACACCTTGGTCTTCCTTCTTCTTGAGCTTCATGTGGTCTGAGTTGTATCTTGGGTATTTCGAGCTTTTGAGCTAATATCCACATATCTGCAAGTGCGTGTGTCCTTTTGTGATTGGGTTACTTCACTCAGGATGATACTTTCTGGCACCATTCATTTGCTTAAGAATTTCATAAATTCGTTGTTTTTGATAGCTGAGTAGTACTCCATTGTGTAAATGTACCACATTTTCTGTATCTATTCTTCTATTGAGGGACATCTGGGTTCTTTCCAGCTTCTGGAAATTATAAATAAGGCTGCTATGAACATAGTTGAGCATGTGTACTTATTACATGTTGGAGTATCTTCTGGGTATATGCCCAGGAGTGGTATAGCTGAGTCCTCAGTTAGTACTATGTCCAATTTTCTGAGGAACTGCCAAACTGATTTCCAGAGTGGTTTTACCAACTTGCAATCCCACCAGCAATGGAGGAGTGTTCCTCTTTCTCCACAACTTCTCCAGCATTTGCTGTCCCCTGAGATTTTGGTCTTGGCCATTCTGACTGGTGTGAGGTGGAATCTCAGGGTTGTTTTGATTTGCATTTCCCTAATGACTACTCCTATTGGGTGCATTTGCTTCTTTTTGTTCTAGAGTCTTCAGCTGTGCTGTCAAGCTGTTAGTGTATGCTCTTTCCATTTTCTTTTTGGAGGCACTCAGAGCTATGAGTTTTCCTCTTAGCACTGCTTTCATTGTGTCCCATAAGCTTGGGTATGTTGTGACTTTATTTTCATTAGATTCTAAAAAGTCTTTAATTTCTTTCTTTTTTTTCTTCCTTGACCAAGCTATTATTGCGTAGAATGTTGTTCAGTTCCCATGTGTAGGTGGGCTTTCTGTTTTATTGTTGTTATTGAAGACCAGCCTTAGACTGTGGTGATATGATAAGGTGCATAGAATTATTTCAATCTTCTTATATCTGTTGATGTCTTTTCTGTGACCCAAGATACAACTCACACACCACATGAAGCTCAAAATGAAGGAAGACCACAAAGTGTGTATACTTTGATTCTTATTGGAAAATGGATCATAAAACACGCATCGATCACAGTCAACCAATAGAAGGAGCAGCTAGAGAGAGGACCAAAGGAGCTGAAGGGGTTTGCAGCCCTGCAGGAGGAACAATAATATGTACCAACCAGTACCCCTAGAACTCCCAGGGACTAAACCGCCTACCAAAGAGTACACATGAAGGGACCCATGGCTCCAGCTACATATATAGCAGAAGATAACCATTTTAGACATCAATGAGAGGTGAGGCCATTGGTCCTTGTGAAGGCTTGATTCCCTAGATTAGGGGAATGCAAGTCAGGAAATTGGGGGTGGGTGAGCAGTGGAAGGGGGGATGCTATAGGAGGTTTTCAGAGGAGTAACTTGGTAAGGATACCATTTGAAATATAAATAAATCAAGTATCTAATAAAAAAGGAGATTAAAAAAAACCATCTTAATGACAACCATATATATCCAAAGTTGTAAAGAGTTTTGGCTTGCTGGAATTTTGGTAAAGTATCTAAGGTCAGGAAAAGTATCTAAGGCTAGGAAAAGTATCTAAGGTCAAATGCTTATTTTGAGGTCATTGTGACCCTGCATTGTATTAGGGAACTCCTCCTAGGTCTCTTTCTATTTTAGATGTTCCCACCACTGCTTTATGTAAGAGATTCTGAACATATTCTCAAACAACCCAACTACTTCCTTAACTCCATTTTGTGCTTTGTATTGTCATACTGTTGCACAAATTATTGGCTTTCAGAAATGCTATTCTCTTCTATTTTCTCTATTCAACACCTATTTAACTTTTTATTTTATGAATTCCTTTGAAACCAACTCCATGTACAAGTTTTTCTAGCAACAAAAAAAGAGCTAATTTTTTTCCAATGTAAAAAAAAAAGATATGCATTAACAACATAAACCCCCTTTAAATGCTGCTTTATTGGGTACCATTCTTCTTGGTAAGACAAATACCAGGGCAGAGTATTACGTGCACAGTAAACTTACCTAAGTCCAGAATACTCCTGTTATAGGTGTCAGGATTTCTGATGATATATATATATATATATACATATATATATATATATGTATATATATACATATATATGTGTATATATACATATATATATACACATATATATATGTATATATATATACATATATATGTATACATATATATATATATGTATATATATACATATATATATGTATATACATATATATATACATATGTATATACATGTATATACATATATATACATGTATATACATGTATATACATATATATACATGTATATACATATGTATATACATATATGTATATATATATACATATATATGTATATATATATATGTATATATATATATATCATCATTTATGCACCACACCTATAATTTTAAAGTCACTGAATCAGAGTGGTATGTATACATGAACACCATTCTATTTACATGGATTCACTACTTTAAAAAAAAACACACTATTTATTATTATTTTGGTACAGAGTAGAAAATATAGTTCTGGAAATGGAGACATTTACATCTCTCTGCAGCATGCCAGTGTTTATCATGATGGTATCACTAAGCCAGTGCCTCTCTCCTCATACGAGACATTTACTGGTGTTAGAAAATCAGAACAGGAGTTCTCTGGTGGAGTTCTTTGGGTCGCTTATGTATACAGAACTCCAATAGCTTATACTCTAAGATCAAGAATAGACAAATGGGACCTCATTAAATTACAAAGTTTTTGCAAGGCAAAAGACACCGTCAAAAAGACAAAGCGGCAACCAACTAACTGGGAAATGATCTTTACCAACCTTACATCCGACAGAGGGCTAATATCCAAGATATACAAAGAACTCAAGAAGTTAAACTCCAGAGAGGCAAGTAACCCTATTAAAAAATGGGGTACAGAGCTCCACAAAGAGTTCTCACCTGAAGAATATCTAATGGCTGAGAAGCACCTAAAGAGATGTTCATCATCCTTAGTCATTAGGGAAATGCAAATCAAAACAACCCTGAGATTCCATCTCACACCAGTCAGGATGGCTAAGATCAAAAACACAGGAGACAGCAGTTGTTGGCGAGGATGTGGAGAAAGAGGAACACTCCTCCACTGCTGGTGGAATTGCAGGCTGGTACAACCACTCTGGAAAGCAGTCTGGCGGCTCCTCAGAAAACTGGGCATGACACTCCCGGAGGATCCGGCTATACCACTCCTGGGCATATACCCAGAGACTTTACCTGCATGCAATAAGGACACATGTTCCACTATGTTCATAGCAGCCTTATTTATAATAGCCAGAAGCTGGAAAGAACCCAGATGTCCCTCAACGGAGGAATGGATTCAGAAGATGTGGTATATTTACACAATGGAATACTACTCTGCAATTAAAAACAATGAATTCACGAAATTCCTAGGCAAATGGTCAGAACTTGAAAATATCATCCTTAGTGAGGTAACCCAATCACAAAAGATCACACATGGTATGAAGTCACTGATAAGGGGATATTGACCCAGAATCTCAGAATACCCTAGACACAATCAGCATATCAATAGATTTCTAAAAAGATGGAAGGAGAGACCCCTGGTCCTGGAAAGACTGGATGTAGGGGAACGCCAGGACAGATTAATGAGAGGGGGTTGAACGGAGAAAAGAGGGAGGGAAGGGGGCTTATGGGACTTTCGGGGAGGGAGGAAACGGGAAAGGGGAAGTGATTTGGAATGTAAATTAAAAAAAATAAAATAAAATTAAATTAAAAAAAAAAAAAAAAAAAAAAAAAAAGACAATCAGAACAGAAACTCAGGAGGAAATGAGAGGAGGTGTTCAGATGCTGCCCCCTTGTGGTCAAAGAACCTGGCACAGGGTCTCTGATAAAAGAAAGGATAAAAGTAATTGTTAATTTTGAGGAAGACTGGGATTTTGAAGGGGATTGCATTGAATCTGTGTATTACTTTTGGTAAGATGCTCATTTTTACTATATTAATCCTGCCAATCCATGAGCATGGCAGATTTTTCCATCTTCTGAGGTCTTCTTCAATTTCTTTCTTCAGAGACTTGAAGTTCTTGTCATACAGATCTTTCACTTGTTTGGTTAGAGTCACGCCAAGATACTTTATATGGTTTGTGGCTATCGTGAAGGGTATTATTTCTCTTACTTCTTTCTCAGCCTGCTTATCCTTTGAGTATAGGAAGGCTTCTGACTTGCTTGAGTTGATTTTATATCCGGCCACTTTGCTGAAGTTGATTATCAGCTGTAGGAGTTCTCTGGTGGAGTTCTTTGGGTCGCTTAAGTATACTATCATATCGTCTGCAAATAGTGATAGTTTGACTTCTTCCTTTCCAATTTGTGTCCCTTTGATCTCTTTTTGTTGTCTAATTGCTCTAGCTAGAACTTCAAGTACTATATTGAAAAGATATGGAGAGAGAGGGCAGCCTTGTCTAGTCCCTGATTTTAGTGGGATTGCTTCAAGTTTCTCTCCATTTAGATTGATGCTGGCTACCGGTTTGCTGTAAATTGCTTTTACTATGTTTAGATATGGGCCTTGAATTCCTGATCTTTCCAAGACCTTTAGAATAAAAGGATGCTGAATTTTGTCAAATGCTTTCTCAGCATCTAATGAGATGACCATGTGGTTTTTTTCTTTGAGATTGTTTATGTAGTGGATTACATTGATGGATTTCCTTATATTGAACCATCCCTGCATCCCTGGGATGAAGCCTACTTGATCGTGGTGAATGATCATTTTGATGTGTTCTTGGATTCGGTTGGCAAGAATTTTATTGAGTATTTTTGCATCGATATTCATAAGAGAGATTGGCCTGAGATTCTCTTTCTTTAACGGATATTTGTGTGATTTGGTACTAGTGTAATTGCGGCTTCATAGAATGAGTTGGGTAGTGTTCCTTCTGTTTCTATTTTGTGGAATAGTTTGAAGAGTATTGGTGTTAGGTCTTCTTTGAAGGTCTGATAGAATTCTGCACTAAAACCATCTGGACCTGTGCTTTTTTTGGTTGGAAGACTTCCAATGACAACTTCTATTTCTTAATATAGTAAAAATGAGCATCTTACCAAAAGTAATACACAGATTCAATGCAATCCCCATCAAAATCCCAACTCAATTCTTCATAGAGTTAGAAAGAGCAATTCAAAAATTCATCTGGAATAACAGAAAACCCAGAATAGCTAAAACTATTCTCAAGAGTAAAAGAACCTCTGGGGGAATCAGTATCCCGGACCTCAAGCTGTACTACAGCGCAATAGTGTTAAAAACTGCATGCTATTGGTACAGTAACAGACATGTAGATCAATGGAACAGAATTGGAGACCCAGAAATGAATCCACACTCCTATGATCACTTGATCTTTGACAAAGGAGCTAAAACCATCCAGTGGAAAAAAGATAGCCTTTTCAACAAATGGTGCTGGCTCAGCTGGAGGTCAACATGCAGAAGAATGCAAATTGACCCATCCTTATCTCCTTGCACTAAGCTCAATTCTAAGTGGATCAAAGATCTCCACATAAAACCAAACACACTGAAACTAATAGAAGGGAAACTAGGAAAGAACCTTGAACATATGGGCACAGGGGAGAATTTCCTGAACAGAACTCCAATAGCTTATGCTCTAAGATCAAGAATAGATAAATGGGACCTCATTAAATTACAAAGTTTTTGCAAGGCAAAAGACACTGTCAAAAAGACAAAGCGGCAACCAACTAACTGGGAAATGATCTTTACCAACCTTACATCCGACAGAGGGCTAATATCCAATATATACAAAGAACTCAAGAAGTTAAACTCCAGAGAGGCAAGTAACCCTATTAAAAAATGGGGTACAGAACTACACAAAGAGTTCTCACCTGAAGAATATCTAATGGCTGAGAAGCACCTAAAGAGATGTTCATCATCCTTAGTCATTAGGGAAATGCAAATCAAAACAACCCTGAGATTCCATCTCACACCAGTCAGGATGACTAAGATCAAAAACACAGGAGACAGCAGTTGTTGGCGAGGATGTGGAGAAAGAGGAACACTCCTCCACTGCTGGTGGAATTGCAGGCTGGTACAACCACTCTGGAAAGCAGTTTGGCGGTTCCTCAGAAAACTGGGCATGACACTCCCGGAGGATTGGCTATACCACTCCTGGGCATATACCCAGAGACTTTACCTGCATGCAATAAGGACACATGCTCCACTATGTTCATAGCAGCCTTATTTATAATAGCCAGAAGCTGGAAAGAACCCAGATGTCCCTCAACGGAGGAATGAATTCAGAAGATGTGGTATATCTACACAATGGAATACTACTCTGCAATTAAAAACAATGAATTCACGAAATTCCTAGGCAAATGGTCAGATCTTGAAAATATCATCCTTAGTGAGGTAACCCAATCACAAAAGGACACACATGGTATGCAGTCACTGATAAGGGGATATTGACCCAGAATCTCGGAATACCCTAGACACAATCCGCATATCAATAGATTTCTAAAAAGATGGAAGGAGAGACCCCTGGTCCTGGAAAGACTGGATGTAGGGGAACGCCAGGACAGCATAACGAGAGGGGGTTGAATGGAGAAAAGAGGGAGGGAAGGGGGCTTATGGGACTTTCGGGGAGGGAGGAAACGGGAAAGGGGAAGTGATTTGGAATGTAAATTAAAAAAATAAAAAAAAATTTTGAGGAAGACTTTTATTCTAAGCTTACAAGTCTTTAAAGCTCAGTAATAATTTGTTAATAATATTTTCTCAACTTGGCTGTTTGGTCATGCTAGGTTTTGAAACCGTACATAGAGAGTAAATGTCTTCACAACTGAGTAATGAAACGCTTAATAATTTAACCTGGATTAAATTTCCTTCTCATTTTTTACATTCTCATTCAGTTAGGTCAGTGATCTGCAACCAATACCTGCAACTTCAAGGTAAAATTTTGGTGGTCTTCTGTATTCCTTCGTATGCATCCTTATACTTCTATCACTAAAACGGGATTATAGCATGGGATTTTCCACTTACCTTTTTAATGTGTTTATTCATGTTTGTCTGCTTTTAGTAAATTACATTTAAAAAGTATAAAGGTTAGGACTTTTTTGTTCCCTCACTTACTTTGTTCCCTCACCATTTTTAAGCTTTATATTTATTTGAGGATATAATTTTCTGAGTTCACATGTTCATTTACATGTATGTAGAGATCAGAGCATGACTGATAACATTGGTCTTTTCTTCCACCATGTGCGTTCTGTGACAAAACTCAGGCAGTCGAGATGCCAGTGACTTTACTTACTGAGTCATCCACCAGATAATATATTTATTGATACTACAATTTTGAAAACAGAACAACTTAAATTTCTCTAGGCAAATTATTTATTTTATAATATGTGTTGAATATTTTGGAGGAAATCTTTTCTGATAAATTTTATCTTATAAATTGTGATGGTTCATCTCAATTGGCAGCTTGAGTATATCTGGAATCCACTAAAACCCAGGTTTCTGGGTACTCATGCAATGATTTTCCTTTGTCAGATTATTTGAAGCAGGAAAACCCACCCTAAATTTGGGTCACACCTTCTGGTGACAGTGTACATAAAGGACATGGAAGTCCGAAAACTACATTTTGCCTATGTCCCTCACCCTTGCTACCAAGTTCAGATAGCCTGTTCCTGCAACATATATTAAATACAACTTCTTCAGGATCCCAACATAGACTGAAAAACAGTAAATAGCCAGAAATCATTCCAGACTCCAGCACCAAAATGGGACTCCTGAGATAATCAGATTCATGAAGTAAATAAATTCTCAGTCTTTTCAATGCAAGGTATTCATGCTTGGACTACCTGGCCCACACACTGTAAGTGTTGTGCCAAGATTGCAAAATCGCTAAAAAGACTACCAGGAACCACAACTCTGATGCAAGCACATGGGAATCTTTATGCAAGCTCAACAACTTGGACCACTAACCTTCCTGATGCAAAAAGATAAGAAGGAAGCCCCAAGGTCTAGGAGCAGGGGGTTATAAAGATAAGAAACTTGCTGATTTCCAAGCCTTGGCATTACATGAGAGGGTAAAGGAATGTTAGCCTTTAAGCTAATTTGTTTACAACACCTGGTTAAACCACAAGGAAGAAGCCTACATCAAAAAGGGGCATCTATGTTTTCTTAACCAACTTTGTTGTTATCAGCTAGCTGTAGCTGCTGTGTCTATTTTGCAACGGCCACGGAAATTTGATTACTTTTCTTGGACCTCAAGTGTTGGGAGCCATGCCTCTCTAAGGGCAAGTTTCCTTAGAATGGATTCTTAAGAACAAAACAGAATTTATTCTGCTATCTCAGACCCTTCATAAGTCAATATAATAAATCTATACACAGAGAAAGCACCAAAACAAAAATTTTAAAGTTTAAAGTTGAATGGAGTCAATACCTGTGCCAATACATGTGCCTAAGAGTTTGATATGACCATGTATAACATACTAATAAAAAAGAAAACAGTAACAACAACAAACATTTCCAAATAGAAAGGGAAGGCTTTAAAACAATCAAACAGTTTTAATAACTGGTATCCCAATATAACCAATGTTTGTAAATATACTTCTTGATTGATTCATAGCTTAAAATAGTAACAACTTAAATAAGATGTTGTCTTAGTTAATGTTTTACTTCTGAGAACAGACACCATGACCAATGCAATTCTTACAATGATAACATTTAATTTGGGTTGGCATATAGGTTCAGATGTTCAGCCCAGAATGGCAATGTCCAGGCAAGTATGTTGTAGGAGGAGCTGAGAGTTCAACATCTTGTACTGAGAGCAAAGAGGAGAAGACTAGCTTCCAGGCAGCTAGGATGAGGGTCTTAAAGCCTGCCCATGGTGACCAACCTATTCCAACAATGCCTCACCTCTTAATAAGGCCACTCTCTGGGTCAAATATATACAAACCATAACAAATGTGGATTCATTTTTCTGCAGAGTGCAGCAGAATTTTGGAGACACCAAAATAATATACATGGCTTTGAGTTAATCTGACAGGCAAAATAAGTAAAGCTTTATTTGAATTCCCAACACAAGTGGACAAGGGATATAATACCAATTATTTTTATTCCTAAGACTGTGTCTGGAACTATACATTCAGCCAGTGCAGAATTCACAAAACTTAGATGGTATGTGGCATGTGGGTTTCAATGAGAATGATAGCCATAGGCTTATATATTTTAGTGCTTGGTCCACAGTTTGTGAAATTCTTTAGGAAGTTTTAGGAGGTAAAGACTTGGTAAGGAATTTGTGTCACTAGGGTGGGCTTTCACCTTCTAAAAATTTACACCATTCCATGTTGTTTCTCTCTCAGATGTTGTCTCAAAATGTAAGCTTTCAGCTACTGTTCCAGTGCCATGTCTGCTTACCTGCTGCCATATTCTCCACCATGAGGGCCATGAACTAAGCCTCTGAAACATTAAATAAGTCTCCAGTGAACTCTTCTATAAGTTGCCTTGAACATGGCACTTCTTCACAGAAACAGAAAAGTAAGACAGATGGAATTGAATTGGGGTTGCTGGTTCTAAAATAAATGTAATTTAACAATACTGATTAAGCAAGGACCTAGCCATGTGTGTCTTTGTTATTTTTCCACTTGTGAGCAATTCCCGGGAAGTTCCACCTTCTTTGTTCATAACCTTTGAAGCTCTGCTTAGCTGCTAACTACATCAGAAGTTAAGGCATTAAGTGGATCTTTTCAGCCACAACATATGTACACTGTGAATATTCTGCATACTTAAATTCATTGGCTTTATGAACTTTGCAATTATGAGAGTATATACTGACTTTTTTAATTATGGAAAGACATAAAAGAAAAAGTGTGGGCATGATGATTTTGGAATGAGTAGTTTTATATCATCATGAGAATGAAATACCTAACACATAAATCTAGCTAGAGACCTCATAAAAAAAAGAAGCACAAAACTTCTCTCCCCAGGTCTACATGGATGGAATACTGTTTTTTATATTCTTGATGAAGTAAATCTGGTTCTCTATAAACTCATGTGTGTCTGCTGTTTTGATCTTTCTTTGATTTACACAGTAGAGTGTGGTGACACTCAGAAACATGAAGAGAAAAATTGAAACTAAATATAAGCTCTCCAAATGAAGATGTTTATTTTTAAAAAAAGATGCAGGAATTTGTTTTTCAGTCTTCTGAGTATTATTGTAATCACATTGACAAAAACATCCAAATCCTTTGAAGATATTCTAAGTAGTTAATTCCACCCCAAATACTATGCATAGCTTATTTTCCAATAGCCATAGGGTAAAGTGAACCAAAGAATGGCATATAAGTCTTGTTAAGCACAAGATGGTAGAGACATCTTGTCTCATACAAGCTATACAATACAAATTACCATAGCAAGGCCCAACTCAAAACTCCAAATGTTAAAGATTAGAGGACCCACTTGTGACTAGGTCAGCAAAGACCACCAGCCTCACAAAATGTATCTCATAAGATCATTTACTTCCACTACCAAAGCCTTTATAAACAGCTAAACATATGAAAGGAAAAGAAAGAATGTTCAAGAAGAAAATACACTCTAGCTGGTGGGGAAAATATCCCTGTAGTGTTTACCATGGCTTCATACTTCAAGAAACAGTTGACTTTCTGTTTGGTGAGTAGTCATCACTTTTCCTGTTATGACCTGAATATGTGTGATGGTTTATATACGCTCAGCACAGGAAGTGGCACTATTAGAGGGTATGGCCCTGTTGGAGTAGGTGTGGCCTTATTGAAATAGGTTTGTCATTGTGGGCATGGGCTTTGTCCTAGTTTCCTGGAAGCTAGTATTCTGCTAGCCTTCAGATGAAGCTGTAGAACTCTCAGTTCTGCTTTTATCATGGCTGCCTAGATGCTGCCATCCTCCCACCTTGATGATAATGGACTGAACCTCTAAACCAGTAAGCTTGCCCCAATTAAATGTTGTACTTTATAAGACTTGCCTTGGTCATAGTGTCTGCTCACAGTAGTAAAACAAACCCTAAGACAGAAGTTGGTACCAGGCAGTGGGGTATTGTTGTGATTGGCCTGCCTATGCTTTCGTTTGGAAGAATGTAGATTTGTGGACTGTAGATTTGGAAAGCAATGGAATGCTTTAAATGGGGCTTAATGGGCTATTCCAGTAGGGATATGGAAGACTTTGCAACTGAGAGGGATTTGAATTGTGCGGACCTGTCCCAAGATGGTTCAGAAGAGAAGAAATTCAGTAGGTGGTCCAGAGACTGTTTTTGTGGTATTTGGGGAGAAATATGACTGGTGTTTGCTATTGTCCAAAAAGACTGCCTGAGGCTAAGGTGAAGTGTTTAATTGCTTTGAAAAGAAAAGTCTCAGAATGGCCTGGTATAAATTTTGTTGTGTGTTTCCTAAAGTTCACTCTTAGGAAAAGCATTTTAAATAAGCCTAGCAAGCTGAGAAAGGAAAAATTTAAATATGTGATTTGAGTATTAAAGGGGCACCAGGAAGTGAAATGTAGCTGAATTCTGTGTTCAAAGATATTAAATAGAATTAAAATTAAGGGAGTAGTGACCTTGAGGCAAGAACCTGTAGTGTCAAGGAAATGTTAGTGATCCCGCAAAACACAGACAGGAACCAATATGATGCAACTCACAGCAGGGTCTTGCCCCCCCCAGCACACCTCTGTCAGGTGAGGGAAGAGCCCCAAATATATATTAGGGCAAGGTTTTATAGTAAGCAGCAAGCAGGACTAAGTGTACAAGCATCTAATTGGAAAGTTGCTGTGGCCTCTAACGTAATTGGCTGGTGCTGGGAGTCTAATTCTAATTTCTACTCCCCTTTTCATTGATGGTTGTTAGGCAAGTGGTGGGCTTGTAACCTAGGGTGCAGTTTTGGTGGAGGAATAACGTGGAGACACTTGTCTTATTGAGGGTATAACCTAGAAACATGGGTCTAGTTGGGGATTAGCCTAGAGACTGGAGCTAGGCTCAAGTTTTGTTGGAGGTAGTGTCAACTTAGAGACTAATGCTAGGTGCCAGACTGTTAGTTTACTTGAGTTCAAACTTAGGTCAGGTTCTCTAAAATGGAGTCTGAACTTAACGATTTGTCCTCTAGTCCAACCCTTTCTCTTGTGACTAGAAGTCCCAATCATAGGACTTTCTGAAGTTTCAGGAAAACAGTAACAGTGCTATGTCTTTGCGGTCTCCCTGGGGCATGGCCTATCATTGGGAAACATGTGGTAGTCTTGAGGCTGAATTCTCCTGCTGGCCAGGGTCTTCTTCAACTGCAGTTGGATGTTTGGTGGATCTACACTGCAACTCTATATCACAGGGACCCTTTTAGCAAAGTTCTAGTTACCCCTGGCAGTGTCTCTTGACTAGGACCCACTCTCTGGGATAAAGATGGTGGAGCTCCAGAGGTAGACATATTTTATGGAAAACACAAAGTTTAATCCAAACATATTTGTGTACCCATTGGACACCCTCAAGATCATGTTATAACTAGCAATTATCTGTTTCTGTTGTCACTGGTAAGTCATTTATAAACTGATGAAGAAAATTTATCTTGAGGTTTGAGTAAGATGGAATGTTGGATTTTATTGAACAAAAATTCTGGTGGGTTTCTTATACTTTTAGAGTTATCCTGAGATTGGGGAGGGGCCACTTTGAATCTTTAGGACCTCCTTACCTCAGTCTTCTTAAGCTATCTGTTTTAGGCATCTCCTATGGTCTTCTGATTTGGCTGTCTTGCAGAACCACCTTGAGGCCTGCCAACAGAACCTGATGGCAGACTAAGAGCCTCCTCTTACCCTCAAGTGTGTTAAAATTCCAGTCTGGATGAATTAGGGGAAAGCAAGCATCTTGCTTGCTTGGTTTCTGTGGAGCCAGGAAGCAGCTTTCTGGCCTCTTCTGTGGTGAAGGGAACATGTAGAATGTGGTAGACATAGCCTGTCTCATGTTAATACATTCATCAAAGTCAAAGTCACTTCATCAAGGTTATCTCATCAAAGTCACCTCTTTAAAGTTATTTTGTAACAAGAAACACAAACACAACACACAAAAATATAAATATAACCTTACCTCTCTATCAAGCAGATATAAGAAACAAACAGAAAGTGTCACTGATGAAAAAGACCTATCTATGCCACTTAAAACACAAGTCCAATCTTTTCCTCTATTAGGCAGAAATAAGAAACAACCAGAAAGTAGTGTTCACACACACAAGAAAAGAACCAGATTGGTGGATGTCTCTCAGCTCCCCTGAGCCCACACCTACCCTAGACCGAGACTCAGGACATCTCCTGCCCCTGCAGTTGCCGTGGCTCCCAGACACATCTGTTCCAACTGCAGTTCAACCTTGTTCCCAGAAAGATGAAGTAACATTTAGAATCAGTGAACAGAAAAAGGCACAATCAGAAACAAAAACCAACTAAGAAATCAGAAAAAGATATAGCCTACAGTAACAAGAATAAACAAGGAGGTGGCGATCACAGAAAACAGTTGTGGTGTCACTCAGAAAGTGTGAACAGACACAGCCAGCAGCAAAAACTAAAACCAGAAAAGGAAACAGCCCATGGTAACAAAAATCAACCAGAAGGTGGCAATCACACATGCATGACAACCCTCAGTACTACACAAATGCTTGCTGAAACCTGGAAAAATTACCATGGCAACATACCTCATTTATCTTTACACAAGTTTTTGTTCTGCTTTATATGTCTCACAAAAATTTTCTAACAGTCAGACAAATTAGCTCAGACTACAGAGAACACTTCTGACATTCAGACAGATTCCTCATCAGGGCTCAAACCTAGAATTACCACAGCAACACAAGCCACTAGGTTCCACACAAATAAATCATCTCAGCATGGCTGGAAGAGTTACCACATTTACCTCTATACAAGGTTGCTTCTGTTATGCTCTACAGAGCTCATAGAAAGCTCAGACAAATTCAGTACTCACAGATCTCACAGAAAGCTCAGACAAATTAAAGCAAGAAACAGGAAGTTTAACACAGTGCTGCAAACATAAAAACACAAGTACCTAGACTTATTTTGCCAGCTTCAAGATGCTCCAATACGTAGTCCTTTATGTCATGCGGAACTTCCCGGCCAATACACCAATATGTAGTGCCAGGGAAATGTTAGTGATCCCACAAAAAACAGACAGGAGCCAATCTGATGCAACTCACAGCAGGGTCTTTATTCTATTTGAGCTAGCTCACCCCCTTACCCAGCATACCTCCATCAAGCAAGATGGTTTCAGTGGTGTGAGAGCCCTGAATATATATTGGTGCAAGGCTTTATAGTAAGCAGCAAATAATAGTAATTATTTGCAAATTATAGTAAGGGGCAAATGTGCAAGCATTTAATTGGAAAGTTACCATGGCCCTTAACATAATTAGCTGGTGCTGGTAGTCATATCATAAACCTAATTTCTTTTTTTTTGTATTTTGTTATTTTATTTTTATTTATCATATATAAATATGTATATGCAACTAATATATGATTAATATAACATATTTAATTATACTTATGAAATTGTTTTTCTTATTTGTTGTCAAAACTTAGTTTCATTTCATTATCATTTTATTTTTTTATTATTATTTATTTTATTTTATTTTTTTAATTTACATTCCAAATCACTTCCCCTTTCCTGTTTCCTCCCTCCCCGAAAGTCCCATAAGCCCCCTTCCCTCCCTCTTTTCTCCATTCAACCCCCTCTCGTTACTCTGTCCTGGCGTTCCCCTACATCCAGTCTTTCCAGGACCAGGGGTCTCTCCTTCCATCTTCTTAGAAATCTATTGATATGCGGATTGTGTCTACGGTATTCCGAGATTCTGGGTCAATATCCCCTTATCAGTGACTGCATACCATGTGTGTTCTTTTGTGATTGGGTTACCTCACTAAGGATGATATTTTCAAGATCTGACCATTTGCCTAGGAATTTCGTGAATTCATTGTTTTTAATTGCACAGTAGTATTCCATTGTGTAGATATACCACATCTTCTGAATCCATTCCTTCGTTGAGGGACATCTGGGTTCTTTCCAGCTTCTGGCTATTATAAATAAGGCTGCTATGAACATAGTGGAGCATGTGTCCTTATTGCATGCAGGGAAAGCCTCTGGGTATATGCCCAGGAGTGGTATAGCCGGATCCTCCGGGAGTGTCATGCCCAGTTTTCTGAGGAACCACCAAACTGCTTTCCAGAGTGGTTGTACCAGCTTGCAATCCCACCAGCAGTGGAGGAGTGTTCCTCTTTCTCCGCATCCTTGCCAACAACTGCTGTCTCCTGTGTTTTTGATCTTAGCCATCCTGACTGGTGTGAGATGGAATCTCAGGGTTGTTTTGATTTGCATTTCCCTAATGACTAAGGATGATGAACATCTCTTTAGGTGTTTCTCAGCCATTAGATATTCTTCAGGTGAGAACTCTTTGTTTAGCTCTGTACCCCATTTTTTAATAGGGTTACTTGCCTCTCTGGAGTTTAACTTCCTGAGTTCTTTGTATATATTGGATATTAGCCCTCTGTCGGATGTAAGGTTGGTAAAGATCATTTCCCAGTTAGTTGGTTGCCGCTTTGTCTTTTTGACAGTGTCTTTTGCCTTGCAAAAACTTTGTAATTTAATGAGGTCCCATTTGTCTATTCTTGATCTTAGAGCATAAGCTATTGGAGTTCTGTTCAGGAAATTCTCCCCTGTGCCCATATGTTCAAGGTTCTTCCCTAGTTTCCCTTCTATTAGTTTCAATGTGTCTGGTTTTATGTGGAGATCTTTGATCCACTTAGAATTGAGCTTAGTGCAAGGAGATAAGGATGGGTCAATTTGCATTCTTCTGCATGTTGACCTCCAGCTGAGCCAGCACCATTTGTTGAAAAGGCTATCTTTTTTCCACTGGATGGTTTTAGCTCCTTTGTCAAAGATCAAGTGACCATAGGAGTGTGGATTCATTTCTGGGTCTTCAATTCTGTTCCATTGATCTACATGTCTGTTACTGTACCAATACCATGTGGTTTTTAACACTATTGCTCTGTAGTACAGCTTGAGGTCCGGGATACTGATTCCCCCAGAGGTTCTTTTACTCTTGAGAATAGTTTTAGCTATTCTGGGTTTTCTGTTATTCCAGATGAATTTTTGAATTGCTCTTTCTAACTCTATGAAGAATTGAGTTGGGATTTTGATGGGGATTGCATAAACCTAATTTCTGTTCCCTCTGCATTAATGGTTGTTAGGAAAGGAGTGGACTTGTAATTTGGGGTGCAGATTTTTGGGGGGAATAACCTGGAGACACTTGTCTAGCTGAGGGTATAGCCTAGAAATAGGAGTCTTGTTGGGGAGTAGTCTAAAGACTGGAACAAGACTCAGGCTTTGCTGAGGGAGGGGGGAACTTGGAGACTAATGTGAGGTACTAACAGCCTGTTAGTTTCTGTGAGTTCAAACTTAGGTCAGGTTCTCTAAAATGCAGTCTGAATTTGAAAGATTTGGCCTCTCAATCTTACTCAGCTAAATATAGGTTGATATGGTAGTACAAGCCTTTACTCCCAGGAGGCAAAGACAAACAAATCTCCGAGTTCAAGTTCAGTATAGAACAGAGTAAATTCTAGGTGAAGAAAAATCCAGGCTTGTGTGAAGGGATTAAGGTAGCAGAATAAACACCATTTTGTTCTTAAGACTCCATTCTAAGTTAACTTGCCCTTAGAGAGACATGGCCAATAAAGAGACAAAAAACCAACAGGACAGATTCCATCTTGTCCTCCAAACTATTTTAAACTACTATCCTAGGAGAAAATTACTGTCTAGAAAGCTACTTTCTGCTGCCCTTGATGTGACATGACCCACACTCTTGGGGTCTGAAAAAAAGACCAACATTCCTTTACCCTTTCATGTAATGCCAAGGCTTAAAAACCCCCAATTGTGTTTGGTTTCCTCTATAAATCCCTTCATCTAGAGTTGTGGGGTTACTCTCTGTTTTATCAGGAAGGCTTGTAGCCCACTCTTGAGTTTGAAAAAAGACTCTCATGTACTGGCAACAGATTTTGGGTCCCTGGTGATTTCTTGAGGGTCTTGTGAATTGCGCATAACAGTGGACCACACCTTTAATCCCAATCCTTTGGAGAGAGGCATGCAGATCTCTGAGTTTAAAGTCAGTTTATGGAGAAAATTTCAGGACAGCCAAGCTTATTCAGTGAAGTAGCTGGAAAACAGAAGACTGGTGACAATGTAATAAGGGAAGCATATTTCAGCCCCAGCAAGAAGCAGAACACCACAGCTTTGACTGTGTGGCTCTGGCTTTCGAGTGAAAAATAGAGGGGACCACTGAGACAATTGATGCTGGTTAGCTGGAGCCAAGCATTTAGTGGTGATTAAGAAGAGACCAGCATCACTGAGGCGAAATCTTCTGGGAAGTGTTTTCTGAGATCACAAAGAAGCTGTGTTCCAGAGATAGCCAAGGTTATAGTTCATGCTGAAGCTGTACTTGGTAATATGTAAGAGTCACCCAGGTGTTATTGGTTTTGAAGGCATGAAGGGGTCATGAAAAGCAGTTGAGGCTTGGGAGGCCATTGGTGAAGGTGCAGCCTCAGTTGTAGTTGATGGGCCAGGACTGAAGAGGTCATGTAAATTATTTGAGACTTGGCACTATGAAGAGAGTCTATGAGAGGCCATTGGTAAAGCTAGGTTGCAAAAGAAGCCCTGAGTGTATTAAGATGCCAATACCATCAGATAATCACCAAGAACAGTCATGGCAGAGAGGTGGATGAAGCTGAGCTTAGAATGCTACAGAGGGCAGAGCTGGAGAAGTGACACCAGCCCTTTGGAGGAGCCCAGAATATCATGTGTAGATCCAAGATGTTGAAACAAGAAGCTGTAACATGGAAGCTGTCTTAAAGACCTCAAGATTTTTAAGATACCAGAGCCATAGGATATCTCCTGAGGAATGATGCTAATATGGAGAAGAACCAGCCCAGGAAAAGAAGTTTGTTTCAGTCAACAAAGATGAAAAGGGAGTTGAAAATCTTAAAACTGCCTTGATATCAGACATGGAGATGCAGAGTTTGTAGTTTGCCCAGCAAGTTTCCCGTCTTGATTCAAGGATTACAGTTAAGTGGTTGGGTGGATCTCAGAAGAGACTTTGAACTTTGGATTTTTAACATTGTGGATAGTGCTATAAGCTATGGGGACTTTGGAAGTTGAACCAAATGTATTTTCTTATTGTGCTATGGCTAGATATGACCCCCATAGACTCAAGTGTTTGAACAAGCCTATGGGGACCAGGAGTGGACTATGATGGTTTGTATATGATCAGCCCAGGGAGTGACATTATTAGAAGGTATGGCTCCGTTGGAGTAGGTGTGTCACTGTGGGTATGGGCTTTGTCCTAATGGCCTGGAAGCCAGTATTCTGCTAGCAGCCATCAGATGAAGATGTATAACTCCCAGTTCTGCCTGTACTAGATACCTGCTTAGATGTTGCCATCCTCCCACCTTGATGATAATGGACTGAACCTCTGAACCTGTAAGCCAGTCCCAATTAAATATTGTGCTTTATAAGATGTGCCTTGATTGTAGTGTCTGCTTACAGCAGTAAAACTCTAACAAAGAGAGTACATGTGTTGGTTTGAATATGAATGGTTCCCATAGTCTCATGAGTTTGAATGCTTTGGCCATAAGTAGTGGCAGAATTAGGAGCTGTGGCATTGTTGAAGTAGGTGTGTTCTAATTGAAGGAAGTTAGTCACTCAACCTACACCCAGTGTGGTACAGTCTCCTTCTGCCTGGAAATCAAGACATAACTCAGCACCATGTCTGCCTGCATAGGATGTGTCCAGACAAGATGATAATGGACTGAAGCTTTAAAACTATGAGCCAGACCCAATTAAATGTTTTCCTTTATAAGAGTTGCTCTAGCCATGGTGTCTATTCATAGAAATAGAAACACTAACTGATACAGGGCTGTGCTACTCTGATTTTTAAGATTCCTCATTCCTACTACCAACATAGACAACAAAGTTTGAATTAGCTCCTAATACCTGTGTTCACTGCTGATGCAGTAATTAAATATCCAGGTGACAAAAGGAAACAGATCTATTCAAAACCAGGCCTGAAAAAAGGAGTAGCCTTTATTCTTAAATGTCTGCCTTGAGGGGACCCAGAGGCATAAGCAATTTATAAGAAAGAAAAAGATAGTACCATGGATATACGATTTTTATAGACATGTGCCTCTTCTTTCTCTTCAGATACCACGATCAACTGCAATCTCCCAAGGCCTAGACTTGCACTTTCTTTTAGAAAAATACATTAGATTTCTGAAAGTTAACTAAAATGTATTTATTATGGTCTGATCTTAACAGGTCTTAACCATGTGCTTCCAAGTTGTTGGTCCTAGTTTGCAAGTCTGTGGGAAGGAGAAAGGAATATCCTGGTCACTGGGGGCAGGTCTTTGATGTTTATACCCTAACTTTGCAGATGATTCTATGTTCCTTGTTTCCTGGTATAGCTATTTATGACAGCCTTGGCTGCATTTGTTAACTACCACAGAGCCTTTTCACATTGCCCTCCTGACTATGATGGCCTATTTCCTCTAATATTGTGGACCAGAGAAAACTTTTTATGCCTTCAATTACATTTGTCTGGTTTTGTAAGAATAAAAATAAAAGTAGCTAAGTCAGCACCAACTAGTGTGGTCATCCCCGTCAGGATTTTGACTATTGTGGGCAGAAAGTGGAAGGTTTGAAGCTATGGGTCAGTGAAGTCCTAGAATGTGGTAGGTGGATTTAGTGATCAAAAATTTTTCTGGGAGTCCCGAAGGCCTGAGTGCTGAGAGACATGAGAAGGTGTTCATGAGGGTTCAGACTCAATTGGAAACCCAGCTAGAGATTTTCCATGATATATTCTGGAAAAGATATGTTATCTTTTGTCCACAGCCAAAATATTTAGTGAGATTGAACTAAAAAACAAGCTGATTTGGAAGAGTACATTTCAAGGAAGCATAATATAATACCTAGATTGTAGTACTGTGATTACTCATGGTTTTTAGTCAGATGTAAGGTAAGAATCCAGAATAATAGAAGAACATGAGGAAATCAAAACTGTGAATTTTGGGAAGTGAAGAAGTAGGAGTGAATTTAAAGTTATGGACAAAATATACAAATGAAACATTAATAGTAAAAGTACTAGTATTGTTGGGATAGCAAGAAGAGGTCATGGGGTAGAGACAGACAAACAAGTTCACTGGCACTAAGACCATGCTTCCATGTTTCCAATGTTTTTCACTCACAGTTTCTAAGATCTATCATTCTAGGGACATCAGGGTAGGTCTGTGTGTATATAATGGGGTGGGTGTGAAGCTGCTGCCACCATGTGACACAGATAACAAACATGGAGTCACAGTTTCACATTTCCATTGATGGATTTTGATATTTCTTTGGTCTGATTTCTCATGCCAACCTTTTGATTCTCTCTCTCTCTCTCTCTTTTTTTTTTTTTTTTGGAAAAGGGAAAGTAGATACAGTGGTTTAAATAGAAATGGCCCCCACAGACTTCAGGTCACAGCATGTTAGAAATATGTATTTCTGATTTTATAGGGCCTCACTATTTTTACCTTGAGTCTCAGTGGAAGATTTGGATTTTTAAATAATGTTGGAATACTTAGGACTATGGGGTCTCTTGATACTTAATTGGAGATATTCTGCATTACTAAATGGCCATGAATTTATAGAAAATAGTTGGGGTGCTATGGTTTGAATCTAAAATGTCCACTAGAGTCTCATGTGTTTGTATACTTGTTCCACAGCTGGTGTCAATGCTGTGTGGTCCCTGTGAGCAGGACTTGGAGGGTTGTATCATCATTTCCTTCCTGTCCCATGCTGTTTGTTTTGCTTACATGTGAGATTCAGCTACTGCCCTCGTTCTTCATCATACATATGTAGCTTCTTGGCCATGCCTTTCCAACACAATGGACTGTTTACCCAGAAACCATGAATCAAAATAAACTCTTCTCCTTCACAATGTTGCTTCTCCAGGGACTTTATCACAGTGATAAACAAAGCAACTTCTACACTTTGTATTTATGGGTAACAAAGAAGTTGGTGTTATATGCAGCATCACAACGAAAGAAAGTTACAGTTTACAGAATATTCAGGTTCCCAAAGACAAATCATCTAACAAATGCATTGGATATCAACCACCTATATGAAAGTTTGCTTTAGCCAAGAATGTTAGGGTAGCATAGGAAAGCCTGACTTTGTGGTTTGTAGCCTTTGGAAATGGTTAACAGGAAGTCTGGGAAAGAGGTGGGAGTTGTGATAAAGAGTTGGGGAATGAAATAAAGAATATCTCTAGAATGTTCCATGTCTAGCTAGTGCAACACTTTCCTAAAAGAGACAACTCCTACCAGAGTAGACACTGTCAGATAAAAATGGGAAGACAAATTATCAGGTAATTGGCATACACTTAGGGTCAGCAGAAGCATACCCAAAAATGATGTATATTTGTCAGTTCACATTTTCCATAATCCATTTGTCAATTCAGTGATATAGTACATAAACATTTAAATTTGCTATCAAAAATTTATTTTAATATGTTTAGAGTTATTTAGAAATTAAGCAGACTAGATTGTTCTAAACTTTATGAATTTATTCAACACAAGATAACCTCAAATGTGCTTAACACAACTTATCAATATCTTGGGGATTTTCTATAGTATCACATAATTTAAGCATGACAGAATTTTAAAATCTAGAATTATAACTTAAAGAGAAAAGTCATACTATTGACAGGAGCCTTCTGGTTTCCCTCTGTGCCTGGAGCTGATCCTGTGCCCATGTACCCAAATACTGCTGCCAGGAGAGAGTTGGCCTCCCAGGACTGCAGACAAGCCTGTGACTGCAGGTAAGACCACCACTTCTGCCACTAACCCTTTTTCCCATAAAGGGAATTTTCAGCCATTAGCTGTACTTTTCGTTCCAGAATATGCTGCATATTAATATTCATGTATCTCAAGTTGTGCTTTAGAAGCAGATGGTAATAGCTGGAATTTTTCTCTCTTAATGTCCAACACCCGGTGGCAGTACTATTATAGACATTTTTTTAAATTTTGTATTAGGTATTTTCTTTATTTACATTTCAAATGCTATCCCTATTCTGCCTTTCCCTTCCAAAAACCCCCTATACCATCTCCCTCCCCCTTCTCACTAACCTATCAACTGCTGTTTCCCTGCCCTGGCATTCCCCTACACTGGGGCAAGGAGCCTTCACAGGACCAAGGGCCTCTCTTCCTGTAGATGTCTGGCAAGACCATACTCTGCTGCATATGCGGCTGGAGCCATGGGTCCCTTCATGTGTACTCTTTGGTTGGTGGTTTAGTCCCTGGGAGCTCTGGGGATACTGGTTGGTTCATTCTGGCTGAATCACCATCCCTGACCTCAAGCTGTATGTACTACAGAGAAATCATGATAAAACCTGCATGGTATTGGTACAGTGACAGGCAGGTAGATCAGTGGAATAGAATTGAAAACCCAGAAATGAACCCATATACCTATGATCACTTGATCTTTGACAAAGGAGCTAAAACAATCCAGTGGAAAAAAGCATTTTTAACAAACAGTGCTAGTTGAACTGGCACTCAGCATGTAGAAGAATATAAATTGATCCATTCTTATCTCATTGTATAAACCTCAGGTCCAAGTGAATCAAGAACCTCCACATAAAACCAGATACACTAAATGTAATAGAAGAAAAAGTAGAGAAGAGCCTTGAACACATGAGCACAGGGGAAAATTTCCTGAACAGAATACCAATGGTTTATATTCTCAGATCAACAATAGACAAACAGCACCTCATAAACTTGCAAAGCTTCTGTAAGGCAAAGGACATTGTCAATAGGACAAAATGGCAACCAACAGATTGGGAAAAGGTCTTCACCAATCCTACATCTGATAAAGGGATAATATCCAAAATATACAGAGATTTCAAGAAGTTAGACTCCAGAGAACCAAATAACCCTATTAAAAAATGGGGTACAGAGCTAAACAAAGAATTCTCAACTGAGGCATACTGAATGGCTGAGAAGCACCTAAAGAAATATTAACATTCTTAGTCATCTGGGAAATGCAAATCAAAACAACCCTGAAATTCCACTTCACACCACTCAAAATGGCTAAGATCAAAAATTCAGGTGACAGCAGATGTTGGCAAGGATGTGGAGAAAGAGGAAAACTTCTCCATTGCTGGTGGGATTGCAAGCTGGTACAACCACTCTGGAAATCAGTTTTTCAGTTCCTCAAAAAATTTGACATAGTACTACTTGAGGACCCAGCTATCATAGACTTTAAAATAGCACTTAAGAAGGAATAAAAGTTAGATGATAATTAATGAAATAAATTACACAAGAAGTCCTCTGACATATTATTTTAAGGAACCTATGAGAAGATATCAATGGACAGTTCATCCCTAGGGCATGGCTAATAGTCCTACCTTATATGAAAATTTTGTGGCACAAGCCATTCAACCTGTAAGACATCAATGGCCAATGATATACATCATTCATTACACAGATGATGTCTTAATAGCAGGAAAAGATCCTCAGGACTTGCTTTTATGTAATAGAGATTTACAACAGCCTTTAGCTGATAAAGGACTGCAAATAGCTCCAGAAAAGATGCAAAGTCAGGATCCTTGTAATTATTTGGGCTTTAGACTTACAGATCAAGCTGTTTTTCCCCAGAAGATAATTATTTGCAGGGACAGTTTAAAACTTTAAATGATTTTCAAAAATTGTTATGTGATATCAATTGGCTGTGCCCCTATTTAAAGCTTACTACAGGAGAATTAAAACCTTTATTTGATATTCTTACAGGGAGTGCTGATCCTACCTCCCCTAGTTCTTTAACCTCAGAAGGATTGCTAGTCTTACAAGTAGAAAGAATTAGTGAAAAATATTAGTTACTTATATAGATTATTCTTTGCCATTGCATCTCTTGATTTTTAATATGACTCATACGCCTACAGGATTATTGTGGCAAAGGGCTCCTCTTATGTGGATGCATTTGAGGGTATCTCCTAAACACAATATCCTGCCATATTATGAGGGAGTAGCTCAGATGATTATACTTGGAAGAAAGCAGGCACTTACTTATTTTGGCAAAGAACCAGACATCATTATTCAGCCTTTTAATGTAGATCAAGATACTTGGCTGAAGTACAGATTGGTTCCTTATCAAATACGGTTTTTAAGGGAATATAGATAATCATTATCCCCAAGATTGGTTGATAAAATTTTTAAATATACATAATGTTACATTTCCTAACATGACAGCTTTACAGCCACTGCACAATGCTCTTTTGATTTTTACTGACAGTTCCTCTAAAGGATGAGCTGAATATCTTAGAATAATCAACAGGTAGTCATAGAGACTCCTGGGCTCTTAGATCAGGTAGCAGAACTGACAGTAGTACTAACTGTTCTTCAATCTGTAGGTGATATTTTTAATCTTTTTAATAATAATCTATATGTAGCCCAATCCGTTCCTCTGTTGGAAACTTGTGATACATTTAATTTTACTATGCCAGCAGGATCTTTGTTTTCACAATTGCAAACCATCATCCTTGCTTGAAAAATTCCTTTTTATATTGGTCATTTACAAGCTCATTCCAGTCTTTGTGGACATTTGGCTGCAGGCAATGATCACATTGACAGAGTTCTACTAGGAGAGGCCTTAGCTTCAGTTCCTGTTGTGTTGGCTAAACGTGATCAGAATAAATTCCATCCTTCTAGCCATACCTTAAGGCTCTGACATAAGATCACTAAAGAGCAGGCAAGAATGATTGTAAAACAATACCCTAACTGCCTTACATTATCTCCAGTTCCTCATTTAGGGGTAAATCCACGAGGCCTTATACCCAATCTTATTGGGCAAATGGATGTAACTCATTATGCAGAATACGGAAAATCGAGATATATACATGTTTGTATTGACATTTATTCAGGATTCCTTTTTGTTTCTCTGCATATGGTAGAAGCCTCCAGAAATGTAATTGATCATTGTTTACAAGCCTTTAATGCTGTAGAGTTACCTAAAGTCATTAAGACTTTATACTGGCAACAACTTTATATCATTTTGTAAATAATTTAGTATTGAACATAAAACTGGAATTCCTTATAACCCAATGGGACAAGGAATTGTTGAAGATGTGTATTGCACTCTGAAAAAAATGGCTTTTAAAAATAAAAAATGGGGAATTATACCCTCCAAGATCACCAAAAGCACATCTTGCTTTTGTCTTATTTGTTCTATTTTTTTTTTTTTTTGCAAACTGATATTGCTAAAGGTCTGTCTGTAGCAGATCAACATTGGCATCCAGTCACTTCCAGCTCATAAGCCATGGTTAAATGGCAGGACCCCTTAACAAATGCATAGAATGGCCCAGATCCTGTTTTAATATGGGGAAGAGATTCTGTTTGTGTTTTTTCACAAAAAGAAGATGGAGCCTGACAGCTGCCTGAAAGATTGGTTGGTCAAGTGGATACAGACCGAGTCTTCTACTAAGTATGATTCCAATTTTGAAAATGGCTTAAGATCTTTATCAGCCAGCTTAAGTGGCTATTATGAGAGGAGTAACAGTTTTTCTGTTGATTCTCAATGCCACCTCCCCCACACTGGGAGGCCAGGCTTTGTTTCTGATAATTGCTAATTTGCAACTGAATTGTATACTTTGGGACATCCAAAGAGAAGTTTAATCCTGTTTGCTCTTAACTTTTGACTTTGTATTTTAAGCAGGTTGGTTGCCTCCAACAGGAAAGCTCAGAAAATCTCAGTGACTCACCATGGCAGTTTTCAACTCTATGAAGAAATGCATTAAGTACATATTTGTAGGTCCTTTGTCTCTTTGGTCTGAATGGGGAAAAGGTGTGCCATGAAGGCCTGCCACCAGAGACTGGCCACTGAGGACCTATGATTCTCCTTGAACTAAGATAGGAACATGTGCATAGAGGCCGTGTTTGTTCATAAAAAACACTAAAATGCAGTGTTTCTGCAAATAAACACAAATAAGCTGCATTTGTCTCCCCAGATGAGTAAGAGCCTCTGACCTAAGACAGAAGGGGACACCAGCCACCATAATTCCCAGAAAGAACTATGGAGCATAAGTAAACCTTATGCCCCAGTCCAGTTAATTTTTAATAAGTAAAAAGGGAGGAATTGTGCCCTCCCCAAAGCCCTCAAGCAGGAAATTTAGTCCTGAGTGTTTGCCAGAGTCACGAACCTATGTTGGAGCTTTCAGACCTAGGTGAAGTCTATTGTTCTTCCAGATCTGCAGCTTTCTGCACTGAGCTGGCTACCCATGGAACAACTGAACCGGTTTTATTGACCAGACCTTGGCATTTTGGAGTAAGGGGTTTCCCCAACTTTTAAATGTACAAACTATCCATTAAACAATGGACCTTGATCAGAACCATTTGTCTTGGTCTCAAGTTCTTCCTGTATAGTACATCCCCAGCTTTCCTTCCAGGCACCCTGTTCTCACGGGCCACTGGCTGCTACAAAAATTGCCCATATAATTGGTCACACAACAGGCCTCACCAGATATGAGAAGATTGAAATTACCCCATGCATCCTTTCAGATCACCACAGACTAAGGCTGGTCTTCAATAACAAGAAAAACAACAGAAATCCCACATAGACATGGAAGCTGAACAATGCCCTGCTCAGTGATAACTTGGTAAGGAAGAGATAAAGAAAGAAATCAAAGACTTTTGAGAATTTAATGAAAATGAAGGCACATCATACCAAAACACATGAAAGCCCCGCTAAGAAGAAAACTAATAGCTGTAAGTGACTCCAAAAAGAAACCAGAGAGAGCATATTGACAGCACACCTGAATGCTCTAGAACAAAAAGAAGCAAATACACCCAAGAGGAGTAGACAACAGGAAATAATCAAAATCAGGGCTGAAATCAACCAAGTAGAAACAAAAACAACTATACAAAGAATTAACAGAACCAGGATATGTTTCTTCAAGAAAAAAAACAAGATATATAAACCATTAGATAGACTAACCAGAGGGCACAGAGAGAGTATCCAAATTGACAAAATCAGATAAGAAAAGAGAGAGATAATAAAAGAAACTGAGTAATCAAAAAGATCAGATCTTACTACAAAAGCATATATTCAAAAATAATGGAAAAATATAGATAAAATGGACAATTTTCTAGATGGATATCAGGTTCCTAAGTTAAATCAGAATCAGATAAACCCTTCCAAACAGTCCTGCAACCCCTAAAGAAATAGAAGCAGTCATTAAAAATCTCCCAACCAAAAATAGCCCAGGACCAGTTGGGTTTAGTGCAGAATTCTATCAGAACTTCAAAGAAGACCTATTACCAATACTCTTCAAATGATTCCACAAAACAGAAACAGAAGGAATACCACCCAATTCATTCTATGAAGCCACAATTACAATTACACCTAAACCACACAAAGACCCAACAGGGAGAGAGAACTTCAGACCAATTTCCCTTATGAATATACTCAAAAAAATACATAATAAAATGCTCCCAAACTGAATCCAAGAACACATCAAAACAATCATCCATCATGATCAGGTAGTCTTCATCCCAGGGATGCAGGGATGGTTCAATATATGGAAATCCATCAATGTGATCCACTATATAAACAAACTCAAAGAACAAAAACTCACACGATCATCTCATTAGATGTTGAGAAATCATTTGACAAAATTCAACACACATCATGGTAAAAGTCTTGGAAAGATCAGGAATTCAAGGAATACCTAATCACAGAAAAAGCAACATATAGAAAACCAGTAGCCAACATCAAACTAAATGGAGAGAAACTTGAAGGAATACTACTAAAATCAGGGACTAGACAAGGCTGCACTCTCTCTCCCGACCTATTCAATATAGTACTCGAAATCCTAGCCAGAGCAATTAGACCACAAACGGAGATCAAAGAGATAAAAACTTGAAAGGAAAAAGTCAAAATATCACTATTTGTATATGATACAATAGTACACTTAAGTGACCCCGAAAATTTCACCAGAGAACTCTTAAACTTGATAAACAACTTCAGAAAATTGGCAGGATATAAAATTAACTCAAAGAAATCAGTAGCCTTCCTCTACTCAGAGGATAAACAGGCTGAGAAAGAAATTAGGGAAAATACACCCTTGGTGATAGTCACAAATAATATAAAATACATTGCTGTGACTCTAACTAAGCAAGTGAAAGGTATGCATGACAAGAACTTCACGTCTCTGAAGAAAGAAATCAAAGGAGACCTCAGAAGATGGAAAGACCTCCCATGCTCATGGATTGACAGGATTAATATAGCAAAACTGGCCATCTTGCCAAAAACAATCTACAGATTAAATTCAATCCCCATCAAAATACCAACTCAGTTCTTCAAAGACTTAGAAATAGCAATTTTTAAATTCATTTGGAAGAACCAAAAATACAAGATAGTGAAAACTATTGTCAACAGTAAAAGAACTTCTGAGGGAATCAGCATCCCTGACCTCCAGCTGTATTACAGAGCAATAGTGATAAAAACTGCATGGTATTGGTACAGTGACAAGCAGGTAGATCAATGGAATAGAATTGAAGACCCAGAAATGTACCCACACATCTCTGGTCACTTGATCTTTGACAAAGGAGCTAAGATAATCCAGTGGGAAAAAAGACAGCATTTTCAACAAAACGTGCTGGTTCAATTGGTGGTCACCATGTAAAAGACTGCAAATTGATCTACTCTTATCTCCATGTACTAAGCTCAAGTCTAGGTGGATCAAGGACTTCCACATAAAACAAGATACACTGAATGTAATAGAAGATAAAGTGGGGAAGAGCCTTGAACACATGGGCACAGGGGAATTTTCCTGAGCAGAATACCAATGGTTTATGCTCTAAGATCAACAGTAGACATGTGGGACCTTTTAAAATTGCTAAGATTTTGTAAGGCAAAGGACACTGTCAATAGGACAAAATGACAACCAACAGATTGGGAAAATATACTTACAAATCCTACATGCAATAGAGGGTTAATATCCAGTATATACAAAGGATTTGAGAAGTTAGACTTCAGAGAACCAAATAATCCTATTAAAAATTGGGTACAGAGTTAAAAGAATTCTCAACTGAGGAATATTGAATGGCCAAGAAGCACCTAAAGAAATTTTCAACATCCATGGACATCAGGGAAATGGAAATCAAAACAACCCTGAGATTACACATCATATCATTCAGTGTGAATGCATCTGTCCTCCTTCGAAGGAGGAACAAAATACACATGGGAGGAAATTCAGAGACAAAATGTGGAGTAGAGACTGAAGGAAAGGCCATCCAGAGACTGCCCCACCTGGGGATTCATCGCATATTCAGCCACCAAACCCAGACATTATTGTAAATTCCAAGAAGTGCTTGCTGACAGGAGCCTAATATAGTTGTCTCCTGTGAGGCTTTCTCAGAGTCTGACAAATACAAAGGTGGATACTTGCAGTCAACCATTGGACTGAGCACGGGGTCCCCAATGGAGGAATTAGAGAAAGGACTGTAGGAGCTGAAGAGTTTTGCAGCCCCATAGGAAGAACAACAATATCAACCAGCCAGATGACCCCCCCCCCAAGCTCCCAGGAACTAAACCACCAACCATAGAGTACACATGGAGTGACCCATGGCTCCAGCCACATATGTAGCAAAGGATGCCCTTGTTGGGCATCAGTAGGTGGAGAGGCCCATGGTTCTATGAAGTCTTGATGCCCTAAGTGTAGGGGAATGCTAGGTTGGGTAGGCAGGAGTTCGTGATTGAGTGGGGGAGCCATTTATTAGGCATAAGCACTGTTTTATAAATGCAGCATCACACCAATTTCTGTTCTTAGATTTCTAATTACACACGCACACACACACACACACACACACACACACACACACACACACACACACATACACACTTCCCCTTCCTATCCATAGAATGCTGGCTCTAAGCCCTGTATAATTATAAACATCCATTTTTAGGGATTATGACACAGAGCTTTTACCAGAATCTACAAAATCTTATTAAGAAGACCACGAGTTCATCCTGAACTCCATGAGAACACTGTCTCAAAGCAACAATATGAGAAAATAAAAGAGTAGATATTCAAATAATTTGTTTAAAATTAATAGTATTTTTACAAATGTGCACTCTTTTCCATACTTCTATCTAGATTGATTATAATACCTATGTCAGCTATCCTATAGAAATTGCTGTTATGTAATGTTTAAGAAATATAGATAGGAAATGCTTATTCATATTTAATAGAATTGCAATTTTTCTGATTTATTTTTATTGTTGCCTGGGGGGATCTATACATGTAGAACCCATAGTACAGGGTACAGATGAACAAGTCTGAGATAACTGAGAGGATGTGGTAAGATTCAATGTTTCAATTTCCTGCACCATCCTTCAGCCAAAGTCCAAACCTGGTTTAAGATACGAACTTTGAGATATTGATTGCTCTTAATTTTTGGTCTCTAGTTCATTATTTAGTGATGTCTTTGTAGAGAAAATATTTAATGCTTAGTAATTTTTAAACATTTGTCTTACTGTCTATTATTTTGGATGAAATATTAATTCCATGTGATTAGGCAAAGTGTAAATCTCTTGGTATGTTCCAGATGTATGTACAAATTTATTATGGTGATTCCACCATCCTTATTCTTTGTGCAGATTATAATATCAAATATTTGATAGTCTTATGTGTTAGAGTTTGCTATACTTTATCATTGAGATATTTTCATTGATCTTTAATCCTTTGATTTTCTAAAAATATTTGGAATTTTTTAACACTCATAAACACAAATATTGAATATATGTTAGAAACACAGATGAGGTTCCGGGGATCGACTGCACTGAGGATACAGGTACCCAGGGACCCCCCAATATAACATCGCTTGGGACACAGCCTGTTGGACTTCCATCTGCGCCCAAGAGCGGAGCAGCTCTGCGGACTTCTGGGCGCCAGCTCTGCTGTGAGCCATCTGACCTGCAGAGTGAACTGCACCGAGAGAGTGTACAGTGCACACTGCCATCTTTGCTCCGTCAACTGGGCAACTCGAACCTCCAACACAGAGACAATCAAGCATAATATCAGTTGGGTCTCAGGCAGCTTGTGTGCTCCCTGCTCCCAAGAGCTGGGCAGGTCTGCTGTAACCTACACGCTAGCTCTGCTGTGGGACATCTGCCCTGCAGAGGGAGCCCAACACCCTCTGGGAGAGAGCACACCTGCAGAGGGCGGGAGCACACCAGCCTCCCCTTGGCAACCTCCTCTCCAGGAATCCACTATGCTGAGCCTTTGGATGTACAGGGATTACCCCAATATAACATCACTTGGGGCAAGGCACATCAGGGCTCCAAAGTCACTCAGGAGCAGGGCAGGCCCCAGAAATCAGTGCCAGGGGAATTGCGGTAATCCAGGGGGGTCAGAAAAAGCCTTGCAGGCTCACAGGAAGTCCAAAAACAGCCAGTGACAGCAGGACCAACTAACACCAGAGGTAAACAGATGGCAAAAGGCAAACGTAGGAACGTTACTAACAGAAATCAAAGTAATATGGCACCATCTGAACCCAACTCTCCAACAGCAGCAAGTCCTGGATACCCCACCACACCTGAAAGACGAGATCTGGATTTAAAATCACTTCTCATGATGCTATTAGAGGATTTCAAGAAGGACACAAATAAATCTCATAAAGAATTACAGAAGAACATGAATCAACGGTTAGAAGCCCTTACAAAGGAAACACAAAAATCGCTTAGAGAAATGCAGAAGAACATGGGTCAACAGATGGAGGCCCATAAGGAGGCAGCACAAAAATCGCTTAAAGAAACGAATCAACGAGTAGATGTCCTTTCAAAGGAATCACAAAAATCGCATAAAGAAACGCAGAAGAATATGGGTCAAGAGATGGAGGCTCATAGGGAGGCAACACAAAAATCGCTTAAAGAAATGAATCAACGGGTAGATGCCCTTCCAAAGGAAACACGAGAATTGCTTAAAGAAATGCAGGGGACTATGGATCAAGAGATGGAAGTCCATAAGGAGGAAACACAAAAATCGCTTAAAGAAATACAGGAGAACTTGGGACAACAGGCAGAAATTCTGAAAGAGGAAATGCAAGAATATCTTAAAGAAATACAGGAAAATACAAACAAACGAATGAAGGATCTCAGCAAATCCATCCAGGATCTAAGAAAGGAAGTAAAAACAACTAAGAAATCACAAAGAGAGACAACTTTGGAGATAGAAAACCTTGGGAAGAAATCAGGAGTCATAAATGCAAACATCAACAATAGAATACAAGAGATGGAAGAAAGAATCTCAGGTGCTGAAGATACCATAGAAAGCATCAACTCAACAGTCAAAGAAAATGCAAAATGCAAAAAATGTGTAACCCAAAACATCCAGGAAATCCAGGACACAATGAGAAGATCAAACCTAAGGATTATAGGTATAAATGAGAGTGAAGATTTGCAATTTAAGGGGCCAGTAAATATCTTCAACAAAATTATGGAGGAAATCTTCCCTAACCTAAAGAGAGAGATGCTGAGGAACGTACAGGAAGCCTACAGAACTCCAAACAAACTGTACCAGAAAAGAAAGATTTCCCATCACATAAAAACCAAAACACCAACTGTACTAAATAAAGAAAGAATATTAAATGCAGTAAGAGAAAAAGGCCAAGTAACACATAAAGGAAGACCTATCCGAATCACATCAGACTTCTCACCAAAGACTATGAAAGCCAAAAGATCCTGGGGAGGTCTCATGCAGACACTAAGAGAACAAAAATGCCAGCATAGACTACTATACCCAGCAAAACTCTCAATCACCATAGATGGAGAGACCAAGATATTCCATGATAAAACCAAATTTTCACAATATCTTTCCACAAATCCAGCCCTGCAAAGGATAATAGGTGGAAACTGCCAA
The DNA here is from genome assembly GCA_036184795.1 of Tokudaia tokunoshimensis. NCBI lineage: Eukaryota > Metazoa > Chordata > Mammalia > Rodentia > Muridae > Tokudaia > Tokudaia tokunoshimensis. The sequence goes on along the minus strand of BTHU01000006.1, from coordinate 51,243,459 downwards.
TACAAAGATAGAAACAACACCCTGGAAAAAACAAGATAGTAACCATCTTGCATCAAACACAAAAGTAGATAAACGCTCAAACATAAAGATAGCATCAAGACTAGCAGGTGGCAATAATCACTATTCCTTAATCTCTCTTAATATCAATGGTCTCAATTCCCCAATAAAACGACATAGACTAACAGACTGGATGCATAAACAGGACCCAAAAGTTTACTGCATGCAGGAAACGCACCTCAGTGTCAAAGACAAACACTACCTGAGAGTAAAAGGCTGGAAAACAAATTTACAAGCAAATGGTCCCAGGAAACAAACCGGAGTAGCCATCCTAATATCATATAAAATTGACTTTCAACCTAAAGTCATCAAAAAAGACATAGAAGGACAATATATACTGATCAAGGGAAAAATCCACCAAGAAGAACTCTCAATTCTGAATATCTGTGCTCCAAATGAAGGGCACCCTCATTCGTAAAAGAAACTTTACTAAAGCTCAAAGCACACATCGCACCTCATACAACAATAGTGGGTGACTTCAACACCCCGCTCTCTGAAATGGATCATTCAGGAAAACAGAAACTAAACAGGGACACAGTGAATCTAATTGAAGCCTTGTACCAAATGGACTATATATGTATATATATATATATATATATATATATATATATATATGTATATGTATATATATATACATATACATATATATATATATATGGAACATTTCATCCTAGAGCAAAAGAATACACGTTCTTCTCAACACCTCATGGTACCTTCTCCAAAATTGACCATATAATTGGTCACAAATCACACCTCAACAGATATAAGAAGATCGAACTAATCCCATGCCTCCTATCAGATCACTATGGAATAAGAGTAGTCTTCAATGACAACAAAAACAACAGAAAACCCACATACACATGGAGGCTGAACAATGCTCTAATCAATGATAACTTGGTCAAGGAGGAAATAAAGAAAGAAATCAAAGACTTTAAAATTTAATGAAAATGAAGGCAAAACATACCCTAACTTATGGGACACAATGATAGCAGTGCTAAGAGGAAAATGCATAGCCCTGAGTGCCGCCAAAAAGAAACGGGAGAGAGCATACAATAGCAGCTTAATGGCACACATGAAAGCCCTGGAACAGAAAGAAGCAAATACACCCGAGAGGCGTAGAAGGCAGGAAATAATCAAAATCGGGGCTGAAATCAATAAAGTAGAAACAAATAAAACCATACAAAGAATCAACAAAACGAGGAGTTGGTTCTTTGAGAAAATCAACAAGATAGAAAAGCCCTTAGCCAGACTAGCCAGAGGGCACAGAGACAGTATCCAAATTAACAAAATCAGAAATGAAAAGGGAGATATAACAACAGAAATTGAGGAAATTCAAAAAATCATCAGATCCTACTACAAAAGCCTGTATTCAACACAACTAGAAAATCTGGAGGAAATGGACAATTTCTTTGACAGATATCAAATACCAAAATTAAATCAAGATCAAATAGACCATCTAAACCATCCTATAACCCCTGAAGAAATAGAAGTTGTCATTGGAAGTCTTCCAACCAAGAAAAGCCCAGGTCCAGATGGTTTTAGTGTAGAATTCTATAAGACCTTCAAAGAAGACCTAACACCAATACTCTTCAAACTATTCCACAAAATAGAAACAGAAGGAACACTACCCAATTTGTTCTATGAAGCCACAATTACGCTAATACCAAAAGCACACAAAGATCCGACAAAGAAAGAGAATCCCAGGCCAATCACTCTTATGAATATCGATGCAAAAATACTCAATAAAATTCTTGCCAACCGAATCCAAGAACATATCAAAATGATCATTCACCACGATCAAGGAGGCTTCATCCCAGGGATGGTTCAATATAAGGAAATCCATCAATGTAATCCACTACATAAAGAATCTCAAAGAAAAAAAACACATGGTCATTTCATTAGATGCTGTGAAAGCATTTGACAAAATTCAGCATCCTTTCATGTTAAAGGTCTTGGAAAGATCAGGAATTCGAGGCCCACATCTAAACATAGTAAAAATAATTTACAGCAAACTGGTAGCAAACATCAGTCTAAATGGAGAAAACTTGAAGCAATCCCACTAAAATCAGGGACTAGACAAGGCTGCCCTCTCTCTCCATACCTTTTCAATATAGTACTTGAAGATCTAGCTAGAGCAATTAGACAACAAAAGGAGGTCAAAGGGATACAAATTGGAAAGGAAGAAGGCAAACTATCACTATTTGCAGACAATATGATAGTATACTTAAGCGACCCAAAGAACTCCACCAGAGAACTCCTACAGCTGATTAACAACTTCAGCAAAGTGGCCGGATATAAAATTAACTCAAGCAAGTCAGTAGCCTTCCTATACTCAAAGGATAAGCAGGCTGAGAAAGAAGTAAGAGAAATGATACTCTTCACGATAGCCACAAACAATATAAAGTAACTTGGTGTGACTCTAACCAAACAACTGAAAGATCTGTATGGCAAGAACTTCAAGTCTCTGAAGAAAGAAATTGAAGAAGACCTCAGAAGATGGAAAAGTCTTCCATGCTCATGGATTGGCAGGATTAATGTAATAAAAATGACCATCATGCCAAAAGCAATATTCAAATTCAACGCAATCCCCATCAAAATCCCAACTCAATTCTTCATAGAGTTAGAAAGAGCAATTCAAAAATTCTTCTGGAATAACAGAAAACCCAGGATAGCTAAAACTATTCTCTAGAGTAAAAGAACTTCTGGGGGAATCATTATCCCGTACCTCAAGCTGTACTACAGAGCAATAGTGTTAAAAACTGCATGGTATTGGTACAGTGACAGGCATGTAGATCAATGGAACAGAATTGAAGACCCAGAAATGAATCCACACTCCTATGGCCACTTGATCTTTGACAAAGAAGCTAAAACCATCCAGTGGAAAAAAAAGATAGCCTTTTCAACAAATGGTGCTGGCTCAACTGGAGGTCAACATGCAGAAGAATGCAAATTGACCCATTTTTATCTTCTTGCACTAAGTTCAATTCCAAGTGGATCAAGGACCTCCACATAAAACCAGACACACTGAAGCTAATAGAAAAGAAACTAGGGGAGAACCTTGAACATATGGGCACAGGGGAGAATTTCCTGAATAGAATTCCAATATCTTATGCTCTAAGATCAAGAATTGACAAATGGGACGTCATAAAATTACAAAGATTTTGTAAGGCAAGAGACACTGTCAAAAAGACAAAGTGGCAACCAACTAACTGGGAAATGATCTTTACTAACCCTACATCTTACAGAGGGCTAATATCCAATATATACAAAGAACTCAAGAAGTTAAAATCCAGAGAGCCAAGTAAATTTATTAAAAATGGGTTACAGAGCTAAACAAAGAGTTCTCACCTGAAGAATATCTAATGACTGAGAAGCACCTAAAGAGATGTTCATCATCCTTAGTCATTAGGGAAATGCAAATCAAAACAACCCTGAGATTCCATCTCATACCATTCATAATGGCTAAGATCAAAAACACAGGAGACAGCAGTTGTTGGTGAGGATGTGGAGAAAGAGGAACACTCCTCCACTGCTGGTGGGATTGCAAGCTGATACAACCGCTCTGGAAAGCAGTCTGCAGGTTCCTCAGAAAACTGGGCATGACACTCCCAGAGGATCCGGCTATACCACTCCTGGGCATACACCCAGAGGCTTTACCTGCATGCAATAAGGACACATGCTCCACTATGTTCATAGCAGTCTTATTTATAATAGCCAGAAGCTGGAAAGAACCCAGATGTCCCTCAACGGAGGAATGGATTCAGAAGATGAGGTATATTTACACAATGGAATACTACTCTGCAATTAAAAACAATGAACTCACGAAATTCCTAGGCAAATGGTCAGAACTTGAAAATATCATTCTTAGTGAGGTAACCCAATCACGAAAGAACACACATGGTATGCACTCACTGATAAGGGGATATTAACCCAGAATCTTGGAATACCCTATACACAATTCGCATATCAATAGATTTTTAAGAAGATGGAAGGAGAGACCCCTTGTCCTGGAAAGACTGGATGTAGGGGAATGCCACGACAGAGAAGGGAGAGGGGGTTGAATGGGGAAAAGAGGGAGGGAAGGGGTCTTATGGGACTTTCGGGGAGGGAGGAAACGGGAAAGGGGAAATGATTTGGAATGTAAATAAAGAAAACTTAGAGAAAAAAAAACACAGATGAATTTCAGGACATTTATCTTTTTTGTTTTTTGTTTTGTTTTGTTTTGTGTTTTGAGACAGAGTTTTTCTGTACAGTCCTGACTGTTCTGGAACTCACTCTGTAGACCAGGCTGGCCTTGAACTCAGAAATCCATCTAACTTCCTCTGCCTCCTATGTGCTAGGATTAAAGGCATGTGCCACCACTTCCCGGCATTAGATTTATCTTTAAATAATCAATTTAAAAGAATCAATTTTCCTACTGGTTGAATATGGAAGGTAGATCATTCACAAACCTATTTTTTTCTGTTAAAAGTTGTTAAATCCTTTATGAACTTTTATATTTCTATAATTTGATAGACAGTGGTCTAATATATTATGATTTGGATTTTCAAAACTATTTGAAAGTTCATTACTGGTAGCACTGAAATGGAATTCCCATTTTGCCTTCTTCATTTTTAGTTAATTTCTGTTTTTTAATTGTTTTGAATATTTTTGACCATGTTCTGGACAACACAGGAGATATTTGTAGGACATCTTCTACTTGTGGATAATATTATTTCAATTGTAGGGGGATTTATACTTTTTACTCACAGTCGTCTTAGAAGTCAAGCTATGCATTCTTAATTCCAATTGAGTTTTAATTATATAAACATGGGCTTCTGTATGATTCATTTGAATGAAAACTTCTGTGTGAAACTAATTGTTGATATATTTAAGACTTTATGAAGGTTTTGACATTTGTTCACTCAGACATAATTTTTGTCTTTGGCAGTTCTAAATAAAATTTAGAAAAGTATACTGTTATATATCATATTTGCTTTGCCATAAAGTACAGGTATTGTTAACTTTTTCCCTTGATTCTAATTACTAATCTTCACACCTTTAGATTTCTGCTTCTTAGAATGGGTTTGTTTATTATATTTATAAAAGTCTTCTTGTGCAGAAAATAATTGATATTGGAAAAGTAAATATATAGAAATTTAAGGAGAAATTCAATGATTGTAGTATTGGTACTAAATTTGAGGAACTGAGGAGATGACTCAGTGGTTAAGAACACGTACTATTCTTGCACAATATCACAGTTCATTTTCTAGCACCCACAGCTCACAATTGCTGAAGAATAAATGATTCATCAAATTACAAAATAATTCTAAGGAATAAAACATGGAAGAAAAACAAACATTTGGTATTTAAGTACATTTAGAAAGAATTTTTTTTAAATACATGCTGTTTAATTTGTTCTTAAGGTCATGGTATTCTTCAGTATCTGAGAGAAAATTCACAATGGACTTTCTAATCACCATAGAGTTTTGTAAGGCCACAATATACCCCTCACATTTTAATAGTTCAAAAGAATTCATTGTGGATTTCCCACCCAGGCTACTCAAAGATGGAGAGAATCCAGTTTCAAAAAAGGACTTAAGCCCATGGGAAAAAAGCACTTTATGCTTTAGTACAACTCATTTCTAAGCTAAATAATGTCAAAGGTATGATTTTGCAGTGTAAGTGAAACCCAAATATGTCACAGTTACATGAAATTTTAATACTTAGTACTTCACCCAACAGGGATTATTATCGCTCTACTACATCTTAGATAATCCATGTACAATTATAAAACTTTTAAGAAGCTTAACACCTCATTGAATTAAGCAATAAACAGTCAGATAAATAATTCTGGTGTATTTTTTCACTGTTATAATATTAATGTACTTACACATTTGCACAATTGTTAAAAGATATAGAAGCTCCAGAGTGTGAGGGAAGAATGAAGAGTCTAAAGGTTTAAGAGTGGGTTTTGCAAGTCTCATGGTATCAGTTCAAGCTCAAGATCATATGGCAGAAAGAGAAAATCAACCCCTAAAGTTTTCCTTTAACCTACATACCTATGAGGAGGCACATTTGCCTTCCAATAACCTAATAATAATTTTAATAAAATGTGAGAAATAAAATAAAAATGCAAGTGGCAAGTGGATGATATCTATATCATGTGACGGAAATAACAGAATGATTATTTTAGTTGGTCAAGTTTTTTCATTCCAACTTAACTTTTTAATGTTTGTATAACTACTTATTTATTTTTGAGATCACTATAATTCAATAAGTCCCTCTTCATTCCTCTCCTCAAAGCCTCCTCCCTTTGAGGCTCTTTTTCATATCATGAGCTCTTTGTTCATTAATGTTTTTACATACACACATACGTACATATATACATACATACATATTTAAAAGTACATATACATATTCTAAATATATAAGTACAATCTGTCAGTATGAATAATATACTTGTATGTATATTGTCAGAGCTATTTCTTTGGTATTGGATAACCAACTGCTATGTTCTTCCCTAGGGAAGACTGTTTTTCCATTTCTCAATATTACCTATTCCTTGTGTAGTATTGAGAGACTTCCTGGTCTTCATCCAATCCTCTCCATCAACAACAGCAAATTTATTTCCATTGTCCATGTTCAGCTCATGTTTAGGTAGCTATTTTGGTGAGACTTTATTAATGTAACATATAACGTTCTCTGGAGAGGCAGTCTCTCAAAAAACTCACTCATCTCATGACTCTTATACTGTCTGTGCTTTCTCTTCTGCAATATTGCATGAGCCTTAGATGGGGGAATTGTTTTACACATATCTTCATTGAGACGGGGTACAACAACTCGGTCTCCTGATTTGCTATAGTTATTTATAATAGTATCTTTGTTGAAAAGAAAAGTTTTCTTCTTGCAGGGTAAGTATAGGAACAAATATTTTGAAGGAAGTTAGAAAGTATAATGATATTATGTCCAGTTTTCTGAGGAACTGCCAAAATGTTTCCAGAGTGGTTGTACAAGCTTGAAATCCCACCATAAGTGGAGGAGTGTTCCTCTTTCTCCACATCCTTGCCAGCACCTGCTATCTTCTGAGTTTTTGGTCTTAGCCATCTGACTGGTGTGAGGTGAAATCTCAGGGTTGTTTTGATTTGCATTTAACTGATGACTAAGGATGTTGAACATTTCTTTAGGTGCTTCTAAGTCATTCGACTTCCCTCAAGTGAAAATTCTTTCTTTAGCTCTGTACTCCATTTTTTAATAGGGATATTTGGATCTCTGGAGCCTAACTTCTCGAGTTCTTTGCATATATTGGATATTAGCCCTCTGTCAGATATAGTGTTGATAAAATCTTTTGCCAATTTGTCGGTTGCCATTTTGTCCTATTGACAGTGTCCTTTGTAATTTTTCGAGGTCTCATTTGTCAATTCTTGATCTTAGAGCATAAACTATTGGTGTTCTGTTAAGGAAATTTTCCCCTGTGCCCAGGAGTTCAAGGCTCTTCCCCAGTTTCTTTTCTATTAGTTTCACTGTGTCTGGTTTTATGTGGAGGTCCTTGATCCACTTGAACTTGAGCTTAGTACAAGGAGATAAGAATGGATTGATTTGCATTCTTCTGCATGCTAGCTTCCAGTTGAACCAGCACCATTTGTTGAAAAGGCTATCTTTTTTCCACTGGATGGTTTTAGCTCCTTTGTCAAAGATCAAGTGATCGTAGATGTGTGGGTACATTTCTGGGTCTTCAATTCTATTCCATTGATCTACCTGCCTGTCACTGTACCAATACCATGCAGTTATTAACACTATTGCTCTGTAGTAGTGTTTGAGGTAAGGGATTCTGATCCCCCAGAAGCTCTTTTTGTGTTGAGCATAGTTTTAGCTATCCTGGGGTTTTTTGTTTTGTTTTGTTTTGTTTTGATTTTGAGAATTGTTTTTTCTAACTCTATGAAGAATTGAGTAGGAATTTCGATGGGGATTGCATTGAATCAATAAATTGCTTTTGGCAAGACGGCCATTTTTATTGTATTAATCCTGCCAATCCACGAGCATGGGAGAACTTTCCATCTTCTGAGGTCTTCTTCAATTTCTTTCTTCAGAGACTTGAAGTTCTTGTCATACAGGTCTTTCACTTGTTTGGTTATAGTCACACCAACATACTTTATATTGTTTGTGACTATTGTGAAGGATGTTGTTTCCCTAATTTCTTTCTCAGCCTGTTTATCCTTTGAGTATAGGAAGGCTCCTGATTTGTTTGAGTTAATCTTATATCCAGCCACTTTGCTGAAGTTATTAGGTTTAGGAGTTTTCTGGTGGAATCTATGGGGTCACGTAAGTATACCATCATATCGTCTGCAAATAGTGATAGTTTGACTTCTTCCTTTCCAGTTTGTAACCCTTTGACCTCCTTTTGTTCTCTAATTGCTCTAGCTAGAACTTCAAGTACTATATTGAATAGATATGGAGAGAGAGGGCAGCCTTGTCTAGTCCCTGATTTTAGCGGGATTGCTTCAAGTTTCTTTCCATTTAGTTTGATGTTGGCTACTGGTTTGTTGTATATTGCTTTTACTATGATTAGGTATGGGCCTTGAATTCCTAATCTTTCCAAGACTTTTAACATGAAAGGATGCTGAATTTTGTCAAACACTTTTTCAGCATCTAATGAAATGATCATGTGTTTTTTTGTGTTTTGAGTTTATTTATGTAGTGGATTATATCGATGGATTTCATATACTGAACCATCCCTGCATCCCTGGAATTAAGCCTTCTTGATCATGGTGAATGCTCATTTTAATGTGTTCTTGGGTTTGGTTGGCAAAAATTTTATTGAGTATTTTTGCATCAATATTCATAAGGGAAATTGGTCTGAAGTTCTCTTTCTTTGTTGGATCTTTGTGTGGTTTTGGTAACAGTAAAAATGTGGCCTCATAGAATTAGTTGAATAGTATTCCTTCTGTTTTTATTTTGTGGAATAGTTTGAAGAGTATTGGTGTTAGGTCTCTTTAGAAGGTCTTTGGGAATTCTGCACTAAAACCATCTCGTCCTGTGCATTTTTTGGTTGGGAGTCTTCAATAACCACTTCTATTTCTTTAGGGGTTATGGGACTATTAAATGGTCTATCTGATCCTGATTTAGCTTTGGTATTTGGTATCTGTCTAGGAAATTGTCCATTTCATCCAGATTTTCTAGTTATGTTGAATAGGCTTTTGTAGTAGGATTTGATGATATTTTGAAATCTCTCAGTTTCTGTTGTTATATCTCCCTTTTCATTTATGATTTTGTTTATTTGGATACTGTCTCTGTGCCCTCTGGTTAGTTTGGCTAAGGGTTTATCTATCTTGTTGATTTTCTCAAAGAACCAGCTCCTGGTAGGACACATGTTCCTCTATGTTCCTAGCAGCCCTATTTATAATAGCCAGAAGCTAGAAAGAACCCAGATGTCCCTCAGCAGCGTAATGGACACAGAAATTGTGGTATATTTACATAATGGAATACTACTCAGCTATTAAAAACAATGTATTCATAAAATTCTTAGGCAAATGGGTGGAACTGAAAAATATCATCCTGAGTGAGGTAACCCAATCATAAAAGAACACACATGGTATGCACTCACTGATAAGTGGATATTAGCCCAGAAGCTTGGAATACCCAAGACACAATTCACATATCAAATGATGCTCAAGAAGAAGGAAGAACAAAGTATGGATACACTGGTCCTTCATAGAAGGGGGAACAAAATATCTACAGAAAGAGACAAAGGGTGGATCAGAGTCTGTGAGAAAGACCATCCAGAGACTACCCCATCTAGAGATCCATCCCATATACAGTTACAAAACCCAGACACTTTTATGGATGCCCACAAGTGCTTGTTGATGGAAGCCGGATATAGTTGTCACCTGGGAGGCTCTACTAGTGCATGACAAATAAAGAGGGGGACACTCTCAGACAGCTATTGAACTGAGCACATGGTCCCCAATGGAGGAGCTAGAGAAAGAACCCAAGAAGCTGAAGGGGCTTGCAGTACCATAGAAGGAACAATAATATGAACCACCCAGTACTCCCAGAGCTCTCTGGGACAAAACCATCAACTGAAGAGTACACATGTAGTTACCCCTGGCTCTAGACACATAGGCAGCAGAGGATGGCCTTGTTGGACATCAAAGGGAGGAAAGGCCCTTGGTCATTGAAAGGCTCAATGCCACAGTGTAGGGGAATACCAGGACAGGGTTGATTAGGGAATAGGGGGAGGGGAGATGGCTTATGGGATTATCAGGTGGGGGAGACCAGGAAAGGGGACAACTGTAAATAAAGAATATATCTAATAAAAAAAGAAAAAAGAAAAGAAAAAATATCATGGTTGTAGGTTCTTCAAAAATGATGAAATGAAAAATAGCTAAGTGATGTGATTGCTGTAGAGATTAAAGACAATTGTTAACTACCACAAGAATTCTGCATCTTAGTAAACTGAGGAGAAATAAGAATTTTTGCTTCTTTAGGTATCAAATGAAAATAATAGAAAAGATTCATAGCTATACAGGTAAGTGTGTAGGTTATTTATCATCATATTCAACTCTCAGAGACAGAAAACAATCATCTATAATTTAATCACGTTTCACTTTAATAACCTATCACCTCCAGACCATATTTACTATCAAAACTATGCAATGTAATGAGGAGCAATAATAGGAATACACTAGGTTCACAAGCATATTATTATGAAGCAAAAAAATATGCATAATTTGATCATATCATTACTGCAATTGACCATGGAATTTATAACTTAAATATCAGCTCATTATTTTGATCTTCAAGAAATTATTCATCTTTAATTCTAGTTTGTCAGAGTCTGAAACATCCTTTTTCACACTGAGCTATTGGGTTACTGATAATTTACATCGATTTGGAGTCTCATTCATTGCAGACAGACATAAAGACAGACAGAGTGACATACACATATAGACATATACACTTTTGTCTTATAAATTTCTTCTCTGTTCCTTTCTGAACTCTATGTTCTAAGCTTGGCTTGTAATGAATTTTATACTCTATGTGAAAAAAATCTTGAATGTTACATGGATGAAGTGGTGGGAACCCTGCAGCTCTGTTTGTAATTCAGACAGAAGTGAGAATGATTGGCAGCTTGTGAGTGACCTCTGTGGTCAGGGTTGTCCTGTGGTCTAAATCCTAAAGCTTGTGGAAATGGACACATGTTCTAAATAATTAATATCCAAATTGAACTGCATGGTTGGATAATCAAGGGGTGTCCTGGTAGCTCAACAGTTAGAAGCATTGAAGGAATTCTCACACGTTTTCAAGCACAGCGAATATAATGTTATTTCACACAGCATAAAATTCATTGCCATTTCTTAAGGTATGAAATTTTAACCACCATTTTCTTCTAATATTTGTACCAGAGTTCAGCTAAAGTATAGCTTCTATTTTCTATTTTCTGCATATTGAATTAACTTTTAAATGTGCTCTAAATAAAGACCCAACTTCATTCCCTATGGGTAGAATGAGAATACAGTGTGCCAACAGTAAATGGGTTTTATTCTCTTACAAGAGATCATTTGAACACTTGTGAAAACTTATTTCTATAGTATTTACTTGATACCACTGTGTTGAGTGTCAGCCATTATACTACCAAACAATTTTGATTATGAAGGCATTGTAATGAGTTTTTACAAGTGAGAATGTTAAATCTCTAAGTGTTCTTTTTAATTAAATTTTTAGCCCAAGATTTTTAAAATTCTTCATGAATTCTAGATAGTTTTGCTTATCATCTTATAGTAAATGGCACTGGAATATTAGGTGATATTACAGGTAATACCTTAATTTTGATGTATTATTATTTTATTTTAAATTTGTAATATTTTAATTTTCATTAATAAAAATTAAAATTATTGATTTTATAATTAATTTGTGTAATGCTGATACCATGTCCATAGTAACTTCTTCTTGTTCATTAATATGGGCTTTTTTTCTTTGTCTTCTCTTTAGTTTATAATGAAAATATCTTGTATCCTTAGTAAGTAAGGTCACAGTACTGGGTTTGATGTCAAGGCCTAGAAACTCACTTTAGAGATGAAAGCTTAAAAATGAAAGCTTTAAAGCCTGACTCACTTATTCCAGTACTTGCAAGTTTTTCAGAATACCAAGATCCTGTAATACTCACTGGCAATAAAACAAAAGCTGGTTGATAGACCACCATAACAGACATCCCAGCTTTCAATACATTAACACAATTGGAAAGAGTACAATCAATACAACATACATTAAATTCCATAGCAGAAACAAAAGTATTTTTTTATTTTCTAAATTTTTTTATTTACATTCCAAAAAAGTCCCATAAGCCCTCTTCCCTCCCCCTGTTCCCCATTCAGCCCCCTCTCACTTCTCTGTCCTTGGTATTCCCCTACATACAATCTTTCGAGGACCAGGGGTCTTTCCTTCCATCTTCTTGGAAATCTATTGATATGTGAATTGTGTCTAGGGTATTCTGAGCTTCTGGGTCAATATCTCCTTATCAGTGACTGCATACCATGTGTGTTCTTTTGTGCTTGGGTTACCTCACTAAGGATGATATTTTCCAATTCTGACCATTTGCCTAAGAATTTCATGAATTCATTTTAATTGCGGAGTAGTATTCCATTATGTAACTATACCACATCTTCTGAATCCATTCCTCCATTGAGGGATATCTGGGTTCTTTCCAGCTTCTGGCTATCATAAATAAGGCTTCTATGAACGTAGTAGAGCATGTGTCCTTATTGCATGCAGGGGAAGCCTCTGGGTATATGCCCAGGAGTGGTATAGCCGGATCCTCTGGGAGTGTCATGCCCAGTTTTCTGAGGAACCGCCAGAATGTTTTCCAGAGTGGTTGTACCAGCTTGCAATCCCACCAGAAGTGGAGGAGTGTTCCTCTTTCTCCACATCCTCGCCAACAACTGCTGTCTCCTGTGTTTTTGATCTTAGCCATTCTGACTGGTGTGAGATGGAATCTCAGGGTTGTTTTGATTTGCATTTCCCTAATGACTAAGGATGTTGAACATTTCTTTAGGTGCTTCTCAGTCATTAGATATTCTTCAGGTGAGAACTCTTTGTTTAGTTCTGTACCCCATTTTTAATAGGGTTATTTCACTCTCTGGAGTCTAACTTCTTTAGTTCTTTGTATATATTGGATATTAGATCTCCGTCGGATGTAGGGTTGGTAAAGATCTTTTCCCAGTTTGTTGGTTGCCGCTTTGTCCTTTTGACAGTGTCCTTTGCCTTACAGAAACTTTGCAATTTTATGACGTCCCATTTGTCAATTCTTGATCTTAGAGCATAAACTATTGGTGTTCTGTTAAGGAAATTTTACCCTGTGCCCATATGTTCAAGGTTCTTCCCTAGTTTCCTTTCTATTAGTCACAGTGTGTCTGGTTTTATGTGGAGGTCCTTGATCCACTTGGAATTGAACTTAGTACAAGGAAATAAGAATGGATAGATTTGCATTCTTCTGCATGCTGACCTCCAGTTGAACCAGCACCATTTGTTGAAAAGGCTATCTTTTTTCCACTGGATGGTTTTAGCTCCTTTGTCAAAGATCAAGTGACCATAGGAGTGTGGATTCATTTCTGGGTCTTAAATTCTGTTCCATTGATCTACATGCCTGTCACTGTACCAATACCATGCAGTTTTTAACACTATTGCTCTGTAGTACAGCTTGAGGTACGGGATACTGATTCCCCCAGAAGTTCTTTTACTCTTGAGAATAGTTTTAGTTATCCTGGGTTTTCTGTTATTCCAGAAGAATTTTTGAATTGCTCTTTCTAACTCTATGAAGAATTGAGTTGGGATTTTGATGGGGATTGCATTAAATCTGTATATTGCTTTTGGCAAGATGGTCATTTTTACTATATTAATCCTGCCAATCCATGAGCATGGAAGATCTTTCCATCTTTTGAAGTCTTCTTCAATTTCTTTCTTCAGAGACTTGAAGTTCTTGTCATACAGATCTTTCACTTGTTTGGTTAGAGTCACACCAAGATACTTTATATGATTTGTGGCTATCGTGAAGGGTATCATATCTCTTATTTCTTTCTCAGCCTGCTTATCCTTTGAGTATATCAAGGCTACTGATTTTCTTGAGTTAATTTTATATCCGGCCACTTTGCTGAAGTTGTTTATCAGCTGTAGGAGTTCTCTGGTGGAGTTCTTTGGGTCACTTAAGTATACTTTTTAAAGGCAGTTTTCACATTCTCCATAATCTCTGTCCCTCAAGGTCTAAAAGATTCATGCAAGGCAGCTTGTCCACTCTGGGACACAGACAAGCAAAGGTGATTCAGGAAAATATATGTCCAATACAGCATCCCAGTCACCATTGTCAACACTTGGCAAGCTCACAGGTCAGCATCATTCCTTGTCCCTGCATCAGCAAGTCTCACCAATCACTCTGGCAGCTACAGTGCACCTTCAGCATCCTTCTGAAAAAAAAACAGAGACATGTCCTCTTCCTCATATTAAATACCTGATCAGGACCATGCCATATGCCAGTATGTGAATCTATTCACACACTGCACCTAGGCATAAGTATGCCTCGTTGTAGGGTGCCATAGACACTCAGCAGAGAGTTCATTGGCATCCAAATTTTTTAAAAATATAAAATATAAAGAACATGATTTAAATAAATTTATGGTGTATGGGGATATAATTTCCCCTTTTTTATTTTATGAAGATATTGTTTAAAAGTTTTATAATACGTTTTTCTCAATACCTTGTCCTTGAGGATTAAAAGGAATCCCAGTAATATGAGTAATATTAAAATGTCAAAAAAACACCTCAAACGTTTGACTGTAATAGGTGGTTCCATTATCTGTTTTAATCTTATTGGAAACACCAAGCATAGCAAAACAATGTAGGCAATGACTAATTGTCAGTCTTTAAGCAGAAGCAAGATGATAGTGGTCTTGATTAGTGTTGGTATAACAGCTTTAATTAAGTTAATAGCTAGCACCACTGCTTCAGCAATTGCCTTGATAGAAGTTAAGACAGCTACTTCTGTTAATTATTTAGCAAAAAAAAAATGTTACAAATATTCTGATTATTCAAGAGGATTTAGATAGGCATTTGGAACAATGGATTGCTGTTCTTTATCGAAACTACTCAAATTATTAGAGAGGAAGTTCAGTGTTTAAGAGCAAGAAGACATTTCAAGTGTCATGCTACATACCAATGAATTTGCATTATTTATAAAATTTACAATGATTGTCACTATAATTAAGAAAAAGTTCAAAGACACTTGCTGTGTATTTGGATAATTCTAGCACCTTTCTGGATGTTTTAACTTTGCATACCGAGATTATGAATTTAAAGAATGATGCTCTTTTGAGCTTAGATGCTAAAGATACTGCTGATAAAATTATTTGTGACCTGAGGTCAATATTGCCATGTTGGTCAAACTTCAAGAAGGGCATATATAGCTTGATCATGATAGCCCTTCTTGGCCTGGGAATACTTTTATTCCTGCCCATTGTAATAAGTCTTGCCTTTAAAAATATCAACAAGTTGGTGGCCAAAGTACATGGCTTGAAACTAAAAATGAACCCCTAAACAGAGTTATTTAACAGGCTGCCAGCCAACAATGGGTATGTTCTGCACAGAGCCTTACCAACTTAAGTCAGAA
Organism: Tokudaia tokunoshimensis; assembly: GCA_036184795.1. Taxonomy (NCBI): domain Eukaryota; kingdom Metazoa; phylum Chordata; class Mammalia; order Rodentia; family Muridae; genus Tokudaia; species Tokudaia tokunoshimensis. Next base: position 51,227,768 of record BTHU01000006.1, on the reverse strand, counting down.
GTGCATTGTTTTTGATAATGCATATTCCATGACAAGTAGGGAAGGCATTCTTGTCAGAACCACCTAAGACAGGTTCAATCTTGTTTATGAAATAAAACTGGTGAAGATGTGGAGAGCTTTTGGGACCACTTGGAAGGAATCTGACATTGGCCAAAGACAAGGAAATGGGCTTCAGGCAGCAATCTGACATTGGGCCATGACAAGGAAGTAAACTTATGCAGGAATCTAATTTTAGAACAGAATAAAGAAATAAGCTTCAGGCAAGAATATGACTTTGGGCTAGGACAGGGAAATAGACTCAGATATCTTGGTCATCCTGATAAGTTCTCAGAAACAGTGATTATGGGACTTTGTTTATTGTCTTGCTTGTTCCTTGACTATTTGTGTTTATTATACTGCTTGACCTTATTACTTACATGTAACTAAAATGCTATAAAAGCAAATTGGGGAAAAAAATAAACACACCTCAGCTTCAAAACTGGCTGGGGTCATGCTATGACAAAGAAAGAAAGAAAAGAAAGAAAGAAAGAAAGAAAGAAAGAAAGAAAGAAAGAAAGAAAGAAAGAAAGAAAGAAAGAAAGAAAGAAGGAAAGAAAGAAAGAAAGAAAGAAAGAAGCGGAAAAAAAATAAAGCAAGCTCAATTTTCTGAGCACCCAGGGAGGCTACCAATTCTGAATCTGAACAGAGTTCTCAGAGGGAGATTATACAACATTTTTGTAGGATGGGAACAAAAAGAGAAGTGGGAAGTGTGAATTTGTTATCCAACTGCATTTTGGCATTATGGATTAAACAAGAGAGTACCCCTTGGAGACTGGGCCATCTCCTGGCAGCTGGCTTCATGTTCCCTGAATAACATCATGTCCCAGGATGTGGTTAATACCACGATGTTTGTACAGGCTCAAGGTTTTTTATTAACAAGGCAGCAACATTATCTGAACATTATGGAGCTGACATAGTCCAGTGATTTTTACTGTAACTTAAGAAATTATAGGGCAAGAACATGTAGTAAAATTGGGGCAGCAGACCAAGGCTTGGAATTACTCTGGGCTCTTCAACAGTTCTTTATTTCCAATGTTGCTGTAAATCAATAGATTTCTGGCATTCTTCTTAGTCATATTTTGTAGAAATGCACCTGTTTTATCAACTGATTTAGAATTCTCTAACATTGCTAATTTTAAAAAATGACTTTTTAAAAATCTTTTTAAAAGATTTTTTAGCTTGTCTGGATCCCTGAAGACACCACAGTCTGAAGGCATCCCAGGAGTTCCACTGTATGCAGGGCAACTGGTAAGGGACATTCTCAAAGGTCCACAGTCACTAGGAGTCCTGTGGTGTCCAGTGAATTCAGGATGCATCACTCCCCAAACCCCTGCCCCCCGAATTACACTCCCCTTCCAGCCAGTGTCTTCTGATGGGGAAAATCACCAGATTGTCTGCTCTCCTTAAGACACCACAGTCAGAAGGCATCCTATGAGTGCTGCTGCATGCAGGGCAACAGGGAAATTAACACCACAGTCTTAAGACCTCCCATGATCTTCTCTGCATTAAGGGCAAGTAACCCAACAGTCTGAAAGGCTCACTGGAATTCTGCTGCACACAGGGCAACAGATCCCACAGTTCAAAGCCTCCCAGGAGAACAGCTACACTCAGGAAAACAGTTTGACTGCTTCTCTGAAGACCCAACAGTCTGAAGGCCTCCTAGAAGATCTGCTGTAGCCAGGGCAACAGATCAGCAGCTTCTATGCCCCTCTGAAATCCCCACAATCTGAAAGCCCCATAGAAGGTCTGCTACAGCCAGGGCCACAGGCCTACCAGGAGACCTGCAGCAACCCAGGGACAAAATAGGCAAGCTCCAGAGAGACACCCAGACCGGCAAAGATCAAGGATAACCAAATGGTGAGAGGCAAGCACAAAATCATAACAAAATTCAAAATACTTTGACATAATCAGAACCTGGTTCTCCCACCAAACCAAGCCCTGAATAAACCAACACATGTGAAAATCAGGGAGCTGACCTAATATCCTATCTCACAAAGACAATAGAGTGCTTTAAGGAGGATATAAATAACTCACTGAAATAAATACAGGAAAACACATGCAAACAGGTAGAATCCCTTAAAGAGGAAACAAAAAAAAGAGGAAACAACTCCCTTAAAGAAATACAGAAAAGCACAACCAAACAAATGAAGAAATTGAACAAAGCAGTCTAAGACCTAAACATGAAAGTAGAAACAATAAAGTAAACACAAATGGAGACAACCATTGAATTCAAAAACCTAGGGAATAGGTCAGGAATTACAGATGTAAGTGTCACCAACAGAATAAAAAGAGAGAAAAGAGAATCCCAGGTGTAGAAGATACCTTAGAAGGTGTTAGACAACTGTCAAAGAAAATATACATCATAAAAAACTCATAACCTAAAACATACAGAAAATCCAGGTCACAATGAAAAGACCAAATCTAAGACTAATAGGAATAGAGGAGAGCTAAGATTCTCAACTCAAAGGACCTGACAATATCTTCAACAAAGTCATAGAAGCTTTCCCCAACATAAACAAAGAGATGGCCATAAATGTACAAGAAGCCTATAGAACACCAAATAAATTGGACCAGAAAAGAACAGTCTCTTGTCACATAATAATGAAAACACTAAATGCACAGAATAAAGAATACTGAAAGTTGTGAAGAAAATGGCCGAGTAACCTATAAAGGCAGATCTATCAGAATTACACTAGACTTTTCAAGAGAGACACTAAAAACCAGAAGAGCCTGGACAAAGGTCAGGCAAATTCTCAGAGAACACAAATGCTAGCCCATGCTACTATACCCAACAAAATTATCAATCAACATAAATGGAGAAACCAAAATATTATAGGACAAAACCAAATTCAAATAATATGTAGCTACCAATCCAGCCCTATAAAAGATGCTAGAAGGATGACTCCAACACAAGGAGAGTGCCTACACCAAAGGAAAAACATATATTAATCATTTTATAACAAAGCCAAAAGGAGAGAATCACATGCACATAATGCCACCTATAACAGCAAATATAACAGGAACTAACAATCATCTGTCTTTTATATCTCTCAATATTAATGGACTCATTTCACTTTTAAAAAGAAATAAGCTAACAGACTGGATACACAAACAAGATCCAGAATTTTGCTGCATACAAGAAACAAACCTCAGTAACTAAGACAGACACTACTTCAGGGTAAAAGGCTAGAAAAAAAGTCTTCCAAGAAAATAGTCCCAAAAAACAAACTAAAATTGCCATCCTAATATCCAATAAAATATATTTTCAACCAAAAGTTGCCAAGCAAGATGAGGAAGGACACATGATATTCATTAAAGGAAAAATCCACCAAAATAAAGTCTAAAATCTGAACAATTATACCCCAATTGCAAGGGCACCCATATTCATAAAAGAAACTTTACTGAAGCTCAAAACACATATTGAACTCCACACAATAATGGTGGTAGATTTAAACATCCCATTATCACTAATGGGTAGGTCAATGAAACAGAAACTTATCAGAGACACAGTGAGACTAATAGAGGTTATGAACCAAATGAATATACCAGATATCTACAAAACACCGTAAAACAAAAAAATATACCTTCTTCTCAGCAACTCATGGTTCTTTCTTCAAAATTGACCATATAATCGGTCACAAAACAAGCCTCAACTGATACAAGAAAATTGAAATAATTTCATGCATCCTATCAAATCACCATGGACTAAGGCTTGACTTCAATAACAAAGGGGAGAGATTCTACATTAGCAACTTAACAGCACACCTGAGAGCTCTAGAACAAAAAGAAGCAAACACACACAAGAGGAGTAGATGGCCATAAATAGTCAAATTCAGAACTGAAATCAACAATATAGAAACAATGAGAACAATACAAAGTATCAACAAAACAGAAAGCTGGTTCTTTGAGAGAATCAACAAGATAGACAAACCCCTAGCCAAACTAAAGGGCTCAAAGGCAGTATACAAATTAACAAAACCCAAATGAAAAGAGAGACATCATGACAGAAATCGAGGAAATTAAAAAAAAAATCATCAGATTCTACTATAAAAGCATATACTCAACAAAACTAGAAAATCTAGATGAAATGGATAATTTTCTAGAAAGATACAACACACCAAAGTTAAATCAAGAACAGGTAAACTATCTAAATAGGCTGATATCCCCTAAGGAAATAGAGGAAGTCGTTAAAAACTCCCAACAAAAAAAGCCCAGGACTAGACGACTTTAGTGCAGAATTCTACCAGATCTTTAAAGAAGAGTTAATACCAATATTCTACTAACTTTTCCATAAAATAGAAACACAAGGAACACCACCTAATTCATTCTATGAAGCCACAATTACTCTGATACCTAAACCACACAAGGACCCAATTAAAAAAGAGAACTTCAGACAAATTTCACTTATGAATATTGATGAAAAAACACCCAATAAAATTCTTGCAAACCAAATCCAAGAACACATCAAAATGATTATTCACCATGATCAGGTAGGCTTCATCTCAGGAATACAAAGTTGGTTTAATATTAAAAATTCCATTAATGTAATCCGCTAGATAAACAAACTCAAAAAAAAATCACATGATCATCTCATTAGATGCTGAAAAAACATTTGACAAAATACAATGCCCCCTACATGTTAAGTATATTGGAGAGATCAGTAATTCAAGGCCCACACCTAAGCATAATAAAAACAGTATACAGCAAACCAAGCACCAATATCAAATTAAATAGAGAGATACTTGAAGCAATCCCACTAAGATCAGGGGCAAGAAAAGGATATCCATTCTTCCTGTATCTATTCAGTATAGTACTTGAAGCTCTAGCTAGAACAAGACAACAAAAGGAAATCAACAACGGGATACAAGGGCAAAAAGAAGTCAAGGTATCAATATTTGCAGATGATGTGATAGTATACATGAGCAACCCCAAAAATTCTACTAGAGAACTCCTACAGCTGAGAAACAACTTCAGCAATGTGGGAGGATATAAAATGAACTAAAATAAATCAGTAGTCTTCCTTTATAAAAATGATAAATGGCTGAGAAAGAAATTAGGGAAACAACACCTTTCTCAATAGCCACAAAAAAATATAAGACATTTTGGGGTAACTCTAACCAAACTTGTGAAATATCTGCATGCGAATAACTTTAAGTCTCTCAAGAAGAAATTGAAGATCTCAAAAAATAGAGAGATCTCCCATGCTAATGAATTGGCAGAAGTAACAGAGTAAAATGTCCACCCTACCAAAAGAAATCTACAGATTCAATGCAATCTTCGTTAAAATCTGAACACAATTCTTCAAAGACATAGAAAGAGCAATTCTCAAATTCATCTGGAAAAGTAAAACACTCAGAATAAGGGAAACAATGATTCTTAACAATAAAAGAATTTCTGGAGGAATCACCATCCCTGACATCACACTGTGCTACAGAGCAATGGTGATAAAATCTGCATGGTATTGATACAGAGACAGACATGTTGATCAATAGAAAAAAACTGAAGACTCAGAAATAAAACCACACACTTACAGACACTTGATCTTTAACAAAGTAGCCAAAAATATGCAATGGAGAAAAGAACGCATCTTCGACAAAAGGTGCTGGTCTGACTGGTAGTCTGTAGAAAAATGAAAATAGATCCATATTTGTCAACTTGCACAAAGCTCAAGTCCAAATGGAACAACAAGCTCTACATAAAACCAGATACATTGAATCTAACAGAACAGAAATTGAAAAAGAGCCTTGAACTCATTGACACAGGTCATGGGAAGGGATTTCCTAAACAGAACTCTAATGGCTCAGTCTCTAAGATCAATAATTGATAAATGGAACCACATGAAATTGAAAAACTTCTGAAATGCAAAGGACATAATCAATAGGACAAATAAGCAACCTAGAGATTGGGAAAAATATCTTCACTAACCCCCATCTAATAGAGGGCTAATATCCAAAATATATAAAAACTCAAGAAGCTAACCTTCAAAACACCCAACAACCCAATCAATATTGGGGTATAGAACTAAATAGAGAATTTATAACAAAGGAATCTTGAAGGGCTGAGAAGCACTTTAAAAAAATGTTCAAAGTCCTTAGTGATCAGGGAAATGCAAATCAAACCGACCCTGAGATTCTTCCTTATACCAATCAGAATGACAAAGATCAAAATCACAGGTGACAGCACATGTTGGTGAGGATGTGGAGAGAGAGGAACACTCCTCCATTGCAGCTGGCATTGCAAACTGGTACAACCACTCTGGAAATCAATCTGGAGAGTCCTCAGAAAATTGGAAATAGATCTACCTGAAGAACCAGCTATACAACTCTTGGGCATATATTCAAAATATACCTGACTGGGCCACTGGGGCACAAGTTCCATGTTCATAGTGGCCTTATTTGTGGTAGCCAGAAGCTGAAAACAACCCAGATGTTTCACAACAGAAGAATAGATTCCAAAAATGTGGTTCATTTACACAATGGTATGCTACTCAGCTATTAAGAATGAGGACATCATGAGAATTACAGGCAAATGGATGGAACTATATCATCCTGAGTGAGTTAACTCAGTCCCAAAAGGACATGTGTGGTATGTACTCACTAATAAGTGAATATTATCCCCAAAACTATAGAATACCCAGGTTAACAATCCACGGAACTCAAGAAGGTAAAAAAGCCAAAGGGCCTAAGTGAGGATGCCTTAATCCCACTTGGAAGGAAGAAGAAAGCAATCTTGGAGTGTGGGAAGAGAGAAGCAGGGACCTGGGAGGGAAAGGAGACAGGCAGGAGAAGAGGAGAACATAATCAGGTATTGGGGGTGATGAACAGGATTGAATCCTGAGGGCCAGCAGAAAGAATGGAAATAGACAACCTCAGAAGGTAGGAGGTGGGGGGGACCCTATAGAGACCTGGGTGGTGAGAGACTCTCAGGACTCAAAGGGAGTGACCTTTGATGAAATGCCCTACAGTGGGGAGAGGGAACTTGTAGAGGGCATCAAGTGGAGGAATGGAGTTGCCATCCCACAGTCAAAACCTATGACCCAAAATTGTTCCTGTCTGAAAGAACCGCCAGGTCAAAAACAGAGAAGAGACTGAGCAAAAGGGGGTTCAGTGACGGCCCAAGTTGGGATCCATCCCAAGGGGAGGCCCCAAGGCCTGACAGTATTACTGATACTATGTATGCTTACACACATGAACCTAGTATAACAGCCCTCTAAAAGGTCCTGCAGTTGAAAATCAGATACAGATACTTACACCCAACTGATGGACAGAAGCTGCTGACCCCTGTGTTTGAATTAGGAAAAGCTGGATGAAGCTGAGGAGGAGGGCAACCCTATAGGAAGAGCTGCAATCTCAATTTACCTGGACCCCTGAGATTACTCAGACACCGAGCCACCAAGCAGGCAGCATATACCAGCTACTATGAGGCTTCTAACACATACAGATCTGGGGATTGCTGGGTTTTGACTCAGTATGATAAGATGCACCTAACCCTCAATAGACTTTAGGCCCCAGGGAGTGGGGAGGTCTGGTGGGGCGGGGATAGGGATGGAGTGGGGACATCCTCTTGGAGACTTGGCAGTGGGAGGAGGTATGGGATGTGGAGCAGTCAGAGGGCAGACCAGGAGGAGAATAAAGACTGGGGTAAGTTACAATAGTAGCATAAGAATTCCTCTTTGCATTTTACTCAGATTTACTAATTAATTACATAGTGTTCCACATGTTTTGTCCTCCCCAGCCTTACACACACTTACACACATTTTATTTCTAAACTCTTGACACTAAGTTGGAGAAATGTCCTCTCATTTATTAGTGTTTAATTCCTAAGAAAAGACAACCCATTAACACACACTCAAACAATTGTTCTCAAAATTAGAAAACTCATTGAGATTGTCTAACCCACAGTCCAGTGAGCAGTGATAACACATGCCCTTCATCTCAGCATTAAGAAGGCACAAGCAGACAGATCTCTGTGAGCTCAAAACAGCCTGGTCTATATCACATGGTTTAGGACCCCCCAAGACTCCACACAGCATAAAGAATGGTCTCAAATAACGTTACAAAAAAGTAAAACGATGTTAACTTTAAATGAATGTATGCATATTTAACAATAATTTATTAAATTATAATTTTAAATCAAACATATATACATATTAATGTAATGCAATAAATAAAAAAATTTAAAATGGAACCTTGCATTCATCACATAGAACCATGGCAATATTGCTCTGGACACACCTTGACCTTCCACTTAATAAATTTCATAGCTACCTTTTAGGCATAGCCATAAGGTCCAAACCTGTGGAAGCAACAGGACACAGCATTCCAATCTTTTTTGCTCTCTTCTATGCTTATAATATATAAATACTGCATTCATTTAATATCACATAGATTATATGACATAGATTTATATCACATGAAATAATCACTATTGTAATGAATTGGTTAGGAAAAGCTAGACATTAAATCTCTTTCATTTTTACTTTTATATTATCAAGTCAACAACATACACACAGAAAATACCTTTTGCCTTTACTCTCTACCAAATCATTAATTACTTTCTTTATACTTATTTTTCTTCTTTTAGTGGTTAGTATTAGCTTGGAGAAAACATTCATAAAATATTCAGTTAAGTAAATAGTTAAGACGTTGCTTTGGTGAAGCTGTTCACATGCAGATATATTACATTATAAGAAGTAATGGGCCACTTCACTATTTGCAGTAAATGACAGGATGAAACTCCTTTCTTGAAATATTTTGCAATAAGTCTTAGTCATTTGTCAAATGTACTAGTAAGTGCCCTTTTTGGCTCAGGGTCTCTGTAGCGGCTCTCTGACCAGTGTCTTGTTTGTGTTGAGATTTGGCATCCTCCAAGCAGTACAAGACTGTGTAACTCCAGCTATATAATGGGCTTCTCTGTCACTCACAGAATCTAACTCATGGAACAGTGAGAAGATGTGGTCTGCTTTTACCATTATCATGTTTTTCTTCCTGAACTTCTTTACTTTTATATTGACTCCAAATCCATGGTCATCTAAAGATATAAATGAAAACTATCCTCCCTTTTGGAATCAGGTAAGTGGAAATATAGAAGATTTTCCAGTAGAAAATAACAAGACCATCATTAATATCTTGAATTATATGGATCAACTACGGATGTATAAGATTCTTATAACTCAAACAAATATTTTGTGTAGTTTGGATCAAATTATACAGGAAATGTACTCTGGGTTCTGATCTTAACTTACAGAAAGCTATACACCACAGGTATGTACATTTTCATACTTTATGAGGAAGTCTTTGTTGTCGTTACTAAGATTTAAGTGTGTTTAAATGTTATTGCTATTACAATCATTTCTCTATAGGGTGAACAACTTCCTACGGTTCAGTGAATGAAATCACCAAGCAATACCACATAGCATACTTGCCTTTACATTACATAAACTATCTGCTATTAGAAGTATAGTCTTTAATATAAATCCTTTAATATATAAGTATGTATAACCTTTAATATAAGCCACACAGGTCCACAGCATGGAGAAGAAATATCCAACACCTTCCTACAGCCCAAGGGTCTTCTTGAAGAAATCATTACATACACTTCTGTCTCTTGAGTTATGATTAATGCAGACAAAGGTACAAAACATCCCTTTACTAAGCAATCAAGGTTAAATTTCTTAGAAAATATGGCCAAGAATATACTTTTCTTTAAATCCCTAGATTTTGTCTCGTGTTAACAGGAAGAAAATTTAAGATAAGACATTGAAAAGGAAAGTGGCAAAGGCATGACTGAACCACTCACTCCTTATACTGAAACAACAAAGATGGGGTAATCAATTAGAGAGAAGAGGCTATACAAGGAACTATGTTTCTGGAATGTTCTTTTCTTCTTTCTTCTCTTTCACTGTATTTTCCTATGAAATGGATATTTTCTAAAGTCTTAAGTCAGTTTTATTACCACAGAGGTTTTCTACATTTAGTAGCTTTCCCAATCCATGATACCCTTTCACAACTTGGCTTCATTGGCTGTGAATAAAATCAGGCCATGCACAGAATGGAGCAATACTAGATTGTCACAAATTGCTGAAAAAAGTCAGGTTCTTTTCATTACAGTTACTTTTCAAAGCACTCAGCCTACTTGGCTCTCAGAGGCAACATAGAAACTATAAGCTTCAGCTGTTTCAGCTCAGTCAACAGGGATTTTTCAGATGACTCTGGGTGGTTGATATTGTTGTTCTTCCTGTGGTGTTGCAAACTCCTTCAGCTCCTTCTGTCCTTTCTGTAACTCCTCCTTTGGGGACCCAGTGCTCAGTCCAATAGTTGGCTGTGAGCATCTGTCTCTGTATTTGTCAGACTCTGGCATAGTCTCTCAGGAGACAGCTATATCAGGTTCTTGTCAGAAAGCTCTTATTGGCATGTCTTAATTTATCTGAAAAATGATATTTGCTTTGATATGGTAAGGGATTGATTATCTGATGTAGACAGTGCCATTTCCTTGATGAATATACACATTTTTTTCTCCATTTTCCTTTGGTACAAATCAAATATATAGAACATATATTAAGGTAACTCTTACTGAAGCCTTTGCTGAATTATGATACACACTGCATTATTGCCTTGAGTGTTAAAAATGATAAATTTCTACTTATGACCTCAGGATTTGAAGTTCATTGGTAATTTTACATCCTTTCAATATTATTTCTATTAACTACTGTCTATTATATTTTTACTTATAATTCATAACCTTGTTTAAACACTTCACAGACATGTTTCAATTCAATCCTGACCACGGTTCAGCTAGAGAGACATTGACAGCAATTGAACAACTTACTTCTTTCTTCTTCTGTTTTCAAATCCTTTTTTATTATATACTGACTCCTAAACTCTTCTTCTGTAAAACACTTATTTTGCCAAAGCTTTCTTTTGTCCAAAAGAATAGACAAAATTATTGATTGTGAGCTCACATTGACACTAGCTTGGTTATTTGGGGCCTTACAGAAGACCAGCATTGTAGTACGGTCCAATAGACCTCAATAGCTACCAGAGACCCATTCAAATAAATTCCACTAAAGATGAAACATGAAAGGTGAATCATATAAACAAGCACTTCAAAATAGTGATCATGCTTCATAATCAGCAGAAGTAACAATTCTACTACAACTTGGCTTCACTGTTAGCTCACAGTAAAACTTATATCTCTTTCAGAATATCCTCAAAACCAATCAAATATCTGTGAGTAAACCGAAGCACGAAAGTGAATGTCATCTACATAGCAAATGTTATGTCTCTGAAGAAAGAGACTGAGGTAGAAATAAGAAAATGGGAAGACTTCTCATTCTCATAGACTGGTAGAATTGCTACTGTAAAAACAACCGCCTTGCTAACACAAATACACACACACACACACACACACAAACACATATGTGTGAGTGCCATTATTTTGCTATTTTAAAATTATGTATATATAAATATGGGTGTAAATAAGTAGTGTTATAATAGCACCAAAAGAGACATGCAGATCAATAGAACAAAATGGAAAACCTAGCACGATTTGTGTCCTAATTATCTCTACCAAATTTGCTCAAGCACTTCTAGTTGTTTGTGATTCTCAGGGATGACAATTTCAGTAGGCTCTAGAGCGGTGCATGTGATTAAATCATTTAAGTACAGCCTTAATTATTCTATTAATTACATTTTGACTAGGTGCTGTGTAATTCTAGACACTGTCTTGTGTTATATTTCAGGCTTTAATGCACAAGTGATTGGTTTGAATTTCTTTGCTACAGTTGACTCAAGTGTTTTGGAGGATATATGACATCAGCTAGCTCTAGTAACTCCAGGGGGCAAAAGGCCTGACTTCTGTTACTCCCTTGAAGAATGCAATTTTACACATCCACGTGCTTTGGAGGCAGCCAGAACTTTGTATAACGTACAGCAATGCAATTATAGCTTTTTCATCTGAATCAGATGTCTGAAGTCAGAGAAGAGTTTCCATTGCAGTTATAATTGCAAAATTTACTAAACTTAATATTTATGTAGGAGATAAACTAGAATTATAGAATAATAACTTTTCTTCTGGAATTCAGGTTGGTATCCTGAAATGTTAATAATTAGCAGTGAATTAGCATGACTGTATTTGTAAAAATTTTAAAATTGATATATTAATTTCCAATTTTATGCCACTTAGTTCACATACAAATGCGTGTAAAGCAAATAACAAAATAAATGCAACCTTAAAGTGATAAATTTATCTTGATAATAATAAATTTCTATACAATTTATTACAGCAGTATTTCAAAGTAATCAGTTTTAGCAATTGACTTGCAGTTATGAAATTTATTTAAGTTTGATATCATGTTCTATTCTCTTGTTTCCCATTGTTTATTCTATAGTATCTGCAGTTCATGGGGCCAATATCTATGCTCAGTGATGTTCTTGTGTATGACACAGATGAAAGCACAGCCACCCTTCTAATGTGGAAAGCTCATCGTGCAGCTATCAATATTGGATTATCAAAGTTCAGTGACATGTGTAAGAAACCTGTTTGTGTAATAGAACTGCCTGCTCATTACTTCCTGGCACTGTAAGCAATAATGTATACAATATTGTCTCAGTGTTTGTCCTGTTTTCTAGAATAGCTCAAGAGGCCTCTTTTCCATTTCTGTCTGCTATTCAGTTGAGTCATCTGGTACACCAGAGAAAATTAAAATGAAAGGTTTGTTGGATTTGTTTAAATCTCTCAGAAACAGGTCCATACCATTATCTGATAATACCAATTAAAATAAAGTAATTTATTATTCATAAGTAATGTTTTATGAATGCAGAAATAATTTTCTGTTCTTGATTTCTGATTACACACACACCTATATATTTTCCATTACTATCCATAGAATGCTGGTTCTAGGTCCCCTATAATTACAAACATCCATATAGTTGGGTATTATGACACAGAACTGTTACTAGCATCCACAAATCCCAGGCAAGATCATAAGATTATGTCAGGATAGGTTAATGCTAGCAGGTGACTTTCTTGAGATGGTTCACTTCTTTTGCACGGATTATAATGCATGAGCTCTGGGAGGCAAGGCCTTGAAAGACTTCATCTCAGTATTGATTCTTGCAGCTTACATGCATTCCTGCCATTTATAAATTAATTTAACAATTCCTGGGCATTAACTCACCTTATTAGGCTGATTTTCTGCAAATCAACAATGATGTACTCTTTTGTAGCAATGCTATGTAGACAAATAGATAATTTCTTAATTCCTAATGGTGATTCTGTAGAATTCCTAAGACTATACTAGTAATTATTGAACCCTTTAAAGGCCTGCAAGTCTTCATGTGTTACAAGCTATTTGCAGAAAGATAAAAATCAAGCTTCAAACAGACTTATGATTTGGAAAAGCATTTGCTTTCAGTTGGTTGTGAAACTATTATCTGATAACTAAAGGTCACAAAGGGGGATAAATGATTTATTATAGGCACAAGGACAGAAAATGAAATATTCACTGGGTTAATCTATACAAAACTTCAATACTAAGGAGACACTAGGCAGATGATTTTCCTCTTGATATACCATGCTAACTTAGATATAAGAATTAATCATTTAAACTCTCAATGAGCCTATAGAACTAATTACAGTTAATGAATGTTTATTAGATAACTAACATAAATTGAAACTTATGTAAACATCTTAGTTGTTACCGTTTTTCTCTTTTGTGCTTATTATGGTTTAGGTTCCAAATAGCATTTCAAATTCCAGCAATTGTTTTTCATGATTTAAGGTTTTATATCTAAACATAAATTTATTTTGCCTTTTGAGACTGGAGTTTTACAAATTAATATGTTATGATTGTATTTTTATCCAGAGAAGAATTTAAGATAATTTCCAAAATTCAAAGAACTCTACTTAATTTTGATCATATATTATTAAATCTTTGGGGTTTACTTCAGGATATGTTTTTTATACTATAGAATCAACTTCAGACTGGGTATATTGATATATAGCTATAATCCAAGCCCTTGGGAAACTGAAAAAGGAAGATCATGTGTTAGAAGCCAGCCTGGGCTACATAGCAAGACACTGTTTCAAACAAATAAACAATATAAAGTAAAAGCAATAACACAAGATATCCCTTCTCTGCTTTATCAGTATTCACAATGACTGGTATTTTTTGTTTTGTTTTTGTTTATGCAGACATTAAATATTACCTGTCTAGAATGCCCTTCCTGGCTGTCATTTACATTGGAATACTGGACCTGTCATCAAACACTATCACCCTTCTGCTACCATCAATGGTCAGAAGAATTTCCACTATGAATGACACAAGAGACCTTTCTAAGTTATTAAATGGATAAAGCAGACAGGAAACTTTTAAACTTATTCAATTTGATACTGTTTTATCAATTGAATATTACAAATAAATAACCTAGAAAAAGAAACAAGCTGATTGAAAGTTCTGTGCTCAGGACAAATTTTTGTTTTTCATTCCATTCTAAACCACTTTGCTAGGAAATTAAACCAAGTTTTTTAACTGAATTTTATTTATTCCTTTCTTCCCTGGGCTAGTTTAATTTACCAGATATTTTCCATTTTCTCCTTTAACAAAGAAAGATTGACTTACAGATCATGAGAGTTCAGTGAGTTAAGAAGAGACAGGTGTTCTGCATAGGACACACACACACACACACACATACACATATATATATCTCAGTTAACTACAAAAAGGCAGATGATGAGAAAAGTGGCAAGTAAGTCATAAAATTCAAGAATAAATGACAATATTACATCAAATATTACACCTCAAAATGATAAATCAGTAGAACAAATGGAAGATATACAAACTTTTTTCTAAATGTGTGAAGATAAAAATCTTCAACACAAATCTGAGAAACATGAAACCACAGAGAAACAGAATTTCTCACCACTACACAGCATAACACATTAGGGCTCATTACAGCACTGAAAGTTGCTTTAACATCTGATAATCGATCAAAAAAGAGGATAACTGAAGAATAAGATATAAAAACAAACAATCTTTGGAAACATAGAAAATGAATTTACAAAAGTACTAATAAAAACAGGAATACAATGAAGGAGTTAGAGAAAGGGCTGAAGGAGCTGAAAGGGTCTGCAGCTGTATAGGCAGAACAACAATATCAACCAACCAGACCACCACCTTCCCCCACCCCCCCAACCAACTAGCCCACCACCTTCCCCACACCCCCACCCCAGCTCCCATGGACTAAATCACCAGCCAAAGAGTATACAAGGCTTCAGCTGGATATGTAGCCGAGGATTGCCTTATCTGGCATCAATGGGAGGGGAGGCCCTTGATCCTGTGAAAGGCTTTTTTGCCCCAGTGTAGGGAATGCTAGGGTGGTAAGGCAGGAGTGGGTCAATGGGTGGGAGAACACCCTCACAGAAGCAGGGGGAATGTGGATGGGACAGGGGGGTTACAGAGGGGAAACTAGGAAACTGCACCAATAAAAAAAAGAAGAAGAAGAAAAGAAAACCTGGAATAGAGAGGCAATGTCTCCTGTGAGATGCACTTAGAAAATGCATAGCTAACCTCAGGAGATTACAGCCATAAAAAGCTTCCTGCAAAAATATAAGGCAAACAAAGGTTCTTGGTAATGACAGGTATACCCTAAAGATTCTGTTGATGAAATTTATAAAACTAAGAAGTAAAAAAAATCATAATAACAGATATAATTTTTGTTTCTAACCAAAAAAGTCATTAGGAATAGTTAATAAATGAGTTTTGTATTAGCCTGGCAGTATAAAAGATCAATATCTAAAAATCAACATATTTTATGTAAATTCAATGGATAAAATGATAAAATGTGTTTAAAGAAAAAGTAAGACTTCCAATGACAACTTCTATTTCTTCAGGGCTTATAGGATGGTTTAGATGGTCTATTTGATCCTGATTTAATTTTGGTACTTGGTATCTGTCAAGGAAATTGTCCATTTCCTCAAGATTTTCTAGTTGTGTTGAATACAGGTTTTTGTAGTACGATCTGATGATTTTTTGAATTTCCTCAGTTTCTGTTGTTATCTCTCCCTTTTCGTTTCTGATTTTATTAATTTGGATACTATCTCTGTGCCCTCTGGTTAGTCTGGCTAAGGGCTTATCTATCTTGTTGATTTTCTCAAAGAACCAACTCCTCGTTTTGTTGATTCTTTGTATGGTTTTATTTTTTTCTACTTGATTGATTTCAGCCCTGAGTTTGATGATTTCCTGCCTTCTACTCCTCTTTGGTGTATTTGCTTCTTTTTGTTCCAGGGCTTTCAGGTGTGCCATTAAGCTGTTAGTGTATGCTGTCTCCCGTTTCTTTTTGGCGGCACTCAGGGCTATGAATTTTCCTCTTAGCACTGCTTTCATTGTGTCCCATAAATTAGGATATGTTGTGCCTTCATTTTCATTAACTTTCAAAAAGTCTTTGATTTCTTTCTTTATTTCCACCTTGACCAAGTTATCATTGAGTAGAGCATTGTTCAGCCTCCATGTGTACATGGGTTTTCTTTTGTTTTTGTTGCCATTGAAGACCACCCTTATTCCATAGTGATCTGATAGGAGGCATGGGATTAGTTCTATCTTCTTATATCTGTTGAGGTCTGATTTGTGACCAAATATATGGTCAATTTTGGAGAAGGTACCATGAGGAGCTGAGAAGAAGGTGTATTCTTTAGCTCTAGGATGAAATGTTCTATATATATCTGTTAGTTCCAGTTGGTCCAAGGCTTCAATTGGATTCACTGTGTCCCTGTTTAGTTTCTGCTTTCCTGAACGATCCATTTCAGAGAGCGGGGTGTTGAAGTCACCCACTATTACTGTGTGCGGTGCGATGTGTGCTTTGAGTTTTAGTAAAGTTTCTCTTACGAATGAGGGTGCCCTTGCATTTGGAGCATAGATATTCAGAATTGAGAGTTCTTGATGGTGGATTTTTCCCTTGATCAGTATGTAGTGTCCTTCTGTGTCTTTTTTGATGACTTTAGGTTGAAAATCAATTTTATCTGATATTAGGATGGCTACTCCACCTCGTTTCTTGGGGCCATTTGCTTGTAAAATTGTTTTCCAGCCTTTTACTCTGAGGTAGTGTTTGTAAAAAATGGGGTACAGAGCTAAACAAAGTGTTCTCACCTGAAGAATATCTAATGGCTGAGAAGCACCTAAAGAGATGTTCATCATCCTTAGTCATTAGGGAAATGCAAATCAAAACAACCCTGAGATTCCATCTCACACCAGTCAGGATGGCTAAGATCAAAAACACAGGAGACAGCAGTTGTTGGCGAGGATGTGGAGAAAGAGGAACACTCCTCCACTGCTGGTGGAATTGCAAGCTGGTACAACCACTCTGGAAAGCAGTCTGGCGGTTCCTCAGAAAACTGGGCATGACACTCCTGGAGGATCCGGCTATACCACTCCTGGGAATATACCCAGAGGCTTTACCTGCATGCAATAAGGACACATGCTCCACTATGTTCATAGCAGCCTTATTTATAATAGCCAGAAGCTGGAAAGAACCCAGATGTCCCTCAACAAAGGAATGGATTCAGAAGATGTGGTATATCTACACAATGGAATACTACTCTGCAATTAAAAACAATGAATTCATGAAATTCCTAGGCAAATGGTCAGATCTTGAAAATATCATCCTTAGTGAGGTAACCCAATCACAAAAGAACACACATGGTATGCAGTCACTGATAAGGGGATATTGACCCAGAATCTCGGAATACCCTAGACACAATCCTCATATCAATAGATTTCTAAGAAGATGGAAGGAGAGACCCCTGGTCCTGGAAAGACTGGATGTAGGGGAACGCCAGGACAGAGTAACGAGAGGGGGCTGAATGGAGAAAAGAGGGAGGGAAGGGGGCTTATGGGACTTTCGGGGAGGGAGGAAACGGGAAAGGGGAAATGATTTGGAATGTAAATTAAAAAAAAATAAAAAAGAACAAGTAAAATTTGCTAGACATGGTAGAGAATGGCTATAATCCTAATATTTGGGAACAGAGGCATAATGATCAAACTTTTAAGGTTAACCTGGTCTACATAGTGAGTTTCAGGCTGACCATGAGTTACAAGAGCAAAATCAGTTTCAAACAAATATGTGTGTATGACAGTGTGTGTGTCTGTGTGTGTATGCATTTGTGTGTGTGTCTGTGTCTGTGTATATATATGTGTGTGTGTGTGTTTGCACATATATCATTGAAAGAAATTATAGTACATTTGTCATGGTTTGCTTTCTATTGCTATAATAAGCCCATGACCCAGAGCTTGGGAAAGAAAGAGTTATTAGATCTACAGATCACAATCACAGTAACAGCAGATCATTGAGAGAAGTTAGGATAGGTACCCAAGAAGAAGTCAAAACAGGAACCATGGAGAAAAGCCTCACTTGCCCTATCATTTTCAGTTTTCCTTTCTATACAACTTAGGATCACTTGCCCAGGGTAGCACCACCCAGTGTGATGGGCCCAGTCCTTCTCACAACAAACATTAATGAATAAAATGCCCCAACAGACTTGCTTCAGTTGAGGTTACCTCTTCCTAGATATAAATCAATTTGTGTCCGTTGCAATCTAACCAGAGCAACACTTCTTTTGAAAGACAACTTAATGTCTACATATTGAAACAGTCCTTAAATGTATGTTGCCAGGAACTAGGCCCTGGGCTGGATCCTCTCTAAAAGAGACCCAAAGGTGGTGGAGCATTGGTGGCAGGGGTGGTCAGTGGGGGATTGGGGGGATGGCAAGACTTGGTCTTCTGCCAGGAGCCTCCTAGCCCAAAGAGGGTAATGTCAGGATCACAGAGTTGGACTTTGGTGATGGAGGTAAAGTCTGAGGGTCTCAGGTCTTTCTAGTTCTCTAACTGTACTGAAATGTTGATGATTACTTCTAAAAAGTCCTAAAAATTTTCTTGCTCTTTCTGAGGGTAAAAGGTTGCTAACTTAGGTAACTAACACCTGTGGCCTAACAGCTGATAGTTAAGCAATGTGGCCTTTGTTCTATCTCAACAGGAACAACCTAGCTCTAACTTTCAGCATGCTAGTCAGAAGTCTCAGGAAAAAAATGGGACTCTTAGAGAAGTGGTTATAGAGTTTATTACTAAGTTGTAAAAAGTTTCCTATGGAAGCTATCTAAGGGGAAAATCGGAAAGATCCAAAGGGGGGAAAGGGAAAAATTCTTCTAAGTGAGGAAAGGGAAAAAATTTCTACTCTAAGTGGGGAAAGGCAAAAAATTCTCTCTCTTCTTTGTCTTCAGTACTTATACATCTTTGAGAATACATGATCACATTACAAAGTTCATCACAAGTTCACACAAGAAATCAAATCATAAATTGAAATAGAAGTTTACAACATAGAATGTTTACAATAAGAGTAAGTGGGGAGGGTGAGTTGATGAGGGGGGTGGGATGGGATAGGGTGAAACCAGGAAAGGGGCTAACATTTGAAATGTAAATAAAGAAAATAATGCGAAAAGAAAGAAAAAAGTAAGCCAAAACAAGCAAACAAAACAAACAAACAAAAAACAGAGTAATTATCTAGCTAATCATCCATCACCTGTCTGAGCTCCCCAGGTTCACTGAAGGTTTAAAACTATAAGTTATTAGTGGAGTTTTGTATAGATAAATCCAGTCAATATTTTATCTTCTGTCCTAGCACCTATAATAAATCTAATAAATCATTAGTTCCCTTTTTATGAACTTTTGTTAATTGTTTTACAACCTCTTGGAATGTCTCTGAGTAGGAGAAAGTCTGGTTACTATCTAAGAGCAATTAACTGGTGACATTTGGAAGACTGGCAGAGTTCCCATTGCAGTTTTGAATATCAGTAAAAGGAACTAATAGCAGTCCCACCATAAAAGAGCTTAATAATCACAGATATAATTTGGGGAATTTTTATAGGATCATCATTAAGACTTAAGTCATCTATTTGTCTAAATAGCATCACTACAAGAAAGTACATTTTGGGGATCTGCAGAGATCTGCTCCAAAGGGGTGTACTACTATTTAGTGATTGTTATATATGTTTAATAACAACAGGAAAAGCTTATTAATAGAAGAATCTTTCCTAAAATGAATCCCTTACAGCCTTGCTTAATAAGGGCGCACTTGTCACAGATTATGTAATAATCTGAAGCAGGTCATTTCAGGATGATCACATGCAAGTTATTAGCTTGTCCCATTATGGCTCCTGACAGTTTTGCCAGAGTAAACTTCAGTGATTACTAAATAAAATTTAGCTGTCTCAACACTTAAGCTATTCTGAGGCCAAAAGTGGCAGGCCTCAGGGGATTAACACCCTATTGTTAAACAATGGGAGATTAAGAAAAGGATTAGTTGTTAGGCTTCTTTCTTTCTTGCCCACAAGCCTTGACATCTCACTGGCCAGACAAGAAGGAGGCTTGGAGCAATTAACTTTTATTGATCCAAGAAAGAAGAGTTATGTTCACAAAAGAAAAAAAAATGCACAAACAAATATACATAATCACACATACCTTCATACACACATTCACATTTTCATTCATATTCTCATTTACACACTAATGCATTCACATTATTTTGGTTGAGATCAACCATCTGTCTCATCCATTCCACAACTATCCCTGAATACTTACATACATATGCCTACACTTACACAAATATTTGATGGATGAGGCAACAGCCCCCACGAGCAGATTTCATTGCACAAGCAGCAGCATAGAAAGAACTCACTCATTCTGGATGAAGGATGAGTTCCACCCTCCTTTATTACATAGAGAAAGAAAAAGCTTCTACTTTTCTCTTGAGTATGAAAAAGCACTGTCCTTGTCATTCAGAAGAAACATGCTGTTAAGAGTAATTCTGTCTCTTGGTAAGAAGATGCTTGCCTGATGTTAAGAGAACATCAGTCCCATGGTAAGGAGAAGCTTGCCTGCTGCATTCTGCTCACTCTGCAGCTTCTTCTGCTCTTCTCTCTGTGCTTTATCCTGCCTTGCCTCTCTCCTCAGCTCTTAAATTCTTCTATATTGTGCTCTCTCCCTGCTTCTGCTTTGCTTCCAATCTCCTTCTCTTCTATTCTCCTTATTAGAGAATAGTCTCCTAGTTCTTGTATTTTTACAGGATACATGATCACATGGTATTCCAAGCAAGAGTTGACAAGTTCAAACACACATTCAAATCATGAATTGAACATAAAGTTAAGGCATAATTTACATGTTTTCTCATTAAGGCTAGTTATCTAACTAAACATTCATCATCTGCCACTAATGTAAGACTCAATGAGCCTTAGATTACCAGGGGACCCATGAGTGAACCACTTGGAGTCAGGAATCAATGCAAAAAGCAATAGGAATTTATTGTTCCAACATGTTGGGGTCATCCTACAACCAAAGGAGAGATGGCGACACCCCCCACACACACTCATCCTGTTTAGTCAGTCTTTATACAGTTTTTCAGAGCAGCAGCCATTAGGCACAATGTGATTGGCAGAACAGTGTGACTATTAAATCAATTGGTCTCTAGGGAACGAGGTGCAGCAGGGTCTGTCCTGCAGAATGTGTTTACATGCTCTAGACCTCTCCCACTCCCCCCACACCCCCACCGGTGGCTGAGGATCTGGTGGGATTTTCCAAATGTCCTGAATTGATCTCTTCCTTCCCCACTTTTCATTGTGCATGCTTCAATCCTGAAGCTATTGTGAACAATTATGTAGCTCATATCCTTGGTCCTCTGTACTTAGCTCTTGATATCTTTATCTCAGAACCATTAACTGTACTGTACCTGTGCTATCTTTAATAAAAGTAACTAAGCAATTTAGAAAGTAAGAGTCAATGGTCAGAAGCAAGAACAAAATGATCAGGGGTCCTAACAATGCAGAAATCAATGTAATAAACTAGGAGAAGCTGATGAACCAAGACTCGGATCATCCTTGGGCTTTTTCCCTTTCTCTTGGCTGGTCCTTCTCGTGCCTTTGCCATAGAAATCTTTAACCACCCCTGAGTGATTGAGGTAAAAGCAACATTCTTCCCTTACACCTGAACAAAGCCCTCCCTGTTGTAAAAAGAGTAGATCTAGACCATGGCAGTTCTGTAACACTACTGCAGAGAGGGAGGTGGGGGGACTCTTGAAGGTAGGTGATGGATTCTTCCATTCTTTCTATGTCTAAGTCTACAGAAGCTCTGAGATGTTGGTAGCTTTTGCCTTGTAGCACCAAGGAAGAACTAACCCTGCTGTGCCCAGTCCAAGTAAGAGAGACACTGTCAAGGCAGTGGTGGGTTCTCGTTTGGAACGGTTGTCCCACTCCATCCTTTTCCCTCCTTTCTCGCCTCTTATATGAAGCAGTATTAGGCCCCATCCATGAACCTCTTCTCAAACCTGTTACCAAGCCCTTTCAGAAGCTCCCACAGCCTCTCCTTAAGGTCCCAGCCTTATATCTCTCTGACCTGACTCCTCTTTTTACTTCTATGAAATTTAAAAAGATGAATTTGCCCTTGGAGTCTTAGGTCATCAACTGAGACCCTCTTTTGCACCTGTAGCATACTTGTTATAAAAACTAGATCTAACCATCCAGGGATGGGCACCTTGTATCATACCTTAGCAGCTGCTGAACTCCTTATTCAGGAGTCAAAAAAATAACCATGGGGTCACCTATAACTGTTCTCACCTTTCATAACCTGTCACAGCTCCTAACTTACAAAAGCTTACAGACTCTACCTCTAGGGTTCTTTCTTTTCAGGTAGTACTAATAGAGGACTCCACACTCACCTTCCAATCATGCCCACCTCTTAATATTTCCAATCTTATTCCTCAACCTAATACTAACCACTCCCTATCTCACTCTTGCACTGAAACTTTAGAGGAACTATGACCTCATCTTTCATACATACAGGAGGGCACATTGCATCAAGCCATTTATACCTAGTATACGAATGGAAGCTCCTTTCTATATTAAGGTGCCTGAAAAGCTGGTTATGCCATAGTGTCAGACACTGAGGTGGTGGAAGCACAGGCCCTTCCTGCTCACACCACTAATCAATAGGCTGAACTAAAAGCCCTTATCTGTGCCTTTCAACTGGAACAGGGATAATCCCTCAGCATCTACAGAGATTCCAAATATGTTTTCCATATCCTCCTGTCCCACGCCACTATCTGGAAGTAGCTCGGGTTACTTACCACTAAAGGAGGATCAGTAACTAATACAAACCAAATTGTGGCCATGCTAAAGGCCTCCCATCTCCCCACAGCTATTGGGATTGTTCACTGCAGATCCCACCAGATGGATGACCCTATTGTCTCCAAGGGAAACAACCGAGCCAATGAGGCAGCTAGAGATGTGGCCCTTTGAGACCTAGACTCTTTTCACCCTCCTCAGGACATCCTTACACTGCAACCCACATCCCTACCTTCACCCCCTGACACTCGCCGAACTGTCCTATCTTTACGAACTCTTTCATCCTAACAGCCAAGTGTTGGCTTCTTTTGTCAAGACCCAACTACAGCCTACTCCTGAGGATTCATGTTTCTTAAAATCTATCACTGCTTCTTGCTAAATGTCAGATGTAAGACTCCAACTCAAGGTATCTTAGCACTTCTTTTCTTATCCTCAGGCTAGAGGTTCCCTTCCTGGAATTGACTGGCAATTTAACTTTACCCACAAGCCCACTGTACCAAATATCTCCTGGTCTTGGTGGACACCTTCTTGGGTTGGGTGGAGGCATTTCCCATGACTAACAAAAGGGATCAGAGAGTCTCTGATTTCCCCTCAAAGAGATAATCCCCCAGTTTGGTGTCTCAGCCTTCCTCCAGTCAGACAATGGTCCTGAATTTACTTCCAAGATTTCTCAAATTCTATCTAAGGCCATAGACATCCCCCAGCATTTTCACATTCCCTACCACCCTCAATCTTCAGGTAAGGTAGAAAGAACTAACTGCTCTTTAAAAACCACTCCTGCTAAACTGTCACAGGAACTTCACCTTGATTGGGTAAAACTCCTACCTCTGGCTCTTTTCAGGCTATGAGCTCTCCCCAAGCTACCTCTCCTCGTCTTACCCTTTGAACTCATGTATGGACGTCTAGTCCTAACTCCTGGTCTTTCACCTAAATGCTCTCCCCTCCCAGACCATCTACTCATCCAATTACTTTGTCACTTCCGTTCACTCCTATGAAATTTTGCTGACCACCATCTACCACAGTCACACACTATCTTCTGTCTACTGCCTGTCAACATTGGAGACCAAGTCCTTCTACCCCCTCCTGATCACTGGCTCTCACCCATTTCTTCCAAATGGCAAGGCCCTTTTAAGGTAATTCTCATGACCCCTACAGCTGCTAAACTCAAAGGACTCTCTCATTGGGTCCACCTGTCTCACCTCAAACCATTACCAGGGAGTAGGGGCTGGAAATTGTTACTGAAGAAGTCCAGGGTAGATGGCTTTTATCTTACTCCATTTCTAGGGACACTCTATCACTGGGGCTTGGGGGCTGGAACCTGTTACCTGGGAGGTATAGAAACTTGCTGAGCCATTGTCTTTGATTTAACTAGTTGGCTGTGTACCTTCTAGTTTCTGTCTAGCTGCCTGGGTTTTTGGTTTTTTGTTTTTTTTTAACTGACTTGCCCAGTTCTTTTTCTTTTGCTTTTATTGGTTATTTTATTTGCTTACATTTCAAATGTTATCCACCTTCCTAGTTTCTCCTCCACAAACCCCTATCCTCTCCCCTGTAAACCTCTGCTTCTATAAGGGTGCTCCCCACCTACCTACCCACCCAATGCTGCCTCACTACCAAAACATTCCCGTAAGCTGGGTCATTGAGCCTCCACAGGTCCAAGGGGCTCCCCTCCCATCGATGCCAGATAAGTCAATCCTCTGCTACATATCCAGCTAGAGCCATGAGTCCCTCCATGTGTACTCTTTTGTTGGTGGTTTAGTCCCTGGGAACTTGGGGGTCTGGTTGGTTGATATTGTTTTTCTTCCTATGGGGTTGTAAACTCCATCAGATCCTTCAATCCTTCCCCTAACTCCTCTATTTGGGTCCCAGCACTCAGTCTGATGATTGACTTCATGCATTCAGAACTGTGTTAGTCAGGCTCTGGCACAGCCTCTCAGGGGACAGTTATAACAAACTTTTGTCAGGAAGCACACCTTGGCATCAGCAATAGTGTCTGAGTTTGGTTCCTGCAGCTGGGATTGATCCCTAGGTGGACTTGTCCAGTTTTTAGGCCTAGTTTCCCAGACTGCCAGTTTGAAACCTGTCATGGAGTCACCCAAGCCTTCTCATTAGATAGCATTTCTCTGAGTGGATTTGTAGAGGGAAAATATCAATGATCTTATACTTCTAAAGATTCCAAAAGTAATATCCAAGGTATACTTATCTTACCATATTTTGTTTTAATAATGACAGAGTAAAACATCATGGATCAATGTTGTAATTAAATGGCAATTAAATTTAAGTGGTTAAAAAATGCAAGGAAACTTTCTAGATATTCTATGATTTCTCTTTTACTTCTTAAATGTTTCTGGAAATGCATAATGAAATAAAAACACACAGTGAGAGTTTTGAAGAAATGTATCTTTGTTTTTTCATGTTTTTCTAGTTTCATTACTATAAATGCTTATATTTTAAAGTATGAATGAATTTTGCTACTAATTTCCAAATGTTATAGAGTTAATATAAGTGGTAACTAAAATATTTACTGTTCAATTTAGATTCAGTCAAATCACTAATTGGTTAGTTACTAAGCTGATCAGTTCATGAAGATCAAAAAAATTTTGGGGGTACTATTCTTTCCAAATTAATTTCATGATGTTTAAAGGACACCCAGAATTGTTCCTGTCTAAAGGAAATGCAGGGACAAAAGTTGAGCAGAGACTGAAAAAAAGATCATGGAGTGACATTCCCAACTTGGGATCCATCCCATGTGTGAATACCAAACCCTGACACTGTTTCTGATGCCATATTGTGCGTGCAGACAGGAGCCCAGCACGGCTTTTCTCTGAGAGGCCCTACCAGCGACTGACAGAGACAATTTAGAGACTTACGGCCAACCATTAGGTTGAGGTTCAAGAACCCCTATGGAAGAGTTTAGTGAAGGACTGAAGCAGCAGAGTGGGATTGCAACTCCATAAGAAGAACATCAGTGTCAACTAATCTAGACACCTCAGAGCTCCCAGAGACTAAGCCATCTACCAAGGAGCATACATGAACTTGCCCTTTGTACCCAGGGCACATGGGTGGAAGAAGACTGCCTTATCTGACCTCAGTGGGAGAGAAAGCACTTAATCCTGTGGAAACCCGATCCCCCTGGGAAGAAGGATGCTGGATGAAAAGAGGTGGGAGTGGTAGCAGGTGGGGGAGCACCCTCTCAGAGATGGGAGGAGAGAAGGCAGAGGAGAATGGGATGATAAACTCAGGGAGGGAAGACCAGGAAGGGGGACAACTTGTGGAAAGTAAATAAATAAAATAATTAAAATTTTAAAAAAAGTAAAAAGAAAAGTTAAAAAAAATCTTTAAAATTTGAATGGTGAATTTACTCTGAGTAAACACAGTAGGACTGTTTGTGAAGGATGAATTTTCAGGTTTAGCAATTTGCGAAGCTGTCTGCCTTAAATTTGAAAAATGTATTTTGAATTATCTCCTCTACGGAGTACTTCAGGAGTGTGGAGGACAAAATGGCCCTCATTCATCATTGTACACACTGAAGAGGGAGCCTATCTCTTCCATGTCCTCTTGCTCACATGCCTTCAGCTGTTCCAAGGAAAACGTTGGCACAGTTTTCATGGGGCTCTGCTCAGAGACTGAATTATGCCAGTTGTCTAAGGGGCAGGTAATGTGATTATTTGATGAAAAGACAAGTTTTCAACCAAGTCCTGCCATTCCCTAGCTGCTGTCACCTGGTTAAGTCTTATTTACTTATCAAATTCCCCTGCAACTCATGATTTCTATTGGAAAAGTAAATTATAAGTGAGATCCACCACACTGCTGACTATTAAAAAATACTAATGTAATGCCCTAAAAGCAATGAATATGCCATACAACACAGAAAACACTAAAGGTTGTACAGAGTACACCAGTAAGACATTAGTTTCCAATAAAAAAAAATCAACATATCATTGCAGCATACAATTCCAGCAGTTCAAAACTACAAAGTTAATCTACATTTAGTTACAACAACTTTGTCTCTGGGTTTTAATGCTTTAACCACTCTTTTATTTTCCTCTTGCTTCTGTAGCAAACTGTCACCAGTTGGAAATTTAAAACAATCAGTACTTATGATAGGTCTGAAGAGCTCAGGTCTGGATGTGCTTTCTGATGATAGTGAAGGATTCTCAGAGCTAGTAATGGGTAACCAACCCTCCCTATACCAATGAGTGCTTTCTCTTACATTGGTGGTTTTCTTTTTGTGGACTGCAGAGAAGAACCAATTTAATTACTAGGCTCAGTGTCATCTCTGCAGACCCTGCTTTGTGACACTTTTTCTTCAAATCCAGTAGCAAAATAAGTTTAATTATGCTAATGTAACACCTTGTTAGTAAAACCCTGTTGTCTATTTACATATATTCAAAGAGAAATGCAAGAAAATGGTATACATGCAGTTGCAATGCATGATACATTCCCAATAAAATTTCATTTGTAGAGATTTTTGGCAGTCCAGAGTGGGTCTATAGTTTGCTCTCCTGTGTCTTAATGCTAGGAAATACTCATAAATGGGAAGCAGCTTAGTCAATATAAGGACACACTTCTACAAAATTTCTGGATTCAATGCAAAGAATAGGTGTGTTGTATTCTTGTTTTTTACAATTCAATGACAGAATTCTCCTGAAAGAGAAAATACTTATCATCCATCCTTTTCCCTAAACAATATGACACTTTTGTTTTAAGACAGTATAAGAAAATAAGATAATTGATGAGAGCATTTCATCATTCACTTTCTAATACATGTAGTTTACTTCCTAGTTGTCTTGCCCCAGTGACAGAAATCACATATACTGGGATAGTTCTACATTAATTTTGCATGATTCTGCCAATTATGCCTCTGAAACTTCTTTTGCATGATAAGAATTTGAATAGGAAGTAAAGATCTCCTCCTACACATTTATTTACTTGCAAGACAGTACTCACTCATGTAGCACAAAGAAGTCATTCCTCATTGCACACATGTCAGATTACACCCGGGGCTTGCACAAGATTTTCTTATTCATTTTCCAGAGAACTGCCAATACAGGACAGAGTAAAAAAGTGACTGTGAATATGTCCAGCAAGTCATATTATGTTATCTAATTGCCTCACAACTGACTTTGGAAAAACAGTTTGATAGGTAATTGCCACATAGAAAGGTGGATGTGGTGTGATTTGGTGTTGATCATGAAAAACTTGGTTTTAAATGTATCTTTCCATTTCACATGTATCTAATATCTGTCTACCCATTTACTGGCTTGCTTATTGATATTTTTAGTTCATTTTAAAAATGCATAAATGTTCTTAATGTGACTATATCACTGTTCACATAACATTTATCACTTCATCAGTAGGCAGTCAATAAAGTTTGGCATTTTTCTTTTGAAGGTTAATATGAGTGCTTTTACAAATTAAAGTACCAAAACTTAATTAGATTAATTAATTAATTAATCATTTTTTTCTTTTCCTCATGAAGCTATTGGTCATCTCTCATGATTTGTTCAACTATCCACCATAACAATGTCACCCCTTAAGAAAAAGTGAGGGGTGGATTTATTGATCAGAATGACAATTCAGTTGGAACAGTCAGGTTGAATATGCGCATTGTTTAAAAATCAACAAAACAAACAAAACCCTAAGGCAGATGTGGAATACCCAACCTCCCAAGTATTTTGTAGCACATAAGTATCCCAGAAACTTTAAATGAGAAGAACTATGTCTTTGAATGTGATAGAGCCTTCCTTGGCTCTTTGTGTGTTTAGCTTAGACTGTTTCA
This sequence comes from Tokudaia tokunoshimensis, assembly GCA_036184795.1. Classification (NCBI taxonomy): domain Eukaryota; kingdom Metazoa; phylum Chordata; class Mammalia; order Rodentia; family Muridae; genus Tokudaia; species Tokudaia tokunoshimensis. Next base: position 51,198,790 of record BTHU01000006.1, on the reverse strand, counting down.
GTCTCAGAAAGTCAATGCCAACAAATTCTCCCAATACGCTCAGCAGAACATTCTTAACTTGTTGTCTCATGATTCCAAAGAATGATGAGCAAGGACAGTAGAAGAAAAGCAAACAAGTAAAGTTTATGGAAAGGTAGGGAAACTTTGCTCCCACCTGTTAGCATTCTGTCTAAACTCTACCACACAGTTACCTGGCAACAGCCAGAATTGCTCCTCCCCACAATTATTTGGCATCAGCCAGGTAGACATGACCCACTATAAAAGGGACTGCTTGCCCCCTCCTTTCTCTCTTACTCTTGCTTCCTGTCTGCTTCTCTCTTGCGCTTCCCTTTCCCCTTCCCTTCTGCTACTCTCCAAGTGCTCATGGCTGTGGCTGGCCTCTACTTCTCTACTCTCTCCCTCTCTCTGCCTTTCTCTTTCTCTGCTACCCATTTAACTCCCCTCCCCATGCCCTGAATAAACTCTATACTATACTGTCATGTGGCTGGTCCCTCAGGGGATAGGGATACCTTGGCATGGGCCCACCAAGGCAACCCCTTCCCCCACACTTCACAACACACCCATACAACATATCTTATACCTCTTTATCTTTTTATAAACACATCACCATCACCCCTACACCACATCACCCCCACCCCAAGGCAGGTAGGTGTCTCTAAAATGTCTGGCTTTTGGAGCAGCCCCTTTGTTGTAGTTTAGAGATCTAAACACTCTTAGAGACAGTAGTGTTGCGAGGCCCACATTTTTGTGATAGTGGGGCCAATTTGTTCTCCACAGACATAGGAGAAAAAGCAGTGTTTAAGCTGTAAGCATTCTGTCTAAGCTCTGCCCCATGGTTACCTGGCAGCAGCCAGGCATGTTCTGCCCCACAGTTACCTGGCAATAGCCAGATATGCCTGAATCACTATAAAATGAGATGCTTACCCCCTCTGCTCTCTCTTGCTCTCGCTCTTGCCTTCCTGCTCATTCTCTCTCCCCATTCGCTTTCCCCTCCCTTCTCTCAATGTGCTCTGGCCAGCCTCTACTCCTCTATTTCTCTACTTCTCTGCTTCCCTTCCCTTCCCTTCTCTCTCTCTCTCTCTCTCTCTCTCTCTCTCTCTCTCTCTCTCTCTCTCTCTCTCTCTCTCTCTCTCTCTCTCCCTTTTCTGCTTCACTACCCTCTTGATGACCCTCCCCATGCCCTGAATAAACTCTATTCTATAATATACCATCATGAGACTGGTTCCTCAGGAGAAAGGGATGCCTCAGCATGGGCCCAACGAGGCACCCCTTTCCTGCACCTCACCACACTTCCACCAAAACATATCTCCTCTCTCTTTATCTTTTTTATAAACATATCATAAGCTGCAGTAGGGGAATTCTTATATAGGTCTTTCATAGGCTCTGCAAACAAGCAAAGCTTATCAAAGCAGAACTTTTGTAATTAGCTTTTAGCATAAACACCTAGTTGCAAGTTTTTAATGTCATTATGGCCTGCCAGTTTCAGAAAGCTCCATTTTCCAAGTTAACTCCACCTGGTTTTGCAAAAGTCTTTGTGGTCTGTTGGTTTGAAAAACAGTCTGTATGACAGGAGCATAAATCTCATTTCACCTAAGAAATACAAATATGAATATCAAGACATTGGAAATAAGTCTGAAAGTTGAAGAATAGAAAAAATGGAAACCTTGTGATTATTTAACTCATATTAAAATCAATAATGAAGGCAGAAATGTGGGAGTCAGCTTCTAACACTTTTATGTATTGGAAACAAACCTGATTACCTCTGGCAATAGGCATATTAGGCACTGATTTAGGATGAATTTCATTAGTTACTTTGAACATACATGGAGAAGACTAGTTGGAAGATAAGTCAGGTGAACCTCTGAGAACTTGGGCAAGAAACCACCTATGGGAAAAATCTGCCAAAAATTTCCAAGGGCAAAGAATGAGACAGTAAAAGGAACAAAACCAGAGGGTGAACCAAGACCTCTGTGAGTCTGGGTGTTAGAGAACACCAGGAGATGATCAGAAATTGTGAGCTGTAACTATTTTTTGTAAGTCACAGCAGTTGACCACTGACTCCTGGATGGGATTTAAGACTGCAACCTAGATAGAAATGGAAGGATTCTATTAGAAGAAAGATTACAATTCACTGTTGAGAACCATGAACTTCTGGTGGTGTTCAAGAACATCCCAGGTGTTTTCATCCCTTGAATTCCTGTTATTGTCTGAACACCCTGAAGGTGTTTACACATAGGGCTGGTCTCAGATGTAAACGGAGTCATAAACTGCCAGGACACATAGACATCCTCCCCCAACCACACACTTGGGTTTACAACCCTAACCATCTACCTATAAAGGTGGTGCTGCCTTGCTTCTAAAACTCCTATCAAGACATTGATTTTATCTTGGTCTTACGCTAAGTCAACACAGCAAGCAACCTCTAATGTCTTTGTCCTCTCTGGATGGTTGAAGATGTCCTGGGCCACGCCTCTGACCTTTTCAATGTCGGCTGTAAGACACTCCCAGTAATCTCAGAGTACTTCTGGTTCAGTAGCTAATGACTACTGCTGATAAATGAAGATACAACTGGAACTGGGGATCTCTGTTGATGCCTCCTAGGTTTGCCAGGTCTGGCATAATGGTGAACAATCAGCATCTCCTCATGTTGGAGCAGAGAAGCAGCAGCTACCAATCAAACAGCTGCTCTTGTGCTCCGACATCATGATGATAGTTCAGTTCTGGCTGTTGTAAGTGCCTCATATTTCTTCAGGGAAACTGAAACTCTGGTTCAACCACAAACATTGGGAGAAAGGACAAGTTCAGCTACATGTGCCCCAAGATAGACTCTACTCCACTTTTAAAACTTTTGATCTGCCTACAACCATTTTAGATGATGAACCCAAACTGTCTCTAGCTCTTATTGCAGTTGTCCACTTTGGTCAGGGTATAGTGCCTGTGGCACCAAAGGAATCTATCAAGCATGGGCAAATAGTATAAAACACAGTCACCTTAGGACCTCCTGTCTATACAGCAATAGGCTTCAAATAAAGACTCTCTGCTTGTCTTTGCCATAGAAAGAACAGACTGAGCTGATTACATAAAAGAGTAGAGGATCCTCATAGTCTCCAGGCCCAGGCCCAGGTACTCCCACAGCAGTTTAAGTGTCGCTGAAAAGGTCCAGAGTATGGCTGGGAGTACAAGGTCTGAAGACTGAAACTATGGAAGAGACAAAGAAGAGCTATACTTGTCCAGAGACAAAGAAGAGCTATACTTGATGAAGGGGAGGTACGGTTAGGAGCCAAGATGCTAGAAGGCAAAAGGCTGGAAAGACCTAAGACTGTAGACTAGCTGCAAACATAAGGTGATTTGAAGAGCTCCAAAAAACCACCAAGTCATGAAAATGGTGCTAACATCCAGTGCTTGGAAGTAAGGCTGAGGTCCTGACAATCAAGGGTCAGAGCAATACACTTCTGGCCTTCAGAGTAGAGCCACCAGGCTCTGGCTGTGAAAGCCTGAAGTGTTTCTCTGTTCTCTGTTCTTTGTTATTTGGTTTTAAAACTTGGACCTTGGAGCCTTTGTGTTTGAAGCTCATCCTGTAAGCCAGGAGTACTCGAGGTTATGAAAAATAGACCTTTGACCTTGAGAGTCCCAAACTGCCATCTGCTTCTCAAGGCTGATAAGTCTTGATAAGACCTATGATCAAGGTCATAAGTCTCTGAAGGTTCAGCTCATCAACTTCAGACACTCAGAGTCTGAAGAACAGTAGCTTTAAAGGAGCAACTTCTTGCCAACTGGTAATTCCATCAATGTGGTACAGAAGAGCTATCAGCCTACTGTCACAAAACCACCATTGGAAATGCCAACTGCATCCAATGTTTTCCAAAAATTCAAGTTAGAATAATAACAAGCCATCATGTAAGGAAAGAACAGGGCAGTTTACAGAATGGCTAATGCTTTCATAGAAAAGGGAGGGAAAGAGAGGATCTGAAAAACTACAGGGAAATGTGTTTATGAGAGAGGTGAGTCTGAAGGTTTATCTGGGATTAGAATATTCTAATGACATCCATAGCTCTCAGCATATACACCCCAAGGTTTCAAAGTTTTGGCTTGTTGGAATTTCGGTAAGTGCTAGGAAAAGTATCTAAGGTCAAAGACTTATTTTGAAGCCATTGTGACCCTGCATTGTATTTGGGACCCTCCCCTCATAGTTATCTATTTTAAATGTTCCCATCACAGCGCTACGTAAGAGTTTCTACACATATTCTCAAGCAACCAAACTATTTCCTTCACCTCACCCAGTCACTTTGTATTGGCACACTGTTGCACAAGTTATTGGCTTTCAGAAAGTCAATAATTTTGTTTCCTTTCTCTATTGAACACCTATTTACATTTTTATTTCATGCATTTCTCTGAATCCCACTCACATATACAAGTTTTTCTAGGAACAAAAAAATAGATAAATTTTCTTCCAATTAAATAAAATATGCATTAACAACATAATCCTCCTTTAAATTGAGCTTTAGTAGGGACCATTCTTCTTGGTAATACTAGATACCAGAGCCCCTTTTTATTACATGCAGAACAAACATAACCAATTCCAGAATACTCCTGTCATAAGAGTCAGGATTTTTGATTACTCTATTATGAAAAGCAAATTTAGTATAAAGATCTTTGACAAACATATATCCATCATTGTGGATGTATCACAGCCATAATTTTAATGTAACAATGTCAAACAAGTATGTGTATATAAACACCATTCTTTTTCCTAGGATTCCTCGTTATTTAAAAAAAAAAACAAAATCTATTTGCTATTATTTAGGTTCAGAGTAGAGAACATAGATCTGGAAGTTGGGACACTTGCATCTCTCTGCAGTATGTCAGTGTTTATTATGAAAGTATCACTTAACCAGTGTCTCTCTCCTACTGAGCATTCACTGGTGTTAGAAAACCAGGGAAGAAACTCAGGAGGAAATGAGAGGAGATGTTCAGATGCTGCCCCCTTGTGACCAAAAAGACAAGCACAGAATCTGTGATAAAGGATAGAAAGGAGAAAAGTAATTGTTAATTTTGAGGAAGTCTTTTATTCTTGGCTTATAAGCCTTTAAAGCTTAGTAATATTTTGTTAATAATATTTCCTCAACATGGCTGTTTGGTAATGCTATTGATGGAAAGCTTACACAGAGAGTAAATGGCTTCACAACTGTGTAATGAAATGCTTAGTGATTTAAACTGGGTTGGATTTTCTTCTCATTATTTATCTTCTCACTCACTTAGGTTAGTGGTCCTTAACCAATACCTGCAACTTCAATAAAATTGTGATAGTCTTCTGTATTCTTTCATATGCATCTTTACACTTCTGTCACTAAAATGGAATTATAGCACAGGGTTTATTACTTACCCTTTCAGCATGTTTATTCATGTCTGCTTTTAGTAAATTGCATTAAAAGTGGTGACCAAGGCTAGGACTTACAGGATTACTTTGTTTCCTCTCCCTTTTTTAAATGCTATATTTATTAGTGAGTGTGTGTCTCTGTGTACACATGTTCCTCCATATTGTCTAGTAGTCAGAGCATGACAGGCTATGATGGATCCACCATGTGTGTTCTGGGACAGAACTCAGGTAGTCAAGATGCCAGTGACTTTACTCACCAGCCCTTGGAGTCCCATTGTTTTTATGTAGATTTTCTCATTTTAATTTCTGTGCTGATTGGTTTACAATGATTTATTTATTGCTAATACAATTTTGAGAGCAGAGCAACTTAAATATCTCTAGAGAAATTACTTAATTTATAAAATGTGTTAACTAGTTAAGAAGAAATCTTTTCTGATTAACCTTATCTTATAAATTGTGATAGTTCATCTCAGATGGCAACTTGACTACATCTGGAATTCACTAAAACTCAAGTTTCTGGACACTCATGTAATATTTTTTATCAGATTATTTGAAGAAGGAAAACCCACCCTAAATTTGGGTCACACCTTCTGGTGGCAGCCCATATAAAAGGACATGGAAGTCAGAAACTTCATTATGCCTATGTCCCTCACCCTTGCTACCAAGTTCAAATAGCCTGTTGCTGCAACAGATATTAAATACAACTCCTTCAGGATCCCAACATAGATTGAAAAACAGCAGATAATCAGAAATCATCCCAGACTCCAGCACCAAATTCAACTGCTGAGATATTCAGACTCATGAAGTAAATAAATTCTCAGCATTTTCAAGCAATGCATTCATTCTTAGACTACCTGGCCCATATACTGTAAGTGTAGTGCCCAGATTGCAAAAACCCCAAAGAGACCACCAGGAACCACAACTCTGATGCAAGCAAATGAGAGTCTTGATTCAAGCTCAAGAACTTTGGCCACAGACCTGATGCAACAGGATAGGAGAGCTGCCCCCAGATCTATGGGAAAGAGATTTTTAATGGGGAAAAAATGCAAGTGAGAGTGCCAAGCCTTGGCATTACATGAGAGGGTAAAGGAATGTTGACCTTTAAACTGATTGGCTTACAGCACCTTGCTAAACCACAAAGAGGGAGCCTACATAAAAAGGGAGTATATTGACCTAGGAATGGCATGTTTTCTTTGCCCACTCTGTTGTTACCAACTAGTTGCAGCTGCTGTGTCTATTTTGCAACTGCCAGAGACATTTCATGATGTCTCTGAGACATTTTCTGAGACCTCAAGTGTGAGGACCATGCCTCTCTAAGGGCAAGTTAACTTAAAATGGAGTCTTAAGTACAAAATGTAGTTTATTCTGCTATCCAAGTCCCTTTGAAAGTCAATGTAATAAATGCAATATACAGAGAAAGCACTAACTAATACATAAATTGTAAAGTAAAAAGTTGAACTGAGTCAATAACTGTACTTGCAATATGTGCCTAAGAATTTGATATAACCGTGTATATCATATAAGTAAGCAAACAAGCAAACAACAACAACAAAAACTTTACCAAATGAAAGGGAAGGCTTTAAAGCAATAAAACAGTTTTAATAATTGGAATCCCAATATAACCAAAGTTAGCATATATCTTCCTGATTGATTCATAACTTAAAATAATGACAACTTAAGTAAGATGTTGTCTTAGTTAAGGTTTTACTTCTGTGAGAAGCTACAATGAACAATGCAACTCTTATAATGACAATATTTAACTGGGATAGGATATAGATTCAGAGTTTCAGTCCATTATCATCATGACAGGAACATGGCAGGGTCCAGGCGGGCATGTTATAGGAAGAGCTGAGAGTTCTACATCTTCTTCTGAAGGCAAACAGGAGAAGACTGGCTTCCAGGCAGCCAGTATGAGGGACTTAAATCCCATGCCCAAAGTGACACACCTACTCCAACAATGACATACCTACTAATATAGCCACTCCCTGGGCCAAATATATATATACAAACCATCACAGATGTGGATTCATTTTCCTGTAGAGTGCAGTAGGATTTTAGAGGTACCAAACTAATATATATGAGTTTATGTCAATCTGACAGGCAAAATAAGCAAAGCTTTATTTGAATTCCAGCACAAGTGAACATGAGCTGTAATACCAATTCTTTTTAGTCCCAAGATTGTGTTTGAAACTATGCAATCAACCAGTGTAGAAGTCAAAGAATTTAGATGGTATGTTGGTTTGAACGAGAATGGTTTCCATAGGCAAATATGTTTCAATGCTTGTTCCACAGTTGGTGAAACTGTTTGGGAAGATTTAGGAAGTAAAGCCTTGTTGGAGAAGTTGTGTCACTGGTTGACCTTGGAGCTGCTAAAAACCTACACCATTCCAAGTTAGCACTCTGTCTCTCTCTCTCTCTCTCTCTCTCTCTCTCTCTCTCTCTCTCTCTCTCTCTCTCTCTCTCTCTCTGTGTGTGTGTGTGTGTGTGTGTGTGTGTGTGTGTCTCTGTCTCTCTCTGTCTCTCTCTCTCTCCACACACACACACACACACACACACACACACATACACACACAAACTCATGGTGTTGACTCAAAATGTAAGCTCTCAGTTACTGTTCCAGTGTTATGCCTGCTTGACTGCTGCCATGCTCTCCACCATGAGAGTCCTGGACTAAGTCTCTGAAACTTTACATAAGTCTCCAGTGAACTCTTCTATAAATTGCCCTGGAGTTGGCATTTCTTCAGAACAATAGGAATTAAAACAGAAGGAATTGGATTTGGATTGCTAGTTCTAAAAATTAATACAATTTAATGATATTAAGCAAGGAGCTAACCATATGTGTCTTTGTTATTTTTCTTGTTGCTCTAATAAGATATTCTGATGAGAGAAATGCAAGGAAGGAAGGAAGGAAGGAAGGAGGAAGGAAGGAAGAAGGGTCAAAAAAGGAAGGAAAGAAATAAGAAATAAGGGAAGGAAGGAAGAAAGGAGGAAGAAAGAAAGGAAAGGTGGGTTTCTTATGCCCCACAAGTCAAGGTTACAGTCCATTGTAGCAAGAAATTCATGGTGGCAGATGTATGAGGAGGCAGCTGGTCTGATAGCATCCACAATCAAGAAGAGAATAATACACATATGTGTTAATCTCACTCTCTCCTATTTATTACAATCTAAGATCTCAGCCCAAGGAAAGGTGTCACTCATAATAATTGGCTCTTCCTACCTCAACTAACGTAACCCAGACCATTTTACACATACTTTCCCAAGAGTCTCATCTCCTAAGTGATTGTAGATTTCATCAAGTTGACAAGTGAGATTAACTGTCACAAGGTAACTAAATTGCATGTGTCTCCCATAATGATTGAAACTTGGAATTTATGATAAAATCCACAGAGCCAAAGAAGGTCATAAAGAAGGGCAGCTCAAGGCAGAAGGGGGAATAAATAGACTTCATGAGTGGATGGAGGAAGGGACTGGATGGGGAACAGTGTGAGGATAGGAACAAGAGGGATAAAGTGAGGAGAACCAAGGGAGAGAGAACTAGAAGAGACAACTGGAATGAGGGACAGGATATCTCTGGGATATACAAGAAACCTAGGGCAATGGAAACTCCCAGAAAATTATGAGGGTGATCCTACCAATGGAGGATATAGAGACTTAACTGGCCATATTCTGTAACCAGACAAGACTTCCAGTGGAGGTATTGGGACGCCAACCACACAACAAACCTTTGACCTACAATTTTCCCTGCCTACAATATGTGCAGTGGTAAAGATGGAGCAGGAATTAAGGCATTTGTCAAGAAGGGGGAGGGGGATTGGTTGGTTGATATTGTAGTTCATCCTAAAGGGTGGCAAATCCCTTCAGCTACTTCAGTCCTTTCTCTAACTCCTCCATTGGGAACCCCATGCTCAGTCCAATGGTTAGCTGTGAGCATCCACCTCTGTATTTGTCAGGCTCTGATAGAGCCTCTCAAGAGACAGCTATATCAGGCTTCCTATGAGCAAGCACTTCTTGGCATTCACAATAATGTCTGGGTTTGGTGTTTGTACATGGGATGGATCCCCAGGTGGATGGTCTTTCGTTCAGTCTCTGCTCGACACTTTGTCTCCATATTTCCTCCTGTATTTTGTTCCCCCTTCCAAGAAGGACTGAAGCATCAACACATTGGTCTTCCTTCTTCTTGAGGTTCAAGTGGTCTATGAATTGTATCTTGGGTATTCTGAGTTTTTTGGCTAATATCCACTTATCAGTGAGTGCATATCGTGTATGTTTTTTTTTATGACTGGGTTATCTCAAGCAGGATGATACTTTCTAGTTCGATCTGTCAGGTGCCATTATGGAACAAGGTAATAGCTAGCAGGTGATTGTCCTGAGATTGCCTACTTTGGATTATTGTATAATCTGTGACATGTTCGCCATTATTATGCAAGACTGTAAGTGATTCATTTCAGGAATGATTTCTGCTATTAATATTAAGTTTGGTTACTATCTAAGAGTAATTAGCTGGTGACATTTGGGAGACTGGCAGAGTTCTTGTTGCAGTTTTGACTATCAGCAAAGAACCTAATAGCAGTCCCACTATAAAAGAACTTATGATCAGAGATATAATTTTAGGAATTTTTATAGGATCATCAATAAGACTTAAGAAGTCACCTATTTGTCTACACAGCGTCACTATAAGAAGTAAATCTTCGTGGATCTGCAGAGATCTGCTCCAAAGGGGTGTGCTATTACTTAGTGATTATTATATATGCTTAATAATAACAGAAACAAGCATATTAATAGCAGAAATCATTTCTGATAAAATTGTAGAAAAATGTAGAAAGACATGCTAAAATTGAAGATTATCACAGATAATTTTATACAAATATAAAATCAGACCTCAACAGATATAAGAAGATAGAACTAATCCCATGCCTCCTATCAGATCACTATGGAATAAGAGTGGTCTTCAATGGCAACAAAAACAACAGAAAACCCACAAACACATGGAGACTGAACAATGCTCTACTCAATGATAACTTGGTAAAGGAGGAAATAAAGAAAGAAATCAAAGACTTTTTAAAATTTAATGAAAATGAAGGCACAACATACCCTAATTTATGGGACACAATGAAAGCAGTGCTAAGAGGAAAATTCATAGCCCTGAGTGCCGCCAAAAAAGAAACGGGAGACAGCGTACACTAGCAGCTTGATGGCACACCTGAAAGCCCTGGAACAAAAAGAAGCAAATACACCAAAGAAGAGTAGAAGGCAGGAAATCATCAAACTCAGGGCCGAAATCAATCAAGTAGAAACAAATGAAACCATACAAAGAATTAACAAAACTAGGAGTTGGTTCTTTGAGAAAGTCAACAAGATAGGTAAGCCAGACTAGCCAGACTTAGCCAGACTAGCCAGAGGGCACAGAGACAGTATCCAAATTAATAAAATCAGAAACGAAAAGGGAAAGATAACAACAGAAACTGAGAAAATTCAAAAAATCATCAGATCCTACTACAAAAGCCTGTATTCAACACAACTAGAAAATCTCACGGAAATGGACAATTTCCTAGACAGATACCAAATACCAAAATTAAATCAGTATCAAATAGGCCATCTAAACCGTCCTATAACCCCTGAAGAAATAGAAGTCATCATTGGAAGTCTTCCAAACAAAAACAGCACAGATCCAGATGGTTTTAGTGCAGAATTCTATCAGACCTTCAAAGAAGACCTAACACCAATACTCTTCAAACTATTCCACAAAATAGAAACAGAAGGAACACTACCCAACTCATTCTATGAAGCCGCAATTACGCTAGTACCAAATCACACAAATATCCAATAAAGAAAGAGAATCTCAGGCCAATCTCTCTTATGAATATCGATGCAAAAATACTCAATAAAATTCTTGCCAACCGAATCCAAGAACACATCAAAATGATCATTCACCACGATCAAGTAGGCTTCATCCCAGGGATGCAGGGATGGTTCAATATAAGGAAATCCATCAATGTAATCCACTACATAAATAATCTCAAAGAAAAAAAACACATAGTCATCTCATTAGATGCTGAGAAAGCATTTGACAAAATTCAGCACCCTTTCATGCTAAAGGTCTTGGAAAGATCAGGAATTCGAGGTCTTTATCTAAACATAGTGAAAGCAATTTACAGCAAACTGGTAGCCAACATCAATCTGAATGGAGAGAAACTTGAAGCAATCCCACTGAAATCAGGGACTAGACAAGGCTGCCCTCTCTCTCCATATCTTTTCAATATAGTACTTGAAGTTCTAGCTAGAGTAATTAGACAACAAAAGGAGGTCAAAGGGATACAAATTGGAAAGGAAGAAGTCAAACTATCACTATTTGCAGACGATATGATAGTATACTTAAGCGACCCAAAGAACTCCACCAGAGAACTCCTACAGCTGATAAACATCTTCAGCAAAGTGGCCAGATATAAAATCAACTCAAGCAAGTCAGTAGCCTTCCTATACTCAAAGGATAAGCAGGCTGAGAAAGAAGTAAGAGAAATGATATCCTTCATGATAGCCACAAACCATATAAAGTATCTTGGTGTGACTCTAGCCAAACAAGTGAAAGACCTGTATGACAAGTACTTCAAGTCTCTGAAGGAAGAAATTGAAGAAGACCTCAGAAGATGGAAAAATCTGCCATGCTCATGGATTGGCAGGATTAATATAGTAAAAATGACCATCTTGCCAAAAGCAGTATACAGAATCAATGCGATCCCCATCAAAATCCCAACTCAATTCTTCATAAAGTTAGAAAGAGCAATTCAAAAATTGTTCTGGAATAACAGAAAACCCAGGATAGCTAAAACTATTCTCAAGAGTAAAAGAACCTCTGGGGGAATCAGTATCCCGGACCTCAAGCTGTACTACAGAGCAATAGTGCTATAAACTGCATGGTATTGGTACAGTGACAGGCATGTAGATCAATGGAACAGAATTGAAGACCCAGAAATGAATCCACACTCCTATGGTCGCTTGATCTTTGACAAAGGAGCTAAAACCATCCAGTGGAAAAAAGATAGCCTTTTCAACAAATGGTGCTGGCTCAACTGGAGGTCAACATGCAGAAGAATGCAAATTGACCCATTTTCATCTCCTTGCACTAAGCTCAGTTCCAAGTGGATCAAGGAACTCCCCATAAAACCAGACACACTGAAATTAATAGAAAAGAAACTATGGAAGAACCTTGAACATATGGGCACAGGGGAGAATTTCCTGAATAGAACGCCAATAGCTTATGCTCTAAGATCAAGAATTGACAAATGGGACCTCATTAAATTACAAAGTTTTTGCAAGCAAAAGACACTGTCAAAAAGACAAAGCGGCAACCAACTAACTGGGAAATGATCTTTACCAACCCTACATCCAACAGAGTACTAATATCCAATATATACAAAGAACTCAAGAAGTTAAACTCCAGAGAGGCAAGTAACCCTATTAAAAAATGGGGTACAGAGCTAAACAAAGAGTTCTTACCTGAAGAATATCTATTGGCTGAGAAGCACCTAAAGAGATCATCCTTAGTCATTAGGGAAATGCAAATCAAAACAACCCTGAGATTCCATCTCACACCAGTTAGAATGGCTAAGATCAAAAACACAGGAGACAGCAGTTGTTGGCGAGGATGTGGAGAAAGAGGAACACTCCTCCACTCCTGGTGGAATTGCAAGTTGGTACAACCACTCTGGAAAGCAGTCTGGCGGTTCCTCAGAAAACTGGGCATGACACTCCCGGAGGATCAGGCTATACCACTCCTGGGCATACACCCAGAGGCTTTACCTGCATGCAATAAGGACACGTGCTCCACTATGTTCATAGCACCCTATTTATAATAGCCAGAAGCTGGAAAGAACCCAGATGTCCCTCAACAAAGGAATGGATTCAGAAGATGTGGTATATTTACATAATGGAATACTACTCTGCAATCAAAAACAATAAGTTCACAAAATTCCTAGGCAAATGGTCAGAACTTGAAAATATCATCCTTAGTGAGGTAACCCAATCACAAAAGAACACACATGGTATGCAGTCACTGATAAGGGGATATTAACCCAGAATCTCGGAATTCCCTAGACACAATTCGCATATCAGTAGATTTCCAAGAAGATGGAAGGAGAGACCCCTGGTCCTGGAAAGACTGGATGTAGGGGAACGTCAAGATAGAGAAGCGAGAGGGGGTTGAATGGGGAAAAGAGGGAGGGAAGGGGGCTTATGGGACTTTCGGGGAGGGAGGAAATGGGAAAGGGGAAATGATTTTGAATGTAAAGAAAAAAACTTAGAAAATAAATAAAAAATTATATAATAATGGTAGGCATAAAAGTATTCCTAAGTTAATTGAAAGTGGAATTATGAACATTTTCTGATAATTTTGAAGATTTACATGGAAAATATTTCTGATAAAATTGAAGAAATATATAGAAAAACATCTTAAAATTTAAGATTATCATGGAAATTATACAAATAAAATGATAGGCATAAAATACTTCTAAATTGAACGTAGAATTATAAACATTTTCAGGTAAAATTGAAGATTTACATGGAAAATATTTTTGATAAAATTCAAGAAATATATAGACAAACACATTAAAATTGACTATTTCATGGAAAATTATACAGATAAAATGGTAGATATAATAAATCTTTCAAAATAAATTGAAGATGGAATTAAAAACACTTTGTGATAAAATCAGAGATTTACACTGAAAACACTTCTGATAACATAGAAGAAATATATAGAAAAACATTAAAATTGAAGATTATCATGAAAAATAATGCAAATAAAATGGTAGACTTAAAAAACATTGCTAAATTAATTGAAAGAGGAATTGCAAACATTTTCTGATAAAATTGAAGATTTACATGAAAAATATTTGTTAGTCTATGTCTTTTTATTGGGAAATTGAGTCCATTGACATTAAGAAATATTAAGGAATAGTGATCGTTGCTTCCTGTTATTTTTGGTATTATTTTTATGTTTGTGTGGGTATCTTCTTTTGGGTTTGTTGGAAGAAGATTATTTTCTTGCTTTTTGTAGGGTGTAGTTTTCCTCTCTGTGTTGGTCTTTTCCGTCTATTATCCTTTGTAGGGCTGGATTTGTGGAAAGATATTGTGTAAATTTGGTTTTATCATGGAATATCTTGGTTTCTCCATCTATGGTGATTGAGAGTTTTGCTGGGAAGAGTAGCCTGGGCTGGCATTTGCGTTCTCTTAGGGTCTGTAAAGATCTGCTCAGGACCTTCTAGCTTTCATGGTCTCTGGTGAGAAATCTGGTGTAATTCTGATAGGTCTGTCTCTATAAGTTACTTGCCCTCTTTCCCTTACTGCTTTTAATAGTCTTTCTTTGTTTATTGCATTTGGTGTTTTGATTATTATGTGCCTGGAGGACTTTCTGGTCTGGTCCAGTCTGTTTGGAGTTCTGAAGTCTTCCTGTACGTACATGGGCATCTCTTTCTTTAGGTTAGGGAAGTTTTCGAATATAATTTTGTTGATATTTATTGGCCCTTCGAGCTGTGAATCTTTTCCCTTTAAGTTGGAAATCTTTGCTCTCTTCTATACCTATAGTCCTTAGGATTGGTCCTCTCATTGTGTCCTGGAGTTCCTGGATGTTTTGGGTTACAAGCTTTACTCATTTTGCATTTTCTTTGACTGTTGTGTCAATATTTTTATGGCATCTTCAGCACCTGAGATTCTTTCTTCTATCTCTTGAATTCTGTTGTTGATGCTTGCATCTATGACTCCTGAATTCTTTATAAGGTTTTCTATCTCCAGAGATGTCTCACTTTGTGATTACTTTATTGTTTCTACTTCCACTTTTAGATCCTGGATGGTTTTGTTCAGTTCCTTCACTTGATTGTTTGTGTTTTCCTGTAATTCTTTAATGGATTTTTTGTTGTTGTTTCCTCTTTAAGGGCTTCTGCCTATTGACCCATGATCTCCTGTATTTCTTTAAGGGATTTTTGTGTTTCCTCTTTAAGGGCTTTTACCTGTTGACCGATGTTCTCTTGTATTTCTTTAAGAGAGTTATTTAAGTCTTTCTTGAAGCCCTCTATCAGCATCATTAGTTCGATTTTAAATCCAACACTTGATTTTCCAGTGTGTTGAGGTATCCGGGACTTGCTGTGGTGGGAGAAATGGGTTCTGATGTCACCAGTTGGCTTTGGTTTCTGTTGGTAGGGTTCTTGTGCTTGCCTTTCACCATCTGGTTATCTCTGTTGCTAGTTGGTGTTGCTATCTCTGGCTGGAGTTTGTTCCTCCTGTGGGCCTGTAAGCCTGTTTCCTTACTGCTGGGAGACCAAATCCCTTTTGTCAGGGTCTGTGAACCTCCTGGCTCCCTGGTGCAAATGGCAGCTTGAAAACCTCTGTCCCACTGCTTCACTGATCTTATGCCCTGTGTGCTCCTAGCTGTTCCCTTCTAGAGAGAAGGTAGTGATCTTACTTGCGTGCTCAGACGTGAAAGCGCTGCTGGGAGATCACTCTCTCCTGGCAGGCCTTGCACAGAAGGCTCTGGAACTGCCCGGCTCCCTGGTCCAAATGGTGGCGGAAAGACTTCCATCCCAGCTGCTCCACTGATCTTATGCCCTGTGTGCTCCTAGCTGATCCCTTCCAGAGAGAAGGTGGTGATCTCACCTGAGCGCTGTCATAGACACTCTTACTAATTTACATTTAACCTTCTTGTTGGATTTACAATGTTCTAGTAGTTACCATATTCTGTTGTTTTAATATACTGTTTTTGACATGCTAAATTTGGTAATGTTAATAGAGTAAATGAGTGTCAAGGATTGAAAATTACCAATTAAAATCAAAGCTTTCTATTATGAAACACGAAAATAGTATCTAAATTTTCATGCTAATGTGTGTGTGTGTATGTGTGTGTGTTTGTTCTTATACTTCTCTAAGTCACACTTTTTCATCTTCTCAATCAGTGCCATCATATATTTTGTCTTGTGTGTGTGTTTCACCAGGCCAATTGTATTGGCATGTATTTGGAGCTATGCAATGGAGGATGGGGAACTCATCAATGGATACATCTCTGAAAACAATTATTTCCCCATGCTTAGCAGCCTTATCAAATATAACTCCTCCCCTAGGTTGAAAGGAGTCCCATAATATGCTCCTCAACTTCTCTGGCAATATTTATGTCTTTCTTGTGAAGGCTCTTCAGAGATAACCACAATTGTGGGTTTATATGAGCACCACAGTCATGATACTGACCATAAGATAGCATTTCATAGCTCTCTCCTGGTTATCTGGCTCTTATATTATTTCCAGCTTCTCTTCCATGATGTTCCCTTCCTTGATAGAGGTGATATTGTTGTTCTGTTTAAAGTTCAGCATTTGGTAACTATTTGTTCTCAAAAAATTGATCAACCATGAATGTCTGCATTAACTGATACTCATTGCAAAAGAAGCTACTTTGATCAAGTTTGAAAACAGAATTAGTCTTGAGCATCAACATAAGTAATTATGAGGCAGTTTGACAATATGTCAATTTGACAAAAACAAAAATTGAAGATTAACCCTTAGTACTTTTGGTCTTCCTAGACCTTTGTCCAGATCCACAGTATTCAAAATGAATTTTCTCCTATAGAAGTAGCCTCAGATCCAATCAGAAATTAATTGGTTACCCCATTATATAATCATGCCTAAATACCTCGTCCCAAAAGTATGTGTTGTAGCAATATAAAGTTTAAAACTGGAACCAACTGACACTCACTTTTCTCATTATCTCATTCTTGCATCTCTATAATGAGTCTAAGTTGGCCATGACTTCTCTTTTTTTAATTTGAGAATTTCATATTTGAGTTCATTGTTATGCCATTTCTATCCCTCCTTTTCCCACTAACTCCTCAATATTCTCACTCCATCTAGAATTCCTTAATTCTTCTATATAATAATTGTTTTATATATGTAAGTGTGTGTGTGTGTGTGTGTTCAATACTGAATTCAGTTATTGTTGACTATGTGTGTTTGTGGTTGTCCATCTAGGATAGATTCTCATTCCTAAAGAAGACTGTTTCTTCCTCCTTAAACAACCATCAGTTGCCTGAAGCTCCTCATCTATGTGCGAGGCCTTGTGAAATATCCTTCCATCTATGTTGGCATGTTGACTGGTGAAGTTTTTCCAGGTCGGGCACAGGCAACCATATCTTCAGAGTTCATGTCACTCTTCTGTACTGGTATTCAAATATTTTATTAAGGAGTTTTGTGCTGGGAATACTGATTTGTGATTTTCTTTCCTTGCCTAGTTTTGGTAGTAGGGCTTCTCAGAAGAGATTGCTCCTCTACCCTATTTTGTGAAATAGCCTCAAAAACATTACTGTTGATTCTTTAACAGTCTTCTAGAATTTGATAGTAAACTAATCAGGTTTGCATGTTTCTGTTTTAGGAGATTCTTCCTAATTTGCTGGAATCTTATGTTTTTTGTTGATCTGTTTATTTATATCCCTCTTGTTCAATTTTAATAGGTTAAATGTGTCTAGAGAACTGCCCAATACATCTAAGTGTTCTCAGTAATTGGCACTTAGAAAATATTCCACAGTGCTTCTGGGGATTTCAGTGCTATATGCTTTAAAATACCATTTTCTCTATTATTTTATTTATTTGTGTTCTCTCTCTCTGTCTCTCTGTCTGTCTCTCTCTCTCTCTCTGTCTCTCTCTCTCTCTCTCTCTCTCTCTCTCTCTCTCTCTCTCTCTCTCTCTCTCTCTCTCTCTCTCTCTCTGTCCCAAGACTGTCCAGGTTAATCTTTGGTCACTTTCTTTGTGATCTCAATGTTCCCACTCTTTTTTTCACTGGTCCCTGTTCTTTTAGCTTCTGCTGTGACTTTTGCACTTTCTTTCTTCCTCTCATTGGGGTTTAGTTTGTTCTTGCTTTGGTGATAGTCTAAATGTGCCAAGGAGGGTTGGTACCCATGGGCAGGGCTTTCTTTTTCAGAGAAAAAGAGAAGTTGGTGATTCGGTCAGGAGAGTACGAAGGTGGGAGGAGAGGAGGGAGGGAGCTGCAATAAGGATGAAAAGTAAAGAAATAAATTCAGGGAAAAACTGACTAGCACACCACTAAATATATATTATGTATAATTATATGTATAAATTATATATGTAAATTATTTGAACAATTATATGTACACATGTATATATAATTAAATTGTAGAAGTGGCTTGAACCACCACTAACCACTACTCACATTCTCAGGCATTTGTATACTTGGTCCCCAGATAGTAACACTCTTTGAGGAGGCTTAAAGAGTGTGGCCTTGCTGGAGGAAATGCAGTACCAGAGGCAAGCGTTGAGGTTTCTCAGCTTCTCTCGCCATCTCCACTTCATTCTCTACATCATGTTGGTGGTCTGACATGTGAGCCCTCAGTCTCTGCTCTCTGTCTCCAGCTCCTGACTCCATCTGTTTGCTGCCATGCTTTCCAGCTGTCATGGTGACAGAGTCTTATCCCTCTATAACCATGAGTCTCCAAGTAAACTATGTCTTTTATAGGATGCCTTGGTCATGGTGTTCTATTTACAGCAATACAAAAGTAACTAAGGCAGTTATGTGTTTGACATATTTTATATTATATAGGCAAGCATAGCTATAGGGTTCCCTCTAGGACTATTTTTATTGTATGACACAGGTCTTGCTATATTTTGCTCCATTTTTGTTTGAATTTAGGAGCTTTTAAAATGTACCCCATATTGCTTCCTTGGCCCAGTATATTGGTAATCACCATGTGTTTGTATAATTCCTCTTGTTCTTGATTTCTGGTTTCATTCTCTTGTTATTTTACTATTTTTAGTTTATTAAAATATGCTCTATGGATAACAATTTGATATATTTGTGAAAATGATCCTTGACAATAGCAAAAATATATATTCCATCATTGGTTATTAATTTATTCTGAAGATAATTGTCTTAGTAGATTTTACTTACATAGACTTGGTAGTCTTTACTATAATTTAAATTTTATATTTCTCAGTTATGCTTTTGTCTGGATGATTTTTCTAATTTTCCATCTATCTATTATCTTAGCAAACTGTCAAAATCACATACTACCATTATTTGGGGGCTGATTTCTGTTTTATATCCTATACATGCTCATACACAAACATAGTCTGACCAGGCCCAGTCACCTGTCTCAATCAGCTCCACAAATGTTCATGCATTCTTACGTACATACAAATATACCTACACATCTACATATAAATGAAAAGACATATAGACATATGCACTTGGATGGATGGATGGATGGATGGATGGATGGATGGATGGATGAATGGATGGATGGATGGACGGACGGACAGATGGATGGGGGAGAGTCCCCCAAGCCAACAACCTTATTTCTTTCTTCTGGCCTTTTTATACATTCTTAAACAAAAGATATTTAGAAAATTACCTCAGATAAGATGTTATATAAATTCAGAGTTACAGAATGATGTTGATATTAAATTCAAAGTAGTGTTTCATTCTATATGCTCATTATAAGTTCCAAGCAACAATTTTCATATGGCTTTGCCTTATCGTAGTGCACACCTGTGGCTTCATCCTTGGATCTGACCTGGAATGAATGTTTTTCTTTGATCACAAATTTGTTCCAAGCCTATTTCTCTTTTTAGTATAATTACAAAAGCTCATTCTCTTCCTTATAGTGCAGTCTTTGCTTACTATTATGAATAGTGCAGACATTCTATTCTTGATTCTAACATTATTGCATTTTTCTAGCAAACAACTAAAACTATCTCCAAAAAAAAGTTCTAAAATTATTTGGATCACATCAGGAACTCTATAAAATCACTAATGCATCTACACATTAACTCATGAAAGTTCATCTTTACATTGATCTGCAGGAAGTCTGCACAATAGAGTGTGTGAAGACTACATACATCCTTAGTCTATGTTAGAGTGACAGGAAAATCCTAATGTGAAGTCTCTTGGAATCTTACCTCTCAGATCTCATCTATCTTAAACCTTGCAAAAAGGTAAGCCACCTCCAGGAAGGCCAGCTGGTAGCCTTGGCCTTTCCTAGATGGCTCCTGCCATTTGTCCTCTTCTCTCATGCCTGCTCTGGGCTGGACTGCCAACTTGGGGGTTCAGTCTTTCTCATTCTTAACATAAGCACAAAGGTTTGTGAAAGCCTGAGCCATTGCTGTTGTAAGATGCAATTTCTTTTATTGGACCAAGGTCACCTGATATGGCTTCAAGGAATTAAATAAGGCCAATTGGAGTGTCTACAGCAAAACTGAGGTCATGGCAACTTTATTGAGAGCAATCAGACTTTTAAATATCTTTATCAGAAACAGAATATAATAGCAATTGCCAGGATCAATACAGTTGTAGTTGCTATGATACAATGATGTTTGCAAGCTATACCGGGTACACAAGATTAATGTCTAAGACCAGTTGTCCTGTTAAGCTCCCATGCTTCCTTGATTTCTAAGGGAACATAGAGAGAAAAACAAAGCTGTTTTACTGCCTGAAAGAGTACATCCATCTCTCTAAAACTGGAGGACACATTGTGCCTCAGGAGCCATGGATTATAATAACCTGAAAAACTTGTGTATTCATGCTGCTCGAAGCAGCTAGGCCAGACCAACTTCATGGGTCTCTACAAACTAGGAGGGTAGTTTAGTGACAAAATATTCCCTGCAAATGCTTGCGAGTCCAAGAATTATTTCTCACTTTCCATGCAGAAAGGAAAAAAGAAAACCATAACAACTGCATCAAAACCAAAACAGATATCGAAATAGTAAAAATGACTAAAGGCAACAACCATACCACTAATAATGATGGTAAGAAGAGGGCAAAAGTAACAGAACAGACAAAAATATAGCTAACATTGTAAGTTAAAATTAATAAAAGTAACAAGATCACTGAGGAAGAAGAGAAATTACAAAACAAAAATAACAATCTAATTGAGAATTGAAAATCCAAGGTTGGAGTCTACCAGATGCCGTAATTTCTCTTATCTCCCAGCAGTTGGAAGGATATGTATGCTCAGCTCAGCCTAGTATTATCCCATGGGGTGTATGAGGATGGTATATCCAGAGTTGGGCTGTATTCTTTCCAAAGGCTTTTGAATGAATCCTTAGAGATGCCCTAATCCAACAGCTTTGAAGGGATGTGTAAGGCATCTTCAGACTGTGGGCAGGGATATGGGTAATACTGGAGGCACTACAAATTCCTAGGAACTTCACAGCATTTGTGATGGACACATGGTCTCTGATTCCAGAGGCCCTTACATGTGTGCCTGGGTCTAATGTCTAAGCCACACCATTTTTCCAATTACCTCAGAGAGAAGGTAAATAAAACACATCTGTGGTCTCTGCACTGGGGGTACAGCATGGGGGTGGCAGAGCTCTCATAGCTATGATCCTAAACTTATTTAATCCTGTGGAACAGGTCTCACTCCTGGCCATTGTGTGGGAACACTGGCCATGGTGCCCACCACAGCCACATGCCTACATGAAAGTTCTGTTTCATGATATCCACCAGAGAGGATCCAGCAATATATTCTTTTCAAGATGGTTCCTGGCTCAAGCACTGTGAAAGGTGGTGAACATCGTGTTACACTTTTTTTGTCTGAATTTGGTTTATCATATAACAGAAATTATTTTTATGTGATCAAGATGGTAGAACTGTGGCTATCATCAGGACCCCTAGCATTTGATGACTTTTCTTATGTCTGCAACACACAAACACAACTGTATCTGTAATTGTTGGTGAGTTACAATGCAGCTTGCTACTCTTGACATAGTTCTATACCATTATAAAATGGTAACACAAAGATTTGTTTTCCTGTTTTGTTTTTTTTTTTTTTGTTTGTTTCAGAAGTATGCTCCCTAGTCCTTCTCAGGATAAGAGCAACCACAGCACTTTTCATAAGCTCTGCTCCAGTTTTTCCTCCAGCTTTGTTTCCTATGTCGTAATGAGTCTTCACAAATTCTTGTCCTCATTTTATGGATACAGAAACTGACACTTTGAGAATTTACAGATCACATTGCAGGACATCAACTTGAGTATGTGAAGTTCAGAAGATATGACAAGAGGACAAATTTTCTTAACAATAACTGATGCAATAATGTTTTTTATTGTTGTTTTGTAAGCATACAACTCCACACAATAGTCACACAGTGATCCACAATTTAGCAGGCAATACAAAAACTATGTCTTCTGGGCATATTAAGGATGCTAAAAAGAAAGAAATACCAAAGTGTTTCAAAATCAATATCCAATGTGTGTGCTCCAGATATTTCAGATTGACATATTTTCTGGATTATTTTTAGTATGATTCTGAGGTGATGTTAAGGGTTAAAGGAAACAGGACTACCAGGGGAAAAGGGTGACTAATGTAAAGTCACCAGTTTGTTCATTCATTTTAGACTAGTTAGTAGGTACAACAGGGGAAGAGCAAGAAACCTGGGCATGGGGGCTATGTAGCATCCTTCACATTCCCTATCTGATAGCCTACCGCCATACCCAGCCCAGACTTTTATAATAAAATGATTCTTCAATAAACGCTGTCACATCTCTTGCTTTGAAGTAGCTTATGCACTGCCTGTCATTTAACAAGTGGCAATGAATGTTCACTAAAACAAACAAACAAAAACAACAACAAACAAAACAACCCCACCCCATGCATCTGAAATAGGACAATGCTTCCCTTAGGATGTAATATAAATAGCTGTAAACTTTGATGACATTGTTACATGAGTCCTAAGAAAGATATCTGAATTTGTGCTGCCTGCCTCACTAAATGAGGTCATACAACTTGCCAGTACTCACTCTGCTCTGGTTTTTGTAAACGTCACCTTCTGGTGTATAAAATTGTAAGGCCTCATGAAGCGTTTCATGTGTGTAATACTCAAATACATTTACAATGCCCTGAGTTCTATCCCTATATCACAAAAGTAGCAGATGATCCTTTGACTAACAATTTCAGTGAAATCAACGTTTGCAAATTATTTTTTGAAACTGATGGGGGTTATTTCACTTGCTATACCATTTTTTTCTTTTATACTGAATTGTCTCTTCCTATATGATATGAAATCAATTTGAATAGTCTAATTATTAAATTAGCCCTACCATGAAATAATATTTTATATTTGTTGATGTTTACTTCTATAGAGATGTTTAAATTTTCATGAATTAATATTTTAATCTAATACATGAATTACTATGTAAATAGTTTCTTGTAGAACTAAATTGATCAAGAAATTAAATACTATCTTTTTTAATATACCAAATGAGTTAGAAGAATGAATTTATTTCATAAGGCTATTGCAGGCTATAATTTAATATGTTTGAATACATATGCTTCCAAGTCTATGATCATAAAATTTTTTAAAGTGATGTTGACCTGTTTGTCTAAGAACTCCACAGGAAAATGAAGCTATATCTAGATGAAATAATGTATTGAAGTAACATTATTTTCTCACTGAGAAGGAGTGTGTGCCTAAACATGTTTGCTTTCAGATGCCCTTACTGTTTAACAACTTCTGGTTCTATGTACAGGTCCTTTTTTTGTCCCTAATGAGATTTGAATCCCTGTATGTTTGTCTTTGGGTTTTATATTTGGATTTATAAAATACTGTGATTTAAGTTTTTCCAAAAATGTAAGAATTAAGTTCACATTTTTGCCTATGACTATGCAAATGATAGTTGCCATATGGTTCCGAAAAACTGCAGTCTTGTCACCAATACCCATAGCCACGAGAGGAAACCTTGGGGGGCTCTCCTCTTCCTGTCTACTCTGCTGCCATTTCTCTGTGTATTATGCTGTGGACAACAATGTCTGCTTACTGTACTACAGCCTTAGGAAAGACTTTACAGCACATGTTGAATCCTCTAAGATTTTTTTTCCTTTTTGCCTTTTATTGTATTATCTATACTACATCTTTTCCATGAATACTTTAAAATCAGATTGTCAATACCTACAGATTTCAGTTATTTTGAATTTATACTTCAGGTTGGGAAGAACTGTAACAATGAACCTTATGATCACTTAATATAAAACACTCTTCCATTTGCTTACATGTTTTTTAGTTTGTTATCAGTTTTTAGTTTTTCATGTGCACATTGATGTATCATTCATTAGCTTTGAATGCAAGTTTGAACTTTAGTTATTTAGTACAGTAGCAAGTAATTATGTGTGTGTGTATGTCTCTGTGTGTGTGTCTGTGTGTGTGCGTGCACCCATGTGTGTGTGTGCGTGCACTCATGTGTGTGTGTGTGTGTGTGTGCACTCACATGTGCATGTTTCTGAGTGCCTCATACATGGAAAACAAAGCAACAGTTAAAATAAAAAACACTCTACCACTGGGCCACATGCTCAGCTCCTAGTAATGTATTCTCATTCACAATGGACTTTTTTGAGTTGTGTTGCTGCTGTTGTTATTAAAGACCTCACTGAGGCCTGCAGCTCTTGGATGTAAAGTGACGCCCAATTCAGCCTCTTGAGTTGCTGGGCAACAGGTGTTCGCCCCTCCACTTGTAGATGATGGGGCTCTGGCAAGGGAAGTGCTTTGTTTTGTTTTGTTTTAATTTTTGACTTGTATTGAACTCTTCAGCTTTGAAAGTTCTCCTATCAATTCTAAGCATATTTCTTATGTTTTTTTTTTATTTTTTTATGTAAGCAATCATATTTTTGAGAAATAATAATAAAAAGAAACAGGGCTATTTTCTTCTTTTTCACAGTTTGACATTTTACTTTTTTTTTTTTTCTTATTATATTAGGAGAGGGTTTTCCCTAGGTTGTATACCGGAAGTGATAAAATTCAAAACGTAGAAGTCAGAAGACAAGGTCTAAGAGTTGTTTAATCCTTCCAAAGCAGTGAACCTGTGATCCATTCAGGTCACCAGGGGTGGCAGACCATTAGTAGACCTGTGTTCTGCTCAGGTCACAAAGCATGGCAGACCACTAATATCTTTGTTCTCACTGGTCTGATAAATGAAAGGTTTTAGTTTCTCCCTTGTCTTAATAGGGAAGTGTCCTGTCCCCACTATTTAATGTGTTGTTAGTTATAGAACATCTACAAATATCTTTTGTTAATTTAATTAATTTAAGACATTTCTTCCTATTCCAATTGTGCTAAGAATTTTATCTTAAATGTACATTAGATATATAAAACTTTCTAATCACAAAGATTAATATGATGTGTTATATTAACTTTACAATGTGGAAATAGCTTGCATTTCTAGAATGAAGCCAGTTTAGTCATGGTGCACTATTTGTCTTCAGGCATTGACGAATCCAATTTGTCACCAGTTTGTTAAACACCTTGTGCCTTTCTTCATAGAAAATATTGGTACATAGGATCTTTTCTTTCAGTGTCTTTTTCTTGTTTTGTAATTACATTAAAGTTAAGATCATGAAATGAACCAAGAAATATTCCCTACATTATTTTTGAAACACATTACAGAATAAAATTATCACTCTTAATTTTGGATAGAATGTCCCATTTGTGCTTCATGCTTTTTTTCAAAGGGTTGTCTGCCTGACCTTTGGTGGGAACAAACCCCTGCTGCTGCAAGGGCCATGGACCAGGATGTGATCCCCAGTGGCAGCAGAGGCCAGGAGTCCACCATGGTCCCAGGTGGCATCAGCAGCTATTCATATCAGATTGTTCCTCATTACACTCAAGTCTCTTGTTCTGCCTCCTTTCATTGTGTCCACATCTGTTTCTCTTTATCTTCCATTTCTCCAACTACTTAGTGATTCCTGGGGTCTCTAAGTGTCTGGGGTCATCTCTGGAATGGTCTCAGGAGTACTAAACCCTGCTTGTGCATTATGATGCTGACCAAAGGTCATCTCAGGCTTGGAGCACTGGACTGGAGGTAAACTCAGGCTAGCTCCTTGTCTAGGCCACATAGTCTGGTGGTTGTCTTCAGTTCACTTCTCACCTGGCCCACCTGAGTGGTCTCTTGGGAGGGTCATCTGTCTCAGGCTCACTCTTACATGGGGCCTATGATTCCAGGTTGTGTTCCTTTAGTATGTGGCTTTTCTCTGTCCTGGGCATCCAGGTCTGCCTGGTACTGGACTAGTGGTCATTTTAGTCTCGCTTTTGTCAGGGAATGTTAAGCTACTCATCTCGCAGATCTTCATAGGTCAGAACCCTGAGTATAGGCTTAGTCTCTCTCCTCTCTGCCACCTACTGACCCACATGTCACATAGTAGCCACACATGCAGTATTTCTAAGGGCAGACAAGAGTCTTATAACCACTGTTCCTCCTAGGCATGGATTTGTTCTCTTTCGCGCCCCTCCCAGGTGTAGTAGAGAGGAGTGGTTTACTTCAGATTACTCTTTAATGATGAAATGAGAATTTTATCTTTTTTTTTTCTTTTTTTTTTCCAGAGCTGAGGACCGAACCCAGGGCCTTGCACTTGCTAGGCAAGTGCACTACCACTGAGCTAAATCCCCAACCCCTAGCTGAGAATTTTAAACACGAGTTGTCCTCATGACTGTATATAGTTTAAACTCATGTGAACACACCTTGCCCATGTGACTGTATACAGCTTGAACGCCTGTGAACTTTGATCACATGACCATGCTACCCTCAGTGTATAAATTGTCTGATGCCCTGAATAAAGTTGAATATTGCATGAGACTTCAGTCCAGTGAATTTTTAGGCTCCACTCTCCCTGCTTTATGCTTGCAGTTAGGGTGGTATCAGTAATTTATGTCTTCTCTCAATCTTCGTTGTGTCCACAATGCTAGAGGCTTATAAAATTTGTAAAGTTTCTTTATTATTATTATTATAATTATATTTTCTATATTCTTTATTTACATTCCAAATGATTTCCCCTTTCCCAGTTCCCACCTCCCCAAAAGTCCCATAAACCCTCTTCCCTTCCCCTGTTCCCCCATTTGCCTAAGAATTTCATGAATTCATTGTTTTTCATTTCTGAGTAGTATTCCATTGTGTAAATATACATGGAAAATATCTCTGATAAAATTGAAGAAATATATAGAAAAACACATTAAGATTGACTATTTCGTGGAAAAATTATACAGATAAAATGGTAGGCATAAAAATATTCCTAAATTGATTGAAAGTGGAATTATAAACATTTTCTGATTCAGCAAAAACACAATGGTGAAAATAAAAACAAAAAGTTAACTGAAAAATCTAGACTATAAGTTATACAACATATTTTTAAATAAGACTGGAGTCACAGAAGCCTCAGGTAGATGGCTCAGTGGGTAAAGGCTCTAGATGTCTCAGTCTGATGATCTGACTTCAATCTCTGGAATTCATGTAAAAAAGTCAGATGCATGGCACACTCCTGCGATCTCAGCATGTCCATTACTACACACTAACAGAGACTCATTTCTCCACAAGGTGTAAAGTGGGAACAAAACCCCAAAAGTTGTCTCTGACCTTAACATGTGACCCTTGCTTATCTTATTATTTTTTATTCAAACAAAAATGAAAATGCAGTTTATGAACATTGATGGGATACAATAATTAAAAGAAATCTGCAGTTTAATGCTTATATTAGAGAAGCAGTTAGAAAATTTCTAAAATTAATAGATTTTGATACTCTAGAAGCTAAACAAATGAGCAAATTATTTAAGAATGTCTTTCATCTCTAATGATGTCTTAGTTTGTTTTCTATTGCTGTTATAAACACCATTACCAAAACCACAACTTGAGAGGGAAAGACCTCTCTTGTATTTTATCTTACAACTCCCAGGTCACAATCCCTTATTTATGGAAGTCAGGTTAGGAGTTCATGGAACAAGCAGGATTAAATGGGATAGAAGTATGCCCATGAGTGCAATAGTGGCACAACGTTGTCATAGTAACCTAACACTTCCTCCTTGGAGTTAAGGCTCACTCCACAAAATGAAACTCATGCTTGGTAAAGTTAACTGGGACAAAAACCTGCAGCCGGTTAGGACACATGCCCTAAAGGAGAATTGAACACTATTATTCTCCTAAATGGACATAGTAATAAACTTGTCCCTAAAATTTTTGTACCCCTAAATCAATGCTTCTTTCAATCCTCATTAGACAAATGTCTTTTTTCAGTCAATGAGCATTCATATAGAGACCTACAACTAGTCAACATGCAGAAAATAAACAACAGTGGAGGGCTCGGCTCTGCCTCCAAGGCTGAGGCTTCATAGTGGGACAGGGGCAGAAAGAATGTATGAGCAAACTGCAATATGTGTCTGCTCCAAATATTATTCTCTGGATATGGCAGGGTTATTGCATGCATGAACTCACAAAAGCTATGACATCATACACAAGACCTGTTCAAGATCAAACTATGCAAGTACCCATCATGGACAAAGGAGGGATTCATGAAACACCATCCCATCTAAGCGGATATGGGCAAGGGATACCTGCTGGGAGTTGGGGCAGGGCAGATTCAGTTTTCTTACAGAAATCATCCATGTACATACAAGAGGCACTAAGTGGACTCCATAGATTTTTAAAAAATACATGAATGTAAGAGACAAAGGCGGTAGGGTGGAGGAAAGGGAGGACAAGGAATGGGAGATTTGATTACAGCACATGTATGAAATTCTCTAACAAGAAGGAGTTGCAATTTTATCTTTGAACCACTAGGTGGGGGTAAGTTACACAAACAAAAAAACAATGTTTAGATAAGTGACTTATTACTTTCCTAACAATCTTGAATTAACAGGCCTGTCTCATCCCCTGTCCAAACCAAGACAACAAGTATAAACAACAACAACAACATCAACAAAAATAGTGTTGAAATGAGTGGAGAAATTCAGATTTTAGAACCACAACGTTATAGAGCCATATACACCATAAATTTTAAAACACTCATTGTACTAAACTGAGATTCAACCCAGAGACAGTGATTTGTTCAAAATAATGTATTGGGTCAAAATTAGAACCGGACTCACTACCTAGGTATTATAATTCTTTCATCTAACACTTTTGTTCGCATGATTGTTGCTTGTGTCAGTGGGTCAGTCAGGAAAGCGAGTCATATCTCGAGGCCAGATGGAAGAACTTGCAGAGTACAAGCAAACCTTGACCTTCAGGAAACAGATGCAATACTAATGCTCCCCAACCCATCCCCAGAAGGAGGTCCACAGCTGTATTCCTGAAATGAAATTTCCATCAGTCTAAGAAGTTACCAATAGGCTATACCTATGGTAATCCAGTCACTGTCCTTGAAGAATAAGTATTCCACATTACATAGAAAAAATCATGACTTGCTAAATTACTGCAGTTTGACAGTTCACAGCTGTTGAAGGGAGAGATGATATTTGCATCCTATTAAAATGTCATAATTCCTTAGTAATATAATGACTTTAGTCAATGGAGTTGCTATACAGTGTAGGTGAATCAACATAAATGTTTAAGATATTTGAATAGAGAAGTAGCAAGTCAAGTGTTCCAATACTGGAAGTACTTTGGTAATATCACAGCTTTAACAGAGTCATAATAATACGTTAATGTGAAAATGACATAGAGAAAATATTAGATAACTTTTGTAGTTATTTGAATGACAATACCTCCCATAGGCCCAGATATTTGAATTCTTGACCCTTACTGGGGAGGCTTAGAAAGTGTAGACTTGCTGGAGGAAGTATGTCACCAGAGTTGAGTTCTGAGAGTAAAACGCCTTACCCTCTTCCTGTTCGCTAGCTCTGCTTTGTGCTTGCAGTGAAGGGTATGAGTTCTCAATTGTTTTCCAGCTACCGTGTCTGTTGTTTTCTGCTATGCTTTCCTGCACTGTGAACCCCTATTCTTCTAGAACTACAGTCCAAATAAGTTCTTCTTTTTAGGAGTTGCTCGTGGGGTTTTATCATAGCAACAGATGAGTTACTTTTACCTTAAAAGGCTAAGAACTGTGTCATAGAAATCAAGAGCTATTGAGTAAAACAGGGAAAATGTGGAAAAGATTCAAAGCATGAGATGATTGTTAACTAGGTTAGGGTGAGGGACCAAAATGCTAACTGTGGAAATCATCAAAGGAGTAAAATGAGTATAATATAGGGATGCACTGGAATAGACTAGAGGATTCAAATTCATTGGAAATTTTGAACCAAAGCTAAAGTAAGACAAAGATTTTACAAATAAAAATGTCTCCTTTTATATGAGAAATTTATTTCACTTATACAAAAATTATGAAAAATTTGAATATTTTTATCATACAAAGGGAACAAATCTCCCATACAAAATGAAAGTTCATGCATAAAGGAGCTAGGGAGATGCTGCAGTTGGTGAAGTGCTTTTTCTGCAAGCATTAGGCTTGAGTTGGGATCATCAGCACCCATGTAAAAGAATCAGGTACAGCAGCATGCATATATAACCTAAGCACTGGGGAGGCGGAGAGGAGGGATCCCAGAGTTCCCTGTTCAGCCAAGATTCAAGTTCAGAATATAAAGAATAGCAAGGAAGACACAGGATGCTCACCTCTCACCTACACGTTCGTGCACATACATGCATGATCATATACATACATCCCATATGCATTCCTATGCACGCACACACACATTCACTTATAAACATTTTGGAAGAAAAATTATCTCCTCTATGTTTTATTTTCCTGTGAATCTCATGGAATATTATAAGAAACTGGCCTGCCAAAATGTGATTTAAGCAACCATTATCTTTGACTATGATAGACATGTAAATCCTAGGGACAGAAGCCATAGATAGAACAGCAAGCCTCTGGAAATAGGAGGCATTAACATCCACAAACCTATTGCTACCTCACTGGAAAAGCATTGCTAGGCAAACGACAAGAGTGTCATCTTTTCATATTTACTATTTGGTATGATTTAAGAGTAAATTATTTTTCTTTAGGACTGCTCTTTATCAACATAAAGAAAGGCAAATTAGTCAAAATTATTTCAATAGCACATATTCAATATTTGTACTCAGTCTTCACTTCTTTTGGAAGGGGACAACTTATTTATATTTATAATATTACTTTAGAAATACTGTTCTTATAAAATGTTAATTATGTTTAATAGTGTGACAATTTAAATATTTAATGTGGGAGCTATCTTTACCCCCACTATGGTGTTAAAATATTCAGCACATTTAATTTGTCTTTTATTAACTTTATTAATCATTTTGTTTACATTTCAAATGATATCCTCCTTCCCAGTCACCAATCTACTGACCTCCCCATCCCATCCCCCTCGATCCTCTACCCTTTGCCTCTATGAAAGTGCTCCTCCACCCATTGAACCACTCCTGCCTCACCTTCTAGTATCCCCTTACACTGGGTCATCAAGCCTCCCTCCCCTCCCATTGATGTCAGATAAGGCCATCCTCTGTTTCCTATGTATCTGGAGTCCTGGCTCCCTCAGTGTATACTCTCAGGTTGGTGGTTTAGTCTTTGGGAGCTCTGGGTGGTCCAGTTAGTTGATATTGTTCTTCTTATGGGGTTGCAATCTCCTTCAGTTCCTTCAGTTCTTCCTCTGGCTCTTTCATTGGAGTCCCCAGGCTCAGAACAATGGTTGGCTGTATCTGCATCTGTATTGGTCAGATGCTGGTAGAACCTCTCAGGGAACAGCCATATCAAATTCCTGTCAGCAAGTATTTCTTGGAATCAGCAATAGTGCAGGGACTTAGTGTCTACAAATGGGATTGATCCCTAGGTGGAGTGGCCTCTGAAAGGCATTTCCTTCAGTCTCTGTTCAATTTTTTTGTCCTTGTCTTTCCTATGGACAGGAACATTTCTGGATTTAAAATTTTGAGAGGCATGTGTCCCCATCCCATAACTGGAGGCTGTGCCTATCTATTGTAGGTGGTTTCTAGAGATTGTATCTCCCCTTTGTTGGGTATTTCTGCTAAAGTCATAGGCATTGGCTCCTGGGAGCCTCTCACTTCCCTGGAGTCTGGGACTTTCTAGTGGCTACCCCAGTTCCCCAGTCCCCTCTGCAACATGTTCCTATTTAATTTCCTGAACTTCTGCGCTTCTCTCCTGTCCATTCCAATACTGGATCCCCCATTTTTCCCTCCACCTCCTCTCTCCCTCCCACCCTCTAGCTCCTGTGATTATTTTGTTCCCCATTCTATGTAGAATTGAAGTATTTACAATTTGTTCTTCCTTCTTCTTAAGCTGCACATGGTTTGTGGGTTATATCGTAAGTATTCTGATCTTTTGGGCTAAAATCAGCTTATTAGTGAGTTCATACTCTCTGTGTTCTTTTGTGTCTGAGTTACCTCACTCAGGATGATATTTTCTAGTTCCATCCATTTATTCAAGAATTTCATAAAGCCATTGTTTTTAATAGCTGAGTAGTTCTCCATTATGTAAATGTACCACATCTTCTATATCCATTCTTCTGTTGAGGGACATCTGGGTTGTTTATAGCTTCTGGCTATTATAAATAAGGCTGCTATAAACATAGGGGCATGTGTCTTTTTATATGTTGGAGCATCTTTTGGGTATATGCCAAGTAGTGGTATAGCTGGATCTTCAGGTAGAACTACTGTCAATTTTCTCAGGAACTGCCAGATTGATTATCAAAGTGGTTTTACCAGCTCACAGTCCCACCAGAAATAGAGGAGTGTTCTTCTTTCTCCACATCCTCGACAACATCTGTTTTCACCTGAGTTTTTGAACATAGCCATTCTGATTGGTGTGAGATGGAATCTCAGGGTCATTTTGATTTGCATTTCCCTGATGACTAAGGATGTTGAGCATTTCTTTAAGTGCTTCTCAGCCATTAGAGATTCCTCCATTGAGAAGTCTTTGGTTCTGTACCCCATGTTTAACAGGGTTATTTGATTTTCTGGAGTCTAACTTCTTGAGTTTTTTGTATATATTAGATATTAGCCCTCCATCAGATATAGGGTTGGTAAAGATCTTTTCCCAATCTGTGGGTTGCCATTTTGTACTATTGACAATGTCCTTTGCCTTACAGAAACTTTTCAAAATTTATGAGGACCCATTTGTCAATTGTTGATCTTAGAGCATGAACCATTGGTGTTCTGTTCAGGAAATTTTCATCTGTGCCAAGGTGTTTGAAGCTCTTTTCCACTTTCTCTTCTATTAGTTTCTCTGGCTTTATGTGAAGGTCCTTGATTTACTTGGACTTGAGCTTTGTACAAAGAGATAAGAATGGATCAATTTGCATTCTTCTACATGCTAACTGCCAGTTGAACCAGCACCATTTTTTGAAAATGCTGTCTTTTTTCCACTGGATGGTTTTGGCTTGTCAAAGATCAAGAGACCATAGGTGTCTGGGTTTATTTCTGGCTCTTCAATTCGAATTCATTGATCTGCATGTCTGTCTCTGTACAAATACCATGCAGTTTTTATCACTATTGCTCTGTAGTACAGCTTGAGGTCAGGGAAGTTCTATTGTTGAGACTAGTTTTCACTATCCTGGGTTTTTGTTATTCCAGATGAATTTGAGAGTGATTCTAAGTTTGTGAAGAATTGAGTTGGAATTTTGATGAGGATTGCATTGAATCTATAGAATGCTTTTGGTAAGATGACCATTTTTACTATGTTAATCCTGCCAATCCATGAGGAGATCTTTCCATCTTCTGAGGTCTTCTTGAATTTTTTTCTTAAGGGACTTGAAGTTTTTGTCATATGAATCTTTTACCTGCTTGGTTAGAGTCATACCAAGATACTCTATATTGTTTGTGACTATTGTGAAGGGTGTCATTTCCCTTATTTTTTTTCTCAGCCCATTTATCCTCTGAGTAGAGGAAGGCTACTGATTTGTTTGAATTAATTTTATATCCAGCCACTTTGCTGAAGATGTTTATCAGCTGCAGGATATCTCTGGTAGATTTTTTTGGGGTCATTTATGTATAATATTACATAATCTGCAAATAGTGATATCTTGAATTCCTCCTTTCCAATTTGTATCCCTTTGATCTCCTTTTGTTGTCTAATTACTCTGTCTAGAACTTTGAAAACTATATTGAATAGATAGGGGGAGAGTGGGCGACCTTGTCTTGTCCCTGATTTTAGTAGAATTACTTCAAATTTCTCTCCATTTAGTTTGATATTGGCTATTGGTTTGTTGTATATTGCTTTTATTATGATTAGATAATAGATCTTTAATTCCTGATCTCTCCTATACTTTTAACATGAAGGGGTGTTGTATTTTGTCAAAGGCTTTTTCAATATCTAATGATATGATCATGTAAGTTTTTTCTTTGAGTTTGTTTATATAGTGGATTACGTTGACAAATTTCCATACATTGAACCATTCCTGCATCCCTGGGATAAAGCATATTTGATCAGGATGAATGATGGTTTTGATGTGTTCTTGGATTTGCTTTGTGAGAATTTTGAGCATTTTTGCTCTCATGAGGGAAATTGGTCTGAAGTTCTCTTTCTTTGTTGGGTCTCAGTGTAGTTTAGGTATCAGTGTAACTGTGGCTTCATAGAATATATTTAGTAGTGTTCCCTCTGTTTCTATTTTATGGAATAGTTTGAGAAGTATTGGTATTACGTATTCTTTGAAAGTCTGATAGAATTCTTCACTAAAACCATCTGGTCCTGGGTATTTTTGTTTGTTTGTTTGTTTGACAGACTTTTAATGACTGCTTCTATTTCCTTAGGGGTTATGGAACTGTTTAGATGGTTTATGCAATCCTGGTTTAACTTTGATACCTGGTATCAGTCTAGATAACCATCCATTTGATCTAGATATTCTAGTTTTGTTGAGTATAGGCTTTTATAGTAGGAACTGATGATTTTTTTTAATTTCTTCAGTTTCTGTTGTTATGTTTTCCTTTTCATTTCTGATTTTGTTAGTTTGGATACTGCCTCTATGCCCTCTGGTTAGTCTAGCTAAGGGGTTATCTATCTTGTTGATTTTCTTAAAGAATCAGCTTCTGGTTTTGTTGTTTCTTTGTGTAGTTCTATTTGTATCTACTTGGTTGATTTCTGCCCTGAATTTGATTATTCCTGCCATCTACTCTTGGGTGCATTCCAAGCAAGGATAGGTTTATCTCAAAACTTATCATCAAAAGGACACTAAAGAAAACACTGATAACACCTATAAAAAGGTTCTGTTGCTGGTATGAGTGATTTTCTAAAAGAAACAATGCTGGGTTGTGTCTATGGTATGAGTGGGAGGCATTACATAATCTAACTCTGTAGTTTCATGTTCTGCTTTCTTTTCCTGGGGCACTTCTATGGGGCCAGCCATACATCTTTCTTCACATCTCCAGGCTCAATGATGATGCTGACTTAATCCAATGGCTTGGCCAAGGTTCAAGGGGGAGCGAAGACAAGCAGTTTCCTGTCACACATGCTGTTCAGGCTGCTGGGCACAGTGCCAGCACAGGAGCTGCAGGCTCTAGGAATGGCTCTCTTTCAGCCACACCTGGCTGCTCTGAGAGCCCTAAATTAGGCAAACAATTCAATCCTCAGCACACAGCCCTCTTCAAGAGAGAAATGTAAACATATCAAGCTGGGGTTACAATTGTCCAGGCCTGTGGCAAGCTTAGTCTTTTCCACCTGCACTGTTTTATCAATTGTGGCTTCTGTCAACAAATTTTCAGAGCTTAAATTCTTCCCTAAACTCACTAATACAGCATTTGGCATTTGATCAGTTTACCCCCTCAGGAACACTGCTATAAACAAATCTTGTCACATTTGTTTTTGATTGACATAAGCATACTCCATTACCTTTTCTTTATTTCCTCTAGATTGCCTTCATACTTTACAAACTGGATCTATGTGATAACCTTGATTTACATGCTGGTCTAAGTAATTAGATCCCTTAGAGCAGTGGTTCTCAACCTGTGGGTCATGATCCCTTTGGGGTAGTCTATCAAATATCCTGCATGTCAGATTTTTACATTACAATTCATAATAGTAGCAAAATTACAGTTATGAAATAGCAACAAAATAATTTTATGGTTGTAGGGATCAGAACAACATGAACAGTATCAAAGGGTCATAGCATTAGGAAGGTTGACAACCACTGGCTGGGAGACATTTCTACCTTTTAAATATCAAGACTTATCAAAAGATTCAGCAAAGCCATTCATGTTTCATACTAATCTCCAAGTCCCTGCAGAGTTAGCATTTTTCTTAACTCTCTGATGAACGCAGTTCAAATTGATCCCTTTTGAGCCTATATCCCATATTGTCACAAGCCAAGCTGAACATATACGCTCAAAAGTCCTTCTCAACTCAAGCAGGTCCCAGGCAATATATGTGTCTGAAAACCCTAAATTCTTGTGCTCCACCATTATGAAGACCCCTGTCTTCGTACTGAACAATGCTTTCATTTCCTCTGCATTAAAAGTTGAACTTTTTGTCACGTTTGATTTATCTCTTCTTTTTTTTTTTTTTATGATCCAGTTCTCACTGGTTCCAAGTTTGGGGGGTGGGGGAGTTTAACACAGCTATATCTTATATTTGATTTTCCACTAAGCCTCTTGGTCCAAAGAAATGGCAAATCAGCACCTCCATTTTATGCTCTTCTTTATAGAACCTACCTGCCAAACCAAAGGCTGATGTGGAGGACAGTAGCCACATACCTTTTCCTTTGTCATTTCTCCCTCAGTAAGGAACTTCACACTGAGCAGCCATGTTGGCCTCAGTTGCATGTCTCATTACCTGTAACAGGGACCATGCAAGAACTGCCATATATTCCCATTAGAGCTATTCTTGGGGACTTCAATACATTCTATTCCTTTAAACGTTTCAAGGTGGCCAAATACTAACATGAAAGACTCTTCTCAGCAAGAATCATGCCACAATAATTCACACAGAAGAATACAGTCACCCTAGAATGCATCCAAAGATGCTCCACTTTCTGATGGCTCTGATTTGGTTACATGCCTTCCTGTCAACATGTTCAACTGTTACTATAGCAACAAGACATGTCATCACATACTACACGGAAGAAGACAACTGTGTCATATACATGTGGATTCTCCACCCTCAGACAGTTCAACCTCAGTCAT
Organism: Tokudaia tokunoshimensis; assembly: GCA_036184795.1. Taxonomy (NCBI): domain Eukaryota; kingdom Metazoa; phylum Chordata; class Mammalia; order Rodentia; family Muridae; genus Tokudaia; species Tokudaia tokunoshimensis. The sequence goes on along the minus strand of BTHU01000006.1, from coordinate 51,161,516 downwards.
GTAACTTTCTACTCAAATTAAGGACCATAAAATCATTAATTCTAAAGTCATGTTTGCTTCTGCAGGATTCCAAGTTGGGCACCAATTTGTTTAGTTGACTTCTCCTGGGGAAAATTTCCACAAGCATCTGTTTATCACAGTTGATTACAGACCACAGTAGAATGCCATAAAAGTCTAATTTGGGAAAACAGTTAATTTATTGAGCTTGCTTACAGAGCACAGTGAGGGGTTACTTACAAAAGCATGGGACCCCAAACATCTACATCACCACAAAGTCTCCCCCATCATGAATTATAACCTTGTAGAACCTTCATGATATACTCCCACTTTCTATTAATCATTTTTTTCTTACATACTCAAGAACATCGACAAATCACTTGCATTTAGGAGGTATGGAAAGAAAGATGGAATTCCAAATGAGGGTCTCATTCCCACTTTTCCTACATCTCCTAGTGAGTATCTGTAGCTCTGTTGCTATTAACTTATAAGTGACTATCACTGTAGTTTCCTTTTCTAGTTGCCATGGCTTCTGGGTCAAGTTAACGTATACTGCAAGATGGCATTATAGCATGAACACGGGCATAAATATTACTACACAACTGGCATAGTAAATCATTCCTCAATAAAGGGAAAAATATGACTACATTGTGCTAAACTGTCTGTTTGACATATGAATTCAGAGTAAACTGTCTGGCTAAGGCCATGTGGTACCATGTAACTGATCCTATCTCAGAAGCTTCTAGTGCTGATGTCTACAATGAGCATGTTCATTGTCGACTATACTGACCTAATCCTGACAACAAGTAAAACCTAATCAACAAGGTTTTACTTCATTCTGAGGATCACCAATTAGATTCCCATAGCAAAAGAAAGTCACTTACGTGATTTGTTGAAAACCTTGACATCTGATTCATTTAATATTGTACCAAAGAGAAAAAGAATGTATTTCTGAAAAATGTTATATTAAAATATATGCTATTTTAGAAATAGCATATATTTCTTTTTTAAAAAACTAAAACAACTAAAGTGTTTTTTGAAAATTTTATTTCAGTGACTCCTTCTCTGGCTCCAACTCTTTCCATGTCCCCATCAATTTTCCTCTCAATTCATGATAGCTTCTTGTTTAATTAGTGTTGTTGCACACACACAAATACACACACACACACACACACACACACACACACACACGAGCACACATGAGCATACCTACACACTTATGCAGGTATATGTAAACACAAACTGCTGAGTCCATATAGTGTTGCTTGGATGTATTTGTAATTAGATAATATATCTAATTAAGAGATTAGATAACTTATCACAGACCTCGTCCCTGAAGACAACTCTCCGTCTCTCCGAAGCTATTAATTCCCTATAGCTCTTCATCTAGAATGGAGCCTTAAGAGAGTCCCTCCATTCACACTGCCATGTCAGTCTCTATTGTCATTGTGCATCTCCTATCTAGGCAACCACATATTTGAATTTCATAGGTTCAGCTTCTCTGAAATATATAGAAGACACTATGTCTCAGGCTCTTTGACTGTTCCCTCTCCTCTTCAATGGTTTTTCCTGAGCCTTTCGTGTAGGAGTTGCATTTTTGATGTATCCGTAGGAGTTGGGCCCATCATTGTCAGTCATTCTCTGCATTATGACCAGTTTGGGGGTTCCATAATTATCTCAATCTGATGCAAAAATAAGCTTCTTTAATGAGAGGTTAAAAAAATGTACCCATTTATTAGTGAGTACGGGGGTAAGCTCTTAGAATGCATCTAAATTATACTGGTTTAGGAAGATAGTCATGGTAGGCTCTTTTCTGGGCCCATGGCCTCACTCCCTCACTTAAAATAGGCAAATGTGTGTACTAGAAATTGAAAAACAAAATTCATAGTGTTGTTTATCTCTTCCAGAATATTATATAGCACATTTGAGAATATAACATATGAAGTCACCTATTCAAAGTGTTCCAGATGGATAACCTCTTCACCACAGAGACAGGCAGATAGACATGGAGATACCCTAGGGCCATAACAAAGAACAAGCCCGTACTATCTACAAGAAGCTTCTAGGGTAAGCTGAGAGATCAAGGTGTGACACATAAATTCTATGGCTGGAATATAAAAGCTTTAAAAATATATTAAATTAAAGAATAAAAACAAGAAACTCCAGATTTAAAGTGGAAAGAGATCATTGTCAACCAGACAGAAATAAACAAATAGGCCAAGCATGCTGTTCTCTTGGAGCCAGCTTGAGTCCCAGCACTCTACAATGCCCTAAGTGTGTACCTCTCTAGAAACTTCCATCATCACCAGCACATGAGCAGCCCTCACTACTTTTCTCTTTTGTGTTCGCTCAGAGTGTGAGTCAGTTACTCTCAATAATACAAGTTGATAGACAGTAGTTAGATGACCTTATTTAAATTCTTTTAAACTTTGGAGTCAATGCTTTTTAAAAGATACAAAGTATTCTTTAATATTTGAGGCCGCCTTACACTGCTGATAAATGCTTCTAAGGAACACGAAGTGGAAGGATCTTTCTGAATGTTCATAAAATGTTCTCCCTTTGGAATGTATATCTTTTACAGTCCAACAAAGGAACTCATTAAGTGTTCAAGAGAATTAACTAAGGTGATTATTTTAGTTGTGGGACAAAAGGCAGGTGGTATAGTCCCTCCTTCTCCCTGTGTACAGGGAAACTGGCCATGTAATAAATGCTGCAGAGACATGCAGACATAGTCTTTTAATTTCTTCACATTTAGAGCACTGCCAAAGCCTGGCATCTCTATCACTTGATATTTGGTCAGAATCCAATGTGTTGCTCCCTTCTTAGTAATTGTGTTCCTGTGTGAATCAGATTTCAGGACTTCGTTTCATCATATAGCAAACAGATATAAAACCTTGCAATCACTTATCCCTCCCCTGCCATGACAAACGAAAACAACAATGATAAGACTTCACCTAAAATGGCCCTTACAATATACTGCTGGCTAGGGTGGTTCTTGTTTGTTTGTTTGATTGATTGATTTTGTTCTTCCCTCTTAACATATATGTGTGCATGTAAACACATATATATTTCAAACAGTATCTGCCTTAGTATTTGGCTCCTCGGCATTCAAGTACATTCACAGTATAAGGAGTTTTCCTTGAAAAGATACTGAAGTTGATGACATGTAATGGTGATGCTTCACTTTGAGTCACACACTCTTCTGTCATTTAACAGTCGAGGTCATCAGGATAGTGTAAATTGACCTGGCGTTTCCTTATACTTTATCATGCAAAAAGAAAAAACAATAACAAATACATACTGTCAATATAATTAAGTTGAAGGAAAGAGAGGTTGACTTGCTTTCCTAGCTCTGGTAATATATCAGTCCATGGCCCCTCAACCCTTCTGCTTCTGGCCTGTGGCAGCACATTATATGCAGGGTGGCAGCATATGCATTGGAAACTGCTCATCTTATGGAAAGCACAGACTGAGAGAGGAACCAGACTTCTAAGTAGGCTCTTCAAAGACATGTCCCTGTGACCAACTCACTACACTAGGCCCTGCCCCTAAAAGCTCTACTGTCTGAAAGCCAAGATCCTGGTATCAAACTTTCAACTTTTAGGTTTTAGTAATTCAAGATTCAAACTGTAGCAAGCAAACACAATTTACAGGTGTATTCAGATATGTAACAGCGGGATACGGTAGCCCATGCTAGTAATCCCAACTATTGAAAAGGCAAGGCAAAAGAATTAGTAACTCAGGGCCAGCCTGGGAAACATAGTGAGACATTTTCTCAAAATAAATACAAATAAGAATAAAGGGCTGCTGCTAGAATAACACAGTGATGGAATACTTACTCAACTCAAGGCTCTGAATTGAATCTTCAGTACAATCCAGAAAAAAGGTATCCAATTATAGTTTCAATAATTTGCCATAAAAAATAGAAAATAAAATTTAAAATATATACTGTGTCCACTTGAAAAATAGTGTACCAATGGCCTAAGAAACATATAACACTGTAATAATCTCTCATTCAACCTAATTGAATATGTAATTTAAACCTGAAACATTATTAAGGAATATTTGTAAGGAGCAAAATCAGTAATGTTCTTATAAAAAAATAATGTACTATGAAGAGATTAATTTTCCTGCATAACTGCAAAATTCAGATAATCGCAAAAGCATTTTTGTGAAACTTAATGAATTAATTTTAAGGGTTAACCTGAAAATGGAAGTAAATAGACAAAAAAATTATAAATAAGTAAGGAAAGATACGTCCTACTAGATATGTATATGGTACATAATGCATGTAATTGGTTCATTGTAATTAGCAATTGAAGAAGTCTGGGAACAGACTGCTGCAAAAATGGACAGTGCAGACAAATGTCTTATTCATATTAATGCTGAAACTTATACTATTGGTAAATTCATAGAACAGTTCAGAGAACATATTGTAGAGCTCAGTTCCTGGCTACAAATCTGATCCCAAATACTGATTGGATGCATCACATTGGGAAAAATAATCTCTTTTAGCCTAAATTTCTACATGTGTAAAATGAGAATAATAAAATTAACAACTTATGAATCTAATAAAGTTACTAATATTTCATTTAGATGACCTTTAAAAGTTAGATACAAAGCCAACAGTTATTTTTTATTATTTTATTTTCTATATTCTTTATTTACATTCCAAATGATTTCCCCTTTCCCAGTTCCCCTCTCACTGAAAGTCGCATAAGCCCTCTTGCCTCCCCCTGTTCCCCATTTGCCTAAGAATTTCATGAGTTCATTGTTTTTAATTGCTGGGTAGTATTCCATTGTGTAAATATACATGGAAAATATCTCTGATAAAATTGAAGAAATATATAGAAAAACACGTTAAGATTGACTATTTCATGGAAAAATTATACAGATAAAATGGTAGGCATTAAAATATTCCTATGTTTTTTGAAAGTGGAATTATAAACACTTTCTGATAAAATTGAAGGTTTACAAGGAAAATATTCCTGAAAAAATTCAAGAAATATATAGAGAAACATGTTAAAAACTGACTATTACATGGAAAATTATAGAGATAATATGGAAGATATAAAAATGTTCCTAAGTTGATTGAAAGCAAAATTATAGACATTGTTTGATAAAACTGAAGATCCACATGGAAAATACTTCTGACAAAATTGAAGAAAAATACAGAGAAATGTTAAAATTGAAGATTATCATGGACAATTATACCGACAAAATGGTAGGCCCAAAAACATTCCTAAATTGATAGAAAGTGAAACTACAAACACCCCCCCCCCGCCCCGACGAAACCAAAGATCTACATGAAAAACACCTCTGACAAAATCAAAGAAATACACAGAAAAAATGTTAAAATTAAAGATTATCATGGAAAATAATACAGTCAAAATGGTAGACACAAAAAGCATTACTGAATTGAAAGAGGAGTCACAAACATTTTCTGATAAAATTGAAGGTTTACATGAAAAATATTTCTGGTAATCTATGTCTTTTTATTGGGGAATTGAGTCCATTGATGTTAAGAGATATTAAGGAATAGTGATTGCTTCCTGCTATTTTTGATGTTCTTTTTATGTTTGTGTGGTTATTTTCTTTTGGGTGTGTTGCAAAAAGATCACTTTCTTGCTTTTTCTAGGGTGTAATTTCCCTCCTCCTGTTGGCATTTTCCATCTATTATCCTTTGTAGGGCTGGATTTATGGAAATATATTCCATAAATTTGGTTTTATCATGGAATATCTTGGTTTCTCCATCTACGGTAATTGAGAGTTTTGCTGGGAAGAGTAGTTTGGGCTGGCATTTGTGTTCTCTTACGGTCTGTATGAGATCTGCCCAGGATCTTCTGGCTTTCATCGTCTCAGGTGAGAAGTCTGGTGTAATTCTGATAGGCCTGCCTTTATAGGTTTCTTGACCTTTTAATATTCTTTCTTTGTTTAGTGCATTTGGTGTTTTGATTATTATGTGCCAGGAGGACTTTCTTGTCTGGTCCAGTCTGTTTGGAGTTCTGTAGGCTTCTTGTATGCTTAAGGACATCTCTTTCTTTAGGTTAGGGAAGTTTTCTTCTATAACTTTGTTGAAGATATTTACTGACCCTTTAAGTTGGAAATCTTCCCTCTCTTCTATACCTGTAATCCTTAGGTTTGGTCTTCTCATTGTGTCCTGGATTTCCTGGCTCAGGAGCTTTTTGCAGTTTGCATTTTCTTTGACTGTTGAGTCAATGTTTTCTATGGTATCTTCAGCCCCTGAGATTCTTTCTTCTATCTCTGTATTCTGTTGTTGATGCTTGCATCTATGACTCCTGAATTCTTGCCAAGATTTTCTATCTCTAGAGATGTCCCATTTTGTGATTTCTTTATTGTTTCTACTTCCATTTTTAGATCCTGGATGGTTTTGTTCAGTTCCTTCACTTGTTTGTGTTCTCCTATAATTCTTTCAGGGATTTTTGTGTTTCCTCTTGAAGGGCCTCTACCTGTTCACCCATGCTTCCCTGTATTTCTTTCAGGAATTTTTGTGTTTCCTCTTTAAGGGCCTTTACCATTTGACCCATGTTCTCCTGTATTTCTTTAAGGGAGTTATTTATGTCCTTCTTGATGTCCTCTAACAGCATCGTGAGAAGAGACTTTAAATCCAACTCTTGCTTTTCCGGTGTGCTGGGGCATCCAGGACTTGCTGTGGTGGGAGAACTGGGCTCTGATGTTGCCAAGTAGCCTTGGTTTCTATTGGTAGGTTTCTTGCGCTTGCCTTTCACCATTTGGTTATCTCTGGTGTTGTTAGTTGGTCTTGTTGTCTCTTACTGGAGCTTTCCCCTCCTATGGGCCTGTAAACCTGTGTCTGTACTCCTGGGAAACCAACTCTCTTCTGGCAGGGTCTGTGCACAGAAGGTTGTGGAGCTGTCTGGTTCCCTGCTGCAAATGGCGGCTGGAAGGGAAGACTCCTGTCCCCCCTGCTCCACTCTCCTTATTTTTTTCTGACTTAATTTATATGCATATATCCTAGGCGATATATTGTTTAGTTTTCTTTATGGAAATCCTTACACGTTTAAAAGTTTTGGCCATTTGTTTTTTGATTTTCTCATTTTGTTTAGCACTTATATCACATTATTTATAGATATTAATTTATTTCCACTGTACTATAGTAATACATTCGGTGAACATATTCATATTTTATTACTCATTTAACTTTGATGATTTTTAGATTACAAGCATACATCAGGATAAATATAAAAGAAACCTCATGGTTAAAAAGAGTACTAGATGTAGAAACTGCTACTTTCATTATTTCTGCATAAAACTACAGTATATTAAAGTGACTGCGCTGTTTTGCAGGGCTGCCAGTTACATAAAACATCTTGCGATATTTTCAAGTCAGTATTACATTTTATCACACCTTTTCAATCATTTTTAAGTATAGTACAAGTGACAGGGAGATGTATTCCCCTACTCTTTTATCAGTTTTAAAGTTTTACTTCCACATTAAGTCAAAGTCTAGTGTTAAATAAATTTTAAAACTGGAGTTGTTTTAAGACAAGACCTAACTTTGTAGTTCAGAATTACCTGTTCTCCCAGTGATGTCCAGGCTTTTCTTGACCTCATAGCAATCCTACTGCCTCAAACGTACAAGTGCTGGTATTATAGATGTGTACCATCACCCAATTTATGATGTTATACTGTGAAACATAGTTTTCATTTTATAAATTTATTCATTGACCATAGAGCCATGTATTTTTTACAGCTTTTAACATTGAGTATATGTAATATATATATACATATATATGTGTGTATATATATGCATTTTAGTATATGCATTGAGTATATCATACACCAAAAGGCCCCAGTGAAATATAAAGTATTTGTGATATTACCTTCCTGGATCTGTTGTGTTCATTTTAAAGCATACTAATTATTCATGAATGCCAAAAGCTACAAGAGAATGCAGAGAAGGTGAGAGAATGGTCATTAAAATACATGTTCGGAGAATAAAGGTAAGGAACTGATAATCTACTAATAGCAGAAGAAAAGTTAATGGTGGTCATAAATATATATATAGCATTTATGTGATAAATATTACACTTGTTGAACCCATCCTACTAACATGAAGTTAGGATTGAAAATGAGACTGGGTTGAAAATAGTAACTCATCCATATTTTAATTCCAATAAATGGCTAGACAGAGTGCTGAGCTAACAAAATTGAATGTATACAATCATTTACAGAAATAAATCAGTATTTGGTTATGTAAGACCCAACTGCAAGAACAAACAAGAGCAAAATCATGAATAATTAAAGTATTCATGCAATGTAGCAGTTTGCTGTCTCAATTCAATATATGCATTAAACTAAAAAATGAAGTCATAATGCTAAATTGCAAATGGTGCTGCATGCCTGTAATCCAGAATTTGGGAGTCTAACCAATCCTTGTTGAGAAATAAATTTACAACAAAACAAATAAGTAATGACAAAAATGGGACATTTATCTAATTTTGTGGCACAGCTCATAATCCCAGTATTGGCGGTAGAGGTGGCTGGCAGCAGGATTTCAAAGTCATTCTGTACTATATAACATTTGAGGCCAGCAGGAGCCACATGAGACCCTGTCTCGCAAAGAAAGCATCAACAAGAATATGTGTGTACATTTAATCAGAGAGAAAATAGAATGGCCTTTATTGAGATGTCTAGAATAATGCTGAATTTGATGTAATGTGATCTGAGTAGCCTACTTAGAAGTAGAAAGATGAATCATGATGTCTGCAGCCCAAGGACACTGATTTTTTATTATCTAAAGTACTGTCCACAGAACAAATTTGGTGTGTCACTGCATACACATGCTAGTAGAGATCTGGACAATGACACATTTTCCAACTCTTGAAATAAAGAGACCCGGCTGATTCCCATAATAACAACCCTTTTCTGGTAGGCCTCCTTCTGAAGGATTTTCATATGTTAATCAATTTATGAAAATTTTGCATATGCTAATCCGATTTCATGTATGCCACTCTTCTCCTAAGAAAGTTTTATCTTAAGATATTTACCATCAACTTCTGAGTGCAGAGGTGAGATCTCCACCTTCTCTCTGGAGGGGTACAGCTAGGAGCGCACAAGGCATAGATCAGTGGAGCAGCTGGGACAGGAGTCTTCCCTTCCAGCCACCATTTGCAGCAGGGAACTAGACAGCTCCATAGCCTTCTGTGCTTAGCCCACCAGGAGAGAGTGATCTCCCAGCAGCGATTTCACTTCTGAGTGCAGAGGTGAGATCTCCACCTTCTCTCTGGAAGGGTACAGCTACGAGGCACATGGTATAGATCAGTGGAGCTGCTGGGACAAGAGTCTTCCCTTCCAGCCACCATCTGCATCAGGGAACTAGACAGCTCCATAGCCTTCAGTGCACAGACCCTGCCAGAAGAGAGTTGGTCTCCCAGAGTACAGACACAGGCTTACAGGCCCATAAAAGGGACAGGCTCCAGCCAGAGACAACAAGACCAACTAACCCCAGAGATAACCAGATGGCAAAAGGCGAAAGAACCCTACCAACAGAAACCAAGGCTACTTGGCAACATCAGAGCACAGTTCTCCCACCATAGCAAGTCCCAGAAACCCCAACACACTGGAAAAGCAAGAGTTGGATTTAAAGTTCCATCTCATGATGCTGTTAGAGGACATCAAGGAGGATATAAACAACTCCCTTAAAGAAATACAAGAAAACATGGGTCAAATGATAAAAGCCCTTAAAGAGGAAACACAAAAATCCCTGAAAGAATTACAGGAGAACACAAACAAACAAGTGAAGGAACTGAACAAAACCATCCAGGATCTAAAAATGGAAATAGAAATAATAAAGAAATCACAAAGTGAGACATCTCTGGAGATAGAAAATCTTGGAAAGAATTCAGGAGTCATAGATGCAGGCATCAACAACAGAATACAAGAGATAGAAGAAAGAATCTCAGGGGCTGAAGATACCATAGAAAAAACATTGACTCAACAGTTAAAGAAAACACAAAATGCAAAAAGCTCCTGAGCCAAAACATCCAGGAAATTCAGGACACAATGAGAAGACCAAACCTAAGGATTATAGGTATAGAAGAGAGTGAAGATTTCCAACTTAAAGGGCCAGTAAATATCTTCAACAAAATTATAGGAAAAAACTTCCCTAACCTAAAGAAAAAGATGTCCCTGAACATACAAGAAGCCTACAGAACTCCAAACAGACTGGACCAGACAAGAAAGTCCTCCCAGCACATAATAATCAAAACACCAAATGCACTAAACAAAGAAAGAATATTAAAAGCAATAAGGGAAAAATGTCAAGTAACCTATAAAGGCAAGCCTATCAGAATTATGCCAGACTTCTTACCTGAGACGATGAAAGCTAGAAGGTCCTGGGCAGATCTTGTATAGACCCTAAGAGAACGCAAATGCCAGCCCAGGCTACTCTTCCCAGCAAAACTCTCAATCACCATAGATGGAGAAACCAAGATATTCCATGATAAAACCAAATTTACACAATATCTTTCCACAAATCCAGCCCTACAAAGGATAATAGATGGAAAACGCCAACACGAGGAGGGAAACTACACCCTAGAAAAAGCAAGAAAGTAATCTTTTTCCAACAAACCCCCCAAAAAAAGTAACCACACAAACATAAAAAGAACATCAAAAATAACAGGAAGCAATAATCACTATTTCTTAATATCTTAATAACATGAATGTACTCAATTCCCCAACAAAAAACATAGTCTAACAGAATATTTTTCATGTAAATCTTCAATTTTATCAGAAAATGTTTGTGATTCCTCTTTCAGTTTAGTAATGTTTTTTATGTCTACCATTTTAACTGTATTATTTTCCATCATAATCTTTAATTTTAACATTTTTTCTATATATTTCTTCAATTTTATCAGAAATATTTTCCATGTAAATCTTCAATTTTATCAGACAATGTCTATAATTTTACTTTCAATCAACTTAGGAACATTTTTATACTTACCATTTTATCTGTATAATTTTCCATGAAATAGTCAGTTTTAACATGTTTTTCTATATATTTCTTGAATTTTATCAGAAATATTTTCCTTGTGTGTCTTCAATTTTATCAGAAAATATTTACAATTCCACTTTCAAAAAACTTAGGAATATTTTTATGCCTACCATTTTATCTGTATAATTTTTCCATGAAATACTCAATCTTAACATGTTTTTCTATATATTTCTTCAGTTTTATCAGAGATATTTTCCATGTAAATCTTCAATTTTATCAGAAAATGTTTATAATTCCACTTTCAATCAACTTAGAAATATTTTATGCCTACAATTTTATCTGTATAATTTTCCATGATAATCTTCAATTTTAACATTTTTCATATATTTTTTCAATTTTATCAGAAATATTTTCCATGTAAATCTTCAATTTTATCAGACAATGTTTATAATTCTACTTTCTATCAACTTAGGAATATTTTTATTCCTACCAATTTATCTGTATAATTTTCCATGGAATACTCAATTTTAACATGTTTTTCTATATATTTCTTGAATTTTATCAGAAATATTTTCCTTGCAGATCTTCAATTTTATCAAAACCTGTTTATAATTCCACTTTCAATCAACTTAGAAATATTTTTATGCCTACCATTTTATCTGTAATTTTCCATGATAATCTTCAAATTTTTTTTAAATATTTATTTATTTAATGTATATGAGTACACTGTCACTATCTTCCAACACACCAGAAGAGGATATCAGATCCCATTACAGATGGTTGTGAGCCACCCTGGGGTTGCTGGGAATTGAACTCAGAACCTCTGGAAGAACAGTCAGTGCTCTTAACCACTGAACCATCTCTCCAGTCCCTAATCTTCAAATTTAATGTTATTTTATATTTTTCTACAATTTTATTAGAAATATTTCCATGTAAATCTTCAGTTCTATCATAAAATGTTTCTACTTCCTTTTTCAATTAATTTAGTAATGTTTTTTGTGTCTACCATTTTACTCATTAATTTTCCATGAAAATTGCCAATCTTAATGTGTTTTTCTATATGCTTCTTTAATTTTGTCAGAAACATTTTCCATGTAAATCTTAATTTATCATAAAATGTTTTTATTTCCTTTTTCATTAAAAATAAAAAAAAGATATTTACCATCTAGATGGATGGTCATAAAACACATCAAGATGCAGCGAGGGCCTCTATCAACATAGCATTAATTTTATAGAAATTTAGGAATGAAAAGGCTTAGCCAAAGAAATACTGTAGTATTAATAGTAAAAACTAATAGTTAATATTTCTTCACAGTACACAGTACGGTATGCACTGCATTCACTGTTATGTTTTATAAAAGATAAGAAGAGAGAAGGAATATGTTTTGGTGAATGTGTAATCAGTTGTGGGGAAAAGGGGTGCCTCTGCTCGCCCATGCTGAGGCATCCCTTCCCCCTGAGGAACCAGCCACATGACAGTATAGTATAGAGTTTATTCAGAGAGAGAGAGAGAGAGAGACAGAGACAGAGACAGAGACAGAGACAGAAACAGAGACAGACAGAAAGCAGAGACGCAGAGAAGAGAGATGTAGAGACTGGCCATGAGTACATGGAGAGGTGGGATAGGAATGGAGAGAGAGGACAGAATGAGAGCAAGAAGGCAAGAAAACAAGAGAGAGCAGAGAGAGCAAGCAGCCCCTTTTATAGTGAGTCAGGCATCCCTGGCTGTTACCATGTAATTGTGGGGCAGAGTTTAGACAAAATTCTAACACTACTTATCAACAGTTATGCATACCATGTTCCATACTGTGATAAGAACTTCATTTCACAAAATTACAGCAAGAAAAAGCTGTATGCTTGCCATGCAAATTTGAGGACCGGGATTCAAACAGCAAATTCACATAAAAACTTCTGGGGAAGGGAAATGAGAGGATCCCTTGGGCTAACTGGCCATCTAGTCCTGCTATATTGATGTTCTTTGGGTTTTATAAGAGGCCCTCTTTCAAAAAAAAAAAAAAACACACGCGCGCGCACACACACACACACACACACACACACACACACACACGTACACGGGGCTCCCGATGCTTGGGGAGTTTTACTGTGCTTACCCCACTCAGTTGTTGGGCAGGTATTGGGGTCATAAGGAAGTCCCAGGACACTGCTCAGGGGTGGGAAAGTGCAGTCTGAGGTGCAGAACAGCTGGAGCTGGTTTCGGGGTCCAACAGTCTGCAATGAGGCGGGGACCTGTCTAGTTCTTAGGCTCTGGGACAGACACCAAAGTCCCACTGGGAACTGAGGAAGAGCTGACAATGGAGTGGGGCCTGAGGGCTGGATTTAGCCCAGGGCCAGGGGAAAAAGGAGAGCTCTGGTTGGTACCACAGTGATTGTTCACAGCTTGTCAGCAGCAGGCTTGATGGTGGTTGTGGCTGGGAGTGCAGAGAGGCCTTCTATGGGAGATCAGACAGTGACTCTGTAGGCAAAGGCCTTCTCCATGGCTCCCCACAGTGGATCTCCATGAAAAGAGACAGTCTGGGTTTGGGGTTCTCTCCTTTGGATGAGAGGAGACTACGAGGAGAAGGAAGAAGGGCGAGAGGAGAAAGAAGCCATGGGTTAGGAATCAAGAACCATGGTCCTAAGGGCTGACCAATTGAAGTTAAGAATAGCTCAGATAAAACATAGTACTCACTCAAGGTTATTGATAGGAAACAGATTTTAATAGAATAGAGGGTAGACATCTGACTAGCTGTAGTGCTGATTAAGGCTTATTGTAAATAATCAAAATTGTGTCTTTTATCTTGAAACTGAATAATCAAAGATAGGGGAGAGATTAAATATTTTCTACAACCTGTACTCTTTTCTCATCTCTAAGCTTATGACTTTTTGTAAAAAAAAAACAAAACAAAAAAAAAAAAAACCCAAACAAACAAGGAGTCCCCAATGGAGGAGTTAGAAAAAGGACTGAAGGGGTTGAAGGGGTTTGTAACCTCATAGGAAGAACAACAATATCAACCAACCTGAGCTCCCAGGGTCTAACCACCAACCAAGGAATGCACATGGAGGGACCCACGGCTCCAGCTGTATATGTAGAGGAGGATGGCCTTGTCGGGAATCAATGGGAGAAGAGGCCCTTGGTCTCTGAAGGCTCGATGCCCCAGTGTAGGGGAATGGGAGGGCAGGGAGGCAGAAGTGGGTGGGTGGGTGGTGGCATACCCTCATATAAGCAGGAGGAGGAGGGATGGGATAGGGAGTTTCTGGGGGGGGAGGATTCTGGAAAGGGGATAACATTTGAAATGTAAATAGATAAAATATCCATTAAAAATGTAAAATAAAAAATGTAAAATGAAAAAAAATAAAATAAAATCTCACATACAACATTAAAAGTTATGCTCACATTCAGAACAGGTTCCCTGATCACCTTGTGGCCTGTAAATATGATGAGTTCCTTTGACTTTTAAAAACTGTGCTTCTCTTTTCAGCCTGTACACTTAACTAATGTACTCATAAACACATATCCAGATGTAGATACTGAGACAGAAGGAACTCTCTAAGTTGGATACCAGCTTTTTATTCTCATTTACTAAGAAGGTCTTTTAAGTAAAGATCAGTACACCAAAATAGGTTTTACTTAATCAAAAGCCAACAAAATAATAGATAACATCGGTCTCTTGCCTTTCTTGAAAATCTCACACTGAATCCCTGGGTGTACACAGCTACCGTTCTGTCTTCCTCCTCCTCCTCCTCCTCCTCCTCCTCCTCCTCCTCCTCCTTCTTCTTTGTCCACACTCTTATCTGTTGCAGGATAGTTGGTTACACTGTGAACCTGAAGATTGTGTTATTTCTGAAAATACCTTGTTGTGGTGAGACTCACCTCTAGCACATACTTTTTATCTAAGAGCTTTCTGTTTTAAAAAGTCCTTGTGTGGCTCAGTCCTTGCACACACCTTTAATCTAAGAGCAAAATAAACTCAACCCTAGTCAAGAGATCAGAGCAAGCAACCAGTTGACACGGAATGAACACAAGTAAACAGAAAGGAGGGACATTAAGCTGGAAGGTATCTAAGACAATGTGAAGGAGAAAGAGCTTCCTTCCATGATGCTGGTAGAGTAGGAAGGTATGTTGGGTGCTTTCTCTGCCTCTCTGAGAGAATAGGCTTTCACCACATCCTCTGGCTCCTGAGTCTTCCTTGGGAAAATTGAGCTGCTGGGATTTTTGTTTTCTACAACAACACATATCAATATTAACATCATTTTATTAATAAACTCCAACTTTGTATCATTAAAAGAAGAAAATAAATCTTAGTAAGACAGTGAGCATTACTTTAACTGTTAGGAAGTACTTTTTGGTGCAGATAGAGATGATACATTTTTTTGTAGTGACTTAAGGAAAGTATTTAATAAAAATGGGAAAAGGAAGTATTAAGTATGCCATTTTATTGTTCTTTCTTGGTGTGTGTGTGTGTGTGTGTGTGTGGTATGTTTTTAAAGACAAAGTCTAATACTGCCTCCCATGATTGACTAGAAGTCACTATATAGTCAAAGCTGGCTGTGAAATCATAGTGATCCTTCTTCCTCAGCTGGAAATACAGGTGTGGTCTCCCATACACAACTTGAGCATCTATAACTTACAAGAAGTATATGTAATTGTATATATTCTACATACAAGTGGATACTAAAACAAAGGGAATGACATAGGAATAAAAAAAACAGTGTTTAGTGAAAAAATATAAAAAATGGTGCCTTCCTTAAGATGAAAGTAAATAAACAGTATTAGGTTCTTTTTCTAGAGTAAATGTAGAATAGAATTGTAGAACAGAGAAAAATTCCACATAAAATATAATTAAATAGCTTTGCCCACAAACTTAGATATTTTATAAGTAGGTAGACAGACGGAGCTGAGATATGAGGAGAAACCAGCCTTAGACATGCAGATATTTAAGCTATAATAATTTCAAGACAGGTGGTTGAGACAAATAAGAAGCATGCTTGATAATTAAAGGTCTAAGTTTGAGTTCTGATTGTGAAGTTGAGAAAGTCACTTAACTTCTCTGGAATAGGGGTATACTGTCTTATGCCAAAGGAAAGGAAGATTCTCTTTTGGGTGATTTGAGTTGGAAAAATGAAAAGCTAGTCAGCATTAAAATACTGGGCCTCACTAAAGTCACAAAAATTGAAGATTCACATTTTAACTATGTATTTAAGGATTTAAAAGTTGAAAATTTTGGGTTGTTCCATGGACTGAAGGTCCATTATTTTGCTGTGTTATAGAAATGATGATTCGGGATACAGAAAATGTGGTGCATTTACACAATGGAGTACTACTCGGCTATTAAAAACAATGAATTCGTGAGATTCTTAGGCAAATGGATGGAATTAAAAAATATCATCATGAGTGAGGTAACCCAGTCACTAAAGAACACACATGGTATGTAATCACTGATAAATGACTATTAGTCCTAAGGCTCAGAACACCCAAGATACAATTCACAAACCATGTGAAGCTCAAGAAGAAGGAAGACTAAAGTGTGGATACTTCAGTCCTTCTTAGAAGGGGGAACAAAATACTCACAGGAAGAAATATGAAGACAAAGTATGGAGCAGAGACTGAAGGAAAGGCCATCCAGAGACTGCCCGACCTGGGGATCCATCCCATAAACTGATACCAAACCCAGACACTATTGTGGATGCCAAGAAGTGTTTGCTGACAGGAGCCTGGTATAGCTGTCTCCTGAGAGGCTCTGCGAGAGCCTGACAAATACAGATGGGGATGCTCACAGACAACTATTAGACTAAACGTGGGGTACCCAACGGAGGAGTTAGAGAAAGGACTGAAGGAGCTGAAGGGGTGTGTAACCCATAGGAAAAAGAACAGTATCAACCAACCAGATCCCTCCAGAGCTCCCAGGGACTAAACCACCAACCAAAGAGTACTCATGGAGGGATCCATGGCTCCAGCTGCATATGTAGCAGAGGATGGCCTTGTCAGACATCAATGAGAGGAGAGGCCCTTGGTCCTGTGAAGGCTCATTGCCCCAATGTAGGGGAATTCTAGGGTGGGAAAGAAGGAGTGGGTGGGTGCGTGGAGGGGCACCCTCACAGAAGCAGGGAGAGAGAGGATGAGATAGGGCCTTTTTGGAGGGGAAACTGGAAAAGGGGATAATATTTGAAATGTAAATAAATAAAATATTCGATTAAGAAAAAGAAAAGATGATTCATTATTACAAGTAAACATTAAAAGGTCAGTCGGTAAGCCTGCTTTTGAAACAGCAAAAATAATGCCAAAGCTTTTCTGGACTATGAAGAAATCTGCATACTCATCTTTGGTCTTTGCGTAATTGAATGTACATATTTTCAAAATCTTATTTTATGCATATATATGCCTATATATGTGAATATATATGTTTGTGCCATGTGTGTGCAATGCTATCCAAAGAGCTTGTCTTGTTCCCTGAAACTGGTTTTATAGCCAGTTGTGAGTTGTTTTGTGAGAGCCGCAACTGAACTTAAGGAACTCAAAATCCCTCCAGCCCAATGAAGAAGTGTAATTTTTAACCAGTAAATAATGGGATAACCAAAATAGAGCTCTAATTAAAACCTTTAGTTTTAAAGACATGTCAGTATTGTTTCCATTCATCCCATATTGCCATGGCTTACAACACAGAGATTGCACAATCCTAAAGTAGAACACTATCTTCTTGGGCACATAAACTATGATGTAAGCATTCTTGATTTTATTAGATGTTCACAGAATAAAAGCTACTGTTTGCATGGAAATAAACACTGAAATGAATATGTCTAAGCAAGTTCTCAGGCAAGCAGAACTCTGTTTTGTGTTTCTAGATTACTTTTATAAGAATGCTTTATTTATAAAGATTAGCCTAAGAAATATTTTACCCATTTTATTAATTTTCATTGAGTGGGTTTCAATGTATTTTCATTGATATGAATCTTAATTTTTTAAAAAAAATATTGAAATTGAGAAAGTTGAGCATGGTCCTTCACAACTTCAATTCCTGTCTTCAGGAAGCAGGTGCATTTGAGGCCACCCATCCTGAGCTCCAGGTTACCTAGTGCTACATACTGAGACCTGCCTCAAAAGGAAAAAATCTTGTGCACACAAGGGCGCACGTGTACACACACACACACACACACACAGTACTGCAACTTATATTGTGGTATATAATGAGGAACTGTTCAACACAAACTCAAAATAACTTGTGACATTGTGGCTTGATTTTGTTATTCTAATTGACGATGCAAGTCCTATCGTAGGTATCATAGGATTCACTTTTATAGCAATCCACATATCCAAGAATAAGAACAATATCTCAGTTACCTCAACTGTTGCCAATATGTTTGAGCCTTCTCAGCACAGAGATGGTTTCTCTACTTTCTTTGTATCGCCAGCACCTTGGACAGTGCTGGCCACAAACCACTCCATAGCAACAGTTTGAGAGCCTAAATTATTTCTTTGAGACACTGTATGTGATGTCACTTGAGGTATACATTACCTGGGCTTAAATATGCTTTCGTTTCACTGCTTCGGTGCAAATTACTCCAAATAGTCATTTCACTTTTAAGACAGGATTTACTTTAAAACGAAGTCTCTTTCTCTAAAATTAATGCTAGGCTAGACACACTGTTGCAGAATATCTAAGTCCTTGCCTCCACAAAACCACCACAATGAAGTAAGAAAAGTTTAATGTCTCAAAAATGTCCTTTAAAGACAGATTTATGTATTCTGACCTGCAAACTTACAAGGAGATTTCTATGGGTTGAAGAGGTCTCTCGAGTCTACTCTCTAAAATAAAATTGGAAGGAAAAAGAAAAAAAAATTCCCCTCAAACATTAAGAGTATTATTACTGTGAATCAATATGGATAAACGTAAACTGGGGACGAATTTTTCTTAATTCACTGTCAGATGATTCTTTATTGATAAATTCGTTCTGACTACTATTACTCAAGTGCCCAACAGTAAAAAAAAAAAATGTGGGCCCCAGAAATTACCGGTTTGTTTTCACTGAACAAAAAAAAATTGGCCTTCGGTGAGGAGAGGGAGAAATATGGTTCCCAGTGCTACTTAAATGTCAGCAAATATCCTTAGAAGCGCAAATTTATTCAGTTTGCCCTAAATTAGTAGTTTTTTCTTATCTTCTCAAGAACCCTTTGTTTGTGGGATGGCGGGTCTGAAGAGCATTGTCTATTCGCGGAAATGCCATCCCAGGACTCCGCCCGAGCTGGGGGTGGGGAAGGAGCCGCGCGTGGAGAGATCGACTGAGCATTAAAGTGAGTGAACAAAGAGAAGTCCCGGAAGTGCGCGCCAGAGCTGCTCAGAGCTGCATCTAGAGACTCTGGGTCCGGCTGAGGGTGCAGGCTGCTCCAACCGGCCTCACCAGGAAAAGAGCTCAAGTAAATAATTGATGGAGATTGATCTGATCCGAGACAAAGCTTTGCAGGAAGCCAATGCAACCGACTTTAAGCGGTCTTGGAGTCTTCTGCCAAGTACAGGAAATGGAAATGGAGAGAGGAATCTGATGAGCCAAGCTGATAATTCTGCATTTCGGGTGTGGCTCTGGCCTTTTTGTCTTTTTGCCTCCCACCCGCCACCCCTTCTCTTTCCTCTTTAAGCAACTACTCCAGTTACTTCTCTCCTGTCCTCCCTTCAATCCCGCCCTCTTTCAAGCCCAGTCCGGTGAGGTCAGCTCGTGAATATCGCTGCACTTCCTGGGGAGAGTCTGGCACTGCTTGGCACCCCGGGGATTGCCTGCTGCATTTGCAGCCCAGCCAGCCAAGCACCGCCGGCTAGAAATCAACTCCCAGAGCTCGGAGTCTTTGTGGTTATCGCCTTTGTTCCGAGGAACCGAGTGGGTGTGGATCCAGTGCAAGCAAGAGTGCCCAGCGAGAAATTCGCCTATAACACTACGAAGTTGAACTTTCTCTGAAAGGTAGAAAAATAAACTCGGAAGTCTCCGGAAGACCAGGAAGAAGGCAGTGTTGTTGGTTTGCATCAACTTCCTGGAAGCAAAAGCCATTACTGAGAAGTGAGATCTTCTGGATTTCTAAAGAGATGACGATGAGAAACGGGGTGGGTCCTGGGACAGATAGGATTTGAGATGAAAAAGATTGGTTTGGTCCTTGCTGTAATTGCCTGGATGGAGATTTCCACTGGAGAAAGCTTTGAGATACAGTGCCTTGTCATTTTGTCAGGGAACAAGTGACAGACACTAGGTTCCTTAGATTATGGAGTTAACTAATGGAACCCAGGCCTTCTTTGAGGTTACAGTCTGGGCGGGTCAGGCTTCAGCTCATGGCTTCTGAGTTCCCGCGTGGTTCTACTTAGTTAAATATAACTTTGTATTGTCAGTATAATTAAGTTGGGTGGCCCACATTAGTCTGACCCACCATAAAGTAGGCCAGACTTTTTAGCAGAGGGTAACTTTGTTTTTCCTTCTGAACTAGTCTTTGTTTATTTTTGTATTATGAAGGGAGTTGAAAAGAGATTGCAGAGGGAGAGAGAAATGATTACATCCTCAATTAAGATATTTACAACAGACAATAAGAGTAATAATGAGAAGTCATGTCTCCTAAAATCAATCTCTCTCTCTCTCTCTCTCTCTCTCTCTCTCTCTCTCTCTCTCTCTCTCTCTCTCTCTCTGTGTGTGTGTGTGTGTGTGTGTGTGTGTGTGTGTAAAAGAGAACATTTGTTTAGTCTTGACCTTCCTGAGCTTTACAGGTAAATAAGGTTCTCTTGGAAAGTGGCCAAATGAACTAGTTGTCTGAACCACTAATAAGGAAAATCCACAAGGCTTTTCTCTTCTCTAGTTTAAAGTGGTATGTTTATATTAGAAAACTAACAATGTATCTTACCACCATAAAGGAAGACATACAGCCTTTGGGTTTCATAGTGTTCCATTGTTCTGTTTCAGAATTTGGCTCCATAGGAATGAGTGAGCATTTTAACATTTTTAAATTTAAATTTTTTTTTTTTGCATATGGGTGTTTTGCCTGCATGCATATTTGTATACCACATATGGGCCTGGTACCCAGGGATGACAGAAGAGTGTATCAAGTTCCCTGGAACTGAAGTTATAGAGAGCTGTGAGATGTCTCCTGAGTGCTTGGAGCAGACCCTGTGTCCTCTAGAAGATGCCATTAACTACTCTGCTATTTCTCTAGGCCCATAAGTGGGCATTTTAAAGCTTCCAGTCTATCTAAAGAGATGGTTCAGAATAAAACTGTTTTCTATGTTGTACTTACAACTCAGCCCTCCATAAGTGCAGAACAAGAAGAATGGAGTGCAAATTCATCACTAAAAATTTCACAGCCTGTAGATAAAGCTGTTCATCAAATTTTTCAACAAGTATTTTTAAGCTACTAAAAAAAATCTCTTTGGGGTTACCAATGACTGAATCTTATAACTAATTCTTAATATCAGCTTTTTCCTGAGCTTGGGTTCGATTTATATTCATCCTTGACTTTTTTTTGTGTGTGTTCCATTCTAAAGGAAGTTGGTTAAATTTTTCTAAAGGCAACGCTAAGGGCTGGGGATGAATGGGAAACGTATCATTTATCCATGGTAAACTGTCTCCAGGATCTTACATCTTAACCTGTTTCTTTAATTGACAATTGGGAATACTAATTAAATAAAACACGCCCCCCCCCATACACACACTAAACTATGTTTAAAATACAGATTTGATGTCGAAGGAAGTCGTTAAACGACTATATTTAAACACTTCCTTTACCTTTGGAAGCCTCTTCCACATTTCATCTCCCCTCCCCCCATTTCCTTCACCTTTCATTTCTTTCTGAACCTGTGTCTCACCCTTCCCTGGTTACCTAGGGAGTGCAAGTTTTAGTTGCCTTCAGATCCATTTGACTGACGTGGAGTAAGATGGAGACAGCGCCACTTTGGGCAAAGTGAGAACTTACAGCTCTGAATCTTTTACCTAGTCAAAGCTTCCATCAAACGTTTGGTTTCCGAATCTGATAATTCTTTCTAGCTTCGCTTGTACTGCAACAGTGTAAACATACTGTGTATTTTTCTTTCTTTTATTTCCATCCCAGCTTGCACAGGAAGGTTGGTGGCAGAAAGGAGAGAAGATGATCTAGAGATGGACGCTTCCAAGTGGCATCCAGTAGGTTCTTTCTAAACTGCCATGAGTCAGCCACCGTCCGGGGGCGCTGCCCCAGCAGCAATCTCAGCTTCTGCCGCCGCAGCAGCCACCGAGGCTCGCATGCACCCGGAGGGCAGCAGCAGAAAGCAGCAGCGAGCTCAGTCACCCGCTAGGCCTAGGGATAATTCTCTTCGGCAGACCGCCGGCGCCACGCGGTCCCCACTTGGGGTCGGCCCTAAACTCAATTCTGTTCGGCAGCAGCAGCTGGTGCAGCAGCAACAGCAGGGTAACAAGATAACCGGTCGGGGTACCTCCGGGACCGGCTCTAGAGGATTCGGAGGCGGGGCGGAGAAGGCGGCGCCCTCGGTAACCAAAGGGGCTGCTCCCGGAGCTGTCCAGCCCGCGCCTGGTGCTGAAGGGTCCCCCGCGGCGATCCTGGCCGCTGTGAGCTGCAGGAGGTCCGGACAGCCAGAAGAGCCACCCCGGGAGATAGAATCTGGGCTCTCGAAAGTCGGGGAACCCCCTCCGCTCGGGGGAACAGGAGGGGGCGGGGAAGGAGGAGGAGCCGGTGGTGGCCCGGGGGACCGGGAGGGGGGCGCTCCGCTGCCGCCGCCGCCGCCCAGGGGTTGGCGAGGAAAAGGCGTCCGCGCATCGCAGAGGGGTAGCAGCGGCGGGGAGGGAGTCTCCCCTCCGCCACCCACCGCTGCTACGAGCAGAACCCCCGGCCCAGGTAGCAGAAACTCTGGTAGCGGCGGCACAGGGAGCGGCAGCGGTGGTGGAGGGAGCTACTGGAAGGAGGGATGTCTGCAGTCTGAGCTCATCCAGTTTCATCTCAAGAAGGAGCGGGCGGCAGCGGCGGCGGCCGCAGCTCAGATGCACACTAAAAACGGTGGCGGCGGTAGCCGCAGTTCCCCGGTCTCCGGCTCTCCTGCCATCTGTGAGCCCCTTGTGGTCCCCTCCTCCTCCCCAATGGCGGCTGCAGCCGAGGGCCCCCAGCAGAGTGCAGAGGGCAGCGGCAGCGGCGGGGCCATGCAGGCGGCTGCTCCCCCTTCGTCCCAGCCGCATTCCCAGCAGCTCCAAGAGCAAGAAGATATGCAGGAAGAGATGGAGAAGCTACGGGAAGAGAACGAGACTCTCAAGGTGAGAAAGAGAGGGGGTGGGACTCGAATGGGGGAGGGGAAGTGTGAGGCCTCTGATGATTAGGGCGTTTCCCGGCAGGTTTGGAAGGCTGCTAACCTTTTAGGACCACATGAAGGGAGGGAAACTAGGAAGATGGGGAGGGGAGGCAGGGGTGGTCCATGTCCTGCTCCTAATTATAATCGGAACTAATATCAATACCGTTGTATTTAAAACCAAATCTAGGCCTTCGTTTACCCAATTATCATGATTCGCTCCACTTTCTCACTGGCAAAGAGAGCTAAAGTAATAGAAAGAAAGACGGGCCTAAACTAGGCCTGGTTTGTAGGTTTTTGCTTTCAGCTCCCTGTCACTCCTGTCTTGTGCAGAGGGAGGCAATAAAACTAGGAATTGGGAGTAGGGATGGGATGTACATGGTGCGTATCTGAGGGACTAGTGGCAAGACTGGTTGGGACCCATGGCCTGTCATCTTCTCAGAACGAGATTGATGAGCTGAGGACCGAGATGGACGAGATGAGGGACACTTTCTTCGAGGAGGATGCCTGTCAACTGCAGGAAATGCGCCATGAGTTGGAGAGAGCCAACAAAAACTGCCGGATTCTGCAGTACCGCCTCCGCAAAGCCGAGCGCAAAAGGCTCCGCTACGCGCAGACTGGGGAAATTGATGGCGAGCTGTTGCGCAGCCTAGAGCAGGATCTCAAGGTCTTCTGCGGGGGTGGCGGGAGTGTGGGGTGGGGGAGAGGGAGGAGGGCGAGGGCCAGGGCGCGCTAGGGTCTGTGGGTGGAGACTTTGGAGGGTTCTTCGCATTGAAAGGGCCTTCACTGAAGGATGGCAAAGGGCTTTAGTTTCCAAGCGTTCACCACAAAATATCAGCATCTGGGAATGGAAGGAAATATTCAGCTTAGTGGGAGGAGGGTCTGCTGGATGTAACTCTGCCCGAAGTAATAAGAGGGCGCCTCCCTCCTGGGCTGAAACAAGGCCATGGTAAAGCACGGACTCTACAGGGCCTGGACTCCAGTGATCAGGCTTCCGGTGATGCACTTCCTGTGAAGGCCAGGTGGAATCAGGCATTCAAGAGTGGCAATGTGGATTACTGTGGAACCCTGACATCCAGAATAGGAACTGAGAAAATAGTTATGGTCTCTTCTCTCAGCTTTTCCCCAGGACTCTTTCCCATCAGCACTTATCGCTTCTGTAACTCCCTGAAATGCAGCCTGTCTAAACAGCAAGCCATTTGAAGGAGGAGAGCTAATCAGAAGAAAACACCTTGTTTTGAAATGAAGTTGCCCATTCAGAATGTATCCCAGAGGACAGGCTACCCGATAACTCAGAGCTTGCAGGAGACTCCTTCATGGGGTGCTCTGTCTTCATTTTGAAAACAGGCAGATTTACTCACAAAGCAAACTGGACATCAGCACATCACCATTGACAACCAAATATACTTTAACGGTATTAACTTCCTTGATATGTAAGTAGAGTTAATTACCCTAGATGTGCTTCAAAGAAAGCTCTTGGCAAACATCTTATGGAAGTCTTCGCTCCATTCTTTTGGTTTGCTTTGGAATACGTCATGATTCATCAGAAGATGTAGCATTGTTACATATAATATTGATTGATTTTAAGGAAAAATTGAGGTAGAGATTATAAAAGGAGCTACTTAATAGGTGCACAAATGGCACTTTTACTTAAAAAAATGTGTATTGGTATTTTACCCGTATGTATATCTGTGTCCCACATTAGTACCTGATGCCCCTGGAAGCCAGAAAAGGCCATAGCATCTAGAAATTGAACAAATAGCCCTCTAGAAAAGCATTCAGTGCTCTTAACCACTTAGGTACCTCTCCAACCCCAACCAACAGCACTGTTTACATAAATTCTGTGCATATACCTGGGCTTTGTAACAAGCCCAGCAATAGCCAAGTTCCCTCCATCCAACCTAAACCAGGAATGGCTGTGTCCTGAGCCTCTAATGCTAGATGCTCAGCATTTCTTCAAAGCCCTATAATTTTCAAGATAATTTCAAAAGTTGGGGTAAAAGTACATACCCCAAAAGTTGGGGTAAAAGTGAAACAAAAAGGAATCTCAAAAACTAGAACGTTCCTAAACCTAAGTACTTGGAACTAGCTATAATGATAAGGAAAAGAGCAAGCCCAACTACCCAGAAGTTAAAATTGTCTTCCTCCATTTCTCAGTGGCAGCTGTAGTGGCAGCATATAGCTCATGGTGTCACTGTAAAACTAAAGCAAATATCTTAAATCTGTCTACAAATGAACATGAAATAAAATACATGTCACTCTGATGTAGTGAAGTTAAGGGATGAAGTCGACTCAGACTGTTAATCGCACAGCTTTGAACATCTTTAATCCTTCCCACTCTACAAAGCAGGTATAGCAGTAGTATCTATTGCATGGGAGTGGTGTGAGGATTAAGTGATGCTATAGGTAGATGGCTTATAGATTAGGTATTGGGAACACTGTCACATAGGAAGTACTCTGGAAATACTGACTCTTCGTGCCTTCAGTATGAATAAATTATATTTTATCATTACAAACATATCATTTTAGGTTGCAAAGGATGTATCTGTGAGACTTCACCATGAATTGGAAAATGTGGAAGAAAAAAGGACGACAACAGAAGATGAAAATGAGAAACTGAGGCAGCAGCTTATAGAAGTTGAAATTGCAAAGCAAGCCTTACAGAACGAACTGGAAAAAATGAAGGAGGTTAGTATCTGGTTATTTCATGGTTAACTGTGTTAGTCCTGCCTTTAGAACAGAATCTCAAGGATGAACATCACTGATAAAGTTGTTCTTTCCTGATTACAACTTGTCATCCCACTCAATACAGTACAGAAGATTTCATACTAACAAGTGACTAGTAAAGAAAATGCTCTAACCTGAATTTTCATTTAACTTACTGTGTGCTACAAGCAGCTACAAGCTGATTGTGTTGTTGGAATATATGAATTAAATATATTAAATATTACACACCCATGATATAAAAAGATAAGGATTACGCGATGATTTTGTTAGCTGAGGGGAACAGTTTTGTGAGATTATTGCTCTGTTCCTAGAACAATAAAATTCTGGAATGAGCAGGGCTGTAAAGATCTTTCAGTCTATTCCAACCATTACTTGGTTTTGTCTATAACAAAGTTTCCCAAATTCTTTAGTACTTAGAATACTATCCTGAAACTCTTCCATTCCAGTCAATTCAGTCCTATCAGAGTTCTGGTGAAAGGGTTTCTTTGTTTCCAGTTGAGACCTACACAACTGTACCTCAGAGTGATTCTGAGGTTCTTGGTTCTGTCTTTTAGGGTGGGGGATTTAATGTTCTCTTTTTTCATGTTGGCAGTGTGAATGTCCCTGCTTTATTTACCATCCATCTTCTGAAAGAATAATGATATAGAAATAGACAGAGATGAGGGAAAAAAATCTATCAATAAGTAATTAGAGTCATGATGAACACATTAGCTGAACTAAAAGTATTTTTATACTACTTGAATTATTGGCAGTGTAATGTATAAATATTATGAGTGAAAACCAGCAAACGCAGAATTGGGCTACTTGGATATAGAGTTTCAGAGAAAATCTTAGTCTTTGCATGTACTGAATATTGAACCCCTCGTGTCTGCCATTCACAGTAAAAATATCAGCAGTGTGGCTAAGAATCGATAAGTGTAGAAACTCTGAAATATTGTTAGTGGAGCAAATTATTCTTTGTGTTCTTTGGGTCTACTTACATTACCTTAACTTTAAATACCTTTTCTTTTTTTTTTAAAAAAAAATATTTCATTCTCTAGCTAATTTTTTGAAATAGGATCTCTTTGTATAGGTCTGAAACTTTATACATAATCTAGGTTGGCCTCAGGCTTGAGATATTCCTTCTGTCTCCATTTCCCAAGGTCTGAGACTGCAGATATATATCACTTACACTTGACCTAAACATCTTTTTAACATGGCAGTATAAGGAAAGTACTATTTTTTATATTTGCGTCTTGGCCACTAATTTAGAATGCCTCTGTGATATAGTAGAAAAATACAGAGATTGAGAATCACATAATATGCTTTCATCAGTAACTAATGGGGTGACCTTGAAAGGCTTCTGACTTATATTTTTCTCTACTTATTCTAAACTGTAAAGATTGTTTAAAATGGCTCCTCCTCTGACATATTTTACCATGTATTCCAAGGCACTGCCATTTAGAGAACAACACATATCTTTTTTCCCTGAAGTTATAAAGTCAAATATGAAATTGGTATATATGCTTAAGCATATATTGTCTTAAGCAATAATGTACAGGTAAAGAGTTTCAAAGTTTTATTGCGTTTCTGGGGAAGGAGGGAATGAAGTAGGTTTAAATTTCAAAGACTGCATTCATAAAATACCAAATACTTTACTTTCTCATTATCCTGGAGGCCAAAGGTGCAAGGACAAGGTTTTAGCAAGATTGATGCCTTCTGAGGGCCATGAGGGAAAAATCTGGCTTAAGCCTCCCTCCTTAGCTTGTTGATAGTCAACTTTCTGTCCCATGGCAGGCTCCCTATAGCTACTAAGAAGGTAGATAACAGGGTCTGTGTGCATGTCCCACCTCACTCACTAGACTGCTCTCTCTCTCTCTCTCTCTGTCTCTCTGTGTCTCTCTCTCTGTCTCTGTCTCTCTCTGTCTCTCTGTCTCTCTCTCTGTCTCTCTGTCTCTCTCTGTGTCTCTCTCTCTCTCTGTGTCTCTCTCTGTGCCTCTCTCTGTCTCTGTCTCTGTCTCTCTCTCTCTCTGTCTCTGTCTCTGTCTCTCTCTGTCTCTCTGTCTCTCTGTCTCTGTCTCTCTGTCTCTCTCTGTGTCTCTCTCTCTCTGTGTGTCTCTCTCTGTGCCTCTCTCTGTCTCTGTCTCTGTCTGTCTCTGTCTCTCTGTCTCTCTGTCTCTCTCTCTCTGTCTCTCTCTCTCTGTGTCTCTCTCTCTCTGTGTGTCTCTCTCTCTGCCTCTCTCTCTCTCTCTCTCTCTCTCTCTCTCTCTCTGTGTGTGTATGTGTCTGTGTATGTGTGTACATTGTATAGATATTTGTGGAAGTCAGAGGTCAACCTCAGATGGAATTTCTCGTTCCTCAGAATCTGTCCAGCTTGTTGGTGAGACAGATTTTCTCACTGCCATCTATGACTCAAGGACTAGGCTAGGCTGACTGGCCAGGAAGTCCCAGCTATCTATATCATTCTTCCTCCTCTGGGCAAGGTTTGCAGACATTCATCACCACACTCAGGCTTACCAGGCGATGCTAAGAATGTAACTCAGGTACTCGGGTTTGCAAAGCAATCAATCACTTTAGTGTCTAAAATATTTCTCCAACACCCAATACTTCCTATTTAAAATCAGTTTAGACTAAAGTTTACACTGCTTTACTTTCAGTTAATTAACATTGTAAAAACATTATTTACAAATAATTTTCTTCAACCTAGTGATCATCTCCTAACTGGGGATTAAGATTTTAACATGCCTTTGGAGAAGAAGGTAAAGGAAGATCACATGATTGCTTAGTGTGGGCAAGTGAGAGTCCAGGGTCATTCTCATGAGGCCTCTTCCTGTTTATGTGTGATTTTTTTCTTTTTCTTTCCTTTTTTTTTTTGTTGGGAAGGAGCACTTCCTGTTCTTTCTCTACATCTTCAAAAGCATTCAAATACAAACGAACCTTACTTGATTACCAGAGATAAAAGAGAAATATCTTGCAATTTGGTGTCATGTGAATATTTCTCAAATGGATATTCTAAAACTTGTGTTTAAGAATGGCTTAACTCAGGGGACCTGGTAGAGGTGCATGCAAAAGGACTGTAGTCACGGAGCAGGATTGCAGCCCCATTAGAAGAACAACACAGGCTGGCCTGACTACCTAGTTCTCCCAAAGTCTAGACTACCAACCAAGGAATGTACCTGGAGGGATCTGTGGCTCCAGATATATATGTAGCAGAGGATAGTCTTCCCCAACATCAACCAGAGGGGAGGCCCTTAGTCCCAGTGAGGTTGGATGCTACAGAGTAGGGGGATGCTGGAGGGGTGGGGCTAGAGTGTAGGTAGGTGAGGGAGCACTCCATTACAGGCTAAAGGGAGGGAGGAGGACAGATGCGGGATGGGGGGGTTGGTGGAGGGGTAACCAGGAAATGGGATAGGATATCGTTTGAGATGTAAACTAATGAAATGATTAAGAAAAAGAAAAAAATGGCTTAAGTTGAGGAATTGGGAGATGACACAGTGCATAAAATATTCACTGGGTAAGCATGAGGACATGAGTTCAGATCCCCAGAACTCCTGTAAGGCCAAGCAGGCCGTGACATTCATCATGCCTCAGTAATTACAGTGCTGGGGGTGGAGGTGGGGCAAAGACCTGGCAAATTCTGGGGCCTCAATGACCAGTAAGCCTAGATGATAAGGAGAGACCCAGGTCCAGGAAACAGCCATATCCCCCAAAAGAAGGTGGGAAGGGAGAGAGAAAGACATCTAACACTGACTTCTGGTCTCCACATGATGAACATGTACATGGGTGGACACAAGACAGAATGGTTATAAGGGTTGTCTGTGTCCTGAAAAGAGGAAAATGCTCATAGACCCATCCTCTAGTCAGACAGATGGTCCGTAAAATAAAAACCAGTTCTCTGTGATGCTTGTTTTCTCAAAGGCTCTGGCAATCAATTAGGAAAATGTGGATATAGCACCAGACCATGGGGGCCTGAAAAATAATCCACGTTCACCAAAAAATAAGGAGACCTCAAACGTAGACTCTGATTAAATGAGGTAGTCACGGAAGCCTAGAAACTTCCTGCAAGATATTAGCTTCCTTTTTTATTATGTGTGGGGTCCATATATTTATGTTCATGTGCATGCAGGTGCATTCACCCGTATTTGTGTGTGCATGGAGGTCAGAGGTCATCAGGTATTTCCCCTTCTTGATCTCTAGCTTAAATTTTGAAGGAGTGTCTCTCCCTGAATCTGGATGGAACTCACTCTTTTACCCAGACTGTCAGAGGCAGGAAGTTTTCATGTCTCTGTCGTTCCTTCCACAAATGTTGAGATTGCAGTTATGTGCTGCCATACTTGGTTTTTATATAGCTGATAGAGATTTGAAATCAGGGTCTTATGCTCATTTAGCAGACACTTTGGTTACTGAACAGTCTCCCAGCCCAGGACATTAGCTTTTAAAAATACATTTTTACTAAGAAAAATGATATTAGAAAATAT
Organism: Tokudaia tokunoshimensis; assembly: GCA_036184795.1. NCBI lineage: Eukaryota > Metazoa > Chordata > Mammalia > Rodentia > Muridae > Tokudaia > Tokudaia tokunoshimensis. The sequence continues at coordinate 51,131,070 of BTHU01000006.1, read as the reverse complement.
TGCATTGAGGGGAGGGAAGAAAAGTTGGTGTTAGGGAAAGACACATATGGCATATAGAAATGTAGAGAATACTAAATGTGATAAGGAAAAATGAAAAAACTATCAGGCAGGCATAATCATCTGTACCAGGCTGACTTCAGAGTGTCAGGAAAGCACCTGTAAGAAACATAGTTTAAAAATCAGAAACATCTTATTCAAATAAGGTATTTGGAATGATAAAGTTTTTATCATCTAAGAGAACAATGTTAAAACTGAACTCCTTAGGAGATAAAGGCACTTGCCTCCAAGCCTGATACAATCTGAATTTGCGTCCCAGAACCCACATCTTAAAAGGAGAGGATCAACTCCCTAAAATTGACCCCTGAATTCCATATGTGGGCTATGACATCCAACCTAAATAAATAAATAAATGAATAAAAAGATAGATAAATGAAGCTATAATGAAAATAAACAATTATAAAATGGAGCTATTAACCATCAGCTTTCTTATTTGTAAAGTGAAGATATTTAAGTCCTTACTGAGAATTAACCATGTGAACTAGAAGCCTTTTGTGTCACTCTGCCCACAGAGAAAAACAAAACTGTGTCAAATTAGGATGAAAAGACACTAGTAATAGAGTAAAATCATGAAATATAAGATAGAAGCAGTATTCTAATCCTAAGATTTTAGCTGCATGTGTAGATCTGTATAAATTCTGAACAGTGCTCCTAAGACCAATAGACCATCTGCTAGAGTTTGGAACCATTTACTAAAACTTTAACTAGCTTCAAGGGTATTGACCAATTGCTCTCAGAGCTGGTGTCTGCACAGAGTCCTGTGCACCTGTGTACATCCATCTGCTTGTTGTCTCCCTCTGAGAGGTTGGAGTGGACACTTGGGATTAAGAATTGAGTAGAAGCAGGATGAGGGTAATTGGTTTAGGCTCTTGCAATTTGTTCCTTACAGCTGATATTCTGCCAACTGTAAACAAGAGGGACCTCTTAAAATTCTGCCTTCAAACCTTAATAGCATTCTCATCCCCATTATGAAACATCGATTTTCCTGTAGCAGTATGTCTTCTTCCTGAAGTAAAATGCTTTTACCTTCCTATAATCCAGGGAAAGTGGCATGCTGACTTTCAGCATTATAAAGGATCACAGCAATATAGAGTTCTCTAAAAATTATTGCACGCAAACAGGGAGCTCTGTCATGATAGGTTTGTGCACACATAAGATCAAGTTAGGGTTTTATAGGAGACTCTGTACACGTTCTCTGGGTTGGATGAGTTTTTGTCCCTGTGAAACCCGTTGCTTCCCTTCATGGAGTTTTCCTGCTGCTATTAGAGGTAGCATCATTTTGGTGCTTCAAAGCTTCTTAGGTTCATCATGAGAGAGGAGATCTTCCTAAGTCATTTTTAATGGCCATGGTTTGAAGAACAGTTCATGATAGAAACTTGAACAAAAGTCATTTAAAGAAGAATGAAAGAAATGAGCTAATGGTGCGCAGTGTTTGCTGCGTCTTTACCTTTCAGAACCTCTATTATCTTTGCTGTCTCTTCTCTCAGTCTTACATAAGAAGCTTAGAGAAAATAATTTTCTGAAAATCTTCCAGTTTTGGCTCTAGAAGACTCTTAACTGCCCAGCTGCAAGAGCGTTATCTGCCTTGGGGACTTTTATTTTCTGTGTGCTTGTTTTATATATCCTATTTATTATAATGAGTGTTCATCCTGGAACACAGAAATAATTAGCACTATAAATTTTTAGCAGAAGCTTCACTGTTCTTTTAATGCAGTATGATCATAGCCATATATCTGATGGTTTTAACAAACGGGGCATTATAATAGATAAGTTTATGCCCTATATGTTTACAATTTTGTATGCATTTTCTTATATAAAATTAGGTTCTGCTATTAACTATACTTGTTTGATAGGTCATATTTACCTAAGTTATAAAATGCAAAAAGCAGTTCTAACTTGCAAATCACTGACAGGATAGCTCATGATGCAGTTTTAATGGGGAATTCATCAATGGTGATTTTTTTTTCTGCTTGTTCTGGTGGCTTATTAAAATGTGGAAAATGTGGGGCTGCTGAAAGGGCTCATTGGTTAGGAGCACCTGCTGCATTTGCAGAGGATTTGGGTTTAGTTCCCAGCACCCACATAATGTCTCCCAATCACCTATAACTCCAGTTGCAAGGATCTCAATGTACCAAGGAGTTCTTCTGTACATGGTGCACATACACATACCAAGGAGGCCTTCTGTGCATGGTACATATACACACACATACTCACGTACACCTACACATACATACACATATATGTACATATACACATAAAATAAATATCTTACATACTTAATGTTGTTGAAATGACCATTATTCTTAAACACATGAGTTCTTTTTCTAGTCACAGCGAATAAGTTGTTGAACATAGAAGGCTATGCTGGGGAAGCATTGGGAAGCCTGTCTTCCTCAGCTACTCATTGTTGTCAATGCATTTTCTTTTTTATTGCACTTCATTTGCTTTGTCTTCTTACATGTATGCACATACTCAAGTCATAGCACCAAGCAGAGATCAGAGGACAACTCATGGGCATTGATTGTCTTTCTACCATGTGGGGCCCAGGGATGGAACTTCTGTCGTCAGGTTTGGCAGTCGGTGCCTTTACCAGCTGAGTCATGTTCCACACTTGTGAACAAATTCTCAAAACTGTTTGTTGAGGAATTATAAATTTTACTGGATCTTTTAAATGAAATCCCCTATGTAGTCTCATACTCAGAAGAGACAATGTTAGTTCTTAGATAAGAAATTGGTATAGTATTTTATGATTATACTGAATATTTCAGTTATATTTTATACTTATATATAAATTACAGAATTTATATATAAAAATTATGACTATTTACAGAAAAATACAGGTCAGCACTAACCCCACATCTCCAACCACAGTTAATCAGATTCTGGCTCCTTTTTTGGTTGAAATTTTAATCGTCTATATGTGGGAAACAGTAAAGGTTTGTGTAAGCACAAAGTTTATGGACTAATGACATGACTCAGTGGCAAAGCAGTTGCCCCTCGTTCACAAGATCCAAACATCAGAGAAAGGGAAGGAATAGGCAGTGTAGGGGAATACCAGGGCAGAGAAGCGGGAGGTGGTTGCCTGGGGAACAGGGAGAGGGAAGAGGACTTATGGGACTTTCGGGAAGGGGGGAACCAGGAAAGGTGAAATCATTTGGAATGTAAATAAAAAATATAGAAAATAAAAAAAAAGAAAGGATGTTTGTGCTCATTATGTGAAAATTTGTGCCGTATTACATATTTATGATTATCTCCAGTGGCTAGGCATATAAACCTCCTTGATGGCTATCAGAATAATAGGACTCTAATAAAAACTTAAGTGTATGTACAGTCAAGGTAGTTTCAAATTCTTTTCCTCTTGTCTTTCTATCCATCTCCTATGTGATGATTAAAATTGCTTATTTTATTTGTACCATACAACTTATTTTTTATAAAGATAAAAATAACTTTATATTAAATTTAGTCACCCAATGCTTTTATCTTAATAAATTTTTAAATTTATGCTCAAAAAAAAAGGAAGGGAGGAAAGGGCAAGGGGAAGGGAAGAGAGGGAAAGGAAGTGAGAAGGGAAAGAGAGGGGAAGGAAGTGAGAAGGGAAAGAGAGGGGAAGGAATGGGAGGGGAGTGGACGGGAGTGGAGAGGATGGGAGAAAAGAAGAAGGGAAGGGGAAGGGAGGGGAAAGAATTTCCCCTGATTCAGCCACTCTTTGTGAACACACCACCACTTTCTATCTAAAATTCCTATTGACCTGAATGTTTCAAAATATAATGGATGAGCTTGAGAGATGGCTCAGTGCTTAAAAGCACCAACTACTCTTCCAGAGGTCCTGAGTTCAATTCCCAGCAATCACAAGGTAGTGCACAACCATATGTAATGGAATCCAATGCCCTCTTTTGATATGTCTGAAGACATTTACTCACAATAAATAAATAAATAAATTAATTAATAAATAAATAAATAAATAAATAAATCTTAAAAAATATCAAGTTCAGAATCAAAAAGACTAGAGTTTGGGGAAAAAAACATAATGCAATAGCTATATTTTAAGATATGCTGAATTTGCTAATAAGATGTATCTATGAGCCCCGAGTTTCAGACCAGTTTGATACAGTCTAAGAGCCCTGAGCTGTGCTTTGAGTGACCCACCCCTGAGAGGGCAAGTCAGCAGTTTGGCTATAGAAAGATCTCATTACAATAACTAATATAATTATAGCTGGAGGTTGTTTACAGCTCTGACTTCTACATCCAGGTTGTTTTTATAGATGAATTATAAGCATCACGAAAAAGCTTGAAGCAAAGGTTTAAAAACAAAAGTTCAGAGAAGATGAAAGTAAGCTTCACCCAAGGGATATGCACGGTGTGAGATGGCTCTGAGTTTAGCAGCAAAAGGAGAAAAGTTGAAAGGACTACTTTCCCAGCCATGGCCAGATTTGGAAGCAATATTTAGGTGCCAAGAACTGTTGATTGTTTTACACAGACGTGATTATAGCCAGTATGGATGGATGAGCTTTCTAAAAACAATGCTTGCTTCTAGGCTACATGAACCTTAAATTAGGAAATAAAAGTTTTCAGAAAATAAAATCAGGTATCTTCTCATGACTTACTAACTTGAGTATGATTGATTAGAAAATGCATATGTTCTGGAAACTGGAAACCACATTTCTTATGTCAAATGCCTGAACTTTGTAGAACTAGATCTCTTTATTTATAAGCACATAAGTTAAACTGAGTATTCTCAAAAGTCCTTATAAATGCCATTTTATAAAGAGGATATTTTATATTTTGTCAGATATACATCTATATTCTCCTGGGAAGTACTGTGTTCATTGGCAAAGCTGAATTTATTTCTGAGTTAGTTACTTTGCTGTGACAAAGCATCCAACAAAATTCACTTAAGGAAGGAGTGGTTTACTTTTGGCCTATGCTTCTAGGGGATACAGTCTGCGATGGGAGCTCAGATTGGCAGGTCACAGCGCATCTATAATCAGAAAAAGAGAGGGTAATGACTGCTTGTGCTCATCTTAGCTTTCTTCTTTTTATCCAGTCCAGGACCATAGTGAAGGTGTGTCTTCTCACCCCAACATAATCTAGATAATTGCTTACAGATGTGTCTCAGGCCTTACCTTCTAGGTTAGTCTACCAAACTGGAAATTCTTTCTAGTTTCTCACCACTCTAATTTTGCTTGGGTTTGTAGGTATGACAAACATAAACCTCATATAAAATGAGCCTCTATTAAGAATCTCAGTCATCATCTATTGAATTCTAAGTCTATAACAGAGACCTATATAGTATAGGTGGTACCTTTAGACTGTGGGGCAATATTATGACTTGGATATGATATATCCTTCACAGGCTCATGACTGAATGTTTCATCCCTGATTAACATTGCTATTTGAGAGGAATCTTAGTGTGAATAGGACTAAAGCCTCCTGAGCCACACACTCCCACTTCCATGATGTTTCCCAATCACACTTAGCAAAGCACCCATGAGTTGAGCACTCTGACATCATAAGCTCCAAAAAAATCTTTCCTCTCTTGACCTGGTTCTATCGGATATTCTGTCACAGAAAATAACAGGCAGTAATTAACAGTATTGTTCTCTACTACATCCATTTGCCATGGTCAGTCTGGGCACCAGAAAAATGCTTTTGTGTACTACTAGAATGGTCAGAATGTAACATATTGTATATCTTTAATCCTTTTGGATATATACAAAAACCCATACAATTTTGACTTTAATTTAACAAGCATGATCTACTATTATTTATACATGTATATATATATGTATAAATATAATATATACATGTGTATATATAATATAAAATATATATTTATAAGGACTATCAAATATTGTCATCATGTAGATAGTCTGTGCACTCAAGTTAGTTATTTTATGGAATGAAATAATTATGGGAATGATAATTTTTAATGAATGGTGCCTTGACAGCTAATTATTATACCAAATTATTTGATGTTCATGATGTCAGAAGATTTTCATAAGAACTTCCAGTTTGAGTTCTCTGAGATCAAGGTCCAGACCTGTTTTTTTTTTCCTTATAGATTTCTCAACACCCAGTATGATGTCAGGATATCAACAATTTAACCATCTTTGCTTGTAATATGATAACTTGTATTTCATAGTTATTATTTCTTTTTGTTATTGTTGTTTTGAAACCGTGTTTTATATACCCTAGGCTGCCTTTAAATTCACTACTTAGCTGAGGATGCTCTTGAACTTCTGATCCTCCTACTTTCAGTTCTTAAGTGCCAGGATTAAAAACATATACTAATTAGCCTGCTCTTACTTAATTTTAACATATGTTTTCCACATGTTGGACTATAAATTCCCTCAGACTTCGTTGAGTTTATCTTCATTATTTCCACAGCAACCAGAGAACAGCCTGACACAAATTTGATGAACAATAAATAATCATGAATAACAAAAATTATAAAATTATAATTAATAATTATAATTTTATCTGTTTGTTTTTGAATTAAAAAAACAAACAAGCAGACAAAGTAACATCAGAACAGTGAATCAAAAGAACACTGTTTCTATGGCGCCTACTACAATGTAAACAGGATGAGAAGTGATCTGGTGGGTAACTGCAGCCTCAGCCGCTCTTCTCTCCTGCCCCAGCGCTCTTTGCAAGCTGAAGAACAGAGTAGAGCACTGCTCATCAAATGTGCCAGAGCACAAGGTGTGCTAGGTTGTTCTGTAGTGTTATTGTCTCCACAGCTAAAGCCTTAGTTCTCTGAATTTAAGACCATATTTCTACTAAACTGATGCACAAATTCCATATTTGTAAAACCTGGGGCTAAAGAGGATGTTAAGAAGATGAGCTTGATGCCATAGGAGCATCTTGTTATCTGTTGAAATCAGAATTCGCTTTGTTCTTTGGTCCCTTAAAATCCAATTTCATTGCAAATTGGTAAGTATCTTCTAAATTAAATATCCTATTGTTTTGGTGATTTTTTTTATATATGACTGCATTTTAAGAGATATACAATTATTCATTTGATGTTTTTAAGAGATATACAATTATTTATTTGACCTTCTAAAATATAATTTCATTTTTTTTACATTCTATGGTCATTTAAACTGATCTTTAAAACAGATGGTAAATGACATTTTAAGATGACATTTGAAGATGCTATTAAGCTTCCCTCCTGACATTTTCCACTTTATACTTACATATTTCAATTAATAGGGCCGTTTATATTCAGCACAATTCAACTTAGAAACACTGAAAATAAATTACCCTGCACTCATCTGCTGCCTGGCTCAGTTGTTTTCAATGGTACAACCAGTTAATAATAAAGGCCAACGCCTCATAAAATTACCTCTATTCCATTGGCCAAGAACCTTACATTTCAGCATAAATAATTAGACAGCCCATTTGCATTGCACTGCATTGCTAAATATTAACAGCTTGTATGAAGGTATATCCTTTGCCTCCTTGCAAATGGAAGAAAAAATTCAGACCATGATCCTTTTATTTAAACTTAGGAAAAGCTCATATGGAAAGTAGTCTCTTCCAAAGATATCTATAGCTGTTAGCGGTCCAGTTAAGTGTAAATTAAAATAATTGTATTTTATAAGGACTCTGTTGGTAGTTATCCTGTTGTTAATTCTGCTGCTATTAACTAACAATTTTAGTTTCTTCAAACATATATTTATGCAATTTTCAGATTTCTTAATTCTGAACTCAAAAAATGAAGTGAGGAATTTAAAAGTTAGTTCATTCAGACCCTGAGACCACAGGCTAGACTTCATTAATACAAAGAGAAGCCTAAGCTAAGCTAGCTAGTGCTAAGTTCTTCACTGATAGAGTACATGGCTTCAGTTTCAAGCTGTCTTTGCATTCATATGCCATTATACAGCCATCTTAAAATCCTATGTTTGTATTAAATGACTTTCAACCACAATTTCTGTACAACTGAACTGTAAACAATAATCTTGCATTTGTTTTCCAGAAAAACTGAGAGACATTATCTCTTCAGGGACACTGACTTTTAAAAGTTGTCATTGGTAAACATCGTGCAGGATTGGTATACTGAAATTATTGAACAAAAAAATAATGATTCTCTTAGTACTGATTCTATTTTGCTTTAGCTCTGAAATTGTGTTTGCACTGAGCAAATGTGAGTTTATTGATGGATGCAGGGTTAGGAGAATCAAGCAGGACTTGGCAGGCATTTGAAGAAGACCAACAACACATGAACACCATTGTCACTCGGATAGATAGATGATTGGTTGATAGATATAGATGGATGGATGGATGGATGGATGGATGGATGGATGGATGGATGGATGGATGGATGGATGGTTGGATGGATGGATGGATGGATGGATGGATGGATGGATGGATGGATGGATGGATGGATGGATGGATGATAGGGTGAGCAAGCTGTAGAAACAGCATTACAGATGTAGTTGCAGCTGACCTATGGAATGTCTACCTGGTAGTATCTGTTGACTGATTAAAGGGAACTTGGCTACTGCTTTTTATGTAGTATTGAAAGGCTGAAGACACGAGAAATACCCTGCTCTATGTCACCTCCCACCTTCTTACCTCAGCATTTCTGACATTGCTTTTGTTGGTTGAATCCAAGTTTGAGTGACTGAGGCTGGGTACCCTTTCTGGCCTCCAGTGTGAAGTGCTTAGATTATCTTCCTGTAACACAGAACAGTGCAGAGAAAGGGTGAGACATATCTTGGTAACTACAAAGAAAATAACAAGGTCAAAGATTAATGTCTGGCAATCTGCATAATCATCTTTATTTATAATATGTCTAAACTATGCAAGTGCTAAATCAGAAAGCATTTGTTCATTTCAGTAAAAGCCTTGTGTTAATACAGGCTTGGTTTATTTTTTCTTCATATGCTCTACTTTTTCTTCTTAGTATTTACTTCCGTAACTGTGGACAGCTAACCTCTCATCCTTTTGCTTTTGATCCTTCTCTGTAACCCTAGAAAATTTCTCAGAACCTCATAATCCTTGTATCAGTTATTTGCCATGTCAGCATGTCTGCTTTATAAAGACATTCAGATACCGTGTGTTGAATTTTAGTGTCTGAATTATCTTATTCCCAGGAGTCACCTAGCCATGCCCTAGCTTTACCAGTTCAGACCCTCTTCTAGAATTTAGTTTGCTATTTTTAAAAGTACAGTGTTGGCTAAAACTACCCTCTTTTTCTCAGACTAAGTAGATTTCAGAAATCTATTTGATTTCAGATTGTTTGATTGCCTTTTCTTTTCCTCTTGCTATTTTTTTTTTAAATCAACCTGATAAATTTTATTTGGTGCTTGAGGTATACTTTAAAGCTATAAATTTTCAAGTCATTCCATTTTTTTAGTTGTACAATTTAATGGCTTTTAGTACATAGAGGTTCAACCCTACCCAATCTTAGAATATTCAAACCTTTCCATAAATATCTCACAAGGAAATTTTGTATTCACATTCTGCCCTCAGCCCCTCTTCCCTATCCTCACTCAGCTATGGAGACACCTACCACTTTCCAAATAATCTGCTGTTCTTAATGTTTCATATGATTATAACCATACGACGGGTGCCATTTCCCTTCAGCTTCTTTTACATAGACTCAAATTTGTTATGTGGTTAATTCTAAGTGGTACCTTAGAATACTTTCTTTCTTTTCAAATTACTACCTATGTGTCCATACTTTTGTCTATTCATTTATTAGAAAGTAAATGTTGCAAATACTTTTTTTTTTTTTGCATTGGCTGAACTGTAACTGATTAGGTAACACAGGGTGTCCTCAGACTCATGGCAATCCTATTGTCTCGGCCTCCAGTGAGTGGCAACGCACCTAAAGAACTATGCATATTTTCTATTTTATGATTAATGTTGATGAGGACAACAAATTTTTGTGCAAATGTCTGTTTCCATATTTTTAAATGGAAAGCCTATGTCACACAGTGAATTTATTTCTCTTTTAAGACTCTAACAGTGGTGGCACACACCTTTAATCCCAGCACTTGGGAGGCAGAGGCAGGCAGATTTCTGAGTTCCAGGCCAGCCTGGTCTACAGAGTGAGTTCTAGGACAGCCAGGGCTATACAGAGAAACCCTGTCTCGAAAACAAACAAACAAACAAAAAATACCAAGACTCTAACAGGGCTTTCCAGAGTATCTGAATCACTGTCCTTCCCAGCATCTATATCACAGCCAGTACTGATTGCCTATTGAATTCTTGTTATAGTTTGTGTTTTAAATTTGTATTTCCTAACTATGTTGTGTATCATTTTATATGTATATTGTCCATTTGCTTGTTTTCTGCAGTATCTATCATCTATCTGTTTATATCTATTTTTAGTTGCATGTCTACATATTTTTGAAGTCTAATTTAGGCTTCATTTATCTTTTCCATACCAGATTTTTATCATATAAATGATTTGAAATTTTCTTCTATTTTAAGTGTTTTTATATTTGTTGTTATTATATATGTGTCTGTAAGGGTTGGGGATGGTATATGTACCTCTCTGCCATCATGGGAGCCAACAGAGGCCACAGGCATCAGATCCTCCTGAAGCTGTATTACATGGGTGCTGGGAACTGAACTTGGGTCCGCTGCCAGAGCAGTATGCATTCTTAACCACGGAGCCATAGCTCTTCAGAAGCCTATGAGTCATTTTTTATATTTTTTTATTTTTTAGTTGCTATACAAATTTTGTTCTTACTAGGGACTTTATCATACTTTGATAAATATACTTAATATATAATTATCAAGTCAATGTAATTAGCATTTGTAGCAAATGTATAGTTCCTCAGAAATGATCAGTTCTCTGTATTGGGAAACTTGAAACTCTTCTAGTTATTTTGAAGTACATACCAGAGGGTTATAGACTATTAGGTACACTACCATACCATAACTTTTTAGAACTGATTTCCCTACCTATTCTAGTTGTCCAATGCTGTTTTTCCTCTCTGCCCTTTCTAACCCTCAGTGGTCATATTTCTATATAATCAGAAGTTTTAGCTTCCAAAATAAGCCAGAGAGTGTGGTGCTTATCTTTTGTGCTTCATTTTACTTTACATAATGTTTTCCAGGTTTGTTTCCATAGCTGACAAAATTTCATCCTTTTGTGGGTAGATGTTATTCCACCTTGTGTGTGATCGTGGATATGAATGTTTAACTCAACTAAATGTATAAATGCTGATGGGATTAGGAGAGTGGGGGCTCTTCCATGAGAGAGGACATCTTGGTCTTTCTTATCTAATGAATTGTTTGATCCATTAATGGATTCAAAGTTTGAATATACTATTGATATCTGGTAGAACTGAAGGATGAGCCTGACTGAAGGAAGTTAAGTCTTTGAGGGTGTGTCCTTGTGGCATCTTTGTGTCTTCACAGTCTTCTGCTTCTTGTCTGTCTTGATATGAGATAACCCTATGCCTTCCCTGCAAGACAGAATGAAGCCTCTGGGCCTGGGAACTAAAATTCTTCCTTCCTAAATTTGCCTTTGTAAAGCGATACAGAGGTAATTAACAGAGTGGGTACATCACATGCTTTAATCATTCATTCATCTATGGACATTTTATTGATTCCATATCTAGATTATCTTGGATAGCTCTGCTATAAGCATGGATGATCGGGTATCTCTTTAATGGGTTGGGTTGTTTACTTTAGATCTACATTTCTCAGTCCTATGGTGGTTTTAATTTGTAGAACTACTGTTTTCCACAGTGGCTATACTAATTGAAGTTCCTAAATGCAGCATGTAAGAGTTTTCCTTTTTTGTCATCCCCACTACCACCTGGGGATTTTAATTTTCCTGTATTACACCTGTTTGGCATGCCATAGTATTGGTGTGGAGGTCAGAAGTTAACTCTTAGGAATCAGTTCTCTCCTCCCACATTGTGAGTTCTGGATATTGAACAGAGATTGGTAATAAGGCTTGGCCAAAAGAGCCTTTACCCACTGAGCCACCACAAAAGACTATTTTCCCTCATTGCATAAAGTACATCTTAACTTGTATTTTTCTCCTTTCTGTTTGTTTTTGGAATTATTTCATTGAATGCCAAGAAGAAATATTTGTACATGTCATATTGGCTCACTGTTGCGGCTTTACCTGTCCACATAATGCTTCTTGTTCCATTTTTGTTACAGAGGTATAGTCATCTTGATCTGTAATTTTCCTCCAGTTTTTGAGAGCTACTAGCAATCACTAGCCCTTTTCTATTTAAGGTAAAAATGAGATTAAGTCTAATTCTGAACACTGAGTGACTCTAGGTTTCGGGAATACATTAATGTCAGAAAAAAATTGAAGGAAGCTCATATATATATATATATATATATATATATATATATATATATATATATATATTACACAAACCAATACCTTTCCCCCAAGGCTTTTTTTTAAGATATCTTTTTTTTAATTTATTTATTTTATTTATATGAGTACACTGTAACTTTTCAGACACACCAGAAGAAGTCATCAGGTCCCATTACAGATGGTTGTGAGCCACCATGTGGTTACTGGGAATTGAACTCAGGACCTCTGGAAGAGCAGTCAGTGCTCTTAACCACTGAGCCATCTCTCCAGTCCCCCTCAAGGCTTTTTAATGTGTGAAGATGGTAAGGAAAATTATATCTTGGGATTCATTGTTCAGTTTTGGTGTGGGTAATAATTAATAATGAATACCTCCCTGCCAGGCCTCTGCACCACTCCTTCCAAGTATCTGGAAAAGCTTGACTCTTAAACTTGAATTTGGTTAACTAACCAAATATATTTATGTATAAGAAACTTCCAATTTTATAATGCCAAATTACAATGATAAAGTCTTATCCCAATATTTCTAACCTCTCCAAAATACCACAAATACATCTGAAGCCATTTGGATATCCACGCCTCCCTCTCTGCTCTGTTCCTCTCATCCACCGAACCTCTCTCCCCCCTTAGCTCCTCTTCCTCTCTCCCCTCCAATCACTGACCTCTCACTGCCTCAATGAGAATGGATAGGAAATATCTTGCAACAGTTTATCATCTGCTCCATTCCTACAGGATTCCTTGCTCTACTGGAATTTTAATAAGTGGAGCAATATTCTTTGCAATTGAACTGGGCATCTTCTTCACATGGATGAGCATGAGTAACTGTTGTGCTTGTACTGGGAACATAAGGTAGAGGGACAAGTGTTTGAATACTTTAGATTCCTGTGTTTCAATAATCCTCACAAATCACTTCTTTCTTCCTTTTGAGGCATTGCATAAATGATTGACTGCTCTGACATAGAAAAGTTTTATTAAATATTCTAAGTATATGCTCATATAAAGATAGATTTTCAAGTACTCATGTTATATCCATTCCTTAGCATCCTGACATTTTGGAATAGCACCTTCAGACATATTAGCTACAATATACTCAAGTGCACTCACATTACAATCACCACATTCATGCCTGGAGTTGGTTGAGACATCATGTAGTAGAGATTGGACTATTTATTTATTTATTTATTTATTTTAGATATTTTTTTATTTACATTTCAAATGGTATCCTCTTCCTGCATTGTCGCTCAGAAAATTCCCTATCCAATGCCCCTCCCTCTGCTCATCCCCCCCCTCCCAATTTCCTGACTTGCATTTCCTTATTCTGGAAAATCAAGACCTCACAGCACCAATGGCCTCTCCTCTCATTGATGTCTGAAATGGTCATCTTCTGCTACATATGTAGCTGGAGCCATGGGTCCCTCCTTTTGTACTCTTTGGTTGGTGGTTTAATCCCTGGGAACTCTGAGGGTACTGGTTGGTACATATTACTGTTCCTTCTATGGGGCTGCAAACCTCTTAACCTCCTTGGGTCCTTTCTCTAACTGCTCCATTGGGGACCCTATATTCAATCTATTGGTTGGCTATGAGCAATGGGTATTTTGATGCACCTTCCAATAAGGATCAAAGTATCCACACTTTGGTCTTCCTTCTTCTTTCGCTTCATGAGGTCTGTGAGTTGAATCTTGGGTATTCCGAGCTTTTGGGCTAATATACACTTATCAGCGAGTGCATACCATGTGTGTTCTTTTGTGATTGGGTTACCTCACTCAGGATGATTCATTTGCCTAAGAATTTCATGAATTCATTGTTTTTAATAGTTGACTAATACTCCATTGTGTAAATGTATGGATATTTTGGTCCTTCTTAGAAGGGGGAACAAAATACCCACAGGAAGAGATATAGAAACAATGTGTAGAACAGAGACTGAAGGAAAGATCATCCAGAGACTGCCCCAGCTGGACTTCCATCCCATATACAATCACCAAATCCAGACACTATTGTGGATGCCAACAAGTGCTTGCTAACAGGAGCCTGATATAGCTGTCTCCTGAGAGGCTCTGCAAGTACCTGACAAATACAGAGGTGGGTGCTCTCAGCCAACTATTGGACTGAGCACAAGGTCCCCAATGGAGGAGCTACAAAAAGGACCTAAGGAGCTGAAGAAGCTTACAGCCCATAGAAGAAGCAACAATATGAACCAACCAGTGCCCCCAGAGCTCCCAGGGACTAAACCACCAACCAAAGAGTACACATGGAGGGACCCTTGGCTCCAGATGCATAAGTAGCAGAGGATGGCTTTGTTGGACATCAAAGGGAGGAGAGGCCCTTGGTCCTGAGAAGGCTCGATGTCCCAGTATAGGGGAATGCCAGGACAGGGAAGTGAGAGTGAGATGCCAGGACAGGGAAGCGAGAGTGAGTAGGTTGGTGAGCAGAGTAGATGAGGGGGGGATGGAATAGGGTATTTTATGAGGGAAAACCAGGAAAGGGGATAAAATTTGAAATGTAAATGAAGGAAATATCCAACAAAAAAGAAATTTAAATAAATAAATAAATAAATGGAAAATGAAAAAGCACCCACCAAAACCCACTGAGTTCATTGGGTGTTGCTCTGTCCTGCAGTATGGTTGATATACATAGTAACATTCCATTGGAGAAAACTGTTTTTCCATTTGCCATCTAGTATCAATTACAGATAGCTTTGTGGCTAGGGGTTGGAGTCCCATGTCCACTTCCCCCTCTCAATCTTGTGACCCCATCTGGCTTGAATCTCTGCAAGTCTTGGGCATATTGCTATAGTCTCTGTGAGTTCATATAGGCAGCAATACTGTTGTGTCTGGAAGATGGTGTTTCTTTGGAATAATCCGTCACCTCTGGCTCTTAAAATATTCCTTGCCCCTCTTTTCATACATCAGTGGACATTGAGGGGAGGGATTTGATGCACACATCTAATTTAAGACTGAGTGATCCAAATGCTCCCACTCTCTGTACACTCTCCAGGGGTTGACAG
Organism: Tokudaia tokunoshimensis; assembly: GCA_036184795.1. NCBI lineage: Eukaryota > Metazoa > Chordata > Mammalia > Rodentia > Muridae > Tokudaia > Tokudaia tokunoshimensis. The sequence continues at coordinate 51,115,708 of BTHU01000006.1, read as the reverse complement.
ATTTTAATTTGAAAGTTAGTTCTGGGAAGGGGTCACTATAAAGATATGCACATAATCTCTTCCTGAAGATGAAGAATGAAAAATAAGTTCAAATAGAAGAAACATTTCAATGCTGTGCGATATTAGTCAAGCCCAGTAATAAGTGTGAATGTTGGGTTTGTTTCTTTCACTCTTAGATCACACCTTTGGTGTTAATTCAAACACTTTTATTAAAATATGCATTTTCTGCTTAGAACTAGAAGATGAGATATTTCAAATAATTTAAAACTTTCTTTAAAAAGTATTTTCTAGAGTCAAATATTGGTAAATGTCCTAGAGAAATATATTAATGAGAATGTTTTAAAAAGCTAGGTGTGGGTGGGGGTTCATGCTTATATAGTCAGCACTCAGGAGAATGAAAAGGGGATCTCCATGAATCTGAAACTAGCTTTCATGGATCACACAGTGACCCTATCCAATATTCATAGGATAAGTGTATTATTGAATCACAATTTGCTAATAAGGGCTGTCTCTGAGTTTGTGAAACTGGGTGATTTGGTGAAGGAAGCACTGGCTAATGACCTTGGCTTCTGCTTCTCTTACTCACATTCTCCTTTAAACACAGATCATGCCTTGGTATACAGTTTGGAAACTTAGCCCACCCTTATAGACTGAGAACAGGCACTATGGACAGCAGAGCCTCACTTGCTCTCCCAGGCTTTATCACGTCAGTGAAGACAAGGCTGACATTAGAGACAAGGGGCCCTTTTGTGTGACCTTCTAAGGCCTGGTTATTTGGTTTCTGTTTTGTTTTGTTTAGAGATAAGGTCTCCTAGAGCCTAAGCTAGTGTCATATTTGCTATTAAGCTAAGTTGGCAACCTTTAATTCCTGATCCTCCTGCCTGCTTCCTAAATGCTAGAGAAAAACCTGTTGCCAAGCCCAGATTCCATGATGTAATTGAGACAGGTCCCTGTTTCTTTCAGTCTCCCTCCAGACTTTGGTGGTATATACCTAGACTGCCCTCCAGTGTTGACACGACAGGTATTTCAAATTATGAGGACCAATGTGTACATCATTTTTGTTGTGTAGGTAATGGAGGATACAATACATCTATGTAATATATATACGGGGGTTCACATGCCTATGCAGCTATACTCTGAAAGCATAGAGAAGTAATAAGGCTAGTTGCGAGATTGTACTTCTGTTCCTGTGCATCACAGTCTGTAGTTATTCAGAGCAAGAGCTCTGAAACTGGCTACGTGAATGCTGGTTTGACATCTGCCAGTTGCGTAGTTTATCCAGCTACAATGTCATGATACTGAAACTATGATGTCAAACTCAGAGCAGCAGACAGATTCGAAGAGGAGATATACATAAAATGGTGAAAAGGACATAACCATATTCATTGCTCTGTAAAAATCACAGGCATTAATATACTTAGTTCATTGATTAAATCACCAGGCAAATAGATCTCACTTTATATTAGAATACACATAATATATCTTTCTGTGGCATCTACTGGGGGTTCACTTTTAATCCCAGCACTCAGGCTCTTTGAGGTGCAGGAGGATTGAGGTTAGTCAACAGCAGGGTGCAGAACACAGTGAGTACTAAACCATAGTGAATACTTTATAGCAAACTCTCTGTTAAAATAACCAAAACGTGTCGGGGGAAGCAGAAGTAGACCAAATTTCAATTAGAAGAGCAATCTTCTAGCACTTTGAAAACATAAACAATCCATTTTATATAATTGCCATGCACACATAATTATTGGCAACACTCTACTTCTGGGTTTTCATGTGGGAGAAGGCATAGCAGCCTCTTTCAGACAAGTTATGTCTGAGAATGCAAAGAAAAAGTGAACAAGAAATATTTCCCACAATCATCTCTGCAGAACTGTCTAAAGTGTCCATGCTGCCCTCAGAGGAGGTGTGAGATGCTGTTGTCACTGGTCAAACTGATTCCTCCCTTACACACACACACACACACACACACACACACACACACACACACACACTTACACATACACATACTTATACCACACAAATACACATGCATAAAACACATATCCACATACAGAAAAATACATGCACACACATGCATACACACATGCACACACATGTACATACACATACAAACACAGGCACACAATGTACACACACATACACATACATATACATACATACATACGTACATACATACATACTTATAAGCATACATACTTATAGACACAGACACATATACACACACAGACATAAAGACACACACAGAAACTTCTAGATTGAGTGTATGGTTTGAGCAGAATAGCAATAACAGAAATGGAGAGATGTCATTACTGTAACTTTCTCTACGCTTATTAGTCTCCTACCTTTGTTTTATTTACATCAGAAAGTTAGTGAAATCATACTGAAACATGACTAGATGATAAATATTTATTGAAAAAATGAATGGGATATTTAAATCTACTTTAGTCCCTCAATCTTCTTAAAAGCAACACATCTTCATTTCAAGGGGAGGAATTTCGCACAGAGCTTCATTTAGCACCGTATTTGAATGATATTTAAATGAGAGTAAAACACAAGGTGCCTCCCAGGAAAAAATGACCTAGTTTCAGCATTTCCCCCGGACTAATTCATTAGTCTTCTTTTAACATTGACTACAGGACAATGTTAACTTTCTTAGCTTTGAAAGCAAATCTATCTTTTCATTTTCTTCTCTCCCCTGTCTTCAGGTTCCCTGCCTCCACTGTTTCTCCTCTGAAGTTAATGTGTCTGTAGATATACTCACCTCTCTACATCTTTCTTCCTGCTGTTCATGCAGTTTAATTTTGCAAAATCTGTCAAGAGTCCAGCTTCCTGGGTAACTTTGTTGCAATTACTGCATTCTGGAACAATAGCTTCTTCCATTGTCCTATTTGTTTCATGTGTTATTCATTTGTTGTCTTTAGATAACTCTGTTTAGTGCTTTAAATAATTTTGTCCCATTTTGAATCAATACAGACCACTTTAGAAGAAAAATTATTTTTAATAACATTTGTTTACAGTGTTCTTAGTGCTGACTAAGGCAACTTAGGGGAGAAAGGGTTTTATTTAGTTCATGGATCCCAGTTTTAGTCCATCTGTCACTGTGAGGAAGTCAAGACAATAGGAACTTGAAACAGCTGGAAGAGGCCACAGACAAGAACAGAAAGAGAATGAATGAATGAATGAATGGATGGATGAATGCAGGCTTGTGGTTGGGGCCCTTCTTTCAACTCATTTAGCTCAAGATTTGCTGCCTAGAGAATGGTGCCAGATAGTCTGGGTAAGCTTCCCCAGTTCAGTTAACATAATCAATATATCTTCCACATCACAGGCACTCCCACAGGCCAGTCTAATTTAGACAATCCATCAATGATATTCCCTTTTCTGGGTGATTCTATGCTGTTTCAAGTTGACAATTAAAACTGAACATCACATTATATATGTGAAATGCATGAGACACAAAGAGCAAACAATATTTTCAGAGCTAGAGCATGCTTTTCCCCCTAACTCTTGCACATCTGCCTGTCATCTTAAAGCCATTTGGGCTGCCATCTGTGTGCCTTTGTATATCTGAACTGTGATGGTCTAATTTTTTTCTTTTTCCTTTAAAAGCTGCTCCTGCTTCTAATTAAAGCAATTATTTGACACCAATGAGGTAGAATCCAGACCTTGTTCCATGTCTTTCCAGATCTGACTTGGGTTATGAGGTATCTCTGGTCATGCATCTCCTTTTCCCTCATGCCCACCTGAATTTATGTTTCTCAGAAATATATTTTATTTTTACATAAAAGCTTTACAATTCCTTCTCTCCTCCTTCTTTCTTTCCATCAACTATGACCTGGCTACTTACGTATCAGATTCAATATGAGACATTATTTCATTTTAAAAATTATGCCTGGATTCCCCCACTGGGTCTAGCCACAGACTGGGTTAATTCTTTCTCCTGTGTGATCTAATTGGAAACAATTAGTAGTCACAGACTTGGATCAGAATATGATTCTTCTATTTACAAGTAATTTTTTTTAACTTGTATTTATTGGGGTAGGATGGTGGTTGCATGTAGAGATATGCATAGAGGTTTTATCATTATGATATCACTTATCATTTATGATAATGTGTAGGAACCAGATCTTCCCTTCTACTGTGAGAGTCCTGAAACCCAATTAAGCTGGCTAGCTTAGACAATTTTACTGGCAAGCAAGTAGTAACTTTAGACCAAGGTAGACTTAATATCAGAATCAGAGGCTTAGGCTAAGTGTGTTGCCTCCATCTGTAATCCTGTCACTCAAGAAGATGAAGCAAGCTGTTGCTAGTTTTGGCTACCTTGGACTACAGAGTTGAAACCGTCAAAAGAAAAAATGTATGAGAACCTACAGATTTTATTAAGCTATAGATTAGCCTCAGTGTTTCCAATTCACTGGACCTAGGAAGGGTCTGAAGAAGTTGATTTTCTAACTGCTTCTGGTGACATTAGTGGTGCTGTTTTAGTGATTGAACTTGGGAAAACATTTTTTATTGATTTTTCTAAGTTCTTGGTTCAATATCTTCAAAGCAATTAATTGGGGTTCTGCATTGCCATGAATTAGTGCACAATCTAGAGCAGCCACTCATCCTTTTACATTATCAGCGCTTTTGTGGCACTGTTAACTGGCCATGGCATGCAAACTGGGAACTGTTTGAAGAATGGGGATTGCATTGGTTCTATTCACTGTGGCAATGTTGGCATTTCAGATTTTCTAACTCAGCCCCCTATATTGTTGGTATTCTCTGGACTGTTTCTTGCTAACAGCTGATTCAGAAACTAGAGCTTCCAATTCTAAGAGAATTTCTGAGGTGGCTTAAATGAGATGGAAGGCTGGAAAACAGAGGCCTCTGAGCTTATATAGGTAGGCGGGGCCACCTTCCTTGGCAGACAAGGTATAGAGGCATAGTTTCATCCACCTGGGCATTGAGAATGTCTCACACCATAAAGGTGGCAAAGAAAGTCTGAGAAGAAAGATGTCTGCAGCCATTTATGTGGTTGGAAATTACTGAACAATGTTTTCTCTTGTGGTTCCTTTCTCTGGAGTTACTTTGTCTGACCTCAAATGAAGCTGGGAGGTGTGGTCATTCATCAGGAAACTACCATTTCAAATTCTAAGGAGATGTAGAAAAGTGGAGATGCAGAAAAATGAGGAACTAGTCTCTTAATTTGTCTCCTGCTGAGGAGTGTCACTGTTGGAGGGGATAGTTCAGCGTTGAAGAGAGGAGTCCTCTGGTCAGTTAGCAGGAGGGAAGTTCTAACTGGACTGACTGTGATGGACCACGTGATTGCCAGCCTGCATTTCTGGAGAAACTTTTGAATAATAATCTGTAAGTGGATGATTTGGTTGCAGAGTAAAACTGAGATTTTCCAGGAAAGTGAGAAGAAATGGAGGAGCAGAGGTGGGAGGGATGGGGTGAGTCAGAGGAAGTGGGCATAGAGTTGATGCAGAGAGACTATTCCCACTGCTGGACGACTGTATCACAATGAGCTAGCAGAAACAAGAGAGCACCAAGAGATGGAAAGGAGAGAAAATACAGGACTACAGTAAAGAATTATATCTGGTTCGGGGTGAAGGTTGAAGGTCTCCTGCAGACAGAGTTTCTCCACAGTGCATGAAAAGTTCTTCTGCAGATGTATCAGAGAACAAATAGAACAAATTGAGCTATTTGTAGGTGAGAGCCATTGGGAGAAACTATACATTTGGTTTGGTTAAGTGGTGAAGTTCAGTAAGTAAAACATTTGAAAGACAGGGCAAGGAGGAAAGAAGTAAACAAAGGGAGGAATCTAGGGTGAGAAGACTGGGAACCCCTTACCTAGGAGGAGGCTTGTGATTGAATTTTTATGTTCCTTCATCTCAAACCAGGTATTAATTAATGTAGAAGAAGCACTGGTCATGGAGGAGGGCACAAATCCCATTATCAGCAGTATTCAGATCTAGTCTCCTTTCCTTTTGAAATACTGCAGCAAGAAAGGAATCTATCTAGCCCTGATGGGTGTTAAGCTGATCTGAGATTTCTCTAAGGACTTTTCTGAGAACTCTCAAGACAAATTAATTAATTCAAATAAGAATTCTGTCCAGCAGTTTTAATTCTGAGTCCTGAAAACAATACCTAGAGTGGCAAGGAGACAGATATGTTGGATGACTCATGGTCCATTGGTCACCTGAACTGCTTTCAGGAGTTTGGGGGTGCCAATCTCTAACTGCGTCAAGCTGACATAAGTTGACAATTAAGTAGTTAAGAGTGCCTAAGAAGGAATCTATCTAAGGGGTCATGATAAAACTTGACAAAGACCCAGAAGGTAAGTCAGCAGGTAAACCTGCACAACTTTTTGAGGACAAAGAAACAAAGTAACATCACTAGTCAATATAAGATGAAATATAAAGTTAACAAAAGGTAAAATCCAACTGTACAGTTGGCTGGATCATGCACCAGAGTCATGTAGGAGAATAAGATCCTGTAAACTGCTTACATCAGACTCTTGCATACTGAGCAAGACCCTTGAAGCTTTGTAAAATAAGTCCATTAAAGTCAGCATTTAATTGATAAAGAGAAATAGAACCTATTGTCTTATTTTTATAGGATAGTCTAGAAAAGTTCCAAAGATACTGTTTTTATGTTTTGAATAACATTCCAAAGCTGTGAGTTTGAAGACAGAATGTCTGGCAGCTTCCTTTAATCAGGGAATGGATAGGGTATAAACCCTGGATTTAGCTTTGACTAAGAGGAAAAATTGAAAGCCAGGGTAAAGCTATTTGACCAATTGAGCTATTTTGAGGGTCCCATACTAGTCAGGTTGGAGGCTTAGGTACAAGATTCTCCTGTTCATAGCATCTACATATATCAGTTCATTGGATATTAAAGGCATAAAATTACTACTGTCCTCCATCTGGAAACATTTAAAATGTAGATGCAGACTCTGAGATCCTGCACTAGGAAAGAATCAATCACCCTGTCATATGAGACTTGAGGAGTGATCATCTGCCCTGTAGCTAAGGACAAGGATTTTTGGGTCTGGCCTACACAGTAGGAGCACCTCAGCTCCACAGACAGAAGCTGCAGACTTCTGGTATGTATTCTTTCCATATATCCATATTCTATAATGAGGCTAACATGCACTCTAGTGGGATTGTACCAGCCGATGAAAGAACTTGGGCCTAGGGGAATCCTGCCATGTCAGCATATGTAAATTAACCCAGTTTACTCAAACACTCAACTCTTCATAACCATTTTGTAAAAATATATACCTTATTTTGAATCTTACTTTCTAAAAACCAAACTTTCAGTTTACTTTAAATTTGTTTTGAATTCCTTGCTTTAGGGTTAATTTTAACAACATACTGAAAGACATAAATTGATCTCTCTAAGCTTATCTCTATAACTAAATTACATTTGTATTTAACTCGACTGCAAACATAGTTCTGAGGCAAATTAAAGAATGTGATTGTTTACAAATGACTGATCATTCACTTGTATACCTTAATTATCTTTGATAATTTATAATAAGTTGATAGCATTTATGAAATTAGAACTTCATAATTTTATCCCTGTTAACTTTGAGCCTTAAAAATTACATTCTTAAAACTACATTCTTAAAATTAAAGATCCTTTAGTATCAAAATAAACTTTAAATCACAAATACAGTGCACAGAAAGTCCGGGAACCTCATTTTCCTCATCCTTTTATAGTGTACTTTTACAAAACATAACAGTTTTTATATGACTCAGTTTCTCTAAATAGTTACAGAAACTTAAGTGATTAGACAACACCTGTAAAAAAGCCAGTTTCTATTAGCCCAACGGGACCATTATAATCCTAAAATTCATGAAATTTAATCATCAGATATGGTGTCCTTAAGCCCTATTTCCCATAAACCTTGTTCACAGCTCTGTCCCCATCACTTGCATGACAAAGCTCACCATATTAAAAAAAAATCCATAGTTATCCAAAATAACTTGGAGGCCTGGCATCACCTTCTTAATCCAGAGAAAATATTATAAAACAAACCATCCGAAGACCAGGTGCTGCCTTCTTAGTCTAGTGAAAAGGAGATATGATGACAACCAGGGGACCGAGTAGGGTATCACCATGATTGTTTATGCCACAGGGTCAAATTAACCAAGACAATGGTGAAGTCACATGGCATGTCTTCTTCGAAACCTTAGTAAAGATAGTGGTCAAGTCTCGTGGTTGCTTTCATCTTGATGAGGTCACCAGCTAGTATGACTGCCAATCATACAGTTGCATCCATCTTGCTGAGGTCATTAGTCAAGATGGCAGCAAGCCACATGATTGCTCTTTATTCAGGTAAGCCTAGCCTCCTGAGCAGGTGATCCTATCAAGCATACCTGTTTTGTTTGTTTGTTTCTTTTTGTGCTTGCTTGCTTGATTTTGCTGTAGAAAACTTCTATTTTTCCTAAGCAAGAGTGGAATCCATGTTACATATGAAATTGGCTCAAGACACCCCAAGACCAAGTTCTCAGAACAAAGGAGCTTTGTTTGCCCTAGAGAGACAAAAGACAGGGAATAAGAAACAAAGACAGGAGATAGAGAACCAGGAGGAAGGGGAAAGGGGAAAGGAGAGCAAGGAGGGGTATTTGTCCTAGACAGACAAAGGACTGCCTCTGGATAGAGAGGAGACAGGTGTAGCTCATAGGCAAATGGCAGTTTATAACGGGGAGGGGGGGAGTTACCCCCATGTTAGGACGAAGTGTTTAACTTTGATTGGGCATGTTAATTAGATTAGCCAAAAGGGGTCTTTTGATTGCTGGACTTAAGTACTTTGGTAGCTAGACCTTGGTGGTCAGTCTCAAGAGGAGGAAGTGGACAAATAAGGAAATGGACCTCGGTAGAATACACTTTAATGGTTTATCAAGATACAGGGGATGGGGAAGAAGGGTAAAAGGTGAAACATGTTGATGACATGCTTGCCATGCTGGGGCCTGCTAGAGCTCTTCAACATACATACTGTATATATACTGTATGTATACATATATACTGTATATATACTGTAGCAAGTTAAGATTACTTATAGATGGACTTATGTCTATTAATCCCTTTGTGTGACAGATTTTAAGTTAACTTTTTTCCTGCTTTATAGCCTTTTAAACTATACTCCCAATGGTTTTACAGATCCTGAGATAAAGTTCTCATTTCAGCAAAATCTTCAAAGATATCCACAACCTTGAAAATTTTAGAAAACAAAACCAATGTCTTAGTTAGGGTTTCAATTGCTGTGAAGGGGAACCATGACCATGGCAACTCTTATGAAGGAAAAGATTTAATGGGGGCTGATTTACAATTTCAGAAGTTTAGTCCATTATCATGGTGGGAAGAAGCCTATGTATGGCAGCATGTAGGCAGGCATGGTGCAGAGGAGAAGGAACTGAGTTCTACATCTACAATGAGTCATTAAGCCTGGCTTGATCTTCCAAGACTTCAACAAGACCATACCCACTTCACAAGGCTACTCCTCCTAATATTTCCGCTCCCTGTGGGCCTACAGGGGAGGGATTTTTATTCAAACCACCACAATCAAAAGGGGGATAGTATGCAGAGCACTAAAAGACATATTTAGGCTTTGGAGGGGAAGAAACAAAGGCAATCCTGTAAGGGTCCATTATTCACTGAAGAATAATACCCCAGACTCAAATACTATGCAAAAGCAAAGAGCGTTTTATTCTGCAGAAGTATGACCAGGCATGCTGGGGTCTACCATCTACCAAGATGGAGGCACCCCAGTGAACTTGCAGGCCATATTTAAAGCACATTAGGGGGACTCTGGGGAGGGGTAGGTGACCTCTATCTTAATCTGTTGGCTATCTCTGGGGACATTCCAGAGCCATTGCTGGAAACTGCTGCTGGGGAAGCCTGGAAACTGTTGCTGAGGGAGTGGAAACTGTTACTGACCCACTGTTCTTGTCTCAGGCCAGGTGGCAAGGCAGCTTCTGATGGCCGAACAGTTTCTGACTGGTTACCTGAGGCCTAGAGTTTTTTTTTTTTTTTTTTTTTTAAAAACTGATTTGTCTAGACTTACCTGGACTTGCCCAGTTCTTAGAAACAGAGATTTCGGCCTAGTCTCCTGAAGTGTCAATATGGAGCCTATCATGAAGTCAGCCTAGCTTGTCTTAGGCCAAAGGCATAAGGCAAAAGAATTCTATCTTGTCTCAGGAACTGCAATGATACAAAATCAGAGGACCAGGAGAGGGAGCAGTAGTTTCCTCTTGTAATCCCTCCCTTCTGGAATTGAGGTGTAGTCTTTTAGCAGGAAACTCTTATTCTATAACCAACTTAGTTTACTCTAAGAATTACATTTAAATAGCAGCATGCACCACCCATTGACCTCTGTGGCTTGAATTTTATCCTGAATAAAAGCAGTTACAGTCATATATTTTCCCCCAAAGAAGGCAGAAAGAGATACCTTCATTTACTACTGAATAGCATGAGAAATTTTCATATGTAGGATTTAATTTCAGTTCTTTGTATTCACACAAAGCTTCTTGTTTTGAGAAGGTATTTCTGCTTTCATTGTCTCTCCATTACTATTCTTCTCTTTGGCTTTAGAACTTAGAATTTTGTATTTGCTCATTTTTTTTTAGCAAATACTTTCCATTCTCTGCCACGTGGTAAGCATTTTTGTCATGGAGGTGACACTGCATTAAGAACAAAATCTAGGCTTCCTAAAGCCCAAACATTGCATTTTCTACCATGTAATTATTGGCTTCCTTTCTCCTTTGTTTAATTTAAGCCTCTGCTGGTATATGTGGTATCTAATTGGACTTTGATTCTGAAGTTCGATATCTAATGCCTTGTAGTAGCTAGTCACTTGTGGATAATGAGTATTTATACAGGTCATTCTTATTACATTAGAGTAAGAAATGGGGGTGAGCATAAATGACTATAAAATGCTCGTCCTTGACACAGGCTCTAGTTAATATTCTGTGAATTACTGTTTCAACTAGCCAATCAAATATGGGAATCTTTACGTAATGATCCAAGCTTCCTGGAGGCTCCCAGGCCACCTGCTCCATGAGATGGAGAACTCCCATCTGACTTCTTCCTTCCCACTTTCCACTGCATGCCATGGGTATTTGTTTGAAGGGGTATGCAGTGAGAGGATGAGAATATGCAAATTCTACTCGAGTCTACTGGAAGTGTCTTGGAGAGTTGTGGCAGCCTAACCAATAAAGGAAAATTAACTTAATCTCCTCTTTTGCTTATCGATGAAGAATGCTAACAGGGCATTTGCCTACTTGTGAACTCTATAGCAAGTTGAGTCACTGATCTGTATTTTGCCTGTAGTTGTTTTTCTGAATTTCAAGGTACATGGCTAATTGTTAGGGAGAGTTTACTGTGATTTATATCTCTTGTTTCCAGTGAAATTGTATCTGACTGCGTCTTGGGAATTTTTACTTCTTTTAGTAATTGATTTATTTGTCTTGGTTTTATATGAGGTTAGGGTACTTAAAAACAGTGTTAAAAACTATCATTTACCAAACTCATCATGTTCTTGCTTTGTTTCAGTTATCCTTAAAAAGAAGAGGAAGCAAAGATTTGCCAAAATCCGAAAAAAAGGCTCAGCAGACACCCACAGAGGTATGTCAAAATAAACATTTAAAGCATGCATGGAGCATGTCCACATGCACATGTTAACAAGCTACATAGACATAATGGCAAATAGACTTATGTGAACCACATCAAACATGCATCTCAATTATGTACCTGTAGACTTGGGTGGTGAAATATATTCAGAATAGTTCATAATGAACTAGCATGCATATCTTGGGCTGTTTTATGATGAACCCATAGAAACACATAGTGCTTTCTGTGAGTGCTAATCTCATTCTCTCATAATTAATGAAGTCAGTGGAATGAATGTTTCTATAGCATCGGCAGAATAAAGAAAAGGATGTTGTAGGAAAAGGTGAGAGAGCTTGCAGTTGATGACACTATTCTTGGTACCAGTGACTGGGGAGACAAAAGGAAAGAAAGAAAGCACTAAAAATAAGTTTAAACAATAAACTTAATGTGGGCTCAGGAACATTGGAAGAGGGGGTAATGGATAAATTAGTTTTGATGTAGTCTAGGACTCTCAATCAGATTCATACTCTCTGCCAGTAAAACAATTAAAGGGCAGAAAAAAAACTTTCTGGCTTTTACAATAACTATGAGTGCTGTTTTTATGACCAGTTTTAAGTACAGCCTATAAGTAGGATGACTATAAGATATAGAAAGCACATTGGCATGAAGAGTTCTTAAACTCTCAGAACTGCATAAAATAAGCACAGTTTGTGTCTTTAGAAGACTTAGCCTCTAATAAGCAAATGAATTCCTGTGCCTACCTCCTCTCAGTACATCTCTTTCAAAATGACTTTATCACATAAAGGATAGTTCCAAGTCTTAAATATATTTTTATTCCTTTGGGTAGGAGAGTAGATGTGTATACAAATCAGACATGCGTCTATCCTTGGATTCCTTGACACAGCAGAGTGCAAAATTGTTCTGCTCCACTCTGTGGTTTGTATCAAACCAACTGTTGTGCTAATTAGATTAAAACCATATCATATGTCAATATAAGAAAGGTTTTCCTGGAATAGAAAATGAAGTTTTCTACCATATAGGTGATGTTACCCAGCTACCCAGGCTCATCTAATTACACTTTCCAATAGAACTTAGCCTGTGCAAAGGCACATTTGATTCTGACTATTCAGACACGCTTTCTGATTGTTGGTCTTCATGACCTGCCAAACCTTTGAGCATCTCCCATCCTTGTGCCCTTCTTTTCTTCTCATGTTTGGTTGCCTCCATAACTGTTATAATAACTTCAGTCATCGTGATCTTACATTCTTCAACCAATGAGAAGCTTTCTATAATTCTAAGTACATAAATGTTCATGATTGCAGCCCTGAGCTACCACATGCCTATTGCTAGATGTTAATACAGTCTCTATCCAATGCTGCCTCACGAAGACAACATTATAAACACTAGGCCATATTCTTCACTCAGAATTTGTTCATCTTTGCTCTTTCTGTTTCCTGAAATCATCAGTAGAATCTACCAAGACCCTATAGTTCAGAACTTCAGGCTATTTTTGTATCTTTGAACACTGTGGTCTTAAACATTGCAAGGTGTCCTTGATCTCAAGACTTTCCTACATGGCTGCTTCTGTCTTCTCTTGTGGAATACACTCTCCCATGGAAGCTCGTGATGGATCCTTTTAGCCTCTACTCTCTCTACTATGAAATTTGTTTCACCTTAGCCCTTTTTGCTCTTCCCCATGCTCAAGCGAGGCTTCTCAAGGAAAATAAAGGGGTGGTGCCTTCTAGGTCTTCAACTTTGCCCCACTGCCCTAGATTGCTCATTTGTGCCTTTGTTCTAGAAGCAGTTCGAACATTGTCACTTTTTCAATCGGCCGTGTGTTAACTGTGTTCTGTCATGATAAAACCTTCTCCTCTGTAATGGGTCAAAGATCCAGCTGCTCTGATGAAGTGAGAATCTAAAGAGAGGACTGTGGTGTTCAGCTCTCCACCACTAGCAGCTCTCCAGCCCTTTCTTCTCTCAAGGCAAGAGACTTGTAGCTTTTCATCATTGCTTTCTGAACCTCTCTAGCAGTGTCCTGTCCTCCATATTGCTTTATCAGAATGCACCTCAAAAGGGATGCTTACTTTAATCTTAGAAAGATTAGGGGTGTTGTTTGTTGGTAGAATGCTTGTAGAGCATTGCCAGGCATTAGATTCCATCACCTCTACAGCAAAAACTATCTATCTATCTATCTATCATCTATCTATCTATCTATCTATCTATCTATCTATCTATCTATCTATCTATCTACCTATCTATCTATCTATCAATCATATATCTGTCTATCTATATCTGCCTATCGACCAATCTATCCACTCATCTAAATAAAGAACCCCAAATGAACTTTGAAAAATGGTCTTTGGAATAAACATCCTTGGGCCTTGTATTAGTTACTTTTCTATTGCTGCAAGAAAATACCATGATCTGGGCAACTTATAAAAGGAAACATTTGCCTGAGCTTTCAGCTTTAGGAGGTCAGAACTCGCCATGGCAGTGCAATGGCATCGGGAAGAGCTGCAAGCTCATGTCTCAGTCCACAAACGGAAGGCAGAGAGAGTACACTGGCAATACCCTGAGTCTTTTGAAACTTCAAGGCTGGCTCCCAGCGACACACCCCTTCTAACAAGGCAGCATCTTTTAATCCTTCCCACATAGATCTATCCCTGGGGTCCAAGTGATGAGCCTATGGGTCCTTTCTTCAAACCACCACAGATATAATACAAACTTATGAGAGATTTTAAAAGAGATTTCAGTTTCTTTTTCAATACGTGTCAATTTAGTTGAAGTAAGAATTTGTGAGAGGACCCTCATCAGATCTATTTTACTTTTTGTTTTCAGCAGGCAGAGCCAACCCTACCCATTTTAGCAGATGGCAGTACATCCTACTTCAAAATCCATTGCAAATAGACAGCCTGCCAGTCTCACCTTTCAGGGATCATTCTTCTCTTCTTAAAGGGCTGTGAAACAATTCTCCTTCAATAGCAATGGTGGGAAGACTGATTCTTGGCAATTCTCAGGAGTCGTAGTTTCAGAGAGAAGAAAAGTCATATATCACGTTTCTTCTCTTCTACTGTGTCCCTTGAACATCTCACTCAATACCTGCAAACCACATAGCTTGAGACCTCTGTTCTATTAAATCAAATCATTTTTGTAAAGAGCTAAAGAATGCCTGGTTCCCACTCGAGCTCAGTAAAATACAGGGATGAGTTCAAGCACCTATATGTTCCTCAGAGAAAACAAATTTATACTTGGGGCAAATTCATAGTAAAATCAACACTGGTAAGAGGTCCATGAAATGGTACTTGTTAGCACATACAACAATCCTTGAATGATGGTGATCAGACTTTCTCACTTTTCTTATCCTCTTTTCTTTTGGTTTCCAGAACACCCAACCTTAATTTCTTAAAAACATTTATTTAGTCATTTATTTTATGCATGAGTATAATGTAGCTGGTGTGCAGACACACCAGCAGAGGGCATTGGATTCCATTACAGATGGTTGTGAGCCACCATGTGGTTGGA
Source organism: Tokudaia tokunoshimensis (assembly GCA_036184795.1). Classification (NCBI taxonomy): domain Eukaryota; kingdom Metazoa; phylum Chordata; class Mammalia; order Rodentia; family Muridae; genus Tokudaia; species Tokudaia tokunoshimensis. Next base: position 51,100,579 of record BTHU01000006.1, on the reverse strand, counting down.
AGTTGCTGGGAATTGAACTTAGAACCTCTGGAAGAGCAAGTAATCCGTGCTCTTAACTGCTGAGCCATCTCTCCAGTTCCCCTGCCTTAATTTTTAATTGGGCAAAGACTATAAGTGATGTGGAGAAAACACAGATCTACGTGATATGTAATTACAAAGAAAATAAATTAGTTTTGCGGGTGGATGTCCTTTCTCGGTTGTTTTCTCTATTTGCATATAAACGATCTCCTTTCCTTTCCCATTTTTCCCCTAATGAGGACGACAATGAGGATCTCAAGTGCCAGCTACAGTTCGTTAAGGAAGAAGCTGCCCTGATGAGAAAGAAAATGGCCAAGATTGATAAAGAAAAGGACAGATTTGAGCACGAACTCCAGAAATACAGATCCTTCTATGGGGATCTAGACAGTCCTCTACCCAAAGGAGAAGCAGGGGGACCTCCCAGCACCAGAGAGGCCGAGCTCAAGCTGCGACTGCGGCTAGTGGAGGAAGAGGCCAACATCCTGGGCAGGAAAATCGTGGAATTGGAGGTGGAGAACAGAGGCCTGAAGGCGGAACTGGATGACCTGCGAGGCGAAGATTTCAATGGCTCTTCCAACCCCCTCATGAGGGAGCAGAGCGAGTCCTTGTCTGAGCTGCGACAGCATCTGCAGCTGGTGGAAGACGAGACCGAGCTGCTGCGGAGAAACGTGGCTGACCTCGAGGAGCAGAACAAACGCATCACTGCCGAGCTCAACAAATACAAGTACAAGTCCAGCGGCCACGACAGCTCGCGCCACCATGATAATGCCAAGACCGAGGCCCTTCAGGAGGAGCTGAAGGCAGCGCGCCTGCAGATCAATGAGCTGAGCGGCAAGGTCATGCAGCTACAGTATGAGAACCGCGTGCTCATGTCCAACATGCAGCGTTATGACCTGGCCTCACATCTGGGTATCCGTGGCAGCCCTCGCGACAGCGATGCTGAGAGTGATGCAGGCAAGAAGGAAAGCGACGATGACTCCCGGCCTCCCCATCGCAAGCGCGAAGGACCAATCGGTGGCGAGAGCGACTCGGAGGAGGTGCGGAACATCCGCTCCCTCACGCCCACCCGTTCCTTCTACCCCACACCCGGGCCCTGGCCCAAGAGCTTTTCAGATCGGCAGCAGATGAAGGACATCCGCTCCGAGGCCGAGCGCCTGGGCAAGACCATCGATCGGCTCATTGCAGACACGAGCACCATCATCACGGAGGCACGCATCTACGTGGCTAATGGGGACCTGTTCGGACTGATGGACGAGGAGGATGACGGCAGTCGCATCCGGGAGCACGAGTTGCTCTACCGCATCAACGCGCAGATGAAGGCCTTCCGCAAGGAGCTGCAGACCTTCATCGACCGCCTGGAGGTGCCCAAGTCTGCGGATGACCGCGGAGCCGAGGAACCCATATCCGTGAGTCAGGTACAGTTCTGCCTTTTGCGAGCCATGGCAATGGCGAGGCTGGCCCGCGGAGCTGCTGTCCCTCGTGGGGCATCTCCAAGCCCAACTTCCGCATCCCACTTTAGGGAACTTCCATCTCAAGGCCTTGCTGGGCTCAAGGCACCTGTATTTTCACACCATGTTCAACAAAGCAGAGGTTCTCAAAACCCGACTGATCATTAACCCTTACTCCCTTTTGTTCTTTTTGAAGGGGAAATTTAACACGGACACAATCAGATTTTGCATAATGACTGATGGATTTTTAATGCACATTATCATTTTAAACGGTCAATATTTTCAACCCTAAAAGGTTGACCAGAATAAAGGTCCTGAATAGGTACCTTCAGGTGTTTATCTGAGGTTTCTGAGAAGGTCCGAAATGAGTTTAAGATCATAAAAAATCGAAATAAGTCAGGGTAGAGGTGCACACTTTTAATCCTGGCACTTAAGAAAAGTGAAGGCAGGTGGGTTGCTGTGATTACAGATCCCTAGGATTACATAGTGGAACCCTGTCTAAGAAGAATATTTTATTAAACAAGATTGATACGTCTGATAAATGTACAAAATGATAGTTAAAAAGATATGTTCTTGTGCCCAGAGCCCTATCAATAAGACACATACAAACTACCCCTTTACCTAAGTTGAAGTAACACAGTGATTATTTCTAGTTGAAATACCATCAATTCAATAATGGAGATCCGTAATGAAAAGTCTGTAGCATAGCTTTAAGGCAATACTAATTGAAAGAAGTAATGATGAGTATTCCAGCACAGGGGAAAGCAGCATTTCCCTCCTGACTTGTAGAGGCACAGCGGATGAATTGGACTCAGCAGCTTTGGCCAGGTATGGTGGCCACTGAAAGATCAATGCATTTGTCCAAGTTAACCACATAAAAGATCTTTAAGGACCAAAACAGGCAGTACTGTCCCTTGCAGCAGCCTGATTCCGTGTATCCATTGGAGAACCCACCGAAGTACAACAGCATGCATGGCTTTGATCACACTCGAGCCCGCCCCACTCCCATGTTTAAAACCCACTTTATGTGCAACAGCATGACATTAGAGGAATTACCTGCTGACCATGGCTAGAGAACTTGCAGCCTTGTCGCTTATCTTGCATGTTGCCATGCTTTGCTGGGGGCAGGGAGGGGATTATGATGGAAACCATTGGGTTTCACAGCAGTAAATTTTATCCTTTTCTACTTAGTATGTTTTGGTACTGGTTTTTGGTTTTGTGTTTGCAGGTTTTTGAATAGCAAGCATGTGTTTTCAGCTAGACTCTTGGGTGGGTGTATAGAGTGAGAGAAAGTGCTGTTTATAACAAAGTACTTGAAGAACTTGCAAATGTAGGCTGGTGATGCCTTTATTTGAGGTTGAGTCAGAGTTTGGATGCGTCGGGAAGGAGTGGTTATTAACTGGCTTTTCTCTCTGTCTCCACATTTGCCTCCCCAGATGTTCCAGCCTATCATTCTGCTTATTCTCATCCTTGTTTTATTCTCGTCCCTGTCTTACACAACAATATTTAAACTTGTCTTCCTTTTTACACTGTTTTTTGTACTGTAAATTTTCCATCATTTGCTGTCCATTGTAGCGTTTTCAGTTGTTTTTAATTTTGTCCACCCTTCAAGACAAAACATAAAAGAAGTATCATTTCTGTAGTAACTGATGCTGTAAAAAAAAACAAAAACAGAAACAAAAAACACTGAAGACTGCATATCTCTGTAAAAAGACACGACTCATCTTACACTGTCAAATTCACTAGGAAACCCCAGCGACCAAAGTGTTTCAGGTAAGGAAAAGTGAGTTATCAGAGTTTTGTGTAACTCATATTTTATGCCTTTCTTTTATATCTTTCTTTGTTTTGCACTCTTGATTTATAGTTGACAGGTTGACTGTAAAAAATGGACTAAGTCTCATAATTATTCTGTAGGAATTGAGTATTATTTTACACCTGGAAATTTTTAGTTGGTTGCATTTTCACAATTCATGTAGAGGCATTAAGTATAAGTCAATGTAGATGATTTATAAATTATCTCTGATATAATTTATGCAGATTTATAAGTATGCTGTTACTCATGTTAGACCAAGAGAGAAACATCAGTGTCTAATAAATATCCATCGAAAATATGAAATGATGAAATGTAGCTCTCTTGGAAAGTAAATAATGTTCTGACCCTGACATGCTCTGTCTCCAGAGATGTGTTTGGAAGCATGAGTCTAAATGACCTTTTCGTTTAATAAGAAAGTAAATAGTCCCCTCCTATTGAATTTTTCCCACTTTCCACTAAACCAGCTATCTCCACTTCTCTATCACATATGAAGAAGCTGTGTATCACTGACTGACCATGTTGCTTGGAGTCCCTTCTTTTCTATGATAAACTACCACAGAGAACTCCCTTCTCTGCAGAAAACATGCTAGAAACAGCATGAAGAAAAACTCAAGAAGGGAAATAAATACAGTATCGAGACTGTCCTTGAGTTACAATGCACACCTGAAGCATCATCCCAGTGGGAGCTACTCTGCAGACCTAAAATTACTTTGGTGACCCCTAGCATCTGTTTTCTTGTATATATCTAAAGTCACCTGATTGGACTATGTACTCAAGGTTCTCTTTTGCCCATCTTGTTGGTAACTTACTCACTGGAATCCCAGAGTACATGGGAATTCCAACACTGGACTGAGGTGCAGTTATCCCAATACTGGGGAAGGTAAGACAAGAGGATTGTGAATTTGAGGTCAGCCTAAGCTATCTAGCCAGACCTCAAGAAAAAAGAATAAGAAAAATCATATTCTTCTCAGTTCATGCATTAGTCCGTAGATATGAAAACCTGTGATAAAGTATCTTGACAACAGGAAACAGATCCTGTGGGAAAGTTCCCCAGCTAAATAATGTGCATGTAGGCCTTTGGAATCCCAGGAATTTAATCTGCAGAAAAGTGTTTTACTTCATATCCCTCAACTACACTTTTTCTTTAAATATTAAATTTGGGAAAATTTTGTAGGTAAATGGTTCAGTAGGTAAGAGAACTTGCTGTGCAAGCATAAGGATTGGAATTCAAATCCCCAGAATCCATACAAAGAGCTGTGCATGACTGTGCACGGAGGGTGGGCATGCTGTAACAAGGCCAGAAGGAGGAATGTAATAGAGGAGGGCATTCAAGATCTTCCTCTGGCCTACAAAAGTGCTTGTACTTGTGTACACATATGCATGCACTACACACACACACACACACCCCATATAGTACATGCATATACACACACACACACAAACATACTACATACATATACACTACCTACTACACACACACCACATATACACACCACATATTACACACATACACATATACAAACATGCCACATACACACATAACACCTACTACACACACACCATATAACATACATACCAAATAACACACATACCACATTTATGCACTATACATACATATACACAATATCCCCTTCTGGCCTTCATAAATGCATGTACCTACATTTTCACATGCATGCACTACCTGCATATGTGCATATATACACCACATACAACATCCTTCTCTGTCCTTCACTAGACACACATACTATATCTAGATCTAGATCTAGATATAGATATATAGATAGATATAGATATAGTATGTGTGCGTATATGCTCACATACATATAGTACCTGCATATACACATATACTCACACACCACATAACACCACAACACATTACACATACAAATCACAACACATACACAACCCACTATACATCCATACATACAATATTCCCTTCTGACCTTTGTAAGTCCATGTACCTGCACACTAGTATGCATGCAGTACACACACATGCACACACACACACACACACACACACACACACATTTAAATTTAGAAAGTTTCACAGCAGTTGAAAGGTTTAATTTAACTGCTCTTAATGTCCATTATCATTTCTTTGCTTGGGATTTTTTTACTTTGTTTATTTAATTATATTTATTTCTGGGCGGGGGAGGAGAGTATTGTCTAATGAATAGTTACCAGAACTTGGAATCAATCAATAAATAGATTTTGTTTGACTGGATGTTTTCTCTTTGGTTTATCAGTGTTAGTAATAGAACCCCAGGACCTTGTATATGGCAGGCAAATGCTCTACCTTAGAACTATATATCCAGCCACATTTGGCATTTAATCTCGAAATTCAAAAGGCTAAGGATTAGGTAGGCTTTCAGATGAAAAGAAGAAAGAAGGGAGAAAGGTTCTGTACTTGATCAAATTGATGGCACAAGCCTATAGTTAAAACAGATGGGTGCCTGAAGCAGGAAACCACAGCAAGTTTGAAGCCAGCTTTGGTTACAGTTAGAGACTGGCTCAAAACCAACTAGTCATATAACAACACCACCACCACCACCACCACCACCAACACACACACACAAACACATACACACCTTAAAAACTCAAACCTGTCTGCTAGATTTTTTGATACTTTTCCTTTTTTGTTTTTTTCTTTTTTTACGTGGATGTCCTTGATCCACTTGTACTTCAGCATTGTACAGGGAGATAAGAATGGATCAAATTCCATTCTTCTACATGCTGACCACCAGTGGAAATAGCACTATTTGTTGAAAATTCTGTCTTTTTTCCACTGGATGGTTTTAGCTCCTTTGTCAAAGATCAAGTGACCATAGGTGTGTGGGTTCATTTCTGGGTCTTCAATTCTATTCCATTGATCTACCTGCCTTTCACTGTACCAGTACCATGCAGTTTTTATCACTATTGCTCTGTAATTCAGCTTGAGATCAGAGATGATGATTCCCCCAAATAGTTTTTGCTATCCTGAGTTTTTCATTATTCCAAATGAGTTTGAGAATTGTGCTAACTCTATGAAGAATTGAGTTAGGATTTTAATGAAGATTGCATTGAATATGTAGATTGCTTTAGGCCAAATGGACATTTTTACTATATTAATCCTGACAATCCATGAGCATAGGAGATCTTTCCATCTTCTGAGGTCTTCTTCATTTTCTTTTTTCAGAGACTTGAAGTTCTTGTCATACAGATCTTTTACTTCTTCCTTAGAGTCAGACCAAGATATTTTATATCGTTTGTGACTATTGTGAAGAGTGTCATTTCCCTAATTTCTTTCTCAGCACATTTATCCTTTGAGTATAAGAAGGCTACTGATTTATTTGAGTTAATTTTATATCCAGCCAATTTGGTGAAGTTGTTTATCAGCTGTAAGAGTTCTCTGGTGGAATTTTTGGGGTCACTCACTTAAGTACACTATCATATCATCTGCAAATAGTGATATTTTGACTTCTTCCTTTCCAATTTGTATACTTTTGACCTCCTTTTGTTGTCTGATTGCTCTGACAAGGACTTCAAGTACTATATTGAATAGATAGGGAGAGTTGATGTTGGCTACTGGTTTACTGTATATTGCTTTTGCTATGTTTAGGTATGGGCCTTTATTTCCTGATCTTTCCAAGAATGCTAACATGAAGGGATGTTGAATTTTGTCAAATGATTTTTCAGCAGCTAATGAAGTGATCATGTGGTTTGTTTCTCTAAGTTTGTTTATATAGTGGTTTACATTGATGGATTTCCATATACTGAACCATCCCTGCATCCCTGGGATAAAGCCTACTTGATTGTGGTGAATGATCATTTTAATGTGCTTTTGGATTCAGTTTGCGAGAATGTTATTATTTTTGCATCAATATTCATAAGGGAAATTTGTTTGAAGTTCTCTTTCTTTGTTGGCTCTTTGTGTGGTTTTGGAATCAATGTAACTGTGGCTTTATAGAACAAATTGGGTAGTGTTCCTTCTGTTTCTATTTTGTGGAATAGTTTGAAGAGTATTGGTGTTAGGTCTTCTTTGAAGGTCTGATAGATTTCTGCACTAAACTCATCTGGTCCTGGCTTTGTTTTTTTTTTTTTCTGGTTGGGAGACTTTTAATGACTGCTTCTATTACATTAGGGGTTATGGGACAGTTGAGATCGTTTATCTGATTCTGATTTAACGTTGGTATTTGGTATCTATCTAGAAAATTGTCCATAACATCCCGATTTTCGAGTTTTGTTGAGTATAGGCTTTTTTAGTAGGATATGATGGTTTTTTAACTTCTTCAGTTCCTGGTGTTATATCTCTCTTTTCATTTCTGATTTTGTTAATTTGGATACTGTCTTTGTGCCCTCTGGTTAGTCTGGCTAAGTGTTTAATCTATCTTGTTGATCTTCTCAAAGAACCAGCTCCAGGTTTTGTTGATTCTTCGTATAGTTCTTTTTGTTTCTACTTGGTTGATTTCAGCTCTGAGCTTGATTATTTCCTGTCATCTACTCCTCTTGGGTGTTTTTGCTTCTTTTTGATCTAGAGCTTTCAGGTATGCTGTTAAGCTGCTAGTGTATACTCTCTCCAGTTCCATTTTGGAGGCACTCAGAGCTATGGGTTTTCCTCTTAGCACTGCTATCATTGTGTCCCATAAGTTTGGGTATGTTGTGCCTTCATTTTCATTAATTTCTAAATAGTCATTAATTTCTTTTTTTATTTCTTCTTTGACTAAGTTATCATTGAGTAGATAGTTGTTCAACTTCCTTGTGTATATGGGCTTTCTTTTGTTTTTGTTGTTATTGAAGACCAGCCTAAGTCTGTTGTAATCTGATAGGATGCATGGGATTATTTCAATCTTCTTGTATCGGTTGAGGCCTGTTTTGTGACCAATTATATGGTCAGTTTTGGAGAAGGTACCATGAGGAGCTGAGAAGAAGGCATATTCTTTTGTTTTAGGATGAAATGTTCTATAGATATTTGTTAAATCCATTTGGTCCGTAACTTCTATTAGTTTCACTGTGTCTCTGTTTTGTTCATGTTTCCATGATCTGTCCATTAATGAGAGTGGGGTGTTGACGTCTCCCACTATTATTGTGTGAGATGCAATGTGTGGTTTAAACTTTAGCAAAGATTCTTTTATGAATGTAGGTGCCCTTGCATTTGAAGCATAAATGCTCAGAATTGAGAGTTCTTGGTAGATTTTTCCATTGATGAGTATGAAGTGTCCTTCATTATCTTTTTTGATAACTTTTGGTTTAAAGATGATTTTATTTGATATTAGATTGGCTACTCCAGATTTTTTCTTGGGACCTTTTGCTTGGAAAATTGTTTTCCAGCCCTTTACTCTGAGATAGTATCTGTCTTTGACACTGAGGTGCATTTCCTGTATGCAGCAAAATGCTGGGTCCTGTTTATGTATCCAGTCTGTTAGTCTATGTCTTTTTATTGGGGGAACTGAGTCCATTTATTTTAAGAGATAGTAAGGAAAAGTGGTTGTTGCTTCTTGTTATTTTTTATGTTATTTTTATATTTGTGTAGCTATCTTCTTTTTGTTTTGTTGAAAGAAGATTACTTTCTTGGTTTTTCTAGGGTGTAGTTTTCCTCCTTGTGTTGGTATTCTCCATCTATTATCCTTTGTAGGGCTGGATTTGTAGAAAGATATTATGTAAATTTGGTTTGCCGTGGAATATCTTGGTTTCTCCATCTATGGTAATTGAGAGTTTGCCTGGGTTATCCTGGACTGTCTTTTCTGTTCTCTTAGGATCTGTATGAGATCTGCCCAGGTTCTTCTAGCTTTCATAGTCTCTGGTGAGAAGTCTGTTGTAATTCTGATAGGTCTGCCTTTATTTGTTACTTAACGTTTTTCTTTTACTGCTTTTAACATTCTTTCTTTGTATTGTGCATTTGGTGTTTTGACTATTATGTGACAGGAGAATTTCTTTTCTGGCCCAATCAATTTGGAGTTATTAGGCTTCTTGTATGTTTATGGGCATCTCTTTCTCTAGGTTAGGGAAGTGTTCTTCTATAATTTTGCTGCAAATATTTCCTGACCCTTTAAGTTGGGAATCTTAACTTTCTTCTATACCTATTATCCTTACGTTTGGTCTTCTCGTTGTGTCCTGGATTTCCTGGATGTTTTGGGTTAGGAGCTTTTTGCATTTTGTATTTTCTTTGCCTTTTGTGTCAATGTTTTCTATAGTATCTTCTACACCTGAGATTCTCTCTTCTATTTCTTGTATTCTGTTTGTGATGCTTGCATCTATGACTCCTGATCTCTTTCCTAGGTTTTCGATCTCCAGGATTGTCTCCCTTTGTTTTTCCTTTGTTGTTCCTATTACCAGTTTTAGATCCTGTATGTTTTTGTTGAATTCCTTTGCCTGTTTGATTGTGTTTTCCTGTAATTCTTTAAATGATTTTTGTGTTTCCTCTTTAAGGGCTTCTACCTGCTTACCTGTATTCTCCTGTATTTCTTTAAGGAAGTTATTTATGTCCTTCTAAAGTCCTCTATCATCCTCATGATATGTGATTTTAAATCAGAGTCTTGCTTTTCTAGTCTGTTGGGTTATCCAGGGCTTGCTGTGGTGGGAGAACTGGGTTTTGATGATGCCAAGTAGCCTTGGTTTCTGTTGTCTGTATTTTTGATCTTGCCTCTTGACATCTAGTTATCTCTGGGGTTGGCTGGTCTTGCTGTCTCTGAGTGTGATTTGTCCCTCCTGGAAGCCTGTGTGTCAGTACTCCTTGGAGACCAGTTCTCTCAGGGAGGATTTTGGGTATGGAGAGCTGTGGCACAAGATCAGCACAGGTGCACAGTTGGAACCTGGAAGGATCCTGTCCCAGACTATACCTTGGTTCCTGTGGACATTTTTCCAAGTTACAAACTCAATGGAACTGAACGTAAATGTTTAAGGGTTGGAACAGACAATTGTCTGAAATGTCTATAGCACTTGGAGCCAGAGAAACTTCCCAGTCAAGAAGTGGTTCTTAGCTACCTGTGGAGATTCTGGGAATATACGGGAGTGTTTCATGATGTAACATTACTGAAAAGTTTTCTACTGAGAAGTCTTTAAGTACACAGTGCTCTTGCAGAGAACCTGTGTACTGTTCTCATTGGCTTGTCATAACTGTTTATCTGTAACTCCAGTTACATAACTGGGGGAGACCCAATTCCCAATTCTGGACTCTGAATGCATTATGGGCATGTGATGAATATATAGTCATGCAGGCAAATGCTCATAAACATAAATACACATAAAATTTCAGGAAGAAAGAAAAACTATTTCCACTAATTCAGTTTCTCAAAACTAAGCAAAATCAAAGAAGACAAAAGGAACACTTATACAATGGGAAAAAGAACCAGGATGGAAAAATGCAAGACAGGCACATTACAGATACATAGAGGTGTATAATAAATCAAACCCTCTTAATGATCCAGTACACTGTAGCAACAAATCCGTAGGCTTTCTTAAATATACTGGAAATGTCTGCAGTGGTAATGAAAGGACCACAACAATGATTTTTGCTCTCTGGGTTAGTCAAATAGCATTATCTTTAGATCTCATTTGGTAGTCATGCTTATACTGACCACAGCAGCTTTGATACGAACTCATATGGCTGAATTTTAATACAAGAATTTTATGTGGCCCTTACATCCCAGCCATGCCTTCCATAGATAAAACCATATTGAGTTACTGGGAAAGACACAGATTGAATGGGACTGGCCTGGCTACTTTACTCTGGCCTCTTTGGATTCACTCTGACCAAATCTCTGATCTTAAGGATGCAAATTTACTCTCCCAGTGAATTCTGGGAAAGGCATTTCTAACTCTGGTCTGTCAACTGTCCAGCCAGGCTTCTTCGTGTGTATACACACACACACACACACACACACACACACGAACACACATGCTTGTGCACACAGTCAAACTGCTGTGATGTGTAATAAATTCACTAGAGTAAGGTGGTCAGAGGTCCCTGTGTCACAGAGAACATGGCTGGTAGGCTAGTGACAGGAAGGTTGACTCAGCAAACTATCACTGAAGTGACTTTCTGATCTTCTTTTAATTTTAGGTTCTTCTGTTGGAACCTAATACTTAGAGTTGGGAAGAAAAGTTAAGAAAGATGGTGCCCAAGACTTGTGAGAGTTCCCAGCATGTCCTTCCCCTGAGCACCTCGCTCTACTCCCCAATCCCTCACACTTTCCTGCCTGTCTCTGACCTCAATGCAGCGTTATTTTTGTTATTTTATTCTGTATGCAGTTATTTCATTTTTGCTGGTTTTAAATGATCAGCCTCACAAAATCTCCCAGTTGTTGAGACAAAGAATCATCTATTCTTACTTTCAAAGCTATGTTAATCAATTGGTATGCTAGAGATAATTTTTTAAAGCAAAAGTTATTATAGACAATTCTCTTTTATGGGACTTTCTTGGGCATAGAAACAAGAGTCTTGGTTAATTTAGCCTAGGTTTAAGAAAAACAGAAATCTGCTTGGTTATTTTTAAATAAAAGTGACTGAAACTCATTAAGCAAAGAAATTTTGGTCCAAGCCAAGAATGTATGGTTTATGTGGTAGACTGAGATGTGGCTATTTAATTGTCTACCTTTGAAGTTTGGAATGTAAGGCTTAATTCCAATACTCTATGCAGTGTCTTAGGTACATTCTCCTAGAGTCAGTCTCCCTGGTAGAATCAGTCTCTAACTGGTTGTAGGGAATAAACAGGAAGTGGTAGAGGGTAGTATTAAAATGTGAGGAAAGTTAACTGTTTATTAAAATAATGGAATTTGGTACAATTCAAAAACATTATGCTTAAAGACATGTCTGTTCGACCCCTCTTTACAAGCAAGAAAGGTACAGGGACATAAACAGTTTTGAATCTGTAATCTAGTTTGGGGTAGGTGAGATGATTTTATATACAGTTTGATGACAGTGTACCCCAGTATTCTTATGACTCTTGAAAGATTTCAGAGAGAAACACAGGAAGGATACTTCACATTCCAAATACACCTCCATGAATGCAGTAGCATCCACATGCTTCTACATAATGCTTTTGTGTCAACAGTTAGGAAGGTGAGGAGGTACGGGTGGCTCTTTTTTATGATGGCCATTCTGAAAATTTGTGGAGCCGTAGACTCAAATGCTAATGTATAGATAGACGGTAGATAGATAGATAGATAGATAGATAGATAGATAGATAGATAGATAGATAGATAGATAGATAGATGGGATTCACACATAAACACACACACACACACATATATGAGGGGATTCACACACACACACACACACACACACACACATATATATAGTATATTTACTCCAAAACTCAGTTCTGTGTGGGTTTTTTTTTTCATGACTATCTATAGTTTTGTTTTGTTTTTTGAAAACCATCTCTGGCATTTCATTTATACAATTAACTCTTGAACAGAAAACAAACACCTTTAAAATAGATCAGCTATGTAGAATTTCCAAGGTAGACTTTTTACATACAAAGTACTGAAACTAACTTATTCTGGAGTTTAGGTGAGCCCTAGGAATCTAAACACCTTCTTTTGGAGGTGTATCATCTACTGAGGTTAGGGCTACCACCTGGAGGGCAGTCCCATTGTTGTCACAGGCTTGGACTCTATGTGGGTGAAGAAGCCACAGTGATGCAAGCAAATAACAGAGTTGGAAGGAGTTGAGCACCTCCCTAATCTTGCCTCACAATATTCTGTGAGAACACATTACCAGAGATAAACCAATATTTCTGATTGTCCCCTGACTCTAGAAGGAATGCAATTGGTTCCAAAATAGGTCCATTTCTCTAATATGTTGTTATTTTACTCAGAATTTGGACTGCAATTTAAAATAAAATTTGATAGTTCAAAAGTGTTTCTGGACTATTTCTTACCTCTGGAAGTGCCTATGTATAAGCCCCATGATGGATCTGCTTGTTTAAAATTACTGAAGTTTTAGAAAGTAGGTAGATTCAAATTATCACCGTGGGTTCCAAATCATTGCAGTAGAAAAAGCAAAGCTTTAGGGATATGATTGTGTAAACTGTTCCAAAAGCATCAAGAACCATGCTATACTATAAGGTTCAGACAAAGGCAGGTTGACAGGTATGCAAAGTGTCTACTGACTTCATCAGATACTGTACTATCTCTTTATTAAATGCCACAACATTTTAATCTCTCTCTCTTTCTCTCTCTCTCTCTCTCTCTCTCTCTCTCTCTCTCTCTCTCTCTCTCTCTCTCTCTCTCTCTCTCTCTCTCTCTGGACTTCTGAGATGTTTGTAGACAAGCTTTCTTTGAGGGTATCATGTTTCCAAGATCATGTGGGCTCACTGAGATGCCTTGACTTTGGGGAAGTTTTCTGATTACACTGAGGTGACCTCAGACCTCTCTTTCATCATTAAGACTTTTTCACCAACAATGCCACAATTCTTTCTGCTCTCCATAATGGTCTCAGAATCAAGCCCCAGTCCTTGCTCCACTTCCTCACCCATGACATATAAATGAAACAAGTAACTATTCTATGTTCCCAGCTTGTCCCTTCCGGTCTTTTCTACATGGTAGTGATTCTCCTTTTCTGTGTTGGTTGTGAAGAGCCAGCAATTGGCTTCTTATATCACTACCATTCTAGCAGACAACTTTTGGAAACATAATGCTATTGCCTGTGGGATAGCCACTTATTTAGAACACTGTAGATTATTTCCTGCTCCTCCAAATCACTCCCGAAATGGCCAGTCTGGGCCTCAGAACTTACTAGCAAAGAGAAATGACTCAGGTTTGCCATCTAGTGGAGAACACTAAATAGACACCCTTAGCAGAATGCCCTCCTTATGTTATTTTGATTCTTTGGTCATCAACAAGTCACGAATCTGTAATAGAATTAGATGCTAAACACCAATTTGAAAAATTTAAAGGGATGTCTTTTTCTTTAATTTTAAATAACATACATTTCTCAAATACGTTGTTATTTTACTCAGAATTTGGACTAGAATTTAAAATAAAATTTGATAGTTCAAAAGTGTTTCTTTGGACTATTTCTTACATCTGGGATATGCTTGACTTAAATGTCTATTGTCATGCCACAAGACCTCAGAATAGAAGAAGCAAGTATCCCATGATTCTCAGGAAGATCATCCAACACTGGGAAAACGGTGCACTAGCTGAAATGTAAGTCTAAGTATGTAACTTTTAAGGGAAAATGTCCTTGGTGTAGCCATCCCAATTTTTACCCAGAATCAGAGCTTTATATGCATCAAAGTCACTTTATTCTCTTAACACATACTTAAAGCTCTGCTCTTCTAGGATGCAGAGAACATAAGGCCACATTAGATGGGGGCAGGGGAGTCCACATTGGTTGAACTGATTGAAAAAGTTCAAAGTGCCGGAACATCCTAGTTGTCACGAATAGTTCAGTATAAACCTCTGAGCAGGGTGAGCTCTGGCTGGTCGTAACAGTGAACTGAATCCCTCGGTTGAATGCTGTACTGAATTACAAGAAAAGGGACTCGAGGAGTTGTGCTGCAGACCCCATTTCTTGGACTCCTCACAGTAGCTTTTGGAATTCATGATTCTGTTTAATTCTTCAAATCCCCCAAGTGTGACCTGTGATGTTGTTACTGCTCATCACTGTTTTATGAGTGAAATATTAACTAAAATACCTCAGATCTGTCTTCCTTAAAAAAACAAAAAATATGGAGATACTTTAAGATTGAAGAGCTCAGCTGAACAGTGATGTCATATACCTTAAAGAAACTGTACAAGGCAGATATTGTTCTGGAAGGAGGGTGGTGGCAGCACACACCTTTAATCCCAGCACTTGGCAGGCAGGTTCAGGGCCAGCCTGGTCTATACAGTGAATTCCAGGATAGCCAGGGCTACACAGAGAAACTCTGTCTTAAACCAACAAAAGAAACAGCAACATCAAAAAGTTGTCAGTGGAAGAAATGACTACCTAAAACACACTGTTTATAGTATGGCCTCCAACTTTAGCATGAAAAGAATGAGCTCCTTTTTTCTCCAATTTTATTCTGTGGTCTTGGTCATTTTCATGTCATTTTTATAGAAAACAGAAACACACTATAAATAGTATTTGATTTGTAAAGAAGGAAAAAAAACTGTATAAGCATGAACTCAGATATTCCCAGTCTTATAGCAGCCAGAGTTGTCTTAGCTTGAAGAGCAGAGGTCGGAGTGCAGCCTTGAGAAATCAGTCCTCACGTGTGCCACGTATGATGGCACAGGGCACCTAGTCTCTGCTGCTCGGCTGTGCATCCATTGCCAGCCTCAGGACAGTTCTAGCCATGCCTCCCATCTTTCCATGGAAGTGATCGGGTCACAGATGCACAGAATCTCACTCAGCCGTGAACACTGCTGTCAGGGAGTGAAGCACGTCTATGAAACTTATGTGACTAACGTTTTTACCCACTGAGCTCCCAGTCTCTTTATCTGATTAGCAAGACAAATTCTCAGCTTTATGGCGTTCTATGGCATGCTTGACATATAGAAAATGTCCTCTCTTGATTCAACACAGACAGAATTTGACAAAGCCAGACGCCAGCATTATTCTCCAGTCACAGCCAACATCCTTATCCCCAGTCTTGATTCTTGTCTCGTAACTTGGTTGGAATTTTAAATTTCACAGCACTGCACTGGGAATGAGAGGACTGGGATTCTATTCTTAGTGTCATTAGTGACCTTGAGCAGATGATCTCATGACAGGATCTCCCCCTTTACTGTAAAATGAGAAGGTTAACTAGATGACCTCAGAGGCTCTTTTTGGCTGTAAATTCAATGACTCTGGAAACACCTGCTCATGCCATTTATGTGTTCTGTATCTTTCTTCTACTTTTCCAAAATGTTCTAACTAGTGGCTTGTGTTATCATTAATACAAATGTTTCTTAACCCTTTTTATAATTTGCTGTATTATTTCTTATTAGTAGCTGGTCTTTCTCTAATAACTCTTATTAAGTATTGTGTATGTTCTGTTACACTTTTAAATTGGATTAGCAGGCATGCAATTGTGAGGGTGTAAATCTTTGTAAAATGGAGATCAATAATTTGGGTGCATTTATTATTTTGGGATGAATTCAAATGTTTAAATGGCTTATGAATCATCTGCATTACACAATAAATGATATGTTTTCTCTAAAATCATTGTTATTTTAACACTTTAAAATGTCAAATCATTTAAGAAGTAAAATTATCACCGTTACTGTGGGACTACATACATCATCATTTTTTTCTCAATTCATGTATCTTGTGCACATAGCAATAGCTATTCTGGTTAAAATGAATTGTTTGGAAGCTCTTGAAAGCAGTTTTGGACAGTTGTTGTCTTTATATCCTATCAGTTTGTTGATGTGCTTATGCTAGAGACAGAGAGAGAGACAGAGGTACAGAGACAGAGACCAAGAGAATATGTGTATATCTGTCTGTATGTACGTCTGTATGTATGTATGTATGTATTTTTCAGCAGAAAGGGCTAGAAGATATTCACATTAGTGTTAAATTTGAAGTGACTCATTGGTAAAAATATACATACAATACAAGAAGCTAATAAAAAGGAACTGTAGTTCTTTTTTATTAGCACAGGAAACTGGATATTGAAATAGCCCCAGGGAAGACCAGAGTCCATAGCACAGCATAACTTCTGAAAGTCAGCCAAATGCTGTTTGACTTTCTGATAGAATTTTGGAAAGAACCTTTTTTTCTTTCTTGTCTTTGGTTCATGTTTACGGGTTTATGTCTGTTTGTTTAGACAGCAGGATCTCGTGGAGCCTAGGCTGGCAATGAACTTCCTCAGTATCTGAGATTAGCCTTAAATTGCTGATCCTCCTGCCTTTATCTCTCAGGTTCTTGGACTCCAGGCTTATGCCAACATGTCCAAATGCAATGCCTAGCTTGAGTTGCAGGGAACACATAGAAACTCAATGATTTGGAATGAAGAGTCCACAGGAGCATTATTTGATAACTCCAGCTGATGGTTTTGAGCAAAGTTTCTCCTTCACCCTCCTGTTTGCATCAGCACCAAGGCAAGCAGGAGGAACCAACTGTAACTATCTGTCACTCCATGTATCTGTTTGCCTTATAGCCTTTTCTTCCTTTTTTTTTAAATTAGATATATTCTTTACTTACATTTCAAATGTTGTCTCCTTTCCTGGTCCCCCTCCCCCCCGAAAATCCCATAAGCCATTTCCTCTCCTCCTGTTCCCCAATCAACCCTCTCCCACTTCCCTGTCCTGGTATTTCTCTATACTATAACATCGAGCCTTTCCAGGATCAAAGACCTCTCCTCCTTTTGGTGTCTAACAAGGCCATCCTCTGCTGCCTATGCATCTGGAGCCATGGGTTACTCCATGTATATTCTTTGGTTGATATTTTTGTCCCTGGGAGCTCTGGGAGTCCTGGGTGACTCATATTGTTGTTCCTTCTATGACACTGCAAACCCCTTCGGCTCCTTGGGTCCTTTCTCTAGATCTTGGGGACCCTGTGCTCAGTTCAATGGCTGGCTCTGTATTTCTCATGCACTAGCAGAGCCTCCCAGGTGACAGCTATATCCAGTTCTGGTCAGCAAGCACTTGTGGGCATTGATAATAGTGTCTGTGTTTTGTAACTGTATAGGGGATGATCCCTAGGTGGGGTGGTCTCTGGATCCTTTGTAGAAGAGGGAACAAAATACCCACAGAAGGAGATACAGAGACAAAGGGTGGAGCAGAGTCTGAGGGAAAGACCATCCAGAGACTGCCTGACTACAGCTTTATGAAGTAAATGCATCTAATTATTTAAGGAAGAGGTAGAGACCACAGGTTCACACAGTTAAATGGGGCAGAATATTGAGCCCTAGGTTCCCGTGACAAAATTCCAGGGTCCCTAAACTATTTCCAAGTCTTGCTCCTCCTCTCAGAGGCCTTTCTGTGGGCTTTGTCAAGAAGCTTTAGCTCTCTAAGCCATGGATATAAGTATGATCAGGTTAATAAAACTGCAGAGACAGTTGCTAAAGTGGTAAATTAACATGAAGCTCCACTTGACATCCTTAGCACAGAGCTTTTCTTAAAGCTGCAATGAATAGCTAATGTTACTATTGTAACTATGATGATTGTTGCTGCCGTTGGAATTATGAAGACCAGCTCTCTAAACACAGGGAAGCATTTCTTTTAGTTATTCTTGCATGTATAAAGAAACTGACCTTGGTGGCTCATGACCATAATTCCAGGGCTTGGAAGGCTGAAGGAGGATTGCACTAAATTGAGACCAGTCTGAGAAGCAATAGTGAGTTTTAGGCTAGCCCGTTCTGCTAAGTAACATGTTATATATTAATTAGTCAGTTGGTTATATTAAATAAGTGTATGGCTACCCTGACCAGTTTACCATTAGTAAGCAATTTAGTTACGTATGAGATAGTGCCTGGAGGTAGGAAAAAAAATAACACAAAGTTATGGCATGCTTCAAACAACATACTGTAATATTGTACAGGTGAAAAACTCCAACTTGAAAATAAGAGCTTATTACTTAAAATTCAGTGTAACTGATTTGGTATATTAGCCCTAGAGACTTTATTGACTAAAGTAAACCATCAGTGCCTGGATACATAAGAACAAATATATTCTCTGTCTGTCTCTCTCTGTCTCTGTCTCTCTCTGTCTCCATCTCTGTCTCTCTGTCTCTGTCTCTCTCTCTCTCTCTCTCTCTCTCTCTCTCTCTCTCTCTCTCACACACTCTGTGTGTGTGTATTTGTGTGTGTGTGTGTCTGTCTCTTTCTCTCTGTCTCTCTCTGTCTCTCTCTGTCTCTCTCTCTCTCTCTCTCTCTCTCTCTCTCTCTCTCTCTCTCTCACACACACACACACACACACACACACTTTATATATGTCCCATTTCTATTTTACATGAAGGCAGACATTCAATATGTTCCAACATTCATTTTGACTCATGCTTGCTGAGTCACTTTGTGTGTATATTTCATTTTTTCTCTCATACTACTTGATACTTTTCCACTTCACCCCTGGCCAGACTTACAAAGGCACTGAAACTGCATCTCACTCAGGGGAAAGAGAGAAAGAGAGGGGATGGAAGAAGAGGATAGTTCTTGCTCCTAAAAAAAAAGAGTCCACTTTCGAAATACAAAAAGCCTAAATATGGCTATTATCATCATGTGCTGCTAACAGTCAGATCTCTCTTGGAAAGTTTGAAAATGCTGGGCTCCATTATAAAAGTTAAATATGTCCTGGACCTGGAGTTGTTTACACAGAGGGAGAACTGCTCTAAAATTACAGAGCTCTGGTTGGAAGCAGTGGCCCTAAGGCCGCCTCCAAGTCCCTGACGTCACAGTAGCCCAGCTGCTGTTGTGACACTGAGCGGAGTAGCTTTTTGAGGTGCAATTTGCAAAGAGATTTGTCAGGACCGCGCTGTGGAAGCTGGATGAACTTAAAAGAATCATTGAGACTGTTCTTTAAGACAACTAGTTCTTTGGCCCACCTCTTCCATTGCTAGACTGACCACGCAGAGCCTGATCCCCTAAGTGCAAGAAGGTATGTTTATTCCTGGCAAACTTGAAAGAGCAAACTGGTTAGGGCAGGATACAGGGACTGCTTCTGCATCGTAGATTAAAGATGAGATTTAAGTAAGTGTGTTTTCAGCATCTCCTTGCTGACTATGCTTGTGTCTGGGCCTCAGAACATTGGGCAGGGTACATAAGGGATTCAACTGCCTTGGAGAAGAGGCTGTTCAGCTGCTGAGGGTGGATTTCTAAAGCTTGGACTGAGAGCGACATCCTCACCCTGAGACTGTTTCTCGCTCATTCTCAGCAGTTCAGAAAAACTTTGCTCAGTGTAAGTCTCCATTAACTATTTGTTAGAATGCAATCTGTGTTGGGATGAAGTTATTTTTAATATCTGTGATATAAAATTTACAAGCCATGAGTTCACTGTTATTTGAAATTTGTAATTTAAAAAAAAATGTGGTTTTATTCAAGACTACTATTACATTCTGGGAGGAGTATTTTTCTATAATGTAAGCTCAGAGACACTGGTGTCTTCAAGAAATTGCAGAAGCACCTTTGCTCAAGGTTATTATTACTTTTAGATCTTTGCTTCCCCCAAGCCAAAGGTTTTTTTAATCAAAACTTGTATCTTATTAGTTAGGGGAACTAAAACTGATGCGCCTGTAGCTTAAATTGAGACTATGAGTAGATAGTTGGAGATCTAAGAATAAAGATGGTGATCCAATGAGAAAACAAGATTGACTTCTTTGGAATCCTTTGTGCTGCATTTCTTTGACCTTGCTAGGAAACAAGGAGTAGGCAGAAATAGCAATGAAAAGCAGTGAAATTTTTTTTATTTTAATTTCTAATAAAACTAAATGGGAGGTCTCTGGATAAATGCATTTGCTGATGAACAGCACACAAGGAATAAGATTCCTTAATTGCTTAAAATGGTTCCAGTTGTGGTCCTGAAAAGTAAGGGAGGGAATTTTGAAGACAGGTGACACAGTCCTTTGAGGTATAGGCACGGAACTTCCTAATCCCACAGAATTCATCGAGAGCAACTTATTGTCAGGCCAAATGATTTCTTCTAGGAATTTTGAGATTGGCAGTATTTCCTGTCTCTGACATTCCATCTGAAGTCTGCATCCTTACGTGTGTAAAGGACTTAAAGGAAATGTAATATGCCCAGAAAAAAAGAGAGAAAATAATGGGCACAAACTCAGAGCAGAATTTTCCTAAAAGCAGTAAGATCCACCCTCCTGACATGTCTTAGTTGACTTGGCTAAAATCCAGTTTCAGCAGGCAAGATGGAGTTTGAAATGGTCATAACTGTGATGTAGAAAGCACTGAGCATGCCTCAGATAAAGACATGTGACCATGGCCAAAAGGAGGTAGATCTGGGAACCGAAATTGCACCAGTAATCCTCTGCTCAACGTTATTACATTTATATCTTTGCTTCACCAACCCAAAAGTCATTTATAATCAAAGTTTCTATTTTATCATGTATACTCATGAGACCCCTCCCTCCCCCCATTTGCTGTCTTATATTTTGCTTCCTGGCATGACTGAACCATCAGCTAAACTGTCTTGTTTCCTATTACAGCATGTGTACAACCCACTCTCAACCCTTTACAATCTTGGGGTCTGGCTTTGGGAAGAAGTAGATTAAAGGGAATTATGGAATACTAGTGTAGTGTTGGCTAGGGGTAGGGCATTTGTATGACTAACAAAAGTGACTACCTCTCTGTAGTTCCTCTAACAAACTTCTGCTCTGAATGAAATTTGGGAATGTTGAAGTGAAACAGCAGGAGCTATGGGGAAGGGGATGTAAATGGAGAAATCCTTTCTTCTCTCCCACTGAGATGCCAGAATCTGTGGGAGGGAAAGAGTGACAGCTGAGAACAAGGAGAGCTTTTATACTGGCTTCAGTGGAGAGCCCTAAAACCAGGCTTTTGAATGGCTGATCCACTTGGCCTTGAAACCTCTCACCACAGAACATTCTGTCCTCACAAAATTGATCATTTAGCCTGATATTCTAAAGACTCAATTTAGAACGATAACAAAAAGCAGTTTTAAATATTTATCCAACTTTTTACAAGGGACAAATTGTTTTGCACTACACTTAACTTGGCATATGTCTTTAAGAAAATTGAAAAATACCAAGGCAATACAGTGAAAGGGAATATAAGAGTTAACCCATTGAGATTTGCTTCCAATGAGGTAAAGTTTGAAATAATTAGATGAGTGAAGGGAAGGATGAAGGGAACATGAGAAGATGAAAGGCAAGAGAGAAATCAGCACTTAGCAAGAACGAACGTGTGGTCCTGGAGAGATGGCTCACTGGTTAAGACTGCTGAGTTCAATTCTTAGCAACCACATGGTGGCTCACAACCAACTATGTGATCTTCTGCATATAATGCCCTCTTCTGGAATTTGGGTGTACATGCAGATAGAACACTCATACATAAAATAAATCTTTAAAATATTCTTATGATACAGCAGTGTTTAGATTCTTGTTATACATTCTCTCATTTGCTACTTAGTCTTCAGAATCCTTTATGCTCCCACACACACTTTGTTTATAGAGGGTGATGCAACCGTGTTGCAGGGGACATTTATGTGTGTATTGATGACAAGGCTGAGATCCTAGCAAAGCTAAGAAAATGTCCTTCCAAAAATACTACCAGAGAAACAGCTGTAAATAAGCTTTCAGAAAGCCTTCTTTCTTGTATGAAATGGCAATGGTTGGTTTTCAATCATAGCCATTACCATTTAGGAACTAGGTTTTACTCCGGCTCTGGAAAGAGGGAGCTGTGTAGATCTTCCCTTCAACAGTGATGAGTTAGACTCTCTGCAGATAATAAGCTCTGGATTCAGGCCCTCATGCATGTTTCCTGGGCTAACATATTTCTCTTATTAGTGACAACACTGATCTAGGGTATTTACAGATGATCTTATTGGAGATAAAAATAGGAAGGCTTGATCACTTTAAACTCTGAGGTGTGCAGGTTCAAAAGGAGTTAGAAATGGAAACAAAATAAAAACAAAAAATCTTTGCACCCATCTGTTACATTGATTGTAGTAAATACTTGCAAGGATGATTTTTGAGCAATTACACTATTTAAACACAATTGGGACTAAGCATGGGCTGTTGTAAAGCCTCTTTTCTAAATATCCTGTAATTACTCCACTCCTTTTTTTTTTCTTTTACAATGTCTTTGGTTAAATTTGTCGTTGACTTGTGTGTGAGGTCTCCGGTTTTGCTAAGAAGTCCCAGAGGCAATTCTTTCTAGCCCATGAGATACTTTCAGCTCACAGTTCATTATAGATAGTTTTAAAAGCTGTCTTCCATTCTCAACAAAAACTCAGTCTGTGTTTTCTGGGAGTAGGTTTTGCATAGACCTAAAGTATCACTAGATAATATTTGTAAAGTTTATATAAAGTAAATCAAAACTCTAAATTCGGTAAACTCTTTACTCTCTTCATTTTGTTAGATTTTCATGATCTGGCTTATAAATGGGGTGAGTAGCAAATAAAAACTAAACCAAAAAAAATAAAATAAAATCCCAAAAACCAAAACACAAAACAAAACAAACAAACCAAAAAACTAATGAGGAAGCAAAGGAAAATGAGGTTAGAAGCAGAGAGCGAATGATTGATGAAGGGTCACAAGAGCATGTTTGTAACTAACTGGAAATCGTTTGCTTTTCTTGATTGAATTAATAATGATACTGTGAGTGACAAGGAAACATGCAAAAGCTGTTGAAGTGCTACTGATAAATATTTTTTGGGAAACTATAGATACTAACATTGGATCTTCCCGGGAATTGCTCACAAGTGGGTTCTACGTGGGGGAGAGCTGAAGGGTGAAACTACGGGGGTCGAGAGAAAAGAAGACACAGAGACATTAGGGCATGGCTGTACAAAATCTTTCTACATTTCTTTGGGGACAAGAGCGACAATATATGTGCTGTGGGCGTGACCCTCCCTCCCAAAGCTGCAGAGTCTTCTCAGCAGGTCTCCGGCAGGCTGAGAGATGTTGCCATAACAAAGATCACAGGGTCTGCTACTCAGCAGGAGATGGCGACATGACTTTTGCAGGAAACTGTAGCTCTTTTGAAATGCCAGAGGGGCTCTGACATCTGTCAGGTGGGAGGAGGTGTGGCGGGAATTCCTCAGCTCCATGTAGGTGAAATGCAGGCAGCTGAATTTTGCCTAGAGGCATTACAGTGGCTCACTACAAACATTAGTAAGGGTTTTTTGTTATTGTTCTTGTTTTGTTTTGTTTTTTATAAAAAGAAATGGGGCCCTGTATAAAGAGCTATGTTTTAAATTACTTGTAGTCTATAGTAATTCATTCATATCTTGACTGGAGAAGCCTGACAAAAGTAAAGTTATCTTTCACAGTCATCTAATATGTGAGGTAACTTTCTAAAGCCTATCAGAGAATGATATATCTGGTCTTTTAAAGTTAGTTTCAACTGTGTGCATATGTGTGTGTGTGTGTGTGTGTGTGTGTGTGTGTGTGTGTGTGTGTGTGTGTGTGTGTGTGTGTGGTGGGAGGTATGTGCATGTGTGAGTGTGGGTGCCCACAAGCTTCAGACAAAGCTTTTGGATTCCTTGAAGCTGGAGTCACGGATAGTTGTAAGTCACCCATTACGGGGGCTGAGATCCAGACGTGGGTCCTCCATAAGAACAGTGTACAATCTTAAGGTCTGAGCCATCTCTCTGCCCCCCACCCCATATCTGGTATTTTAAACTGTCCCTTCAGACCTTAAATATTCATATGCTGAGTACTAGAAATCAAATTACTTTGGTCATTACTTACTGTAACCTAAGAAAGCAGTTTCCTATAGTTATTGTTCCATAACTCTTTCCTATAGTTATATTCTAGACATAAATAGTTCAGGTGAAAGAGAAGAGGTCATGAATAAGTTTGAACACATGTTAAAATTCTCACGGAACCATAATGATGCTTTCAATTTTATTTGAGGAAGTAAAATAATGGCCTTTTCAAATTTAAGATTAGGCTAGTTTCTTGCTGAGACATGAGCCTCTTGAGGTCACTACCTGCTTTGGATCTCGGTACGTTCTTCCCACTTGACATGACCTTGATCTCCAAATGCAGAACTCAGTTATTCTGAACCAGCTCACAATCTTAAATTGTGAGCCTGTATAATTAACTTGTACTGCCACATAAAGTGTTAATTCCATTTTAACAGAATCAGCACACCTAGGCAGATGCAACCATACAATTGTATTTCATACTCAAGCTCATGAATATTCATGAAGAAAGTTTATTTTTAGATTATGCAGTTAGGTAAGGAGTTATTTATATCATGCATGTATACTTAGCCTGCTTGGTCACTATAATTTTTCTGTTAATCTCAAAAGAGAAGAAAAGGTCTTAGGACAATACCACTTTATTGACTGTGTTAAAAAACAAAACCTCCTTTATAATCCAACTTTTGTTATCTTTTCCCTTCTTTTTGTTTAGTTTTCTATAGTTTAATTATGTCTTTTGGCTTTTGACAAAAATGATATGTTGACAGAAAGCACACATGCCTGGGACTCTGTCTTGTTATGTTTATCTCAGGCTTTATTTTAAAGGCAAGTGAGATCACTTCAAATCAAACAGTTTAACACTTCCAAGAAACAGCTAAGAGAAGGCAGAGATGAGCAGCAATCCTTTGGCTGACACTCACACAGTTGCCATGGACCTACATGAGCAGTGGGAGAACACAGAGGCCAACTGGCATAAGGAAAAGATGGAGTTACTGGACCAGTTTGACAATGAGAGAAAAGAATGGGAGAGTCAGTGGAAAATCATGCAGAAGAAGATTGAAGAGGTAAGGCTTGATTTATTTTAAAAGTCCTGTAATGTCCAAGCTTGAAATGAAAATCCCGTTGACATTCATTTTATATTGGGAAATATTTTCGTGTTTCTTCTTCCACGAAAGAACTAAATGTCTTGTGATATTTACTAGAACATAACTGGCTCAACCCACCCAGTGGTTTGTCTGAGACTTCATTTATTTTATAGTCTTGCATGAAAATGAAGATTTTGTAATGTTACTCTACAATGAATCAATATCTTATTCTCTGAATTCAGAGGCATGGTACTGAAAATAATGTATATATTCTGTATAAGTGTTCAGATACTGGAACCTAGGAGGAAAATGCAGGAAATAATTTATGGTACAGATAGTATTAAGATTATAACTTGGCATTAGAATAAAGATCATTCCTCAGATGATATCTGAGTAATATATACCAAAGAATGTCAAGTAACTCAGCAGAATCAAATCATGTGCCATATGCCAAATAGAAAAGTAGCAGTGACCATCAGCTTTATTCTGGAAGGGGTCCTCACATGTTAGCACATTTACTAGGAAATGGGTTTTTAAAAGACATGTTATGGCTCTGATATAGTCAGTGATTTTATTCTCCTTAATCATTGCCTAGTCATCCCATACTTTCCTCTGAAATATTTCTTCCTGCATGTGTTTTGGTGGGTGTGCATCCAAGATTTCTCCAACAGAAAGTTAACTATATTTATTTTGCTCTATTTTGTTTAATACACAGTATTGAATTTTATGGTTTATTTAACAGATTGCTGGGCATTTTTTAAAGCATATGAGCAAAGTAAGTCCTAACAACACTTACTAACTGATTAACTGACTAACAACAAATAAATAGGTTGGGATTAAAATACAAAGTGAAAAAGTGATATACCTAAACAGAAAAAAGAGGAAAGAGGCTATTACATCCTTCCTCTAAAATAAGTTGAGACATCTATGATTAATGATTCCTTTGTGACCCTCTACAATTTAGAAAACATTTTCTACTTGCTTCCTTTCCTCTCCTCTTACCCAAGGACTTCCTACCTGTAATTAAGGCAACATAGTTGACTGTATTCATACTGCCTGTAGAGAATATCAATCCCAGAAGGGTGTCTTTTTCTGGTTATATACATAATGGTCTATAGTGTGTAACGCTAGGATAAATGCTGGTAAAACAGAGGAAATAGTTTCACAGGCTAAAGAAAATAGACACTTGTCCTGAAAACTAAAAACCAAAAACACGATCATATGATTATGTAAGCATAATGGAGTATTTTTGTTTAATAAATATATTTTTTAACAAATTAGCATTTTCATTTAAAATTAATTGATTCTACTTTTTAGATTTTTTTCAGGATATTGAGCCATGTGCTAGAGAAGTGTGGGTTTACAAGTATGCACCTGCAAAATCAATGATGTTAAGTCATGATATCTCTTAGTGAGAGCATCCAACATTGGGCATGGAGATGCTGCACCTCTCAACTGAGCCCATGTCCCCACTAATGGCAATTGCTATTGAAAATCCAAGATGTACTTACTCAGACCATTTGAAATTTGGAATAATCTACATATTAACTAGGATTATGAATACATTGAATTGATATAATCTTGAGAGTTTTGTGTTCACTTTGCAATCTTTTCTATTTGAGTCTTTTTTGCTTGTGTCCTTTGCTAGAATGGTCATTTAGCTATTGACAAGGGCTGAGTATCATACAAATCTCCTATACCAAGTAGTTCTCCACTCATGACTGTGTTCTAGGGTTTTTTTTTTCCATTTCTGAACCAAATATCCATGAGAAGTTATAATGGCATAAAATTACACTATATGGTAAAGTACGCCATAGCAAAAATTGAAGGCTGAAATGATTACAGTCAAGGGTCTTTCTAGAACCTAATATAGTTATCAGATGCAGAATGAAAAGCCATGTGTCATGAATAGTACAATTTCCCCTGGGTTTGAAAATATAGCCATTTCCTATTTTTCAAGACAGAGTTTCTTTGTGTAACAGCCATAGCTATCTTGTGGCTCTCTTTGTAGAGCAGACTGGCCTTGAACTCACAGAGATCTGTCTGCCTCTGATTCCCAAGTGCTGGAATTTATGAGCACCACCATATCCAACCTGTTTTTGAATTTGTAAAAGAGGACTACACCACCAATAATATCCTTAAGTTTATCATGGCATTTTTGGGGGATCTTCCTTAGATCACTCATGTTGAACAGCAGTTCAGTACAGATAATTTATAGGCATAATTTTGTAAACATCTAAACAATCAATTTACTGCTGTAGTTCAGTGACTTCCTTACATAAAAATTTTTATCAATATTAGGGAACTAAAAGCACCATGTATTCTTAATGTATTAATTATGTATGGTGCTTCTGTGAACTAAAGTTACACATAAATATTAAGTAAGCATATTATTATAGAAATTTATTGTGTTTATGAAATACAGATACATTTGCTTTCAAGTTATTTGACTGTCTGTTTTGAAATATGATGAGCTTGTGTAAGCTGTAAGCCATAGGGGAATGTTACTTCCTTCTTCACTTCATGGGTGAGCTAACAGAGTAACTTCTGATTTGCATAAGTCCTCCATAAGAAATAGTTTGGGATTGTCTTTAACAAAGGCAGTAAATGGTCCAAGCTTTAGAGCTCTCTTTTATCATGTAGAACATTGATGAATTTGTTTTAATCAGAATAAAGAACTTTAAAAATGAATCTGTATCATTGTAGCATTAAAGATATCACTATAATTTCTACACCTTAATGCAGTTGAGTCACTGAGGGGATGATTAGTTAGAGGGGAGAATATGTTGGTTTGCTATATGATGTGGTCAGCTATTTAGACAGTTAATGTTGCTATATAAGAGTGTATCATTAAAACATACGATTTTACTAATGTTAAACTCTTGTTATATCCAAAAAAGCACTTAGAGAGAACAGTCAATAATTGATTCAGCACAGTGTAATTTTGTGAATGTACTTTTGCATTCTGTATAGATCCAGACTTATGTTATTTTTCAATGAGTTGATTTCACATCAGAAAAATAAAATGTAATGTCCATGTATTGCCTTACTAAAATTAGTCTTTATGGTTTATGGGTCCCCAAAACTTTTCTGGCTAATCTCTATTTTAGAGACACTGCTTGTATGCACAAGCATTAACACCAATGATAGTATGTTGTAGTATTGCAAAGAGAACTCAAATGATTTGCTTAGTATTAAGAATATTGATCAAAGCTGGGCATACTGGCACACAGCTTTATTTCCATTTCTCAGAGGCAGGTAGATCTTTAGGAGTTTGAAGCCACTCTGGACTTCAGAATTTGTTCTATGCTACCCAGGGCTACAAAGTGAGAATGACTTTAAAAGAATATATAGGTCAAGTAAATTGGGAAAATAAGTTTTTAATTTTTACAGCTTTGCCAGGAAGTAAAGCTACGGAGGAAAATGAACATGAATGAACATTCTAAGGTCATTGATCTTCACCATGATCAAGATAAAATGGAATTTTCTCCAAATCACCTCAACTCAGTACAACATGAATTCAGAGTGCTGAATCACCGAGATGATCCAGAAAAGGAAAGGGAAACAGAAAGGAATTTCCTTGGGGAAGAAAGTCAAGTGTCTCCAGAACAAAATATACACAGAGAAATCAAAGTGGGGTTTCAGAATTCTTTGACCACAGACAGGAAGGCATGTGAGCCCTGGGCTGGTGAGAAGATTTCTAAGGAGAGTAAAGATTGTTCTATCGCCCTTAACACAGTAAGTAAGATGGGGGCAGCCAGGAACTATTTCTAAAGAAGCATTTACCCTGCAGTATGATAACAACAGCTTTCTTTTATGTGCTATGATATGAAGGCTCTTGAAGAACTTGCAAAAGTTAGTGAAGAATTGTGCACCTTTCAAGAGGAAATCCAAAAGCGTTCTAACTACAGAAGGTAGGCTGACACATGTGATCTCTGTAGACTGGAGAATAGAAAAGAATTCTGTTTATAGTCTATGAATCTACAGTGACTCATCAGGTATATCTTAGTTCATGATCCTTAAAAGTAATCTTCCAGTACATTTCATAACTTAAATATTAGGAATACTGTACTGTATTCTTTCAGTGTTTAGGTAAAGTAGATGGTCTGTACAGAATGGCTATATATCCTCTTCTGAAGTTCTTTCTCCATCAGAGTTTTTGACCAGATCAAGAACATACAAATAGGCAAACCCAGTTAAACTGGCTTTTAAACTCTGACAGCTTTAACAATGTGGTGTTTGAACACTGTAATATGTTCTATTTAAACACTTAATGGCTGGATCATTTATTTCTCAAGAGTGGCATGTATAGGATAAAAGCAAATGTACATTTCAAAATAACACAT
Source organism: Tokudaia tokunoshimensis (assembly GCA_036184795.1). Lineage (NCBI taxonomy): Eukaryota > Metazoa > Chordata > Mammalia > Rodentia > Muridae > Tokudaia > Tokudaia tokunoshimensis. The sequence continues at coordinate 51,070,642 of BTHU01000006.1, read as the reverse complement.
TATATGTGTACTCTTGTTTTAGTTCAGGATCATTATGTAAGTTTAAGACTAAATTCTAGCTAAGTTAAAAAACAACAATTTGGAATTATGTGCATAGTAAATATGGATTATGCATTATCAATATTTAGCTCATTGAGAAGTCTGATATTCTCTTAGAATGCTACAACAATGAGATTCTTTATTATTATTTAGCTGTCTGGAAATTGAGAATTTCTGTATTGACTTGCAACAGAGTTTGTTAGCCACTATGCCCTGCCCTTGCTTTGCCCATTGAGCTTTCCTGTTGTCATTTGTTGGTATGTGCTTATTGTATATCATTGTAAGTTGTCATAGAAGCTTTTCATAAGTTGTATAGTATGACTTATTTTATTTATGTGATTTTATTATTTGTTATTCCACATTGTTGCTCTATTTGTCTTTTATGCAGAGACTTGGTATTTTTCATTTACAAATCACATATAGTACAAAGTTCTCATGGTGAAATAAGAACATGAAGTTGGGTGAGTAGGGAGATAGGGAAGATCAGTGGGGGGGGGGCGGGGAACTGATGGAAGATCAAAGAATTTGAGCAAAATATATTGTTTGAAATTCTCAAAAAAAAAAAAAGCCAAGACCATTAAAACATGAAGCATTCGCAGTCATCCCTATGGCCTCCAGAAAGCACTTCAAAGCCTCAACATGTGGCTTAAAGAGGTTGCTTTAAGATTTGCCACACTCTAGTATTTCTGTGTCTTTCATTATCACTTTCTTTGCTCAGTGGTCACACTTCGTCACAGCTCATTTCTTTCATTAATAAAATATAATCTTATTTTCCTTTCAAGTTCAAATGACAGATTGCATTTGGTGTTACCTAGCACTCATGATACTTCATTTAGAACATAATTCTCAATGTTATTTAAAACCCAAGGACAAAAGTGAAGTCTAAAGAGGAATTGTGAGTAGGGAATAGAAATTGCATAAGAAACGAGGAAGAAAAGCTAAGGCAGCAGAAAGACTAGAAATGGGAATGTTAAGAGCAGAACTTAAGAGACAACATTGTCTAGTTTGAGTCTAGAAGAAGTTTCAGATTATAGGGAAAATGAGAAATGATGGTGAATAAAATTTGGGTTAAATCCACCAATGTAACACTGGCAGTTAATCTTACAATAAAGAGGACTTGCAGTAAGTGGATTTAGAATATATATGTTTTTGTGTGTGTATGTATGTGTGGGTAACATATATAATCACATTACTTATATATCATATTATTTATATATAACATTACTTATATATCGCATTATATATGTGTACACATGCTATATCTATAAATATATGTTTAGGGATATATAAACATTTGATCAAATTATGACTCTTTTTTTCTATAGTAGAAACACATTTTTAAAATTATGACTTTTCAAAGCTCATTTTGAAAAGAAAATTGTCACTAATACACCTTGACTTATAATGTTTAGGATGAAATCAGATCCCATTCTCCAGGAAATGCTAAATGCAATCCATGTGCTTCCTGAGGACTGCTTGATCAGCAATGGCCAGGGCATTCTTCCAACCATTTTGGAGAAAGAAATGAAGAAAAAGAATCTGAGCTGTGCCAATGGACTCCAAAATGATTCCATGAACAACTGTGGAACTGATACAACTGGTTTACAAAGAAGCGAAACTCCACCAACACCCCCTCCAAGAAGTACCTCTCGAAATCTCCACAGTTCATATTCTGAGCAAGCCCAAAAAAGACTGAAGGAAAGTTTATACCACATGTGGGTGGCCCATGAGAGTCAAGACAAAACAAATAGCAATCCTCATTTCCTCTTGAGGCAGACCCCATTGTTTCCACAAGAGGGCAAGAGTTTGAAAGATAGTAACATGTTTTCTTCCTCTTGGACACCAGAAATCAAAATAGATAGAAAGACTCCAGGTAACAAAGACATTGGCCTTAATTTGTGGCCATGTGACAGTGTATTAGGTACAAAAGAGAGCCCTTCCAGGCGGTCTCAAAAAACCAGTTTTACCTCCAGTGGAGCAAAGTTTGAAAAGGTGTTCCCAGAAAACCCCACAAAATTGCATCTTGATCATCATGTGAAAAATGACTTTTTTCCCTCAGTGACACAGAGGGTCCCAGTTAGAAGTTACAACTGCAATCTGGAACCAACTCCAAGGAATGAAAAGCTGGCTGCAAAGATCGATGAGTTTAACAGAACTGTTTTTAGGACAGACAGAAGTTGTCAAGCAATACAGCAAAGTGAAGACTATACAAAATCACCTGACAATCTTAATACCTCTGATATCTCCACTGCTCACAGAGCTGACATATCAGAAAGCGACAAAGGGACCAGTGTTCTGAAAGCTAGTGAAGATGTGCCTGTGCCCATGGAAAATGTGTTCAGTGATCCTACAAAAATATACTCAGCAGGCCTGGTCAAACAAATGCAGACATGTGAGAGTCTCAGCAGCTATCAGCTTATGCTCCACGAGCATGATTGGAAAACAAACAATTTTTCTAGCAGGCCAAGGTCAGCTGATCCCAGATCAAATTATGGTGTTGTGGAAAAGCTACTGAAAAACTATGAGAGAGAGACAAGGTCTGCACTGCAAAACTCAAAATGCTTCAGGGATAACTGGACCAAATGTGGTTCTGATGTAAGTGGTTGCATCATATTGAGTCAATGTTTAGAATGCATCAAATAGAACATTTGCTGTATATGAAAAATCAGCAAATGGGTCAAGGTGTAGATTCAAATAAGATTGCAAGTTGAGAAAGCAAGGACTTACACCCATCTTTAGCAACAGCTCTGAAATCAGTTCAGTTGCTTGATCATGTAGGTAGGATTCAGACATATTTTGGCATCTTCCTAATGTCTTGGCCCTCTGTGAGGAAACAATGAGTTAAGGGTGTGGTTTTTAAAACTTGAACTATTACGTTATTTCTTTAAGATAAATAATATTAGGGACACCTGTGGTGACCTGTGCTTTTAATTTCAACACTCAGTAAGCAGAAGTAGGTGGATCTCTCTGAGACTGGAGTGGTTTCCCAAATGGTTCCAGTTTATCTGGGACTATGCAGTGAGACCAAGCCTCAATAATAATAGATAGATAGATGATTGATAGATGATAGATAGATAGATAGATAGATAGATAGATAGATAGATAGATAGATAGAGATAGGATTAATATAATATGCTATAATATGCTTTCACGAACCTGGGGAAGGTTATTTGTTTCCTTTCTTTAAAATAGCAGAATACAAAAGAAATATATATTTGTTGATTTACAGAGTTTTACGCTAAAGGTTTATTATTATTGTGCATACATAATAACTTTAACTTTCTCAGTTATGCCTAGTTCATACTTTCCCACCCTATGACCCATGTCCTCATAGGGTTAGTCATATGAATGTGTGCGTAAAACAATAATTTAAAGCAATGTCTAGTAGAACTCTTACATTTGTGCCACTAAAAGACTGTCTACAAAATACAGCTAGTCATAGATAGTCTTTACATGGAAATTAATAGAAATAGGTACTTAAATAAGCCTTTACCCTTCTGTTTTTATCCACTTAAAAATGATAGTCTTCATTAATTGTACAGTGAAAGGTCAAGCAAGTTGTTATTTACTATGAAGACCCATACAAAATGCCCTTTAATATATGTAACCTAACATGACTTATAAGATGTTGTATGGTGTACTATTATCATTAGCAGTCATTTCAAATAATTCCCTGGCTTTTTCACTTCTCTTCATTTTAGTTGAAACTATAGATCTGTAGGAACTGTGACTGGAGACAAACAAAAACCAACAAATTTCTCCTGAACTAAGAATAAATGCTGAGTGTTTCCTCCTTTTTACTGAATAGGAATTTGCGAGGCATTATTCTGCTGTTGACCCTTAGGAACAGACTGTATTGCTTTGTTTCATTAAAAAAATGAGTTAAGTTTAAGTTTCCAAAGGAACAATAAAAAAATTGAGGTTATTGCTTGTCTGTCAGTGAGATAATAGCATCTGAGTCTGTCTTTGCTGCTTGTCTCAGATGTAAGAATATTAGCTTTATTAGGAAGACCAATTGGAGGAGCTGGAGAGATGGCTGAACAGATATCAGCATTTGCTGTTCTTACAGAAGACCTGAGTTCAATTCCCAGTCACCGCATGGTATCTCACATGTGTCTATAACTCTAGTTCCAGGAATTCACTGGAACTAGAAATCTAATCTCCATGTATACCAGTCACATATGTGGTGCACACATATACAGGCAAACCATCCATATATAGAAAATAAAAATAAATAAATCTAAAAAAAAAATCTTGAAAGAAGGTCTGTTTTGAAACCATAAGTATAAAATCTCATGAACACTTTTATTGTTACAATGATGATGATGATCAAAAGAATATTTTCTAGATAAAGGTGGTATATATTAAGAGATTACAACATGTATTTATGTTGTAGGAGTCCATAGCAGTGAAAGCCTCCAATGGAAAAGGATTTTCCCGACCTGCTAGACCAGCAAATCGTCGGCTCCCATCCAGATGGGCATCCAGATCGCCATCTGCACCCCCAGCCTTGCGGAGGACTGCTGACAGCTATAAAGTCTCTCTGCAAACAGAAGCCTAGATGTTCTAGATCGCTAGCCTGGATTGCTGGATTACAAAAGTTCTCATACGTTCTGCCAAACTGAATATTCAGAATGTTTACAAACAGTCCTTTTCTCTTCTGTCTAAGACCACTGGGACAAGCGATCTAAATCCTAACTTTCCATCATCAGTCTTCAGTGTTTTTAATCTATGGGATAATTATCTCCTGTACTTTAATTTCTTACATTAGATTTTTTTATTGCCATCGTCATTGACTTTCCAATATGATTTAAGTTGACATAGTGTATAATATTGTATATTCTAACTTTCCTCACAAATACAAAAAACAAGGTTCTGTGCATGGCAATGTGTTTGTGGGTGCATGTGTTGTCATAGGAAGTATTCTGGTATGTGTTTAGGTAAAAATTTATGTGCTAGTGTTGACTTTGAAATTATAACATGTAGACCTATATATTCTTTGTGTTTATTTTAAAGTTTTGAAAATATACAATCCTATGTATATTTTGCATACCTTTTAATAGGTACTCACCTAAGGCATTTGACGTTCATGTATCATTTAATGACTTCCTTGGCCACCAACTATATTGAAAAATAAGAATTATACACAAACCTAACATTATCGATTTTCCAGAAATCAATATTTAATAGCATTTTAACCCATATGAAGATAACTGATACTACTGATTTTTTTTTTGTTAAATGAAAATGTCACAGGTTTAATACACCAGCCTTCTAGAGCAAGTGTAAGATGCTCACACATGCTTTTATATATCATCTGATAGTCTCATGTGGCTTTAACTGTATACTTGTCTCTCAGAACCAGGATCATTAGACTGCCTTAATAATGACAGGACAAAGTAATGAATTTATTTTGTCATTCTTAGTAACAAACATTCTTTAAATGAGATAAAGAAAGGCATCAAATCGTGCTGAATTTTCCTTTTTGTTAAAATTGTCCCGAGTTTTCAGTTGTCTCTTTTATCTGGAATTCCTCTGTAGAGGTAAGTTGCTTGGTTTTTTGATTTGTAATTTTTGTTTTTGTTTGTTTGTTTTCTTCCTTTTTTTCTAATCATTTCCCCCAAATTAGTAGATAAAAGACTAATTAACTTTTTTATGTATAGCAAGAATGAACAGGAACAATTTTTTTTGTTGATAGCTCAATTATATTGTATTTCTTATACTGTGTAAAAAGGCCTTAAATTAAATTGGGCATTGATAATAACATAAACATCAAGGGTGTTAATCTTACACCTGATGCATGAAATCTATACTGAGAAGTGGCCTAGAAGAAGTAGAAGAGTTAAGGTACTTAGAATTCTACATGGATGATTTTAGAAACAACTTTGCTGTACATTCTTCCAATATAAAAGCAATTATTTTACATGGTTCGTTAAATATTAATTCTATTTCACCCAAAAATGTTGAGAAATTCTCTTTGCCAAACAAAATCAGTGGGTTTTTTGCTTATAATATTCTAGCCACTAAAAGGATTCCACCTTATTATACCATTCCCTGAAGTAAAGAAAATAACTTTTAAATCACAGATTGCCTTAAAAGGCTCAAGACAGTGATGGTGAGATTCACAGTTTACAGTAAGAAGACTTCTAGGGCTTAAGTGGTATTAGGTGTCTAGAATGTGAGTTTGGTGCAAATCACAGAGGTTAGACCCACTTTTCTCAATCTTGCATACTTCAGGGATCTTTTCTACCACAGGAGAGTAGCCTAGATACCAGATGCTAGTTATAGTATACTTTTCCACTCAAGGAGAGAAAACACTGAAGAAGTGGTTCTTTGGGGCATGAAATGATAACCTAAAACTATTGTTTTGGTCACATCTGTTCCTCTGTGTCCCTGAATCCCAGGCAGTCTGGGAATGATCTGTAACCCCTGACTTTATGTTCAAATCTGAATGTTGAGGTCTTCTTTAAAAATGGGAAAACCTGATCTCATCCCAAAAATAATAAAGAAAGATTTCCAGCAGTGGGGACCTGAGATTCTTAGAGTCTTTAATAAAACAGAACAATGTAATATATTTGATGACCACACCGACTTGGAAGCAGGGACGCTGAGTAGAATCTGAGTGGGTCAGGACTTGGGTAGTGTCTTTGATTACTTAATACTTTCCTTTGTTATCAACAAACAATTGCCTTGCCAGGCTTAAGAAGCTTAAGCTGCCTTTTCTATTATCATTTGAATAGACTAATGGGACCATTTTAATACTGTATATTAATATGAATCAGAATATTAGAACTGAGAAAAATTAGCTTTTCTTCTGGCTACTTGATCAGAAAACTGAAGAAACTAAAACAAATTGATTAGTCTATATTCCCTTTTAAAGTAGTTTATAAATTTTATGGGAAAGCTTACCAGGGAAGTGCAAGTTGTCACTGAAAATATTTTTTGAATTATTGTGATTTTTAACTGTTTTTTTTTCTATGCTGGGGAGACATTTTCTTCCCTGAAACCTTCATTATGGCATCATCCTTGAGTTTAAGGTCTTTTAATCATTTACAGGAATATTTCATTAGAAATATCTATTTAGAGATGTTTTCCCCAGATTTTGAAAAAACAGAAGTCTTTTTTTTACAGGGGATTATTGAAACTTTTAGCTGATCTTAGAACCAGAGTACTTGAATATCTCTCTCTCTCCTCTCTCTTCTCTCTCTCTCTCTCTCTCTCTCTCTCTCTCTCTCTCTCTCTCTCTCTCTCTCTCTCTCTCTCTCCTCCTCTCTCCCTCCCTCCATCCTCCTTCTGGCTCTGTGTTTGCACTTTTATGTACGTTATCAATATTTGCCTTATATCCCCAAACTAAATATAAAAATATAGTGATAATTTGTATTATTCAACACTTCAAACATGACCCATGTCTTCAACTTGTCCTTATAGGAAATGAAGAGGTTTCATTATGCTGACCTTTCCCCAAAACATGATTTACTTCTATGTAAATGACTTAACAAGGCCACCACAAAGTCTTAAAACAAAACATTCAATCCCCAAAAGAGTATTAAGTTCCTATTAAAAACATCTTTAAACTTTTGGATGAAAAATAATTATTTGATATTGAAGTCTTTAGCCATTGGAAGCTATAAATAAAATAAGTTTGGAAACACTTGCTGTTGTAGACATGATAATGTCTTTATTTTCTTCCTTCTGATACTTAATGCCAGTTGGGCCATGAGTCCAATCTTAAATGCATCTATTGTTTAATTCAGCTGCTCCCAGAATAACCTCATGACAAACCTGTTGATAGTCACATACAACCCCACATAGCTTTGTGTGCACATCCACTGTTCCCATCTAAACGGTATTAAATCTCTGAAATTAGAACGTACATGATGAAATTAGCTTTAGGTAGATCACAATTGTTTTGTGTAGTATTCTGTTGTTTTAAATTTTATATGTTTTCTGAAGTAGAATTTATAACTTATTCACTTCACTGAGAAACCGTGCTTTTTAAAAAGGGAGGGGCATCCTGAGTCAAACAAAATAAATAAATTGGAAAGTCATTCTTTGGAAAACTTCAGAGGAATGCCTGCTCCTGAATCTGTTTACTTGCTATAGAAATTTTCTTTCTTTTTTTTTTTTTGTTTGATATACTCTTTATTTACATTTCAAATGTTGTCCCCTTTCCTGGTTCCGCCCTCCCCCGAAAATTCCATAAGCCACATCCCCTTCCCCAATCAACCCTACCCCGCTTCCCTGTCCTGGTATTCCTCTACACTACGACATCAAGTCTTTCCAGGACCAAGGGCCTCTCTTCCCTTTGGTGTCTAACAAGACCATCCTCTGCTGCCTATGTGACTGGAGCCATAGGTAACTCCATGTGTACTCTTTTGTCCCTGGGAGCTCTGGGAGTACTGGGTGATTCATATTGTTGTTCCTCCTGTGGCGCTGCAAACCACTTTAGCTCCTTGGGTCCTTTCTCTAGCTCCCCCATTGGGGGCCCTGTCCTCAGTTCAATAGCTGGCTCAGATTGTCCCCTCTGTATTTGTCATGCACTAGGAGAGCCTCCCAGGTGATAGCTATATACTGCTCCAATCAACCAGCACTTGTGGGCATCCACAATAGGGTCTGGGTTTTGTAACTGTATATAGGATGGATCCCTGGGTGGGATAGTGTCTGGATGGTCTTTCCCTCAGACTCTGCTCCACCTTTTCTCTTTGTATCTCCTTCTATGGGTGTTTTTTCCTCTTTCTACTAAGGACCCAAGGATCCATACTTTGTTCTTCCTCCTTCTTGGGCATCATTTGATATGTGAAATGTGTCTTAGGTATTCCAAGCTTCTGGGTTAATATCCACTTATCGGTGAGTGCATGCCATGTGTGTTCTTTTGTGACTGAGTTACCTCACTCAGGATGATATTTTCCAGTTCCATCCATTTGTCCAAGAATTTCATGAATTCATTGTTTTTAATGACTGAATAGTACTCCCTTGTGTATATATACCACATTTTCTGTATCCATTCCTCTGTTGAGGGACATCTGGATTCTTTCCAGCTTCTGGTTATTATAAATAGGGCTGCTATGAACATAGTGGAGCATGTATCCTTGTTACATGCTGGAGAATCCTCTGGGTATATGCCCAGGAGTGATATAGCAGGGTCCTCTGGTAGTAGTATACCTAGTTTTCTGAGGAACCGCCAAACTGTTTTCAGAGTGGTTATACCAGCTTGCAATCTCACCAGCAGTGGAGGAGTGTTCATTTTTCTCTACACCCTCTCCAACACCTTCTGTCTCCTGAGTTTTTATCTTAGCCATTCTGACCTCGATTGGCTAAGAAGCACCTAAAGAAATGTTCAACATCCTTAGTCATCAGGGAAATGCAAATCAAAACAACCCTGAGATTTTACCTCACACTGGTCAGATGGCTTAGAAAATTTATTTTTATATTGGTAAAATAGATATTAGTAAAATAAATCATAAGACTTAAAATGGAGGCCATTTTGGATAGTCTTATGAATCTAATAGACCACACTGGAGGAACCTGTCAAGTTGGTGAAGAGTCCAGGTTTGGAGCATCTGCTGTGTGCTGGAGAGTCTAAGAACCTGGTCACTGCTCAGTCCATGAGGCTGGACTCCTCTGCAGTAAAAATCTGGTACAGAAGGAGGATCCTTGAAAGCCGCTAGTCTTGTCTTCAGTTCACACTGGAAGGCTGAAGGCACTGAGTGTGGATGTAAGACAAGGACATCAGGAGAGATGAGATGGCATCAGAAAGCACACTCAGTGGAAGCTCAAACGACAATAGCTTTTCCCTTGAGCTTCTTCAGAACTGAGGTACAATTAGAAGGTGCTGCTCAGTTGGAGGAAGTGAGTGTCTCTCCTTTCATTAACTAAGGGAAATGTCCCCCTTTTATGAAGCACCTTCACAGACTTTTCCAGAGGCATGTTTCTTAGTTGACCCCAGATGTAATTATGTTGACAACCAGTATGAACCAACACAATCCCTGACATCTTTCAGAGGTGTAAAATCGCTCATGCTACCCACAGCTCTGGAATGGAAAGAAGCCAAGCCTCACTCTGGCTATCCACAGTCTGCTCCCCTGTGTAAATTATCCCATGTGTGACTTAAAGTTTGCCAAACACTTTCTTGGTATTTCCTTTGATTTGTTTCCTTCTTATAGCAAATTTCAGGACAGACTTTGCAATTTCTAATTACAAATAGGGAATTAAATAGAGTAACAACTGGCATAAGTATCTCTCAAGATGGTGTTTAGAAAGTGGAAGGATGTCTGAAGAAACTTCCTCAATCTCTTCTTCCCATTTAAAAAAAAAGTCAGAGGGGAAGAGGAAGGAAGAGGGTAGACAGTGCCCCATCACTGAGAGTTTGATTTTGCCTTGTGGTGACCTGGGTGTGATGCTCACTGCCAAGTTGTATGTGTTTAACAAGTTCATGATGTTGTAACCAACACTCACATTAGAAACCTGATTTCCATGATTACTCTCTGGTTTCATATGCATTTCTGGATGGAGAATATGAGATGGTACAGTAAATGAGCAATCAGTCTCTAATGAGTATGAACTGAATCCTGGCCTTTCTCTGTCTTCAAAATAATCAGGAAAGTTTCACAATCCATAGCAACAAACTGCAGGATAAATGGGGGCCTGCCCCCCCCCCAAGCACTCTTAACCCTTCCTTCCCATTGTGACAAGATGCCTACAAGTGGGTAACTTGAGGAATAGAACTGTAGTTTTTATAATTCTGGCAGCTGTCGTGAGCAAACAGAGTGTCTGGAAATAACATTCCTTACATCTAAGGCAGGATCCTGTTGCTGTGCCTTACTTAACATGTGAGTGGTGTCCTTCCAGATCAGAATAAAAAAAAATCCCAATGGTAAAGAAAGCAAAGGTTTCTTCCTTTAACAAGGCCACAAATTTGTTCATTCTTGAGAAGGCCTCATGATACTATAAATGAAAATGCCCACCTTTTAACAATGTTGCAATGAGATTAAGTTTTAATGTGAATTCTGGAGTGACACATTCAGACCACAGCAATCAATTAGTTGCCTCCAATTTAAATCTCACTTAAGTTTGTTCCCTGAGGATCATTTAGTTTTTAAGCCCATTTTCCAGTTGGGGCTTTAAACCAGAACTACATAGGGTAACTCAGAGCCTCAATGCTCAGAAGTGAGATTGGTCACAGTTTTTTATTTTTTGTATTTTTTTCAAAAAGCAGTTCTGGTTTCTTCTTTGTCAGGGCCCCAGTAGAACTGAGGAGTCCCAGGAAAGAAACTGGCAGGTGTAAGATCTGTAACGTGGAAAGCAGAAGTAGGAAGTAAGGCCTGGTTTGTAGGCTCTCCTCCTTCCTTATTAATTTAAACAAGTGGATAGTAAATCCGTCCATGACGGTGGGCTATTGGCCAGGGAAGGGAGCAGGGGTCTAATTCCCCTTGTGGAGAACAAATAATTGTTTCCACCTTTTAGACGGCTCTTGGTGTCTTTTGGAGGGGAGGGGCAGAGCCTTAGGTTAGTGGGACATCCCCACCGAGTGCATGGTGGTCAGAAGACCTACACCAACCCCTATGCAAATCAGACTTGCTCCCCAGAGACTCAGAACCAGATACTTAGATCCTCTCTGTGCAATGCTTGGCTGTACACCCCCTGATGCCCATGTCAGCTCATAAGCAGACACACATAGATCTGAGTTCTATGTGGCTCCATGAAGGAGATCCACTTATTTATAAATTTTGATGCCGGAGTCATGTAATAGCCAAATGCCTTACTAGTCTTTAATAGACAGCCTGTTTTCAATTCAGGTGAGCCTGGATGGAGACAATCTGCTTAAAATACAAGACAAAGAGTTAAGCAAGACACAATATTCAGTTGCAAATTAGCTTGTCATTGGAAGGTCCCAGGAATTCAAATGTAAATGAGTAGCTCACAAAGCTAAACTTCTCAGTGTGAAGGGAAATGGCTTTGAGAGTTAACAGAGACCTGTTACTTCTCAAAAAGAATGGAGATTATATTTGAAATTAACTCAGTTGGCTGATAATTATTATTAGCCATCTTCATAATTGAGTAAACTGATCACATTAAAGGAAGGAGAAGAGTCATTATAACTCTTCTTTTAGATTAATTTTTTTAAGTCAGTTTTAACAGTCTCCACTGTTCTCTGTCCCACAAGATCTAAAGCTTACAGCAAGACAGTGTATTTAATCTGGGACATAGGCAAGTAAAGTCACCATTGTCAGGGCACTCAGCAAGTTCACAGGTCGGCATAATATTTGGCATGTCACACTCATCACTATAGCAGCTAGAATGCTTCTGTAGCATTCTGTGGAAAAACATAAACATGCCTTCTTAAACAATATGCACAGGGATACAATTTCCCTCCTTTTTGTTTTTTATTAGAAGATATTGTTTAAAAATTACACAATATCTAGTCTTTGAGAATTATGTCACATTAAATTGTTAAAATCATCTCAAATATTTGATGACTGTAATAAATATCTAGTTCCAATATTTGTTTTACTCTTAATTGGAACACTAAGAATAGACAATAGTATAGGCAATGACTATGTAAGCATAGAAAATAAACGTAGCATTTTTAGTTGCTTTTCTAGTTAGAGCAGTTGCAACTAGAAAGCCTGAAAATGTATCATTAGTCACGTGCACATATTTTAATTTTCTAAAATCAGAAATATGAGTACCATTCATTTGGAATAATTGATTAATTCCTCTAGAAATAACACCATTATGTGGTACAGCAGAAGTTGAGGACACCAAGAACAAGGCTCTACAATTTGATGTGCACAGTTTCTAAAAATATAAAATTATTTTTAAGCCATTACTATTTTGATGATGTAAAGAATATGATTGTATGGCCAATTGTTCCTATGCAAGGCCTATAGTCTGCCTGGGATACAAATCCCTCCTGCCCCGGGATGAGCTCTTAAATGTCCAGAGGACAGTCATTTGAAGGAACAATATCTTCTCTTGACTTGTATTTGCATAAATCATTGCAAAATTTAAGAATTAGCAGTATCTAAAAAAGGAACAATTTCAAGCAATTATAAGCCATGAGCTATATATATTTATTGGCTATCAGTATATAAATTAAAGGCTTGATTGTTAACATTTTAAAAATAGTGGCTACAACACCCAAGTCAATTATCTGTGTTGAAGCAGGGGGAAACTCAAAAAGAATAAACATGTAATCCAATTGCATGTGCTTTACTCTCACAGTAGATGCATTCTTTATAGGATGCATGTTAACAACTTGTCTTTTGGATAACAATTATCAATTTTGCCTAAAAAGCTTGCCATGTAGTAGACCAACTATCAATACTCTGCAATGACCAATTTGATTTCTGTTTGAAACAAGGAACAAATGTTTCATCAGGTTCTTAAGACATTCCTTTTAAAACACTTAACACACCAATATCTTTATCGGAGGATGTTGAAACTTTACTTAGAGATGGAAAAGGTGATTCTACATTAATGTTCCCTTTGCCAAGGAATGGCAGTGAATACATAATATAAAACCTTTTGTAAATGCTTTTACAATCATCAGGATCCTTAAAGCAAAAAAAAAACAACCTTTTAAATCCATAATAATTTTGTAGGCCAAATTTTAATATCTTCATAATTTCTACATAGCCTCATTGATCTTTCATAGATCTTAAATTTGAACTATATTTTAAACCACACCTGGATAAATCTCTAATGTAAATACCTTCTAATCTAAGCCTATTGTCTAAAGCCAGGCCCACACCACCCTGTGTAGGACCTTAGCCTGCATTCAGCCAATATGGTAATTTGAGGGGTCCCATAAAGACTCTACTAAAATCGCACTGAAATCTCCTTTTTAATCTTGAGAGAGAAAAAAAAAATTTACCTTTACAACTGTATCTAATAAACTTGTGAAAAAGTAACAACAGGCCTATACTGGCCACAGCTGTTTTTAAAATTTATCACTCTAGAAGTTATCTTTGAGAATCATGAGCCTTTAATTAGACTGAAAACTGCAGTTTTTAAACATAATTTTTAACTTTCTTTGTAATATAGAAAATGCCTACAATTTTGAAAAGTAACACCCAATTTTAAACCATCTATTCCCTTTAAAATCAATGGTAAACACATTACTTGTACACTTTAAAGTTTGTCTGCCAGCTCTCATGTTTCAATGCATGACAGTGTAACTTATAATATCTCATTAAGAAAACATTATTTTAAATCTTATCTCTTATAAGACTAATCTCTTAGGATCAGATCCACATAAAACATTACGCCAATCTGGACCTATCTTAGAGGCCTGTATTTCCTGGGTTGGGTCATGCCACGTGTTGCTTAAGATGGCTCCAACCCTGAATTACCAGTTTTAAACTAATTTTTGTTACCGACATTACATCCTTTAAAAAACTTATGAGCCAATATTCTATAGTCAAAACATTTAAGCATACTTATATCTTTAACATCAATTAGAAACAAGAATAAAGCAACTATGCAAGTCTTATAAATTTAAATCAAACACAGTTTTTCTTTCTCTAGCTGTAATTTTAAGAGAAAAAGCACTTTGGACCCAATAACCACAATTATATAGCTTTTTCTAGGATAAATAACCATAAACTGAGACTGCATTAAGAGATGGACCACCAGCAGATGAAGTTTTTACCATTTTTTCTTTTCAACATGAAACATAGAACAGCCATTCAAACAACAAGAAACAAATTGACACGTGGACATACTGGTGCACCAAGGACGAACAAAGGACATACACCAAGGACATGTAAATTGAGGGAAGCGTGCTTTCTATTTCTCCTTGTGCCTAGGAGAGCTTTAAAATCCATTTTCCTTCTGTCTTTCTCATGTTTCTAAACTCTGCTTTTCTCTTTTTTTTTTTGTTTTTTTGTTTTTTATACTTTTTATTTTATTTTATTTTATTTTATGACCTAATTTTCTCTCGCCTGGAGTTCAGTTCTAAACCGCGGCCAACTTGCCTGACAAAATTCCCGGTTTCACATCACTGTCACCCCTAGTTGATCTCAGCATCCGGCTATGCTGATTCACCTAGTATTGCCATATCCCTTCTTTCTGCCCCTTGCAACCATAGCCTTTACTCTATGTTGCTTACCGGGCCCTGGATACTTAACCTTTATTTCTTCTTTTCTGTGGAGCTCCACCAACAGTGTTCCTCAGTAGTTCTCTCCTTTTCCACGCCCCACATTGGGCGCCATCTGGATCTTCCTGGGAATTGCTCACGAGTGGGTTCTACGTGGGGGAGAGCTGAAGGGTGAAACTACGGGGGTCGAGAGAAAAGAAGACACAGAGACATTAGTGCATGGCTGTACAAAATCTTTCTGTATTTCTTTGGGGACAAGAGCGACATGTGCTGTGGGCGTGACCCTCCCTCCCAAAGCTGCAGAGTCTTCTCAGCAGGCTGAGAGATGTTGCCATAACAAAGATCACAGGGTCTGCTACACAGCAGGAGATGGAGACTTGACTCACAGGAAACTGTAGCTCTTTTGAAATGCCAGAGAAGTTCTGACATCTGTCAGGTGGGAGGAGATGTGGCTGGAATTCCTCAGCTCCCTGTAGGTGAAATGCAGGCAGCTGAATTTGCCTAGAAGCTATATGGCTCACTACAGTAGGCAACTAGGACAATAATCATATATAGCTGAAAGAAAGAGTGAGGCAGTACACCTTGGATTTTAATATGGGACAGCTTTGGGACCTGGAAATGGCAGGATGCCATTGGCAAACCTTACTGGGAAGCACTAGAAAGAGCAAAAAGGAATGAGGTGGTACTGTACTTCTTTCTCCCTCCTTTTTTATTATTTTACCATTTTTCTCCCTCCTTTTACTATTATTTTATTTTGATTTCATCCCTGGAACATAAATGTTTCCTCAGAACACAATAAATAAAGTAGTCTGTCCATGACTTCATAGAATAGATAAGAGAAAATTAGAAAACCCAGAGACTACAAATTTCCATCTAATACATATAAAGAGACAAACTGTTTTAATAAGAACAGACTTCAGTCTCAAGGACAAATAAAGGCAATGTGGTGATATGTGAAGAAGGTGTATCATTCTGATAGTTGCAGTCTACAGGAAGGGAACTGGGCTTCCAGGAACTTACATAATGGGATGTCAAGAACAAGAATGTTCAGCATTCGTCCACTATTGTCTAGTGGGAAGGGCAAATGGCTAAAAGCAGACATTTTCTGGCGCTAAGATTAATCCATGCAGAGGCAGGAATCTCCCTAGGCAGATCAGGAACACAGGAATCACTGATGCCATTTATGTGACTTATTTCAAGTTCATCTAGGAGGCCTCTGACTCTTCTCACTACACACTACTACACACTACCATTCCATAGGTTGTGCTCCAGGACTATATAAAAAGAGAACTAGGGGCTGGAGAGATGACTTATCAGACAAGAGTTTACTGCTCTTCTAGAGGACCTGAGTTTAGTTCCTAGCATGTACCTTAAGCAGCTCTCAACTATCTGTAGTTCCAGCACCAGGAAATCAAAAACTATCTTTGCAGTTCTGCACCTTCAATTACCTGTACATACCCTCACACAGACATTCATATATACATAAATTAAAATAATTAACCTAATAATAAAAAAGACAATGTGACCAGCTACCTCAATGTCCATTCTCTATGACTTTCCTACTATGATGAACTGTAAACTTTCAACTGAGCCAAAATAAACCATTCCTGTCTTGAATTTGCTTCTGTTCAAGGGTTTTATCACAGCAGCAGGAAAAACAACTGAGACACCTTAGTATCATGCACAGGACAAACTCTTTGGCACCAAAATGTTAATATTGTTTTGTTCATCAATCACAGATGTATCAAAATTTCACAGCAACCACAAATAAAACTGTCATGCATTCTGGAATTACATGAATTTAATAAAAATACTTGCCAAAAGAACAAAAAGTTCATCAAGTTGGCACATGCCAACACATCTTAAAATATGTCAGCATGGATTGATGATAGCTTATAGAAGTTTGGAAAACAAACCAAAGAAAACGAAGCATGGCTCACTCAGCGGGTTCTGCACATCACATCTATTACTGAGATGTAGAATCAGTTGTTGTTCTCACTGCAGAGAGAGAACCCAGGAAAGAAATAACTTAAGAGAAAAGAAGGCTCTCAGTTCTAATTTTAGTCCATCATGGTAGAAAAGCCATGGCGGAGTTTATGGTGGGAGAAAAGCCAGTGTAGACTCCTTCTAAGGCAAATCATCTGGTACATAGATAAGTTTTGAGAGGATTTAAGCCATTTCATCTAAGTTGTTTTATTTTATTTGTAGTTTCTTCATGTGACCATTAAAATGACTGAAGAATTTACAAAAGTTTGCCTGTGTTGTTGTTGTTATTATTATTATTATTATTATTATTACTGATAGTTGTCCTCTCCCTCTTACTTTCTGAATCCTCCTCTTCCCCTCTTCTTCCTCTCCCTCTCCCTCTATGTCATTTTGCCATGCTGGAGATGGTACCTACAGCCTTACACATGCTAGGCAAGTGTTCTACCACTGAATTGTATCCCTGATCTCTCTCTCTCTTCTAAAGTTACTATTCTTATTCCAAGTTTGTCAATTTTACTTGTCTTTTCAATAAATACACTTTTGTCTTCATACAGTTTCTGTTCTCATTTTCACTTATATCTGCTCTGACCTATATTATTTTCTCCTTTGTTTTGTGTCTATTTTTGTAATTTTTCCTAGTTCCTTCAGTGGGCATTGAGATAACAAATTTGATAATTCTGGTCCCTTCCTAATGAAAGTGTTTAAAATTTAAATGCACTTTTTAGCACTGCTTTCATGGCCTTGTACAAATTTCTGTTTATTGTTTTCCACTTAAGTCAGTTCTACTTAATCTTTCATTAAATTATTCTATTGATTCATATTCCAAATATTGCCCCCCTTCCAGGTCCTCCCACCCTTTGCTGCTGAGAGTGCAGTATCCCTCTTTCCTGTGGCATCAAGTCTCTATAGGATAGATGCATCCTCTCCCACTGAGGTCAGGCAAGGCAGTCCACTGCTACACATGTGCTGGGGGCCACAGACCAATCTATGTATCCTCTTTGGTTGGTGTTTCAGTCTCTGGGACCTCTGAGGGGTCCAGGTTAGTTGATACTCTTGGTCTTCTTATGGGGTTGCAATCCCCTTTACCTCCTTCAGTCCTTCATATTGGTCCCTGACCTTAGTCCAATAATTGACTGTAAGTATGTGCATCTCTCTCAGTCAGCTGCTGGTAGAGCCTCTCAGAGGACAGCCATAATAGGCTCCTGCCTTCAAGCACAAAAATATCTGCTTTTTTGCTAGATTGACAATGTCAGTTATTTATTTTCAAAATTTTCACCATTTGAGGCATACAGTGCACTATGATTATGTTTTCCCATCTCTGTTACTTTATCTTATTCACTTCCTCCTGATGGTCCACTTGTCTTCTTTCTGTTTTCCTGTATTTCATGTATTCTTGCAGGTAATCATGGCTGTGAGGTTACTGTGACCAAAATGACCATGACATAGACAGAAGACAGCGTTTTATAGTAATCTTCTTTCTCCAACTATGTTCTCCTAGTCCACAACGTCCCCTTGGACTTGAAAGACATGATATCGATGCCCTATTTAGGGTGGAGCACTCAACAGTTACTTAGTTTTCCTCATTTGGACCAATTATGACTCACTGCTTCAACTGCCACAAAGGTGGAGTCTCTGGCCAAGACTGAGAGGAGCAATAGTCTACAAGAGAAATAGAGACATTTGGAAAGCAGTTTAAATATATGTCCATTTAGTAACAAATGATTACTATATCCCCCTAGGTCCTGTGGCATCCCCAACTGTAAGGATTTTTTTCAAATCAGGTTACAATGCTAGGCATGTATTTTCTCTTGTGGAATAGGACTGGAGTTCAATCAGAACATTGTGGGTTGCCTCTAGGACATTCACTACCTTGTAAGGAGGCCATGGAGGTCCATGGTCCACAACTGGGTGAAACCATGATGGTCTTTTTTCTGTAGCAGATGGCATAGCAAATACTCGACAACAGGTAAGAAGCTTCTAGATCACTTCTAGTTTGATTTCTCTGTATCTTATATCCAAAGTGTATAACATCAGCAATAGAAAGACTACCACCTCAACCCACAGATTACTTAGAATATTATTTGAGTTCATTTTTTTGTTATCTTTCAGTTACTGATTTCTAACTTGATTCTAATATGATCAGAGAGAACATTCATTCAATATGGTTTCAATTACTTTAAATTTGTTGAAGCTAGTTTTATGGCGTTTTTCCAAATTAGTTGACCTGGAAAGAACATTCAGTAAAATACTAAACAGAAATAGTTAAAAATGAATATCTTTTTCCACTTTAAAGATTTTATTGTTAGTTGTGCAGATGGGGGTGGGTATGTCTGCTTTGTTCAGAAGAGGGTTTGGTATTGCCAGGATCTGAAGCCAAAAGAGATTGTACTCTCCCCTGTGTGGGTACTAGAAACTGGACTCAGATCTTAACAAGAACAGTCCATACAAGAGCATTTCACCAAGCAATCTTGCCAGTCCCATCTAGCCTTTTTCTTATTTATGGGGAAGAACCCATTCATTATCATCAAGTATGATATTAGCTATAAGATTCCCATATTTAGTTACAAAAGAGTATTTCATTTGCTCATACTTGAGTGATTTTTACTGTGAAATAGAGTTGGACTTTGCTATATCCATTTCTGTGTCTATTCAGATAATAAAACAACCTCCCCATAATATTCCACATGTAGACAGGGTATGAAACCATTTTTATAGTTGCTAACTTTAGTTTTCTAACATTTTGTTGACAATTTTGGATATATATTCTCAGAGTGGATATGGAATTCTTTTATTCTGATGTGTTTGCTTGGAGGAAGGTAACATTTGTTGCATAGATGAGAAAAGTATTTCCTCTTCATATTTTTTTAAGGATTTATAAGGGCTTATTATGAAGTTTTAAAAATATTTAGTAGAGGAGCTGGAGAGATGGCTCAGTGCTTAAGAACACTGACTGCTCTTCCAAAGGTCCTGAGTTCAAATCCCAGCAACCACATGGTGGCTCATAACCACCCATAATGAGATCTGACGCCCTCTTCTGGTGTGTCTAAAGACAGCTACAGTGTACTTATGTATAATAAATAAATCTTAAAAAAAATATTTAGTAGAATTTGCTAGTACAATAACAGGCCAATTTTTACATTTTTTAAAATTTTTTGTATCTATTATATACATAGTTTTGGAAGGTTCTTTGTACTCTATGTCAAAGACCTTAGTTTTCCTTATAGTGTGTGAGATTTGGTAGCATTTTATCAGTAATAGTCAGAAGAACACAGATAACAATAGGAAATTAAGCTCAGAACAGAAGCTCATGGAAAGATGTTGGACTGTCTCAGAGGACAGAATGGTGGTGGTGGAGATGAGGGAAAGACAAAGAAAATGGGTATGGATGTAGAAAACAGAGGAGGCTGCTACACCTGCCTTCGGATAGATGCCTGTCACTTCACTGCTATCTGATGCTGAGAAATTACAGAATGGAGAGCTTTGCTCCCATCTGATTTGGAGCACCTTTCACTATTCTTGTACTGCTATAAGAGCAACTAACGACCAGGTCTCAGCTAGAAGCCATAGACTAATTGTGTCCTGTATTTTGCTGATCTTTTTCCAGTACTAGTAGAGCCTGGGAATGTGATTCACAGTCTCCTACCCCTGATCCCACACAGTAAAATATACCAAGGTAAATGGAACAGACAAAACTGTCTTTGAAGAACTTACTCTAAAATTAAACATTTGGTTTTAAAATACTTTCAACAAGTGTGTGTGTGTGTGTGTGTGTGTGTGTGTGTGTGTTATTAGTCACATGATTTTCTATTTATTTCAGTGTTTTAAATGGAGCAAGATTTCTAGTTGGAGCTCATCATTATCAATGATGAGGAATTACATTTTAACTTGGAAGAGAACATTACAGAAAGGACAAAATTGTCAGAGAAGAGAATAAAGAGGATTATTTGGGGGATTTTTGTTTTTTACTCAGATTATTAACATGTGTGTGTAAAGGAGAGGAATAAGGATTACAAGAGACCTAAATTCATTCCAAAGGCAGGCAGGATTTATAAAGTATTGAGGATTAGTCTTCAAGCTAACCTTCCTATGTGTGCCCTCTAACTCAAATCATTCTTAGTTTATTTACCCACGACTATACTTTGTTACCTAATATATATTTTCCAAATTTGTAGCTTAAGATTTCCAAATGCTAATGCTTCATAAAAATTATTTTGATCTCAAGTCCATTATAACAGAAAGAAATATACAACAAGCAAAATCTATTTGGGCTGGGCATATTTTGATATACTTTATCCCAGCCTGCTAAGACAGAAAGACTGTGGCTAAGGCCAGCCTTGTAGATCCAGTTTCAAATTTGTGCTAGTTATTAATCAATTAACTAATAATGCTTATTGACATTTGAATTTCAGATGAGAAACTAAAACTTTTTAGAATAAATATTGTATTTATTTACTTATTTACCTTTCTCTGTCTAAATAATTAGTTTACAATATATTTGTTGATTTATTACCCAATAAGCAACTGATCTCAGCCAAAGAATGCCCATCTCAGGTATTTTGATTTGATATGATGTCTATCCTATTTTTCTCAAATCTTCTGGCTACAGATATTTAAGTGTAGTTGTCTAAGAGAAATATGCTCCCTTTTTTTGAAGCTGAAATTTATGTTCATTCTATAACGACTTTATGATCACACTTTGTTGAGAAAAGAGATACTCTAAAGAGATACTTCTTCCCTTACCTTCAGCTATCTTATGATCACCCTTTTCTCAGTTGCAAAATTAGTGTATTTGTCAAATATGCAAAAGTCCGACCATATAACCTCCAAATGAAAGATATGTAATATGTTGCCTATTCTTACCAGGATTTTTTGCTCAGGTTTTCCCTCATTTCTCTATTCCCTATAAAACTTGTTGAAATGATTCAGATGAGACATACAGAATATAGTATGGATGGATAAATAGGTAGCTAGGTAAGCAGATAGGCAGATAGAGATAGATAGATAGATAGATAGATAGATAGATAGATAGATAGATAGATAGATAGATAGATAGATAGATAGATGACAGAGAGCTTATCACAGTATAAAGTGGTACTTTATTAAGTGATGAGAGTGGGCTGTGTCATGCAACCAGTGTGGAGAAAAAGAATCTCAAGGGATGAGAATAGACAATGAACCTAGAGACCATTACACAAAGGATACCATTGATTGAAGAATAAAAATAGACAATATCAAAGGGACCATTGTGTTTAACTACACTTTTATGTGTATGAGTGCTTTGAATTTCATTTATATATGTGTACCACATGCATGCCCACATGCCCATATATCTTCAGAAGTCAGAAGATATCAGATACTCTTAACATGGAACTACAGAAAGTTGTGAGACATTTGTACACCTTGTGGATGCCTGAAACAGAACCTGTGCCTTTTATAAGAATATTTTTATAACTGAGTATTATACTCTAATACTCTTGACCAGTCTTTTTACATTATTTCTTAAAGATTATGGAACAAGCAGCTTTCCCTGGGAAAGTTTTCTCTCTACATGACTGACAGGTTCATTTATATGAACTCTTAAGTAGGAGCAATTCTAACCTTTTGTGTACTTTGAAAAGTGCTCTCTACCCAGGGACAGGGATATGATTCATATTTCATACTTCTGATAGGCTATCAGTGTTCAATATCAATTTCTGTTTTTTAAAGTTGCTCAGTATGAGGGAACAGACTGTTCTCATTGGCTTTCAAATCCAGTATGATATGACTTACCCATAACATAACATAGCTATCAAAGGGATAGAATTGGGAAAAAGAACACTTCCAGGCCTTCAGTATGTAGAAATACCTGCCATTGCAAAACTCTTGATTCTTCTCTTTAAATCTAAGAATTTCTAACACTCCCATTTTTGTCAACTACACTCAAGTAAAACTGTCTCTGTATCAGAGAACGGAGACAATGGAGGTAAGCCTGGGATGAGGACCCTTTCTTTCAGAAAACATGAGTTTCTTACTTTTCTATTGCCACAACAAGACACCATGGCCAAAGCAACTTATAAATAAAGCATTTAATTTGGGGCTCACAGTTCTAAAAGGTCAGAATCTGTGAACATCACAGCAGGAGATATGGCAGCAGCCAGGCAGACATGGTACTGGAGCAATGGCTGAGAGCCTACATCTAATGTACAATTATGAGGCAGAGACAGAGAAACACTGGGGATGGAATGAATTTTTGAAAGCACAAAGCTCACACACATTGACTCATCTCCTCCAGAAAGCCCAAACCTCCTAATCTTTCTCAAACAGCTCCATCAACTGGGACCAAGTATTCAAGTATATGAGATTATGGAGGCTCTGCTGAGTAGTTTTATGTCAAGTTGGTACAAACTAGTCATTTAAGAGGAGGGAACCTTAACTAAGAAAATGCCTTCATTAGATTGGGCTATGGGCAAGCTTTTAGGGCATTTTCTTCATTAGCAATTGATGGTGGAAGGGCCCAGTCCACCAGAGGTGGTGCTATTCCTGGACTAGTGGTCCTGGGTTCTACAAGAAAGCAAACTGAGCAAGCTATGGAAAGCACCCCTCCATGACATATGCATCAACTACCCCCTCCAACTTTCTGCATTGTTTGAATTCCTGTCCTGATTTCCTTTAATGATGAACAGTGATGTGGAAATATAAGCTGAAACACATCCTCCCTAAGTTTCTCTGGGCATGATGTTTCACCATAGCAATAGTAACCAAAACTGAAACAGAGGCTATTCTCATTCAAATCATTATATTTGGTTAACCTGTCTTAGAGCTAAATTAACATAGGTTCTAGGTTCTAGCGTTTTCCTCATAGCCTTTTATAAGTTATGACCACTGGGAAGAGACATCTGTGTATGGGGTGGGAGATAAGAGGTAAACATCTTTAATCCCACACACTTTACCACACTCGTCAAACTATGAACACATTTATTTTTCTTCATAAACTTATTTTCTAATTTCCTGAAAACACTGGGAAACTGAGAAGATGAATTCATATAGCTTGATGGTCAGAAACATTTTCCATTTCTTTTCTTTTCTGGAAATTGTCTCATATAGGAGAAGTCTGTTTGGAGAATGACTTATAGCAATTATTCCACTTTTGACTCCCAAAGTAAATGGTTCCAACAATAAAATATGTGTCATTTCTATAAGGATCTGTTTCAGTTAGTGTTTCCATTACTGTGAAGAGACACTGAGACCAAGGCAACTCTGAAAAACACAACATTTGATTGGAGCTGTCTTACAGATTCAGAGATTCAGTCCCATTATCATCGAAGCAGGAACATGGCAGCTTCCAGGCAGGCATGGTGCAGAAGGAGCTCAGAGTTCTACATCTTGTTCTAAAGGCAAACAGGAGAAGACTGTCTCAAGGGCAGCTAAGGAGGAGGGTCTCAAAGCCCACCCCAACAATGACATACTTCCTCCAACAAGGCCACACCTCTTAATAGGGTCACTCACTGAGCCAATCATATTCAAACCACAACAGCATCCAAAGCTCTCATGGGAATATCAGTAGATAAAAGAAAGAAATCTCAGCATGGCACATAGTTACCTTCTGCTTCCCTGTGGATCAAGATGTAGGATTCTCAATTCCTTCTTCAGCACCATGTTGACCTGTAAGCTGCCATGCTTCCCACTATAATGATAATGAACTCAACCTCTAAAACTGCAACTCATCCCCATGTAACTGTTGTCCTTTAAAAGAATTGCTGTGGTCATGGTGTCTCTTCACCACAATAAACCCTAATTAACACACTTATGTAAAAAATGCACTATGATCTGTCTTGAAGGTTTTCTCTCCTTATATGTTGTCTTCCTATATATTAGACAATCCATCAGTCAAACTGCATCTGAACTCCAGTATATAATTCTTTGCTCTTCAAACAAGAAATAAGTCAAGTATCAGGGACATTCCTGCAATCCCAGCATAACGGAGACTGAGACAGGAAGATCATCAATTTGATCCTATTTTTGGAAAGAGTGAAGCCCTCTTGAAAACAAGCAAAATCACTGCATTTAGAAAGTATCACAGGCACATTGTGAATGCCTCATCCTCAGTATAGAAAGATTTCATATCTTAGTCATCCTCAGTTCACATGTGGCTGAGAGATTATGTTATCAACTGGAACTGATCTATCCATCCCTCCATGACCTTGGTGCCCACATAACTAGTGTCTACACAGAGCAGTCAGCTGGGAGATTAATGCTTCCTGCCAAAACTTGAGAACAACAGGAAAGTGTGGGAACAAGAGTTTATCACTGTAGGTGTGGATTACAGTGTTTATCTCTCCTCCTAGTTCTACAAAGGAGAATGAAGCTTGCTCTTGAAAAGAAATGAAGTTTTCATTATGATAAAGCTAGATTTTTGCTTCTTCACCTTCAACCAAATAAACAAACAAAACAAAACAATACACACTCACGAGGATAAACTGAAAATCCCAAACCCACAATCCAAGGCTTACTTGTTCATTGTTTTCCTTACTTTATTTTTGCCTCAAGAAGCTGGAGTAACTGAACATCTATTTTCTGCTTCTTGCTCACATTGTTAATATGGCTTTCGTAACACCCACTTCCCCAGGTCTACGTCATACCTGAATGAAGTATTAAAAAAAAGTGACAGAACAAAATTTCAGCATGGGGAACCTCATAACACCAGTTGCCCAGTATGCTAATATCACTAAATTCCCTCATTCTGTCTTTGAATAATATTATGTATCATGGAGCTGTGCATTGAACTGATAACACCTGTGAAGTTCCTTTCAGACATCAGTAGCACACTATTTATGGCACCGAAAGGGAACTGTTGGACAGGCCTCACAGAACATGCTTAAAATCCTAGCCATTTGAAGGCTGAGGCAGAAGGATGATTTAATGCTTACTTGGACTAAACAATGAGTTCAAGGCTAGGCTAAATGATATAATGAGATCTCGACTCATTAAAAAAATGGATTGTTATACAGAGGTAGAGTACTTACCTAACATATCTATGACCCTAGCTTCCATCCCCAGTATAACATTAATAAAACCTCAAGGAAAATCATAGAGGGACTGTAGAAAAGTAACCAAAATAAGAAAATCCACCTCTTGATGCTGACATAGGTAGAAGGACTGTACGATCCTAAGAACTGTTGCCTTCAAGTACATCTTGGTTATATGATGTAGAGAAAGTAAACAGGTCATTTTTCCATCTATAGGACTTAGGTCAAGCAGAAACACTGAGGCAAATATTCTCAACACATTATAAACATCATAGCAATAAATTTATAAAATATATATGTAAAACTGTAGTTTACATGACTGAAAAACACCGAATTTGACTAAATTTAATCTCTGTTGCATATCTGGATCTTCATTTCATAGGTAGTTGATATACTAGCAACATCATAAATAAACAAAACTAGTACATTATCATAAATTTCAGAATATTTCTTTTCTATATTGTTACCTTTCATGTCTTTCCTGAAGTGCTATAAAAGAGCTCACTATAAAAAACATAAAAAACAAAGAAGGCAAAACATCTCATAAATGACTTCTTTCTTGATTACATATTGATAGAATAACATCAGAAACAAAAAGGAAGGCCACAGACTCTGGAAATTAGGTTATAATTAAAAAAAACATACACTACAAAATTGAACAATTAAAAAGAAATGGATATTTTTCTC
The DNA here is from genome assembly GCA_036184795.1 of Tokudaia tokunoshimensis. Classification (NCBI taxonomy): domain Eukaryota; kingdom Metazoa; phylum Chordata; class Mammalia; order Rodentia; family Muridae; genus Tokudaia; species Tokudaia tokunoshimensis. The sequence continues at coordinate 51,043,825 of BTHU01000006.1, read as the reverse complement.
AATAGATACTACTTATCAAAGTTAAATCATGATCAGATAAAGAATTTAAATAGATTTATAATCCTTACAGAAATAGAAGCAGTCATTAAAATCTTCCAACCAAAAGCAGTCCAGGGTCACACGCTTTTAACTCAGCATTCTACCAGATTTTCAAAGAAGAGTTAACACCAATATTCCTCAAATTATTCCACAAAATACAATGAACATTGCCAAACTCATTTTACAAGACTGCAGTCATCCCATACCAAAATCACACAAGTTTCAACAAAGAAAGAGAACTACAGAATAAATTCCCTTATGAACATAGATGCAAAAATATTTAATAAAATAGTAGCAAACTGATCCAAGAAGACATTGAAAAGATCATCTTCCATGACTGCATAAGCTTCATGCCAGAGATGCAATATTGGTTAAACATTCAAAATCAATCCATGTAATCTGCCATATAAACAAACTGAAAGAAAAAAGTAAAACACCATATTATTATCTAACTAGGCACAGAGAAAGCCTTTAACAAAATCCTACACACCTTCCGGGTAAAAGTTTTGGAGAGAGGAGGGATACAAGGAACTAACATAAACATGATTAAGGCAATTTACAGCAAGTCTATAGTCAACATCAAATTAAATGGAGAGAATCTCAAAGCAATTCCACAAAAATCAAGGAACAAGGCTGTCAGCTCTTTCCATATCTATTCAATATAGTAATGGAAGTACTAGCCAGAATGGTAAGACAACTGAGGGAGATCAAACAGATAGAAATTGAAAAGGAAGAAGTCAATGTATGCTGTTCACAGTTGATAGGAGAACATATATATATATACATATATATATATATATATGTATATATATATATATATATATGTATATATATATATACATACATACATACATACATAAGAGACACTGGAAATTCTACTAGGGAAATCCTACAACTGATACACAACTTCAGCAAAATAGTTGGATTAACGAAAAATTTTTTTTAAAAAAGTCAATAGCCTGCCTATAAACAAATGACAAACAGATGGAAAAAGAAATCAGCTTTAGTAAAGTTTCTTTTTACGAATGATGGTGCCCTTGCATTTGGAGCATAGATATTCAGAATTGAGAGTTCTTCTTGGTAGATTTTTCTTTTGACCAGTATGTAGTGTCCTTCTGTGTCTTTTTTGATGACTTTAGGTTGAAAGTCAATTTTATCTGATGTTAGGACGGCTACTCTGGCTCGTTTCTTGAGACCATTTGCTTGTAAAATTGTTTTCCAGCCTTTTACTCTGAGGTAATGTTTGTCTTTGACACTGAGGTACGTTTCCTGCACGCAGCAAAATGCTGGGTCCTGTTTACGTATCCAGTCTGTTAGTTTATGTCTTTTTATTGGGGAGTTGAGACCATTGATATTAAGAGAGATTAAGGAATAGTGATTATTGTCACTTGCTATTCTTGATGCTATCTTTATGTTTGAGTGGTTATCTACTTTTGGGTTTGATGAAAGAAGGTTACTATCTCATTTTTTCCAGGGTGTAGTTTTCTCCTTGTATTAGCAATTTCCACCCATTATCCTTTGCAGGGCTGGGTTTGTGGAAAGATATTGTGTAAATTTGGTTTTATCATGGAATGTCTTCGTCTCTCCATCTATGGTGATTGAGAGTTTTGCTCAGTAGAGTAGTCTAGGTTGGCATTTGTGTTCTCTTAGAGTCTGTATGAGATCTGGCCAGGATCTTCTGGCTTTCCTCTGGTGAGAAGTCTGATCAAATGGTGCTGGTTCAACTGGAGGTCAACATGCAGAAGAATGCAAATTGATCCATTCTTATCTCCTTGCACTAAGCTCAATTCCAAGAGGATCAAGGACCTCCACATAAAACCAGACACACTGAAGCTAATAGAAAGGAAACTAGGGAAGAACCTTGAACATATGGGCACAGGGGAAAATTTCCTGAACAGAACACCAATAGCTTATGCTCTAAGATCAAGAATTAACAAATGGGACCTCATAAAATTACAAAGTTTCTGTAAGGGAAAGGACACTGTCAAAAGGACAAAGCGGCAGCCAACAAACTGGGAAATGATCTTTACCAACCCTACATCCGACAGAGGGCTAATATCCAATATATACAAAGAACTCAAGAAGTTAGACTCCAGAGAGCCAAGTAACCCTATTAAAAAATGGGGTACAGAGCTGAACAAAGAGTTCTCACCTGAAGAATATATAATGGCTGAGAAGCACCTAAAGAGATGTTCAACATCCTTAGTCATTAGGGAAATGCAAATCAAAACAACCCTGAGATCCCATCTCACACCAGTCAGAATGGCTAAGATCAAAAACACAGGAAACAGCAGTTGTTGGCGAGGATGTGGAGCAAGAGGAACACTCCTCCACTGCTGGTGGGATTGCAAGTTGTTACAACCACTCTGGAACGCAGTCTGGCAGTTCCTCAGAAAACTGGGCATGACACTCCCAGAGGATCCGGCTATACCACTCCTGGGCATATACCCAAAGGCTTCCCCTGCATGCAATAAGGACACATGTTCCAATATGATCATAGCAGCCTTATTTATAATAGCCAGAAGCTGCAAAGAACCCAGATGTCCCTCAACGGAGGAATGGATTCAGAAGATGTGGTATATTTACACGATGAAATACTACTCTGCAATTAAAAACAATGAATTCATGAAATTCTTAGGCAAATGGTCAGAACTTGAAAATATCATCCTTAGTGAGGTAACCCAATCACAAAAGAACACACATGGTATGCAGTCACTGATAAGGGGATATTAACCCAGAATCTCAGAACACCCAAGACACAATTCACATGTCAATAGATTTCCAAGAAGATGGAAGGATAGACCCCTGGTCCTGGAAAGATAGGGGACTACCAGGACAGAGAAGCGAGAGGGGGGTTGAATGGGGAACAGAGGAAGGGAAGTGGGCTTATGGGACTTTGGCGGAGGGAGGAAACGGGAAAGGGGAAATCATTTGGAATGTAAATAAAAAATATAGAAAATTTAAAAAAAAGGAAAAAATAAAAGAAAAAGAAATCAGGGAAACAACACATTTCACAACAGACATGAATAATTTAAAATACCTTGTTTTAACTCTAACCAAGCAAATGAAAGATTTGTATGACAAAAATTTCAAGTCTCTGAAAAATTAAATTGAAGAAGACATCAGAAAATGCAAAGGTCTCCCATTTTCATGGATTGGTGGGATAAACGCAGTAAAAGTAGCCATCCTACCCAAAACAATCTACAGATTCAACACAATCCCCGTCAAAATTTCAACAAAATTCTTTACAGACCTGAAAGGAAAATAATTTCACATGGAAAATCAAGAATAGCTAAAACAATCCTATATGATAAAAGAACTTCCAGGAGTATCACCATCCCTGGTTTCAAGATTTACTACAGAGCAATAGTAATAAAAACCACATGATGTTGGCATGAAAGCAGACATATTGATCAATGGAATCAAATCAAGGACCCAGAAGTAAATCCATACACCTATGTACCACTGTTTGTTTGTTTGTTTGTTTGTTTTAAATAAAAAGAAACCAGAAATACACACTGGAAAAAAATGAAACCATCTTCTGCAAATGGTGCTGGTCTAACTAAATGTGTGTATGTAGAAGAATGAAAACATCCATATTTATCAACCTACACAAAAGTCAAGTCCAAGTGAATCAAAGGCTTCAACATAAAACCAGTGTACATTATTCTAAAAGCTTTGTTTTGACTTCCCTATCAGGGCTGCTGTGCACATTAGAGAAAAAATTCTACACCTCTGCAGAGCAGTGCTTTCCCTAGGAAGCAACCAGCAAACTGAACTATAGCCTCATTATTGCCTCATATTATGGTTGAATCATCTCAGCCCTGTAAATCTATGGGCGTGTCATCTAATTTTCTCAACCCACACTTCACACTTGTTGTGAAACTTTTCCTGGGGAAAGATGAAGAAATTTGTATTTGCCCTAGATAAAGCATGAATGACAGATTAAAGAAACCATTCAACACCACTCTAGCTGAGTGAACCAATGAGCTTATCAGGAGTTATTAATAAGAATATGGGCAGAAGCTGGTTACAGGAGTATTGGTGGTTTAAAGGCAACCCTGTCATAGAAGAGCCACTCAAATTACTCAAATGATCACTGAAAGGTTACATTCCTGGAGCTCCCTTCTTGGCTTTCAGGATGCTCAGCTCAGCTGGTCAGATATACATGGTGGGTCAGTCTCCCAGGCAATTCAGCTACCATCCAATTTAAGAGCAAAAAGATTTGGGAGGGAAGGAGCCATGGTTGTCTTCCCATGGAGAAGTATCAGTGGACGACAGAATTTTCACTGGTAGTCTGAAAAAGCAACATCTGTCTAGGTCTCTAACCATCTCTAGAAGACAAAATAGGAAGAGGTTGAACTCTATGATGAAAAGTTTCTTCTTGATAAAACTCAGTTGATGACATTTATTGTCAACTCATGCAGTCATAAACTATCTCTGCAGTGAGCCCATATTAGACAACATGTTGCCTAAAAAAAAAACTTTCAAAAACATTCATTGGAACAAGAAGGTATAACAATACACACAGAGCCTTCATACTTTTGTGTCATCTGACATATATTGGTATCCCAAGAATGTGCAGCTAAATACATATTAAATTCATAATCACATAGATTATTATTTAATTATGTTATTTAATTATATAAAAGAAGGAAGATATCTGACCTGGTGAGAGTATATGACAGGAAATGCTGCCTAATTTGGAGTGTAAGGAAAAGTTCTTCTGAGAAAATATTAGTTGAAAGGCAGAAGATGAGTAGGAGTGAGATAAGTACATTAGTGGAGAAATAATGCATCGGGTAAGAAGTTACAAGGCCAGACTCCATATTGCCCTGTAGCTTGATAAACTAAGAACTAAAAGTGGGCCAGTATGAATTGAGGTGATCAAGCAATAAGCGATATAAGATAAGGTTAATGGGAATAAACACTGCAGGATTTGGTCAGTCCAAAGTCTTAGTTCATTATTTACTATCTTGCTTGGAGTCAGGATCTAATTTATTTTATTCCCTACACTGATCACATTTGCCTATCATTATGAATGCAATAAGATTACTGATGATCAATGAATATACAGTATTTCAATATGAGAAGAAGGAAGCTCTTACTGGATTATATAATAGCAAGATTAAGTAAAGAAAAGTAATATTTGATATGCAAAATTTCATAGCCATCCATGATGAAAGCAAAATTTTACTGGTGACGATTAAAATATGTAGAGTGTGTTCCTCCATAGCTAACATCTGTACTATGAGCAGTAGCACTTACACAGACATAGATAGACTTTCCAGTTGTTCCTGTCATGTCAGTGATACTAGTTAAACATTTTGCACCTAGATCCTTGTTAACATGCCCTAGAAACTGAAAAATTCTGATCCAGCATAATAATCATTGATTTACAATTTTTATTACAGATTTTATTTAGTTTTAGTACATATTAAAACAGACATATAGCCATTAATAATTTTATATTTCTTTCAACAGCACATTGTGAATACATGAGGATTCTAAAGTAAGCTTACAAGTTATGCCTTAAAGGTTAAAAATAACAAGAATGAAAACAAAACAAAAAAACAAACCAAGCAAAATCTTTTAAATGGCTCCATCGTCAGTTTAACCACCATGGAAAATTATATTGACTCCTTTCAATTTCTTCCTTTGACTTGGTGTCTGTGGGTCTAGTAAGGGATCTGAGACAAACCTTTTCAATAGCAAAGCAAATGCCCAGTTACTGTGCAGAAATGAAAGAAACAGTGAAGGCAATACACAGAACCAGATGAAAAAGTCACAGAATAAGATCTGAAAGCTAATCTGCATTATATGAATAGAAACAAATAGAATAGAAATAGAATTAGGAAGTAGAATTTAAAAAGAAATTTACCAAATGTGAACACTACAAACAAATATTGTCATTTTTGGATAGAAATTCTCTAGTTGAGATAGACATATAGAGAGACAGAGGCAGGCAGACAGGCAAGCAGGCAGGCAGGCAGGCAGGCAGACAGACACACAGACAGACAGACAGACAGACAGACAGACAGACAGACAGACAGACAGACAGACAGAGATTACATCAAACTTATCAGTAGCTCAAATTGGTAACAACAGAAGGCCTATAACCTTGTTTCAGAAGGTGAAACAGACTGTCAGAGTTCCACAGGACTATTTCCTCAGAAACAGCACCATTTTTGTGACCAGTTCACCATGAGCTAGCTTTGGGCTTGCCACAGTTCTCTTTCTGTAGTGTAGACCACCTCTTTCTGTGTTTTTACTGCTTTCCACTACATTGGATTATATACCTAGAAATTGCCGGGCTTCATTCAGTGTAGCGTTCCATGGCTCTCTCCCAGGTTTCAGACCACCTAAACTTGAAGCAATCCCACTAAAAACAGGGAATAGACAAGGCTGCCCTCTCTCTCCATATCTTTTCAATATAGTACTTGAAGTTCTAGCTCGAGCAATTAGACAACAAAAGGAGGTCAATGTAATCCACTACATAAACAATCTCAAAGAAAAAAACCACATGGTCATCTCATTAGATGCTGAGAAAGCATTTGACAAAATTCAGCATCCTTTCATGCTAAAGGTCTTGGAAAGATCAGGAATTCAAGGCCCATATCTAAACATAGTAAAAGCAATTTACAGCAAACCAGTAGCCAGCATCAATCTAAACGGAGAGAAACTTGAAGCAATCCCACTAAAATCAGGGACTAGACAAGGCTGCCCTCTCTCTCCATATCTTTTCAATATAGTACTTGAAGTTCTAGCTAGAGCAATTAGACAACAAAAAGAGGTCAAAGGGATACAAATTGGAAAGGAAGAAGTCAAACTATCACTATTTGCAGACGATATGATAGTATACATAAGCGACCCAAAGAACTCCACCAGAGAACTCCTACAGCTGATAAACGACTTCAGCAAAGTGGCCGGATATAAAATCAACTCAAGCAAGTCAGAAGCCTTCCTATACTCAAAGGATAAGCAGGCTGAGAAAGAAGTAAGAGAAATAATACCCTTTACGATAGCCACAAACCATATTAAGTATCTTGGCGTGACGCTAACCAAACAAGTGAAAGATCTGTATGACAAGAACTTCAAGTCTCTGAAGAAAGAAATTGAAGAAGACCTCAGAAGATGGAAAAATCTGCCATGCTCATGGATTGGCAGGATTAATATAGTAAAAATGAGCATCTTACCAAAAGTAATACACAGATTCAATGCAATCCCCATCAAAATCCCAACTCAATTCTTCATAGAGTTAGAAAGAGCAATTCAAAAATTCATCTGGAATAACAGAAAACCCAGAATAGCTAAAACTATTCTCAAGAGTAAAAGAACCTCTGGGGGAATCAGTATCCCGGACCTCAAGCTGTACTACAGAGCAATAGTGTTAAAAACTGCATGGTATTGGTACAGTAACAGACATGTAGATCAATGGAACAGAATTGAAGACCCAGAAATGAATCCACACTCCTATGGTCACTTGATCTTTGACAAAGGAGCTAAAACCATCCAGTGGAAAAAAGATAGCCTTTTCAACAAATGGTGCTGGCTCAGCTGGAGGTCAACATGCAGAAGAATGCAAATTGACCCATCCTTATCTCCTTGCACTAAGCTCAATTCTAAGTGGATCAAAGATCTCCACATAAAACCAGACACACTGAAACTAATAGAAGGGAAACTAGGGAAGAACCTTGAACATATGGGCACAGGGGAGAATTTCCTAAACAGAACTCCAATAGCTTATACTCTAAGATCAAGAATAGACAAATGGGACCTCATTAAATTACAAAGTTTTTGCAAGGCAAAAGACACCGTCAAAAAGACAAAGCGGCAACCAACTAACTGGGAAATGATCTTTACCAACCTTACATCCGACAGAGGGCTAATATCCAAGATATACAAAGAACTCAAGAAGTTAAACTCCAGAGAGGCAAGTAACCCTATTAAAAAATGGGGTACAGAGCTCCACAAAGAGTTCTCACCTGAAGAATATCTAATGGCTGAGAAGCACCTAAAGAGATGTTCATCATCCTTAGTCATTAGGGAAATGCAAATCAAAACAACCCTGAGATTCCATCTCACACCAGTCAGGATGGCTAAGATCAAAAACACAGGAGACAGCAGTTGTTGGCGAGGATGTGGAGAAAGAGGAACACTCCTCCACTGCTGGTGGAATTGCAGGCTGGTACAACCACTCTGGAAAGCAGTCTGGCGGCTCCTCAGAAAACTGGGCATGACACTTCCGGAGGATCCGGCTATACCACTCCTGGGCATATACCCAGAGACTTTACCTGCATGCAATAAGGACACATGCTCCACTATATTCATAGCAGCCTTATTTATAATAGCCAGAAGCTGGAAAGAACCCAGATGTCCCTCAACGGAGGAATGGATTCAGAAGATGTGGTATATTTACACAATGGAATACTACTCTGCAATTAAAAACAATGAATTCACGAAATTCCTAGGCAAATGGTCAGAACTTGAAAATATCATCCTTAGTGAGGTAACCCAATCACAAAAGATCACACATGGTATGAAGTCACTGATAAGGGGATATTGACCCAGAATCTCAGAATACCCTAGACACAATCAGCATATCAATAGATTTCTAAAAAGATGGAAGGAGAGACCCCTGGTCCTGGAAAGACTGGATGTAGAGGAACGCCAGGACAGAGTAATGAGAGGGGGTTGAACAGAGAAAGGAGGGAGGGAAGGGGGCTTATGGGACTTTCGGGGAGGGAGGAAACGGGAAAGGGGAAGTGATTTGGAATGTAAATTAAAAAAATAAAATTAAATTAAATTAAAAAAAAAAAAGAAACGAGAGGGGTTGAATGGGGAAAAGAGGGAGGGAAGGGGGCTTATGGGACTTTCGGGAAGGGAGGAAACGGGAAAGGGGAAATGATTTTGAATGTAAATAAAAAAAAAACTTAGAAAATAAAATTTAAAAAAAAAAGTTTCTCTTGACATGAAAAATATATCTCATTTTGGTTAAAGGGAGAACCTATAATTCTTCTTGTCCTTCCTCTACATTGTGTTTTTTACTCTAAATATAAAAGAACTCTAATGAATCTGATTAATTAGTGAGTAGCCAGCTAAAACTAGTAGACTACACACAAAGACTGCTAAGGAGGTAGTCAGCATGCTAAGACCTCAAGGTGATTCTTAAGTGGTAGCGTCAAGACAAATCCAAGTGATGGAACCTCTCAGATGTCCTTGAATCAACGTGGCAGGAAAGGCCTAAATGTCCTGGATAGTCCCCTGTCACATCTTGTCACTTCTCACAGATATAAAAACAGGAAAATATGTGTATTAAAATTTTTTAAGCCAGAAACTTTGAGTACCAAAATCTCAGCCTTCTTCTGGAGAAGACAGATAGGAGTTTGTCATGTGCCCTATGTGAGGAGTGTAGTAACAGGGTTGGTATGTCCACTATCCAGGAAGTTACAACAAGTGAGCAATTTGAGTTAATACAAATGTTTTAATAAGTTCTGGAAACTACCTACGGTAAGACAAAACTGTAAACCCAGTACTCCAGTCCAGCTAAGCCTTACCATAGCAAATTCTAGATCAACCTAGAGCAGGGTGAAGCCTTGTTTCAAAAGAATGGTGATGATGATGATGATGATGATGATGATGAGGAGGAGGAGGAGGAGGAGGAGGAGGAGGAGGAGAAGGAAGAGGCTGACCATTATTTATCCACACTGTCCATCCTTGATATTTCATAGACAGGGCCCCAGACTCTGCCAGAGGTGAACACTCATGGGTAATTACATTATATCTAAAAGCAAGAACATGAGTGGGTTGTCTGTGATCTAGGGTATATTTATCTTACAATCTTGCTATGAAATTTGAATTTCCTTGGCTTATAGCTCCTGCAGCTTAACTCGTACTCTATCAGTTATTCTGTAAACAAGGGTTTCTTGCCCATCATTCATTTTTCTAATTTTGTTTTTTACTTATTCACTTTACATCCTCCTCACTGCCTCTTCCAGGTCACCTCCAGCCACAAACCTCCCCACATTCCCCTCCCCTTCTCTTGTGAAACAGTGGAGTCCACCTGGGTATTCCCCCCACCGTGGCACATCAAGGCTCTTCAAGGCTAAGGACTTCCTCTCCCACTGAGGCAGACAAGGCAGCCCAGCTAGAACAGCATGTCCCACATACAGGCAACAGCTTCTGGGATAGCCTCAGCTCAGGTTGTCAGGGGCACACATGAATACCAAGCTGTCAGATGACTTTAGGCTCTGTCAAGTTGACAGTTAAAGCTAACTAGGATAGGTAGTAAGTTAAAATTAGCTAATAATAAAAGAGCTTTTGTCACTGTTTAACTTTACAGACTGGTCTACAGATAACGTACAGTCAGTTTAAGAGCAGGATATGACCATTTTCATTTGCTCAATTTCATTATTTCATTACTGTTCTTCCTCTTCTCCCATCTTGAGTGCTGGGAATCCCACACCAGGCTTCAAGCACACTAGGTTAGTGGGTATTGCACCAGATCACTGTGTAATCCAGTATCAGTGGCATCCTTAAGTTTTAAATATTAATATAATAAAATTACATGCACTCATGATCTAGAAATTCAGGGGTCATCCATGACTCTTCTGGACTTAGGTAAAATCATCATTGCATCCTGTAATCATTGAACTTAGTGCTGTGTGTTTAAAGGTTATTACTGAATTTTGGCCATTGTCTGTATGATAAAAGTCACAATATACAGGAAAAGAAAAAGACCTATATCCTTTATTAAAGGACATATCCCAGCAGTTTTAGATGGCATTTCCTTTTAAGTTCTAGAGGTTCACATATATTCAGATATAATAATGATAATATATAATAACTTACTTATATAATGACATATATTATATAATTATATATTCATTATTCTTTTATATTAATGCATTATAATTATACTTTATAATTCATGTAATACATAATGTGTTATGTATTATATATTACATTTAATATAATATATTTTATATTATATATCATATTATATAAATATAAATATGTTACATATGTTATAAATATTTTATATATTTTATAATATATGTATATGAATATTGATATAAACATTTTATAAATACATAAATATTTATATTTATACATATTATATATTTTTATCTACAAATTATATATATTATGTAATACATAATATATATATACTATATGTAATGTTGTATATAATGTATAGATTATATGTATAATATGTACATCTTAACCTATATAATATGTATTATATGCAATATATAACATACATTATATATAAATATAACATTATATTTACTTATATATACAATAATATATTTGTTATATGTACATATATAATATATACATATAATACAAAATATATATTATATATAAATTATATATGATATAATTTATATAAACATAATATATATCACATATGTAAAACATATAGTATATTGTGTTATATTATGTATTATGTTATATATGTTATATATGTGATGTTATATTAGTATTAAATATTTTATATGAATTATATGTATATAATTTTATAAATACTACTATATATTCATTATATTTTATGTTATATATTATATTGTATGTACTATATATTGCCCTTTATATATTATTTAAACATAATTTAATAAAATATAAATATTTTATATAATAAATATATATCATATATAATTTAGTAGGTGATATATAAAATATAATATGATATAATATAAAATATAATGTACATAATATAACATGATGATGATGATGATGATGATGATGATGATGATGATGATGATGGTTGCTAGAAATTCAGAAATGTTGGCTATTAGACAACTTTCTGAGAAAGTATATAAATGTTGAAAATTAAATAGGAGCCTTAAAGTTTTTAATAAATTGGCTTTATTTATTTGATTAAGATAATTTGATATACTTTAAGCCTTTTACTTGAAACAGAAAGGATTGCCATAACTATATTACATGTACCTTTTACATATATTTCTATACATCATTACAAATATCTATATTTCTACATTTTATTATTCAATATTTTCTATGAATTATATAAACAATTTTTTATGAATGGGAAGCAATCTCATGCCATCAATAATGTACTTCGCAATTACAAGGTAGACTATAAACATACTAGAAGAATTTATTAATGAATAAATTGCATCATTCAATATCTGACAAATTTCAGCAGGTGTTCAGGTTCTGATACAGTGCACTGTTGACAGAAAGATGACAAAACTTCATTATCTTTCATGCTTATCTCCAAGATACACATCTCTTCTCCACTGGCACTCTGACTGGAAAATACTGCAATTTGCTTATAAAGCATGAGATAAGAAAGTATTCTGGCTTCTTCCTACCGTCTTCAAAGCCTGAACACACTCTTGGTTCACAGTTTGATATATGGCTGTCCTGGCTTCCTGGGTCTGGGTACTGACTGACTGCTTCTCTGCAGCTGTAGCAGAGATTTCTAATATCTCAGCTCCATATCCTCCTTTATGGGAAGACAGTCCTGAGCAGTTGCATTACTACAGGCTGGAGGACGGGAAATACATAATTAACCCTTGGGTATTCACTGACAGAATGGGGATGTACAGAATCTTCTTGAATGAGACATCCAAGCATTTTTCAAGATATGATTGAGAAAATGAACACAATCCTTTTTGGAGGATTGCCTATGATGCTTGGCTGGCAGTATCAAACAGGTAAGAAAGATACTTATTCTTCTATATATCAATATTAATCCTGATGTATTAGGAAAACAGGATACTCCCTACCTTACAATGCTGTCTAGATTTATGTCAACTTGACACAGAGTGATATCATGAAATCAGGGAACATCAGTTGAGAAAAAGCTTTCATAAGATCAAACAGTCTGCAAGACTATAGGTCAATTTTCTTAATTAGTGATAGATGTGAGCAGGCACAGGTTACTGTGAATATGCCATTCCTGTGCTAGTGGTCCTGGATTCTGTAAGAAAGCAGACTGAATAAGCAATGAGGAGCAAGCTAGCACTCTTCTTCATTTTTTTTAATTTTATTTTATTTTCTAAGTTTTTTTATTTACATTCAAAATCATTTCTCCTTTCCTGTTTCCTCCCTCCCTGAAAGTCCCATAAGCCCCCTTCCCTCCCACTTTTCCCCATTCTACCCCTTCTCGCTTCACTTCTCTGTCCTGGCATTCCCCTACATCCAGTCTTTCCAGGACCAGGGGTCTCTCCTTCCATCTTCTTGGAAATCTATTGATATGTGAATTGTGTCTAGGGTATTCTGAGATTCTGGGTTAATATCCCCTTATCAGTGAGTGCATACCATGTGTGTTCTTTTGTGATTGGGTTACCTCACTAAGGATGATATTTTCAAGTTCTGATCATTTGCCTAGGAATTTCGTGAATTCATTGTTTTTAATTGCAGAGTAGCATTCCATTGTGTAAATATAAAAGACACTGTCAAAAAGACAAAGTGGCAACCAACTAACTGGGAAATGATCTTTACCAACCCTACATCCGACAGAGGTCTAAAATCCAATATATACAAAGAACTCAAGAAGTTAAACTCCATACTATGTGTGTTCTTTTGTGATTGGGTTACCTCACTAAGGATGATATTTTCAAGTTCTGACCATTTGCCTAGGAATTTCGTGAATTCATTGTTTTTAATTGCAGAGTAGTATTCCATTGTGTAAATATACCACATCTTCTGAATCCATTCCTCCGTTGAGGGACATCTGGGTTCTTTCCAGCTTCTGGCTATTATAAATAAGGCTGCTATGAACATAGTGGAGCATGTGTCCTTATTGCATGCAGGTAAAGCCTCTGGGTATATGCCCAGGAGTGGTATAGCCGGATCCTCCAGGAGTGTCATGCCCAGTTTTCTGAGGAATCGCCAGACTGCGTTCCAGAGTGGTTGTACCAGCTTGCAATTCCACCAGCAGTGGAGGAGTGTTCCTCTTTCTCCACATCCTCGCCAACAACTGCTGTCTCCTGTGTTTTTGATCTTAACCATTCTGACTGGTGTGAGATGGAATCTCAGGGTTGTTTTGATTTGCATTTCCCTAATGACTAAGGATGATGAACATCTCTTTAGGTGCTTCTCAGCCATTAGATATTCTTCAGGTGAGAACTCTTAGAACACACATAGTATGCAGTCACTGATAAGGGGATATTAACCCAGAATCTCAGAATACCCTAGACACAATACGCATATCAATAGATTTCCAAGAAGATGGAAGGAGAGACCCCTGGTCCTGGAAAGACTGGATGAAGGGGAATGCAGAGACAGAGAAGCGAGAGGAGGTTGAATGGGGAAAAGAGGGAGGGAAGGGGGAAATGATTTTGAATGTAAATAAAAATATAAAAAAAAAGAAGTTAGACTCCAGAGAGCCAAATAACCCTATTAAAAAATGGGGTACAGAGCTAAACAAAGAGTTCTCACCTGAAGAATATCTAATGGCTGAGAAGCACCTAAAGAGATGTTCATCATCCTTAGTCATTAGGGAAATGCAAATCAAAACAACCCTGAGATTCCATCTCACACCAGTCAGAATGGTTAAGATCAAAAACACAGGAGACAGCAGTTGTTGGTGAGGATGTGGAGAAAGAAGAACACTCCTCCACCGCTGGTGGAATTGCAAGCTGGTACAACCACTCTGGAAAGCAGTCTGGCGGTTCCTCAGAAAACTGGGCAAGACACTCCCGGAGGATCCTGTTATACCACTCCTGGGCATATACCCAGAGGCTTTACCTGCATGCAATAAGGACACATGCTCCACTATGTTCATAGCAGTCTTATTTATAATAGCCAGAAGCTGGAAAGAACCCAGATGTCCCTCAACGGAGGAATGGATTCAGAAGATGTGGTATATTTACACAATGGAATACTACTCTGCTAGCACTCTTCTAAGGTCTCTGTGTCAGTTCCTGCCTCCAGGTTCTAGTCTGGTTCTAGTCTGGTTTGAGTTCTTAATCAGTGTAAGTAAGCTAAACCTTTCCTCTCCAAGTTGCTTATGGTCATGGTGTTTTATCACCCCATAGTAACTCTAAGATATACACATATGTTCTTTGAAAACTGATTCTTTTGGTTTTCTTTTTAATATCCTCATAATCATCTTTATATTTGTATTTATCCTTAACTACAAATTCTTCCCCCGTGGGTTGATTTTTTCTACCAGACACTTGAGTTACACATAGGCATGAAGATCAACCATAAAGACACATCCTTTCTTTAATTTGAGTATTTTCAAAATAGTTACTACACCACTGCTAACTACACATTCCTTCCTGTCCCATGAACAGACCGGGGGTATTTTATTAGAACCAGGAGATGATTATATTGACATTGATGACAGTCTTAATTAAAATTGCATGATCATAAGCATGAAATTACACATGAGTAGTTCTATATTAATGGTTATCTGTGCCAAGGTTTGCTTCTTCTTGGAAACCCAGCTCTTTCCAGTGTATACACATGGAAGATGTTTAGGGGCAACTCATTAGTTTGGAAAAAGATAGTTCTTTCTGGCTAACAGAAGTGTTGGAGAAGATTGTCACCTGGTGTTCAATCTACTCTTCTTACTTATTGCTCAGCAAGTAAGAAAAAGGAGGGGGAAGAGGAGAAGGGAGAAGGATATTGGTATCAGGTTTGTAGAAAAAGCGAGACCATTTTCTGATGTTCTGACACTTATTAGTAGATAGTCCACCTGTAAAAATACTTCAGATTACTTCTATTATTTTAGATAGTAGTTTCATGTGTAGTGAATACTGTTATCTCCACTTTAAAAGAGAGTAAAAAAAAATGAGGTGATGTGGTAATGTAACTTAGAAAATGTAGTGCAATGTTTTGGTTTTACATTTAGCCCACCTATTTTTCAATATGTGACTGTTTCTCTCATGATTTTTTATTAGGAGTGAGAGAAGGTACTAAAATGTAAAGTTATATAAGTAAAATTATCTGTAACCTATAAACTAAAAGTCAAATCTTTGATGTAGCTGAAGAGTAGAAAAATAATTTGGTTGAGACTGGAGAAATACAATATAAGAAAATGATAAGTAAAATATAAATAATTTGGAAAACAGTGTACCTATAACTTAAATGCATGCATATAATAATTTTGAATGTGCATGATAAACAAATACACCTGTACCTTCTCTGGCCTCTAGGTAGAAAAGCTGATCCCACTGCAATGACAGACTTTGATAATGAACCTAAAGACAGTCTGTGTGTCTCTCTGGACAGTTGGTGGGCTGGTGGGTTCCTTTCAACAGTGAAATTTTACCTTTACCTCAAAGAATACATTTAACCTGCATTTTAGAGGAACAGACAAAACAAAAACAGCACTGCTCCTTTTTCAAGATTAATCCACTTCTAGGTGACAAGTGGCACAGTTGACCAGTCAAATCGAATATAATAATTTTAAGGATATAATCAGACTTCTCCCAGAAGAATTGAATCAAGGAACTACAAAGGTCATGGCCTCTAGGGACCAGCACTGTTGGTTGGAACATAGAATCTTTGAAATCTGATATTGAAATGGAACTGCTTTTCTTTTTGGCTCAGAACAAAAGTTCTGAATACTGAAACTCACAAACATGCCAGACTAATATTATACTTTGTTTGCCCAATCTATAACTAAGGTTTTAGTTATTTATTCAATGCTAAAAACAATTTGAATATATTTTCTCATTCAACCTATGTTTTGTTTTAAAATTAATTGACATAGAAATTTATTAGAATAATTCACCAATAGTTATCTATGACACTGTTAAATTTTACTTCTTTGGAGTGACTCATAAATATTATGAACCACGGGATATTTTCTCTCACACGAACTTGAGGCATTCATTTCAAAACACACAAACAGACTTGCCAATAGCTCTTGATTTGCAATTTAGTCTGATTAGCTTAGTGATTTGTAGTGTTAAGAATCAATATAAGCCAATTACCTATCTAAATTAAAATGCTTAAATTGCTCCTCTATAACTGGGAAGTTTGAAGCTCTAAGAAGACTATTAGATTCCCGGTCAAAAGTTCTTGCTTTAGCAAAACAGAATAAAAGTACCTAACGACACTACATATAAAAATTAGACCAAGTTGCAAAACATAAAATATTCCTTTTCCAAATTTATTATCTATCTATCTATCTATCTATCTATCTATCTATCTATCTATCTATCTACCTACCTACCTATCTATCAATTTATTTATTTAAAACTCCAGATCTTATTCCCCTCCCAGTATACCCTCTGACTGTTCGACATCACATATCTCCTCCCTGCCCCTCTGTCTCCATGAGAATATCCCTACCCTACACCGTCCACCCTACCAGACCTCTAAACTCCCTGAGGCCTCCAGTCTCTTGAGAGTTACATGCATCTTCTCTCACTAAACCCAGACCTGGCAGTCCTCTGCTGTATATGTATTGGGGGCCTCATATCAGCTGATATATGCTGCCTGGTTGGTGGTCCAGTGTCAGAGATCTCAGGGGTCCAGGTTAATTGATACTGCTGGTCCTCTTACAGGGTCACCCTCCTCAGCTTCTTCCAGCTTTCCCCTAATTCCACCTCAGGAGTCAGCCGCTTCTGCCCATTGGTTGGGTGCAAATATCGCATCTGACTCTTTCAGCTGCTTGTTGGGTCTTTCAGAGGGCAGTAATGAAAGCTCCTTTTTTGTGATTGCTCCATAGCCTCAGTAATAGTATCAGCTCTTGGGGCCTCCCCTTGAGCCGGTTGCTACTTTGGGCCTGATGCTGGACCTTCTTTTCCTCTGAGTTCTCTCCATTTCCATCCCTGAAGTTCTTTTAGACAGGAAAAATTATGGGAGGGACCATGAATGAAAAGGGGACGGCGGGAGGTGGGAGGAATGATTTGATATTGAGTGAAAAAGGTAAAAGGACTGAAGCCCTGAGGGCCAGCAGAAAGAATGGAAACAGGCAGCCTCGGGAGGAAGGAGGTTA